>CM048749.1:407858455-410258455 GCA_026315105.1 Locusta migratoria
CAAAAATCTGCCACCCTGGGTGACGGCATGGATAGCCCCCCCCCCCCCCCCCCTCACACACACACACCAGCCGGCTCTGATACAGCACCACAGCGTCGTTGGAGCTGTGCTGCTAACAAGACATACATTAGCTCGAACGACACCGTATATATTCGCTTTAGAGCCTCATTTGTTTATCCGCTGTTGGACTTCGCGGCACGTTCCACGAACGTGCTGGGCGTAGCGAATGTAGCTGTTTTGTAAAGTCTGCAGAGTTGGCCGTTACAGAACTGCCATGTGTTCTATTTATACACCCAGCTGTGTCTTACCTCAACGAAGCATAGCAACACTTGTAGTGACTTCCAGTCTTATTATCCTCTTCTTGGCGAACGTAAATTTGAATTACGAGCTCTTAAAAGAGCTCGTAATTCAAATTATGTTTGAATATTTTCATCCTGGGCTATATTTATCTGAAAAAGGTTGAATTAGCCTCCAAAATCCACTGCTCTTTACAATAGGATTTCACAGCTACTACACCAGAAAGCGAACCATCCACTCTTCTCTCATTTCTGTCTACTTCTATTGTGCCTACTTGTTCACACACAGTTTAGAACATTTCCCCACCAAATCACCACCTTACAACTTACGCCAGCCACCTTTGCGTTACAAAGTACATTACCTAAACTTTTACACATAACTCTAAAATTGCCCTAGCATGAACCAGCACAAAACATCACATAATTTATACAGCATATTACACAAAGTAATTGATTTAACATTTTACATCATCATACATACAGTATTACAAAAAATAAACTATTTCACAAATTCTAGAAGAAGACTTTCTGATTACTACACCAAATATAAAATATAGAAACATAACATAGTATTGAAATACAGGTAAATAATAGATACATTGAACGTCACAATAACTAAAAATTACTAATTAATACAGTAACACATGATAAAATAGAAGAAGATGAAATAAACTAAAGTGTTACAAACGTGACCCCATCCTTAAAACGAAATTGTTCATAGTGGCTTTTGGTACAGAAAGACCATACAGCCATAGATTTTTACAGAAATTTTGAAATGAATGTGCAGATATGACGTACCTGTTGTCATGAGTTAGCGTACAGCACACTCTTTTAAAAAAGAGAAGAAAACTAAAGAACTAACATTGTACAGATAACAGTGGTTACGACAGTTCCATAATAACATAATAGAGAAAGCACTATACACCAACATTCAGGAGGTTATGTTTATACAAACATTTTGAAATAAGATATAAAACATGAATGTACTAATTACCTCAAATTACTATTTATTCAACACGCAATGTTTTGAGCAGATTGACAGTATTGCTATGTGCAGCCCTCTGACTCTCATGGTAACTAAAATTTTATGGAAAATTTCCAACATTTCAGACAGCGGTATTGAAACGTAAATCATGCTGGAAGTATGTGGACGATACCTTCGTTGTATTGCCACAGTGAACTGCCACGCTGTCTTCATTTTTGGAAAATCTTAACTCACTCAATTGATGCCTCTTTTTTACTATTGAAGTGGAAGAAAATGGGGTGCTTCGTTTCCTGGACTTATAAAATAAGACGGCTACCTAGGCCATGAAGTGTTTTGTAAACCTACAACGACCGACCTGTATCTACAAGCTGCGATCTTTCATAACCAATCTCAACACAGAGGTGTACTAGATACTCATACATCGGGAAAGAGAAGTCTCAGGTGCAGATTGTTTATCATCAGAGTTTAGCCATCTTCACTCTGAGTTTGCCAGAACGCCTCTTTCACATTGCATTTGGACCATCTCTCTCCACACCTCAAGTACAGCCACAAGAAGCAGAGCATACCAGAAGGTTGGTTTTTCTACCGAACGTCGGTGATGTGTCCTGTGCTGGGTTCTGTTAAAGACAACCTCGACCTTTGGAGACCGGGAATATATGAAAAAAAAAAACCTGTGAGTTTGGAAATTCTTGTATTTGTCAGACGTGTGAAAGACAGATGCAACGAACGTGAACGTCGTAAAACATTGGGTCAGACGGAAAAATGGCTGAACACCATCTTGAGTCAGGACACTACATAAAATATCAGGGGACCAAAATCCTCTCTTCCGTTTTGACCTATTGGATTTCTTTCATTATACATGCTGTCAAAGTAAGTACCGCCATGGACTTACTTAATGGAAAGACGGCGTCCCAACTTAGTAAAGCATGGGAACCGGCCTTGGCACTACTGAGGCATTATCGGGCGCAGAAAAACGATGTTAAAGAACGGCTACAGATGGGTGGATCGAAACCGAGGTGCCAAAAACGCGCACTCGCTTCTGCCGCAGACGGGGTCTACCGCTTTGGGCCTCTCTTACAGCGCCTGCACAGGCCAGATGTGGCCAGCAGCAGGCGCAGTCTACGTTCTGGTCGACGATTATGTCACAGTACCACCGGTGCCTGCGTCTTTGTAACAATTATATATATTTTTGACGAATTACAGCGTTCAAATGAATGAAATAAATCGCAATTTGCGATGTTATGGCTTCACTGTATTAGGTTTAGATGAAATACCAACCTGTGGCGAATGAAAATTTGTGCCCGGCCGGGATTCGAACCCGGGATCTCCTGCTTACTAGGCAGACGCGTTGACCACTCCACCACCAAGGACACAGTGATCAGCCCGACTGCAGAGGACTCTTCCCTGCACGTCTCCCGCCACACACAAATCTCCATTCGCACGCATTTGAACGCTGTAATTCGTCAAAAATACATATATAATTGTATACAAGCCGAGGCTGGGCTCCTGACGACAATTAATTGTGTCTCGCTACCTCATGGTCTATTCTCCCTGATGTGGGAAAACAGTTCGTGGCTGCGAACATTATAAAATAAATAGGCTGTGGTACAGGAAAGAGACAGCGTGGCGAATGGAGATTTTTGTGTGTGGCGGGAGACGTGCAGGGAAGAGTCCTCTGCAGTCGGGCTGATCACTGTGTCCTCGGTGGCGGAATAGTCAACGCGTCTGCCTAGTACGCAGGAGATCTCGGGTTCGAATCCCGGCCGGGCACAAATTTTCATTCGCCACAGGTTGGTATTTCATCTAAACCTAATACAGTGAAGCCATAATATCGCAAATTGCGATTTATTTCATTCTTTGTAACAAGCCTATATCTCTATCTATGTAAAAGCGAAAGTAGACTAATTCACACACTCACTCACTAAACACTAAATCTCGGAAACTACTTCACCTATGAAGCTGAAATTTGCCAGGAATGTAGTTTATAGGTAGAAGACAGCAACTAAAAAAGGATTTTACGATAGGACCGTCAGTTCAGGAGATATGAGGTCATAAATAATGAAAACTTCCCCGTCTTGCGGCATGTGGTGGTGTGACTTTATCAGTCCACTATTTGAGAAGGGCCGGCCGCGGTGGCCGAGGGGCTTGAGGCGCTCCAGTCAAGGTCTGCACAGCCATTACGGTCGGGGGTTCGAATCCTCCCTCGGGCATGGATATTTGTGCCGTCCTTAGTATTAGCTAGTTCATAACTAGTTTGTAAGTTTAGGGACTGATGACCCCGTAGTTAAGTACCATAAGCTCTACAAACATTTGAACATTTTTTTATTTGAGAAGGACAGCACTTACCGACTTGCAACAAACTTTAAACATAGTTTTAGACCATTAGGAAACTTTTCTCGCTGACAACTCCAGACAAGTGATGCAAGGAAAAAAGTTTGTCGCTTACTACTTTTTTCGGCGTTCATGCAGTAAAATTATGTCATTTGACATTAAAGTACAATTTATTACTCGTGCGCTATTAATGTTATTCGCGAGAAATGTTACAGACAGTATACGCACATACCAACGAACATATGTTCGAAATTTTATCATATTACTACGTACAGTTCATGAGATAAGGAGTCATAAACAGTTGGATTAATGAAAAACCGCCTCATCACTCATGGCCGTTTTGATTTATTACGTATTTCCTACTAACCCTATTCGCGACGTATTTCGCAGACATTTTACATAGACACCACTGGATTTACCTGCTAAATAATGTCGTATTACGACATCTAGTTCAGGTGCTACCATGTCAAAGACAATGAAATACATGAAAATTCGCCCTAATAAGTATGTTGTTGCAAATTACTACGTCTTTACGACAAACTCCATTTACAACACATTTCCCAGGCAGTTTCCTCATACTCCACTCTGCGAACCTGTTAAATAATGTTTTTGTCGGACACATTATTCAGGAGATATTACGTGATATCCGTAAATAGGTACTGCATTATGTTTGACGTTTTGTTAAGTCTTTATTACTCTGTTTGTTTGTCTCTTTGTTCGTATTTTAAGCGCGGTCATCTAATTGCAATGAAATTTCTCAATTCATTGCTGGCAGAAGCACGAAGGTGATAGGCATACTAAAATTAACTTCGTATGGTGCATAGGGGACGGTGCTTTACAATTAGTAAATTCGTTTATTCCGCCTTCCAGCTGAAATGGCTGGACGGTTATGAATGGAATTTGATAGAGAGGATTTGTTTCAATGTGGAATGAAGATAGCTTATAACCCGAATCAATACATGGGCTACCTTACGTAAGCCTCCGTAGGTGTATGTCGGAGGGTACGTTACAATAACCATCCAAATTATTTGACTGGTTACCATGAAAGTCAGTACATAAATGTATGTTTTCATGAAGGAGATTTTTTCTAATCTGGAAGCCAGTGAATTTTGAGAATGGCGGAGGATACCTTGCGACACCGTTTGACCAGTCAGCATGAAACTTAACATATATACGTATGATTTCATATAAAGGAAGGAAAGGAGTAGGTGGAGGAGGAGACGGACAGAAAGGAGATGGAGGAGACCGGCAGAGAGAGGTGAGAGGAAGAGAATGAGAGAGGGATGACGGTGACAGACAGGTGAAAGGAGAGGAACAGAGGGAGGGGAAGTAGGAAATGGACAGAGAGAGAGAGAGAGAGAGAGAGAGAGAGAGAGAGAGAGAGAGAGAGAGAGAGAGGAGATAAGGAGATAAATACAGAGAAAGAGGGGAGGAGGTAGATAGAGAAGGAAAGAGAATGTGCACAGAGAGAGAAAACGAAAGATTGAATAATTAACACTTGAAATAAATGAGTATCCGGGCAACGCCGGGTTTCCAGCTAGTATTATATATATCCGAGCAGATCAGCAACTGTTATCAGCCACACATGAAGATGGTGAGCGACCGAGTCGTTGAAATATTGTACCATCTGATGTAACTCCCGTGAACCATTCAAGCACTTATTACGTCAGGAAAGACTGAAAAAAAGACACGAATAGACTAAACTGTAGAATATGAATACACAAAAGGTGAGATAATAGTTCGAGAGAGACTTTAATAAAATATGGAAGCCAGTTGCCGGCGTATCTGCCAAGCCCACTGAAGAAGAAGTTGGGTAATTAAGCTTTTGAAAAGAGAAAGGATATAATATAATTTCAGAATTCCTTGAGAACTGCGAGATGAAGCTTCAGTACAGCGCAGAAGCGATATCGTACGGAGCAAAACAAACGTCATCAGAACAAGAAAGTGGGTAACAACTAAAGCCTGGAATGTCAAAGGAACGTTCTCATCTCAGGCAAATTCTATAGACGGATGTCGTTCACAAACTGTGAGTGGACTGATCAATCAAGCAACAATACATTCTGGCAGCGTCCAACTCGTTGCATTGGAAATTATGCATATTTACAAATATGCTGTCAATTTACGTGGGACGCAGGGTAGTGTAACATAGGCTGAAACAACAAAATCCGAATCCAGTTGCACCAAAATCTGGTCTAATCACGAAACAAAATTGACTTTATTTGTCAAGTCCTTTACTTCTGAAACAGAGTGGAAGAGACTTATTGTAGTATCGTCGCCGAAGGATCCCTGCAAGACATGCGCTTAGGCGCACCTGGCTCATTGTTTGGTGGCGCTACGATCGGGCCGTACTGCGCCGGCGTGTACTACAGGTAGCTTCGACGACGCGCAACCGAGGAACCAATGGCTACGGCGCCTCGGGACCCCGCCTTCTGACGCACGGCGAGCGCACCCTCTTAGTCCAGTCAATGAGTGCTCAAAAGAGGGGTGTAGAGTGCATGGAATATGCGAGAATTTTTGACTTCAGGACTTCGTTAGGGATAGTTAGGAGGTGAACATACTAAAAGTCCCCGCCCGTAGGGGGTGAGCTAAGGCGGGGAGGGGTGTGGAAAGGTACCGTTTTTTGTTTTTCCGCTTATATATCGAAAACGGTGGGCTTTACGAAAAAATTGTTCCAAATAAAAATGAAAGATTATTGAATTTCCTATAAAATTGTTTATATACATATACGTCAAATTCACAACTGTTTTCGAGATATACGTTACTGAAAATCGACATTTTCGGAAAAAATCATATTTACCTCACTATTTTTGTCAAATATTTATTTCTAGTGGCTCACTCAATCGATTCACAGAAAATGTGTCCAGAAGAAAGTTGTAGAGCATTAAATTTCCTTCAATTTGATATGCACATTTGCTACCTTATCTTCAGCCAATCAGAAGTTACATCATGTATAAGATGTGCGCTCAGTTTCGTTGTCCCTCCAGCAATGAGTGTTCTGAGGGGCTGTGACGGTTTTACCTTATGAAACGTGCTACCATGGTAAATACGAACATTTTAACAATGACAAGAAGGTAGTTGCAATTGAAACAGAACACCTTTTTAAAATTGTACCTTTTATGATAATATTGTGAATCATACAATTAAAATATATACAATCACTGAAAATGATTCAAAATGAAAAAAAAAAAGTGGATTCAAAACAATATATTCGTTTTTTTTTTTTTTTTTTTATAGATGGAACAGTTGAGGCTCATTTATTGTCGCCTGCAGTGGACATGCCGTCAAGGTCGTCAATACCTAACGCCCGGGAGAGGGTTAAAGATGGGGAAGCCCCACGACGAACATTGAAGGCCTGTCACTGGCTGGGGGGTGGAATGCAGTGTTCGCACTCACTTCTTACTTCAGTTCACTTGAAAAGTTCGACAAGTGTAAAGAATGTTTGTGTGTCGGTATTGTGTGACGGCTTTTCGTGATATTTTTAATTTATTTATGAAGATGTTGACTGTGTAGTGCGCGCAATGGCTACTCGGTGTTTTGTTTTTCATGTGATGAAACAATAGATGGACCAGGTGTTTTCACAGTGACAATAAAAGGAATACTATCAGTCATCAAAGCTAGTATAGAAAGGGAAGATAGTAATGGCTCATCTTTAGAAGTTTGGACATCCTTCTGATTCATACTGCCTGTTGAAAAAATTACATCAGGTTGCAATGGTTATATTAGATTTTTGAAGACCAATTGACTTGGGAGAGGTTCTATAGTGGTTTTTAATGGGCACTCTGACATATCAGAGAGCATAAAAGCAGCTGAACAAAGTCTACTATAGCGGCTCAGGCGGTGTGGGGAAATGAATGTCAGTCTAGAAACTAAAATTACAGTGAAGCAAGAGGATTTCCTCTCTAAATTTAACAAAAAGAATCAGCTGATAAACCTGTTGATTATGCACCTACAGAAAAATGAGATAAATGGCGTCCAAGCTTCAGGTGATGCTGACGTTGATATTGTGGACAGCTATCAACATAATTCCTCGAGTGCTATTTTTGGAGAGGATGTCGGCTTAGCTGTTCTCTTAATAGCAAAGTCTCCAACTGATCCCAACATTCTGCTTGTAGAACCAGGAGGAAGAAAGGTTAAGACATATTCCATCGTCTTTCGGGAGTGCACCCGGGACAGCGACAAGCCTTCATCCTTTTTATTTTATTTTATTTATTTATTTAATTTTTTTTATTTCGGCTGCAAACCTTACAGCCATCTTCAAGGCGAGTCGAAGACTGAGTTCTCAGCGTCCGCGCGTGCCTATTTATACGGTAAATCCAGGAACGGTAAACAGCCATTCTTCTCCCGCTCCAAAGTGAACTTGATGTTTTCATGAATGGACTTAAGATGGTCTAAAAATTCTGTCAGTTTATCCTCTCCGTGGGGCCACACTATGAATATGTCGTCCACATATCTCCAGAAGACCGTCGGTCTTAATGTTGCTGAATTGAGGGCTTTTTCTTCAAAATCCTCCATAAACAAATTAGCCACTCGGGGAGAAAGAGGACTCCCCATAGCGACACCGTCAATCTGTTCAAAGTATTGTTCATGAAATAAAAAGTAAGTGGAGGTTAGTGCATGCTTAAATAAAGCTGTTATATCATCCTCAAACATGTTGCTAAGGAGAGACAAAGAGTCAGCCAAGGGTACTTTGGTGAACAACGAGACAAGGTCAAAACTAACTAATAAATCAGTGCTGTTGAGTTTCAGGTTTTTTAACCTACTGATGAAATCCGACGAGTTACGGATATGATGTTCACATTTCCCCACATATGGTCTCAACAATGAGGCTAGATATTTTGCCAATGAATACGTTGGTGCACCTATGTTACTAACTATTGGTCTAAAAGTCAACACTTTCAATATATGCTCCAAGCTTGGTTTGAGATTATCAATTTCTTCTGAACTGGACGTTTGCAAAACTTTGTGTACCTTTGGAAGGCCATATAATTTGGGGGGCACCGAACTGCGGCCCTTCAATTTGTTTGCAACATCTTTAGGTAGAGAACTAGCGTTCAGAAGTGATGCAGTCTTCCTCTTAACACGAGATGTGGGGTGCTTGTCAATCTTACGATATGTTGATTCATCCAGTATGTTGTGCATCTTCTCAACGTAGACATCTCTTGGAAGCAAAACTGTGGCATTCTCCTTATCTGCAGGAAGAACCAAGGTCTGTGAATCATTCCGGAGATTACGTAGTGCAGCTCTTTCAGTTGAAGATAAATTACTTTTCTGTGGACGGGATCTTATGAGTACGGCACACGGAAACACAGAACGACAGCAGCGCTACTAGTGGCCTGGCAGTGAACTTTCAATCCGAAAAATGTGCAGCGAAAATCCATATGTTTACTTCTAAATTCACGAATGAGAAAATTAGTGTTAGATGACAATATTTTTCATTTATTCTTTGAGGGTGGACCTCATAGAAAGGTTTTTGAGACCTAGCAAAGTAATATATACAAGAAATTTAAAACAAAAACTAACATTAATTGCTTGTGGCTGTTGTTTACAGTCGGCCAATCTTCGTAAATGATGTCGTGGTAATCTTTTTGACCGTAAAACTGTTTGTTTCTAAAACTGGGAACTGCGATTTTCGCCATGTGGCGTTACCACATGGAAATAAATGTGATTTTGCGCATGTCAGACTAAAAATCATCTGATATTGCATGCACCTATATAAATGATTTTTCAGTTTTCACATACGCTAAGGCACAATTATATCCACTCATGTGACCAAAAGAGGAACAGTAGGTTGTACAAATAAATAATTTTACAACCATATACACTGTCCTGCAAACTAGAATGTAGGCATATTGTAATATGTACAAAAACCAATTTATTTTTATTTCTGTTGATTACGAATTATGAATCTTCAGTCATATGAAATGGAACTTCTGTACAGTTCAAATAAATGAAATTTATGAGACTCACAAATGCACACAGAAGATCGCAATTAGGAAGACGTTACTATAGAACCTCAGCACAGAACACCACCTACGAATCAAAACAAATATGGAGGACTGTAAAGCGTAAATCATCCAATAGGAAAGCGAGATGAAAAATCGCAACGCTAGCAGCGCTCTATGTGGCCTGGCAGCGAAGCAACATCGTGTTACCGGAAATCCCTATATGAGTTTCACCCCCCTGATCCACACACACTCTCTCTGCGTTTCTTCTGACGCCGCCCTTAAATGCTACATGTCCAGATAGGTCGGTCAAAGAAAGCTTTGTAGAGTGCATGGAATATGCGAGAATTTTTGACTTCAGGACTTCGTTAGGGATAGTTAGGAGGTGAACATACTAAAAGTTCCCGCCCCTGGGGGGGTGAGCTAAAGCGGGGAGGGGGGTGGAAAGGTACCATTTTTTGTTTTCCGCTTATATCTCGAAAACGGTGAGCTTTACGAAAAAATTGTTCCAAATAAAAATGAAAGATTATTGAATTTCCTATAAAATTGTATATATATACATATACGTCGAATTCCCAACGGTTTTCGAGATATACGTTACTGAAAATCGACATTTTCGGAAAGAATCATATTTACCTCACTATTTTTGTCAAATATTTATTTCTAGTGACTCACTCAATCGTTTCACAGAAAATGTGTCCCAAAGAAAGTTGTAGAGCATTAAATTTCCTTCAATTTGATATGAACATTTGCTACCTTATCTTCAGCCAATCAGATGTTACATCATGTATAAGATGTGCGCTCAGATTCTATGTCCCTCCAGAAATGAGTGTTCTGAGGGGCTGTGACGGTTTTACCTTATGAAACGTGCTACCATGGTAAATAACATTTTAACAATGACAAGAAGGTCATTGAAACCTTTTCATAATTGTAGCTTTTATTACAATATTATGAATCATACAGTGAAAGTTTTTGTAAACACTTGTAGTGATTCAGAATGAAAAATAAATGCAATATCTTCATTTTTCTGAGGAGGAATGGTCGAGGCTCATTCATCTTCGTCAGTAGTTAAGACGTCTTCCAACGAGATTGGTAGTCTCGCTGTCACTGTCGTCATCTTCATCCTGAATTAAAATTCCGACTCCGATGTTGCAGTTGCCCTTGTAGTTCAGTTATGTAACAGAGCAGTGTAACAACACTTTTCTGCAACCACATATGCCACTGTCACATCCTTTCGTGCATGGGCAAAAAATCATCTTCAAGATTTCGTCAGGGGGAAGCATCTAACTCTGAGAGTTTCGGAACTAGTTGGCCGTTCCAACCCCAATTCGGCGCTCAACCTGTAGGTTCCTCTCATAAGCAAAGGCGTACTCGGTGGTACGTTCGAAATGCATGTTGCTTAACAGCTCCTTCAGCTGGAGGGAGAGTTGAGAGATTAGGCTTCATCTTCAAAGCGGCTTTTATAAATAATTTGCAGCGGAACTCGATGAGGGATTCTGTGGTGGCTGGAGCTCCATACCGTAATAGAGTACTCGTGATTCCCACTGTACCAATGGAATTGGGGAAAGAAGAATTGTTGGCAAATACCTCAGCAGCACGTTGTATGATTTTGGACTTCTGGTGCATTTTGACAAACCCCACTTTACTCCTGCAGTACGCTACGAATATTGTGTCACAGCCTGTAAATGCATGTAAGAATAACAAATGGGCATTGTCCTTCATTTTCAATTCCTGCTGCAGTTATTTGAAGATTATAAACATGTCTTAACCTGTGATTTTTGAAGTTTTCCCGGCTGACATAGTATTCCATCATCTTTCGGGAGTGCACCCGGGACAGCGACAATTCTTTTACTTGGGAATGGACTGACGCCATAACATGGGCAAAATCGGACTATCGGACTGGACTCATCAAGTTTCCACTTCAAGAGAAGTTGCGAAGTTCGCCCGTTTGACCACTCAGTCGCAGCAAGATGTAAGTTTTAAAACCTCTGTTTTTAATTTTACAAATAAGGATTTGTCGTTCTGTGTTTCCGTGTGATAACATAGTCTTTGAACTTCTGTTATTTTTGGTGTTCTGTGGTATGGATCGCCTAGGAGAATCTAGGGGAACATCTAAGAGAAATGTCCAGACCTAGTGATGTCTATAATATTCTGATAGTTGTAACCGTGTCTCTGGATAATAAAAGATAAGTATATTTCTTAGCTCGTGGTTTCTTGTTTGCTGCTCATCTAGTCTATGTTCCTAGCCAGCCACTTCGGCAGACGACACGGGACACAATAAAGTGGCGACGAGGAAATGATCAACGTCTTAATTGGAGGCCACGTTAGCGAGTGCCACGCTGCCGGCACCCACGCTTCACGAGCAGTCAACGCGGATGCGGAAGGCTGTCTGTACGACAACGGAGCGAGTCGTCTTAGCAGGAAATTTTCTTTGCTTGTTTTGTTTATTGCTGGCTCTGACTAATCTAGCGGCGCACTAATACCTCATGTACTTGTGGAAATTTCTGTTGCAGGGTGGTGCGAAAAATTTCTCTTTGCTTGTATTAAGTTCCTTAATAGCTTCCACCCGTCATGGCGCACTCAGGAACAAGGCCTCGCATAGATTTAGAACAGCTTCTCTTGCTGCAGACGCAACAAATGCAATCACAGCTTGCTGGGATGCAGCAATACTTCCATCAGCAAGAAAAAGCAGTCCCCGCCGCAGGGCAACCAAGCTACACTCCACCATTCCGGAAATTTCTAGAGGAAAACCAAATGTTCAAATGTTTGTTGAGCTTCTAGGATTTAACTAAGGGGTCATCAGTCGCTAAACTCACAAACTACTTACGAACTAGCTAATACTAAGGACGGCACAAATATCCATGTCCGAGGGGGAATTCGAACACCCGACCGTAGTGGCCGTGCAGACCGTGACTGAAGCGCCGCAGTCACCTCAGCCACCGCAGTCGGCTATTGCTGGCTCTGATTAACCTAGCGGCGCACTAGTACGTCATATACTTCTAAATATTTCTGTTGCAGGGTAGCACGAAAAATTTATCTTTGTTTGTATTGGAATAAGCTCCTTACTAACTACCACCCGTCATGGCGCACGCACAAACAAGGCCTGGCATAGATTTAGAACAGCTTCTCTTGCTGCAGACTTAACAAATGAAATCGCTGCTCTGCTGGGATGCAGCAATACTTCCAAAAGCAAGAAAAAGCCGTCCCCGCCGCAGGGCAACCGAGCTACACTCCACCATTCCGGAAATTTCAAGAGGAAAACTAAATGTTCAAATGTTTATAGAGCTTATAGGACTTAACTATGGGGTCACCAGTCGCTAAATTTACAAACTACTTACGAACTAGCTAATACTAAGGATGGCACAAATATCCATGCCCGAGGGGGGATTCGAACCCCCGACCGTAGTGGCCGTGCAGAAAGTGACTGGCGCGCCGCAATCCGCTCGGCCACCGCGGCCGGCAAGAGGTAAACGAATCGTGGATGGAGTACCTGGCGCAACTAGAGGCACACATCGCTGCTCATCAAGTACAAGGTCAGAAGAAGCAACCATTTTTTCTTGCCACAGAAGACGTTGATATTTTCCGCCTTCTTCAGAAACTATACCCGGACTGGTTCTAACGCCCGTCACCCCTTTTCGGAATGACTCAAACTGAGCCCTAATATTTTCCTGAATCACGGAAAATTTTATTTGTTCACAGTCTATAACAAAGTCATTTCACTGTAGGTGAAGTTGAACTTACATGCTGGCTGAGATCCATTGCGTTGAGCTGTCTTCGGCATTCACTAAAAGGTTTGATGTTACAGGATCTATTCGTAAATCATAAACATGTCAGTTGATATGGAAACGATTTTATTTCCACTTAAACAACGTTTAAATCAATCACAGTATTGTACAATCAAAAAATGCAGCGGCAAGCCAACAGAGCTGCTTACAGGTTTGTGGCTGCTAGAAGACTCCCAGAAGACTAACTAAACATGGTTCCTCTCAAACATCTTTCTACGTAACCACGTAATAACATTGATGACAAAGTTTTGTAATTCACAATTAAACAATATTCTTTTACATTAAATATGCCAAAATACAGAAATTAAAACATTACATTTAAGCTTTGACTATTTATCTAAATGTATGTACTTGTTTCATGAAATTTGTATTTAATGTGGTATAAAAATTTAAAGTCATCCTTTTGACTAGTGTTTACAGTGCTCAAATTATTTACATTATTTGTGTTTTCGAAGTGCACACATATTTGTTTTGCCAATATTGTGTAGGTGTGCTATTATTATGACATGGAATTTTAATGTATTTCAGTTTGCGGTCAAATTTTTTATTAATACGGATTTGTATATGGTTGTCGTAGTTTTGTTAATTCCGAAGACAGTTTCTTAGTACCAAACGGATTATTAATTTTTGTGCATGAAAAATTATCAGTATTTAATTTAGGATCCAGTGATATATAAAACATGTTCTGCCTAATTTATTTTCATGTCCAGTAATGAAGTTTTATTTTAGGTGTCAGATATTTTGTGTTTCTATGTTGGCAACTGATTTATGTATCGAGCGTGCAACATAGCAGAAACGTTACAAGGTCCCCCAGTGATATACGACGAATGTGTCTAAACCCTCAATAAATATTTTGATTAGAAACCAGAATGAAACTTTCACTCTGTAGCGGAGTGTGCGCTGGTATGAAACTTCCTGACAGATTAAAAGTGTGTGCCGGAACCGGGACTCGAACCTGGGACCTTTGCCTTTCGCGGAAAAGCGCACTACCGTCTGTGCTATCCCGACACGACTCACGATGCCGCCTCACAACTTTCCTTCCACCAGTACCTCGCCTCCTACTTTCCAAACTTCACAGAAGCTCTCCTGCGAACCATGCAAGACTAGAACTCCTGGAAGAAAGGATATGGTGGAGACATGGCTTAGCCACGGCCTAAGGGATGTTTCCAAAATGAAACTTTCACTCTGAAGCGGAGTGTGCGCTGATACGAAACTTCCTGGCAGATTAAAATTGTGTGCCGGAACCGGGACTCGAACATGGGACCTTTGCCTTCGTGGGCAAGCGCAAAGGTCCCAGGTTTAGTCCCGGTTCCGGCTCACAATTTTAATCTGCCAGGAAGTTTCATTTTGATGAGAACATTTTAGTTGCAGCCTCCACGTTTCAGTTTTTTCGTCACAAGCGGCAGTCAGGCCAGACGTACAAAAACTGGATCACTGACTTGAAGGGTTTAATACGTGATTGCATATTTGCGTATGAATGTGTTAGACTTTTAGCAAATAGCATGATTAGGAACGTAACTGACATTCATGTTAGAGAACAGATTCTGAGAATTCCAGATCCCTCTCTAGAACAAGTGATTAGCATTTTAGAATCAAGAGACGGGTGTGAAAATGTCGCAAAACTGCAGTCTAGTGATGTGGCTACAGCACGACCATATTAGGAAAAGTATGCGCCACCGGCTAACACCTCGCGTGCTGCACAGCCTAGACGTAAACAGCCGCAGGGGAACAACCGTAGCTTGCCTGTCACGCTTCGCTGTTGTCCTCGCTGTAATGAGAAACACAAGCGTGCAAACT
Organism: Locusta migratoria; assembly: GCA_026315105.1. Taxonomy (NCBI): domain Eukaryota; kingdom Metazoa; phylum Arthropoda; class Insecta; order Orthoptera; family Acrididae; genus Locusta; species Locusta migratoria. Next base: position 407,873,592 of record CM048749.1, read on the forward strand.
GCCCTTCTCGCAAGGTGACTTGCTATACTTATTGCAAACGCGGGTATGTAAAAGCCGTGTGCCAGTCTAGAATAAAACAGACAAGTGCTTCTCGTAGCCGACAATCACATTCAGTACATTCTCTTGTAGTAGCTGAAAGCAAAGTGCGCCGTAACAAACGCAGGAGACTGCAGAATGGGAACATTAATTCTAGCGCTGTTGCGCAACGTCAGGCTAATAAAATGTATGTGACACTGAACATTGCTTTGCACAATGTAAAGTTTCAGTTGGACACAGGTACGTCAGTTTCCTTCCTCAATAAAAAGACTTACGAACTATTGGGCAAACCGGTACTTGCGAAGTATAACACTTCGCTCACAGCGTACAACGGTCAGCGCATTCCGATTTTGGGCACTTGTAGCTTAGCAGCAACTTATGAGACTGTCACGCGAACGGTGCAATTTCAAGTGGTAGCGGCCCGGTCGTATGGAAACGTTTTTGGTCTGGACAGTTTCGATTTGTTTGGTTTCACCATTCAAAATCAAGTGTTAGCAATTTCCGCACTACCATCTCAAGACAGCATTACTCAACTTTGTGCAGAATTTCCTGAAGTATTTAGCAGTGGAATGGGGATTGCAATGGACTATGTAGATGTGCAAATGAAAGAAAACGCCCAGCCCCGTATTCGAAAAGCCCCCCCCCCCCCCCGTGCCTCACGCACTTAGAGATCGCGTGACACTGGAACTCACAGCATGACAAGCAGCGGCTGTCACTGAAATTGTTTTAGCTAGTCAATGGGCATCTGCTTTGGTTTTACTAACAAAGACAGGTGAACAACTTCGTCTTTGTGTAGACTTTAAAAGCACAGCGAACCGACAAACAGAAACACAAGCCTCGCCCAGGAAAACTTATGGACAAACTTGGCGCTGGCAGTTTTTACTCAAAAATAGATTTGCGTGATGCCTACTTGCAAATTCCTTTGGATGAGAAATATCAGAAAAGTTTTGTCCTGTTCAAATTCTTGCGGCCGCCGTTTGGTAGTGGTTCAGCTCCCGCAATTTTTCAGCATTATTTATCACAACGGACTGCAAAAGTTCCATTTTGTAGCAACTATTTGGAAGATATAATTGTCGCAGGACGCACATCAGAAGAACAAAGAATTTGCGTGCGTTGTTTCAAGTTCTGAAAATGCAGGATTGAAGTTTAACAAGGAAAAGTGTGTCTTTTTTCGTAGAGAAATTGAGGATATTCAGACTTTGGTGTCGCACAGCCGACGAGGCTGGGTCACAAAACGGACACATCATCATTGCACGGGGGTTCATCCTCTCCTCTACAGTCAGTATTAGTAAGCCTTAACTACTATCACCGGTTCATTCCTAATGCTTCGCAAATTGCTGCACCCTTGCATAAATTGCGCGGGCGCAATGTTCCCTTAGTTTGGACAAAAGAGTGCGTGGTCAACTTTTCAGCATCTGAAAAATGCTTTGCTTAGTGATCGCTGCCTGGTCCATTTCGATCCCGCCAAACCAGTAGTTCTGGCAGTTGATTCATCGTCATGTGGCCTTGGGGCAGTTATTTCGCACCGCATCGGATCTGTGGACCGTTCAATTGCGTTCGCTTCAGAGTTGCTGTCGCAAACGAAGCAAAATTATTCGCGGATTGAAAAGGAAGCTCCCACAAATGTGCAGGAACTACAGTCAGTATTAGGAAGCCTTAACTACTATTAACTGTTCATTGCTGCACCATTGCATAAATTGCGCAGGGGCAATGTTCCCTTTGTTTGAACAAAAGAGTGCGAGTCAGCTTTTCAACACCTGAAAAATGCTTTGCTTAGTGATCGCTGCCTGCTCCATTTCGATCCCGCCAAACCAGTAGTTCTGGCAATTGACTCATCGTCATATGGCCTTGAGGCAGTTCTTTCGCACCGCAGCGGATCTGTGGACCTTCCAATTGCGTTTGCCTCAAAGATGCTGTCGCAAATACAGCAAAATTATTCGCAGATTGAAAAAGAAGCTCTCGCGATCATCTTTGGTGTGACTAAATTCCACCAATATTTGTATGGTCGGAAATTCCACTTACTCACGGATCACAAACCATCTAATTCCGCCGAGAACAGCTAAAAAATTGAAATGGTGGGCATTGCTTCTTTCAAATTACGTCTATGAAATTTTGTATCGTCCCACCTCCAGGCATTCAAATGCTGATGTGTTATCTAGATTGCCTGCTGCACAAGACACTGAGTTTGATTCTTCGGAAAATTCTTGTTTGCACATAGACTCGGAAAATTCTGAAACTTTGCAGAACTTTCATTAGACTTCCGTCGCATTGCGCAAGCCACAGCCACTGACGCAGATTTGCGTGTGATCCTACGGTTTGCTAGTACAAAGTATTCGCGTGCTTCCAACGACATTGAAAATTCTGCAGCTCGTCGGTAGTTTGCACATCGACAAGACATTGTGGTGCAACGAGGTGTTTTGCTTTTGCGCTCGCACAATGAGCAAACTAGAGTGCTAATTCCTAGCTCGCTTCGCAATGAAGTCTTACAATTGCTTCATACAGGACATTGGGGAGTCGTGCGTACCGAGCATCTTGCTCGACTACATTGCACATGGCCAGGCATTGATGAAGACATTGAACGTATCACTGCACAGTGTAATGCTTGTTTGGACAATCGGGCTGCTCCGCCACAAAAATTCGCGCCATGGCCTACTCCTTCCGCTCCTAAGCAGCGTCTTCATTGAGATTTTGCAGGTCCTTTTTGGGGAACAAGATGGTTAGTAGCGGTAGATGCGTTCAGCGAATTCCGTTATGTGGTGGCAATGAACAATATCACGTCAAGAAGTAGAATTCAGGCACTGTCATCCATATTCTGCATAGAAGGATTACCTGCCCTTAGAGCGACAGACAATGGTCCTTCATTTTGTTCGCAACAGTTGAGAAAATTTTGTGCTACGAACGGAATTCAGCATCTTACAAGTGCCCCTTTCCATTCACAGTCAAACGGCGAAGCCACACGTTTCGTACGAAAATTTATGAAGAAGATGGAGACTGTTCGTGCTACACACACACTCGTGCGCAGGCCCTCCTCGCGTTCCTCAGCACCTACCGGTCGCATCCGCGTGACGGACTTTCGCCGGCCGAGTTGCTTCACGGCCGCCGTCGTCGAACTCTTCTGTCGCTGTTGCATCCGTCGCTACGACAACACACGTCGCAGCGCTCGCCGGACAGGTATAAGCGTGGCGATTAGGTTTTTTGCAGATCGTACGCGGACAGCCGTCGTCGATGGAAGCGGTGCAGAATTCAGCAGTGCATTGCTACTAACATTGTTTTAGAGCAGATCCGTTCCGGACTGCAGTGCCGCCACAGGAATCAGCTTCTGCTTTTAACGCACTTACTAGGGGAGGCCGACAATTGTGAAATTCAGATTGTTTCATACTGCGCATAATGAAAGCTCATGGCCAGAGTTGTAATTTGGCAAAGCATCAAGATGCACTTCTCAGCCGTTGTCAAAAAAATCGACAGTTAAAAAAAGCCATTGCGGTGAAATACTCTCTACGATCTCCACGAGCAGTAATATTGTACAGAGGCATGGCGTAATGGTAAGCGCTCTGGTTCGTAATCTGAATGTCGCCGGATCGAATCTCGCGGCATGCAACTTTTTATTATAATTTGTAATTCAAATGTACACACACACACACACACACACAAATATATATACAATTAATAACATTTTATGTTCGAAGTCGCCAGTTTTTCCACGACAAACGACTTTCAAAAAAGTTATTATATGCAACTGGCGACTTCGTACATCATTATGTTTTCGGCAAACAAAGTTGTATTTCACAAATGTTATTAAATGTTCAAATGTTTGTTGAACTTATGGGACTTAACTACGGGCTCATCAGTCCCTAAGCTTACAAACTACTTATGAACTAGCTTATCCTAAGGACGGCACAAATATCCATACCCGAGGGGGGATTCGAACCCCCGACCGTAGTGGCCGTGCAGACTGTGACTGGAGCGCCCCAGTCTCCTCGGCCACCGCGGCAGGCAAATGTTATTAACTGTCTTCATAATGTTTACCACGTATAGTTAACGGGAGAAATATAAACGATATTCCGAAACGAATACGTATAGTGTAAGTCAAACCTGACGAACGATAGAAAAATTTTTCAGAATGTCAATCGGGTGTGTTTCCCAACAGATATTTAAAAAAAAAAAACAATTGTTCTTGTAAAAACGCAGCGTTTATCAGATGTGCTCGATGTCGTGCTATTTTCTGCTTTCCATATCTCTATGATAACTATCACTCTGGTTCGTGCGATATATATATTAATTTGAATTACAAAAAAAACAAATAATAAAAGAAATTGCATGCCGCGAGATTCAGTCCGGCGACCTTCGGATTACGAACCAGAGCGCTTACCACTACGCCACGAATCTGTACAATATTACTGTTCGTGGATATCGTAGAGAGTATTTCACCGCAACAGCTTTTTCTAATTGTCGATTTTCTCGACAACGGCTGAGAAGTGCATCTTGGTGGTTTGCCAAATAACACCTGTGGCCATGAGCTTTAATTATGCGCAGTATGAATCCAATCTGAATTTCACAATCGGCGGCCTCCCCTTGTTAGATGCTGCAGCAGGTTTTCCTTTTTCAGACCCATCTATCGAGTCTTCGCAGCAGCCGTCTGGCGCCGGGCGGAGTCCTGTGAAGTTGGCACCCCTGTTTTGGAAAATGTACATTTTTTCAGAGTTCTAGACAGATATGCAATAGTTCTGGAGTTCTCTGCACAAAATTTAAATAGTTCCGCACAAATTCGCGAAAAAATTACAAAAAATTATAACAAATATTGGTTGTTTCCAAATAATTATTTGCCTATACGCGTAAACATAGTTCTGATCACAGCTCTAAATAGCTCTCAAAGAGTTCTGCAGAAAATCCTAATGATATTTTTTTGCCCAGATAATAGTTCATGAGCTAATTGCGTAAGTGAGGGACATAAACCACACAAAATTGCACCAGTCGTGTTAAGTTGGCACCCCTTTTATGTGGAATATACATTTTTGAGAGTTCTGGGTAGTTAATCTAGAGTTCTAGAGTTCTCTATAAAAATTTAAATAGTTCCGCAGGATTTCGTGAATTATCGAAATTCTGAATAGTGGGAGAGCTGTGAAGTTGGCACCCCTTTTTTCAAAAATGCAACTTTTTTCAGAGTTCTAGACAGATATGCAATAGTTCTGGAGTTCTCTGTACAAAATTTAAATAGTTTTGCAAAATTTCGCCGAGAAAAAATAGTAAAAATTACCACAAATTTTAGTTCTTTCAAGATAATTGTTTGCCTATTAACGCAAAGATTGTTCTGATCACAGTTATAAATAGCTGTCAAAGAGTTCTACAGGAAATCCTAATAGCATTTTTCTGTGTAGATTATACTTTATGAGATAATTACAATAATGGAGTATCCATTTACATGCTACTGTGGAATTTGCACGTTTTCTTTTTTTTTTTTTTTTTTTTTTTTTTTTTTTTTTTTTTTTTTTTTTTTTTTTTTTTTCTTTACTTAAACTTTTTCCAGAGATCTAAGGAGATGTGCAATAGTTCTTGTTTTTATTATAAGCAGGAATTACTCAGACGTATATTTCTCGAATAAGGGGCACAAATACGCAGCTAATCAGATACTCAGAATTGTGATCATATTTTTTTTGCGGCCAATTACATAGAAGTATTCGCATGAACTCTAGAACTATAGTATAAGTACACAGAACCCCAAAAAACAATGTGTATTTCTCGAAAAAATGGTGCCAATTTCACAGTAACGTGAAAATGAATTCCACATTACTGCACGTATCTCATAAAGTATAATCTGCACAAATATCATTAGGATTTCTTGTAGAACTCTTTGAGAGCTCTTTAGAACTGCGATCAGAACTATGTTATAATTGCCTAATAGGCAAATAATTATTTTGAAAAAAAAAAGAAAACTAAAGTTTGTGGTAATTTTTACTATTTTTTTTTCGGCGAAATGTTGTACAACTATTTAAATTTAGTACAGAGAACTCCAGAACTATTGCGTATCTGTGTGCCTGGCAGAGGGTTCATTAACCACTTTCATAACTTTTCTCTACCGTTCCATTCTCTAATAGCGCGCGGGAAGGAAGAACACCTAAATCGTTCCGTTTTCAATCTGATTTCTCTTATTTTATTGAGATGGTCATGTCTCCCTAAGTAGGTGGGTGCTAGCAAAATATTTTCACATTCAGAAGTAAAAGTCGGTGATTGAAACTTCGCAAACAGATCACGCCGCAATGAATAACGTCTTTCTTTTAATGATTTCCACCCCAATTCGTGCAACATTTCCGTGACGCTTCCCCCCCCCCCGTAACGTGATAAAACAAAACGAGCTGCCCTGATAAAATGTACATTAAAAAAAAAAAAAAAAAAAAAAAAAAAAAAAAAAAAAGAGGTGCCAACTTCACCGTACTGCCGGGCGGCCCTTGCCGCCGCCGCCTTCGCCCCGGCCGTGGTCTCAGCCGACCCCGATGGACACCTCGCCGTCGCCTCCGGACGTCGTACCGATGAAGTTCGACACCAACATCCGGGCGTCGTAGAAGATTCGCCAGTGGCCACGTGACTGTTAGGAGGCGCCCTTCCTGGGGTTTCGATGGGTTTTGTAATGTTAACGTGCACTGCCCAGGAAATATGTACTATCTGATGTACTTGGTTTCATAATTTAACAGTTGTCTTTTAATGAACATTCCTGTGTTTAGATTTATTTTTTGTGAAGTTTCTTCAAAACAATATTTTAAGAATCCACAGATATGCAAAAACGAACTTTATGCACTCTAAATAAAACAATAACGTAATTACGCTCTTCATTTTTTTAATTAAGCAAGAAGGAGCACCAGGCTTCGATTTTATCTTCTACTGTCAGCTCTTGACCTGAACGGTCGTAATTAAGTGTCGCTCTGTAAATTGTATGATTTTAGTTGATCATTTGATTTCAATTGGATCTTTGTTAAGTCAGAATATAGATAATTATCTCGTAATCATGCATTTAATCATTCCTGCCTTATAATATAAAAGTATTTTATATGTGCAAATCTTTTTTTTCAGATACCAACAGCCGCCATTACACGGCCTACGTAAAATTAATTGTTGGACAACGCACGATTCTACGATACTGCAACTAATAGTTTTCAGAATTGTATGTTTGCGCAAAAGCGTCCCTGAGATTATTAATTTTCAGTTTCTTTCATTTGGCTAGCTGTGGTGGTCATACGATAAATCGGCATTGTCAGTGTGCAGTCCAACAATTAATTTTTGTGTAGAGGTTCGTGCGCGCTTTTTTTTTTTTTTTTTTTTTTTTTTTTTTTTTTTTTTTTTTTTTTTTTTTTTAAAGGAATTTCATTTTCAGATTATTCAAATCTTTAGGCACTACTTTCATGTTGCAAATTTTCGCCGTAACCCATGTTGAAATATTTCTCCCTCTTGTGACTTCAGCGTCGTAATTTCATTTGCATTTATTATTTATTTTCATTATTTCGCGGAACATAATTTTCAGGTGCTAAACATTTTCTTATTTATATTTCTCCACCATCTGTGTGTGTGACTAAAATTCAAAAACAGAGTCGGAGGAGTATTTCAGTTTCCTGGGAGCGCAGGCCGTATGGCGGGGCGCGGATGCCGGCTTTCTCATAAAGTGCAAACCGGCATCTCGTCGTACTCGCAACAGCCACACCATTCCTCTACAAGTCTGCTTGCTTAGCCTCTCACCATGGTCGAGGCTAGGGGGGAAGGATGTAGTATCGTCGCCGAAGGACCCCTGCAAGACGCGCGCTTAGGCGCCTGGCTCATCGTTCGGTGGCGCCACGAGCGGGCAGTACTGCGCCTGCGTGTACTACAGTAGCTTCGACGCAGCGCAACCGAGGAACCAATGGCTACGGCGCCTCGGGACCCCACATTCTGACGCACGGCGAGCGCACCCTTGGTAATGAAGGATCTTGCTCCTAATACTGACACAGTATCAAATAATTCAGTTCAAGAGATAAGTAAATGGCCTGTAAAAAACAAGTTGATGTTAAATCACAGTAAAACTCAGTTTTTACAATTTCTAACACATAATTTGACGAAAGCTGACATTCTGCTTACACATAATGGGCATGTGATGAGTGAGACTAAACAGTTCAAATTTCTAGGTGTTCATATAGACAGTAAGCTGTCATGGAGAGCCCATGTTCAGGATCTTGTTCCAAAACTAGATTCCGCTATATTTACCATTATAACAATATCTGAGATAAGTGATTTTTCAACACGGACAGTAGGAAAGTAGTATATTACGCTTACTTTCACTCACTCATGGCGTACGGCATAGTTTTTTGGGGAAATTCGCCTGATGCAAAAAGGATATTTATGGCTCAAAAACGGGTGGTTCGAGCAATATCTGGTGTAAGTTCGCGAACGTCATGTCGACCCCTGTTCAGTAGTCTGGGAATTTTGACTCTGGCGTCACAATGCGGTTTTTCTTTAATATCGTTTGTTATTAATAATATCAGCTTATTCCCACGAGTTAGTAACTTTCGCCGGCCACGGTGGCCGAGGGGACTGAGGCGCTCCAGTAACGGTCTGCACGGCCACTACGGTCGGGGGTTCGAATCCCCCCTCGGGCATGGATATTTGTGCCGTCCTTAGGATTAGCTAGTTCATAAATAGTTTGTAAGTTTAGGGTCTGATGACCCCTTAGTTGAGTCCCATAGACTCTACAAACATTTGAACATTTAGTTAGTAACTTTCACTCGGTGAATACTAGACAGAAGTAGAATCTACATTTGCATCACACCACCTTGACACTTGTGCAGAAAGGGGTGCAGTATTCTGCGGCATCCATTTTCAATAAGCTGCCACAAGAACTAAAGAATCTTAGCACTAATCAACACGCTTCCAAATCTAAATTGAACAGTTACCTCATGACTCACTCCTTTTATTCTGTCGAGGAGCTCCTAGAAAAGTTAAACAATTAAGCTAATTCATTTTTTTCTTTATTGATTATTTTCACTTTGTCTTAAGATTGTTATGTGCAAAGGACTACTTAAAAATTTTCTAGTAACATTTAATGTATTGACTTGTTCCATGACCATGGAGTCTCACACCTCTATTGGATCCTATGGAACAGAAAAAACAAATAAAATAAATAAATAAATACACATGTAGCATTTAAGGGCGGCATCAGAAGAAGCGCAGAGTGTGTGTGTGTGGATGGGCTAGGAGAAGCTAGGGGAGCTTCTAGTAGTCTCTGGATAATAAAAGATAAGTATCTTTCTTAGCTCGTGGTTTCTTGTTTGCTTCTCACCTAACCTATGTTCCTAACCGGCCACTTCGGCAGAGGACACGGGACACAACACTTATGTTGGTTTATTCCCTCGCGACAGGAATCACATTGATGTTATCCGACGTCAAAATATGAAGTGTAGACTCAGGACCATGCCTGCTGGGGTATTCATTAAATTCAGGAATTTTATTCTTACGCCAGTTCAAAGCGATACTGAAAAGAAGATTTCAGTGCCATTAATTAATATCATTTCACAACATCGACGACGGATTAAATTTCGTTTCTGATGTATGATCTACACAATCAGTTCTGTTCTCCAGCCTTCACAGTCTATGTTCGATATCCCTGGACTGTAGCTCAATATGACGACTTGAGACCACAGAGGTTTCAAACGTCACCTCAACGTGGGCTTGACCTTCCCATAGGATGTGTCTCTGAGGGCAGTGTAATACAGACATCCATCAGGTGCTCCATTGAAATTAACAACTACGTTTCCAGCGCATCATACTCTGCGGTGATATTCATCTTAGTAATCCCTTACCAAGAGTTTATTTTGATTTACTTGTATCTTTATTAATGATCCATCGCCTATTCAAATAAGTAGGCTTTGCTCATTACATTCTGTACAAGTTTTACAAATACCTTTTTTATATTCTATTACCTACTTTTCATTAGAATTTGACGAACTTTTACAATTTATAAAGTTTAGATATAAAAAAACTGAAAGAAGAAAGATCTTAGAAACAAATTATGTTTATTTAAGAAGATTAATGGTAAAAAGAAAGATATAGCGATGAAGTTTCGAATGAAAGGCACAGAACATTTGGGAAAACCAGACCCGAAGAAATTGTGTCTAATAACGAACTGGTAAAGGGACTCCTTGCACTGTTCAAGGGCATTGATTGGCTTTACTATATATACAGGGTGCGGTGCGGGCAGTGGCGGGTTGGATCAAGACTGTTTTGGCTTCGCTGAGAAAATCAATCTTAAACTTACCATAGAGGGAAGGGCTGCAGTTGCTAAACACTTTGTGACTCGAAACCAGTGGTATAGTCTAATGAATCCTCGTTTAAATTGCTTCCTACAAACAGTGTTTTATGTATCGAATACCCCAAAATAAGATTACGAAACACCATAACTGTTTCATACCAGCAAGCATGGGAGAGTATGAATCGGAATTTGGTCATCTATATCGTGATTTTTAACTGTTTCTATCATTCCCGCAATGGTTGTTACCTACTATGAGTAGTATATTCCTGACAAACACCTCCATATTCCAAAATGATAATGCACCGACACACATGAAGAAAAACTTTTAGGCGTGTTTTACACAGCATCCAAAAATTGACATTTAGCGTGGATAGGAAAATCGCTATGTTTATATGTAACTGAACCGACGTGTGGAGTTTTATAGCAGAATGAGAAAAGTCAATTCACAGCAGTAGCGTCATTAAGTAGTTGATGCTTTTTTTGTACAAGAACGGGTAGTATTACGTTGAAATTATAAAGATACTATACGAATCTTTTCCTCGAAGAGTGGCGGCGGTTCACAAATCCAGTGGTGGAAGAGACTCCTCATAAATAAATTTCGTATTTACATTAGGTGTTCGTATAACTTTGTACAGTCCCTGTACACTAGAGTCGAAAATTAATTTCTTAAGTCATCAGCTGAATTCAGTGCGGTGTGCCTCCTTTCGATGTGGATGATCTAAAATCGTCCTACCAACAGAGTGCAGCTGTGAGCGACATGGAAAAATGGGAGATGAATTCTGCAGTAGCTGTACGCGGCTATCTGAGAATTCGCTTCCAGTTGTACCCGCTTAAGATGACGCTAGCGTAAAGCTGCAAATCAGGGTTAGAATGCTGTGTGGACAGAAATATTCTATTGTCATCACTGAATCTATTTCAAAATCAAATCAAAACAAGATTCGATTCTGTCTGCATCTGGACATATAGGCCTGGCTAACTGGGTAAAACATCAAGCTTTTTGACCCAGGTATGGTGGAACGTGCGTGGGGTATCGTTAGAGAGATGCTACGGTACACAGAGGTCTAAGATGTGTATTTATTTGTTTGTGTGTCAACATCTACATACACGCCACGGAGTGTGGCGGAGGGTACTTTCTGTACCATTGTCACTTCTTTCTCCTATTCCAGTTTTGTATTCTTCACGACAAAATCGAATGCCAGTATGCCTCTGTGCCATTTGCAATTTCAGTATTGCAGTGATTGGCCTACTGCAACAATATAGTGTTGCCAGATCCTCCCAACCTTTGTCCATCTGGGCACTGAAGTGGTAACGTCGCAATGACGTCATAAAGATGATGTAGTTTCTCGTTCTAGTACAGTATGCCTTGCTGGTGGGAAAGGACCACGCCCACATGGAGGGAATTTTCTACATCTACATTTACATACATTCTCCGCAATTCACCATAAGGTGCTTGGCGGAGGGTACATTATATCAGTACTAGGCATTTCCTTTCCTATTATACTCCCAAATAGAACGAGAAAAAAAAGAATGCTTACATGCCTCCGTACGAGCCCTAATTTCTCTTATCTTGTCTTTGTGATCACCACGCTAAATGTAAGTAGGCGGCAGCAAGGTCGTACTACACTCAGCTTCAAATTCCGGCCCTCTAAATTTCCTCAACAGAAATTTACGAAAAGAACGTCGTCTTTCCTCCAGCGATCCCCAACTGAGTTGCCGGAGCATTCCCGTCACACTCGCGCATTGGTCGAACCTACCAGTAACAAACCTATCTGCTCGCCTCTGAACTGCCTCTATGTCTTCCTTTAAACAGATCTGCTGCGGGTTCCAGACACTTGAGCAATACTCAAGAAGTGGTCGAACAAGCGTTTTACACGCGGTCTCCTTTACAGGTGAAGTACATCTTCCCAAAATTCTCCCAATAAACAGAAGTCGGCTTTCCGCATTACTTACAACTGTCCTTACATGTTCGTTTCATTTCATATCGCTCTGCAATGTTACGCCTAGATATTTGAACGACACGACAGCATCAAGAAGCCCACTTCTAATGCTGTATTCGAACATTATGGTATTGTTTGTCCTACTCATGCGAATCACCTTCCACTTTTCTACATTGAGTGCTAGCTGCCATTCTTCACACCAACTATAAATTTTGTCTAAGTCATCATGTATGCTATTACAGTCAGTTAAAGACGACACCCTCCCATACACCACAGAATCATCAGCAAACAGCCGCAAATTACTACTTACTCTGTTCATCAGATCATTTACATAGAGAGAAAATAATAGGCCGGCCGCGGTGGCCGAGGAGACTAAGGCGCTCCAGTCACGGCCTGCACGGCCACTACGGTCGGGGGTTCGAATCCCCCCTCGGGCATGGATATTTGTGCCGTCCTAGTTAGTAAGTAGTTCATAAGTAGTTTGTAAGTTTAGGGACTGATAACCCCGTAGTTGAGTCCCATAGACTACACAAACATTTGACGACTATAACAGCGGTCCTATCACACTCCCCTGGGGCACGCCTGACGATACACTCGTCTCTGATGAACAAACGCCGTCGAGAACAACGTACTGCGTTCTATTAATTAGGAAGTCTTCCAGCTAGTCACAAATCTGTGAACCTATTCCATAAGCTCGTATCTTCGTTAGCAGTCTGCAGTGTGTCTCACTACATAAATCACGATGGCATCTACTGGGAATTTTGAATTTTCCTCACTTGCTATTTTCTATCAATCTTTTTATTTCATTTTATTTATTTATTTTGAGGGAAACTACATTTCGTCATGATGGCACCGCTTGGAGACTCGCCATCTAGTCTGGCCAGACATCGTCGCCTCCTTCAGGGAGCGGAATCGACTCTTATTTCGAGTGTAGGGTTACTCGCCACCCGTACCTCAAATGGCAAATTAATGAGTTGTGCCACGACTTCAAAGCTGGCACCATTGCCCACAAGAACAGTGTGTAGGCTGACAAACTTCGCGCCTTTATGCTGGATACCATGCACTGACACTCAGTCAAGTTCTTCACCAACCGCCATAGTCTCATGCCGCTGCCTGTAATGCGTGACCGAACTGCTTACCGGTCGGTGGATAAAGCCAATATGCTGGTGGACGTCTTCGAGGCCAACTTTCGGGCTCTTGACGATCACGTGCATACTCACCGCATCGCTACTATTAAACGAGAGGCTGACGCTCCCCAGGATGCAGATGTGGAAGAGGCCTCCATTCCTCCGATTACGCCATAGGAAGTGATACAAGGTCCCCGACTCTATTATATAGCTGTGTTGAAGCCTGGGAAGAATCGGAAGTACCACCACAGCTACAAACGTATTAGCCTCCTCCCTCACATCAGCAAATTTTGAACGGCTCTTCCTCAGCTGACTCCACGTCCTCCATGCCCAGCAGGAAGTCCTACCTCCACCGGTAGCAATTTTTATTTCCGGAAGGACATTCTACCACTCATCAGATTGTGCGTGTTCTTGAATGTATCACGATGGTTTTGAACAAGTGGGAGTTCAGCGGCGCCGTCCTTTTCTACGTCCAGAAGGCGTTCGACGGCATCTGTCATCTGGGCCTTGTTTGTAAAATCAATAGGTATGGCCTTCCCAAGGCCTACGTCCACTTGATTGCCTCCGGCCCACGGCACCGCATGTTCGCCGTCAGAGTCGAAGACGTCCTCTCCACTGCTCACCGCATTGCAGGCATAACACAAAGAGCGGTCATTGGGAAGGTCATGTATTCAATCTTTACGGCCGACCTGCCGACAATCCCGTGGGACGAAACGGCAGTCTATGTGGATGACACTATGCCTTACTCCCTTAGCAGTAAGAAGGAAGTCCTTCTCCCAAAACGCCTGTCGCATCCTCCAAGTGTGGGCAGCCAAGTGGCGCATTAGCTTCAATCCTGCCACGACCCAAGCGGTTTTCTTCACCCACCATCACACAATGCCTGATCGTTGGCTCCACTTATATGTCACACAGCTCCCTTGGGTGGAGTCTGCTCGATACCTTAACGTCATCTTGGATAAGTGCCTAACGTGGAAGCAGCACATAACAGATTATCTTAACAACTCGGCACCCTCTCCCCCTGTGGAATCTTCGAGTATCGACCTCAACTCCGACCACGATATATACGGTGGTTGGCAAGACACGTGAACCGCCTCCAATCTGCGTCCACGGACAGGCTGCGCCTCCTGCTGGCGGGCTGTAGCGTCTCCGAGCTGGCTGGTTGCGCACATGGACCAGAGAGCCCGTGAGCAGTCTGGAGCGTGATTTTGGGCAGCCAACTTAGTCCGCTCGCTGACGTGAAAATTACTTATGTCACTAGTGTACGTTGCTTTAGTGAGAACTATGTGTGAACTCTGTCAATCTTCTTTCTGAACGAAATAAAGTTGAGTATTCTGACTATATAGAATAGTGTTCGTCGCCTCATCGTTCTTAAGGTTTAGTGCCATCACCCTTGGCTACCCAGTCTCCTGAGACGACATGACAACCCCCCTGTCTATGGGGGATCGGCTCTATCTGTCTCCAACGGCGTACTCATTTCGCCTGTCCATTAGGTCCATTTCGGTTACGTCTGCGGGGTCTTTGGCTCCGCTGCTCGAACTCACATCCAAAGGCTTCAGTCCCTGCAGAACAAAATTCTACCACGTGTACCCGCCATTCCCTCACTGTCCATGGGCCGCTACCGGACCTATGCTGTATCACCGACCACCAAAAGTTCGTCTGTCGATTCTACCACTGCAGTCGAACGTCCCTAAACCATCTCATTCGCGCCTTGGGAGTGCTGTCAAATCGTCAAGACACTGTAAGTAGCTTGTTAAATTTTCTATGTATGATCTCGGCCAGTAGAGATCAGCAAATGCAAATTAAATCGCACACTGCTGCTCGAAATTACTTTGCGAGTGGCTACAGTACTTGCTCAATAGAAATTTATCTAACTGCTCATTTTAGTATTTCTCTTTAAATGTAAACTGAAATAATTCGTGCAGACAATTGTCAAAATACCCAATTGTTTTGTTAGTATGTACTGTACTTGCTCGATTCACCGCCAGTTAAGTAAGGTAATGTTGACTTCAGTGCTTGTGTTGACATGCGACTCATTGCTCTACAGTACTAGCATCAAGCACATCAGTACATAGCATCAACTGGTTAGTGTTCATCATGAACGTAGTTTTGCAGTCTGTGCAGTGTTTAGAAATGCGGAATTGGCAGATGCCCATTCGATGTATGGATTAGCACAGGGCATTAGCTGTGGCGCTGTACGTTTGTATCGAGACAGATTTCCAGAACGAAGGTGTCCCAACAGAAAGACGTTCTAAGCAATCCATACATCAATTGGGCATCTGCCAACTCCCCATTTGTAGACATTGCACTGACTGCAAAACCACGTTCGTGATGAACACTAACCAGTTGATGCTATGTACTGATGTACTTGATACTAGTAGTGTAGAGCAATGAGTCGCATGTCAACACGAGCATTGAAGTCAACATTACCTTCCTTCAACTGGGCCAACTGGCGGTTGGTTGGTTGGTTGGTTGGTTATACGAAACAATTTCGTATTTTGACAATTGTCTACACGAATCATTACAATCTACATTTAAAGAGAAATACTAAAATGAGCTCTTACATGGAAATTAAGCGTTTCCGGATAGATGTGCACATAACATATTTTCTCTCTTTGTGTGTGAGGAATGTTTCCTGAAAGTTTGGCCGTACCTTTTTTAACACCATGTATAAAAGAATAAATATTTAAACGTGGGATGAGGAGCATGAAATTATAATGCAGAGGTTTGCGGACAGGATCGCGCATCATCTGCGCCCTCTGCCATCAGCGTACACGTCATGAGGCGCACGAGTCACGCCCACGGACAGGACCTGCAGCAGTGGGACAGCGGAGCTGGTGACAGCTGATCCTGTCAGCCGCACAGAAGCATATTGGGGCGACCGAGTGACCTAGTGAAGCGTACTGTGGCGGCCGAGTGACCTAGTGAAGCGTGCTGTGGCGGCCGAGTGACCTAGTGAAGCATACTGGGGCGACCGAGAGACCTAGTGAAGCGTACTGGGGCGACCGAGTGACCTAGTGAAGCGTACTGGGGCGGCCGAGAGACCTAGTGAAGCTTACTGGGGCGACCGAGTGACCTAGTGAAGCGTGCTGTGGCGGCCGAGTGACCTAGTGAAGCATACTGGGGCGACCGAGTGACCTAGTGAAGCATACTGTGGCAGCCGAGTGACCTAGTGAAGCGTACTGTGGCGGCCGAGTGACCTAGTGAAGCGTACTGGGGTGACCGAGTGACCTAGTGTAGCGTACTGTGGCGGCTGAGTGACCTAGTGATGCGTACTGGGGCGGCTGAGAGACCTAGTGAAGCATACTGTGGCAGCCGAGTGACCTAGTGAAGCGTACTGTGGCGGCCGAGTGACCTAGTGAAGCATACTGGGGTGACCGAGTGACCTAGTGTAGCGTACTGTGGCGGCTGAGTGACCTAGTGATGCGTACTGGGGCGGCTGAGAGACCTAGTGAAGCGTACTGGGGCGGCCCAGTTACCTAGTGACGTCAGCCACATGGAATGCGTGTCCGGTGCGAAGTACAGGCCTGAGCGCGCACTTCATGCTACGTAAGCAAGGTAGTTCCGAGCCGGCGCGATCTTTAGCCGATTATCCGGCCGCTGGGGCACACCCCACTGCGTCATAGCAGGCAGCCACTGAGCTAGCGATCGCGCCGGCTCGGAACTACCTTGCTTATGTCACATGATGTGCGCCGCGGCCAACGGGAAATACAGGCCTGAGCGTGCACGTCATGTGACATAAGCAAGGTAGTTAGTTCCGAGCCGGCGCGATCGCTAGCTCAGTGATTGCCCGCTATGATGCAGTGGGCCGTGCCCCAGCGGCCGGCCAATCGGCTAGCGATCGCGCCGGCTCGGAACTACCTTGCTTACGGAGCGTGAAGTGCGCGCTCAGGCCTGTATTTCTCGCCGGCCACTCCTGGAATGCGACCGCATGCACTCCGAGGCTGCCAGATGGTTCAGGGCCTTGGCGGCGCACTGTCAGGCTCCGGGCCTCTGTTGGGGTTATCCCGTGATGTAGGAGGCGGGAACTCCATGCTGTCCCGGTTCTCAAGGCCACGCGGGCGGGTGCCGCGGAACGCCGGCCCGTGCTTCTTGTGGTGTGGACGAATTCTTTCCTTGGCAGTTAGAAAATACTTCAATTTTTTGTAACATATTTCGTTGTCCAGTGGTGTTCACCACACTGGGACCACTTAGGACTACTAAAATTGGTTATGTGGTGTTATCCGTCCTTTCACAACAACATAGAAATACAAAATTACATAGATAATTTATAAACAAATACTTGTGGCTTTACAAAACGTGACGAAATACTATCAGGGAAAATTTTTAACATTTGAGAAATGTTTAAGAAATTTCATAGTACTATCACAGGGACTTAAAAAAAAAGCTAATTTAGTAAGTTCGACGCTGTGGCCACATTATTATCTGAGGCACACACACAAGGAGACCCTCGTGGAAAAGCGTTGGTGATAGCAGATTGCAGTAGCAGAGTGGTGCGGCGTGGCGACATTGTATAAAATCAAATTAAATTGACTTGGCAGCAGGCCAAGGTCACGCTGCTGTAATCTACTACGCTAACTAAATGGCCCAACGTATATATATATATATATATATATATATATATATATATATATATATATATATATATATATATATACGGTCGGGGGTTCGAATCCCCCCTCGGGCATGGATATTTGTGCCGTCCTAGCTAGTAGGTAGTTCATAACTAGTTTGTAAGTTTAGGGACTGATAACCCCGTAGTTGAGTCCCATAAGCTTAACAAACATTTGAACATTTTTTTTGAATTGGTATATTAGATACGCCACTTACTTGGCATTGCTAATCCTGGTCCTAAGAACTGACATGTTCCTGAACACCTTCTACGCTTCACCAAGCGCTAACCCGTTTCTACCCGGGAGGCGGCGCCATTACGGTGACTTACAAAAGAAAACACATTGGTGATTTCAAGGACACAGGGCGCACACGCACTGGCAGTGGTAGTACTAATTACCGTCCTCCCTGCCCTGGAGGAACATGCCTTTCCAATACACTTACTGACGGTACTGGACATCAATACAACCTAAACACTAAATTCATGTAGCACAGCTGAAAGAAAAAGGAAGGTACACCCTAAAATATTACATTTTGTTTTGGTACTAGTTGTACTTAGATCGCACATCTGGTGCAGCGGTTGATAACACACACAAATGACTGAACATTAAACCGTACTTACCCATTACATACGCACTCCACAGTGAAGTAGCAATCAATCATTATAGCAGAGCAGACATTACTGACTGTGCCACAACATCTAAGTGCGCGCACCGAATCAGCAGTCCTTACGTGTCAGATGATTGTACTGAACTTATCTCACCCAGCGCTGCACATAACCATAGGCAGGATATCAAATATTACAAATGCATTTTCTATGCGACACATTGTCGGTGCGTTCATTAACTCTGAAGAACAGTTGAAAACACATACAAAATACAAAATATATACCTGGAACCTATAACCTTTAGAAAATACACAACAAGAAATTAACAATCATTCATTAAAATGTCTAAGACTAGAAAGATGGTGCACACCACAAGACTTCAAGGTCCGTATTGTTTCCAGTTCAACCGCGTTCTCAGGAACAATTCGCCTTATGTGGAAGGGACCAACAAAAGCTGCAAAGAACTTCCGCATCAGAGCAAGACGCTTGCTGGACAAACGAGGGGAATTAGCCAGGACTTTCTGTCCTACTTCAAACCAGCTACTACTCGACGCTTCTTATCATACTGGCGCATTTTCTCAGCGGCCTGTTTGATACGTTCAGTGGCACGTCTAAACACCTCGTTGTGTCTCAGTTTGACTGGTGGCGCGAAAGGTAATATCTCCCGCACCTTGTCCTCTGCACATTCATTTTTAAAAACGAGCTTCAGCAACATAGATGTAGAATCACTCGGCAACTCGTTGATGACGTGTTGGAATCCCTGTATTGACGTGATGACGTTGGTAGCGGTACAAGCGTCACAATTACCCCGGTTCTTTCATTACGCTCTCGCACGGATTTGACTCCGAGTGATAAACGGAAATAATAATAGGTTTGATGCGCCTCCGCTGGAGCGTCCTCTTCCAGACAGGAGAGTGAAAGTGAAGACCATTGTCAGACAAGACCTTCTCGACGTACCCAACTTGGGACAGGAAGTCTTTCACAAATGCATGTGATACAGTCCCGCTCGTAGCTCTTTTCAAAAGGGATAAAGTTACATATTTCGACGTCACCTCGACGGCGACGAATATGTAACTGTGTCCACTAGCTGTCCGTGGGAGGGGTTAAACAAATCCACGTCAGCAATTTCTTGTAAACGAGAGGGGACAATAAGGAACAGATGAGCAAGGTGAGACACTGTGGGAGCCTTGGACTTTTGAAATGCTTTACAAACAGCATGAACTTCCCGGATCCTCTTTACCTCGTTTGGAAAGGTATCACGGAGCTTAACAAAACATTTACGGGGCCCATAGTGCACGTAGCTAAGGTGTGTATTCCAAATGAGTTTGTTCAACATCTCATCTGGCATACACACAATCCAGTTGGACTTCCTGGGTTTACTACTGCGGAACAAGACGTTATTCCTAATTAGATAACAGTTCCTAATCGATGGGTTGTTGTTGTCATGCCATAAAGCCTTCACGTTTTTCAGAACTGGGCCCTTGTCTTGTTCCCGCGCTATGTCGTGGAGGGAAGCAGAGATGACATTTTAAAAAGCTACGCTACATAAATAGATCAGGCTGTAATTATTTTCATTAGGCTCATCATTGGATCCCTGAGTCAAACCCACTAGGGAACGAGAAAGGGCGTCTGCCACCAGATTCTCTTTCCCAGGTATATGTACAACTGTGAAGCGAAATTTCTGGAGATAGAGTGCCCACCTGACGAACTGCTCATGCGTCAAGTTCGTCGACATAAGAAAGTGTAATGTATGGTGATCAGAATATACCCTCATTGTTCGGCAGTGAAACTTGTAAATCCGAAGACGACTGCTAGGGTTTCCAGCCATGTCACCGAATAATTCCTCTCACCTTTAGTGAGAACACGACTTGCGCACGTATTTGTTTTCCAGTGCATTACCCAGTCTTCTTCAAATTCTTGGAACACCTAAGCAACAGTTCCGGTCTTTGAACTGTCCGTTCGAAGGCAGAAATCCTTGGAAAAATCGGGGTGTGCTAGCAAAGGTGCAGCCAGAAGGGCTTGCTTAAAACTTTCAAATTCTGATTGCGCTTCTGCGTCCCACTTACACGGCTTGTTTTTACTCGTGAATGCACAGAGGGAAGGTGTACCCACGATTTGAAGAGTTATATATATTGTAGAAATATACGACATCCAAAAAGGCACGCACTTGCTTCTTTGTTGTCAGAACATACATACTGATGACATTTCTCTGGTAACCCAGAGCTCCAGTTTCACTACTACTGAAAGTACATTAACTGCCTATATGGAAATTCTGGACACTTACTTAATGAAATTGTGCCTCCACCTAAACCTTCAGCAACTGTCACTTTAGTATTTCACCTACGAAATACGCAATCTAACTATAAACCAGAAGTGAAACCTACAAAGCAAACCTTGCAGTACTGCAGCACTCCGAAGTACCTTAGAGTAATACTCGACAGGTCCCTAACTTTCCGTCAACACCTCTCCAATCTGACTGCTACAGTGAAGACCCGTAATAATATCATCCAGAGACTTGCTGGTACCTCCTGGGGTTGCAGTGCGCAAACCCTAAGATCATCGGCTTTGGCACTTTCATACCCTGCCGCTGAATACTGTTAACCAACTTGGATGAACAGTGTCAATTCTAGGAAAATAGATGTGCAACTCAACCAGACAATGCGACTTATCACAGGTTGCACAGCTCTCAAACTGCATGAATACCAGTTTTAAGTAAGATCCAACATCCAGCTCTAGGAAGATTAGATGTTTTCCTGAAGATCTGGAGGAACATTCAGAAGAGCCCGCAGCTACCCACACACAGCGATATATCAATAGCTGAACACCAACGTTTGAATTGAAGAAAACCATCTTAGAAAACTGCACATCATCTTGCTGTCACCAAATCTGACATCAATGAAGCATGGAAAAGCCATTGGGAAGAATCGTCGGTGGTCAACGGTCATCTGGTTGAAACCCTTCAATGCGAGCTGCAAGGTTTCAGACGGCAGTGGAGAATCATCAACCGCATCCGAACAGGACAAGGGAACTGCGGATATCTGCAGCACAAATGGGGCTGGGCAACGTCTCCCACCAGTGACTGTGGAGCTGCCCTGCAGACAATAAAACACATCGCTGATGAATGTCCAAGATGAGCCTTCAGGGGATCAATAAATGATATCCACCATGTATCACCTGAAGGGCTCAACTGGATCAACAGACTGGACCTAGAAATCTAAGAACTTGTTATATGTTTACATAATTTGGTATAATATTGTACATCTGATCGTGTAACATATTTTCCTTGACATATCTTACAATGTCTACAATTAGAATTATCTACTTGAACCAAGCTCTGTATCATCATCCGATAAATAAATAAAATCTACATGTATACTCCGCAGTCCACTGTTAAGTGCATGGCGGAGGGTACACTGTACCACTACTAGGTATTTCCTTTCCTATTCCACTCCCAAATAGAACGAGGGAAAAAATGAATGTCTATATGCCCCTGTACAAGCACTAATTTCTCTTATCTTATCTCTGTGATCTTTACGGGAAATGTAAGTAGGCGGCAGGAAAATCGTTCTACACTCATCTTCAAATTCCGGCCCTCTAAATTTTGTCAACAGAGCTTCTAGAAAAGAACGTCGTCTTTCCTCTAGCGATCTCCATCTGAGTTCCCGGGGCGCATTGGTCGAACCTACCAGTAACGAGCTGCTAACCTCAGAATAGCTTTCATGTGTACCTTTAAACAGATCTGCTGCGGGTCCCAAAGACTTGGGTAATACTCAAGACGTGCTCGTAGAAAGCGTTTTATTCGCGGTCTTCTTTACAGATGCAGTACATCTTCCCAAAATTCTCCCAATAAAGCGAAGTCAGCTGTCCGCCTTACTCACAACTGTCCTTATATATTCATTCCATTTCATGTAGCTCTGCAGTGTTCCGCTTAGATATTTGAATGGCGCGACTGCATCAAGAAGCTCACTACTAATGCTGTATTCGAACATTATGGGATTGTTTGTCCTACTCGTGTGCTTACATTTTTCTTGTAAATCATCCTGTATGCTATTACAGTCAATTATAGACGACCCCCCCCCCAAACACACACACACACACGTCACAGCATCAGAAAACACCCGCAAATTACAAGTTACTCTGTCCATCAGATCATGTATGTAGATAGAAGATATAGCTGTACCATCACATTCCCCTGGTGCACGCCTGATGATACACTCGTCTCTGGTGGACAATCGCTGTCGAGAACAACGTACTGCAATGTATTACTTAGGTAGTCTTTCAGCCAGTCATAAATCTGTGAACCTATTCCATATGCTAGTATCTCCGTTCACAGCTTGTGCAATCGTCGCTTTAACCCCTGCCAGAGATCCGATTACCAACAGACTCGCAAGTGCAGGAAGTAAAAAGGAAATTATACCACTAATTCTTGGGGTATACAAAGGATTGTGGGTGGTTTAACATGTCTTTTCATTACATTTATTACTTCAGTAATTGCTGATTGGTTGGTATGTTTTATAACTCGTTCATCCTTTTCCCCTCGTTCTTAGGTTTCTTTGAGCTACTTTCACAACTTTTTGAAAGTTAAGCCTGTAGCCGTCTTTATCTTTTTGACGACATTATTTATTTATTTATTTATAAAACGTATGCCCAGCTACTGAGCTGTCTGTTGTTTGCAGGTCTTGCTATATAGAAAATACTCAGGTTTCACCCAGCTTTTGTGTTACACTCGTTTTGGACTTTTCAGTAATTCTGTATAAAAACTTAGTGCAATAAAGTGACTTTTACTATCTTGTGGGATGTACATTCCAGGATTTGTCTGTTGGATTTTGGAGATTGTGAATACCTCCGCTGACCAATTCGGTGGATCAGCAGACTTGTATTTTGAAATGCGTACGCAATCCACCTCTATGAATTTCTTTGTGTGTAGGTCGATCATTTTTATGCAGCTGTAAACGGAATTTAGGAGCCTAATGCCTCGAACATCTATAGGCCTCATTTTCATAATATGAAGTATTTGATTATAATTTTCAATTATTTGTGATAGGATAATCAGACATTTGTGTGACCAACAAAGGTTAAACTGAATCCACATTTTGGCTTTAATAGTTCTGTTCAATTATTCCTCAATACTAGTTTTTTCTGGGTGAATGTGGAGTAGTAGTTCATGCCATAGCATTTTATTACTGTTGACGTTACCTCATTCATTGGTTTGTAGATTATCTGGAGAGCTACTAAGAATATGTATCAATCACCATTAGAAAGTATTTGAAACGCTTGTTGTGGCGTGAAAAGTGTCTCATGTCTAAAAGTTCCAGTTGCCATAAATCTTCTAGACTTTTTATTATAACACTTCTACTTCGATACATTTTGCGTGCTGGTTTATGAAGTTCCTTCACAACTGTCGCCATACTTATTCGATGATATGTTATTCTCGTTGTAAAATGACTGACACGATTTCATTTGTGTGGGTTATATCACCCGCCATTGATAAAAGCCATAAGTAGTAGTAAATGGTATATTATTTCGTTAACTATATATAATGCAGGGGTAGATTGTTCAATTTCTTTCGTTGAATTTCAGCCATATTCGAATTTACCGGCTAAAGCACGCTTAATAATATTCTTGTCCTCTGCTTTTATACGCTCCCTTTTCGTGTTGTTTTTTGTGTGCATTTGTTACAGGCAATATTTCCCTGTATCTTGACAGTCCTTTCGCTGAACTCTGGATTAGTGTCTTTAGAGATATTAACTCCCATAAACCCAGTGTCCATGAGTTTGACATTTCCGATATGTATGGTATCCAGCGTCAAACATGTAGGTAATCTACCAAGCGTATTTGGTTTATCTTTACACACATCATATGTATCATCTATTTGTACAACAACGTGCATGTTAATGTACTCACTAATAGCTGTGTAATCACCATTCTGTTTTATTTTTCTTGTCCACTGCTTCTGTCTGCAGTCCTAATGTTCGCGAGCTTCGGCGATTTATTGGTCATCAACTTAAACGTTTTTGAGAGCATTTGTTCCCTCTTCAGTTGGTCCAATTTTAACAAGCTTAGTTTCTGGCGAATAACTCTGTGGTCTTCGACAATTTCATGTGTGATTGACATACTGCAATACACTAACACACCACGCATTTGCACAGCCGGCCGCAGTGGCCGAGCGGTCTGCGGGGCGCCAGCAACAGTCTGCACCGCCGCTACGGTCGGGGGTTCGAATCTCCCTCGGGCATGAATGTTTGTGTCGTCTTTAGTATAAGGAAGTTCATAAGTGGTTTGTAAGTTTAGGAACTGATGACTCCTTTGTTAAGTCCCTTAAGCTTAACAAACATTTGAACATTTATTTGAGCGTTTGCATACTTACCCGGTGTTTTGGCCTCATTTCTTCTTTCTGAAACATCACTAATAACTTTCGACATCGCGGTTGTTAGATGTTTGGTAATTGTCTCATATTCTTCATCCTGTATCTCAATGTGGAACTTCGGATATCACTATTTAATTCTGCTATCTTTGCAATCCACCCCCCATGAACCACAGACATTGCCGAAGTGGGGTGGCTTGCGTGCCTCAACGATGCAGATAGCCGTTCCATAGGTCCAAACACAGTGGAGGGATATCTGTGGAGAGGCCATACAAACGTGTGGTTCTTGAAGACGGGCAGCAGCCTTTTCAGTAGTTACAGGGGCAACAGTCTGGATGACTGACTGAGCTGGCCTTGTAACATCAGCTAACATGGCTTTGCCATGCAGTTACTGCGAACGGCTGAAAGCAAGGGGAAACTACAGTCGTTACTTCTCCCGAGGACATGAAGCTCTACTGTATGAGTATACGATGATGGCTTCTTCTTGGGTAAAATATTCCGGAGGTAAAATGGTTCCTCATTCGGATCTCCGGGCGGGGACTACTCAGGAGGATGTCGTCATCAAGAAAACAAAAACAGGCATTCTACGGGTCGGAGCGTGGGATGTTCTAACCCTTAATCGCGTAGGTAAGCTAGAAAATATGAAAAGAGAAATGGATAGGTTAAAGTTAGATATGGTAGGCATTAGTGACGTTCGGTGGTCGGATGAACAGGATTTCTCGTCAGGTGAGTACATGGTTACCAATAAAAAATCAGTTGGTGGTAACGCAGGAGTAGGTCTGATAATGAATAAGAAAATAGGAATGCGGGTAAGTTACTATGAACAGCATAGTGAACGCATTATCGTACTATAGACACGAAGCCAACACCGACCACAATAGTGCACGTTTATATGCCAACTAGCACGGCCGATGATAAGGATATCGAAAAATGTATGAGGAGATAAAAGAAATCATTCAGAAAATTAAGGGAGACCAAAACTTGATTGTGATGAGAGATTGGAACTCGGTAGTAGGAAAAGGAAGAGAAGTAAATATAGTAGGATATATGGACTGGGAAAAAGGAATGAACGAGCAGATCGCTTGGTAGAATTTTGCACAGAGCACAATTTAATGATCACCAACACTTGGTTTAATCATCTTGATAGAAGGCTGTATACGTGGAAGAGACCAGGAGACACAGGAAGGTACCAGATTGACTTTATAATGATAAGGAATACATTTAGAAACCAGGTTCTAAACTGTAAGACATATCCAGGGGCAGACATAGACTCTGACCATAACGTATTGGTTATGAACTGCAGATTAAAACTTAAGAGACTGCAGAAAGGTAGAAAGGGTAGGAGATGGAACCTGGACAAATTGAACGAGCCAGAGATGGTTGAGAGTTTCAGAGGGAGCATTAGGACAGGATTGGCTGAAACGGGAGAAAGTAATACAGTAGAAGAATGGGTAACTCTGAGAGATAGGGTAGTGAAGGCTGCAGAGGACCATATAGGCAGAAGGACAACGCCTAATAGAAATCCCTGGATAACACAGGATATACTGAACTTAATTGATGAGAGGAGAAAATATAAAAAACCAGCAAGTGAAACAAGAAAAAGGGAGTACAAATGTCTGAAATATGAGATTGAGAAGTGTAGACTGGCTAAGCAAGAGTGGCTAGAGGGCAAATGCAGAACCGTAGAAGAATGCATAACTAGGGGAAAGATAGATACCGCCTACAGGAAAATAAAGGAGATATTTGGAGACAAGAAAAGCAGCTATGTGAATTTCAAGAACTCAGACGGAAAACCAGTACAAATCAAAGAGGGGAAATCTGAACTGTGGAAGAAATATATAGAGGACTTATACAAAGGAAATAAACTTGAAGGCAGTATTCTAGAAATGGAAGACGAAGTGGAGGAAGACGAGATAGTTGATATGATACTGAGAGAAGAATTTGACTAAGCGCTGAAGGATTTGAGTGGAAACGAGGCCCCTGGAGTAGATGATATTCCGTCTGAACTGCTGAAGTCTTTAGGAGAGCCAGTCATGAAAAAATTGTATCACCTGGTATGCAAGATGTATGAGACGGGGGAAAGAACTCCGACTTCAAGAAGAAATTGAATTCCAGTTCCAAAGAAAGCAAGTCAGACAAGTGTGAAAATTACAGAACTATCAGCTGAATAAGTCATGGATGCAAAATACTAAAACAAATTATTTGCCGACGAATAGAGAAATTTGTGGAATCCGACCTCAGGGAAGGTCAGTTCGGATTTAGGAAAAATGTAGGAACATGAGAGGCAATACTCACATTACGACTTATCTTAGAAGATAGGCTAAGGAAAGGGAAACACGTTTTTACAGTTTGTCGATTTGGAGAAATCTTTTCACAATGTCGACTGGAATACACTCTTCCAAATTCTGAAGGAATCAGGGATAAAATATAGGAGGCGAAGAGTTATATTCAACCACTACAGAAACCAGACAGCGGTTATTAGAGTCGAATGGCAAGAAAGGGACGCAGAGGTTGGGAAGGGAGTAAAACAGGGTTGTAGCCTTTCCCCAATGTTGTTCAATCTGTACATTTAGTAGGCAGTGAAGGAATGGAAGGAGAAATTTGGAGAGGACATTAAAGTGCAGGGAGGAGAAATAAAAAACATTGCGGTTTTCCGATGACATAGTAATTCTGTCACAGACCGCAAAAGATCTGGAAGAGCAATTGAATGGGAAGGACAGTGTCTTGAAGGGAAAATATATGATGAACATTAACAAGAGTAAAACGAAGGTAATGGAATGCAATGTCAGCAAATCAGGCGATGCTGAAGGAAATAGTTTAGATAATGAGACAATAAAAGTAGTAGATGAGTTTTGTTATTTGGGTAGCAAGGTAACTTCTGATGGCCGAAGTAAAGAAGATATAAAATGCAGAATGGCTATGGTTAGAAAAGCGTTTCTATAGAAGCGAAACTTGTTAACATCCAATATTAATTTAAATGTTAGGAAGTCCTTTCTGAAAGTATTTGTCTGGAGTGTAGCATTGTATGGGAGTGAAACGTGGACGGTAAGGAGTTCAGATAAAAATATGATAGAAGCTTTTGAAATGTGGTGCTACAGACGAATGATGAAAATTAGATGGGTAGATCACGTAACTAATGAGGAGGTGCTTAACCAAATCGGGGAGAATAGGAGTTTCTTGCATATCCTGACTAAGAGAAGGGATAGATAAGTTGGACACATTCTGAGACATCAAGGAATTGTCAACTTAGCATTAGTAGGAAGCGTGTGGGATAAAAATCGTAGAGGAAGACCGAGTGATGAATATGGTAAGCAGATTCCAAAGGATGTAGGTTGCCGAACGTATTCTCAGATGAAGAGACTTGCACAGGACAGGGTAGCTTGGAGAGCTGCATCAAACCAGTCTGCGGACTGAAGACCACTACAACATCTTCGCAATAACTGTCGCTTTTCTGAATTTATGATATATCGTACGGCCGGCCGCGGTGGCCGAGGAGACTGAGCACTCTAGTCACGGTCTGCACGGCCACTCCGGTCGGGGGTTCGAATCCCCCCTCGGGCATGGATATTTGGCCGTCATAGTTCGTAAGTAGTTCATAAGTAGTTTGGAAGTTTAGGGACTGATGACCCCGTAGTTAAGTCCCATAGACTATACAAACATTTGAACATTTTTGAACATATCGTACGTGCAAACCTGTTCATTGCATGTAGTATACTGATACAATTATGTATTGGAAAATTACCTCTTAAGATGCAGGTATCCTGCAAGTTCCGCCTATATCGTATCTCGATCAGTTTCATTGTTTTGTCAATTACCAGAAACCCGAATGCTGTGTGGTTCCAGCAATCGGCGCATAAGGCTGTAAAGTGATTGAATGTCAATGTTCTACATCAATGCTCCTCTGTCTAAAAGCAGTAATTAAGTTAGGATTATCTATTATTTGCTGGTTTGGAATCCGTCAATATGTCTGACTTATGTAAATACATCGACATTCATATGCCGACCAAAACAAAAATATTCACAAATCTGATCCTGATTTTCCACTTCTTAGTAATGGACAAAATAAAGAGGAGGGGCGTTTGGATTCTTCTACCCAAACATCAGTCCTTGAACCGCTGGAAACAATCTCCACAACTGGGCTGAGTGAAAGACTGACCAAAGGGGTGGAGAATATAAACATTGAAATGGACCAGATCAGGTTCAAACCATTGTCTGGGGCAAAGCAAGAGAAATTTTTCAAAGAACAATTGAAAAATGAAGATAAAGAATGGATTCCTAAAATGAATTGGAGAGGAACAAGGCCTTGGGCTTGAAACCCTCAAAGCTATACGTCACAGAACAATCATGGTACTTCTACCTTAAGACTAATTAGAGCACTGCCTAATTAGAACAAGAGCGTGATAGGAATCCTCTTTTGCCACTCCTACTTCCAAAATTCACCCTACCCAGAAGAAGCAGAGGCAGGAAGAAGGGAAACAGACTTTCAGTTCCATAGCACCACTGCTTGGGGTGGCATTGATCCAAGAAGAGTATCAACTTGCAACGCCCACCTCACAACAGAATAAGATGGCACTTCTGCAGAAAATTTGGGGGGGGGGGGAGGGGGAAGGATACTCCGATCTACGCCGCACTTTTAGGAGGGCCTGCATGGACAAAGGTGACCTCTTCTTTGTGTGTAAGGTAGTACTCCGCGACGGAGTGGCCGAGCACATAGAGGCGCTATGCTCCGGTGCGCGATGCAGTTCCCCATCGGAGGTTCGAATCCTCCCTCGGCCATGGATGTTTGAGTTGTCTACAGTATAAGTTAAAGTAGTTTGTAAGTTTAGGGATTGATGACCGTGCACTTAATTTCCATTAGCTTAACAAACGTTTCAACATTGGAGGTAGTACATGTAGTATACTTACTCAGGGAGATGGCATGCGAGATATCTCTATGGGAAAAAGCAAAGCTTCAAGACCGCAGAGATACCTATTCGGAGACCCAAACTCCTTAAAGATGTTCCTCCAAAGCTTCTGACCGAAAAATTATGGTCCCATAGCCGGAATGTCCCAACAGAGAATTGGAGGAATATTAACAGGACGACTTACCATAGTGTTTGAAGGCAAAGAAAAATCTCTGAAGGCAATGTGCATCTATAATTCTTTTTAGGATTCTCACATGTCGCCATCAGAGTGATCAAATTCATCAAGAGCAAGAACGGTACCAAGCTGGCGGCTGAACGTGCTGCAGATAAACGTTTATCTCAGTAAAGTAGTAACAGCTGCTGTGTGTCAACTCCTGGGTAGAAAGGAGATCAGTGTGGCGTTGATCCAGAAACCCTATCTACACAAAGGAGGAGTATCAGGACTCGGCTGCATTGGAAGTACGTTGCATATGCAGGCAATAATGAAAACCCCAGAACTGGCATTTGTGTAAAAAAGGCACTTAATTGACTGACTTTTGCTCTAGGAACTTAATTTCCATTCAGCTGAAACAATGTAAGGAAGGCAGCTCGAGGGGATTCGTTTTGGCCTCAACATAAGTAATATTCAATCTCCTACTAATACCAGCCTTTGGTAATAAAATGTAATTGCAGTGCAAAACATACGGTCCATAGACATTGGTTCATTGTAACAGAATCTTAAGAGCATTGTAAAAAATCGATTATGATCATAAGGAAATGAGTTGCTCAGTTACCACCGCCGAGTACACACGTCGCGCAGCAGACTGCTCTTCACTGTACGGTAACTGGCTTCTTAATGGAAGCGACTTAGTTTCATTCGTGCATGTTTTCTCTTACAGTTCATCAAACTTTCGTATGCTCGCATGTTTATTTATTCAGAGTCATGTTTAGTTGAAAGATCAGTGATGATATTTTGATTTATTAGCTGGAGTATCTATTTTTCAGGTTCGCCGTCAATAAACAGTTTAGTGTTAGGATAATATTTTTCGAAGCTCACTGTTTATCAAATTTCTGTGTCCTTGATCGTATATTTAGTCAGCTTCGCATCAATGGAACAGTTTAGTGTCCACTTGGGTATACTTAGATTCGCATCAAAGTCATCGTTTGGTTTATTCTCCCAGTTTAAATCACAACAGTCGTACTTATTTGGAACGTATATAGATTTTTAGGAACTGCGACTGCTGCAAACTGATGCAGGTCGAGTTGGTTATTCGCAGCTTCTGGCGGCGTTGACTTCGCTGGCAACGCTTGAGATTGTGGTGGGTGGGCGCCGCTGCTGTGGGCCGCTCGCGGGGGTGCAGCAGACGCCCTGTGCATCCGATCGGCCTGCGGCTGTGGCCAGCTCGGTAACTGCCTGCAAGGGGGTCGCCTCCTAATCCGTAGTTGATTTGGTATTCTCAGCACGTGTCAGGCTGCGTAAAACTTCCTGAGGACCCGAAGTAGTGGCCTCCCCAGTTAGTCTTACGAACATATTCGAGGCACTGTCTATGTCAGAGGATGTTCCTGATGCAGATGGCGTCGCTTGTCCTGAAGTCACCCCTCTGTCTGTAAGAACTGGGTACTCAAAGACAATGGGTTTGTTAGTAGTTGGGAGTTCCACCGTTTGACGGGTGATGGGGCCCCTTAGGGATATGGATGCTAGGGAGGGGCATGTCCATTGTGCACTCCGTGTGCATACAGTGGGGGGAGTCATTCCAGATGTGGAACGGGTCCTTCTGGATGGCATGAAGAGCACAGGGTGCACCCAGCTGTCTGGACCAACAATGTGTCTCGCTTTGGATCGGAAGAGTTTCTTTCTGGTTTTGAGCGGCTATGAGAAGTGGTAAGGACTGCCAGTCTTCCTTGCAAGTTGAAGGCAGAGCTCACCATCTGCAGCACAGTTGACAGATCAGAACCTCTGGTTCAAAGCCGAGTGAAGGGTCTTAATCAGAGGCTCAGACGGTTCTGCGACCGTGTGGGCTGCAGATACATCGACTTGCGCCAAAGGTTGGTGGGTTTTCGGATTCCGCTAAATAGGTCAGGAGTCCACTACACTCAGGAAGCAGTTTGTCATATATTGATTTTTCTGTTGGAATTGTTGAGAGGCTGTGTGAGCCACAGAGACGCACTATAGGCTGAGAAATAGAGACCATTGCAGATAACAGGCTAAAACAGACACGTATATCTTACGAAATGTAGGCACTAAAGAAATCTCCCAGCGAACTGTTGATGCCCTCGGCCACCGTCCCAGGGTGGAGGTTACCTTTCGGAGAAGATGAGCGTAACTTCATATAGTGTCTAGACGCTGTTGCAAGACGTTACATTAGTACTTGGTGGCCAACAGGCACGTTTTAATGTACGTAGCAAAGTTGATATCAGTAACTTGGAAACAGCAACGTCAGTGGTTCCACAAGGCTAGAGTGAGAGGGAAAAGAAGAAAAACTGCAAGTTACCAGCTCCCCTGAGGCGTGGCCTAAGGCGGAGCCTAAGGTGTGGCCAACTGACGTAGAACATTGTTGTTTTTGCCCATATTGGGTAGCGTCGTGACGTTTTACTTTCAGCTGAACAATGTTGCTACCAAGTATGGATTTTGTTAGTGCACAAACAAGCCACCTCCCCACCTTTGGAATGGCAGAAAGGACACGGCTGAAACGTGGTTCGCTAGAGGACTCAGAGAGAGGGCAAGCCACAATTTAGATTGGTTGAACCAAGCAGCGGCAAATAGGAAATTGTTAACTGTCGGAAAGTGGGGAAAAGAGGTGCGCGCACACCGGCCGTTAAAACCCCCGGTTTTTGGATCAAGAGGGGAGTTCTCAGTCAGACGAGTAGGGCGCCAGCCCGTGACTATCGCCGTCGGCCTCGGGGTGCTCCAAACAGTCTGTTTCTCGCGGGGGGTGCGTCTGTCTAGGGTATGCTGCTAGGAACGTAATTACTGAATTACTGGCTTCTGTTGTGGCAAACGATTTCTACTTTTTGTTTTTTAAAATAACTAACCCCAGTGTAGTAGACTTCGTATGGGATGCAATAAATTCGATGTAAGGTACCTAGGAGTTCCATAAAGTTTCCTAACAAGTATCCTCTCGAGTCTGGAAATCCGCATCGCTAGTAGATGCCTGTACTGTCTCTCTGCAATCACTCCTTTCCGCTCGGGATATGCAGACTGACCTTGCTACCTCTTCCCTCTTTCCTATGTAGGACACGACAAGCTATACGGGTAGCGGGGGCTATGTGTTGTGGACTGGGCGGCTTTTTAGGTTAGACGGCCTCAGGAGCACACAAAATGGGTTGCAGTCTCAAAGGGTGCAGGTCAGACACAGGACGAACGTAGATCTAGAAACCATTGGTGTAACAGTTTTAAATTGTCGTAGACGTGTTGGGAAAGTGCCAGAGCTCTAACCGCTGATACAAACTACTGAGGCACAAATCGTTATTGGTTCTGAAAGCTCGCTGACGCCAGAGATACGTTCAGCCGAAATTTTTACAAAGGGCCAAATGGTCTTCTAAAAGGATAGAATAAATGAAACAGGGGGTGGCGTGTTTATTGCTGTTATAAACGGTTTATCCTGCATCGAAATTGAGACAGATACTCCCTGTGAGTTGATATGGGTGGAGGTTATACCTGACAACCGGGATAAATTAATAACTGGCTCTTCTTATTGGCCCCCTGACTCAGACGATGCAATTGCCGATACGTTCAAATAAAGATTGAATCACATTTCAAACAGGTACCCGAAGCTTACTGTTATAATCGGTGGCAACTTTAATTTGCCCTCGATATGTTGACATATATATGTATTCAAAACCGGCGGCAAATATGAAACATCGTCTGAACTAGTTCTGAATGCTTTTTCTGAAAAGTAATTCGAACAGTTAGTTCATGAATCCACTAGAATAGTAAATGGTTGCGAAATAATGCTGAGCTAGTAAAGAGCATCAAAAGATATACAGGGATTAGCGAACATAGCGTTGTAGTAGTGAGACTAAATATCGAAATCCCCAAATGCACCAAAAATAAAGTGAAGATATATCTATTTAGAAGAGCAGGTAAAAATTTGCAACTCCAGCAATGAGACTGCCTACATCACACTTGTGCGTCCTCTCCTGGAGTACTGTTGCCCAGTGTAGGATCCTCAACAGGTGGGACTGACCTAAGACATTGAGAAGGTTCAGAGAAGGACAGCTCGTTTTGTTTTATCACGTTACAGGGAGGAAACCGTCACGGAAATATTGCACGATTTGACGTGGAAATCATTAAAAGAACGGCGTTATTCGTTGCGGCGAGTTATATTTGAGAAATTTCAATCACCGACTTTTACTTCTGACTGTGAAAATATTTTCCTAGCACCCACCTCCATAGGGAGACATGACCATCCCAATAAAATAAGAGAAATCAGATCGAAATCGGAACGATTTAGGCACGCTAGAAAAAGAATCTGGATAATAAACCATCTGCCAGGCATTTAAATGTGATTTGCAGAGTATCTATGTAGATGTAAATGACGTAGACTTAGATTATGTTTATTTACACATGTTTACCTCGTTTTTCTAATGCTTAGTCCCAATTTTAATTCGTTTCATGAATATATTTAGTGGATACCAGTTTCATTTTAATAATTCAAAACTAGACAAGAATAACTTAAAATATTAATTATTATGTATAAATGGCTTAGTTTATGTCCACATAATGTAGCCTAATGCGATACAGAACATTTATTATGACCTGTTCCCGAGTTGGCACACTAAATATGTATACATTTCTAAACACAAATTTATTGACCACTCCATGGTCATATGATGAATTAATAAAGGAAAAATACTGTCCCATTCGTCTTAAATACAAGTGTTTTTATTTCTTGGGCGTGGTAAAGCAATGTACCTGCCGATATATCTGCTAAAACTTAGTCACACTGTCTTCTCGGTCCATCCACATATGTTATCTGGCTTCAGTGATTAGTACTACCCATGCCAAAACATGGTGGGTCACTAGTTAATTAACCAATGAAAAGTTTAAAGCGTCAGCTGACCCCAAGCGCGAAATCCGGGTTCGAATCCTGGGCTGAATTTATATCTTAGGAAGGAAGATAGGAATCTTAGTGTTTAACGTCCCATAGACAGCGTGGTCATTAGAGACGGAATTTTTTGGGAAGGATGGGGGAGGAAGTCGGCCGTCCCCTTTGAAAGGAACCATCCCGGAATTTGACTGGAGTGCTTTAGGAAAATCGCGGGAAAGGTAAATCTGGATGGCCGGAGGTGGATTTGAACCACCATCTTTCCGAATACGAGTTCAGTGTGTTACCACTGCGCAACCTCGCTCGGTTCAATTGATATCAGTGCCCTGTAACCGTCGATACGTTTGAATATATAGAATTCGTGATTATCTTTGACTGAAGAGAGCCTGAATTTCGATGGAGATTCTTCTCTCATTTCGAGAAGCGTCTGTGTCGAGTATCGAACACTTTGTTTGCGTGGCATATTTCTTCCACTTTCGCTCCCTGCATTGACAACTGAGTTGTATCCGGTGATGGGCATAACTAATTTTATACCTGACTGCTCCCAATACCAGGACAATGGCCATACCAGCATGTCATAGTTATTATTTTATTTTCGTCTCTCGTTTATATTTACTACTGTTACGATCTTGCATCATTGTAGGCTATTTGCTTATTATCACTTTCCTGCTTCATGCGTGAGAAACATCATGCAACCCGCAGGCCTGACAGACATGTTAACCTAAGCAAATGTTCAAATGTTTATCAATCTATCGGACCAAACTGCGCGGTCATCAGTCCGTAGCTTACAAACAAGTTAAACTAAGATAAACTGACCTAAGGACAACACACACACACACACACACACACACACACACACACACACACCACCCATGCTCCAGGGAGGACTCGAACCTCCGACGGCGAGCAACCGCAAGCCGCCAATGTGAAGCACGCCCAGAGGCTTGGCCAGAATGGTTAGAGCCCGCCTACAGTTTACCAATGCTTGGAAGGAGATACACATGCTCCACACAGTCACCTTTTTTATTTTTATTTATTTATTTTTTGAATTTATTTTTATTTTTTTGAGCCTTGAAGAAAGACATTCATGGCCTTCGGTATATTTAGATGACCGTCAAGTGTCAAACTGCATTACATATATTAACAGCTATGGTGATTACTACTGAAATAATGAATTGTTTTCTACTAGCTAAAAGCCCGGCGTCGCTTGGATATTTATTTATTCCAGTCTTTAGCCCTTCTCTTTTTACCTTTTCTCTTTCCGTCCACTTTTTTTCCTTCTCTCTCTGTTCATCTCCTCTCTCTCTGTGTCTCTGTTAACGATGTTTTATCGCAATCAGATGAACGTTATTGCAGCGCGTAAAATACGAACAAATGTGTATGAGGTTTCCAATCCTCCGATAGTCCATCTGCATTTTACCCTTCTCTCTGTCCACCTGCTCCATTTCCTTGTCCCCTCCCTCTGTCCATCTACTTTCACTATCACCATCTCCCCATCTATCTCCTCCTCTCCCCTCTCTCTGTCCGTCTCCTACCCCCTCTTTCTGTCCGTCTCCTCCTCCACCTACTCCTCTCCCTCCTATATTTATGAAAACACACACACACGTGTGTGTGTGCTAAGTTTCATGGCGGCTGGCCAAACGGTGTCAAAGTCACAAGGTACGCTCCGCCATGCTAAATTCAGTGGCTTGCACATTGCAAAAATCTCTTCCTGAAAACATACATTTATGTGCTGTAACGTACCCACCGCCATGTACGTACAGGAGCTTACGAAAGGTTGACCATGTATTAGTTCGGGGTGTAAGCCTTCATCATTCCGTATTTAATTCAATTCCGTCCAGCCGTTTCAGCGTGAAGAGTAACAAACGACTTAACCCATTGTACGGTACCCTCCGCCATACACCGCTTACGAAAGATAGCCCTTGTATTGATATGATTGTATGGTATTTTTGGCCAGGAGCTACAGCATGAAATTGTTCGGCCGCCTGGTGCCAGTACACTACTGGCCATTTAAATTGCTACACCAAGAAGAAATGCAGATGATAAATGGGTATTCATTGAACAAATATATTATATTAGAACTGATATATGATTACATTTTCTCGCAATTTGGGTACATAGAACCTGAGAAATCAGTACCCAGAACAACCACGTCAGGCCGCAATAACGGCCT
Source organism: Locusta migratoria (assembly GCA_026315105.1). Taxonomy (NCBI): domain Eukaryota; kingdom Metazoa; phylum Arthropoda; class Insecta; order Orthoptera; family Acrididae; genus Locusta; species Locusta migratoria. The sequence goes on from CM048749.1 coordinate 407,910,639, forward strand.
TGATACGACTGGGCATTCAGTCAAACAGAGCTTGGATGACGTTTACAGGTACAAATGCCCATGCAGCTTCATCACGATAGCACAGTTCATCAAGAGTAGTGACGGGCGTATTGTGACGAGCCAGTTGCTCGGCCACCATTGACCACACGTTTTCAGTTGGTGAGAGATTTAGAGAATATGCTGGCCAGGGCAGCAGTCGAACTTTTTCCGTATCCAGAAAGGCCCGCACATGACATGCAACATCGGTTCTTGCATTACCCTGCTGAAATGTAGGGTTTCGCAGGGATCGAATGAAGGATAGAGCCACGGGACGTAATACATCTGAAATGTAAAGGCCACTGTTCAGAGTGATGTCGATGCGAACAAGAAGTGACTCAGACGTGTAACCAATGGCACCCGATATCATTGCGCCGGGTGATAAGCCAGATTGGCGATGACGAATACATGCTTCCATTGTGCGTGCACCGCGATATCGCCAAACACGGATGCGAGAATCATGATACTGTAAACAGAACCTGGATAATATATTAAAGCACTATGTCAAATCAGAGCAAGAGGGAATAGAGAGAGGTATCATATTTCAGAAGTGCACTTTGTCCAATCAGAGCACACAGACAAGGTCACCAAACTCCACGTGTAAAGGAGAGGAGCACTTTTTATTATTTTTTTAAGAAATTAATTTTTGCATTTCCACGGCTTTTCTTTAAATAGCACGTTTGGTGCAGAGTCAAATGCGCTTAAGGTAAATCAAATTCATGCGGCGAGTATGAAATACAGCCAGCAACAGCGAGTCTCAGATAAAAAGAGACCTGTCTCTGAACAATATTACTACTATGAATATTGTAATTTTTTATTTGTATACTATGGATAATGGTTTTTATTGTTTCAGACCATGAGCCGCTGTCAGGCGAGGAAACGCAGCCTTTTCCTGCAGTATCACAGGAGGAGACTGCAGAATGGGCACTACCCGATTTATCTAACCTGGTGTCATTTAACTACTATTTAACACAACAGCAGACAGAAACTGAACCTCAGATAAGCATCTGCAGGTCACTGCTGTTTGCCAACACTTACAGTGTGAGTGAATGTGGTTCCAAACGTGTGAACATTGGTTTAGCTCCTGAGAGGGACTTTGATGTTGTTATTGAAGTAGAGAATATTCAATGTCTTGGCACAAAAGCAGGATGTGTTAAATGAGTGGGACTATTTGTGTATTTCGATGATGAAGTACACAAAGAGAGAGATGACAAGTGAATGCAATCCGTCACACTCCTATTAACATCAGTACATTAAAGGGAGAGGCAGCAATTACTGACGTATGGTGAGTCAGTGCTTGCATTAAAAGTTGATGGTGCGATTATATATATGAAATATTCATGTGTGGAGAAAATAAGTGACTTGCATAATGCATTACTGATTGCAGCAGACAGACTAAGCTGCTGGCGTCCTTATATTAGGGCGGCATACTATGATTTCGTTACCTATTTGTCATCACAATTTGTCAGTAAGTCAATTAGAACAGTGTATAAATGCTTGCATTCAGCCAACATCAAAACATGCAATAAAACCCCCAGACGCATGGGCGTCTGTACCTTTATACGCCATCCGAGCTCTGTTTGACTCAATGCCCAAGCGTATCAAGGCCGTTATTACGGCCAGAGGTGGTTTTCTGGGTACTGATTTCTCAGGATCTATGCACCGAAATTGCATGAAAATGTAATCACATGTCTAGTATAATTTATTTGTCCAATGAACACTTGTTTATCATCTGCATTTCTTCTTGATCTAGCAATTTTAATGGCCAGTAGTGTAATTGTGTAATAAAAACATGATCCAGAACACAACTGTTTTTTACCCTACCCTTCAAGAGTAGTGGATAAAGGCTCAGATTATTTTTCCTTCATCATAAATGTCCCAGTAGTATGGAATGTGCGTAGAGAAAGCGATATTTAATCATGTGACACACAAGTACATTTTGTCCAATCAGAGCACTGATTCAAGGTCATCATTTTCCATATGTCAAGGAGAAATCATACATTTTTTATGATATTAAGTTTTGTAATTACTAAAAGTCTCCATACTTTATATAATTGTGTAAATAAAAAGACATGATATACAACTTTATTTTAGTTCTGAATGCTAGGTTGTTTACTCACGACAGTGGCATCCGATCAGCCGTAGGAAAGCACAAATAATAGAATATAACATTACAGCTTTCGTCCGTTTTGACCTTCGTCGTTTAGAGACACGAATATACACACACTCACAGAGACACGACCGCCATCTCTGGCCGCTGTGACCGATCTGCTGTACCCAGCAAGGTCTGGCGAGAGCAACGAGTGGTGGGGATGAGAATGTGACAAGGAGAGTGAAGCAGGAGGAGAGGGCGGGGGATGCCTGGCATGGGAGGGGGAATACGCCATTGCTGTCTGACAGACAATGCAGAAGGAAGGGAAGGGACTGAAATTTGTGGTGAGATGGGAGACCAATGTAAGGATAGACTGTGGCAGGGAAAGGAAGGGAAGGGTGGTAAAGGCATGAACTAGCAAAGGTTTAAGCCTGGGGTTTGGGGGAGCGTAGAATATATTGTAGGGAGAGTTCCCATCTGCGCAATTCAGAAAAGCTGGTGTTTGTAGGGAGGGTCCATATGACACAGGCTGTGTAGCAGTCATTGTAGAGGTCCCAATATGCTCCGCAACAGGATGGGTTAGTTTGACGATGGCCATTCATTTGGATAGACAGCTGGGTGCTAGTCATGCCCACATCGAAATCTGCAACCACTGCGCAAGAGAGTGATTTCCGTCAATGCCCAACCTGAATCTCCCGTTTGCAAAATTTTAAACATTTTTTAAAAGTTTACTCATAACATTTGTCGAGTACCAATCATCAGTCAATTCCAATGGCATTAAAGTGGCATTATTTGTAGTGAGGTCGGCAACACGGAGTTGCACAATAGTGCACAAATAATGTTTAGTGGATGGTTAATCTGACGAAGCTTTCTCACAAAAACGGGGAAACATGCTTCCAAGAAATGTTTGGGCTCTTTAAAACCTGTCCTATTTTTTCTTTGGCCTGTACATATCCTTTTCTTGAACGCCGTTTTAATGTCCTGCCATTGTAGATTTCTCTCGTGGCTACTGTACTGCTGCTTGTGTTGGTGGTGGACACTAGCCTGATGGTCCGAGTTGGCGATGGTCCTGCTGGTGCTCCAATCAACGCCACCTAGCGAAAAGGTCCCACAACAGCCCGTGCTACGTCACACTGACCAGGCCGCGACCACCAGCTGAATGGCTGTCCGCTGGGGCACGCCCCCTGCCTCGTAGCTGCCAGCCATTCAGCTGGCGGCCGCGGCCTGGTCAGTGTGACGTATCGCGGGCTGTTGTAAGGCCTTTTCTCTAGGTGGTGTTGCTCCAATACGCCTGCACAGACACAAGGAACAAGATTGATAAGTATCGAAAGACACACACACAATCGGCATGTTGTTATTTATTACTCTATTACAAGAAGTATAGTAACTTACATTTGTGATTCACCACCATCAGCCCGCAATGAGCACGACAATGATGATGATGTGGGCTTCAATAATCTTGCAAAGCAAAGGGGTGAAATCGATTAGTACTATAACGATAAAGAACAATGTTGCAATAATCAATCAGTCAATGTCTTCATCCTTTAACGTTTGCAGATACACACTTGTTATTCAACTACTTATGTTGAGGTTAAAGCAGTTATGTCAGCCAGTCATCATCATTGCACCTCTCTCCTGAAAGTTTAGCTATTCTTGCCTCTCATTTCCACTCAACTTCTTGAGCAATATCAGTATCGAGAGCACCTACGTGGGAGACAGAAAAGCTCTGTGTGTAAAAAAAGTAAATTGTTTAAAATAAAGGATGAGGTCGTGGAATATGAGTGCAACTCATCCGATCACCAACGACTGTTCCTGTGCCCCAAGAGCTCTGGCTGGCAAAAGGAGACATCTCCAAACATTCCCAAGATGGGTTCGGGTTGGTTAATATATGTAATAGCTCGCCAACTACGAGAAAAGAAAAACATAGCATACCTGCAAATCGTGAACAAGGAGAAGAAAATTAATCTATACTAATAATAAATCTGTAAATGTAGGCCTGTCGCTGTTCCCTTCAATCTTCAAAACTACTGGCCGAATGTTCATGCGGTTTTTCACAGGAAAGATGATAATAGTTTGGGTCAACATGTAGGCATAATTTTATCAAACTCGGACTGTGGAAGACAAGATGTAATTTTAAGTGTTTTCAGTAACTGTCGTGTCTGTTTTTTCAACTATTAAAATCTCTTCTCTCCAAAACTCCCTCACGAATTTGCTTGGGGTTTTCACAGGTAACTTGAGCGTAACTGGACAATATATAGACTTCGTTTCATAGAGGTCGGATCACGAAAAAAAAAAAAAAAAAAAAAAAGAATATCGTAATTTCAATTTTTTATCTACTACCGTTTTGTCTGTCTCTTTGAACACGTATATCTCCAAAACTACTTGACGAATTTTCATCGGGTTTTCACAAGTAACTTTAGAACATCGTGCAGTTACATAAAGGCTCCAATAATGAAAATCGGATCACGGAAATAAAGATATCATAATTTAATCATTAGCTTAAAAGACATCGCGTTTGTCTATTTGTTAAATGTAATCTCCAAAAGTACTACACGAACTTTCATGGGTTTCCACAGGTAAATTGAGAATAGTTTGGAGAGTAACATAGGCTTAGTTTCATAAAAATCGGATCAAAGTTAGGAAAGACATCGTAATTTGAAATTTTATGTGTATGCTATGCTTATAAGTACGGTGTGAAAGAGCAAATCTCAAAACGTACTACACGAACTTTCATAGGGTTTCATAGGTCAACTGAAAGGACCTTGGGGCAACATATAAGCTTCATTTCATCAAAATCGGATCAGGGGGAAAGAAGATATCGTAATTTGTAGTTTCTGGTGTATGCTATGCATGAAATTCAGCGTAGTATAGTAATGCTCCGATAGAGGCACTGTTACTGACATAGTATACCAAATAACTAATAGATGGCGATGTTGCTTTGTTTATTCTCATAACCAAAGTGTAGGGGAGACCGGGGCATGTTTTCCACCTTTTCATATTTTTAATTTTTTTCTTTTGATTTTTATAAGTTTTGATGTAAACAGCGGATCATTGTATTTCCTATACTTTTATCTACTGTCTTGCAGAAATATTATTGAAAATAGCAAATATCGTTTTTGGCAGAAAATGATTTTGTCTGACCATGTTGCGTTGGAAAATTTGCCCCGTATGCGGGGCAAGTTTTCCAGCGTACTTAAAATGTACAGGGGCAAGTTTTCCAATTATACTTTAAATGGATAATTTATTTTTTCATCTGGTTTTTTAACTGGACTATCAGTCAATACAGCTGATTTCCTTTTTTTCCTTCCATGTTGTTTGCTTCCTAGGTGCCGCCTTCTCAAAAGGCCTAATTTCTTCTGGTGTTGGCCCAGATATTGTAGATGTAGACGTAACGACTTCTTGACAAGCAACAGGAAAGGTGTTTGTTGGTGTAGTAGGAGTTGATGAATTCGATGGGCTCGAATGGAGGCTGTGATCAGTCGTTTTTCCTGGCAACTTTGAATCTAATCCAGGATGATAGGGCATTCAAAATTTGTAGGAGCTGGTCTGTCTGTAAAGTAGGGAATTTCAACAAGTAATTGTTCTGAGTCCTATGTGGAATATTCAAGTCCATGGATGCTCAGCCTCTAAATGCAATAGACCAGCATCTATTACTTCAGGCGTGTACGAGCCCCTCTCGGTCTTCTCTGTATAATTTCGGACCATTTTAAGTCTGTAAAACACATTTTACAATGAACCATTTGAAAGAGGGCTATTTGGCACAATTTATTACACTAGAAATACATATTTAAAGGAATAATACGAGATGTTCTAGGCCGAGGCACGTTTTCCAACGAGACACGTGCAGGAATATGTGCCCCGTATGCTCTGGGAAAAAGTGCCCCATCGGCATATTCGGAACTATAACATTACGTCCATGATTATCCGTGGAAGCTATTTACGAAACAAATGTATAGTTACATGAAGAAAGAAACCGACTTTTAGTACGTGCAGTGTCAAACTAATAAGCTTAACACTAGTATGTTTATTTTAAGTTTCAATAAAAACGTGAAAGTTTAGTCATCTTTGCAAAAATGACAAAAACAGTCCTGCCGGCAATGTGACTACTGGTGCAACACTGAAACTTTCGTAAATGAAGTGTGCTTTGTTGTTGATTCCTACAGTATCGCCGGAGGTACCACCTAACGGAATGTTTCGAAACTAAAACGAGTTGGAAAACTTGCCCCTATGGAAAATGTGCCCCGGTCTCCCCTAATACACTGAAACAAGGGCTATGATTTTCCTTACAGCAGCAGTGTAGTGTGTTGATATTCGTAACGGCCGTTCAATCCTGTTTGAAAAATCAGTCACGTACAATGAGGAGAATAATTCCTAGTGTTGATAATCAAATAAATAATTAATGTTATTCCGATAAGTAAATTAATGATCCCCCTAAAGCGAATATTTCGTTGCCAACGTTACATACTAAAACGCTGCCATTACAAGTAAAATTTAACACAGTTACGACACACAAAAATATATTTTTTTAGCTGTATCGTGTATACCTGTCAATGCCACGGAAAGATAAAAAGTGCTTCTTTCCGCGGGTATGATTTGAATTTAAAACGTAACGACATTCCTTTGCGTCTAGCGATGTTTTCATTTACTAAGAATTCCTTGCATGGAAACAGGAATTCATGCAGTTTCGTTTCTGATTTCGGTGCGTACTTATTACATCTTGGGTCTATTCTATGTAGAAATGCCTATAAAACAGTGTAGTATAGTACAGAACAAATAGGTGCCCTGTTAATTACATAGTGCACCAAAAAAAAAAAAAAATGTTCAAATGTTTGTAAAGGTTATGGGACTAAACTACGGGGTCATCAGTCCCTAAACTTACAAACTACTTATGAACTACTTACGAACTAGGAAGGCACAAATATCCATGCCCGAGGGGGGATTCGAACCCCCGACCGTAGTGGCCGTGCAGACCGAGACTGAAGCGCCTCAGTCCCCTCGGCACCAAAGAACTAATAGTTGGCACTGATGCATTTTTATTTTTATTTCGTTTTTTAATTTTATTATTTCTTTTCGATGGTTATGCCATAGAATCGCAACGAACCACTAAAGGTGCTGTTGGTTTTGTAGTGCTGCAAAGAAACAATACATGATCGAGTTGTGCTTATTCCCTCAGTAGCAGATGTATTTTGAATTAAGAGCCGCAATCTTATCTCTGCAAATACAAACAAACATTAAACAGCAAGTTGTTGATTACATTTTATATATTCACAGCTAAGGACATCTTTGATTCTTTTGACAGGGACATTTGAGTTTAAAGCATAACGACGTTCTTTCGTGTCTATCGAAAGAAAGAATTCTCTGCAAGGAAAATGGAATTTATGTAGTTCCATTTTTGATTTCGGTGTATCCTCCTTACATTCTCAGTGTATTCTGTTTAGGAATGCCTCGAAAACGCCATAGTATAGGAAAGGACAAAGTGAGGCGTCGTTCGTTACGCAGTACACCAAATAACTAATTATGGCGTTGTGTTTTTTTTCATTTTCATAACTATGGTGTAATACACTACTAGAACAATTTTACTTACGGCGGCGGTGTTGTGCGCTGATGTTGTCTTTTTCAAAAATCAGTGACGTAGAATAAGGGGAATAATTCTTTATGTTCAAGATGAAATAAATAATTTATGCTTTTCTGGTTAGTAAATTAATCGTCCTCCTAAAGCGAATAGTTCGTTGCCAACGATAGCAAACTAAACCACTGCTCCTGAAATTAAAGTTTAGCCTAGGTAGGACACAAACTTTTTTATTCTTCCTATCTGTATCCCAAATGCTTTGAAATGTCATGGAAAGAAAAGAAGTGCATCTTCCGATGGGTATAATCACTAAATTATACATAGAGTAGAAATATCTATGGAGTGAGCATTGCATTCTGTGTATCTTCTCAACATTAAGCTGGAATTACCAAATGATAGTGAAACAAATCCACACTTTCCACACATTTATTTGCTCTTACGATCTCTATCACTGTTCGTACTGCATTGGCTGCAGAGAAGTCCCACTTTCTTTTCGCAGAGCAACCACTTAACATGAAATAATATCTAAATAAATGTGTCACAGAAGCAACAAGATAGTTGAGGAAGCGTCGCTAAAAGGGCCATTTACACATAGTCATCCGTCTTAACCGAACAAAAAAAGAACCAAGATCAAGGCAATGATTAGCAGATTTTTCTTAATACCAGGTGATATTTCCACCTTAATGTTGAGGACAGAAAATCTGTTCTCCCCATCTGAATGCTCACTCCAGAGGTATTTCTGCTATGTGCCTGTCATTACAGATAATATACACACGCGAGCGACAAACTTATCAGAAACATCCCTGTTTTCACAATTATTCAGTACAATATTGTGATTAAAATTTGTAATTACTTACTTTTGATGCGGACTACATTAAGATAGAGAAAGACAATTGTACTTTGCATTATAATCCGACTTTTGAATATATAATTCTATTACAAAAGATCGATTTCAACTTCGTGTTTTACGAAGTAATCACTGCAGAACGTGGGAAATGTATTAGGTGAAAGAGTGGTCGATTCTGCTAACACAGTCAAGACAATTCACTGGAAATACCTTATTTAATGGAAAGTTCTATACAGACGATCAACTGACTTCATTCCTTCAATGATTAGCTAGACTTACTTCCGCGCACATTGACACCACCATGACGTCTTATTTAAACAGACGTGAAATCATTCAGTATTCGTCGACTTTTCGATAGTATGGAGCACTGCATACAGAAAAACTACATTGTCCCCAGTGCAACACTGAAACATTTCAATACTTCAGCATATATTTACTGCGAGAGATAAAGAGTTTAGCACTACACCATAGAACCAATACATGGCGCTGTTATTATTATTATTATTATTACTATTTCTCATCTCAACGATAGAAGTGTTTTCAGATGTTTACTCCAAACAGACAGTTACACCGCAGTCTTAACTTTATAAACAGAACCTAACATTGATTTACATCGTTCCGTTCCGTTAATTTCACTTTTTGTATGAAAACCTTTATGAACGTTCATTGTTTTAGACAATGGCTTCTACTTGAATTTGACATCTTGGCTAGAAGAACTGAGTTTATTGACAGAGAAATCCAATAAGGATTCTCTTTTTGCTGACCTACGTCCGGAACCCTATAAAACCATGATACACACAGGCCCCTGTTTACCAACCCTTGCGAAGCACGGGCATAAAAGGTAGTATACATATAAAATAAATGGCACAATAAATGCCATGTCATCGTCAACAACGTCAAAAAGTAGTGAGGGTGGTTCCTCTGCACGAGGGCGTTTAGCATCCCCACAGTCTTTCTGAAACGTGCCAGACTGCTGACGCTCCATTCTACCTCTCCAGATATGACTCAGGCACAGGCCAGTTGCCTGTATTTATATCGCGTAGTGCTCAGGAAAGAACCAGACGTCAGCATAACGCAGCATGGATATGCTGTGAAGAAAAAAATTCCAAATTTTCAGAGATATCAGTCAAATTTAAAATGTGTGCTTTCCGAAAGACAGTCGCTATATCAATAGAGGATAAATTACCTCACTAAATAATGCATAAAGCGTGCACAAACACACACAGGTTACACACACACACACACACACAATAATGCATAACACTTACATATTTCATATGAAAAATCGTCTTTGCAAATCCAACGACAAATGTAATCGTCTTCTGAGCACGATGCAGCTCGCCACACATATATATGGCCTGAATCAGGAATCGAATAGCTTTTCCCACATAATACCATAACAAGATAATGAGTGTCTTATTATTATTTTTGTATGCTGAAAGGAGACATGCTAGGAAAACCACGTTGCACCGTTGGTCGAAACTATTCTTTGTGGGCTGGAAAAGAAACCAGTTACAGGAATCGGAAAGCATGTTGAGAGTAGAGATTATATGCAGTTCCTGTAGAAAGTTTGTCAGCATGGAACGACTTATGGAAACACTGGTATGATCTTGTTAGCGTATTCTAAAAAACAAATTCCCGTCCGCGATGCAGGCTCTCTATGACGCCATTCTCTTTCTCTCTCTGCGTAACATGTGCATGCTGCTGTGTAGCAGTTTTCTTAGCAGTCTCAGTCAGCGGTGTACCACAGAGGAGGAGGTAACCTTCATATGTGCCAGATAGTACGCTATCGTCAGCAGTGGTGATGTCTTATGCGTCATTATTCCTATCTGGGACAGTAGGGTGGCTCAAAAAGTATGCTTTGCACCTAAGACAACGACGTACATTATAGGCACGAAACCAGAAGACAGAAATTCTCGAGACGGCTTAATATGGCAACAGTCTGCCGTCGATCGCGTCCGATTCTAACAGCTTAGGCGCTATGTATTAAATACTGACCTGAGACCTGTAAATGCAAGTGAGGAGAAAAATATATGTGGAGGTAGTGAAATAATACAAATATTATCAATATAATTCTTCCGGGTATGAGACAGAGTCCTCATTTTATAAACTATACCGACGTTTCTGCCACTGTTGCAGGCGGCCTTCATCAGGGTCTGACTGCTGAATATACGATAGCTTGGGGTTGATATAGCCGCTTTCCACCAATGGCATGCAATAATATAACCACCAATAAAGGAAAACCAACGTCCCCCTTTCTCTCCCTCAACCACTACTATATAAACCCCAAGCTATCGTATATTCAGCAGTCAGACACAGACCCTGATGAAGGCCGCCTGCAACAGTGGCCGAAACGTGGTGTCATACCCGGAAGAATTTTATTGATAGTGACAACAACCGCGGAAGCCTACGTTTGCATTTAATACAAATTTTATTCGTAAATAATAACAAAAATTTTATTTATTACATTGGTAGGTCATATCATCAAGTCTTTTTTTATATATTACACTTTGTACAATTCCTGTAAGTGGCGAATAGTTTACGAGACGATCATGTAGTAAATTCAAATTTAATCCGAATATCTGTTGGTCCCAATTTTACGCATACATTCTGGTGTGTGCCGTCGATGACCACTATTGGTGCCAAGTCCATGAATTTCTGAGGGTTCAACAAACACCCAGTTTTTTCAACGTCATAATAGGAAGAGCGAAATCTTTCATACATATGAAAGAGAAGACTTTTATAATTATTCTTCCAGTCAATTTGGAGGTCGTCATACGAAAAGTATTGTGAGTTTAGAAGTACTTCTGCATTACGTAAGTTACAGGCATCGAATACACTACAGTCGTTCCTCACATTTTCTCTCCTGTTCATCTGAAAAGCCTATACAAAGAATCTAGGTGTCTCAAGCTGAACGACGTTTTAATTGCCCAATAACGTCGCGACGAAGACAGTAAAAGAGGTCATTCATAGAGTTTCCATGAACTGAAGCTTAATGGTAGCTTTATTGAAGAGTTGAACGCACGCAACAGTTTTAATCGTTCTTTATCTGAAACTGTGGAACTTTACAAATTACTTTCTGTAAAACTAGTTGGTTATCTTCTTCTCCTATTTGAATATTGGATTTAACATCACTAGCACTTTGTATCAAAAATAACTCTTGTTTTGCGTTCATTAAAGTCCTCTTGTTATCTCCAGGAAACCCCATAATCATTTTTAATGTCATGCATGCACTAAATGTGCTTTTAATAGACCCATCTATGAAAAATCCTGCATTTTGAAAGGAACTGGCACCTGCAGACGATACTGAGACATATGTTTTAAGGCACGTTGTAATTCCGACATTCCTGCATTTGTGAACCTCAGCGCAGTTCAGTTGAAATCGGATTTCTTGAAATGCAAATGTGTTTCGCTTAAGTCGCGATGCTGTTGGCGGAGTTCCATCAATTTTAAGTAATTTCCCAGACAGATATAGGAAGTTCTTGCTTGGAAGTGACAAATCATCCTGGTTCTGAATTACGATACATATCTCGTCACTGTTGTGAAATGTTGTCGAAGCAAACGGCTTGAGGGATATGAATTCCTGTAAGATTATACGTTCGTAGAATTGAACTGGAGATGTTATCTCTAGGGGCGATGCCATTCCGTGGTTTAAATCCTATTGATTTGAAGATATAGTTACTCTGACGTGGTACCTCGTAGCCCTTCTGCTGTGAAGTGACGCGAGTCGATCATTTATGACTATCACCACACTTGTCGCAAATGAAGTCGTAAAACTATTTCTTAGCCACGGAAATCCAAAAGATTGTTGTTCAGGTCCACAATATGACACTTTAAGTAATCTATTGTCTGAAAAATCACTGGATGGTATATCGATGATCTTATAACCTGGTTCGATCTTTGGAGAAAATCTCAAAAATTGTGTGTTTTAAACCGTTATTGAGATACACGTTTGTGGCAATGTTGAATTCCTCGTGAATAGCGCTCACATGCTGAATGTCTATTATATGCATTGACTCGTAAACCTTATCATGGTTCTTTTCCAGATACTGCGTTTTTGAGATTTCATGTAACGGGCTAATAGATTCCTCTTGACTAAAATTAATGGAATATTCGCTTGTTGTAATTTCAGACTTTAATGTGTTAATGTTTGCACCTAGCTAAACTCCTTTCACGGATTGTTTTATGGCTGTAATTAGGTGTATAACAACAGACGCACCTGAAGAAACTGCCACGATTTCACCACTCCCTAAATGTAGCTTATTGTTTGATTCAGTAACGTTATAAATGCTGTTATAGGCTTCCAAATTAATCAAAGCCATACGCCAAACACCACTCGGTAAATATGTCGGTGAAAAATAATTTACATGTAATATCGGAGATCGTGCCTTTAACGTGAAGGTATGCGTCATTACCAGACGTGCATTATTGGAATACTGGCACGAAGTAACTCATGCAACTTATTTTTATTGACATACATCCTGGTGTGTAGAGCGCATAGATTTAAAAAATGACAGTCTGTATTATGTGTTCGCTAGAAGGAACATTAAACATAGATGCCCACAGACATATGTACCAAATTCTTGGTATCGATTAAAGTTATAATATACGTCACATTCATCTGTAGAAAAATAACGTTGAAGTTCTATAGGTGGCTTTAGGTCCCCAAACGAAACATAGAATATTACATTTCTGTTTTTCTTCACATCGGCCACCCAGTGTGTACCAGAATCACCCGACAAATCGAGATTAACTGTTTCACATTCTGTAGATTTCCACATTGTCTTTGGTAAGCTATCTTGCATAAACACACGACGAAAGTTTTGTAATTTGAGTTTCTTGACGAGATTAATTATGTTTATATATGTCAAATCTCTGTCCGGAAATATGACTACGGTATTTTTCTCCCCTCTGCTTACGAACAGCCCAAGTCCATTCCTGTGAGGCTTCAGATACAGTCCTTTACCAATAGCTATCGCTACCATCGTCTCATTATGCCTTTCGGCCTCATTTAATTGCCTTTCTGCATTCTGAGCATTCTTTACAGTCTGCGCAATAGCCACTGCACCCCCCACCAAAGATCCGATTGCTGATAGGCCCGAAAATGCGGGGATTAAAACAGGAATTATACCGCCAGGTGCTTCGGGTATTCTAAGGATTCTCGGTGCTTTAACAGGTCTTTTCATTATATTTCTTGCTGCAGCAATTGGTGACTGGATGCTATTTTTGTAACTTGTTTACCCCTTTCCCTAAGGCTTCTTTGGCTTGCTTTCATAACTTTTTTGTATGTTAGACCTGCAGCCATCTTAATGATTTTGACGCTTTGTTTATTTCCTAACACGTATGCCAAACTACTGAGATGTCTATTGTTTACACATCTTTTTATATACCAGATCGTCAGCTTTCACCCAATTGCTGTGTTTTGATGAAAAACGAAGCAATTTACGTACGCTTTGTTACCTTCACGTCTCAAGATTCGTTCAACGAGATATAAACTCGGTTCGGAACGTTTCTGTAATTCTTCTGTATAAAAACTCCCCGCAATAACGTCACCTTTGCTATTCCGTAAATGTACGTTCTAGGATTTGTCTGCCGGACTTTGGCGATTGTGAATATTTCCACTGACTAGATCGATAGATAGATTTTTTGAAAGCCGAATTGCATGTTGAAATTCTTACGGGATCCACCTCGTAGAATTTCCGTTTGCGTGAATCGGTTGTTTTTATATGACTGTAAACGGTATTTAGAAGCCTATTGTGTTGATCATCTATCGGCCTCCTTTTTATTGTACGATGCGTCGTTCGATTATAATTTTCAATTACTTGTGGTAAGACATCTAGCCATTGGTACGAGCCACGAAGGTTAAACTGTATTCACATTTGAATTTAATAGTTCTGTTCAATCGTTCCGAGATATTAGCATACTTCAGGGTTAATATCGACTCCACCCACATGAACCACAGACGTTGCCGAGGTGGGGTGGCTTGCGTGCCTCAACGTTTGAGATAGCCGTACCGTAGGCGCAACCACAGCGGAGGGGTATCTGTGGAGAGGCCAGACAAACGTGTGGTTCCTGAAGAGGGGCAGCAGCCTTTTCAGTAGTTACAGGGGCAACAATCTGGATGATTGACTGAGCTGGCCTTGGGTAGGGTAGGAAATTTAGAAAATTTTAAAAGGGAGATGGATAGGTTGACATCAGACATAGTGGGAATTAGTGAAGTTCGGTGGCAGGATGGTCAGGTGAGTACACGATTATAAATACAAAATCAGTTGGGGGTATCACAGGAGTAGGACTGATAATGAATAAGAAAATATGAATGCTGGTAAACTACTATGAGCAGCACAGCGATCGCATTATCATTGTCAAGATAGATACGAAGCCAACACCGACAACAGTAGTACAGGTTTATATGCCAACTAGCTCTGCCGATGATGAGGAGATCGAAGAAATATATGAGGAGCTAAAGGAAATTATTCACACAGTTATGGGAGAGGAAAACTTAATTGTGATGGGAGACTGAAATTCGGTAGCAGGAAAAGGAAGAGAAGGAAAAATAGTAGGTGAATATGGACTAGGCAGGAGGAATGAAAGAGGAAGTCGCCTGGTAGAATTTTGCGCGGAACATGAGTTAATCGTAACAAACACGTGGTTAAGAATCACAAAAGAAGGCTGTATACGTGGAAGAGACCAGGAGACACCGGAAGGTATCAGATAGATTTTATAATGGTAAGACATAGATTCCGGAACCAAGTGATAAACTGTAAAACATAACCAGGGGCAGATATAGACTCTGACCATAACTTGTTAGTCATGAACTGTAGGCTGAAACTGAAAAAACTGCAGAAAGGTAGAAAAATAAGGAGATGGGACCTAGATAAATTGAAGGAAAGTGAAGTTCTGGAGAATTTCAGAGGGAGATTTAGGCAACAGTTGACAGAAACAGGGGGAAATAAAACAGTAGAAGAGGAATGGGTAGCATTGAGAGATGAAATAGTGAAGGCAGCAGAGGACACAATAGGTAGAAAGGCAAGACCTACAAAAAATCCTTGGATATCACAGGAAATTCTTAATTTAATTGATGAAAGGAGAAAATATAAAAATGCAGTAAATGAAACAGGCAATATGGAGTGCAGACGACTAAAAATGAGGTTGACAGGAAGTGCAAAATGGCTAAGCAGGAGTGGCTAGAAGCCAAATGCAAATCTGTAGAAGAATTTATAAGAAGGGGAAAAGTAGATATCGCCTACAGGAAAATAAAAGAGACGTTTGGGGACAAGAAAAGCAACTCTACGAATATCAAGAACTCAGACGAGAAACCAGTTCTCAGCAAAGAAGGGAAAGCTGAAAGGTGGAAAGAATACATAGAGCAGCTCTACAAAGGAAATGAACTTAGAAACGATGTTGTAGGAAGGGAAGAGGAAGTAGATCAAGATGAAATAGTAGATACTATACTGAGAGATGAATTTGACAGAGCCCTGAAAGACCTAAGTCGGAACAAGGCCCCAGGAGTAGATGACATACCTTCAGAGCTACTAAAGTCTCTGGCAGGGCCAGCCATGACAAGACTATTTGAACTGGTGTGTAGGATGTATAAGACAGGCGAAATACCCTAAGACTTTAAGAAAAATGTAATAATCCACATTCCAAAGAAATCAGGTGCAGACAGGTGTGACAATTACAAAAACATCAGTCTGATAAGTCATGGTTACACGAATTATCTACAGGAGAATGGAAAAGCTGGTTGAAGTTGACCTCGGGGAAGATCAATTTGGATTCAGGAGGAACATAGGAACCCGGGAGGAAATACTCACTTTACGTCTTATCTGAGAAGATAGATTAAGGAAAGGCAAACCTACAGTTTTAGCCTTTGTAGATTTGGAGAAAGCATTTGACAATGTTGACTGGAATTCACTCTTTCAAATTCTGAAGTCAGCAGGGGTAAAATATAGGGAAAGGAGAGTTATTTACAACTTTTACACAAGCCAGACCGCAGTTATTAGAGTCGAAGGGCATGAAAGGGAAGCATCAGTTGGGAAGGGAGTAGGACAGGGTTGTAGCCATTCTCCGATGTTATTCAATTTGTACATCGAGCAGGCGGTGATGGAAAGCAAGGAAAAATTTGGAATAGGGATTAAAGTTCAGGGGGAAAAAATAAAAACATCGCGTTTTGCTGATGACATTGTAATTTTATCAGAGACAGAGACCTGGAAGAGCAGTTGAATGGAATAGACAGTGTGTTGAAGAGAGCGAATAAAATGAACATTAACAAGAGCAAAAGAAAAATAATGGAATGCGGTCTTAGAAAATCAGGCGATGCTGAAGGAATTAGGTTAGGTAACGAAACAATGAAGGTGGTAGATGAGTTTTGTTACTTGGGTAGTAAAATAACATGCGATGGTCGCAGTACAGAGGATATAACATGCAGAATGGCAATGGGAAGAAAAGCATTTTTGAAAAAGATAAATTTGCTAACATCGAATATTAATTTAAGTGTAAGGAAGTCTTTTCTGAAGGCATTTGTGTGAAGTGTTGCCTTGTACGGGAGTGAAACATGGACGATAAGCAGTGCGAACAGGAAGAGAATAGAGGCTTTTGAAATGTGGTGCTACAGAAGAATGCTGAAAATTAGGTGGGTAGATCGCATAACTAATGAAGAGGTACTGAACAGAATTGGTGAGAAAAGGAACTTTTGGCATACCCTGACTAAAAGAAGGGATCGCTTGGTAGGACACATTCTTAGACATCGGGGAATCGTAAATTTAGCATTGGAGGGAAGTGTGTGGGGTAAAAATCGCAGAGGGAGACCAAGAGACGCGTATAGTAAGCAAATTCAAGTGGATGTAGGTTGCCGTTCTTATGAGGAGATGAAAAGGCTTGCTCAGGATAGAGTAGGGTGGAGAGCTGCATCAAACCAGTCTCTGGACTGAAGACTATAACAACAACAATGTCGACTAGCTGTGGCGGAGCGGCCGAGCGCATTGAGGCGCTATGCACGATGCGCGAGGTCGTTCCCCGTAGAGGGTTCGAATCCCCTCTGGGGCATGGACATTTGTGAGTCTTTAGTATAAGCTAGTTCATAATTAGTTTGTAAGTTTAGGGACTGATAACCCCGTAGTTAAGTCCCATAAGCTCTACAAAGATTTTAATGTCGACTAGTGGTTTATTGCATAGCGTTCCATTAGTGCCTGGAAATAAGTATTTTACAATTCACCCCCGTGATCGGTTTGTACTGTAGGGAGAGGGATTTGTACCTGTTTGAAAAAGTTTTTCAAACACACTTGCAACCCCCTTTACCTGTCTGTATTCTCACTGGTAGGGCCTAGGCAAGCTTGGAATATGTATCAATCACCATTAAAATGTATTTGAAACCCTTATTGTGGCGTGAAAAGTATCTCATATCTATAAGGTCTGCTTGCCATAAATCGTCAAGACCATTTATTATAACCCTCTTGCGAGGATAGGTTATTCGTGCAGGTTTATGAAGCTCATCAACAACTGTCTCCAAATGTACTCTTTGGTATGTCGTTCTCGTAGTTCTGAAACGAGTGATAAGATTTAATTCGTGTGGGCAGTATTACCTGCCACCGATGAAGCAATAAGCAGCCGTAAAGAATCTATTATTTCGTTCGGATCGTCGAAGTACTACAGGGGTAGATTGTTCAATTTCCTTATCTGAATATCAGTACTTTTGCCATATTAGAATTCACCGGCTAAAGCAGGCTTAATAATACTGTCGCGTTGAAATGGAAGCAGCCTTGTTAACTGAACACAGTACTTATACTGAAAGCAGGCTTATTACGAACTTAACATACACGCAGCACTAACTGCCTCTCTGGCATAGTGCCCAGCTATTTACACACAGCCAGAATAGTTAACATAAGAAACATGCAGAATACTCTGGAAAACATAATTACAAAGAAATAAAGTTTTTCCGGTGGACGGGATGGAACGAACGACCTTCAGCACCACAGTCGATGATGCTATCTATTGCGCCACGACGGCAGTTGGTTAACTCGCAGTCTCGCGCCATTGCTCCCGTTCCTGAAAGAACAGCGACCAGTTGTTAGGTTCCCTTTGGAGCCTGCTGCAATGTCCTGGCTCTTGATCTAGTCATGGGTCCTCTTTATGCCAGTTCTGAAGAATCCTCCCCTTCTGCACGATTACCGATGACAGACGTTCCTGTACTGGCTTCATCAGTATCATTACCGTCCTTAGAGTCCTTGAACAACAAGCCATATTCGCCTATTTGCTCTTCAGGATCGTAGTAAGGCTTCATGCAGAGGACGTGAACAATGTCTCTCCGTTTTTGTCGTTTCGACGACGGCTCATAATCCTCAACTTCGTATGTGACGTCTGACAGGCGGCGTATGACACGATTCGGACCAAATTATCGCCTCAATAACTTTTCTGATAGTCAACTTTCCGTACAGGAGTAAAAATCCATACCAGATCTCCTGAGCTGTACACAACAGGTCGGAGATTGTCGTTATACTGCTGACGGTCCTTCTCCTGGAAGTCCAGTGTCCGTATGCGAGCCAGCTGTCTTGCTTCTTCGACCCTGGTGATGAGTTGTTTCACATGTCATCCTTCAAAATAATGTCTTCTACAAGGAATTTTGCGATCTCTGGAGCTTCTGCAGTCGGCACAGGTTTGGTGACAGCGTAGCGTGTGAGGTAGTCAGTGCATACTATTATCCATCGGTTACCGGTTGTCGACTTCGGGAACCTCCCTAAAAGATCGATCCCAACTAGGTGGAATGGAGCTGCTGCAGGTGGAATCAGTACGAGATGCCCTGGAGGTAACTGTGGCACATGCTTCCGTCGTCGGCACTCTTTACAGTGAGTCACATAGTGCTTGACAGGTCGGTGGAGACCTTTCCAGTAATACCTGCCGAGGGGACTGAGACGCTCCAGTCACGGTCTGCACGGCCACTACGGTCTGGGGTTCGAATCCCTCCTTGGGCATGGATATATGCGCCGTCATTAGGATAAGCTAGTTGATAAGTAGTCTTAAATTTAGGGACTGATGACCCCATAGTTAAGTCCCATAATCTACACAAACATTTGAACATTTTTTAGTAATACTTGCGTCTGATTCTGTCTACGGTCTTCACGAATCCCACATGGCCGGATATTGGAGCATCGTGTAAATACCTGAGAATAGTTGGCTGGAGGTGAGCTGGAACAACCACTGGCCATTTCTGGCCCAGTGGATCGTAGTTGCTCTTATACAATGTTCCGTTTATAAGTTGGAACTCTCCATCTGTTGACTCTCCTTTCTCCAAGTGCTCTATGGTTTTTAATAGTGCTGGATCATCCCGCTGTTCAGCTCTACATTACTTAATTCAGTGAATGCCGAAATTTCATTCGTGCTGTTGAGTTCCACTAATGGATTCATCGAAAGGCAGTCGGCATCCTTGTGTTTGCGCCCGTTCTTGAATATAAATGTAACGTCATACTCTTGGAGTCTTAGTGCCCATCTAGCTAGTCCATCTGATGGATCCTTCAAGATAGTCAGACAAAACAAAGAATGCTGGTCTGTCACGACAGTGAATGGTTTGCCGATTAAATACGGCCGGAACTTGTTGATAGCCAAGATAACTGCGATACATCCTTTCTCAGTTGTAATTTATCTCGGACTTTGAGAGTACTCTTGATGCATATGCACCTTTTCAGCACCTTCCTGAACTTGTACGAGCACTGCACCAATCCCATAACCACTTTCGTCAGTGTGAAGATCAGTTTCCGCATTCTCGTCGCACAAGGCTAGAACTGGCGCCTCCTTAAGTCCCTGGAAAGCGCTTTCTCTTGTCTCATCCCAGTAAAACTTGGCGTCTCTCTGTAGAAGTTCTTGCAATGGACGTTCGTTGTTACAAAATCCTTTTATGAAACGTCGGTAGTATGAGCACAGCCCGAGGAAACTTCTCACATCACGAATGTGCCGAGGGGTTGGAAATTCTGTGACTGCCCTTACTTTATCTGCATCAGGACGGACACCATCTCCGTTGACTAGGTGCCCCAGGATTTTTATATCTTTGGCGACGAAGAGGCACTTCTTTGGATTGAGGCGGAGACCTGCAGCCTGAAGACAGTTCAACACAGTTGACAGGCGACTCAGATGTTCGTCAAATGTCTTCGAGGATACGACAATGTCATATAAATAGCAAAGACACGTCGTCCACTTATGGTGTCGAAGCAAGTTGTCCATCATGCGTTCGAATGTGGAGCATTACATAATCCAAATGGCATTACTTTGAATTCATAGAGGCCGTCGGAATTGTCACATTGTCAACGGCAAATAACTTCCCAGAAAATTCTGTATTACGTGTACCCGTCGGAACGACTTCCTCAATTTGTGCCTCACATCTTACACAGTCAATGATAGCTTGGGCTGCCTGAAGGAAGTCCCATCCGAGGATAACATTATGAGTACATTCCGTTAAAACGACAAATTCAAACGGCTGGGTCCTGTTGTTGATGGTTATTCTTGCGACACAAGTTCCTGCTGGCTGGACGTACCTTCCATTTGCGACCTTCAGCACTGTTGCCCCCATATCACAGAACATTGCCTTCTGTAGTGTGCGGCGGTAATTATCCGATAATACAGAAAAAGAGGCTCCTGAATCAACAAGTGCCCGGACAGGTTGGCCGTCGATTATGACGTCGAGGAGATTTCCCGACATCTTGGCGACTGTCTTCCATGGAGGATTTTCATCTGCGGCGGCCTCACCTCCGTAGATGGTTGCCTCGCTTAGTTTTCCTGGGCGCGGCGGCTAGGAGAGTGATTGGTACCTCTGTACGGCGACGGTGAACGGCAACGGCGCGTCGGGGAGAAACCTCGTCCAGGGTATGGCGATAGGCTTCTTCCCATATATTTACTGAACTCATCAGCAGGTGACTGCCTGAGATAGAACTGCCATGATGGCTGACGTCTTGCGGCAAAATAATCGTCGAATACTCGCCTTCTCTCTCTGCAGTAGCGTGCGACATGTCCAGGGCGCCCACAGTGGAAACACAGTGGTGTGTTGTCTTCTGTCCTCCGGACGTCTGTTCTTCTGCGGGTCGTCATAGTTGCCAGGAGAGTTGGTTGTTGCCGCGTCGGCCGGCTCATGGGCTACCGTTTGGCGGTTGTAGCGTATGTCATAGCAGGATGACGCCATTCTTCACGTCGGGTGTGATTGGCGGGGCACACAGGAGCTAATGTCTGAAATACCTCTTCCTCAGTGGCGTCGGCTTCCTCGTGACTTACAGGGCTCACATCCATGGCCATAATCTGATGCTCGCTCGGTCTAATATTCCCGGCTACCATAGACTGTTGTAATTCTTCTCTCACAATTTGTCGTATGAGGGAAGCGAAGATTGCAGGTCTTCCACAACGGCCATAGGTACTGTGTTGGGGCGTCTGTCATACTTCTTTCGTCCAACCCTCCTTTGTTGCATCTTTTAAATACGCTGGCACCACTTGATGAACTCTTCTGTCGTAGCGACGTCTTTTATCAGAAGGGCTTGGTACATGTCTTCTGCAATATCCTTCATCAGGTGCGTGATTTTGTCGGCCTGACTCACATTCGGATTCACAATGTTACACAGGGCCAAAACATTCTGTATGTATGACTGTGTTGGCTCACCATGTCGTTGGGTCCGGTTCTTCAGTTGTTCTTCCGCCGAGCGGATTTGTCGCTGGCGGTCACTAAACGTCTTCTTGAGTTCGGTCTGGAACGTTTCCCAGTCATTCAGCTTGTCTTTGTTGTTTTCGAACCACTGCTGGGCTGTTCCCTCTAGGTAGAAATAAACGTTGGCCAAGCACATTTTATGATCCCACCTATTGTACTTGGCGACTCGGTCAAACCCATTTTTGCCATTTGTTGGGGTCCTGTCCAGCGTCTCTAGAGAACACCGACGGGTGTTTGATGTGCAGCTGGCTTACCGCTGGTTTCGTGTCCATCGTTCTTCTGATGTTACTGACTTTCTGAAAGATGGACTCGGTGTAAGCGAGTAAGCGATGGCTTTTACGTTGCCTAATCCAAGCCACGGTGATACAGCTGTTGCACAGGATACCCGTCGCCTCCACGAAACAATGTCGCGTTGAAATGAAAGCAGGCTTGACTTCGAAGGCTGGGTTACCAACTGAACACAACACTGAAACGTACGCTGACAGCCTCTCGGGCTGAGTGCTCTGCTATTTATACACAGACAGAATGTACCAGAAACAAGAAGAATAGTTAACACAAGAAACAAGTAGAAATTACAAGTGAACATAAGAAAGATGTAGAACATTCTGGAAATGTTAATTATATATATATATATATATATATATATATATATATATATATATATATATATATATATATATATATATATATATATATTTTTTTTTTTTTTTTTTTTTTTTTTTTTGCTGCTCTCTAGGTAGTTCTATTCGTTGCTGACGCTGATCGTATTTGTTCGTTCATGTTCAGCTTTTCTATTACAGAGGGTGTCGAGCCCTTGACCAGGCGCGCTGGGCCACGGCGCCCGGCGCTGGTGGACGGGATTGAACCGGCGACCCTCTGCACCGCAATCGGTGGTGCTATCCATTGCGCCACGCGGGCAGTTGGTTAACTTGGAATCTCGCGGCAATATTCTTGAACTTATCACTGTCTTCTGCTTTTATACGCACCCTCTTACTGTTTTCTTTTTCTGCATTTCTTATATGCAATATTTCACTATATCTTTGGACCAACAGCACAGAGAAAAAAATGCCCTCACAAACGCTTAAGACGATAACCAGTAGAAGCAGGTTTCCTGGAAGTTCCACCTATATGGTCTCTCGTTCAGTTTCATTGTTTTGTCAATAATCAGAAACCCTAATAATGTGTGGTTCCAACAATCGGCAAATATGGCTGTATATTCATTGAATGTCATGTCGGATCCTACATGAGCTTGATAAATATGTTTTAAATTTGTGTTATCCTGTCTAAAGGCAATAATTAGGTTAGCATTATTCTTTATTAGTTGTTTAGGAATTCTTTACTATGTCTGACTCAGATAAAATACATCGACATTCATATGCCGACCAAAACAAAAATATTTGCGAATCTGACCCTGATTTTCCACTGCTACATTATCAAATATCAATACATTGTTTGGTTTCGTCTTTTCTGGTATTGGAATGTCATTGCTTTCGCTGAAAGACTGTTAGCTAACACCATCAATGTTGTGCAGAAATTCCTGCAACACCTGGTATTTTGGTTGAAATAGTATTTTCGAAAATACGTAGACGTGCTCGGAGCGAACTCCCTCGCGATGTGTAAATAGGGAAGGAACCATGTTTGTTTTTACACAGTCAGATGGTCCCAGATTAATGCACCTATGTTCTCAGGAAGTAATGCACTTCTTTTTTTGTTTCTCTTGACCACTGCAGCACCAGTCGGTTACTACAAGTCCCTGTTGTTGTTTACTGCACTCAGCTATTCTGCTTACTAATCATTTTACTTTAGTATACAGGTGATTTATAGGAGAGAGAGTAAAAATTTACACATATCAAATTGTATTTATTATAATTTTTATTAAATTTCTACATATGTATGAACATAGTGAGGATTTTTTTAACAACAAGTTACGTTTCGCTCTTCAGCTGTAATATGACACCAGAGACCTTGACGTGTGCCAGACAGTACCTTATATAACCACCTATCTGTGTACATATTTTTTGCCACTGTAATTTTTCACGTACCGCCAAAATTTGTTTTAGAGACTGATTTTCTGATAATGCTTCATATAATATTAAAAAATCTGTCTTCCTGATTGCTATACGTGTTACGATCTGCAATTTTTGTATTTTCAAGATACGATTTGGCTTGTTCCTATTTCGAAAAATATTTCGATTCTTAAAATGTTCACTAATTTCGTTTCTGTCCCGATGACTCTCTGGTATAAAGTTGTTAGGAGTGCCGTTTACAGTACCGTTAAGAGTATACGTTACATGGCAAAATAGCCGTAAACAGATAATATTCTTCATTGAATATTAATTACATTTCCCGATGCTCCACTACAATACAAGAAAAACAAGGTATTACAAATATGAAAATATTATCAAATACATAAATAATCTAACAAAAAATTGGCATGATGGAGGTTCTGACCTGGTTCCACGGTTTTACAGTCCACGTCCTGGACCGCTTGACCGGCGACAGCGCTCGGAATGTCGCTCAAGTTTACGGGAACCCAAGCTGCTGCATGAAACCGCGAAAAGTTTAATTACTCACACGTCATAAGCTTTTGTCCCTATGTATGTTAGTAAAAATGGACGTCTTCAGAAGATTTTTCGATGTATAGCATGTATAGCGATCTTCCATCGTCAACTTTGACCTTGAAGTTTTTCAACAAGTACCTCAATGTCTAGTGAAAATCCTGAACACGTGTCTCTTTATGTATGATTGCATCGTTTGGCGGCGATATCCATTAACAAAATCTTCTCGGCTTACAAGCAGTGTCATGTGGTTATTGTGGGTATTTTAAAAAAAAATTGATCTCTACTGCATCGTTTATTACGCTGTCTCAAAGCTGCTCGTCCGTTTAATATTAGATGTCTCGTCGAAAGCATTTCAGTGTCCGTTTTGCAAAGCGTGTTCAACTACAGCTGACTTTTCTGGATAGCGTAATCGAAAACACCGCTCTTGTTTCATGCGTAGCTATTCAATAGTGCGAATAGTCTGGCGTCATAAAACTGCCCACATTGACACGGAATTTTATTAATACCTGGTGTTCTGTGACCTACATCATGTTTCACTGGATTCATTAGTTGTCAGATCTTTGCTGGCGGCCTGAAAATTGAATCGATAGTGTGTACCATCGGATCTCCTACCTATAGACTTGTCAAACACTTGGCGTCTCCTCTTGTAGAGTGTAAGTTATATATGGATTGGGGGAAACTGCTGTCTGGGGAAGTGGGGATGTGAATTAAATTGAAATGATAGACACGCGCGACTGACCCTGAATTAATAACAGTGAAATAAAATTAATGATTGATATTAAATAATTTGATTAATTGAATATGGCCCTGATTCAATCCTAATTGAGAATTTCCCTTCTACTTACTGCAAGCGGCATAAAATAAATTAATAATTCCTCCCCACAAAAAAATCTAATGAGCTAACTGGGATCTAACAGCTATTAATGTTAGAAAAACATCCTTCCTTTTTAACAATAAGATTATTATTACCGGTAAGTATTTCTGACTCAAATATTCACAATGAAAAATAGATACAAAGTACAAACTAGATTGAACGTCCAAGTTCACAAAGACCATCAAAAAAAAAAAAAAAAAAAAAGAATAATCTAACAGATTAAGACGTTACACTGATCACTATGAAACTTGAATTTAACACCGACTGACAAGTCAAAACACCCTATCATGAATTGATACAATATTCGTAACGGAATAATTGAACCGGAATATCAGTGCAGGTTTAATTTTCCTAACAAAACAATCTCACTATTATACAGAACCGATACAACAGCTATTTGTTGCTGGCGAGCGCCTTGCCATACATTACCAAACTGACGACTTGTAGTGTGAAGGCGCTGCGCTGCAGTGACGTGGGCGCAGGGCGGCTGTAAGCTGAAAATTTCCGCGACCACGAAATATAAAACACGCTCCGTTACTCGGACCTGTACTTCCTCCTATCTGCCTCAGTGTGCTCGGCAGTACACAGTGCCTACGATCTCAAGGAGTTCTGCCAAGTCAGGACCACTGCAGTTACCGCAGACATGTACGCACAAGTACTGAAGGCCTAGATGAATCCAGACGTTGAGTACATCGTAACTAGTGCCTCGGTGCACTAATATTGACTGGCTGACCTTATCCAAACCGTAAACAAGGACTTTCAGCTCAACTACAAATCTCAGTGTGTACCCTGAAAATTATACAGGTTCTCCCGTTCAAGTGTCGGCTTAATAAGCAAAATCTCGTAAAGTCCGTCCACTGGGAGGACAGAGCGCGAGCTGTCACGTCCGCACTCCAGCGGAGCGAAACACCATCTACTGCGTCTGCCGCGCAAGACCCCGCGAGAACCCCGTTTGTACGGAAAACCAATCAGAATCGAGTTCTCAATTTACGGCCAGTAAAATTTCACCAAACGACTGGCCGATTTCGAACAACTGACGCTTTGAACATCAGCCAGAGTCGGATACCCGTTCCCTACACACATTTTGGCACGATTCTCTACGAACGGTCCAAATCGTCACCGTAATTGCGAATACCAAGCTTCTAGAAAGAAACAGCCACAGACAAGATTCTGGGCGTTTGTCTCAACGGAGAGGCCGGCTATCTTTTTATAAAATCGGAAGGAGTGATTCTAAGAGCCCTGACAATACTCCTCCTCCTCAGTTTGGGACAGTAGGCTAACATATTTACAAGTTGCCGCTCGGCCAGAGACACCTTGCTATCGCGGCCCCCACGGCGAGCCCCCGGTCGCAGGTAGAGAGGGCCTTAACGGCCGCCTTGCCCGGAATTCCACTCTCCCCCGTCAAGACAAAGTTCTGTTTCTCACCTCTGCCGAAATCTTCCCTGCACTGCATTCCCGACAGCAATAGAAAAATGCGCGTACTGGTCACTTTACGTCATTATACAGACGATAAAAACAGTTAATAAAGATGAGAGATGGGCTGCCATCTCTCACTCTCTCTCACGTTGGACTCAAATCATGTAGAGAATGCGTCGGACTTCATTGACCGAATTAGAGGACGGCGCTACAGGGAGGAAGATATTATAGTTAGCTTCGATGTGGTCTCCCTTTTTACGTGTGTTACCGTCACAGAGTCTATAGACCTACTGGCCCAGTTGTTTGACGATACCACCGTGGATTTATTTAAACACACCCTGACATCATCATATATGGTGGAGAATACTTTAACCAGACAGACGACGTAGCGATGGGAAGTCATTTAGCTCCAGTTATAGCCAACCTCTTCATGGAGCATTTCGAGTAAATCGCCTTTGATACGGCTCTGCTTTTATCTCTACGTCGACGGTACCTTCGTCATCTCGTCTCATGGACAGAAGAAGCTAGAAGAGTTTCTGAAGCACATCAGAAGTATACACGGCCACACTAAATTCACGATGGAAGCAGGGAAGGACGGTTCCTGCCATTCCTGGACGTTCTTGTCAGTCGTAAACCCCATGGAAACCTGGGCCGCAGCATTTACCGCAAGAGCACTCACACGGATCCGTATTTGCTCGCCACCAGCTACCATCACCCACCACAGAAACAGTTTGTTCTGTAGACCTTGGTACACTTGACAACAAAAAAAGCGGATCATCTCTGAATTCCGAAGTGGAAGCTGCGCCTGATCCTATGCAACCAAGATAGCATAGCTGTGTCGCAGTTCGTCAATCATTCGACAGTACAGTTATTACCTACCCGCAATAGGTACTATGTAAATCTCCTATTTCTCCTTATGGCATTCAGGCAAGGTGCAAACCAATACGGTCGTACAACAAATATTAGAATACACGTCATTAGAAATGAGACAGTAACACTTGTAAATTACATTTAGTTGCAATACGTTTAAAGTCAGATACATTATCACACTTGACATATGTTTTTGTTCGTGATCTGAATATGAACGAACTGTTAACCAAACAACAGTTGTGTGCCTGATTGAGCTGCGATTAGACATAAATAGACATAAAACACTGTCGTTTTCATTAGTATCGGTTTCCAAGACCCATGTCTGAACCCAGAAATAAATTTTAGCCCTGCACCAGGAATTGCATGAAGCTAATATTGTTGCGGAGAGGTAACCGCAGAAGATATATAATATAGTGCAATTCACAGATGTCGTACATCATAAAGTTGAAGAACAGAATGCAGTACATTGATGACTTCTTAACTAGGCACAATCAGATGTTAGATATTAAATATGTTCACAAATAGCGTTATACTAAAACCTGAAACGACGATACAATTGATTTTTTTCCCAGCAGGGATTCGAATCTGGCACCATTTGCTATTGTGTAATATGAAGGAATATTGCCAATATTCCGCACACACCGTCACACCTGACACGATGAGGCGTCAACTATCACATTGTCGTTCACTAGTAGTCAGGATCACACCGTTCGTAGAGACGTGGAGGGGTTTCGTATTTTGCGAAAACTATGTTTAACATGTATGGACATATGCAATGTTGATTTGCAACAAGACAAAGTCCTGCGTTCTTTACTTGGCGTTACTGGAGGTGCAGATGGTATTTTTGTGGCCGTTAAAACTGTTACCCCAGCGGGAATCTCCAGCGAATTGCAGATTTGTTAGCATAAGGTTTTGTCATAATAGAGTACTCATTAGATGGTACGACCAGTCAAAAGAGCTCAAAGGTGTCTGGCTAGGTAAGACATTCTTGGCCTCATGGGATGGCCACATAATCTGAGGCGCCTTATCGTGGATTTTGCATGATATTGTACTACGCTTTAGCATGCTACATTACGATTTGATATGACATTTTGCCATAAGCTTATTGAACTGTGGGCTCATTTTAATCAAGATTGTTGGGTAGCTGTTGCCACGATAACTTGAACATAATGCATTTTTAAAGTTATGAAGAGCTTCGATTATGCATTTGGAAAGGATTCTATAATTGGGAAAATAACTTCGTTTTGTCATCTATTATTCACCACGTTCCGGAACACAAACAGTCTTCGATGAAGGAGGTTTCTGTGATTTACTGGTATGGTCAATGACAAGGTATCCGGTAACTGGCAAGTTTGTCGAGCAATTATTCGTTACGGTGTGGTAGCCTGCAGTAGTCATATTGAGGTTAAGAAACAGCCACATGGATTCTGATACAATGTCGCATCGAAAATGCGATTACATGCGAAGCATAATATACAACTGGGAAGGATGGGGGGTGAAAGTCTGTGTCTGCCACTTCAAAGGATACGGCAGTTTGTCGAAGCAGATGGCTATTTTAACGTAGACATCAGTGTTTGCAAGGTAATGGTGAGTTGTTCATTATATCCACATGCTTTTCGAGAGTCAACGGCAGAGAAATAACGACAGTGATTTAAAAAAGTAAAAAATCCATTCCAAGCACAAAATTGTAAAAAGAATCGTGTAGATGCAAATAAATATGTCAAGAGAGGGGTAGTAGGAGGGAGGTCGAGATCTAGAAATGAATAGGAGTGTGAAACTGGAATATAAAAGAGTGAAATGCTTGCGAAGTACTCCTTACTTAGACATATATCAAAGTTTGTTTTAGGGATGAAAGGAAAGGAACGAATGTTTTACAGAATGAAGAATGGATTATCGGAGAACACTGCTTCATTGAGAGGTCCGAGGGACATTCAAGACAGCAGACATTAAAAGAGACAGTATTGTTATAATGGAAGCCACTAATTTAATACAGCGTTTTCGAGGAATAGACCAAAAGGGCAACTGAGGTTATTATGTGACAGAGAGAAAGAGAGAGAGAGAGAGAATGTTGGAGAAATTAACAACGAATAAATGCAAGACAAATTGTTTGCATATTTTGTGAAATACTGAAGGTGTGTTAATGGATGGAGGAGAGAGACGTATTTGAAATAACAATAGTTACTTTGACAAAGTCCATCTAAACTGATTACTCTGTATGCATGGAGGCCGGGGATAAATAAAATAAAAATATGATATTGAGTGAAATAATAGGCACTGAATTAAAATTACTGCACAGGCGAGAATCGAACCCAGACCTCCATACTTTAATTCAATGCTTATCCTTTCACACAATGTCTTTGTCATATTGACACGGAAAAGTGTCTCTAGTTATATAAATTTATAACAAAAAAAGGATAATAAAGGAACTTAATATTTAGAAAAAAAGGAAAAGACCTTCAATTTAAAGGCAGCTCAAAAGAAAAAGAAACTCATATTTTATTTCAGTTGCCAAGAGACCTTCTATAGTCTCTGACGTAGGAAATATGAAAACAGAGACGAGATAAAAAAAAAAAGAAAAAAAGAGAGAGAGAGAGAGAGAGAGAGAGAAAAATCATATTAAGGACTAATAATTTATTCAGAGCCACTCATTATATGTTTCTTCCATAATGCATCTCAGCATAGAATCTATAACGCCGTCGGACCAGCTTCTCTCCAGTAAGAGCGACGACTCTATCTCTAGTTGGTAGCTCACAGCCGGGCGCGGTGGCCGAGGGGACTGAGGCGCTTCAGTCACGGTCTGCACGGCCGCTACGGTCGGAGGTCCGACTCCCCCCTCGGGCATGGATATTTGTGCCGTCCTTAGTTGTAGGTCGTTCATAAGTAGTTTGTCAGTTTAGGGACTGATAACCACGTAGTTAAGTCCCATAAGCTCTACAAACATTTGAACAATTGGTAGCTCACAGCGAGACGGCCTCATTTGTATTTCTGCTTTATGCTCTTACTATGGTGACAGGATGTAAACATTCTGTATTTACGTCAAGGCCCCGCTTTGCACCATGCGAGGGGCTGTGGCCCATCTCCGCGACCGCCAGCTCGCTGGCTTCCGCCAAGCCTCGCCTCGGCACCGGTTGTGGTTGACCGGCTAGCCCGTAACTCGTGAGCCAAGGCTGATACAGGCCCCGGTCGCAAATCCAGGCTGAAGCCTGAAGTATCAAAAGTTTCTGCCAACCTATTCACTATAAAAACTATTCACAGCTGGAGCTATTTTGCTATAAAATGAGCAGCCACATTATCGTTTGACATTTCATTCAAATATTTAACGAAGTTAAAGAATATAATCACGATAAACGTAATATTTCACCTAGATATCAATCATGCGACACAGAAATCTATATTTATTTTCAGCGCTTTGTTCAAATGTTCAAATGTGTGTAATCCTATCGGACCAAACTGTGTGGTCATCTGATCGTAGCTTACAAACTACTTAAACCTAGGTAAACTAACCTAAGGACCAACACACACACACCCATACCCCAGGGAGGACTCGAACCTCCACGGCGAGCACCCGCGCGCTCCGCAGCGAGACGCTTTAGACCACGCGGCTACTCCACCGTCAGAGCTCTGCATTAGATCTAGACATAAGAAAATATATATTCACCAAGAAAACTACGCATGTTGTAAAATTAAACAGTTCTGGTGGCAACAACAGAAACGTATACATGTAGTATGTCATTCACGTTGCGTGCACTTATAAGTGCTACACAACAGAAATTACCTTCTGCCGAGGCCCTTCATTTACACGATTGTTCTGTTCTTCACAATGAAGTGATTCGTAATGGGTTCATAGAATCGATTTAGTTTGTCGACTGTTCCACGCTTATACGAAGATCTAGAAAAACAAGTGTCAAAAAGGATTTGTGCGAGTTCTAATTACCATTATGTTATTCTTAATATTCAAATTAAATTTTCGATTTGTGAGAAAGCTTATGGGACTTAACTGCTAAGATCATCAGTTCCTAAACTGACACACTACTTACACTAACTTATTCTAACAACAACACACACATATCCATGCCCGAGGAAAGACTCGAACCTCCTACGTGAGCAGCAACCCGAGCCATGATATTGCACCTTAGACGGCGCGGATACTCTGCGCGGCCTTCTTACAATTGTAACACCATACTTAGTATGGTAATGAGTACAAAAGCTATTTGCATTCGTAGGGCAAGGTTGGTGATTTAAATTTCATAGAAGAATCGTGCTACACTGAAAACATTTTTCTTTTAATAATGCGCCCCTACCCCATCACCCTACCCCCTTTTTGCCCCCTCCCTAATCTAAATAAAATAAATAAATAAATAAAATAGATAAAAAACGGAAAACATCCAAAACATTATTTTCGATAATTCACTATACTACACAATGTGATATCTTTTTTCATCTTTTTCAATGTCCTTCCTCTATACCATCAGGTAATAATCGCACATTGCTCAGCAATACTGCAGAAGAGGTGGAGTAATTGTACGATTGGCTGTGTCCTTGGGAGATATTTTAATCTTCCAAATGTTGTGTCAATAACAGACCGCTTGTTTTATCTTCTCCAAAACATGTATTTTTCCCAGTTAACGTTGCTTTGAATTGTACCCACCAGAAATTTCGTTAGATGTATAATCCTCCAATTGTTTTGCTTATCGATTTTTCAAAGTCTGACGAAAGTTTTCTGGTAATCATGTGCTGAACTGTACACTTATTTATGTTTAGGGTCAATGTCGTAATTTGCACCATGAAGCTATAACTGCAATATCATTTTAAAATTGCCTTTGCTTTTCTGATGTGTTTACAAGACAGCAGTATAATTTGCCACAAATATTTCTCAGTTCGATATAGCAGTTCGTAGCTCTGTAAGAGAGGGGGTAAAATGTTACATTGAGAGCTGCTGCCTCTTAATCTTTAGAGAGCATCGACATTTTCATGTAGGAAGCGAACAGCTGCTGCGTGAATCGCCTCCTCACTGCCCTTGTGAAGGCTGATGCTCATAATTCAGAAAGTAAGGAAGGAGAAGTAGTTGATTCGTGAAATTCATCACCCTTGTCTGTAATCATATATGTAATAAGTAAATGACACACTGAAGTCCAATTTTCAGACATTTTAATTGGAATACCACCAATAAGCGAATCTTGAAAGTTTATTCTCTATACATATAAGTGTGATGACCGTTCTTTCGGAAAAAGAGACACCTCATAAATATACATAATTAAGGAGAAGACGACAACAGATCCAGACTTCAGTGCAAATGCACACTATGGCTGAATTCTTGAGGTAATCGGCAAAGTGCCATGATCAGTGAGTGCAAATTGGAAACGGCAACTACGTAAGCAATGTGAGGAAGTTTGAGTCTTATTGTTGACGAGGGGGGGGGGGCGGGGAGGGGGAGGTGTGATGATCGTTGCTTTCCCTCTCCTGCAGTGGTTACCGTTACCGTAACTCCTCAGAGAGCACTACGAACTGGGCACGAATTCCTGCTGGGCACAACTGTTCAACTTCCCGCCGGCCGCGGTGGCCGAGGGGACTGAGGCGCTCCAGTCACGGTCTGCACGGCCACTACGGTCGGGGGTTCGAATCCCCCCTCGGGCATGGATATTTGTGCCGTCCTTAGTGTTAGCTAGTTCGTAAGTAGTTTGTAAGTTTAGGGACTGATAACCCCGTAGTTAAGTCCCATAAGCATAACAAACATTTTGTTCAACTTCCCCAATGCGTGCACTCAGTGGCAACAAGCAGATTGCATCGTGTTATTTCTTTTAATCTAGATTCTTCTCTGTCATTCCAGGAAGCAGTACAACTAACACCAGGCATGATCCACCATGTTTACTACCATAGTCGTACCAAGAAGATCATTTTTCTACAGGAAGTGTCTATCCCGAGTGGTGCAACACCTTAGGAGAACATCTGTCTCCATCAGGATCAGGTGTCAACTTCTGGGACGTCAGGGATACAAAAAGTTGTCAACGCCACACGTGCCTGCATACCATAGTGTAGCTCGGCCTCCTATGGCAAGGTTGTTTCATACTTGGCAACGGGCAACACGACCCTTTGGGATTCGCATGAAGGACTGTCTCTCACAGATGGGTGTCCCTTATTTTAACGTCTTACATCAGGGTTGGAGCAGATTTCCTCCTTGGCTTCTTCGGTGGCCCAACATTATTTTAGACTTAGCCAGTTTTAAGAAACGTTGTGCTCCTCATTTTACATACCGCTCTGAATTTTTCAAAATTTTAGATAGGCATCACGATTTTACGGTGGTCTACGCTGATGGTTCGCAGCTCGGGGATTCCCCCGGCAGTTCCATGGTGTTCCCAGACCATGTTACCAGAATTCGCCTTCCAACAGCCTTCCCTGTCTTCACAGCAGAGCTTCACGCGATACTGACGGCAGTGCAGGAAATGCAGCGTGTTCGGATCTGCTCCGATTCACTTAGCGCACTACAATCACTGAACAGGCTGTACCCAGATGAGAGGATGCCACATCTCATACAGGACAAACTGTACTTCCTCTAGCGGCATGGTAAGCAGGTGTCATTCCGATGGGTACCTGGGCATGTAGAAATTCGGGGAAATGAACTGGCTGATAGGGCTGCAAAGGCGGCCTTCAGCGACCACAACAAAACACTATCTGCCATTCTCCTGCAGGACGTCCTCTCTGTCATTCGGCAGATTTGCTCTCAGCTGTGGGAAGACACGTGGCTGTCAGTGACAGGCAATAAGCTACGGTTGGTGAAACCAACTGTCCGGCCTTGGCGAACCTCCTGCCAATCACAAAGACGGCACGAAGTGACCCTGACGCCGTTCCGAATCGGGCACTGCCCGTTAACGCACAAGTTTTTACTTCGTCAAGAAGGTCCACCTTTTTTTATGCCTGTGCCGTGCAACTTACTGTACGCCATATTTTAATCGAGTCCACCTTATATCGTGCTGCGAGGGCAGAAGCCAATCTGAGTGGTGATCTGCCCTCCATTTTAGCTGATGACGAGACGAGTGTAAAAAACGGTTTTAAGATTTTGTGAAGTGTCTGCACTATAGCCTAAGGTTTTGGGATAGAGATTTTAGTTTAATGCTGAGTGGCTGGCTGAATTCTAATCTACTTAGTCCTCTCTTGGTAACTTTGATGTGAATGATTTTATGGCTTAATTTAATTAGCTTGGTTTTCTTTTTTTTTCTTTTTTTATCTTGTTTGACACTCGTCTCACTCTGTTTTCGTCCGGGCGCTAAAGACCTCGACGTCGTGCGCTCTGCT
Source organism: Locusta migratoria (assembly GCA_026315105.1). Lineage (NCBI taxonomy): Eukaryota > Metazoa > Arthropoda > Insecta > Orthoptera > Acrididae > Locusta > Locusta migratoria. Next base: position 407,945,866 of record CM048749.1, read on the forward strand.
CCCATACTCACCACCACCATCAACATCTTGTGCACACAGTATGCAATGGCTTAATTACTTCTCCTACGACGTGATGTCGAGTACAGACGTGTTTGTAGTGAGGAAGAAGAATTGTATGTTTCACAGATACAGAATAAAAAAAAAAAAAAATTAAAAAAAAAAAAAAAAAGAATAAGTAATCCACTCAGTTACAGATCCATTGTATCGCCATGTAGCAGGACGTTTGAACAAATACTTTTCTAACGTTATGAAATATCTAGAAATATATCACGTATTAACATCAAACCGGAAAGGATTTCTGTTTACTCTTGTGAGACTTTGGCGATACTATATTTGCATGAACTACTTGAGTACTGTCAAAGTAATTCAGTATTTATAGAGTGCCAAAACAATTTTTGGTATCTTCAGCTATAATCAGCTGCGAACCATATTGCTTTCCTAAGGAGTATAGTCACAGTTGTGCTATTGGGGTCGTTATATCCTTTCTGCAAGGTAATACTTTGTAGTAAATGGCGAGGAGTCATCTAGTGAAAAGGACGTGACGAGTGTAATTCTTCCAGCAAAGTGAAGTAGACTTCTCCTGTTTCGAATATACATTAGAAATATTTTATGAGCAATAAGAACATTGCTCTTAGATCTGAGACAGTTAATGCTGCCGACTACTAAACTAAGAAAAGCAATGGCAATTGCGAAATGATTTTGAATTTGTATCTTCACGGCGCAAATTGCGACAATCGATCTTAAACATCAATATGGATTTGGCTCTGAACATGACTACTCAATGCGTTTCGTTAGCTGTCTAGGTATCTATAAGCAAAACAAATTTGAAGATTACACACATAACGAAATTCCTGGGGTTGCAATTAAAAACAATGTTAATTGTGAATAACACGTGGTTTGACGAGATAGAAACAAACTGTCTGTAATTGACACAACCATTAGAATATTTAAACGTCTCATAAGGAGACTGCCAACCCTACAATTGTTCCACCTCTCATACAATATTGCTGAGCAGTGTGCGATTATTACCTGACGGGGTAGAGGGAGGACGTCGAAAAAGTTGAAAGAATATATCAGATTATAACTCGCACATACGCTATGTAGCATATGTATTTATTGTTATTATTATTATTTCGAGCTTCATAAAAGCGTGGAACAGTCGAGAAACTGAAGCGATTCCATGAACCCAATGCGAAACACTTTACTGCAAATAACAGAACAATCATGTAAATGAAGTGCCTCAGCAGAAGGTAATTTCCGTTGTGTAGCACTTATTGTTTCAGACACATTGAGAACACTTTATAAATGCAGAAAACGTGAATGATACACTACTTGTATACATTTGTGTTGTTGCCAGCAGAACTGTTTTACAACATGCTTCAAATGTTCAAATGTTTATATAGTCTATGGGGCTTAACTACGGGGTCATCATTCCCTAAACTTACAAACTACTTATGAACTAACTAAGACTAAGGACGGCACAAATATCCATGCCCGAGGGGGGATTCGAACCCCCGACCGTAGTGGCCGTGCAGACCGTGACTGAAGCGCCCCCCCACGGGCATGGATATTTGTGCCGTCCTAGTTCGTAAGTAGTTCATAAGTAGTTTGTAAGTTTAGGGACTGATGACCCCGTAGTTAAGTCCCATAAGCTTTACAAACGTTTGAACATTTTTGAACTGAAGCGCCTCAGATCCCGCGGCCACCGCGGCCGGCAAAACATACTTCCATTTCTAGGATGAATACTTATTTCATTACGTCTAGATCTAATGCAGAGCGATGAGAGAATAGGTTCCTGTGTCACATGATTGCTACCTAGGTGAAACATTATGTGGTAGCTACGTTTATCATTCTATTCTTTAACGTCGTTAAATATTTGAATTCAGGTCAAAAGATAATGTGGCTGCACATTTTAGAGCAAAATAGCTCTAGCTATGGTAGTTTCTACAACACATTAGGGTAGGTTGACAGAAACTATTGATACTTCAGGGTTCAGCCTGGCTTTGCGACCTGGGCCTGTACTACCCGTGGCTTGCGAGGTACGGGTTGGCCGGTCAACCACAGCTGGTGCCGAGGCGAGGCTTGGCGGAAACCAGCCAGCTGGCGGTCACGGTGGCTTCCAACAGCTCCTAGAATGGGCTCTGATGTAAATACAGAATGTTTACTACCTGGCATCGTAAAAAGAGCGCGAAGCAGAAATACAAATGAGGCCGTAGACTGCGAGCAACCAACTCGAGATAGAGTCGTCGCTTTTACTGAAGAGTTGCTGGCCCGAAGGCGTTATAGATTCTATGCTGAGATGCATTACGGAAGAAACAAATAATGAGGGACTCTGAATAAATTATTAGTCCTTAAAATGTTTTTATTATCTCGTCTCTATTTTCATTTTTCCTAAGTGAGAGACTATGGATGATCTCTTGGCAACTGAAATAAAATATGAGTTTCTTTTTCTTTTGAGCTGCCTTTAAATTGAAGTTTTTTAATATACAGTTCCTTTATTATCCTATTTTTATTATAAATTTATATACTTGGAGACATTTTTCCATGTCAATATGTGAAAGAAAATGTATTGAATTACAGTAAGTCTGGGTTCGATTTCCGCCTATGGCACAGACTGTAATTCAGTTCTTGTCCTTTCACTCACTATCCTATTTTTAACCATCTCCATGCATACAGAGTAATCAGTTTAGATGGACGCTGTCAAAGTAGTTTTTGTTATTTCAAAACTACATCCAATACTAACATTATCATTGCCCAAGCTGATATACATCCATTAATACACTCTCCGCCCTTCACAAAACAAGAAAAGGATATGTCTTTTAATTATTCATTGTTATCTTCTGTTCTCTCTCTCAATCCCTGTCGCCTTTCTTACATAAAAACCTCAGATTCGCTTTTGGTCTGTTCCCTCAAACCGCTATGATCAAATCTATTGGATTCTGTTGAGAGCATACCTTCCCTTTTCATTTATGATTTCGTTACTGTCTACAAGCCCTCTTTATGAGACCGTGTTCTTTCAAATCTCCTTACCTATAATCCAGTCTTCATTCTATAAAATACAGAGCACAGGTGTTTCGATTGGCCTCTGCTTTCATTCCAACTGTTACAAATGGTTTACATTTCGCCGTTTTAGAATTCGTTATCTAATGCGTAAACGACGCTCCTCGCAACTATTATGATGGATAATATTCCATTTATTATGGTAAGAGCTATGCTACAAACTTGAGCGCCGTGCAGAGTAGCTGCGCGGCCTAAGGTATCATTTCATGGATCGGACTGCTGCTCGCGTTGGTGGTGGTTCGAGTCCTCCTGTGGGCATGGGTGTGTGCGTTGTCCTTAGATTAAGATAGTTTAAGTAGTGTGTGAACTTAGGGACTGATGATCTTAGCAGTTAAGTCCCATAAGATTTCACACACATTTTTCATACAAACGTGAGCAAAATGAGACCATAGTTAAATAACAATATAGTAACATGCCATACGAAATCACCACGAAGCATACTGTAACGTAGTATACTATCATACGCAATGTTACTTAATTCTACATACTGTATATAATTTTTTGTAGTAAATCCTAATGGGCCAAACATTTGACAGCTGCAACTCCGCGACAAGACGCCTAAGACCGCCCGGCCAAGAAATTACTGTTACATAGACATACCGACGAACTATTTTACTTCTCGTACCATGTTTTCTGCACTCCATTTTGACAAGAACATTATAGTACCACATCTGAAAATCGGAAGTCGGTCGGGCTGCTGCTAGCTTGTTATGGCTAAGATATGGTTTGATCCCTGCTGGGATAAGTTTTTAACAATTTCAAACATCTCCCTCTTCACCTCCAGTAGCTCCACGCAAAGAATTTAGGACTGTTGCGTGTTTCAAATCATCATTACACATTTCCACTCCGTACTGGCTAGAACAAAGTTGGATTAGTTTTCATTGTTTCCCCAAAATGCCAAACCCCTCCAAGTCTCTACGAACGGCGCGATCATAATTACTAGTGAACGAGAATGGGAAAGTTGTTAACTTATCGTCTGAGGTCAACGGTGACGATAGGAGAGGGATTGGAGTCCCGGGCAGCGCAAAGTTATGTATTGCGCTACTTCCAGCTGAACATGAGCACAGCCCGCTGATGGTGTGAGAAAAGTAAGTTTTCCATCTCTATGCGTATATATATATAATACAATAGCGAATAGGTCTGGGTTTGAGTCCCTTCCAGGAAATAAGTTAACTGTCTCGTCGTTTCAAGTTCAAATATAACGCTATTTGTGAATCGTGTGATCGTGCTTATTTAACGATTCATATAAGTACTTCCTTCTCTTCCATAATTTTATGATGTTTGACACTGTGAGTTGCACTGTGTTATACACCTTTAGTGGTTGCCTCTCAGCAACAATTTGAACTTCATTCTATTCCTGGTGCAATACTAAAGTTAACCATACATTTCTGGGTTCGGACATTGGCCTTGTAAACCTTCACTAATAAAAACGTCAATGTTTTACTTATCTTTAGGCCTAATCGAGTTTGAATAGAAACGCAAGATTTTTTTTGTTCAAATTTAGAGCACGAACAAAAACTGATCATGTCATTTAATGAGATTGATAAAGTATCCGATTTGTCACTTACTGTAATGAAATTGAATTTATGTTCCTGTCTCGTGTCTAATAAATTGTATTCCAATATTTGTGGCATGATGGTATTGGATTAGATGTGGACTGACTACTATAAGGAGTAATATTCTCTACTTTTCTTTGGTAACCATTGTGTATAGTCAAACGACTGTACTCCACAAGGGTTTGGTGATTTGAGAACCTGCAACACAGCTACGTTAGTTTGGTTACATTAAGCAGTGATCCACTTCTACTGCTGTCACGTGTACACAGAGCCGAAACCATATCAGATGCTGAAAACCTGTCAAACGAACTTACCGACTTACGTAAAGGTTTCAAGGATAACAGCTGCAGAAAAAGACAAATATCTCAAGCAGTTTCATCCGAGCACTTAATCAAAACACATCTGAAAAGGATATCAAGAAGACCGGCTCCACCACAGGGAAAATTAGCCGGATCCTGATGCGACATCAATTGGACACAATCTTCAGGCCAGCAAAGATACGATAACTAATGAATCCAGTGAAAGATGATGTAGGTCTCAGAACACCAGGCATTAAGGCATTCCGTTAAGTGTGGGAAGTTTTATGTCCGCCAGACTGTTCGCAATATTGAACAGCGACGCATTGAACACGAGCGGTGTTTTCGATTGCGCTATCCCAAAAAGTCGGCTGTGGTGAACATGCTTTGCGAAGCGGATACCGAATTGCTTTCGACGAGACATCTATTATTAAGCGGACGAACAGCTTCTGAGACAGCGTAATAAACGAGGCAGTAGAGATCAAAATTTCTGAAAACACCCTCAATAAAGACGGCGGCTTGCAGCTCAGTACGGCATGGGATCCTGTATTTGCGGAGTTGAAGCGGGCGCGGCGCACGCACAACCAAAACATCTGCCATATTTGGTCAAGAAACCGGGCACCAGCGACGCGACCTGCCAGCGACGCTGTTATATAACACTGCAACGGCCTCGAAATGACTCTCTTTCAGCTTCGGCTGAGCTTCGCTGGTCGCCGGTGCTCGTCGCTGTCGTCTGCAGTGGCGGCTAGTGATAACGTGCTAATGTGCTGAAGCACACTGTAAATATATTACTAAAATTATGCCATTTCTCTTCGAATGCAAGCGAGAAATCGCTGTAATATTACATTCTTTCTCTTGGAATGCGAGCCAGATATCACAATAAAATTATGCCAATTCGCTTCCAATGCGTATTAGAATGCTAGTAATAAGGATGAAAAACGCATTTTGGAGCGCTCTCGCCGCGATAGCCGGAAAGCAGCTCCGTGTGCTGAAGTGGGATTCAGTCGCGCCACTGAGTGCGCAGAGCGGCGGCGCAGTCGTCTGTTCGCTACTGCGCATGCGCAGACGTGACTTCAGGCCTTGGGGCTCATGATTGCTGTGACCGACTGCAGCACCAGATCAATATTTCTCTTCCTGCTGATTGTAACGGTTGCAGAAGAATAGTAAATGACGAATATTGCGGCATACAGAGTCAAAAAATGCGCTTGTTTAGGCGTCTTCCGCGTTGTCTCTCAAACTTCCTTGTGTGAGGCTCGTATTGAAATACCTGAGTCTAAATTTTTAATTTATGTAAATAAAATTAATATTTTTTAAACGTTGTATTTACTGCCTTTAGTGAATACATGCAGTTGGCAACGGTGTTATAAATTACCCTGAAGGTTTAATGCCAATACAGTATTAATTGGTATTTAATTAAAGGCAAGCATACAAAGGTTTGAGGTAATACTTCAGACACAAACAACATTAGTAACGTTTATCCAAGATACGAGTTAAACTGCGCTTTTCAGCCAAGCAGTTTCATTGGTCGCTTGTGTAGAACGCAGATGACGTGGTGGGGATGTTGCTAAGCTCCGTTGTTTCCATTGTCAGTCACACTTTGTGCGCTCGCTGAAGAAGTGTTTCGCGGTGTATTTCTTCGTGAAAGTGCGCGTTACGTACTGTGCGAGCAAAATGGAGAATTCTGACGATGATCTGCTACAGAGGCCATTTTCCAATAGACCTTTGGAAGAGAAACAAAGTGAAAGAGTTAGGTAGACCTACATCAGTTTTAAATCTCAGTCAAAAGGCTGTAGGAGGTGGCAAGAAAAGTGTGTACACGAGGATATTTAGAACGAAAGTCTATGAAAACAGTTGGTTTTGCGTATGTGATTCTCGCAATGCACTTTTTTGCTTTCCATGTTTGTTGTTTGGGAACAGTGATGCGTGGAGTACAGGGGGAGTGAAAGACTTCGGACATCTTAATGCATTAATTAAAAAAAAAAAAAAAACCAAAGGAAATCATAAATATATACATAACATACTTGACCTTAGTTCATTAGGTAAAGCTAATATCACAACAATTTTAAGTCGTGCTTTTTATTTTAGTGTATTTTGTTTCCTGTTTATTTTTGTAATATTAAAGCACACTGGTGAAATTTTGTACGAGCCGCCACTGGTCGTCTGTTTGCTTCCGGGTTAGCCGGAGGCTAGGTGTTACGGTATGGGAGTGTCAGGGCCCTTTTCATGTGGGACAAGCCCGAGGCCTCCGAATTCGTCTTCAAACTAGGCAACTATAGGCTGAAGATCATTATTTATTTTTCTGTGATATTTTTATGAATCTGGACATGCGTTTGACTTACGACTTCAAATGTTCAAATGTTTGTACAACTTATGGGGTCATCAGTCCCTAAGCTTACAAACTACTTATGAACTACTAAGACTAAAGACAGCACAAATATCCATGCCCGAGGGGGGATTCGAACCCCCGACCGTAGTGGCCGTGCTGACCGTGACTGGAGCGCCTCAGTCACCTCAGCCACCGCGGCCGGCCCTTACGGCTTCATTTTGTATGTAAGATTCATCTGTCGACCTTTCTGGCAGGATAGTACAAAAACAGGAAGGAGACGCACTCAGATACGGTCTTAAATTTAATTTATTTTGTTCATTACCTTTTGTCTAATTGTTTAGTAATATAAGGTTCATTAACATAGTATTGTTGTAGCTATAACTATTGTATGTAATGATCAGTCAGTTTGCTTTGATTATTAATTTGTACATTTTTGAACCTGTAATAGTGACCAATTATTGTGTCGCGTAACTTGTTCCGCGTTGCCCACGCTTTTTGTAACGGCTCATGTGACCATTATTGAATGCCATCTTACGACCCATTATTTGCGGATTACTTAAATTGATCTTAGAACCTTTACACAGTGTGTGTCGTTTTCGGTCTTACGGTGTCAAGAAACAGAAAAACCCGAAAACGAATAATGATATTGTTCTTACTCTTAATGCAAACCGAGAAGAGACTGGTTCACAAGTACCTTATCACGGCGACGATGTTAATTTAAATAACAGAGTAAGTGATGAAAACTATGAAAAGGACGATGAATTTTTATTTGCATGACACTGCCATTGGCAGCAGGCACACTAAGAATAATGTATTACATCAGCTGAACTCAGCTTCAAAAGATGCTGATGCGACACCTACAAGCAATATGCAAAACAATGACTAGATGCAAATCATACTGTGGTGTCGCACAAATGTAAAGTGCGCGCCACCTACTTTCGCCACGCACCGCCATGCACGCACGGCGCGGCGTTCTTACACGACGTCAGCCACGAGTGCCCTCTGCTACAACTCTGCTCGTGGCCACCAATGAACGACATCGTTCACTTGGGGCTGAGATAGGAACCAGGTAACACTTCGGAATCAGATAGGCACCAGTAAAGACTTGGATATCGGACAGCCACTAGGCAGGCCTCTAGCTCAACTATGTATCAGCATTCTGCAGTACTGAGCTATGTAAAAGTTAAGTATTACTGAGTCTCTAAGAAATATAGATCTCGTTCTAATTTACTCTAGTGTTTCTAGTTTCTGCTGTCCCACTGGCTACTCACCTCTGTACCGGCACAAGCGTGCATCCTTTATTCCTGTGTCGGTGTTTCTACTCGGCCACCGATACCTACGACGGAAACGAGACACAAAAGCGGCGATGAGGCTGGAACACAGAAATGTAGACGAGGAGCGATTGAAGAACTGTGGACCAGCCCACTTGCAGCAGCCAGACAGCAGTAGTCGGAGCACGCAGAAATTGCTTCCGCCCGTGCACCCTTCTTAAAAGAATTTTGGGGGAAGATATTTTGTTACGTGTTTTGTGGACATTTTTGTTGCAAAGCATCCTCTTTCATATTGCATTTGTGTTTTGTTATAATTTACTTGTATGTGCGGCGCCTAATCGGTCAGCATGGCCACTACTCCGAACCCAAACTTAATGGAAATTATTCAGTTACAGATGGCGCAAATCATGCAACTACTTCAAGCAGTGGCGCAGTTGACAGCAACTCAACAACAGCCGTCTCATCAGCAACCTACACCTGCAGCTGCACGGCTTCCTACGTTTCACCAGTACAACGAACGTGAAGAAGAATGGAGTGACAACCTGGCACAATTACAAGAACTCGTCACGGCTCATCAAATTGCAGATCAGACCGTTCAACATTTGTTAGTCTCTGTGTTGGGAACCAAATCCTTCGTATTACTGCAGAAACTTTTCCCCACGCATCTCCTGGTGATCTAGAATTTGATGCAATAGTAGATGCACTGAATGCTCATTATGAGGGAAAAGTTCTCGTAGCTATGGCGCGGTACCGATTTTTCCGACTAAAAAAATCACCCCTAGCAGTCACACCAGCTGTGGATTACGGAACTGAAGGGCTCAACCTGCAAATGTAAATTTACTTGCTCTTGTGGACTTTCTTATAGTGACGTGATGTTGAGAGATGCGATTACGCAGAACATTCAGGACCCCAGAATTGGGGCAGCAATTCTAAAACAGTCTGACCCCTCATTAGACAGTGTACTGCAGCTTATAAAGGCGCATGATACCTTTGACTTAGCAGATGTAGAAATGCAAAGCCACAGTGTAAATTCAGTGCGCCGCAACGGACACTTTCCTAGCCGCAGTTCTCATTTAGCCCTACTGATTCTTAAAATTGTACAGGCCGTACTGAACAGAGAGGGACCAGTAGCCAGTGTATAAGTGCGACACAAAGGTCGCATCATCGTGTTAGAAACAGTAATTTGAATAACGGGCGCCAACATTCATTTTAGAAAAATGTTTGTAAGTCTTGTCCTCAGTGTGTATCTCTCCACAAGCGTGCGCATTGCCCTAGTCGCAACCCAACCTGTTATCAATGTGGCAAATCGGGACATGTTCAGTCAGTGTGTATGCAAAACAAACATTCAAATAATGGTGCCATTAGGAACAGTGCTTTGCAGAGTGCAAGAACAATTCATGCTGTTAATATTATACAGGCTGTGGACTTGAACACTGCTTTACTGGATCCTAAAATGCAAAACAATTTTTCTGTGCCTAATGCACAACTATGTAGTGAGCCACGTAGCAAGCGCCATCGAGCGCGTAAAACTGTACAACAGAAAAGGGTTCGTGACAAGCAAAATGACTATGTACAGTGCAGTCCTGTAGTGAACCTAGTGACTTCTACAACTTCTCCTTGTAAATGTGCCCAGTACTGTGTAGCTAGTGACAATAGACTTGATGTAGCTACTCACAAGTTTAGTGCAGTAGTTAGTGAATCTGTAGTAGACTCGCATTGCGTGGACGCCGATCCGGCGGTAGTGCCATCTAGTGACAGTGTTGTTAATCCGCTGTGTGCCGGTTCTGCGCCGCTTACTTCCGTACGCAGACAGTGCATGTGCAGGCGCAGCAAACAAGCTGTATTAGACGTTGCCCACATTCGTGCACCTGTCGAGCGCCACAAGCAAAAATTTTTTGTGACTCTTTCTATAGAAAATGAGACTGTGCAATTTCAGCTTGATACTGGTTCCGCTGTCACATTAATAAATAAAGACACTTATGAACTTCTGGGTTCGCCCAAAATTGGCGCCCTCTCAAAAAGTGTCAACAGCTTATACAGGTCAAAATATTCCCGTACTAGGAACGTGTCGCCTGCCCGCCTCTTTTCAATGTGTAACAAAAACAGTTGCTTTTGTAGTTCTTCGGGCTAAATCTACACAGAACATTTTTGGACTAGATGCATTTACCTTGTTTGGTTTATCAATTCAAAGAGATGTGCTTCAAATTTCGTCAGTAGTGCCTCAGGACAAAAAAATTCATTGTGTGAAAAATATAGTGACTTGTTTTCTCCAGAACTAGGTTGTGCAAAAGACATCGTGGCATATGTAACTTTAAAAGAATCTGCATATCCAAAATTTCGTAAAGCTAGACCAGTACCTATCGCAATTCGTGATAATGTTGCTGCAGAACTTAAACGTTGGCAGGATAGTGGTGTGATTTCTCCTGTTTCTGAGAGTCAGTGGGCCTCGCCTATAGTAGTTATACCCAAGCCGTCAGGAAAACTTCGTCTCTGTGCGGACTTCAAATTAACAGTGAACAATCAAACAATTGTAGTCTCTTACCCACTGCCCAGACCTGACGAACTAATGGACAAATTAGGACAGTCTCGCTTCTTTCCTAAGATTGATTTAGCAGATTCCACTTGATGACGAGTCAAAAACGTTTTCCGTCATTAATACTCACATGGGCCTTTTTCAATTTCAACACCTACCCTTTGGCAGTTCTTCCGCCCCCGCTATTTTTCAGCGCTTTTTGGAACATCTGAAAGTTTCTGTACCGTGCTGTTCGAACTATTTAGATGATATTGTGGTCTCAGGACGCACAGTTGAAGAACATTTATCAAACCTGGAGTGTTTTTCCAAAGTGTTGACTGCAGCAGGTCTACGTTGCAATAAAGCAAAGTGTTCATTTTTTCAAACTAAAATAGAGTACCTAGGCCATGTGATTAATGCCCAAGGAATCCATCGCTTACAGTTACAGCTTCAAGCGATCAAAGACTTGCCTCCTCCTAAGAATGTGCAGGAATTGCAAGCAGTAATGGGAACGCTTAACTATTATTTCAGCTTTATTCCCAATGAGTCTCAGATTGCAGCTCCACTGCATCGCTTACGTAGGAAAAATGTTCATTTTGTGTGGTCTAAAGATTGCCAAGTTGCCTTAGACAAATTAAAGTCTGCACTACTCAGTGATGGATGTTTGATTCCCTTTGACCCACAGAAGCCTGTAGTGTTAGCAGTGGATGCCTCGTCGTACGGTCTGGATGCAATATTGTCACATCGTATTTGTTCTCACGATCGTGCTATTGCCTTTGCATCCAAGCTACTGACGCCAACGCAACAGAATTACAGTCAGATAGAAAAGGAGGCCTTAGCAATAATTTACGGCATCACAAAGTTTATCATTATCTCTATGGCAGAAAATTATATTTGCTGACAGACCACAAGCCTCTCACGTCGTTGTTCTCACACACAAAGCCAATTCCGCCACGAACGGCACAAAAGCTTCAGAGATGGTCCTTGTTATTGTCAAATTATCAATATGAGATTTTGTACTGACCTACCACTAAACATGTCAACGTGGACACAATTTCCTGACTTCCGTTTGGCCAGGATGTGTCGTTTGATTCTTCAGAAATGGCATGTTGTCTGATAGACTCCAAAGATGCTTCCGCTGTCGCAGATTTCCCTTTGAACTCTCGTCGGGTTGCACAGCTGCGGATACAGACCTAAGTGTGGTAGCACGTTTTGTTTGCTCTGAGTAGCCTGCCAGAGCCAAGACATTCAACGGCCTCTGGTTCGACGTTATTTTGCACGATGTCATGCATTGTCTTTAAGATATGGTGTTCTGTTGTAACATACGGACAACGAACGAACAAGAGTGATTGTTCCTCGTTCCCTGCAACGAGAAGTATTACGCCTCCTGCATCAAGGACTTTGGGGTATTGTTAGGACAAAGCAACTGGCCAGACGTCATTGACTTTGCCGGACCTTTCTGGAATACGCGCTGGTTAATTGTTGTAGACGCTTTCAGCAAGTTTCCTTTCGTGATATCCATGAACTCAACGACAGCGTCTAGTACAATCAGTGCCTTAACATAAGTGTTTTGCATCGAAGGTTTGCCTGAAACTATCGTCAGTGACAATGGACCTCAGTTTGTTAGTGCGGAATTTCAACAGTTTTGTCGTGTGAATGGCTTTCAGCATATCACCACCACACCTTTTCACCCTCAGTCCAATGGTGAAGCAGAATGTTTCGTTCGAACATGCAAATCACACATGGAAAAGATGAAAGGTCAGCACTCCAGGCAGCAAGCTCTTCAAATTTTCTTGTCTACGTATCGGTGCATGCCACGTGACGGCCCGTCTCCTGCCGAGCTGCTACACGGCCGCCGTCACCGCACTCTCCTTCACCTGCTGCAGCCTCCCACGCACCGAGTAGGTTCGTATGGCGCTACACGTTTTCAGGTTTCTACGCCGGTGCTGTACAAGGTGTTTGCTGGGAAGAACCGTTGGTTGCCGGGCACCATTCAGCGCGTGCTCGGTCGCAATATGTATGTTGTACGTTCTTCCACATGGTCGGAGCTGCGGCGCCACGCAAACCAATTGCGCCTTTACAGGCCGTGCGATCCTGTCTCTGGATTCTTGATTCCAGACCCAGTTCACCGCCAGGGAGCACAGTCACATCGCTCGCCGCCGGGTCCAGCTTCCCCGGATTACGATATCATCCCGATGGATGTCGACGCGCCTCCGGCCCCTCCGCCACGGTCGCAATATGTATGTTGTACGTTCTTCCACATGGTCGGAGCTGCGGCGCCACGCAAACCAATTGCGCCTTTACAGGCCGTGCGATCCTGTCTCTGGATTCTTGATTCCAGACCCAGTTCACCGCCAGGGAGCACAGTCACATCGCTCGCCGCCGGGTCCAGCTTCCCCGGATTACGATATCATCCCGATGGATGTCGACGCGCCTCCGGCCCCTCCGCCACTGTCGCCGCCGCAGATGACATCGTCACCGAGAAGGACTCCGGGCCGTGCGCCCCCCCCCCCGCCCCCCCAGCTTGGGCCACGCACCTAAGAAGAAGATGACCTGCTCGCTCTGGGTGGAGGCGTGCGCCCTTCCCCAGGTTTTGGTGGGTTTCCCGGGGGATCGCAAGATGTATACCGGGGCGCGGACGTCGTCTCGATCCCAGCCTCAGCCACGACGCCAGTCCCACCAGTAACTCCCCGCCCAAGCCCTCCTTCCAGTGCTGCCGCCGTGGCCCTCAGCCCTACGCCACGACGACGCTGCGGTTTGGGTGGGGGGGGGGGGGAAGGGTTGTGGTGTCGCACGAGTCTAAAGTGCGCGCCACCTACTTTCGCCGCGCGCCGCCATACACGCAAGGCGCGGCGTTCTTACGACGTCAGGCACGAGCGCCCTCTGCTACAACTCCGCTCGTGGCCACCACTGAACGACATCGTTCACTTGGGACTGAGATAGGAACCAGTTAACACTTCGGAATCAGATAGGCACCAGTGAAGACTTGGCTATCGGACAGGCACTAGGCAGGCCTCTAGCTCAACTATGTATCAGAATTCTGCAGTACTGAGCTATGTAAAAGTTAAGTTTTACTAAGTCTCTAAGAAATATAGATCTCGTTCTAATTTACTCTAGTGTTTCTAGTTTCTGCTGTCCCACTGGCTGCTCACCTCCGTACCTGCAGAAGCGTGCATCCTTTACTTCTGTGTCGGTCTTTCTACTCGGTCACCGACACCTACGACGGAAACGAGACACAAAAGTGGCGACGTGGCTAGGACACAAAACATATTAGCACAATTACGCAAACTAGGGGAAATGGCCGATGCTCGCCATGAGCGTAATGCTTTCCGTTTTGAAAGGTTAGAAGAGTGTAACCGTAAAATTCACATTTTGAAAGTTTGAAGAGTAGTATCAATAAATTAATTGAAGACAAATTTTTAAGGCAGAAAAATCCTTCGACGTTACCAGCAAAGTCTAACAGTCTAAACGTGATATTCGCTATGACATTAATCCTGTATTAGAAATCCTCGATTCCCGTATACAGCAGTAAGAAGCTGAAGGGAACAAGAAAGTTATGGACATTACGAAAAAAGTTGAAGAACTTGCCGTATCAGTGAATCAAATCTCAGAAAACAGCGAGATACAGTTGGATATTACACAACCAGTGCCGGTAGCGGAAACGTAGGCATTTAAACGGAATCACAAACGGCTTAGCACTCGCCAGCCGTCAGCAGAACGAACGCATAGGACGCGTTGAAGAACTTTTAGACCGCTTAACGCGAAAACGGGGAACCGGAAAAGTCCGTGAATATTTCTTACAACTAACAAACAGATCTCAGTAGGAATTTTACGACGAAAGCACGACTGCAATGCGCCGACAACAATGACGTTCCGCCTCGCAGCATGAGGGCATACTCGGGGTCTAGATCTAAAGACGGGATCAACTATGAACACTTCCTCACCGTCAGAAAGTTTAAAGTCTTTAAGAACGGTCCCTATGACATGAACCCATGCGAATGGCTACAGAAGTTTGAATACTGTTTGCCGCGGAACTGGCCAATTGATCAAAAGCTCCAATTAATGGTCGGTTTCCTAGAAGGAGAACCGACATCCCGCATGCGAATGCATCTTTACAGTTGTACCGGTGAAGATAAATTTAGGAGAAAATTCTTGGCAGCGTAGTGGTCAGAAGCGGCGCAAGATCGCGTCAAGAACAGCTAACAAATGCTCAGAAGTTTTGAGCGCTCAGATTTCGCAACACCTGCCGACTATTTTCAGCATATGATTCAAAAGAACCAATTTCTGATATTCGCATATACTCCAACTGAATTAACCCGTCTTTGTGTAAACAAACTACCATCTCGTTTACGAAAAATTGCAATAGCAGCACATTGCAAACACGAATTGAGGCTTTCCGCGACTTGCTGCAACACTTATAAAATGATCACGATGATTACCACTCGGGAAATTGACGAAATGGCAGGCAAAGAAATGATCGTCAGTCACATCACAGCCCACCACGGAATAATAACAATTTTCATAACAATAACAATGGGCAGAAAACCCCCACCATTCCGATAATAGTCACGGGGAAACCCCAGTCTAATTACAATAATCAGAACATTTATAACAACCGTAACAAATACAACCAGTATTCAAACCACCATTACGACCGTCGGAATAACTTTCGCGGTCGTAATAGAGACAGGAATATTGATCGCCGCAGGCACTATAACAACCATTATTCTGACAATAACCATTACAACAACGACTCGTGCAACAGAAATTTGCGCGAAAATCCCAATTCTAATCATGATAATAACAGAAAGTACTCGAACGACAGACCACACGTAAACATTCAAACTTATCTCACAGTAACAATTACAGTGGGCAACTCCAACAAAATAATCAGCAATCTCAAAATTGGGCTTTTTATTGCAAGAAAGGACCGACTGTTTAAACATACCTATCCACCCCATTGTTTCCGTCCAAATAGGAAATACTAACTTTCCGGCAGTTTTGGATTCCAGTAGTTCCATTTCGGTTGTTAATGAAACCATTTTCAAACAAAACCTGTACTTTTCAAATTGTTCCGTACTACTGTTGTTGTCTCCAAAGATTCGAGGAGAGCTGTTGACGTCAGGCACCAATAGCGCGTAGAATTTATCTGTCAAGATTATTAGTTTTCGGTAAATCTTCTAATTGTTCCTTCTTAAACCACAAAATTGATTTTCGGTGTCGATTTCTTAACAGAGTATCATGTCACTGGTTGCTATTGTCACTGCTATCGTCGACAAACACGTAATTTAATTGAAATTCGAAGAATTGACTGCGAGGCATGAGGAATCATCCCATTTTTTAAACTCCTATTCACTTCTGATTTCGCCCCTGATTTTCAAAATTATGTTGATGTCACTGACAAATATTTAGAAAACAATGACACTGATTTCATTACGGATGTCATCAATGAAAACTTCATAAAGTTGTCGATGCTTCAGAACAAGAAAAACAATAATTATTTCTTTATCCGAAAAAAATTTTCCCACGTCTTTCCAATGTACCTGGCACCATTAAGAACTTATAAGAATTGAAAGTGAAGGGAACAACAAATTTTTCATCCCGTCATACACCATTCTTCTCGTCCATCGAGAGAGAGTGAAGACCGAAATTCAGTCCATGTTAGAAAATCGTATCATTGAACCTGCTGCCAGTTTTACAACAGCTCCCTTCATATCATAGAAAAGAAAGACCAATCTATCCGTCTTGTTTTGGTCTAGACAAATCAACACCATAATAATTCCGGAAACTAACCGATCACAATCTCTTGACCAGTTGCTACATAAATTTAATGGGGTTAAAGTCTTATCCACACTGGAGTTAAGATCAAATTTTTGGCAGGTGAAATTGCACCTGGATTGCAGGAAATATGCGGCCTTCCTTTGCTACAGCATTTGTTATCAATTCCGTAAGCTCCCCTTCAGCCACTGTATTTCATCTTCTGCGTACATGCGGGCTATGAATGCCACTCTTCCCGATGATTTAAAACAATGTATCATAACTTACGTCGACGACATTCTTATCGCAGAAGGCTCATGGGAAAACCACGATAAAACACTGCATTCTCTGTTATAAGTCTTTGCCGATGCCGGTAACACAGGCAACCTCGAGAAATCCCAATTTGGTTGCTCCCACTTTAAGTTCTTTGGGTACATTATCTCCAACAAAGATATCCATCCTATCCTGAGAAATTACAGTCGATTGACAAAATGCCGACTCCCACCACAAAAGGGCAATTAAGAAGTTTTTAGGATTAATTAATTTTTCCGCCGATTTATAAAACTAAAGGACCTAACCACCCCCAGATTATATGAACTAACTACTTACTCCCTGTTAGTGAGCACTACATAGGGCATTGCTCCCTCGTAAAGAGACTGCACTATAAATATTCTGTAAAGGTACTTAGCATAATGGAAATATAATTCCCTGAAACAGACTTGTGTTTGATGATTATCCTTCTAGACTGTAGTATAAATTAAGAAATTAGTGAATAATATCAAGATATTAGGATCATGCATCATGTAAATACTGTAAAGTCCCATTTTATGATTGTTACTACTGTAGCTGTAATGATTCATGTATACACTACTACCTCATTTTTGTCTACTTTTCTTTGGTTTTATGTGTGGCTGCACCCTTGGTGTGCACTGAGATACTGTATATAACTATAAATATCCTACTATAGTGTGATGTAAAGTATTAGTTATAAGTGATACACACTTTACTGACATTTATATCAGGCAGCTGTATGATAGGTCTGTATAGTTAATTCTTTGTACTTTATAAATAATCCATATCTCTTGTTGTTTTTCGATTAAGGCACCATGATAAATACCTGTACTGATTACTCAGACAAGATGTAGCAGAATGGATTGGAGCTACTTGGTCCACTGACAACTTGATGTCACCTTATCACTTTTGTATTTCTGTTGTTGAACTACAACTCTATATGTTATGCATAAGCAAAATGTGTAGACCTGAAAAACAACACTAATAATGTCAGATTCATAGGAAATTTGGATACTCACCATGTAAAATGTCTGTGTTGTTATGTTGTGCTTTATGTACATTGGTCAGTTTAGGAATGAAACTAATGCTGTAATTTTCTCAATTTTGTGTCATGCCTATGTCACCATTCTCTAAATTGTATACGTTTGTAGCCTTGAATTTATCTCAGTTTGTACTGCTTATTCTAGTGGGCTATAGGAAATTTATTGTTATGTTTTATTGGGGGTATACATTACTATAATTGTAGGCAAACCAATTGCTCCATGTATACGAGTATTTAACAAATCAAAAAATGCAAAATTTGTTGTAAGCAACTTACTAGACTTTAGTAGAAAGCACATTGTGTATCTGAAGCAAGTACTGTACCACGCCAATTTCTTTTAGTGGTATTAATGGTATTTTAGGTTTTTGTAATAACACTACAACCCTTATGCTTGAAAAAATTTTAATTGTCACTGATTGTGACTGCTGCGGAATCATCTGGCTATGGAGTTTTTATTTTCTAGTGTACTATTTGCTATTGTAGGCCTAACATAGGTCACTTTCTAGGGTTTGTCAGTTTGTCTATAAATCCCTCCTATGTATTCTTGCTTCTCACAATCTAATATCCTTCCAGAAACTTCCCTTCTTACAACAACTGTCATTACTTCTACCCCCTGGTTCCATTCTTTTTTTTTTCTATTTTTCTTTGGGGGGGGGGGGGCATGCATGGTTCTCTGTGGAAGAAAATTAACTGCACCCTAAAATTGCAAACACGCCTCTTCAAGATATTCTTACTATCTAATAATGTATCCACAATGACCTGCAGATGACAATAATATGTAATATTTGGGATATGAAGAAGAGTTTTGGAAATATTTTACTGCTGAGAACAAATTGGACTTTGGTGTCGACTACACACAATTTTATTCTGGAGTACATCTTTCACTCCTTTGTGCTTGTCCTCTCAGCCATTATGTCTGGTGTTTATGTGTGGTGCTATACTGGTGATTTTGGACATGTGGGTGCAGACCAAGACTGGACGATAAGACTTTGGTGTGCTTCTACACTGCAGATACTGCTCACCAAATATTCCTTTCTTTCCTTCCCAACCCTGCTCTCCATTCCATTATGGACAACCTTCTGTTTTCACATATGTCTTCAAGATGTACAGAAACTGCTATGCTAACTCAGAATTATTTGTTGAAGCATAGAATTTTTTTTTCTATTGGTTAAGTTACACATACTGCTTATTTGTCAAAACTAATCACTTCATTGTACATAACATTATGTGACAGCAAATTTATCATTTCTAATGTTCCCTGTGTGAACAACTCTTTGGTTCACTCAACTGTTCAAAAGAATTTATGTATCTGTCACTTTCTTACGCAACTTGGACTGATGTCCAGCTCTAACAGTATTTTTTTGGAAATTGTCAATTACTACATATTTTACTGTCAAATGATTACAATTTCTGTACCATATTATGGATGCCACTCATGGATACATGTACATCTCTGACTTTATGTATGTTTTAATTATGAGGATTCAGTCCTAGTGTACAGTCTGTAATTTTATCTGCTGATATCTAAAATTTGATTATTTTACTTTCATTTTTGTATTCAAATTTTAGCTTGTGAATGATGTCATTTACATCATCCCCTACCTAATATTTTGTTCAGTAAGAGGGAGGATGATGATGATGAAAGTAGGCATCTATACGGTCAAGATCATTATTTATGGATTTTTCTGTGATATCTGGACATGTATTTGCCTTATGGCTTGATTTTGTATGTAAAATTCATCTATTATATGCTTCGATAATTTCAGTACATATTTGTAACAACTGCACACCATAATATGTATCTGCGATGTAGCATCTGCTCTACAGCAGCAACTTTGACCTCTGAGGCGGGCACTGGACAACAGGCTAGTTGAGAGTTCAGTCGCATGGTAGTCACCGTGTTGTACGGTTCGGGTGGCCGGCTACGATTCACGTGCCGAGTTTGATTGATTGGATTATGTACTTATGAATGTATCCCGCCGTAGGGCGACGAAATTTTATTTAATATTGGAAGAGGAATTTTGTATTAAGAGGACGAGAATATTTGTATGAAACGGAGTTGATCAAACCCATTGTAATCACCTTTCTTGACGTGTCAACAACAAAGGTGTGATTATTTAGAAAAATAAATAATTTAATGATTACAAATTTTCTTATTTCAGCTCTACCTAGTCCTTCATTTTCCTGATTGTGACATTTTTCTATTTTTTGCTGCATGGTCCGCGACGAGTTTGAGATTTTCTTTAAATGTAAAAATTCACATGTCAGTCAATTCACCAGTTCTTGCCACTGCATTCTAATTTCCAAACGAAATGCTCACAGAAGCACATTATTTTATAAGAATAAAATTACAGCTGGACTGACGCAGAGTCACAGCTCCCATTGTTTCATTTTTGTGTGTGTAGAAAATAGTATTATAGGACCTTATTAACTTAGTACATTACGCATATATATTTATAGAGACTCATGATTTTATCGAAAGTTAGATTCTTTCAGGCAGATTTAATTAGAGCTTTTAAATAGCAACCTTCAATCGAGAAACTTTCACCAGTTTTATATTCATTCAGACTTGTTTGATTTAGATACAGTTCACCTCACTTTAAGTTACTTACTTTAAATTAGAAGCGTTCACCTTTAAATTAGCAACTTTCAATTACACTCTAAATTAGGAACATTAATCCACCTGCCCATGAGTCTGCCTCACGAGGCATGGTAGTGGGCCGCTCCAAGAAGGACAAGCAGAAAAAATCCTCTGTTTCCTCAATGCCCTCCGACGACCGGGTCACCTCCATTGCTACCGACGCTTCGTCGGCTCCTTATAAGCGGAAGTTCTCCTCAGCAAGTTTCGTCGTTGCCCTGTCGACGACTTCTGTCGATCTTTCCAGTATGGATAAGGAACCTGTTCTCGCCCTACTCAACTGTAGATACCTGAGGACCACGTCGAGCCTAAGCAACTCACGCCTCACTCCCTCGTTCATCTGTGTAATACCGAAGATAGTCAGCGGATCTATGACCTTCGTAACCTCCTTCATATGCGGGTACGGGTCGAATCCTATCATGCTCGAATGTGCCCTTCTCAGTGCCACAACTTCCAAAAGTTTTACCAATCTCCAGGAACTGTAATCTGTAATCTGCCTCTGATGTGTGTTAAAAGCGGCACAGACCACAAGTCTGCTGACTGTACCAAGCCTCCTGTATATCAGCCTACCTGCAACAACTGCAACAGGCCTCATACTTTCAACTACTGCAAATGTCCAGAGTATTTCAAAGTTCTGCAGGTCTACAAAGCCAAATCTTCCAAGTCCAACAAGCGTCAGCTGTTTCCGCTTCTTCCTGACTCTTCTAATCCCCCGCAGTTTCCTGCTGTTCCCTCCTCCACTTCTAGTCTCCGCTCTCTTCTGCTGCCCCTCCACCTACAGTTTGGCCGTCTGTGGGCCGACGCTCTCCTCCACCTGCTCTTTCCTCTCGTGATCTCATCTTCCCTGTCAGGTCTCTTCTTCTGTGACCTGTTCTCTGACCTCAGATATATTCTCAGGGTCCTTTCTGGGCTCAACTTTCCCAGAATCATGGCGGCCATCCACTCTACTGCTGAGAAGCACTGTCAGGCTCCAGACACGTTTACTTGCATCGCCATCATCCTCCTGACCTTTCTCGACTACTTCAATGCCGACGCTAAATAATAGTCTCATTGTCATGACATGGAACACCACTAGCGTTCTCTCTCTTGTACTTCGCTCTTGAAGACTTCTTGATGACTATGGCGTTGATGTCGCCCTACTACCGGAAACGCACCTTCTCCTGACTCAAAGTTTCACACTATGTCACCTACCGCACCAACAGTGCTGGTAGGGGCACAGCCATTGTGAAAAGCCGCATCGCCCACAGGGAGGAACCTGTCCCAACCTCGTCCATACTGAGGCTATGGCCATTGAGCTCCAGTTTGAAGGTCGGTCGCTTACTCTTTTTTCTGTGTACAACCACCCCCTCCACTCCGCAGCTGTAGTGTGGTGGCTTGGACTCCATTGTGGCGACCGGTGGCACTGTCATCGCCGGTGGGGACTTCAACTCGAAACAGGTGTCGTGGAACTACCACACTACTAATCCAAATGGCCATATCCATTTTCAGTTAATTTACGCCTCTTGCTCACTTTTCATGCAGGCTCTTAATCGATGAAGCACTTCAACAACAACCCAAACTCTACTCTGGACATCCATGCCGTACTGCCTTTCACGTTGTCTGGGAGCTGGACACCAACTATGCCCCCGTACTCCTCACCATCGGCAATCGCCTTCTCCGGCGTCATCCAGGTCAGACCTACAGCACCTCTCATACCAATTGGGTCCGCTATAATGCGTTGGTTCATCAGGCTCTGCCTCCTCCAGCAGTCATTCTGACTACTCCTGTGATCGACCGTGCCATCTGCACCCTCACGGACGCCATCACCACTAGCAATTTCACAGTCGCATTGGTCACTACCCACTGCTCTGGTCACACTCTTTTCTCCCAACCTCTCCAAGATCTCCACGCTGAGAAGAGGGAGTTCCGTCGTCGCTGGCAGCATTACCGCGGTCCTGCTGACCGTCGGCAAATGAACCAAATTGCCCAGCAGGTGCGGGATCTCCTGTGACAGAATCGTGACTAGGAATGGGAGGCTACTCTTTGTGACGCCGAGCAGTGTCCTGAGAAATTCTGGCACCTCACTAGGGCACGTTGATGTGATCGCACTATACACCACCTCCTAGACATGTTCAACAGCATCGTCTATGACCCCGAGGAGAAAGCAGAAGCCACGACCGAATTGCTTGAGTGTCAGTTCTGATCGCTTACCACCATAGATCCGGACACTGCTGATTACGAGGAAATGGTTCCTCACTTGGTTGCATGGGCTGTCTGCACCTCCTTCTCGGTTCTCATCGACGACGACATCTGCTTGGCCGCCAAAAAGTCGCCTGGTCCTGACACTGTGGTTCCACTCCACCTCCGCCATCTGCCTCCCTCCGCCATTTCCACCCTTACTTGCATCCTCAGTGCTTGTCTCCACCTCTGCTACTCCCCATGTCTGTGAAGGTTGGCAAAGTTTAACACCCTCCCCAAGCCCAATTAGATCCCCTCTTCCTGCATAATTACCGTCCCATTTCCCTCCTGATCTGCCTTGGGAAGCCCCCTGAGTGTGTTATCCTTCTTCTTCCGTGAGTTCTTTCAGATCTAACATGTTCTCATTCCTCAACAGTTTGGTTTTCGCCAACGGCATTCTCCCATCCACAAGGCCTCGTTGAATATGTTTACAGTGCCTGCTGTCATAAACACAACACGTGTTTCTTGACATTGAGAACGCCTTTGATAAGGAGTGGCCTTCTCTATTAACTCCTGCAGTATAACTGTCCTCCGCACCTCCTCCGCATTATTGATTCCTTCCTCTTCCACCGCCGTTTCACGTCCACCTTCTTGAAGCCACTAACTGCCTCTGTCGCATGGAGGCTGGGCTCCTCAAGGGGTTGGTCTGAGCCCATTCCTGTAGTCCGTGCACAAAAACGATATTTTGCAGCAGGAGGGCGGCCAGATCTCCCTGTTCACCAACATTACTACCATCTACCAGATTAGCCCCAAACTGCAGTTTCTCACACGGAATCTCCGTACCATCTCTACGACATTCATCGCTGGGCCCTCCTCTGGAAGGTTACAATCAATGCTATCAATGCTGCCTAGAGGCAACCGATCCTCTTCACTCACAAGCGAGTTCCTCCTGGTGTCCACCTTGTCGCCGACGGAGCTCCTATACTTTGTAAATGCCGAGTCAAATTCCTTGGTCTCGCCTTGGATTCTCACCTCGCCGTCCCTCTGTGACCAGGAAGAATCATTCTGTCCAAACTCTGTCCTCTCCTCAAGGCCAGCGGCTTATCTATGCGAACTAAGCTGAAGATGTACAAATCCGTCATACCCCCTCTCATCACATACGGCTGTGGAGTTTGGTCCCTCACTGTTGATAATTCAAGCGCATTCAAGTCTCCTAGGACAAGTTTCTACGCATCGCTGCGGATGCGTCCCACTACCTGCCGAACTATGTCCTCTATGAGCGTTTCCGTCTTCCTACCATCTCCGCCGTTGTCCACCGCGAAGCACGTCGCTTCTACGCCTCTACTGAGACATGCTCCCACAACATAATCCACTCCTTGGACCGATTACCACTTGACTTTTCTTATAAAAAACCGCGTTCTATCCAAGACCGCCCCTTCGCTTTTTAGTGGCATTTCCCTATCTTCCAACGTTCGTCTGTTTCCACATTTCCGACTTCTGATTCCCCTCCGCTCGTACTCCGATTATCCGACGAAAGGCATGAGACCTTTCCGTCCTGGACCTTTGACGCATTGGGTCTTGTGCCCCTCCAGCTACCCGCCGCCGCCGAAATGAAAGTAAGCCATTTGACGATGGCAGAGGAGGTCTTAGTCGAAAGCTCGTGGGCAGTGAACCACATGACGCAGCTTGTAACCCGAGAAGATTTTATTAATGTGTCTCTTTATAGTGAAAATAGTACGTCCATGCAAAATTTGATCAAAACCGGTGACCCACATGTCAGACCATATCCTTGTGAGTTAAAGAAAGAGTGGCGAAAAGAAAATATGGAATCCAAGGGCGGAGGGAGAAGGGAGCACGGCCCCCCCCCCCCCCAGACGGCACAACGAAAAATGAGAGAGGGAGACAGAGAAGAAGGGAGAGAGAGAGAGAGAGAGAGAGAGAGATAGAGAGAAGGGAGGAGAGAGAGAGAGAGAGAGAGAGAGAGAGAGAGAGAGAGAGAGAGAGAGAGAGAAGAGAGAGAGAGAGAAGGGAGGAGAGGGAGAGAGATGTTGAGGAAGAGGGAGGAAAAGAATCTCAGGATTACAACAATTAACTTTTACTTATATGCAGCTTGTAATTTTGAGTTTTAAAAATGCCATGTAATAAACGTAACTTAATTTGACTTTTTGTGTTATGCTTCCATTTAATTGCTTCTTGCTCTTCTTTGTCAGTAATTTACAATAAAAATAAATAATAGTTTATATTGTTTCGTGATTTCTTGGGAGATTAATGAGCTATTGTGTATGTTTTGCTCATACATAAATGAAGTTAAAGGATTTATCTATGTAAAAATTTGAATTTCAGGTGTTTTTCGTAAACTACTTATCTGATTCTTTTCCTAGTCACTAAAAATGGTACTCCCACCCATTATAAACAGTTTTATTTAAAGCTACACATTTCGATTTGCTAGTTATTGGAGCAAATTAGAAATTTCAACAGCATTTTTCCACACATAAGATACAAAGAATTTCCATGGTATCAGAAATTGTTCTCGAAACACAGCCAAGTGTAATTTTCAGAATCAAATTTTCACACTGCTGCAGGGTGTGAGCTGATATATAACTAACTAGCAGTTTAAAATTGATTGTGTACCCGGGATTCGAACGAGCGACCTTTTACTTTCGCGGACAAACGCTCTACCGTCTGAACTATCCCGATACGCTTCACAGTCCGTCGTCACATCTTTACTTCTGCCTGTTCCCCACCTCCCACTTTCCAAACTTCACAGACGTCCTCTTGCGAACCTTACAGGAGTAGCACTCCTGAAAGAAAGGATATGATGGAGACGTGGCTAAACCACAGCCTAAGAGGTGTTTCCAGAATAAGGAGTGCTAGTCCTGAAAGGTTGACAGGAGAGCTTCCGTGAAGTTTGGAAAGTAGGATGCGAGGTACTGGCAGAAGTAAAGTTCTGTGGACGGACCTTGATGCGTGCCAGGATAGCTCAGATGATAGAGCGCTAGCCACCGAAAGGCAAAGTTCCCAGGTTCGAATCGCGTTTCTGGCCCACAAATCTGCCAGGAAGTTTGAAGTGTAATTTTGTTGATCGTGAAAGCTTTCTTGAAAACTCGTTTTGCATAGCAACTTTACAAAGAGAGAAGAAGAAATTGAATCAGTACAACGCAAACACAGGAAATCTGTTTTTAGGTTTTGAGGAAATATCAAACTTAGCGCGACATACTCGTATTTACTGGCTGTTTGTTTCTAACCCGTAATTGGGCGACCTTTTAGGAGACGCTGTTTCTCCAGTTTCTGCATTGTTTGGTAATGACACTGTAAGTTCACAATTCGTGCGCAGGCGGTTGGAGGCGTCTACTATGGCTGCATTGGCGTGTGGGGGGGGGGGGGGGGCATCAGCGAGCAGAAAGCAGCGTCGCAGTGTTGGAAACGTTACCCGTAACAATGCGTGCAGTAATATTTCGCTTCAAGGGGCAGCGTAACGTTGACCGCAATCCGAAATAAACGGACGTTCTGCAAGTAGTGCCGATGTTTTGTGCTGCTGGCATCACCAGGGAAAATCGTCTTCACTTGTGAAATTAATATACTTCAATCTAATTACCAATGCACTACTAGTTTCGAGGCACTATGGCGCCATTCTCAAGTTCCTATGATTAAAAAATTTTACAATGATTTAACCACATTAAACAGTGTACAGTTTAATAAGTTATCAATCCATGTGCGCCGCACGGGAACGGCCGTCTCATGTGGGGCGCAACGTCCTGGAGTACGTGGTCACTCCCACCAGAGTTTCGAGTCCTCCCTCGGCCAAGGGTGTGTGTGTGTTGTCCTTAGAATAAGTTAAAGTATATTGTAGACTAGGGACCGATTACCTTAGCAGTTTAGTCCCTTTCGGATTATAAACATTTGAACTTTTTTTAAAACAATAAGTCCTACGTTTTTGTACAGTCACCATTAATTCATTTGTCTCAATATTTAAATATATATATATATATATATTTTTTCGACCATATTGTACATTTTTTTGAATTTTACAAGTGGTCTGCCTTATTCAGTCTTATAGTCCAAGTATTTCAAATTTGTAAATATGTAGAGAAACCTATGCCAATTTCGCCTGGCTTACTCTGTACAGGGATTCACATATACCTACCTGGAGAAGCCCAGAATCAGTTACACATTGAATTAAATTCAGAGCCTGAATGCCCAGTGTTCAGCTGTTGGCTAGTGTTTCATCCTTCATGACAATGGTTGAAACAAGTGTGCCCACAGCTGAGTACAGGGCACTCACACTCTAAATTCTATTTATTTCTTTAGGTTAATTTAGAAAATTTACACTCTTTAATGTGATTGAATAATTGTAGTATTTTTGTGATCATAGGCTTTTGAAAATGACGCCTTAGTCCGCAAAAACTAATAGTGCATTGGTAGTTAGGTAGAAGTAAATTAAAAAGTTTTTCTACGAAGCGACTATGGCTCTGGAACAAATTTTGTGTGTTTCCTATAGCAGTTATATGTGAGAATAACTGTGTGTTTTTTAAAATTAGACTCACAAAGCCCTTAATGGAAGCCGGAGGTGCCTATGCTGCCCATGTTAAAATCACTAAGTTTGAGTAACATTGATGAACAATCTACCAAAGCGAAAATTTTAAATTTTTTTAACATATAGAGTGGTTTACACGGTGTCCAGAAAAGGGCTCCCTGATTTCAATTTAAATATCTTGAAAACAAAGATCGATAGAGGAATGCAGTAAACGGCATGTTTATTGTGAAAGCTGTATGAAGTTTATACAGCATTTTGAAATAATAGTTACAAAAACTGCTAACAGTTGCGCTGTATGCTGTACAGCTCATATCAGCATACATAAGTAAAATAATCGTATGAAAACAGTCATTGCAAACAATCACATCACAATGTTTTCAAAATGTTCACCATTGGCACTATAGAGTTGGCGCAAACGAAAAATGAAATTCGCCATCACATTTCGTAGTGACTCAACCGAAATGGATTCACATGCCACAGAGATCGCCGATTCAAGCTCGTCCAGTGTGGTGGGATGCTTCGGGTAGACCATGTCTTTCACTGTGCCCCACAAAAAAAAAAAAAAAAAAAAAAAAAAAAAAAAAAAAAAAAAAAAAAAAATGGTCACAGGGAGTCAAATCCGGTGAATATGGAGGTAAATTTGGGATATTCCAAAGCAATGACTCGGTTCCAGAAGTATTCCTCAAGAAAGCGAATCACTTCTTCGGTCCGAGGTGTACGGGCTCCATCTTGCATAAACTATTCAGTACCTGGTCGATCCTCTAACGATTGCTGTGTGGCGACAAATTGTTCCAAAATTGCAACGTAACGTGCACCAGTGACCGTTTCTCAAATAAAAAAGGGCCAATAATTCCTCTGCTGCATACTGAAGCCCACACTAACTTTAGGAGAATACAGGGGTTTCGCTGCACGCAAATATGGCTTTTCGGAACCTCAGAATCGGAAGTTCTGCTTATTCACGTATCCATTCAGGTGGAAGTGTGCTTCATCTGTAAACCAGATGCATCTGATTAGCAAAGGCAACCCTTTGTTGCATAGCTCCTAGAGGTATGGCCTGGTGTGTTTGAATTTTGAATGGACACATGTGTAGGCTCTTTCTCAGTATTTTCTGCATGCTGGAACGCTTCAAACCAGTCTCAGATGCAATTCTACGGACGGATGAATAATTCCAGAAACTGTGGCGATATTATAAGGCGTAACTGCGGTTTCCTTGCGGTCAACATGCCCCACTAGATCATCAGTTACGCTGCCTGTTCGTTGAAATTTTGCGAAGAGCGTACGAATGGTTTTTTCATCGGGTCCAATTGGAACATTAAATCGTGCTTGAAAACTTTGCCTTGTTGCCGTAGGACTCTCTTCTAACCTGTGGTACTCTAGCACCAGAAAAACGCGTTGTTCAATGGAGTAGATGGTTTTAATCCCTTCCTTCGGTACGCTAACCTCCTTTCACGTTTCAATAGTGGAACTGATCGCTCTGGGCTTCGGATCACTATTTATACTAGACATTACGTATGGCGATTACAGCGCCATCTGTTGGCAGCTTTTGAAACTGCTGTATAAACTTCTTACAGATTTCAGAATAAACATACCGTTTACTGCATTCCTCTATCGATCTTTGTTTTTGAGATATTTAATTTTGAAATCAGGGAGTACTTTTCTGGACACCATGTAGTATTGAAGTTATGATGGAGGAATATTGGAGTATCTTTTATAGTTTCCTTTCAATATATTTTTTATTAATGCCCAACCTTTTACAAAAAAATGCTGAATTTAATAAAATTAAAATGAAACTACTGAACAAATTGCTAAATGGCTGTGTTACAAAATTTTGACCACTAGGACTGCTGTATAAAAATTTCATCTCCCTAATTTGAGTGGATTTTGAGAAAATGTTCCTCACATTCGGAAAATTCTAATTCACGGGAAAAAGCTATAAAAGCTTTTCTATACATTCCTGCACTATAGGATGGATTATCATGTTGTGTTTTCTTCATTCTCCAAAAGCTTCCGTTTTGGTCTTCTCTTCTGGCCTGTTGTTCCATCATATTTCATATTCCTTTCTCTTCTTTCTGCTACTCATACCCTCTCTCTGTCAATATTTTTTATGCTCGTACAGTGTTCACTCTTTTGTGTCCCAGCCTCGTCGCCACTTTTGTGTCTCGTTTCCGTCGTAGGTGACGGTGGCACAGGAATAAAGGATGCACGCTTGTGCGGTATGGAGGTGACGAGCCAGTGGGACAGCAGCAACTAGAAACACTAGAGTAAATTAGAAGAGATATATGTTTCATAAGGACTTAGTACTACTTAACTTTGACATAGTTCAGTACTGCAGAATTCTGATACATAGTTGAGCTAGAGGCCTGCCTAGTGTCTATCCGATAGCCAAGTCTTCACTGGTGCCTATCTGATTCCGAAGTTCCAAGTGAACGATGTCGTTCAGTGGTGGCCACGAGCGGAGTTTTCGCAGAGGGCTCTCGTCGCTGACGTCGTAAGAACATGCATGGCGGCGCGCGGCGAAAGTAGGTGGCGCGCACTTTAGACTGGTGCGACACCACACCCCTCCCCCCCCCCCAAACCGCCGCGCCGTCGTGGCGTAGGGCTGAGGACCACGGCGACGGCACTGGGAGGAGGGACTTTACAGGTGGGACGGGCGTCGTAGCAGAGGCTGGGATCGAGACGCCGTCCGCGCCCCGGTATCCACCTTGCGATCCCCTGGGAAACCCGCCAAAACCTGGGAAAGGCGCACGCCTCCACCCAGAGGGAGCAGGTCACCTTCTTCTGAGGTGCGTGGCCCAGGCGGCGGGGGCACGCACGGTCCCGGAGTCTTTCTCGGTGACGCTGTCAGCTGCGGCGGTGACGGAGGCGGAGAGGCGGACTGCGTAGGAGGCGAGTCGACCTCCATGGGTACGATCTCGTAGTCCGGGGACGCTGGGCCCGGCGGCGAGCGATGTGGCTGTGCTCCCTGGCGGTGAACTGGGTTTGGAATCAAGAAACCGGAGGCAGGATCGCGTGGCCTGTGCAAGCGCAATTAGCTTGCGTGGCGCCGCAGCTCTGACCCTGTAGAAGAATGTACAACAGACATATTGCGACCGAGTACACGCTGAATGGTGCCCGGAAGCCATCAGTTCTTCCCAGCAAACACCTTGTACAGCACCGGCGTAGAAACCTGAAAACGCGTAGCGCCATACGAACCGACTCGGTGCGTGGGAGGCTGCAGCAGGCGAAGGAGAGTGCGGTGACGGCGGCCGTGTAGCAGCTCGGCAGGAGACGGGCCGTCACGTGGCATGCACCGATACGTAGACAGAATAATTTGGAGAGCTTGCTGCCTGGAGTGCTGACCTTTCATATTTTCCATGTGAGACTTGAATGTTCGAACGATACATTCCACTTCACCGTTGGACTGAGGGTGAAAAGGTGCGGTGGTGATATGCTGAATGCCATACACACGACAAAACTGTTGAAATTCCGCACTAACAAATTGAGGTCCATTGTCACTGACGATAGTTTCAGGCAACCCTTCGATGCCAAACACTGATGTAATGGTACTAATTGTACTAGACGCTGTCGTTGAGTTCATGGCAATCACGAAAGGAAATTTGCTGAAAGCTTCTACAACAATTAACCAGCGCGTATTCCAGAAAGGTCCGGCAAAGTCAATGTGTAAACGTTGCCATGGTCCTTTGGGGCGTGGCCAGTCTGAGAAACGTTGCCGAGGAGCCGCCTGATGCTCCACACAAACAGTACACTGTGACGCATGCTCTCTAGCTGAGCGTCCATACCAACCCAGGTACAATGACGTATGGCCAATTGCTTTGTCCTAACAATACCCCAATGTCCTTGATGCAGGAGGCGTAACACTTCGCGTTGCTGGGAACGAGGAACAATCACTCTTATTTGGTCGTTGTCCGTATGTAACAACAGAACACCCTGACTTAAAGATAATGCATGACGTTGTGCATAATAACGTCGAACCAGGGGCCGATCAATGTCTTTGGCTCTGGCAGACCACCCTGAGCGAACAAAACGTGCTACCACACTGAGGTCTTCATCCGCCGCTGCTTCCTGTGCAACCCGACGATAGTCCAAAGGGAAATCTGCGACAGCGGAAGCATCTCTGGAATCTATCTGGCAACATGCTATTTCTGAAGAATCAAACGACACATCCTGGCCAACCGGAAGTCGGGAAAGAGTGTCCGCGTTGGCATGTTGAGTGGTAGGTCGGTACAAAATCTCATTCTGATAATTAGACAGTATCAAGGACCAACTCTGAAGCTTTTGTGCCGTTCGTGGCGGAATTGGCTTTGTGGGTGAGAACAACGACGTGAGAGGCTTGTGGTCAGTCAACAAATAGAATTTTCTGCCATAGAGATAACGATGATACTTTGTGACGCCGTAAATTATTACTAAGGCCTCCTTTTCTATCTGACTGTAATTCTGTTGCGTTGGCGTCAGTAGTTTGGATGCAAAGGCAATAGGACGATCGTGAGATCCAATACGATGTGACAATATTGCACCCAGACCATACGACGAGGCATCGACTGCTAGCACTACAGGCTTCTTTGGGTCACAGAGAATCAAACATGCATCACTGAGTAGTGCAGTCTTTAATTTGTCAAAGGCAAACTGGCAATCTTTGGACCATACAAAAGGAACATTCTTCCTACGTAAG
This sequence comes from Locusta migratoria, assembly GCA_026315105.1. NCBI lineage: Eukaryota > Metazoa > Arthropoda > Insecta > Orthoptera > Acrididae > Locusta > Locusta migratoria. Next base: position 407,977,975 of record CM048749.1, read on the forward strand.
CGATGCAGCGGAACTGCAATCTGAGAGGCATTGGGAATAAACCTGAAATAATAGTTAAGCTTTCCCATTACTGCTTGCAATTCGTGCACATTCTTCGAAGGAGGCAAGTCTTTGATTGCTCGAAGATGTGACTGTAAGGGATGGATTCCTTGTGCATTAATCACATGGCCTAGGTACTCTATTTTAGTTTGAAAAAATGAACACTTTGCTTTATTACAACGTAGACCTGCTGCAGTCAACACTTTGAAAAGGCACTCCATGTTTTATAAATTTTCGTCAACTGTACGTCCGGATACAACAATATCATCTAAGTAGTTCGAGCAACACGGGACAGAAACTGTCAGCTGTTCCAAAAAGCGCTGAAAAATAGCAGGGGCAGAGGAACTGCCAAATGGTAGGCGTGGAAATTGAAAAAGGCCCATGTGAGAATTAATGACGAAAAACCTGTTTGACTCGACATCAAGCAGAATTTGTAAGTATGCCTCTGCTAAATCAATCTTGGAAAAGAAGCGAGACTGTCCTAATTTTTCCATTAGTTCGTCAGGTCTGGGCAGGGGATAAGTGTCTACAATTGTCTGACTGTACACTGTTGATTTGAAGTCCGCACAGAGACGGCTTGGGTATAGTTACTATAGGCGAGGCTCACTGACTCCCAGAAACAGGAGAAATCACCCCACTATCTTGCCAACGTTTAAGTTCTTTGCCAACTGTATAACGCATTGCGATAGGCACTGGTCTAGCTTTACGAAATTTTGGAACTACAGATTCTTTTAAAGTTACATTTGCCACGAAGTCTTTTGCACAACCTAGTTCTGGCGAAAACAAGTCACTGTATTTTTCACACAATGCATCTATTTTGTCTTGAGGCACTACTGACGAAATTTGAAGCACATCTCTTTGAATTGATAAACCAAACAAGTCAAATGCATCTAGTCCAAAAATGTTCTGTGTAGATTTGGCCCGAAGAACTACAAAAGCAACTGTTTTTGTTACACCTTGAAAAGAGGCGGGCAGGCTACACGTTCCTAGCACGGGAATATGTTGACCTTTATAAGCTGTTAACACTTGCTGACACGGCGACAGTTTTGGCGAACCCAAAAGTTCGTAAGTGTCTTTATTAATTAATGTAACAGCGGAACCAGTGTCGATCTGAAATTGCACAGTCTTATTTGCAATGGAAAGATTCACAAAAAGCTTTTGCTTGTGGCGCTCGTCAGGTGCGCGAATGTGGGCAACATCTGACACCGGTTGTTTGCTGCACTTGCGCATGCGTGGGCTACGTAGTAAAGGAAGCGGCGCAGGATCGGCACACAGCGGATTAACAACACTACCGCCAGATCGGCGTCCGCGCAGTCCGAGGATACTACAGATTCACTAACTACTGCACTCAACTCTTGAGAAGCTACATCTAGTATACTGTCACTAACTACACAGAACTGGGCACTATTACAAGGAGAAATTGCAGAAGGCACTAGGTTCTCTACAGGATTTCACTGTACATAGTCATTTTTCTTGTCCCGAACCCTTTTCCGTTACACAGTTTTACGCGCTCGACGACGCTTGCTACGTGTCTCACTATATAATTTTGCAATAGGTGCAGAAGAATTTTCTTGCATTTGAGAGTCAAGCGGCCGAGGTGACTGAGGCGCTCCAGTCACGGTCAGCACGGCCACTACGGTCGGGGGTTCGAATCCCCCCTCGGGCATGGATATTTGTGACGTCTTTAGTCTTAGCTAGTTCATAAGTAGTTTGTAAGCTTAGGGACTGATGACCCCGTAGTTAAGTCCCATAAGTTGTTCAAACATTTGAATTTTGAGAGTCAAGCGAAACATTGTCCAAGTTTACAGCGTGTATGACATTTACAGCAGGAATTGTTTTTGCACTCTGCAAAGCACTGTTTCTAATGATACCGTTCTTGTAATTTTTGTTTTGCATACACACTGTCTGCACATGTCTTGTTTTGCCATATTGATAACAGGTTGCGTTGCGACGAGGGCAATGCGCACGTTTGTGGCGAGATACACACTGAGGGCAAGACTTACGAACATTTTTCTGAAATGAACGTTGGCGCCCGTTATTCAAATTACTTTGTCTAACACGACGCACGGCACACTGAATTTACACTTTGGCTTTGCATTTCTACATCTGCTAAGTCAAAGGTATCATGCGCTTCTATAAGCTGTAGTACACTGTCTAATGAGGGGTCAGACTGTTTTAGAATCGTTGCCCTAATTCTGGGGTCCTGAATGTTCTGAGTGATAGCGTCCCTCAACATCACATCACTATAAGAAAGTCCACAAGAGCAAGTAAATTTACATTTGCGGGTTAAGCCCCTCAACTCCGTAATCCACTGCTGGTGTGACTGCTCAGGTAACTTTCTAAGTCTGAAAAATCGGTACCGCGCCGCAGCTACAAGAACTTTTCTCTCATGATGAGCATTCAGTGCATGTACTATTTGTTCAAAGTCTAGATCACGAGGAAATGCGTGGGGGATGTAATTTGATGAGCCGCGACGAGTTCTTGAAACTGTGCGAAATAGTCACTCCATTCTTCCTCACGTTCGTTGTACTGGCGGAACGTCGGAAGCGGTGCGGCGGTAGGTGTAGGCTGCTGACGCGACGTCTGTTGTTGAGTTGCCGTCAACTGCGCCACATCTTGTAGTAGTTGCGTGATTTTCGGCGTCTGTAACTGAATAATTTCCATTAAGTTTGGGTTAGGCGTAGTGGCCATGCTGACCAATGAGGCGCCGCGCATACAACTAAATGAGAACAAAACACAAATGCAATATGAAAGGAGGGTTCCCGCTGCAACAAAAAAGTCCACAAAACACATAACTAAATGGTCCCCCAAAAATCTTATAATAAGGGTGGGTGGGCGGGAGCAATTTCTGCGTGCTCCGAATGCTGCTGTCTGGCTGCTGCAAGTGGGCTGGTCCAAGGTTCTTCTATCGCTCCTCGTCGCCACTTTTGTGTCCCAGCCTCGTCGCCACTTTTGTGTCTCGTCTCCGTCGTAGGTGTCGGTGGCACCAGAATAAAGGATACACGCTTGTGCGGTATGGAGGTGACCAGTCAGTGGGACAGCAGCAACTAGAAACACTAGAGTATATTAGAAGAGATATATATTTCATAAAGATTTAGTACTACTTAACTTTGACATAGTTCAGTATTGCAGAATGCTGATGCATAGTTGAGCTAGAGGTCTGCCTAAGTGCCTATCCGATAGCCAAGTCTTCACTGGTGCCTATCTGATTCCGAAGTGTTAACTGGTTCCTATCTCAGTTCCAAGTGAACGATGTCGTTCAGTGGTGGCCACGAGCGGAGTTGTCGCAGAGGGCGCTCGTGGCTGACGTCGTAAGAACGCCGCGCCGTGCGTGCATGGCGTCGCGCGGCGAAAGTAGGTGGCGCGCACTTTAGACTGGTGCGACACCACACACTCCAGCTAGAAACGCCTTCAACACTTGGAATTCAAACTGTTTCCTTGGTTGTAGCTTGCTTTTGCATCATAAATGCCGAAGTGTCGTGTTTTTATGCTTATAAATACACTTTTAGGAATCACTGTCCAAATTAAATTGTTTACGCTCTCAATTAGGATACGATGTTCGGGGCTCTTAGCGCTTCATTTATCACAGAAAACAATGTAGGCAAACCTTGCACGTTCACTGTATGGGTACCATGCGGAAATATTCAACGTCAGGACGAGAAAAGTCAAGTAGTTTGCCAAGAAGTCACGAGAGGGTGTTACAAGGATTCAGGGGCCCCACCAATTTCCTGTGCAGGAGCGAGAGAAAATGGTAGTAACTCCACTTCTATGACGAGTAGAACAATAATTCAAAGTTTGTATTAAAGAGGAGTGTTCCAATTAATTGTTGCTAGCAGAGAAATCGTATTTCTTCATCTCCGGCTCCCTTTAAGGACATGCCCATCGTCCTCAAGGTTGTGCCCCCCCCCCCCTCCCCCGTCTAGAAAAAAAAATTCTGTATCCGCTACTGATGGTTCCATAGAATAACGTTAGGGATGGAATAAATTATGAGAATTACATGGAAAGGGCATGGTTTAACAAATCGACATCATGATTGGTTGGTTTGGTTTGGTTTGGTTTGGTTGATGGGTGGAAGGAAGGATTATCAGTCCCATGAGCTCTGAATGAAATGCAAGTAAGGGTGTGGTCGACTAAGAACTTACCATTAGTAAAATACAGGAAGTAAAAGAGGAGTTAAAATTAATTACGACCAGAATAAAACCAACAGAAAAAGCGGAATTCTGCAAGGCATGTCGCTATAGGTCTAGAACCTCCGTTTATTAACGACGAGCAGATGCAGGGGAACAGTGTATGATCCTAAAGCAGAAGCCAAAAAATGTGACAAACGGGAAACAATGTTAATTAAATACAAATTAAAAGGAGATATGGAAGTAGTCGGGAGGAGGGGGAGAAGCTCCAAACCCTTCTGCTCACATAACAGAGCCACAAACCCACCCAGTCGACATTATGGTCATCACGGACAGAACTGTGTGTGGGAAGAAAAAAAGAATAAGAAATACTTCTTAGAACTTCTCAACCGACAGTGCAGTTACAGTACTTGACAAGGTAGGTGAAGCAAACCGTATTTAGGTAATTGTTATTTGATGAAGACCTAACACAGTGTATACCTGGTACACACCGACAGCAGTTAATCACAGTCATCTCTCAAGCTGTGACGTAATCGTTACTTATTTAATTTCATTACCTACTGAAAAAAATCTTTTTCACGCGTAATCTGATCCAGACATGAATAGAACTTTAGCAGCTTTATTATGAATAAAATGTTCAAATGTTTTATAATTTTCAAAATGACAAGCCAAGATCGCACACTAACAATTTATTAAATGACGACCAGTTTCGGTGCACTGTGTCACCATCATCTGGTCACACATATGTTATAATTTGGTCCTCTTGTTAAAAATTGGGTATAAAATAACAAATGCAACATTGCACATAGTCACTATATAAAAAGTGACTAAGTACAATGTTGCACTTGTTATTTTATGCCAAATATTTTTTAACAAGATGACCAGATTATAACATATATGTGACCAGATGATGGGACACAGTGCACCGAAACCGATCGTCATTTAATAAATTGTTATTGTGCGATCTTTTGAAAACTATAAAACGATTAGATCGCCTCCAGACCCGACTATGTCAGGTAATCTGTTCAAATGTTTGTTCAGCTAAAGAGACGTAACTGCGGGGTCATCAGTCCCTAAACTTACAAACTACTTATGAACTACCTTATACTAAAGAAACACAAACATCCATGCCCGAGGGGGATTGGAACCGCGTGCAGCGTGCAGCGTCCGTGCAGACTGTTGAATGCCGGCCGCGGTGGCCGCGGGGACTGAGGGACTCCAGTCACGGTCTGCACGGCCACTACGGTTGGGGGTTCGAATCCCCCCTCGGTCAGGGATATTTGAGCCGTATTTAGTCTTAGCTAGTTCATAAGTAGTTTGTAAGTTTAGGGACTGATGACCCCGTAGTTAAGTCCCATAAGCTATACAAACATTTGAACATTTGAAGATTTTGACTGTTGACTGGCGCGACCCCGCAGACGGCTCGGCCACTGCGGCCGGCTATTATGAATAAGTGCATACTCTTCTCCACGAAATCCTTGGTATAACGAACAATTTAAATGTAATATAATTTGTCTTTCAGAAGGTAATTACGCAGCAAACCAATCAGTCCTATAGACAGGGGCACATGCAGCTGATAAATCAAATGCTCTTGAAATGTCTGAGAAAGAGGGACGACGTTTGGTAGTATCTTGAAAACAATTTCAAAACTATTTTTGTATATGTTCTGAAACTGAAATGAATTTTAAAAAATTAAAATTTTCTTTAGCAGCAGAAAGCTCACTGAAATAGCCGCTAGAAGTTGGGAAAATGTGGGTAGATCGCATAACTAAAAAAGAGGTACTGAACAGAATTGGTGAGAAAAGGAATTTTTGGCGTACCCTGACTAAAAGAAGGGATCGTTTGGTAGGATACACTCTTAGACATCGAGGAATCGCAAATTTAGCATTGGAGGGAAGTGTGTGGGGTAAAAATCGCAGAGGGAGACCAAGAGACGCGTTTAGTAGGCAGAGTCAAGTGGATGTGGGTTGCCGTTCTTATAAGGAGATGAAAAGGCTTGCTCAGGATAGAGTAGGGTGGAGAGCTGCATCAAACCAGTCTCCGGACTGAAGACCATAACAACAACAAGCTGGATGGAACACAGACCCATCGCAGTGCAACACGAGTGATGTGGTGCTGTAGCGAGTACTGCCGAAAAGTGCCGAACAAAGCCGGGACAACCCGAGCCACAGGTGGCCGGCGCTGCGCTCAAGTAGCGGGCGAGCAGGGGTGGGGGGTGGGGGTGAAACTCATATAGGGATTTCCGGTAACAAGATGTTTGGTTCGCTGCCAGGCCACATAGAGCGCTGCGATTTTTCATCTAGCTTTTCTATTGGATGATTTACGCTTTACAGTCCTCCACATTTGTTTTGATTCGTAGGTGATGTTCTGTGCTGAGGTTCTTATAGCAACGTCTATCTAATTGCGATCTTCTGTGTGCATTTTGTGAGTTTCATAAACTTCATATATTTGAACTGTGCAAAGTTCCACTTCATATGACTGAAGATGCATAAATAGTAATCAACAGAAATAAAAATAAATTGGTTTTTGTAGACATTACAGTAGGCCTACATTCTTGTTTGCAGGACAGTGTATATGGCTGTAAAGTTATATCTTTTTACAACCTACTATTTCTCTTTTGGTCACATGAGTGCATATAATTGTGCCTTAGCGTATGTGAAAACTGAAAAATCATTTACATGGATGCATGCAATATCAGATGATTTTTAGTCTGACATGCGCAAAATCACATTTATTTCCATATTATAACGCCACACGCGAAAATCGCAGTACCGAGTTTTAGAAACAAACAATTTTACGGTCAAAAAGATTACCACGACATCATTTACGAAGTTTGGCCGACTTTAAACAACAGCCACAAGCAATTAATGTTAGTTTTTGATTTAAATTTCTCGTATATATTACTTTTCAAGGGCCCAAAAATCTTTCTATGATGTCCACCGTCAAAGAATAAATGAAAAAATATTGTCATCTAACACCAATATAACGTTTTCTCATTCGTGTATTTAGAAGTAAACATATAGATTTTCGCGCCACACTTTTCGGATTGAAAGTTCACTACCAGGCTAGGCTGTTAGTAGCACTGCTGTCGTTCTGTGTTTCCGTGTGATAACGTGGTCTTTGCACTTCTGTTATTTTTGGTGTTCTGTGAGGACGAGCATTGACAGCCAACTAGTAGACGACTGCTGCCCAAGGGACGTACGGTCCGTACGTTACAGCTGTGCACAGTGTGTGGCGTGGTGCCCATTAGCTTCCCTGGCGTTAACTGGCCGGCGCATCGTTTCAGTCGTGTGGAACCTCAGCAGCGGTACTTAGGGTCGCGGTGCTGTTGCGTGTGTTCTGCTAGCGGAGTGTCGTAGGTCTGTACCTCACTGCTTCCTGACTGATGCGGCAGACCCTGGCAAGTACACACATTTCCTGCTAATACCGTGCACAGCGCAGTTCATACGGCACCTTTACTCACCGACGTGTAGCTAGATCTCTCTTTACAAACCTTGTGTGCACTGTCAAAGAGCTGTGGTCTGCATTGTTGGTCGGTGTCCGGCCTTGGTTTGGTCTTGAAAGCAGTTGATTTCAAGCAGGCGAGCGTATGCAAATGACATATGACTAATAATGTATATTATTTCTCGGTAAAGGTTTCATACATGTAGGCATAATTTCTCCATACTTAATTACGACATACCTTACATTAAAATACGTGTTTTTCAAATGTCTTTCAAGCGCTGTTACATTTGAGTTGCCAGCTTTCGTAATATTGAAGTATAAATAAAAAATCCACGAAATACGGCACATTTGCTTCCGATCGCCTGAATTGGAGGCTGCGCAACGCGATGTTAGTTTGTTGTAGACCACGTGATTATGTGGCTAGCGAATCACAGCACAAAGAAAAGTATCGTAGGCAGCCAATGGTAACCAAACCTTACCTCCGCGCAACATGCAAATCAGAATTTTTGACGTTTGAAATTATATATGCGGTAATGTTTTATACACGAAACCGCGCAATGTTTACGAGATGTGAAAATTAACGTGTTAACATTAAGGTTCAATTATTTTATTTTCGAAATGACTTGATTACACTTTCAGACAGACGATAAAATAAATATAACATGCTATACCTGCTGTATGTACCCTTGTCTGATCAGTAACAGTAATTGGCCTCGTAAAATAAAGATTTAGAATCACTTTATCTCCTCAACTATATAGTACTACAGCATGTTTTGCTTACTTTATGTGTACGAAACCGTGAACTAATTCCAAATGTTCATTTTACGAGGCCATTAACTGTTACTGACCGGGCAAGGGTACATACAAGAACCTGTCAACCATAGAGCATGTATTTTGTGTCCCGACTTCGTCGCCGCTTTTGTGTCCCAGCCTCGTCGTAGGTGTCGGTAGCCGAGTGGAACGAGACCGACACGCTGGTGCAGGTACGGAGGGGAGCAGCCAGAAACTATAAACACTCGAGTAAATTAGAAAGAGATATATTGCACAGAATGTAACAATACTTAACTTTTACATAGTACTGCAGAATGTTGATACATTGTTGTTAGAGGCCTGCCTAGTGCCTGTACAATAGCAAAGTCTTCACTGGTGCCTATCTGTTTACGAAGGTCCTAACTCGTTGCTATCTCAGTCCGAAGTGCGAAGTGCGAAGTGCGAAGTCGCCGATGTCCTTCAGTGGTGGCCACGAGCGGCGTTGTACCAGAGGGCGCTCGTGGCTGTCGTCGGAAGAACGCCGCGCCGTGCATGCATGGCGGCGCGCGGCGAAAGTAGGTGGCGCGCACTTTGTACTTGTGCGACACCACACCCCTCCCCCCCAAACCGCCGCGCCGTCGTGGCGTAGGGCTGAGGGCCACGGCGACGGCACTGGGAGGAGGGCCTGAGCGGGGGCGTTACTGGTGGGACGGGCGACGTAGCTGAGGCCGGGATCGAGACGCCGTCCGCGCCCCGGCATCCGCCTTGCGATCCTCCAGGGAACCCGCCGAAACCTGGGGAAGGGCGCCCGCCCCCGCCCAGAGGGAGCAGGTCATCTTCTTCTGAGGTGCGTGGCCCAAGCTGGGGGGGCCCGCACGGTCCCGGAGTCCCTCTCGGTGACGCTGTCATCTGCGGCGGCGACAGCGGCGGCGACGACTGCGTCGGATGTACGTCGACGTCCATAGGGATCTCGTAGTCCGGGGACGAACGATGTGGTTGTGCTCCCTGGCGCAGAACTGGGTCTGGAATCAAGAAACCGGAGACAGGATCGCGCGGTCTGTGCAGGCGCAATTGGTTTGCGTGGCGCCGCAGCTCCGACCCTGTGGAAGAACGTACAATAAACATATTGCGACCAAGCACGCGCTGAATGGTGCCCGGCAACCATGTCTTCTTGTTTCCAGCAAACACCCTGTACAGCACCGGCGTAGAAACCTGAAAACGCGTAGCGCCATACGAACCGACTCGGTGCGTGGGAGGCTGCAGCAGGTGAAGGAGAGTGCGGTGACGGCGGCCGTGTAGCAGCTCGGCAGGAGACGGGCCGTCACGTGGCATGCACCGATACGTAGACAGGAAAATTTGAAGAGCTTGCTGCCTGGAGTGCTGACCTTTCATCTTTTCCATGTGTGACTTGAATGTTCGAACGAAACGTTCTGCTTCACCATTGGACTGAGGGTGAAAAGGTGCAGTGGTAATATGCTGAATGCCATTCACACGACAAAACTGTTGAAATTCCGCACTAACAAACTGAGGTCCATTGTCACTGACGATAGTTTCAGGCAAGCCTTCGATGCAAAACACTGATGTTAAGGCACTGATTGTACTAGACGCCGTCGTTGAGTTCATGGCAATCACAAAAGGAAACTTGCTGAAAGCGTCTACAACAATTAACCAGCGCGTATTCCAGAATGGTCCGGCAAAGTCAATATGTAAACGTTGCCATGGTCCCTTGGGGCGTGGCCAGTCTGAGAAACGCTGTGGAGGAGCCGCCTGATGCTCCGCACAAACTGTACACTGTGATGTCATGCTCTCTATCTGAGCGTCCATACCAACCCAGGTACAATGACGTCTGGCCAGTTGCTTTGTCCTAACAATACCCCAATGTCCTTGATGCAGGAGGCGTAACACTTCACGTTGCAGGGAACGAGGAACAATCACTCTTGCTTGGTCGTTGTCGGTATGCAACAACAGTACACCCTGACTTAAAGATAATGCATGACGTTGTGCAAAATAACGTCGAACCAGAGGCCGATCAATGTCTTTGGCTCTGGCAGGCCACCCTGAGCGAACAAAACGTGCTACCACACTTAGGTCTGCATCCGCAGCTGTTTCCTGTGCAACCCGACGAGAGTTCAAAGGGAAGTCTGCGACAGCGGAAGCATCTCTGGAGTCTATCTGACAACATGCCATTTCTGAAGAATCAAACGACACATCCTGGCCAACCGGAAGTCGGGAAAGTGTGTCCGCGTTAGCATGTTTAGTGGTAGGTCGGTACAAAATCTCATACTGATAATTTGACAATATCAAGGACCATCTCTGAAGCTTTTGTGCCGTTCGTGGCGGAATTGGCTTTGTGGGTGAGAACAACGACGTGAGAGGCTTGTGGTCTGTCAACAAATAGAATTTTCTGCCATACAGATAATGATGAAACTTTGTGACGCCGTAAATGATTGCTAAGGCCTCCTTTTCTATCTGACTGTAATTCTGTTGCGTCGGCGTCAGTAGCTTGGATGCAAAGGCAATAGGACGATCGTGACATCCAATACGATGCGACAGAACAACACCCAGACCGTACGACGAGGCGTCAACTGCTAACACTACAGGCTTCTGTGGGTCAAAGGGAATCAAACATGCATCACTGAGTAGTGCAGACTTTAGTTTGGCAAAGGCAACTTGGCAATCTTTAGACCATACAAAAGGAACATTTTTCCTACGTAAGTGATGCAGTGGAGCTGCAATCTGAGAGGCATTGGGAATAAACCTGAAATAATAGTTCAGCTTTCCCATTACTGCTTGCAATTCGTGCACATTCTTAGGAGGAGGCAAGTCTTTGATTGCTCTAAGATGTGACTGTAACGGATGGATTCCTTGGGCATTAATCACATGGCCTAGGTACTCTATTTCAGTTTAAAAAAACGAACACTTTGCTTTATTGCAACGTAGACCTGCTGCAGTCAACACTTTGAAAAGGCACTCCAGGTTTGCTAAATGTTCTTCAACTGTACGTCCGGATACCACAATGTCATCTAAATAGTTCGAACAACACGGTACAGAAACTGTCAGCTGTTCCAAAAAACGCTGAAAAATAGCGGGAGCGGAAGAACTGCCAAAGGGTAGGCGTTGAAATTGAAAAAGGCCCATGTGAGTATTAATGACGAAAAACGTTTTTGACTCGTCATCAAGTGGAATCTGTAAGTATGCCTCTGCTAAATCAATCTTGGAAAAGAAGCGAGACTGTCCTAATTTGTCCATAAGTTCGTCAGGTCTGGGCAGGGGATAAGTGTCTACAATTGTTTGACTGTTCACTGTTGATTTGAAGTCCGCACAGATACGAAGTTTTCCTGACGGCTTGGGTATAATTACTAAAGGCGAGGCCCACTGACTCGCAGAAACAGGAGAAATCACCCCACTATCTTGCCAACGTTTAAGTTCTTCGGCAACTGTATCACGCAAGGCGATAGGCACTGGTCTAGCTTTACGAAACTTTGGAACTGCAGATTCTTTTAAAGTCACATGTGCCACGAAGTCTTTTGCACAACCTAGTTCCGGCGAAAACAAGTCACTGTATTTGTCACACAATGCATTGATTTTATCCCGAGGCACTATTGACGAAATTTGAAGCACATCTCTTTGAATTGATAAAACAAACAAGTCAAAAGCATCTAGTCCAAAAATGTTCTGCGTAGATTTGGCCTGAAGAACAACAAAAGCAACTGTTTTCGTAACACCTTGAAAAGAGGCAGGCAGGCTACACGTTCCTAGCACGGGAATATTTTGACCTGTATAAGCTGTTAACACTTGTTGACACAGCGATAATTTTGGCGAACCCAGAAGTTCATAAGTATCTTTATTAATTAAGGTAACAGCGGAACCAGTGTCGAGCTGAAATTGCACAGTCTTATTGTCAATGGAAAGATTCACAAAAAGTTTGTGCTTCTGGCGCACGACAGGTGCGCGAATGTGGGCAACGTCTGCTACGGTTTGTTTGCTGCACTTGCGCGGGCCGCGTAGTGAAGGAAGCGGCACAGACTCGGCACGCGGCGGATTAACAACACTGTCACTAGATGACACTACCGCCGGATCGGCGTCCGCGCAATGCGAGGCTACTACAGAGTCACTAACTACTGCACTACACTTTTGAGAAGCTACTTGATGTCTACTGTCACTAGCTACACAGTACTGGGCACTATTACAAGGAGCAGTTGCAGAAGGCACTAATTTCACTACAGGAATGCAATGTTCATAGTCATTTTGCTTTTCCCGAACCCTTTTCCGTTGCACTGTTTTACGCGCTCGTCGGCGCTTGCTACGTGGTGCACTATATAGTTTTGCCATAGGCGCAGAACGACTTTCTTGCAATTGAGATCCAAGGAAAGCACTGTTCAATTCCGCAGCCCGTATAACATTTACAGAATGAACTGTTCTCGCACTCTGCGAAGCACTGTTTCTAACGTTACCGTTCTTTGAGTTTTTAATTTGCATACACACAGACTGCACATGTCCCAATTTGCCACATTGATAACAGGTTGCGTTGCGACTAGGGCAATGAGCACGTTTGTGACGAGATACACACTGGGGGCAAGACTTACGTACATTTTTCTGAAATGAGCGTTGGCGCCCGTTATTCAAATTACTGTTTCTAACACGACGGGGCGACCTTTGCGTCGCACTTTTACGCTGGCCACTGTTCACTGTCTGTTCAGCACGGCCGGTAGAAAAATAAGAATCACTAGTGCTATACTGAGAACTACGGCTAGGAAAGCGTCCGTTGCGGCGCACTGAATTAACACTGTTGCTTTGCATTTCTACATCAGCTAAGTCAAAAGTATCATGCGCTTCTATAAGCTGCAGTACACTGTCTAAGGAGGGGTCAGACTGTTTCAGAATTGCTGCCCTAATTCTGGGGTCCTGAATGTTCTGCGTAATCGCATCTCTTAACATAACGTCACTATACGAAAGTTCACAAGAGCAAGTAAATTTACAGTGGCGGGTTAAGCCCTTCAATTCCGTAATCCACTCTTGGTGTGACTGCTGCGGTAATTTTTTAAGTCTGAAAAATCGATACCGTGCAGCGGCTACAAGAACTTTTCTCTCATAATGAGCATTCAGTGCATCTACAATTTGTTCGAAGTCTACATCACGAGGAGATGCGTGCGGGAATAGTTTTTGCAGTAACACGAAAGTTTTGGGGCCCACCACAGACAATAAAAGATGCTTAACAGTCTGACCTGTAAGTTGATGAGCCGCGACGAGTTCTTGAAACTGTGCGAAATAGTCGCTCCATTCTTCCTCACGTTCGTCGTACTGGCGGAACGTCGGAAGCGGTGCGGCGGCAGGTGTGGGCTGCTGATGCGACGGCTGTTGTTGTTGGTGAGCAGCCTGTGTCGTCAACTGCGACACGGCCTGCAGTAGTTGAGTAATTTGCGCCGTCTGTAACTGAATAATTTCCATTAAGTTTGGGTTCGGGGTAGTGGCCATGCTGACCGATTAGGCGCCGCGTATACAAGTAACTGATAACAAAACACAAATGCAATATGAAAGAGGACGCTCTGCAACAAAAAAGTCCACAAAACACGTAACAGAATATGTTCCCCCAAAAATCTTATAATAAGGGTGGGTGGGCGGGAGCAATTTTTGCGTGCTCCGACTGCTGCTGTCTGGCTGCTGCAAGCGGGCTGGTCCAAGGTTCTATCACTCCTCGTCGCCACTTTTGTGTCCCGACTTCGTCGCCGCTTTTGTGTCCCAGCCTCGTCGTAGGTGTCGGTAGCCGAGTGGAACGAGACCGACACGCTGGTGCAGGTACGGAGGGGAGCAGCCAGAAACTATAAACACTCGAGTAAATTAGAAAGAGATATATTGCACAGAATGTAACAATACTTAACTTTTACATAGTACTGCAGAATGTTGATACATAGTTGTTAGAGGCCTGCCTAGTGCCTGTACAATAGCAAAGTCTTCACTGGTGCCTATCTGTTTACGAAGGTCCTAACTCGTTGCTATCTCAGTCCGAAGTGCGAAGTGCGAAGTCGCCGATGTCCTTCAGTGGTGGCCACGAGCGGCGTTGTACCAGAGGGCGCTCGTGGCTGTCGTCGGAAGAACGCCGCGCCGTGCATGCATGGCGGCGCGCGGCGAAAGTAGGTGGCGCGCACTTTGTACTTGTGCGACACCACAATGTATACCATGTTTTATTTTTTTATCGTTTATCTGAAAGTGTAATCAAGTCATTTCGAAAAGAAAATAATTAAAACTTCATGTTAACAAGTTAATTTTCACATCTCGTAAACATTGCGCGGTTTCGTGTATAAAAACATTACCGCATATTTAATTTCAAACGTCAAAAATTCTTATTTGCATGTTGCGCTGCGATGTGGTTAGGTTTCCATTGGCTGACGACGATACTCTTCTTTGTGCTGTGATTCGCTATCCACATAATCACCTGGTCTGCAACAAACAAACATAGTGTTACGCAGCCTCCAATTCATGTGCCGTATTTGTTGAATTTTTTTTTTTTCTACTTCAATAATACGTAATCTGGCAACTTAAATGTAACGGCACTTGACAGACATTTTCAAAACGCGTATTTTAAGGTAAGATATGTCGTAATTAAGTATGGAGAAATTATGCCTACACATATGAAACCTTTACCTATTTCTCATCGTTGTTTTTTGTGTGGGTACACCATATCTCTCGTATTACTGTGATAAAATTGATTGCGGTATTATTTTCAAGGTTTCGTTCTCCACTAATGATGGAAAATATAGTTTAAAGTTATTGATTTTGCACACACAAATTTGAAACAAATTTTACTGTTCGTACAATCGAAGCTGATAATCGTAGATCGATCGTAAATGGGAGATGTATTTACGGTTGCTCCCAGAAAAATGCTATAATTATGTTGTTTAGAAATGTTTACGCTAATCAGTGATTAATTATTGGTGCAAGATTAGTAGTAACTCACTTATGCGAGTACATCACTGTTAAATTCATTGATTCCAATAAAACTGTGCTAATACCCCGCATTAACCTCACACATTCTGATCCAACCATGCCTTTCTAAACAAGACGTTTCCCAATAAAAGTAGCCTTTGCTATGACCATAAATAGAGCACAAGATCGGACGCTTCAGCGTGCTGGATTATATTTACCACAATGGACAGTTTCACTGGTTTCCTCATTCAGTGATATTTGTTTGTGCTAAAGTCACAGCCAAAAAAGAATGATTACATAAGTACTCATATTGTTTTCAAGGACTATTTGTAAAATAAAAAAGTATTCAAACAATAAACATGAAAAGTCAATATGTTTGACAATCAGATTCTATTTAATTATATAAATTTTCTTACAATCTGACTAATATTTACCATTACTATTCAAAGTTTGCCGTTTGTACATTATGTACTTGCATCTAACTTTATTACGATCTTACTTATCTGTAAGACAGAGAGAGAGAGAGAGAGAGAGAGAGAGAGAGAGAGAGAGAGAGAGTGATAAAGGAGGGGGGGAGGAAGGAAGGGAGGGAGAATATTTCAGCATAAGAATGATTAACGTTTACTTACAGACAGAATGTAACTGAGTTTCAAAAGGCGAAATACGTGTAATTAACATAACGTAAATTGACTTTGCGTTATGCTTCCTTTTAATTGCTACTTGATCCTTTATCAGTAATTTACGATAAAACTAAATAAAAGTCGTTAATTGTTGGGAGATGAGATATTGTGTAAGTTTCGTTCATAACTATGTGATAAAATCGTAAATTTCTAGGGCTGCGTTCAGGCTAGCACATTTAGGTGTTTTCGGAAATCAGTTTATCATTCTGGGTTCCTTTCCTAGACAATAAGAAATAGTATTGCGACGCATTATTAACAGTTTTATTTGAAGCTACATGTTTCGATTTTCCAGTTACTGGAGCGAGTTAGAAATTTCGATTTCAGTTTTCCGCACATCAGATGCAAGGGAATTTCATGCTAGTAGAAATTCTGCTAGAAACACAATGAAGTGTAATTTTTATTGATCGGGAAAGCTTTCTTGAATACTCATCACGTATTGAGTAATAACTTTGCAAAGCACGAAAAGGAAATTGATTAAGTACAACGCAACAAAGGAAATCTAATTTTAGGTTTTGAGGGAATATCACTCAGTGGGCTAAAGTCTCGATCAGCGGTATGGGTAGCGTCGCGGTGCGTCAGTTTGAAGTGTTAGGTAGGCAACGTAGTACATTTCGAGTAGCCTATGACGTGTACGATAAATTACTGACTGTACAAGGATACATCGACGAATATTATTATTTCTACAGATATGTCATGATTTTAAGGATTGTGGTTAGGCAGGAACCTAAGAGTACAGATTAAATTGTTGCAAGCGCTTCACCAAATTATTAACATTGAAAAAAAATATTTTAATTCGTATCATTTGACACACACACACACACACACACACACACACACACACACACACACGTATTTCGATTTTCATAACAACAAAGTGTTACATCTGAACAGAAAGACAGTGCATGTGGAGAAACGTAGTTTTGAATAGTCAGATTAAAATGACTTGCAAGTTGACGTTTGTCAGCAGCGGCTGCAGTGTTGCCACATCAGCTGCCGGCTGAGAGCTGGCGCTCCGTACAGGCGGCACTGCGCCGAGTCACAGAATAGGGAGCATACAGAAGGGAAAGCTGGAGGCGGCGCCTTAGATCTGTATGTTACCAAGCGTTGCGCTTGATGCCATATTGAAAAGCAGTAACCCCGGAACTATAGCCACTTAGTACTTTGGCTGGAAATGAACTTTTCTACGAACTGCAGCTAATCTCACCGACTTTTACGAAAGGAAACGGCTTTTCATTTTGCTCTCATCTATTTTGCGCCCTCTTCTTGCACATAATTGTAATCCAACGAAAAAAAGCCTAAATTTTAATACAACTACGAAAATGTACGGTGGAATCGATGATCTCTTTATTTGGTGCTTATCTCTTGAAAAATCCCAAATAACGCGGAGTTATGTTTGGGAAATTAGTTATAAACAGGAAAGTGACTTTACAACTGCCCGGTTTTATTTGACAGGAATCAATTAGCACAAAATATTGAGTCAGACTTAGCAGTACAACGTGATTACACAGAACTAATGACGTCTGGGCACATATAAAAGTTGTATTTGCTTTAGGAGTATCATTAATTTACTGATCGGAGAAGGGCATATAGAGGAATCTGTCAACCACAGAGCAGGAACAGCATTAAATAATTATTTCCCTTACTGCACTTGCAACTTTCAGGATATGGTGATGCTGCGCGTGTGGACTGTGCTGTGCCAACCCCAGAGAGGACTAAGTGAGGTACTGATGCAGCCAAGCCAGCCATCGGGTCCAAGCCTTTCAAAGTAGGTGCTTTACTCTTAACTCACCTCAGGCATCGTCGAGCTGATTGGGGGGTGGGATATTGTGATGATACTGCCGGACCTCTCATCTCACTATTATTGTACGATACCGTCTGCGTCGGACCCGGAATCGTGTGGTTCAGTAGTGATATATTTTGCGTGTGAAGTTACAAACGTAATAGCCAACATAGGAATCAGTGTAGGACAGTGTCTCGGTGATACTATGATTAGTTAACAAATGGATAGATTTCATTCATTAAGAGATTCATATATTTACTCTCTAGACAGTTCTATAAACAATAGTCATTTTTTGTTATTTAAAGACTTAAACAGACGAATTATAAAAACTTATGTTAAGCAAAATAACGTGAAAATAAATAGCATTGTATATTTGTTAGGCTCATAAACAAGTTGTATTGACCAGATAATTGTGTTAATTAATGTAATAGTCGAGATTTACAATATTGAATTCTTTGTATATATTGACTGATGTAAGTTTTTGAGAATATTTTGTGAATGGCCATGATATTTGATAGTTAAATATATGTTAGGAACATGAGTGATGTAATAATTAACTAATTAATTAACATTTAATATCGCACTTTGTTGTCATACAGAAAAAACCGAAATAACCACCTAAAAAGATATGTGCCATCTAAAATTATTGAATGTATAGTTTTCATTTTATATTGCGATTATTTTTGTGTATATGAAATGCTTTCTTTGTGTGTTTCGTAATTGTAAATTAGTATATTCAATTGTTATGAACAATGCATAATGCAATATCATTATTGTCGATGTTATATATTTGCCTCACCGCCTTGCGTGGGGGAGTTGGAGTTTTAGTCGTTTGTCAAGTGCTCTGGAAGCTATGTCAGTCTGTTCTGTGTTGTTTTAAATGGAAGTACTATCAGCTAAGTTCTGTTCCGTTGTGTACGTTATTGTAATGTTTTGGTGGAGAAGAAGTTTGATTGCAAATTAAAGAAGAACTGAAAATTTGTTCCTACGATTATTTATTTCTACCAAGATGCCCCAGGAGAATAATGTTGCAGCGAGCAGAAGCCCCATACATCACAATGTTGAAAAGATGAGTATTATGTTTGAAAGTGGTAGAATGAACTGTAAATATTTAAGAATCATGTAAACATTATACTTGGCACCAGCTGTTCTACCTGATATGGGGACCTGACGGATAACTTTGATAAAATGTTAAAACCCACCTCTGCTAGACTTGGCAACCGAAGTCCTACAGATAATATCTGCATCATTTAACCAATCTGATCATACGCTAACTGGGCGAAACGCGTATTTGGACATATTAATCAATTAAAAACTTGAGACTGCTCACAATTAAAATTGTTTAGTCATTGTTACCTTTCCAGTCAACCATTGTACAGTGGAATAAAAATTACAGGTTGCAGTTCTCGTTCATTCTCATTCATTTTTTCAGTAAATATTTCAACATTTTATTCTATCACGTATTATACCTGAATAATTTTACTTTTTCAATCTAAATTTATTTTACATTTAATACTTAATATTTTGCTTTGTTTGTGAACGTCTATTGGTAAAATTGTTTCTTAAGTTAGGCCTAGGCCTCTAATTTTTAAATTTATTTTTTCATTTGCATTTTTATCTGTGTTAATTTATGACTTCATTCATACATTGTGTCCTGTTTGTGAATAAAACAACTCAATCTAAACCCAGTTTTTATTATTTTTATTAAATCTCATACTCCGTCACTGGGACGATAAATTGGGGGGGGGGGGGGCGCCAAAGGGCCTAGATCCGTCTCTGCGAGCCATTAATGTATCCGTCTTGGTGGTTGTGATACGTTGCCGTCTGTACTTGGCTGTAAGTATGAGCGTGAGAGTGGTTCATACAATTTTATTTCAGCAGTGAATTGACTTGTCTGTGGTTGTGATGCGAAGGTTATTTTGTTAAGTGTAAGATAAGGAGTGCAAGCATAATGTCCCAAGTAATAAAATACCATGAAACAAACTTCTGTGTTATGCATGAAATGCATGACGTTAAAAAAACAAATATTTCCATCAAAAATTTCGAAATACATTATTTTGATGTTTAGTAAATTGTATTAATATGGGAAACGATGAATTTTAATTTTTCCAAAGCGGAACTCATAATGTGGGACTGGCAGGGTTAAGACGACTTTGATTTTGGTGTCTGGCCACATGTAAATATCCAATATCCACCACGCGGTCTTCGATGGAAGGGGGCGGGGGGGGGGGGGGGTGGAGCGGGCTTATGCAGCTGAAGCCCCTCCTAGCCCCCGGCACCTCCCAAATATTTTTAATTTCATTCCTTTTTTCCATTTTCATTCTTCTCAGCAGGTCGTCACCGGAAATTTGAAATAGTTACACGCGAAATAAATAACAAGGTAAGTACAATTTGATAATCACAAGTGAACGTGACAACGGGTCGCCAACGTTTTGCCGCCTCTGAGGACGTGTGCTGCTGTTAGTGTTCGGGTGAGTTCCCACTGACGCAACAGATCGCGCGCTACTTTTAAAGACACGTGACCAGAACCCCTTTTAGTTTAGAATTGAATAACAGAGTGGCTACCACTTTAGCTTCCATCATGTTTGTCACCGCAAAAAGCAAAAAGACAATCGACGACACTGGATACATATGTTCTTGGAATGTACCACAGAAGGTGCATTTTGTTTGCTCTACAATGATTTACGAAAACATAAAGTTTTACAATTTCACAAGAATGATTGTGGAATCATTTTATGAAATGCTACAACGTATTAAGGATCAAATAGAAGGAATGGATACCACTGTTAGTTTCATTACCTTCTTATATCCGAAGTAGAAATATACAAAATGAGTATAATACAATGTTTCACACATTTTAATATCGTGTAGATCTCATTATTTTAATTACATTATTCAATAGGGACGGCGCAAAATAATTCTTAGTCATGACTCTTTCTGTGAAATCATTTATTTAAAGAAATTCTTAACTTACATACAAATATGCATATTATGTAAAATTAAATTCATTTTTACGTTACTAAATGTGATAATGCACAAACATATTCACACATATAGTTCAGTGCCCTCATAATCTTCAAGATACGAGGAGACAGCGGTAGCAGCATTATCGTACACACTCCTTTGGGAACTAGGATGAGTCAAATTTTGTTGCTGGTAATCACGGAAATCCATTGCACGCTGGTAACGTTGAATGAGTTTAATCATTTCTATCTTTGCATTGCCTTTCGAATAATCCGGTATCTTCCGAAAGTCATCGAGAAATGACAACAGGAACAGTCCGTCGGAGTCACGCAGTTCTGTCTTTTTGTAACTGTAAGCTGGCTTTTAGGGGTTAAATAATTTCCATGCAAATTTCATCTTCAGTGCGTGTTTTCCGAGGTTCATAATTTTCTGTTGGTTGGGATGCTGGTACTTCTTCAGTCATTGGTGAGTAGGTCGCTCAATGTTTGACTCACTTCTGGCACTTTGTTGCCAATTACAGGAAATGTAGCTATTCAAAAAATATGTATGACGTTTTTCTTGCAGGCGCTGCCCCACTTTCTTCATTCTTCAATGGCCTTATTTCACTGAAGTAACAGTCTCCCAAATTTTTCCATTTCTTCTGCAACTGCTACACTGAAAATAAACAAACCACTTCTTACCTTCAGGTTTTTAACATCGGGGTGCGGTTTTGCGGTTTTGGTGATTTAAGCCAGTACTTAGACTTGACAAGACCGTTTACAATAGTTCAAAGCAAGTTTGTTTCGCTATATGGGCCAAAGTGACTGACACATATTTATGGGAACCTACAGAGGAAGAGTAGAACATTGCTAAAACGTTTGACAAGCGTGTGCAGTTCCAGAACTGTATAGGTGCTGTCGATAGAAAGCACATTAGAATCATACAGCCACCTCATAGCGGATATTTTTCCATTGTTTTACTTGCTATTTGTGATGCAGATTACACATTCTTCAGCATTGATGTGGGAGCCTACAGAAACTGCAGTGATTCTTCAATATTTAGAGATTTTGCCATCTATCAGAAACTTATAAATGGGAACAACAAATTCCATAAGAGTCCAATTTCTACAACTAGTACTACACCTATGCTGTATG
Source organism: Locusta migratoria (assembly GCA_026315105.1). Taxonomy (NCBI): domain Eukaryota; kingdom Metazoa; phylum Arthropoda; class Insecta; order Orthoptera; family Acrididae; genus Locusta; species Locusta migratoria. Next base: position 407,999,816 of record CM048749.1, read on the forward strand.
TGTTTGTTGCTGACGAGGCTTTCCATTTTTCAGAACACGAGACGCGTCCATATTCTGACATCAATTTAACTGCTGAAAAAATTGTCAATTATAGGCTTAGTCGTGCTCGACGTTACATCTAATTTACTTTCGGGATTTTATCTAATAAATGGCGAAAATTGAATCGTCCACTAGACGTAGAAATAGATTTTGAAATTTATATTGTAAATACTTGTTGTGTACTTCCATGAACCACAAACATTGCTGAGGTGTCGTGGCTTGCCTGCCTCAACGATACAGATAGCCGTACCGTAGGTGCAACCACAGCGGAAGGGTATCTGTGGAGAGGCCAGACAGACATGTGGTTCCTGAAGAGGGGCAGCAGCCTTTTCAGTAGTTAAAGGGGCAACAGCCTGGATGATTGACTGAGCTGGCCTTGTAACATCAGGTAATGTGGCTTTGCCACATGGTTACTGCAAATGGCTGAGAGCAGTGGGAAACTACAGCCATTACTTTTCCTGAGGACATTGAGCTCTACTGTATGAACAGTTGATGATGGCATCCTCTTGGGTAAACTATTTCGAAGGTAGAATAGTCCCACATTCGGATCTCTGGGAGGGGGCTACTCAGGAAGATGTTGTCATCAGGAAAGACAAAACTGACATTCTACGGATCAGAGCGTGGAATGTTAGATCCCTTAATCGGGTAGGGAAGCTAGAAAATTAAAAAAGAGAAATTGATAGGTTGAAGTTGATATAGTGGGGATTAGTGCAGTTTGGTGGAAAGAGGAACAGGATTTCTGGTCAGGTGAGTACAGGATTATAAATACAAAATCAGTTGGGGGGTATTACAGGAGTAGGTCTGATAATGAATAAGAAGATAGGAATGCGGGTAAACTACTACGAGCAACACTGATTGCATTATCGTAGTCAAGATAGATACTGTGGTGTCGCACAAGTACAAAGTGCACGCCACCTACTTTCGCCGCGCGCCGCCATGCACGCACGGCGAGGCGTTCTTACGACGACAGCCACGAGTGCCCTCTGCTGCAACTCCGCTCGTGGCTACCACTGAATGACATCGTTCACTTGGGACTGAGATAGGAACCAGTTAACACTTCGAAATCAGATAGGCACCAGTGAAGACTTGGCTATCGGATAGGCACTGGGCAGACCTCTAACTCAACTATGTATCAGCATTCTGCAGTACTGATCTATGTAAAAGATAAGTATTGTATACATTCTGTGCACTATATATCTCGTTCTAATTTACTCTAGTGTTTCTAGTTTCTGCTGTCCCACTGGCTGCTCCCCTCCGTCCTGTACAAGCGTGCTACCTTTAGTCCTGTGTCGGTCATCCTACTCGGCCACCGACACCTACGACGGAACGAGACACAAAAGCGGCGACGAGACTGGGACACAAAAGTGGCGACGAGGAGTGATAGACGAACCTTGGACCAGCCCGCTTGCAGCAGCCAGACAGCAGCAGTCGGAGCACGCAGAAATTGCTCCCTCCCACCCACCGTTATAATAAAATTTTTTGGGGAACGTTTTTCAGTTACGTGTTTTGTGGACTTTTTTGTTGCAGAGCGTCCTCGTTCATATTGTATTTGTGTTTTGTACTAATTGACTTGTATGCGCGGCGCCTAATCGGTCAGCATGGCCACTACCCCGAACCCAAACTTAATGGAAATTATTCAGTTACAGACGGCGCAAATCACACAACTTCTCCAAGCAGTGGCGCAGTTGACGGCAACTCAACAACAGCCGTCGCATCAGCAGCCCACACCTGCCGCCGCAACGCTTCCTACGTTTCGCCAGTACAACGAACGTGAGGAAGAATGGAGTGAGTATTTCGCGCAGTTTCAAGAACTCGTCGCAGCTCATCAAATTACAGGTCAGAAAGTGAAGAACCTTTTCTTATTGACTGTAGAAACTCCAACTTTCGTGTTACTGAAGAAACTTTTCCACCACGCATCACCTCGTGATCTAGAATTCGATCAAATTGTAGATGCACTGAATGCGCATTATGAGAGAAAAGTTCTTGTAGCTGCGGCACGGTACCGATTTTTCAGACTTAAAAAGTTACCGGAGCAATCACAACAGGAATGGATCACTGAATTGAAGGGCTTAACCCGCAAATGTAAATTTACTTGTTCTTGTGGACTTTCTTATAGTGACGTTATGTTGAGGGATGCAATTACACAGAACATTCAGGACCCCAGAATTAGGGCAGCAATTGTAAAACAGTATGACCCCTCATTAGACAGTGTATTGTAGCTTATTGAAGCGCATGACACTTTTGACTTAGCAGATGTAGAAATGCAAAGCCACAGTGTTAATTCAGTGCGCCACAATGGACGCTTTCCTAGCCGTAGTTCTCAGTATAGCACTAGTGATTCTTTAAATTCTACCAGCCGTGCTGAACAGACAGTGAACAGTAGCCAGTGTAAAAGTGCGACACAAAAGTCGCCCCATCGTGTTAGAAACAGTAATTTGAATAACGGGCGCCAATGCCCATTGCAGAAAAATGTTCGTAAGTCTTGCCCTCAGTGTGTATCTCGCCACAAACGTGCACAGTGCCCTAGCCGCAACGCAACCTGTTATCAATGTGGCAAAACAGGACATGTACAGTCAGTGTGTATGCAGAGTGTGAATTCAAAGAACAGTACCGTTAGAAATAGGGCTTTGCAAAATGCGAGAACAGTGCATGCAGTCAATGTCATAGACGTTGTGGAATTGAACAGTGCTTTACTTGACTCTCAAATGCAAGACAATTTTTGTGCGCCTACGGCAAAACTATGTAGTGAGCCACGCCGCAAGCGCCGACGAGCGCGTAAATCTGTGCAACGAAAAATGGTTCGGGACAAGCAAAATGACTATGTACAGTGCAATCCTGCAGTAACCCTAGTGCCTTCTACAACTTCTCCTTGTAAAAGTGCTCAGTACTGTGTAGATAGTGCCAGTAGTCTTGGAGTAGCTACTCAAAAGTTTAGTGCAGTAGTTAGTGAATCTGTAGTAGCCTCGCACTGCGCGGACGCCGATCCGGCGGTAGTGCCATCTAGTGACAGTGTTGCCTGCATTTCTCCTGAACCCAAACTGATCCTCCCTGAGGTCGGCTTCTACCAGCTTTTCCATCCTTCTGTATATAATTCGTGTTAATATTTTGCAACCATGACTTATTAAACTGATAGTTCTGTAGTTTTCACACCTGTCTGGACCTGCTTTCTTTGGAATGGGGATTATAACATTTTTCTTAAAGTCTGAGGGTACTTCGCCTGTCTCATACATCTTACACACCAGGTGAATCAGTTTTGTCATGGCTGGATCTCTCAGAGGCTTCAGAAGCTCTGAGGGAATGTCATCTACTTCAGGGGCCTTGTTTCGACCTAGATCTGTTAGTGCTCTGCCAAATTAATCTCTCAGTATAGTATCTCCCATTTCATCCTCATCTGCTTCTTCCTCCATTCCTGCAACATTGTCTCTAAGTTCATTTTTTTCGTAGAGCTTCTCTACATACTGTTTCCACCTTTCAGCTTTCCCTTCTTTGCTGAGAACTGATTTTCCATGTGTGTTCTTGATATTCATAGAGCTGTTTTTCTTATCTCCAAGTATCTTATTTTCCTGTAAGCTTTATCTATTTCTCCCCTATTTATACAGTCTTCTACATCCTTGCATTTGCATACTAGCCATTCCTGCTTAGCCATTATGCACTTCCTGTCAATTTCATTTCTTAGTCTTCCGTACTCCATTCTGCCTGATTATTTTACTGCATTTTCATATTTTCTCCTTTCATCGATCAAATCCAGTATGTCCTGTGATATCCAAGGATTTTTTGTAGATCTTGCCTTCCTACCTATTTTGTCCTCTGCTCCCTTCACTATTTCATCTCTCAATGCTACCCATCCCCCATCTAATGTTTTATTTCCCCCCGTTTCTGTCAATTGTTGCCTAAAGCATCCTCTGAAATTCTCAAGAACTTCAGGTTCCTTCAGTTTATCCAGGTCCCATCTCCGTATTTTCCTACCTTTCTGTAGTTTTTTTCAGTTTCAGCCTACAATTCATAACCAATAAGTTATGGTCAGAGTTTATATCTGCCCCTGGGTATGCCTTACAGTTTAAAACCTGGTTCCGAAATCTATGTCTTACCATTATAAAATCTATCTGGTATCTCCCAGTGTCTCCTGGTCTGTTTCATGTATAGAACCTTCTTTCGTGATTCTTAAACCTGGTATTTGTTATGACTAAATTATGTTCCGCGCAAAATTCTACCAGGCGGCTTCCTCTTTCATTCCTTTTGCTCAGACCATATTCACCTACTATCTTCCCTTCCCGTCCTTGTCCTAAAACCGAATTCCACTCTCCCATGACAATTAAGTTTTCCTATCCCTTAATTGTCCGAAGAAATATATGAGGAGCTAAAGGAAATGATTCTCCTCATCATCAGCAGAGCTAGTTGGCATGTAAACCTGTATTACTACTGTGGTCGGTGTTGGCTTCGTATCTTTTGTGTCCCAGCCTCGTCGCCGCTTTTGTGTCTCGTTCCGTCGTAGGTGTCGGTGGCCGAGTAGGATGACCGACACAGGAATAAAGGTAGCACGCTTGTGCAGGACGGAGGGGAGCAGCGAGTGGGACAGCAGAAACTAGAAACACTAGAGTAAATTAGAACGAGATATATATTGCACAGAATGTATACAATACTTAACTTTTACATAGATCAGTACTGCAGAATGCTGATACATAGTTGAGTTAGAGGTCTGCCTAGTGCCTATCCGATAGCCAAGTCTTCACTGGTGCCTATCTGATTCCGAACGTCTTAACTGGTTCCTATCTCAGTCCCAAGTGAACGATGTCGTTCAGTGGTAGCCACGAGCGGAGTTGCAGCAGAGGGCGCTCGTGGCTGTCGTCGTAAGAACGCCGCGCCGCGCGTGCATGGCAGCGCGCGACGAAAGTAGATGGCGCGCACTTTGTACTTGTGCGACACCACACCCCTTCCCCCAAACCGCCGCGCCATCGTGGCGTAGGGCTGAGGGCCACGGTGACGGCACTGGGAGGAGGGCCTGGGCGGGGGCGTTACTGGTGGGACGGGCGTCGTAGCTGAGGCTGGGATCGAGACGCTGTTCGCGCCCCGGTAAACAACTTGCGATCCACCGGGAAACCCGCCAAAACCAGCGGAAGGGCGCACGCTTCCGCCGAGATTGGGCAGGTCATCTTCTTCTGAGCTGCGTGGCCCAAGCTGGAGGTGCCCGCACGGTCCCGGAGTCCCTCTCGGTGACGCTGTCAGCTGAGGCGGCGACAGAGGCGGAGGGGCCGACTGCGTAGGAGGCGCGTCGACATCCATCGTGATGTCGTAGCCCGGGGAAGCTGGGCCAGGCGGCGAGTGATATGGCTGTGCTCCCTGGCGGAGAATTGGGTCTGGAATCAAGAAACCCGAGACAGGATCGCGCAATTGGTTTGCATGGCGCCGCAGCTCCGACCCTGTGGAAGAACGTACAACATACATATTGCGACCGAGCACGCGCTGAATGGTGCCCGGCATCCATCGTGTCTTGTTGCCAGCGAACACCTGTACAACACCGGCGTGGAAACCTGAAAACGCGTAGCGCCATATGAACAGATTCGGTGCGTGGGAGGCTGCAGCAGGTGAAGGAGAGTGCGGTTACGGCGGCCGTGTAGCAGCTCGGCAGGAGACGGGCCGTCACGAGGCATGCACCGATACGTAGACAGGAAAATTTGAAGAGCTTGTTGCCTGGAGTGCTGACCTTTCATCTTTTCCATGTGAGACTTGAATGTTCGAACGAAACGTTCTGCTTCACCATTGGACTGAGGGTGAAAAGGTGCGGTGGTGATATGCTGAATGCCATTCGCACGACAAAACTGTTGAAATTCCGCGCTGTTTGTTTGTTTGTAATTCTATCGGACCAAACTGCGTGGTCATCAGTCCGTAGCTTACAAACTACTTAAACTAAACTAACCTAAGGACAACACACACACCCATGCCCCAGGGAGGACTCGAACCTCCACGGCGAGCAACCGCGCGCTCCGCAGCGAGACGTTTTAGACCGCTCGGCTACTCCACCGCGGCAAATTCCGCACTAACAAACTGAGGTCCATTGTCACTGACGATAGTTTCAGGCAAACCTTCGATGCAAAACACTGCTGTTAAGGCACTGATTGTTCTAGACGCCGTTGTCTAGTTCATGGCGATCACGAAAGGAAACTTGCTGAAAGCGTCTACAACAATCAACCAGCGCGTATTCCAGAAAGGTCCGGCAAAGTCAATGTGTAAACGTTGCCATGGTCCCTTGGGGCGTGGCCAGTCTGAGAAACGTTGCGGAGGAGCCGCCTGATGCTCCGCACAAATAGTAAAATGTGACGTCATGCTCTCTATCTGAGCGTCCATACCAACCCAGGTACAATGACGTCTGGCCAGTTGCTTTGTCCTAACAATACCCCAATGTCCTTGATGCAGGAGGCGTAACACTTCTCGTTGCAGGGAACAATCACTCTTGTTTTGTCGTTGTCGGTATGTAACAACAGAACACCCTGACTTAAAGACAATGCATGACGTTGCGCAAAATAACGTCGAACCAGAAGCCGATCAATGTCTTTGGCTCTGGCAGGCCACCCTGAGCGAACAAAACGTGCTACCACACTTAGGTCTGCATGCACAGTTGTTTTCTGTGCAACCCGACGAGAGTTCAAAGGAAAGTCTGCGACAGCGGAAGCATCTCTGGAGTCTATCTGACAACATGCCTTTTCCGAAGAATCAAACGATACATCTTGGCCAACCGGAAGTTGGGAAAGTGTGTCCGCGTTGGCATGTTTAGTGGTAGGTCGGTACAAAATCTCATACTGATAATTAGACAATATCAAGGACCATCTCTGAAGTTTTTGTGCCGTTCGTGGCGGAATTGGCTTTGTGGGTGAGAACAACGACGTGAGAGACTTGCGGTCAGTCAACAAATAGAATTTTCTGCCATAGAGATAATGAAAAAACTTTGTGACGCCGTAAATGATTGCTAATGCCTCCTTTTCTATCTGACAGTTATTATGTTGCGTTGGCGTCAGTAGCTTGGATGCAAAGGCAATAGGACGATCGTGACAATATTGCACTCAGACCGTACGACGAGGCATCACCTGCTAACACTACAGGCTTCTGTGGGTCAAAGTGAATCAAACATGCATCACTAAGTAGTGCAGACTTTAATTTGTCAAAGGCAACCTGGCAATCTTGAAACCATACAAAACGAACATTCTTCCTACGTAAGTGATGCAGTGGAGCTGCAATCTGAGAGGCATTGGGAATAAATCTGAAATAATAGTTAAGCTTTCCCATTACTGCTTGCAATTCCAACACATTCTTAGGAGGAGGCAAGTCTTTAATTGCTCGAAGATGTGACTGTAAGGGATGGATTCCTTGGGCATTAATCACATGGCCTAGGTACTGTATTTCTGTTTGAAAAAACGAACACTTTGCTTTATTACAACGTAGACCTGCTGCAGTCAAAACTTTGAACAGGCACTCCAGGTTTGCTAAATGTTCTTCAACTGTACGTCCGGATACCACAACATCATCTAAATAGTTCGAGCAACACGGTACAGAAACTGTCAGCTGTTCCAAAAAGCGCTGAAAAATAGCGGGAGCGGAAGAACTGCCAAAGGGTAGGCGTTGAAATTGAAAAAGGCCCATGTGAGTATTAATGACGAAAAATTTTTTTGACTCGTCATCCAGCGGAATTTGTAAGTATGCCTCTGCTAAAGGGAGACTGTCCTAATCTGTCCATCAATTCCTCAGGTCTGGGCAGTGGGTAAGTGTCTACAATTGTTTGACTGTTCACTGTTGATTTGAAGTCCGCACAGAGACGAAGTTTTCCTGACGGCTTGGGTATAATTACTATAGGCGAGGCCCTCTGACTCGCAGAAACAGGAGAAATCACCCCACTATCCTGCCAACGTTTAAGTACTGCAGCAACATTATCACGAATTGCGATAGGCACTGGTCTAGCTTTACGAAATTTTGGAACTGCAGATTCTTTTAAAGTTACATGTGCCACGAAGTCTTTTGCACAACCTAGTTCCGGCTAGGAAAAACCTAGTTCACACAATGCATTTATATTATCCTGAGGCACTACTGACGAAATTTGCAGTACATCTCGTTGAATTGATAAGCCAACCAAGTCGAATGCATCTAGTTCAAAAATGTTCTGTGTAGATTTGGCCTGAAGAACTACAAAGGCAATAGTTTTTGTTACACCTTGAAAAGAGGCAGGCAGGCAGGCTACACGTTCCTAGCACGGGAATATTTTGACCTGTGTACTCTGTTAGCACTTGTTGACAAGGCGATAATTTTGGAGAACCCAGCAGTTCATAAGTGTCTTTATTTATTAATGTAACAGCGGAACCAGTATCAAGCTGAAATTTCACAGTCTTATTTTCTATGCAAAGATTCACAAAAAGCTTTTGCTTGTGGCGCTCGACAGGTGCGTGAATGTGGGCAACTTCTGACACCGGTTGTTTGCTGCACTTGCGCATGCGCGGGCTACGTAGTGAAGTAAGCGGCGCAGACTCAGCACGCAGCGGATTAACACGGGAGGCAATACTCACTTTACGGCTTATCCTAGAAGATAGATTAAGAAAAGGCAAACATACATTTCTAGCTTTTGTAGATTTGGAGAAGGCTTTTGACAACGTTGATTGGAATGAACTCTTTCAAGTTCTGAAGCAAGCAGGAGTAAAATATAGGAAGCGTAAGGTTATTTACAACTTATACAAAAACCAGACAGCGGTTGTCTGAGTTGAAGGGCATGAAAGGGATGCAGTGGTTGTGAAGGGAGTAAGACAGGGTTGTAGCCTTTCTCCAATGTTATTCAATTGGTACATTGAGCGAGCTATAAAGGAAAGCAAGGAGAAATTTGGAGAAGGAATTAAAGTTCAGGGTGAAGAATTAAAAACATTGCTTTTTGCCAACGACATAGTATTTCTGTCAGAGAGAGCAAAGGACCTGGAAGAGCAGTTGAACGGAATGGACAGTGTACTAAAGGGTGGATATAAGATGAACATTAACAAGAGTAAAACAAGGGTAATGGAGTGCAGTCTAAGAAAATCAGGTGATGCCCAAGGCATTAGATTAGGTAACGAGCAATAAAGGATGTAGACTAGTTTTGTTACTTGGGCAGTAAAGTAACAAATGATGGTCGCAGTACAGAGAATATAAAATGCAGAATGGTAATGGGTAGAAAAGCGTTCTTGAAAAAGAGAAATTTGTTAACCTCCAATATTGTTTTAAGCCTAAGGAAGTCCTTTCTGAAGGCATTTGTATGGAATGTTGCCTTGTATGGGAGTGAGACATGGACGATCAACAGTGCGGACAGGAAGAGGATTGAGGCTTTTGAAATATGGTGCTACAGAAAATGCTGTAGATTAGGTGGGTGGATCGCATAACTAATGAGGTACTGAACAAAATTGGAGAGGAAAGGAATTTCTGGCAATCTTGACTAAAAGAAGGGATCGATTGGTAGGACACATTCTTAGACATCAAGGAATTGTGAATTTAGCGTTGGAGGGAAGTGTGTGGGGTAAAAACCGCAGAGGAAGACCAAGAGATGGTTACAGTAAGCAGATTCAGGCAGATGTAGATTGCCGTTCTTATGATTTAGAGGCTTGCTCAGGATAGGATATTGTGGAGAGCTGCGTCAAACCAGTCTCCAGACTGAAGACCACAACAACAACAACTTGTTGTGTCTTACACAATCTCATTCGAATCAGAGATGGCATAGAGTCGATAACGAACATCATTATTTTCAAACAACAATTGAAACGCCATCAGATCACACTAGAAATGCAAGGCGTGCTGCATCTTATCAAGGTTTCTTTGCTGCATATTTTCATTAATAAAGTCTAGGTTTCATGGCAATACAAATACACACTCCTGATCATTAAAATTGCTACACTACGAAGATGACGTGCTACAGATACGAAATTTAACCGACAGGAAGTAGATGTTATGTTATGCAAATGACTAGTTTTCCAGAGCATTCAAACAAGATTGGTGCCAGTGGCGACACCCACAACGTGCTGACATGAGGAAAGTTTCGACCGATTAACCATACTCAAACAGCAGTTGACCAACGTTGCCTGGTGAAACGTTGTTGTGATGCCTCGTGTAAGGAAGAGAGATGTGCACCACCACATTTCCGACTTTGATAAAGGTCAGTTTGTAGCCTATCGCAATTACGGTTTATTGTATCGTGACATTGTTTCTCGTGTTGTTCGCGTTCCAATGACTGTTAGCAGAATACGGAATCGGTGAGTTCAGGAGGGCAATACAGAATGCCCTGCTGGATCCCAACAGTTTCGAACCCCCCAGGGGCCCACATCTCTTTTGTGGGTACGTGTGTGGCGCGTGCGCGCACAGTTCCATGAACCATTGTAGCCTTTTTTCTTACTTTCCTGAGCTGCATTACATCGCCAATCCCTCTCCATCCCTTTCATCTCCCCCTCTCTAGATGATTTCCTTAAAACCGGCACGGCTATTCCAAGGGTTCCGATGATGATTGTAGCAATTTTGATCTTCGTCGTTTTCCTTCTGATTTCGGCACCCTTTGGTCCCCTTTGGTGTTTCACCTCCACAAAAATTCAGTTACCAGTGTGAGCCATTGGAGGAAGAAATCCCAACCTAGCCCCTATGGCGTGGATCCCAATCCTTTCCCATTTCCTTCATTGTCATAGCCCCCCCTCCACTAGGTCACCAGCACATGTGGCCAGTCCATGAGGGGAGGGATGTTATGTACCCTTATGGCTGAGCCCCCTGACAAAGCAAGGATCACACTAATAGTACCAGAGCTGCACCCTCTGCATGAAGGCCAAGGAGTCGATGCCCTTCCTCGTGGGGTATCAGGGATCCCGGCAATGGCCACCATGCCAGGTCGCCTTTGCTGCGGCTGGGCGGCGCCCATTGGGAGAGCCCCTGATCGGAGTGTGTGGTACCAGGGTGGACATTTCAAATTGGAAAATGGTCATGATTCGGCCATCTCAGAAGGCACGAAGAACAGGTATGGTGCTACTAGCTACGATAAGAGGACCTTCGTCTCTCTGTCTACCCCCTGCGAAGATGGCGTGGTGGGGCGACTCGGAGTGAAACCTTCCACCTTACCTGGCATTCACCAGGACGGATGGAGGGAAGTTCACCATCACCAAACTATTGTCGTTTGTCGAACATATATAGGATAAGCTTGGGGAAGTTGAAACAATGAGCAAGATGTGTACTGGATCACTACTCATTAAAACAATCTCTGCTGACCAATCACCAGCTCTATGTGCCTGCGACCATCGTGGCGACGTTCCATTGTCAGTAACCCCCCATCAGTGATTAACCATGGTGCAGGGCGTGATCATCCACCACGACCTCCTCCTCCAAACTGATGAGGAACTCTGGGCCAGCTTCCAACAGCGAGCTGTTCATTTTGTTCACCTTCTGCAGCGAGGCCCTAAGGTTCATCATATGGATATGGGCGCATTTATCTAGGCCTTATAGGGGGATACTATCCCAGAGGAGGTCAAGGTAATGATCTATCAATGTGACGTGTAGCTATACGTTCCACCTCCCATGCGATGTTTGTGACGTATGCAGTTCAGGCATATTTCTTCTCTTTACACAGTGGTCCCTGAATGCAGTAAATGTGGACGTCTACTTCATGAGGGGCACCCCTGTGTTTACCTCTAAAGAGTACAACTATTCTCACTCTCCAGATTGCCCTGTCTATAAAAAGGAGAAGAAGATTCAAGAGTAAAAGTCCCTTGACTGCCTTATGTACCAGGAGGCCCGCTGAAAATTTGTGCCATTATCTACAAGTTATGCCTCGGTTACATTATTTACACCTCCCTCTTCCTCATCCCATTCCCATCCTATTCTTCCCCCTCCCCCTCCTGCACCTCCATTGGCCCCCTATCAGCGTCCCCCTTCCTCCTCCCAGCTGGAGAAATGCTCCCCTTCTCTGCACTTGCCAGTGAAGCAGTGAAGGTGCCCCCCCACTCCCAGAGTTCCCAGCGTCTTCCAGATAGAAGGTTCGCTGTCTCAAGCTGACAGCTGGACATTCAGTCTCATAATGCCAAGGTCGCCTGATCCTCGTTGGTGCCAGACCTTTCTGACACAGGTTCTCTCTCTGGGACCTGTCCTTCCCATCCTGAAAGAGAGAAAGAGGAGGACAAGTGAAAAAGTAACAAAAGTCACAGGACAAGGCCCCTCTGATAGTCCTGGAGTCACAGCTAAATAACCACACTCTACTTGTGTCTGATCCACTGTTCTTGGATATCGTTCCTCCCTCGTCAGTGATGGATGTTGACTCAGCTTTGTGACGTGCATCAGTCCATTCGCCTTCCATATGGATCCTAGATCTGTTATCATCCAATGGAACTGTGATGGCTACTACCATCGCCTCCGGGAGTTCAAGATCTTATTGCCTCTTACTCAGCGGCTTGTTTTGCAGAAATCACATTTAATTGATGGCCATTCACCAACACTCAGTAAACCCAGGGGACCCACAGCTCTTTTGTGGGTACGAGTTTGGCGTGCACGGGGCCCCGAGCCGAAGCAGACTTTTTCCACCCCAGACTGCTTCACTTTCCATCCCGGTTTATGCCTTCACCAGAAGACGGGGGTCCATTGGTAGTTAAGGTGGTTCTTGTCACAGTTTCTCTTATTCCTTGGTTTCTTCCTTTCCTAACCTATGCTTCTGTCTTTCTCTCCTTGCTGTACTCTCCTAGCCTTCTTCTCCTCCTCATTAGTCTCCGCTTCGGCGTTTGAGACACTTCTTTCTCTTCACTTCCTCTATTCTTCTTTCCTCCCTGGGCATGTCTGAAGGCTGACCCACGCATTATCATGCGTAGCAGGTGATGGGGTAACGCATAATTCCCCGCCCTGGGTAGACAAGTAGGGCACATACATACTCCTGGTAAAGGCCGCCCAGGGAGGGGTGATTACCCGAACAGGAACCTTCCGAACATGCCGATTGGTCCCTTTGTCAGTTCTCGGGAGGTGTGAACAATCACCTAAGGCGGCTAAGCCCTCAGAGAGGGCCCCCATTAGGAAGGAGCGTGCCATCGGAGACGCCGGTAATCATGGAGGACACTTCTGCAATGACTTGCTTCTCTTCTTCTGTAACTTTGACCCAGAAACGAAAGATAGATTCGCCTCAGCAAAAGAAAACTCTACCTAATCTTCCGAAATTCCTTGTTGTCTCTCGAACCGACGGTAAAGATTTCACTTCTGTAAATTCTTTCGTCATTCAGAAAGGTGTTGATGAATTTGCTGGCCCTGTTAAAACCTGTTCGTGTCAGCGCAATGGAACGTTGTTGCTGGAAGCAGACAGTGCTTTCCAGGCCCAAAAACTCATCCGGACTACGTTGTTACACATATTTCCTGTCAAGGTAGAAGCGCATCGCACACTCAACTCGTCACGGGGGGGAGAGGGGTCGGCGGGGGGGGGGGTAGTTTTCACGAGATCCCTTGACGGGTTGTCTGACGAAGACATGCAAACCTATATGTCCGATCAGGGTGTAACAGCCGTGCATAGGATGTTGAAAAAGGTAGATAACCAGGTGACACCAACTCGTACTGTGTTCTTGACGTTCGAGAGAGTTGAACTCCCGTCAGAGGTCAAAGCAGGGTACGAAGTTATCTCCATCCGCCCTTACATACCAAACCCAACGCGCTGTTTCCAATGCCACAGATACAACCATACCCGTCAATCTTGCCCTAATGCAGTAAAATGTGTCACTTTTGGTAAGGACGCCCATGAGAGGGATTGCCCACCTCCCTTCACTGCCTTAATTGTAATGGTGGCAATGCGACATCGTCTCGGGACAGCCCTGTATATAAGGATGAAAAGGTGATTCAGCAAATTCATGTATCAACATCTGCTGCTCGACCTACTAAGGATTCAGGTACCCAGACCTGTGACTTCACTTTCGCTGACACAGTTGTGCAATCCGCCAGCCTGAAGATTGCCCGTTCCACGTCCCCGCTTCCTCCTGCTGCTTCTAAAGTTCAGTCTTCGACAACTTCTAATAAATCTCGGGCACTGAAACAAGATGCCCGGACTTTGAAAAAGGAACCCGTCCATGCAGATTTTCTACGTACTCAGGCTTCTCAATCGTCAACTGCCTCTTCTTACCGTCACTCTTCCAGAAGAGCCAACAAAAAAGAGAGTTCCTCTCCTTCCCGCCGAGGCGTGACCCATCCCTCACGCCGTAGTCGGCCCCGATGATCTTCTGTCTCGCCGGGACGCACTACTGTTAGCCGGGCAACCGGCATTTTACCGGCGGCGGAAGCTGCCCCTCCTGATCAACTTGGGAAGGTGGCATATGTATCGTTTGAACCTATGGAACATGACTCTCTGCCTCTAGATGGCGACAGTAGGTAGGCGACATTAATGCCCACCACCCCCTATGGGGGTCTCCGGCACCTTGTCCGAGAGGCTCCCTTTTGGTGGACCTTCTACAACACCTCAATCCTGTCTGCCTCAACACCGGTGCACCGACCTTCCTTTCAGACACAACACATACTTACTCCCATATAGACCTCGCGATATGCACTCCTCAGCTTGCTGGTCGGTTTGAGTGGTATGCACTTTTGTGTCCCAACTTCGTCGCCGCTTTTGTGTCCCAGCCTCGTCGTAGGTGTCGGTGGCCGAGTGGAATGAGACCGACACGCTGGTGCAGGTACGGAGGGGAGCAGCCAGAAACTATAAACACTCGAGTAAATTAGAAAGAGATATATTGCACACAATGTAACAATACTTAACTTTTACATAGTACTGCAGAATGTTGATACATAGTTGTTAGAGGCCTGCCTAGTGCCTGTACGATAGCAAAGTCTTCAATGGTGCCTATCTGATTACGAAGGTCCTAACTCGTTCCTATCTCAGTCCGAAGTGACCGATGTCTTCCCGTGGTAGCCACGAGCGGGGTGGCAGCAGAGGGCGCTCGTGGCTGTCGTGAGAACGCCGCGCCGTGTGTGCATGGCGGCGCGCGGCGAAAGTAGGTGGCGCGCACTTTGTACTTGTGCGACACCACACCCCTCCCCCCCAAACCGCCGCGCCGTCGTGGCGTAGGGCTGAGGGCCACGGCGACGGCACTGGGAGGAGGGCCTGGGCGGGGGCGTTACTGGTGGGACGGGCGTCGTAGCTGAGGCCGGGATCGAGACGCCGTCCGCGCCCCGGCATCCGCCTTGAGATCCTCCAGGAAACCCGCCGAAACCTGGGGAAGGGCGCACGCTTCCGCCCAGATTGACCAGGTCATCTTCTTCTGAGGTGCGTAGCCCAAGCTGGAGGGGCCCGCACGGTCCCGGAGTCCCTCTCGGTGACGCTTTCATCTGTGGCGGCGACAGCGGCGGCGACGACTGCGTCGGAGGTGCGTCCACCTCCATGGGTACGATCTCGTAGTCCGGGGAAGCTGGACCCGGCGGCGAGCGATGTGGCCCTGGCGGTGAACTGGGTCTGGAATCAAGAAACCGGAGACAGGATCGCGCGGCCTGTGCAAGCGCAATTGGTTTGCGTGGCGCCGCAGCTCCGACCCTGTGGAAGAACGTACAACATACATATTGC
This sequence comes from Locusta migratoria, assembly GCA_026315105.1. NCBI lineage: Eukaryota > Metazoa > Arthropoda > Insecta > Orthoptera > Acrididae > Locusta > Locusta migratoria. The sequence goes on from CM048749.1 coordinate 408,015,399, forward strand.
GCCCGAGCACGCGCTGAATGATGCCCGGTAACCACGTCTTCTTGTTGCCAGCAAACACCCTGTACAGCACCGGCGTGGAAACCTGAAAACGCGAAGCGCCATACGAACCAACTCGGTGCGTGGGAGGCTGCAGCAGGTGAAGGAGAGTGCGGTGACGGCGGCCGTGTAGCAGCTCGGCAGGAGACGGGCCGTCACGTGGCATGCACCGATACGTAGACAGGAAAATTTGAAGAGCTTGCTGCCTGGAGTGCTGACCTTTCATCTTCTCCATGTGAGACTTGAATGTTCGAACGAAACGTTCTGCTTCACCATTGGACTGAGGGTGAAAAGGTGCAGTGGTGATATGCTGAATGCCATTCACGCGACAAAACTGTTGAAATTCCGCACTAACAAACTGAGGTCCATAGTCACTGACAATAGTTTCAGGCAACCCTTCGATGCAAAACACTGATGTTAAGGCACTGATTGTACTAGAAGCTGTCGTTGAGTTCATGGCAATCACAAAAGGAAACTTGCTGAAAGCGTCTACAACAATTAACCAGCGCGTATTCCAGAAAGGTCCGGCAAAGTCAATATGTAAACGTTGCCATGGTCCCTTGGGGCGTGGCCAGTCTGAGAAACGTTGTGGAGGAGCCGCCTGATGCTCCGCACAAACTGTACACTGTGACGTCATGTTATCTATCTGAGCGTCCATACCAACCCAGGTACAATGACGTCTGGCCAGTTGCTTTGTCCTAACAATACCCCAATGTCCTTCATGCAGGAGGCGTAACACTTCTCGTTGCAGGGAACGAGGAACAATCACTCTTGCTTGGTCGTTGTCGGTATGCAACAACAGTACACCCTGACTTAAAGACAATGCATGACGTTGTGCAAAATAACGTCGAACCAGAGGCCGATCAATGTGTTTGGCTCTGGCAGGCCACCCTGAGCGAACAAAACGTGCTACCACACTTAGGTCTGCATCCGCAGCTGTTTCCTGTGCAACCCGACGAGAGTTCAAAGGAAAGTCTGCGACAGCGGAAGCATCTCTGGAGTCTATCTGACAACATGCCATTTCTGAAGAATCAAATGATACATCCTGGCCAACCGGAAGTCGGGAAAGTGTGTCCGCGTTAGCATGTTTAGTGGTAGGTCGGTACAAAATCTCATACTGATAATTAGACAATATCAAGGACCATCTCTGAAGCTTTTGTGCCGTACGGGGCGTAATCGGCTTTGTGGGTGAGAACAACGACGTGAGAGGCTTGTGGTCTGTCAACAAATAGAATTTTCTGCCATAGAGATAATGATGAAACTTTGTGACGCCGAAAATGATTGCTAAGGCCTCCTTTTCTATCTGACTGTAATTCTGTTGCGTTGGCGTCAGTAGCTTGGACGCAAAGGCAATAGGTCGATCGTGAGATCCAATGCGATGTGACTGTAAGGGATGAATTCCTTGAGCATTAATCACATGGCCTAGGTACGCTATTTCAGTTTGAAAAAAAAACGAACACTTTGCTTTATTGCAACGTAGACCTGCTGCAGTCAAAACTTTGAAAAGACACTCCAGGTTTGCTAAATGTTCTTCAACTGTACGTCCGGATACCACAATATCATCTAAATAATTCGAGCAACACGGTACAGAAACTGTCAGCTGTTCCAAAAAGCGCTGAAAAATAGCAGGGGCGGAAAAACTGCCAAAGGGTAGGCGTTGAAATTGAAAAAGGCCCATGTGAGTATTAATGACGAAAAACTACTTTGACTCGTCATCAAGTGGAATCTGTAAGTATGCCTCTGCTAAATCAATCTTGGAAAAGAAACGAGACTGTCCTAATTTGTCCATCAGTTCCTCAGGTCTGGGCAGGGGATAAGTGTCGACAATTGTTTGACTGTTCACTGTAGATTTGAAGTCCGCACAGAGACGAAGTTTTCCTGACGGCTTGGGTATAATTACTAAAGGCGAGGCCCACTGACTCGCAGAAACAGGAGAAATCACCCCACTATCTTGCCAACGTTTAAGTTCTTCGGCAACTGTATCACGCAAGGCGATAGGCACTGGTCTAGCTTTACGAAATTTTGGAACTGCAGATTCTTTTAAAGTTACTTGTGCCACGAAGTCTTTTGCACAACCTAGTTCCGGCGAAAACAAGTTACTATATTTGTCACACAATGCATTGATTTTATCCTGAGGCACTATTGACGAAATTTGAAGCACATCTCTTTGAATTGATAAACCAAACAAGTCAAAAGCATCTAGTCCAAAAATGTTCTGTGTCGATTTGGCCTGAAGAACTACAAAAGAAACTGGTATCGTTACACCTTGAAAAGAGGCAGGCAGGCTACACGTTCCTAGCACGGGAATATTTTGACCTGTGTACGCTGTTAACACTTGCTGTGACGGCGACAATTTTGGCGAACCCAGAAGTTCATAAGTATCTTTATTTATTAATGTGACAGCGGAACCAGTATCAAGCTGAAATTGCACAGTCTTATTTTCTATGGAGAGATTTACAAAAAGTTTGTGCTTGCGGCGCTCGACTGGTGCGTGAATGTGGGCAACGTCTGCTACGGTTTGTTTACTGTGCTTGCGCGGGCCGCGTAGTGAAGTAAGCGGCGCAGACTCGGCACGCAGCGGATTAACAACACTGTCACTAGATGACACTACCGCCGGATCGGGGTCCGCGCAATGTGAGGTTACTGCACTAAAATTACTTTCAGTATCTACAACAAGTCTACTGTCACTAGCTACACAGTACTGGGCACTATTACAAGGAGCAGTTGCAGAAGGCACTATTTTCACTACAGGAATGCACTGTTCATAGTCATTTTGCTTGTCCCGAACCCTTTTCCGTTGCACTGTTTTACGCGCTCGTCGGCGCTTGCTACGTGGTGCACTATATAGTTTTGCCATAGGCGCAGAACTACTTTCTTGCAATTGAGATCCAAGGAAAGCACTGTTCAATTCCGCAGCCCGTATAACATTTACAGAATGAACTGTTCTCGCACTTTGCGAAGCACCGTTTCTAACGTTACTGTTCTTTGAGTTTTTAATTTGCATACACACTGTTTGAACATGTCCTATTTTGCCACATTGATAACAGGTTGCGTTGCGACTAGGGCAATGCGCACGCTTGTGGCGAGATACACACTGAGGGCAAGATTTGCGTACATTTTTCTGAAATGAGCGTTGGCGCCCGTTATTCAAATCACTGTTTCTAACACGACGGGGCGACCTTTGTGTCGCACTTTTACACTGGATACTGTTTACTGACTGTTCAGCATGGCCTGTACTATTGTAAGAATCATTAGTGCTATACGGAGAACTACGGCTAGGAAAGCGTCCGTTGCGGTGCACTGAATTTACACTATGGCTTTGCATTTCTACATCAGCTAAGTCAAAAGTATCATGCGCTTCTATAAGCTGCAGTACACTGTCTAAGGAGGGGTCAGACTGTTTCAGAATTGCTGCTCTAATTCTGGGGTCCTGAATATTCTGCGTAATCGCATCCCTCAACATCACGTCACTATACGAAAGTCCACAAGAGCAAGTAAATTTACATTGGCGGGTTAAGCCCTTCAATTCCGTGATCCATTCTTGGTGTGACTGCTGCGGTAATTTTTTAAGTCTGAAAAATCGGTATCGTGCAGCGGCTACAAGAACTTTTCTCTCATAATGAGCATTCAGTGCATCTACAATTTGTTCAAAGTCTACATCACGAGGAGATGCGCGAGGGAATAGTTTCTGCAATAGTACGAAGGTCTGGGGGCCCACAATCGATAAGAAAAGGTTCTTCACTCTCTGACCTGTAATTTGATGAGCCGCGACGAGTTCTTGAAACTGTGCGAAGTAGTCGCTCCATTCTTCCTCACGTTCGTTGTACTGGCGGAACGTCGGAAGCGGTGCGGCGGCAGGTGTGGGCTGCTGATGCGGCGGCTGTTGTTGTTGGTTAGCTGCTTGCGCTGTGAGCTGGGCCACAGCCTGGAGAAGTTGTGTTATTTGCGCCGTCTGTAACTGAATAATTTCCATTAAGTTTGGGTTCGGGGTAGTGGCCATGCTGACCGATTAGGCGCCGCGCATACAAGTAACTTATAACAAAACACAAATGCAAGATAAATGAGGACGTTCTGCAACAAAAAAGTCCACAAAATACGTAACAGAATATGTTCCCCCAAAAATCTTATAATAAGGGTGGGTGGGCGGGAGCAATTTTTGCGTGCTCCGACTGCTGCTGTCTGGCTGCTGCAAGCGGGCTGGTCCAAGGTTCTATCACTCCTCGTCGCCACTTTTGTGTCCCAACTTCGTCGCCGCTTTTGTATCCCATCCTCGTCGCCACTTTTGTGTCCCAACTTCGTCGCCGCTTTTGTGTCCCAGCCTCGTCGTAGGTGTCGGTGGCCGATTGGAATGAGACCGTCACGCTGGTGCAGGTACGGAGGGGAGCAGCCAGAAACTATAAACACTCGAGTAAATTATAAAGAGATATATTGCACACAATGTAACAATACTTAACTTTTACATAGTACTGCAGAATGTTGATACATAGTTGTTAGAGGCCTGCCTAGTGCCTGTACGATAGCAAAGTCTTCAATGGTGCTTATCTGATTACGAAGGTCCTAACTCGTTGCTATCTCAGTCCGAAGTGACCGATGTCTTCCCGTGGTAGCCACGAGCGGGGTGGCAGCAGAGGGCGCTCGTGGCTGTCGTGAGAACGCCGCGCCGTGTGTGCATGGCGGCGCGCGGCGAAAGTAGGTGGCGCGCACTTTGTACTTGTGCGACACCACATGCACTATCTGACACATACTCGACTGACCATTTTCCTTGTGTCATCCACTTCCTGCATCATTCCCCTTCTCTTCGTCCCACCAGTTGGAACATTTCAAAGGCCGACTGGGGGCTTTATTCTTCCATGGCAGTTTTTCACAATCTGGACTTTTCCAGCTGTGACAGTCAGGTCGAATACCTCACAGAGGTTATTCTTACAGCTGCCGAACGTTCCATACCTCGTACACCCTTTTCTCCACGTCGCTTCCTAGTCCCCTAGTGGACTGCAACCTAACGTGATGCTCTTAGAGCCCGGCGCCCTGGTTTACGCACCTTTCGTCACCACCCAACGTTGGAGAATAGTATCAACTATAAACGACTGCGAGCGCAATGTTGTCGTGTTATAAACGACAGCAAAAAAGCTTGCTGGATTGCTTTTACCAGTTCTTTTAACCGCTTTACTCCCTCCTCAGCTGTCTGGGGTGGCCTACACCGTTTATCCGGCATCAAGGTCCACTCCCCGATTTCTGACCGTCGATAACGCAGTTATTGTGGACCCTGCTGATGTTTCCAACGCATTGGGCCATTTCTTTGCGGAGGCTTAGAGCTCTGCCAGTTACCACCCTGCCTTCCTCCCTCGAAACCAGGTAGAGGAGGCATGGCCGCCTTCTGTCCACTCCTTTAATTGCGAAAGTTGTAATGTCTCCTTCACTACGCAGAAGCTAGACTGTGCTCTCGCCCTGTCCCGATCTTCTGCACCCGGTCCTGATTCCATCCATATTGAGATGCTGAAGAATCTTTGTCCTGTGGGCAAGTGTTTCCCACTTAGCACCTATAATCGCATATGGAATGAAGGTCAGGTTCCCACAATTGAAGCCATTGTTGTCCCCATCCTCAAACCAGGGAAGGACAAACATCTTCCATCAAGTTATCGCCCTATTTCTTTTCCTAGCTGCGTCTGTGAGGTGATGGAACGCAAGGATAACGCTCCGTTGGTCTGGCTCCTCGAATCTCGACACTTCCTGACGAATGTCCAATGCTGCTGATCACCTCGTCACCTCATTAACCTTTATTATGAATAACGTTTTAAGGAAGTGTCAAATGGTAGCAGTGTTCTTCGACTTAGAGAAGGCTTATGATACCTGTTGGAGGGCGGGCATTCTCCGCACATTGCACACAACGGACTTTCGTGGCCGCCTCCCTCTCTTTATTCAAGCGTTTTTGGCGGATCGCAAGTTCCGGGTACTGGTGGGCTCTGTTATGTCAGATACCTTCCGCCAGGAGAATGGGGTGCCACAGGGCTCCATCTTGAGCGTGGCTCTTTTTGCCATTGCAATCAATCCGATCGTAGACTGCCTTTCAGCCGATTTTGCAATTTATTGCAGCGCCCAGCGGACGTGTCTCTTGGAGCGTTGTCTACAACGCTGTCTTGACCGCTTATATTCCTGGAACATTGCGAACGGCTTCCGCTTCTCTACTGAGAAAATGGTGTGTATAAACTTCTGGAGATACAATGAATTTCTTCCACCATCTCTACGTCTCGACCCCGTAGCTCTCCCTTTCGTGGAGACAACGAAATTTTTGGGACTCATGCTGGATCGTAAACTTTGTTGGTCCCCACACGTTGTACCGTCCTGCTTCACCTTTACCAGGCCATTGTTTAGTCGAAGCTCGATTATGGAAGCCTTGTATACTCTTCTGCATGGCTGTCGATTCTCTGCCGTCTCAACTCTATTCACCATCGGGGATTATGTCTGGCGACCGGTGCATTTTATACCAGCCCTGTTGAAAGTCTGTATGCCGAGGCTGCTGTATTACCCTTGACCACTCGGCGTGACACACTCTTGTGTCGGTACGCATGCCACTTGTGGTCGATGCCCAACCATCCATCTTACAGATTATTTTTTGACGACTCACTTGATCGCCAATATCAGTTGTCTGCGATAGCCTTGCTTCCACCTGGAGTTCGGTTTCGCCGCCTGCTTCAGCGGCTCGATTTTACCCTTCCTTCAACATTTAGGTTGAGCGAGAGCCCATTGCCACCATGGCATCAGGGCCAGGTACACTCTCACCTTGAACTTAGTTCGCTGCCCAAGGAGAGCACCCCGGATTTGGTATACCGCTCGAGGCTTGTCAAACTCCGTTCATGGTTCGATAATGCCATATTTATCTACACTGATGGTTCCAAGAGCACTGACGATGTTGGATCTGCCTTCGTCGTCGGGGGACAACCGTTTCCAATATAAGCGCCCTGACCGGTGCTCGAATTTCATGGCTGAGCTTTTTGCCCTCCACCAGGCTGTTTTATATACCTGCTGCCGCCGCCATCCTTTTTATGCCATGTGTTCGGACTCCCTTAGTGCCCTGCAGAGTCTTAAGGGCCCTCTCTCGACCCATCCTTTCGTGTATCGGATCCAACGCTCCCTCCAGTTGGTAGCAGATGACAGCTGTCACGTTTCTTTTCTGTGGGTCCCTGGCCATGTGGGTGTGCCCGGGAATGAGACCGCCGACATAGGCAGCAGCTCTTTTGCCTCGCATGGCTAAATTTTGCATCCCATCGGAAGATGTTAAACGGGCTCTTCGCCGGAGTATCGTGTCGTCCTGGCACAGTGCGTGGTTCTCACGGCACGACAATAAATTGAGAACTGTAAAACCGATCCCGACCGCTTGGAGGACCTCCTCACGCCCCTCTCGGCGAGAGGAGGTCATCCTGGCCCGGTTGCTGATCGGTCACTGCCGTTTCAGCCACCGTCATTTGCTAACCGTTGACCCTGCACCGCTATGCTCCTGTGGTGAATTGCTGACAGTACGACATGTTTTATTGTATTGTGTTGATTTTAATCATCTCCGTGTAGCCCTTCACTTTCCGTCAACTCTAGAGGAACTTTTAGCTGATGACACACGAGCCGTTGCTCTAGTTTTTGCGGTATATCAACATCGCCAATTTATCAAAAGATATTTAACCCTTTGAATTGTTTTATCTTTGTTTTAGCCGTCTTTTGATACTCTATCTGGTAGTTACTAATTTTTTCGAGATCTAGCTAATCTCCGTTCTTATCTGGGCGCTAATGAACTTAGCAGTTGTGCGCCCTAAAACCACAAAAAGAAAAACGCTCCGTGGGTTCCACACTTTCTGTCGGAACTGTGTTCATCCCCTACAGGCATCTGGTGGAGTTTGAACGGACGTTGTTATTTCATGGATCCCTACCATACTGCACTGAAAATGGTTGCTGTTAGGGTCGACTTACATAATCTATTAACAGTTTGTAATCTGTATCTCCCTCCTGTCTGGCCACCCTATGTCTGCTGCTCTCACAGCACTCCTTCAGCAACTCCCTCCTCCCTTCCTCATTCTTGGGGACTTCAATGACCAGCATCCTTCATGGGGCAGCGCTTATACAACTAGTCTACGCCACCTCGTTGACCAATTCATTGTCGATAATGATCTGTGCCTTGTTAATGATGGCTCTCCAACCCATTTTAGTGCCACTCACGGCACCCTTTGTTCCACAAACCTTTCACTCACTTCTCCTCCCCCCTTCCTTTTCCTTTTATTTCTTTCGTCACCACATGACGACCTTCGCGACGGTAACCACTTTCTGTTGCTTCTTTAACTCCCCTCACACTGGATGAGGGACAGGGTACCTCATTGGGTTTTCTGCCATGCTGGTTGGCCTTTGTATACACCACATATGGTTTTCACTCCATCCCCGTCTGACTGTGTAGATGAAGTCATTCGTGATATGTTTAATGCAATTACTCGAGCTGCTAGCATTGTTGTCCCCTGAACAACAGGCCCTCCTCACCGCCGTCCAGTTCCGTGGTGGAACGTAACCATTGTTGCGGTGATTCGTGAGCGCCGCATAGCCTTGCAACATCTTAAGCGCCACACGTCCCATGCTGCCCTTGCCAACTATAAACGGCTTGGTACCATGGCTCGTTATGTAATCAAACAGAGCAAGCTGCTGTGCTGGGAGCGTTTTTTCTCCTCCTTGGGATCCTCTGTACCCTTGTCCCAGGTGTGGGCCATGCTCCACTCCATCCAAGGTTACCAGGGGCGGTTGTCTATCCCTGCCCATGTCTTACAAGATGAGGTCTTTACTGATCCATTGGTTATCGCAGAGCACATTGCGCCTCACTTTGCGAAGGTATCGGCGACGGCTTCCTACTCGGTGGCTTTTCTTCTCAAAAAAAAAAAAAAAAAAAAAAAAAAAAAAAAAAAAAAAAAAAACGGGCTGAAGCCTCGAATTTATGATTCACCACTCACCGAATGAACCTTATAATAAACCCTTCACAGAATGGGAATTACGTCTGGCCCTTTCTTCTTCTCATGATTCTGCACCTGGGCCTGATTCCATCCATAATAATCTCCTGAAACATCTCAGCCCCCTAAAACGACAATATCGTCTCCAGGTATTTAACTGCATTTGGCTCCAAGGGGTTTTCCCCTTCCAGTGGAGGGACAGTACAGTGGTTCCTGTTATTAAGCCTGGTAAGGATCCGCCATCCCTGCATAGTTACCAGCTGCCGGCCGCGGTGGCCGAGGTGACTGAGGCGCTCCAGTCACGGTCAGCACGGCCACTACGGTCGGGGGTTCGAATCCCCCCTCGGGCATGGATATTTGTGCCGTCCTAGTTAGTAAGTAGTTCATAAGTAGTTTGTAAGTTTAGGGACTGATGACCCCGTAGTTAAGTCCCATAAGCTTAACAAACATTTGAACATTTGAGTTACCAGCCGATTAGGCTGACAAATGTGCCAAGTAAACTGCTTGGAGGGATGGTTGCCCGCAAACTATGCTGGGTACTCGAGTCACGTGGACTTCTGCCACCTTATCAGTGCGGGATCCGAAAGGGCAGGTCTACTATCGACCATCTACTTAGACTGGAAACAGCAATCACAAAGATCTTCTCAAAACGTCAGCATCTCGTTGCTGTTTCGTTTGATTTACGAAAGGGATACGACACCGCTTGGCGTCGTCATATTTTATGTACTCAAAATGTTCAAATATTTGTATAGACTATGGGACTTAACTACGCGGTCATCAGTCCTAAACTTACAAACTACTTATGAACTACTTACGAACTAGGACGGCACAAATATCCATGCCCGAGGGGGGATTCGAACCCCAGACCGTAGTGGCCGTGCAGACCATGACTGTAGCACCTCAGTCTCCTCGGCCACCGCGGCCGGCATTTATGTACTCTCCATGACTGGGGCCTATGAGGGTCCCCTACCAATTTTTATCAGTTAGTTTTTATCCCGCCTCATGTTCTGTGCGAGAGTCGGCTCTTCCTTCAGCTCCCCACAGATCCAGGAGAGCTGCATTCCACAGGTTTCTGTGTTAAGTGTTACACTCTTCTTAATCGCCAATAATGGATTGGTCAGCTCTGTTGGAACACTTGTCATCCCTGTGTTGTATGTAGATGGCTTTTGCATATGGTAACCTCGGCTGAACGCCAGTTCCAAGGTGCCATTCGGCGGGCTTCAACATGGGATCCCTCACATGGTTTTCGGTTTTCCTCTTCTAAAACGCGAGTAATGCGATTTTGCCATCGTACTAGAGTCCATCCTGACCCAGAACTCTTCTTTGGTACTCATCGCCTATAAGTTGTTGCACAACACCGTTTTTGGGCCTCCTTTTTGATAAAAAAAAACTGACTTGGCTGCTCCATATTCGGCAGCTGAAGACAAGGTGCGTGCGGAAACTTAATGCCCTCCGTTTCCTAGCTCAGTCATCTTGACGTGCAGATGGTACGACACTATTTACTATCTACCGGGCTGTGTTTAACTCCCAGTTAGATTATGGGTGCCAGGTTTATGGCTCGGCAGCTCCTTCTGCCCTGAAATTGTTGGGCCCCGTTCACCATTGTGGTATCCGCTTGGTTACAGGTGCCTTCTGAACCAGCCCTGTTCAGTCTCCTTGTTGAAGCGGGAATCCCCCCTCTTGAGACTAGGCGCCATAAGCGTTTGCTGACCCACGCCTTTGCCTTTCGTAAATTGCCTGGTCATCTCACAGATCACGTTCTCTTTGAGGGCGATGGATTTAAACTCCTGATACTCGCCCTCGGCCGCAAATCCGATTGGATCTCTATCAAGTCCCAAAATATTCAGTCTCCCCCATAATCTTCCGGCGTTTGTTGGACACAGTACTTGTGGAAACTCAGGCTGCCACGATTTTCTACACTAATTGATCTAAATGTGTTGAGAATTAAAGATGTGAATTTACGTATCTCATTGGTGTGGAATGTCATTCTCTGCCAGAATCATGCAGTGTGTTTACGGCAGAACTAACGGCTATTAGTTGTGCACTTCATTTATCAAACAGGTAGCCCTCTAACGTGTTTCAGTCTGCTCTTACTCATTCAGCAGCCTGCAGACCATAGACCGATCCTACTCCTCACATCCTTTGGTCATTGATATCCACGATCTCCTCACGGAACTTCGTCACACCGCTTGCTCCATTGTTTTTATCTTGGTCCCTAGTCATGTGGGTATCCTAGGAAATGAACAGGCTGACCAGTTGGCTAGAGTAACTGTAAGTCCCTACATCTTCCCCCTGGGTTATCCGGGGCACAGATTTGCGGGTACAGATGACATCGCTACTAATACAGGACTGGAACACGAACTGGCAACTTGGAGTTCTTCCTTACGCCCTTCCAAAAGGGAATCCACTGTCCTTTGCCGTTTCTGCATCGGTCACTCCAGGCTCCCCCACTTTGTGGTTGTGGGGCCCTACAATCTGTGGCTTATAACTTTAGTGGAATGTCCGCTTCTCTGGGCGCTCCATGCCAAATACAGAATTCCGCACTCATTGCCCTCGGACTTAGCGAATGATTTACGGATGGGAGACAGTGTCCTTGGATTTATCCGTGAAAGCGGTTTTTACTCTCGGCTATAAGCTTTTATTTCTGACGCTTGGACAGAATTGGGTGGGTTTGTGGTCGACCCTGTGAGCAGCAGGGTTTGGAGCTCTCCCATAAAATGTTCAAATATTTGTATAGCTTATGGGACTTGACTACGGGGTCATCAGTCCCTAACTTACAAACTACTTACGAACTAACTAAGGACGGCACAAATATACATGCCCGAGGGGGGATTCGGACCTCCGACAGTAGTGGCCGTGCAGACCGTGACTAGAGCGCCTCAGTCCCCTCGGCAACCGCGGCCGGCTCGAATCTCTCCCCTCCCCTCCATCTGACCACTTACATTTCTCCTTTTAACTTTCCCGTTGTTTACCTTTCTACATTTTTAAGCTTCTGATCTATGAGCATATACTGTTCTCCTGTATCTGCTTGTCGTCAATAAACGGGGATCTGTCGCGACGTTCCTTGCAGAATCCCTCTTTTTCTATTGACTTTAGCCCTGTTATACTTGGTTTTAGTCCTGTTCTACTTGGTTTTAGTCCTGTTCTACTTGGTTTTAGTCCTGTCCCTTTTAGTTCCTCTATTTTACTATCGATATGGTCTTAGCCGACCACACCCTTGCTTGCATTTCATACAGAGTTCATGGGACTGATGACCTAGCTGTTTGGTCCCATGCACCCATCAACCACCAACCAACAGCCTTGTATCAGTAGCAGTGGAGATAATAGGCATCTTATCCGCATGGTTGTAATGGATCGTAGATCCAGGTCTCGATCCTTAAGTCAATAGATGGGGACGTTTGCAAGACAATAACCTTCTCCATGAACAGTTTGACGACGTTTGCATCAGCATGGACTATCAACTTCGAGACCATGGCTGCGGTTCCCCTTGACGCTGTATCAAAGACAGGGGCGCCTGCCATAGTGTAGCTACGACGAACCTGGTTGCACGAATGGCAAAATATCAGTTTTTGGATGAATCCAACTTCTGTTTACAGTATCAAGATTGTCGCATTCGTGTTTGGCGACATTGCGGTGATCGCACTTTAGAAGCGTATATTCGTCTTCGCAATACTGGCGTATCACCCGGCGTAATGGTATGGGGTGCTATAGGTTACACGTCTCGGTCACCTCTTGTTCGCATCGACAGCACTTTGAACAGTGGCCATTAGATTTCAGATCTGTTGCTCTACAGTTCATTCGATCTCTGCGAAACCCTACAATTCAGCAAGATAATGCACGAACGCATATTGCAGGTCCTGTACGGTCCTTTCTGGATACGGAAAATGTTAGACCGGTGCCCTGGCCAGCACATTCTCCAGATCTCTCACCAATTGGAAACATCTGGTCAATGGTGGCCGAGCAACTGGCTCATCACAATACGTCAATAACTACTCTTGATGAACTTTGGAATCGTGTTGAAGCTGCATGGGCATCTGTACCTCTACACGCCATCCAAGCTCTGTTTGACTGAATGCCCAGGCGTATCAAAGCCGTTATTACGGCCAGAGATGGTAGTTCTGGGTACTGATTTCTCAGGATGTATGCGCCTAAATTGCGTGAAAAGGTAATCACATGTCAGTTCTAGTATAATACATTAGTCCAATGAATACCCGTTTATCATCTGCATTTATTCTTGGTGTAGGAATTTTAATGGCCAGTAGTGTATGTAACTGTGAAATTTATAAATTTACGAGCATACAAGTCTGTAAATATATAACTGTTTACGCTCACAAAGTACTTGTTTTCCGTCCACATCCTGTAGCTGACCTCTAAATCTCTCCACTACTTCTTCCCAGAAAGCTCTTCGTTTATTTTTGTCAATATATTTCATTGTACTTGTCAAAGTTCCATTTCAATTCTAAGCAACTCTGTGTCGATGCAGTTCCCCGATAGCGCCATTTTTAAGTACTTCAGCTTTGTTTCGCGCTGCTGTCCGCTTGCCGCTCCTGGTTCGTTTGGCGGCCGCTCTGGGTGGGTCGCACCCGCTAAACCGGTCGCGCGACTGGCCAGCCCCGTCGCACCACTGGGTTTTGCGTCGTACAGCGCAGTGTCTTCAACAGCCGCACGCGACAGTCCACGACTAGCCGCGAGCGACTGGTTGCGCCAGTGGGAGCTCTGGTCGCGGCGGCATTCAAACCGCTGAGGCTGTTTTAATGCTGCCGCTGTTGTTACTGCTAAGTTGAAGTTAAGAGTCGATTGGTCATAGGCGGCAAGCCGCTGCTTTGATCATCGGCGCCAGTGAGTGGAATCATGTTGTTGGTGTTGTTGTTGTGGTCTTCAGTCCGCAGACAGGTTTGATGCAGCTCTGCACAATACCCTATCCTGAGCAAGCCTGTTCATCTCCACATAAGAACGGCAACCTACAACTGTCTGAATCTGCTTACTGTATCCATCTCTTGGTCTTCCTCTGCGATTTTTACCCCACACACTTCCCTCCAACGCTAAATTCACAATTTCTTGATGTCTAATAATGTGTCCTATCAATCTATCCCTTCCTTTAGTCAAGGTATGCCAGAAATATCTTTTCTCCCCAATTCTGTTCAGTACCTCCTCATTAGTTACGCGATCCACCCACCTAATCTTCAGCATTCTTCTGTAGCACCATATTTCAAAAGCCTCAATTCTCTTCCTGTCCGCACCGTTTATCGTCCATGTCTCACTCCCATACAAGGCAACACTCCATACAAATGCCATCAGAAAGGACTTCCTTAGGCTTAAATCAATATTCGATGTTAACAAATTTCTCTTTTTCAAGAAAGCTTTTCTACCCATTGCCATTCTGCATTTTATATCCTCTGTACTGCGACCATCATTTGTTATTTTACTGCCCAAGTAACAAAACTCATCTACCTCCTTTATTGCTTCGTTTCCCAATCTAATTCCTTCAGCATCACCTGATTTTCTTGCACTGCACTCCATTACCCTAGTTTTGCTCTTGTTAATGTTCATTTTATATGCACATTTCAGCACACTGTCCATTCCGTTCAATTGCTCTTCCAGGTCCTTTGCTGTATCTGACAGAATTACTATGTCGTCGGCAAAACGCAATGTTTTTAATTCTTCCCCCTGAACTTTAATTCTTTCACCAAATTTCTCCTTGTTTCCTTTATAGCTTGCTCAATGTACAAATTGAATAACATTGGAGAAAGGCTACAACCCTGTCTCCCTTTCCAACCACTGCATCCCTTTCAAGCCCTTCAACTCTGACAACCGCTGTCTGGTTTTTGTACAAGTTGTAAATAACCTTACGCTCCCTATCTTTTAGTCCTGCTTGCTGCAGAACTTCAAAGAGTTTATTCCAATCAACATTGTCAAAAGCCTTCTCCTGAACCCAAACTGATCTTCCCCGAGGTCAGCTTCTACCAGCTTTTCCATCCTTCTGTATATAATTCGTGTTAATATTTTGCAACCATGACTTATTAAACTGATGGTTCTGTTGTTTTCACACATGTCTGTACCTGCTTTCTTTGGAATGGGGATTATAACATTTTTCTTAAAGTCTGAGGGTACTTCGCCTGTCTCATACATCTTACACACCAGGTGAAACAGATTTGTCATTTTTACAGTGTCTCATCTTCTAATATATAAATCAGTGTGTCCGTATGTTTGTACGTGTTGCATACAAATCTACAGTTTTGTTCCAACCTTTATGAAATTTTGCACACGTAAGCTTCAATCTATGAGGTCGGTCGCCGTAAGTGTAATAATCACATACGATATATAGTTCACGAGATATGACGTCATAAACAACAAGATGCACGAAAAACTGCTGCATTTTGCGACAATGCTGCTCATTTTCTCCTAAACCATTGGACCAATTTCAACCAAATTTGGTACACACATTTCTCACCGAGAGGTAACAATTGCTGCATGACATGAGGCACATGGTTCAAAACATATTACGTCATAACCAATAGAAATCGCAGAAAATGCCATAAAACGCGGCGAGACTTTCGAAATACACTGTATGAGAATGACAGTACTTAGCGACTTGCAACAAACTTCAAACATAATTTCAAACTTTTATTAAACTTTTTCTCGCTGGTAACCATAGTAAAATGATGAAAGGAAAAATGTTTCTCGCTTACTACTTTTCCGCTGTTTATGGAGTAAAACTACGGCTCTCGGTATGACGTTACCATTTATAATTTGAACACTACAAATTGCAGCGACAGGAAATTTTACAGATAGTATACACATATTTTGTTGAATGTAGCTTCTAAATTGTATCACATTCCGACACGTAGTTCATGAGATATGAGCACGTGAACAGTAACGTTCATGGAAAATTGCTCCATCCGGCTGGAAGCGAAAGCAGTTTACTTCCATAGAGCTGCAAGGAAAGGAACAGAATGATACAGAGCACTTTCAACGAATACCCATTATATCCCACAAATCTACCTTCAAGAGACTTGGACCCATTGGAACTTGCATTTTCTATTACGATTAATAAATTACAGGGCAAACTATTAAATACTTCGGAATGGATTTGACATCTTCATATCAGGGGCGGGCTCACCAAATAATTTATTCATATTAGAGCCTGGAAGATATACACAAGTCGTGTGTGTGTGTGTGTGTGTGTGTGTGTGTGTGTGTCTGTGTGTGTGTGTTTGTTTGTTTTATATAGAAGGGAAAGGTTATTGCATTAGGAAAAATACATCTCAAAAGTTCTTTTACTTCAAAACTTTCAATGTTTGTTAGGGTTATGGGACTTAACTGCAGGACCATCAGTCCCTAAACTTATACAGAACTTATGAACTACCTTATACCAAAGACGGCACAAGCATCCATGCTTATTTCTTGACGAAATTCAAGTATACTGAAATGATAAAACTATTTACTTTACAATTTAAAAAGAAATCGAAGAATAAGTGATATCAATAAACGTTTGAAACTGGTGTATATCCGGAAAGTCATAATTGGAAGCCTGGAGCGTGATTTTTATGTGCTTTCCATCTACACCTACTGCAGTTTTACATGCAGCCTGGCAGACGTTTAACATCCCGGGAAACGCCGGGTTTTCAGGTAGTGTTTAAATAAACTGTAAAAACCCTTCTCGTTGGCTAGTAACATGTAAGCTGCTTAATTATTTTACAATCTGGATATATACACTGCATTCCAAACACGTTGCTCCTCTTCCGTTTTCAAATTAATGCGACACTGTATATTTTATTCCGTATGAAATTGTTTTTGTAGTATAATTGGTTAAATCATAAAAAGTAAAAATAAGGCATAAATTAATTAATTCAGTAGGCTGTATTTTTCAAAAATGAGGGCCTCTACTGCCCCCTCCCCCCTCCACCACCCCAAGAATCAAATTCGGGCTACGCCACTAATGCAGGATATAGATATGGAAATCTGCGTTAATAAACTAGTCTCTTTCGACCTAAAAATGACTTACTGAGAAACTGTGGGACTTCTATGGTTTTAAAAATGATTGTAAAAAGAGGATCTTAAATCACTTCTGTGTCAGTACAGACCATGACTTGCATACTCAGAGCATTGGAGAAGAGCTATTTGTAAACTTAGCATATTATTTTCAGAGAAGAGTAACCTTTACGGTAGCGTTATGACAGAAAATACAACTGAGTCTAATATAAAGACTTGCCACCTCCGGAATCACTCTACTGACGAACTTCTTTCCGGAATGCAAATGTGAAGGCTTGATTTATCAATGACGTGAATTAACGGTTAGCCACGGATTTCAATTTTGTTGGCACTGATGACACCAAATCAGTCATATCTTGTTTCACTCTTTTTTAATGTTTCTTTTGCATTTTCCATCGATATTTGATTGAGTACTTTAAGAACAGACAGTGATGTGTTTTAATAATCAAATATTTTCAGAACTTTTTAGGATGGAGTTTCAAATTCAGAAAAAGTTGTTTCATTCTTCATGCTGCTCACACGCGCTACAAAATATACACTTTACCCACACTATTGCGACTCGTACTCGGTTTTCAAGCAAATCAAGTGTTAAGATTTGGCCATTGTTTGTGGTAACACGCAGAACAGTTTCATTATTTCGAAATTTCTAAGTTTTATTGTTTCGATGGTGGTGTTCCATCTGTCGTATTGTGGAGGAACGTTGAAAACTGCAAATATATTTACAATTAATAGGTAGTTGTATATGTTTTGCATTTTACCGTGAAAATTACCCAATAATAAAAATTCTTACAAAAGGCTAGATACTATCATAAACATGACTAGGGGTACTAGAAGTACCTTTGTTTCAGAAACAGTCGTCACTTCAAAAAGGCTAGATCTAGCCATAAAATGGCTAAGCAGGTAACACTGTATTGCGGTAAAAACTATAGTCTAACAATATAAGCTCCCCGTCTTTCAAAAGCATTGCCTCAACAAACAACGTGTTAACAATCGAGATTTCGTGTAAACAATTTCACTGAAATTTCAAACGTCACCGCTGCTGTGTTTAAATAAAATATTTGTTGAAGTAGTCTCTAACAATCGGTTTTCACATAATTCGGATTATTAGTATACTATTTCTGAATATAGGTAAGCAGTTGTTAAAAAAGTTGGATAGATTGCGCTTATTGTCGCGTGTCACTTGTACGGAAGCATGAAAAAAAGCCGAAAAGACGGAATTCAATTCACTGTAGTCATTAGAGTGAGACTGTTGTTCTGGGAAGTGCCAGAAGAAGGCAAGGATCGGGTGAATGTGTTGCTAGGTTGCCTTTGCTCAAAGAAATCGGAAGCTGAAATTTCTGGCCTCTAGAACATGTTAGTTTCAGTGTTTTTAGTAGTTAGTTTTCTCATAAAGGCAAGTGACGATTATTAACTTCATTTCGTTTATAACAAACTATAAAACTTGTCGGAACGGCGCAATCGCAAGATAGGCGGCCATTGTAATTTTCTTCTTAGGGCGCTTACATGTGGGGGACAGCGAGATGCTACAGTGCGCCGCTCACGACAGCTGCGGGTCGGTTCTCGGTAGCTGGAGGCCAGCTCTACACGCAAGCCAGCCTGCTGCCCTCGCTTCTCACCACACTGTTTCCCGGTCAGCGATTCTAGCAGTATGCAGGAAGCAGAATAATTTGTTGCTGTCGCAGCTCTGGTGATACTGAAAAACAGTAGTAGGAGTAGTAGGTGCTGGAAAGTTACGGTGCCACACCATTACTAACACGAGATTAGAACTGGGCGCATTTTGTCTATACGACGACCTTTGGAAAGATTCACAAACGTTATTAAATTTCTATCGTATGTCAATATCATAGTTTGATCAACTGTGAAATGTTATTTCAAAATAGCACAATCTGCAAGACACCAACATGAAAAAAATGCCCTCCTCTTGACGAAAGGGTTGACGTGACTAAGGTAAGAACAAAATGGAATAACACACTGAAGCGTGTTCTTTTCACAATGTTGTCAAAATATTTTTTTAAATAAGATTTAAGTGTAACCTGCCATTGTGCTCAAAGAATCTTATTCATTCCTCTTATGTGACAGCAGCTTGTGACAAGTCTGATTTTATAAATTTATTGGTTTAATAATAGTATTCAGTGTTCTCGTATTTTAGTTTGGACTTGTAAACTTTATAGAAGCCAAGTAGCTTGCTGGCAGTAGGCAAAGTAGCTTTATGTAATCGATGGTAGGGGTGGGAAAAGCATAGCAGATGGCAAAGATAATGTATGGACCGTGAGAAAGCACGGCAATGTATCACAGACGTGATCTGATTGGCTGCCGCCTCCCCTCTCGGTGCTACCATTCCTATACTTCATTTATTAATATTTAAGACAGTAAACATTAGATAATAGCGTAATTTCAATGTAAAACTTTCTTGTTAATATACTTTCATTTGAACACGTTTGGTAATTTGTTCATTGTAGGTTACATATACAAAATACTAGCGACGAATCTAGAAGGTTCGTTTGGAGCCAAAAAGACAGGGACAGCAACTAGCAGCCACGCCTTGCCGAGCACAGTCCAGTGCCGATCTTAGAATTCTTAACATGTAGCACCTTATCCAATTACGAAAAATTACAAAACTTGTACACTTATCACCATGACAATACTATTTATTGTAAACTATCGTTCCATGCACCGCTTAGTTTTGTGGATTTCGCTAAGCGTGTGTAAACGCTGGAAGAATAAATTTAAAATCCACTGGCGTCCTGTGTTTTATGAATAAAATCGTAGTTAGAGCCTAGAAATCACATGCACAGCATTTTAGCTTCAAACATCAAGAATCTAAGACCTGTGTGCTGAAACTGCGTGGAACATATCTACTTAGAGATCCAAAGTTGTTTCACTAGTTTGAAGAATTGGTGAAACCTATGGCCCCTCATGCAATATGCGTTACCTCGTCGAAATAGCACCATGACTGCATACATCCCTACCAACAGAAGTGAGGGTAAGGCAGGGGAAATTTATAAGGGGGTGGAAGATTGTGCTGAGACTGTTAAAAACTTCCCAACTAGACAGTGTTAACATAGTGTATGAAGACTTGCTCTCGGCCAGTGACTATTTTCTTCCCTCCTAATGAGCTCTTTTATTGCATTAGAAGAGACATTTAAAATAAATTTTCTACCAGGCAAGTTGTAAGGTTTGTGACACAGATAGAGAAACAGGATGATTCTCGCATGATTAATGTGCATGGGGCAGAGGTTTGAGGAATGTGGTGACAGTGGCTTTGGGTCTATAAATTTGCCGTACTGACTATGCGTGTTTCGAGGCGGTATTTCTGGTACAAACGTGGTTTGGGACGGATGAAACAGCTGAGACGTGTGTTGTGGATAACTTTGGAAAACTTGATTGGGAACCATGGTGTTGGAGGCTGGTGTGAAGATGTGTACTTTGGAAGCCAAATGTGAGCTAATGCACGTACTTGTTGTTTCATTTCTTTAACGATTTCTCGTGAGTCTTTCACTAAAGACTGTTTTTACTGTCTGTCCTCGTCTGAAGGCAGTTCGTCTGAAGCCACCCGGTCGATACTTTTATGCAAAACATCACAAAGCTTATTGATGTCGGACTGCTTTCCATTTTGGCTCCTAGGCTTCCATTTCTTCCGCGGTCTCTGTTCGTCTGCGGTGTCTCCATATCGTTCATGTCGCTGGGCCTCTAAAACCTCTCCCGCATCTTGCTACAAATCCTCATCATCAAAAATGTTTGACACCGTTCTGGAACGAAAAGTATTCATATACACCTTCGTGCTTGTTGCACTGTTAAAAATTTATAAGTAGTTTTTTGTCCGTTGTTTTTACGACGTTGTTGGATACTGACGCGATTTCTACACAAAAGATTTACATTGCATCATTACTTACGGTTTATTTTCCAAAATTAGGGTCAAGAACGAAAAAATATGAGCGTAACTTTATTTCGCCCTTCTCACCAGCAGAACTTGAAAGAATATATACAGATTTAAATAAACCTCGTGATATCCCTAAATGCATTCCAATATTAAAATTAGAATTTATATCTTCACAGGTATATTGGATCATGTTGTACCTTCACAGATTATATTACACCTTTAGACTTAGCATTCCAACAATTTCTAAAATAATAAATGACATTTGTATCATGATTTGGGACCACATGAGAGACATCACAATGCCGACTCCAATGAAGGGGAAATGGGAAGAAATTACAAACGAATTTTTTGCTGCAGCTGATTTTCCAAATTATATTGGAGTAATATACGGAAAACACGTGAAAGTCATTCAACCTGAAGACAGTGGCACAATGTTTTACAATTATAAAGACTTTTCTATTTTTA
Source organism: Locusta migratoria (assembly GCA_026315105.1). Taxonomy (NCBI): domain Eukaryota; kingdom Metazoa; phylum Arthropoda; class Insecta; order Orthoptera; family Acrididae; genus Locusta; species Locusta migratoria. The sequence goes on from CM048749.1 coordinate 408,036,741, forward strand.
TCCTTGCTGTCTGTGACTATAATTGTTTTATGTTCGTTGACATCGACGGATATGGAGAAAGTTCTGAATCATCTATTCAAAAATTAAGCTTTTGGTAAAGAAGTTTCGAAAGGGACACTGAATCGGTGAAATTCACGCGCACTGCCTGTAACGGCTGAACCAAAAATTACGTTCGTATTTGTTGTGGATGAGGCATTCGCCCTATCACGTAACGTAATGCGTCTGTTTGCAGGCAGAGCGTTACCTTAATTGTCGAATAACTGGAGCCAGATGATTAATAATGTATTCTTCCGGAATCCTAACAAATGGCCCATTCCCACCGTCCTCTGAACGTTTGACTCGATCTTGCTGAAAACATTGTGAAAGCCTAAGTCGTAGTTCACAATTTTGTTGCCGTTCGTGATGGTTATCACTTAATACATTACGCTAGTCAGAAGGCTTCTATGATTTAAATAGTGAAATAACAACAGGTTGTAACGTACCTGATACAAATTGATAACTTCCATAATCTGAAGATAAATGTGTCACTTTCACGTAGCAAGGTTACAATTACAAAATTATTAAATTTAGCACATTACCAGACTGTCGTAGGTTGGGTGTATCTTGTAGAATCTGCTTCGCTTGTAAAGTTCTTTAAATGCCTGAATTCCTGTTTAAGGCTGCGTGCTGGGTGATATCCTATAGACCTTCATTACTTGATGTGAAATCAAAACACAAGTTGCACTTTTCATAAAACTGTATTCGACAAAACATTACATTGTTGGTATTAAACCACATAATTACTGACATAGTGACTGACCAAAGTCAGCTTTAATAATGACGCACCGAGTCTCTCTGCTCGGGTCTTTATATGCTATTTCGACATGTAGACAACAATACAAACTATTGTTAGAAACAGGAAGTTGTACATTTATCATGAACAACGGATTTGTTACAAGATGTACTTCATATTGGTAAGTAGAGCATAAAATGTTTGTTCTTTTAAATACGACCCCTTTGAGATTAATTGCTGCCGCGGTGGAGTAGCCGAGCGGTCTAAAGCGTCTCGCTGCGGAGCGCGCGGTTGCTCGCCGTGGAGGTTCGAGTCCTCCCTGGGGCATGGGTGTGTGTCTTGTCCTTAGGTTAGTTTACCTAGGTTTAAGTAGTTTGTAAGCTACGGACTGATGACCACGCAGTTTGGTCCGATAGATTTACAAACATTTGATTTTGATTAATTGCTACAATTACACAATATATGGTATTATATGTATACGAATATTGGAATTCATAAAGAAGTTAATAACGTGAGAACTAAGTTATGAATAAAATCCCTAACATGTACAGAACTATGTTTTATCAAGCTTTAAGTCTTGACAGTTTTTCCAGTTTTTCCAGTTCTTTAGATATTATAGCTTTCAAAGCTTAAATGCTTAAATACTGACCATGTGGTCATGTCGGTTTCAGATTAAGTCTTCTAAATTCACATAATAAATTATTGCCAGTATTACATTAATTCATCAGATGGAATTGTAAGAACATGTACTGAGTTTGATGTAAATCTAATATCATTTAATATGTTTTCTATTACGTTTTCTATTACGTATTATTGCTACATGTGCGCACTTTATATTCCGGAATACAGCTTTAATATGCAATACCTTTGTTTCCTATCAATGGATGAACATTAACTGAGTAGCTATTAGTTTTTGTGGTTTCTTTATAATCTGGTAACATTCTTAAACGAAAGTTATTTGATATCTGTAGATCAGCATAGGGCTAATACACAGGGCAACTGTGCATTTTCATATAGGCGACACTATAAGTGGTCTGTGACGTCTCAAGGTCTAGCACGCCAACAGGTATCAGAAACAAGTTTGTTGAATACTTAAACAGCGACGCCTGAAAACGTGCGTGGCAGTATTCACGTGTAACCTTCAAGGAGTACCTCATGTATTGCTGAATTATTTGGTCAAGCCAGCAAGCTAGAAATTAGCAACCTGAACAAGTTGTTGTTGATTAATGTTTAACATTTTCTGTTTCAGCGGCCTTGAAAGATTTTCACTGACAAATTGTCATTATTTCTGTGAATTAACTACCGACATTTTTTTAAATAACTTAGAATAACCTTAAGCCAATGTCGAGGAAATAATACTCGCATTCATCACATGATTGAAAATTTAAAGTGGCAGTTACACATTACATCACAGCTTAATTTCTAAAAGTGTAGATTGCAGAACGCACTCCTGGAAACTCGGGCCCCCTGCCACTGCCACTTGCACTTCATAAAACAGAGTATCGATTTTTAAATACGTAACGGCGCACAATGCGTCCATATCCCAAAAAGCTGGCCAAAAGTCGAAAACGTTATACAGTCAGCTGAAAATCTGATCCTGGCGGTATTCTGGGTCGCTGATTACGAATTCGAAGTCAAAAGCTAGAAAAACCAAATGGCGGATGAAATATCACAGAAAATCTCTTCAAAAACTATTTGATTTTCCTTCTTCACTTGTTGCCACCTCTTCTTGAATACCGTTTGAAAGACGCCATGGCTGAATTAGTAACGTTTTCGGCAAAATGTATGAATGCTTGAATTTGTTTCTCACCTCCATCTCAACAATGCCAGTGACAACGTTAATATTCTTGTTCAATACCGATTTAACAAATACGAAAAATTTCCTTTCTCATGAAAGAAATTTGTTCGGTATTATCCAGAGGTTTTGTAGAAAATGGAGTAATAATATTAATAGAATTGTTTTGACCAGTTTCCTGCAAAAATATTTCTCACGGTAAAATGAGGAAAAACTACAAAGAGAGCTCATCATTGCATAAAAATTTGTAACTGAAACCGAAATCTCAGCTAGTTGCTGCTACTTTTTTAATATGTTTTGAAGAAATGTGTAAGAAACAATGTCCATTAGGTTTAAGAGCAGGAGTCGAAAAGAGTTTTGACAAACGGCGTTTTTCAACAGGACTTCACGGAACGCGACCAAGAAAAAGAAATCGCACTGACGTGTTTTAAGGCCCACTTTAGATTTGCAGTTTTATAAGTTTTTGCAAACATTTTGGTCCAAAATAATAATCTGAACAAGAAAAATATATGTTAAGATTACGACTTTACTATTGTGGTAATATCTATGCTCCCAACCCGTATTATTCTTTCTGACCGATTTTAAGAATCTACCAAAATTATATGATGTTCCAGTTTAGCTTTGACAAATACTCTTTTTTGAGCTTTTACCTCTTTGAACTATCAATCCAATATCTCTTCCACATTTTCGTTATATTTTTCCGTTAAAATCTTATCACCTGTCTTGCTTTGGTAGTTCTATTTTCTTTGCCTGTACTGGTTACGAATGACTATAGGCTAGAACGAACGTAGCGTACGTTTGGCGTTCGGACGAGTGACTATAGTCTGGGTGGAACACAGCGTACATTTCAAATGATTGTAGAGCTTATGGGACTTTACGGGGGTCATCAGTCCCTAAACTTAAAAACTACTTATGAAGTAGCTTATAATAAAGACGGCACAAATATCCATGCCCGAGTGGGGATTCGAACGCCCGACTGTAGTGGTCGTGCAGACCGTGACTGGCGTGCCGCAGACCGCTTGGCCACCGCGGCCTGCCAGGGTACATTTGGCGCAGGGGCACAGAATAGGGAGCATACAGAAAGGAAAGCTAGGGGCGGCGCCTTTGATCTGTATGTTACCAAGCGTTGCGCTCGACGCCATATTGTAAAGCAGTAAACGCGGAACTATAGCCACTTAGTACTTCGGCTGGAAATGGACATTTTACGAACTGCAGCTTATCTCACCCACTTTTACGAAAGGAAACATCTTTTCATAATGCGCTCACCTATTTTGCGCCCTGTTCCTGCACCTAATTGTAATCCAACGGAAAAACAGTAGGCCTAAATTTTAATACGTACAACTACGAAAATGTACAATGGAATCAATGATCGTTTTATATGGTGCTTATCTCTAGAAAAATCCCAAATAACGCGAAGTTTCGGAAATCAGTTATAAACAAGAAAGTGACTTTGCAACTGCTTTACTTATGGCAGTGATGTAGTTGTGTTTTAATGTTGGAAAAGTTGTATTTGCTTTAGGAGGATAATTAATTTACTGATCGGATATATAGGGCATATAGAAGAATCTGTCAACCATAGAGCAGGAACAGCATAAAATAATTATTCCCCTTAATCTATTTTTTTGAGTATCCGAAGAGCATTCGTTGCCAACATTAGCACACTACGCCTCCAATGCCGTAAGTAAAATTTCACCTGCCTACTTACGCACTATTCTTTGTTTTTCATTTTATATTATTCCCTGCAACATTAAACTTATAATTATAAAATATAAATGTACTTCAACATTTCGATACTGTTGAACTGCTGCAGCAACAGCGAGAGTTATCGTCAAGAGAAGAAGCAAGGCTACTTTTAATAATTATGCACACGTTGCTCTCATTCGTAACTGATAACATTTAACTTTTACTACTGATAGCGACCTTCAATTACTGCTCAGCATCTTTTGGGAAGGTGAAGAAACTTATATCCTTATTTGTATTCGAATTATTGCGGCAATCAGGTGCTGAACACCATTGACCGCCTTTTCTTTTATTGCTGCTCATAATAAAAACGGAACAGCTCCAACTACTGACACAAAGTTCTTTCTCTTCACTGCACTGCACTGTACCAAATACTTGTTTACTTTTATGCGATTCAGGCAGTTAAGATACACAATTAACAAACAAAGACGGCGCATTACCACGCCACAGAGTAGGGAGGAACCACGTGTTTACTGCTTTTCAAGATGGCCGATTCCGCGCATGCGCACTAAATTTTGGACGACAGACTGCAGCGGGAGTTTCCTTTCTGTATACTCCCTATTCTGTGGCAGGGGGGTGTAAATTTGACTCGCGCGCTTTGCTTCTGTGACGTCACCTGGCAGCAAGCGCCGAGCAGTTGCCGTAGTACCCTTATGAAACGTGCAAGTAGGAAGTTGTTTTGCGCTCGCTCGTTTCATGAGCTGTTAAGTGTTCGAATAGAAAGTAGCTTTCTTGTATTAGGGAACAAATTTTCCATATTTATTCCTATAATTAAGGTAAAAAAGGTAATAATGCGTACGAATACTTCGTGTTTTGCTGTTTCGGAGTGCAATAACAGTGGACGCAAGACGGAAGGCATTTTGTACCATCGGTTTCCAAAAGATGAGCAACTTCATCGCGTATGGATCTCTCGCTGTAAACGACAAGACGAGATAAATGTCAAAAGTGCCACAATTTGTACCGAATATTTTTGTGAAGCCGATTGACAAAATTGTATGTATGAAAGTAGTATTAATTTCAATGTTCATAGTAATTAAATGAGTAAAAAAAAGCATTAATGCGAAAATCGGCTGCTAAGTTTGCGTTGTAACGAAAGTTTTCTTTATCTAATATATAAAAATGAAGGCCTCTGTTTGTCCGCATGCTATGCTTGTCAATGTTATTCAGTCGATTGCGATAAAACTTCGTCAACTTACTGCATGAACTAGCGTCATGGTTATAGGCATAGTAAAATTTCGAAATTCGCACTCTAAGGGGGTGAAATAATATTATATAAAACAGAAGCACATTTTCTCTCTGTCTATCCCTTTAACCTTCTATAACTCAAGAACTACTACTGAACGTATCGAGATGACGTTTCTTTTAAATTGTAGATCTCACAGAGGCCTAAAAAAAGTCCACGAGAGCATATTTCTAACTTTTACGAGTGAAGCATATGTACCATTTTTGTCTCCTAAGGCGCTGGCGCCGGATGACTTCAGACTACATAAATAGTGATTGTGGGAAATCTATAAAAGTTAGACATGTGCTCTCCTGGACTTTTAGATCTTTATGAGCTCTACAAGTTACAAAAAAACCTCATCACCATACGTTCAGTGGTTCTCGTTTAAATATTACCCGTGCCAAGTCGCTTGGCGGGACGAGTTAGCTAGTTGTGAATAATGTTTGAAACTTTTCTTTTTCAGTCCGTTGTATGTTAGTATACATATATACTAAACACAAGCGTCTTCCACTGCTTAAAAGCAAAGTTTTTTGTCGAATGAGAAAAGACGGAGAAAATGTGTTCACGGCGGCCTTATAATACAGTGGCTTACTGCCGAGTGACGTAATACATCGCTAACCAATGACAGTGAAGAAGCCCAAACTGGCATACCTTCCTAGTCTACGTACCTTGAATTTGGCGTTTGTAAATCAGTCACGTGAAATCCCTCGCCCCAAAATCGCTTTTGCGTACGCTATCTTCCTTTCTCTACGTGATGATTTTATTGTAACTCAAGCGTTGTCATTTCAAAAGAATTGCGCACTAAAAATTATCAAAAACACGTCGTTCTTAGGACAATAGATTATAATCTAATGTTGGTTAGTTATCACCTGCCATATATAGTTCGAGAACCACGGATTACTGTCGCAGCTGTTCGCTATAGCGTAATAGGCGAGGAATTAGTTTGTAATCTCCGAACATGTTAGACGGTGGTTCGGAACTTGCTAGGGCGCGGTAGCTCAGTGCGCTCGGCTAGAGGGTTGCCGGCATGATAGCTCGACGCCCTCTGTAACGAGAAAATCGAGTTATCCGACACGATCAAAATAGGACAAAACAAACAAACGTCCACAAATTACTAGTTCAAACCGACGAACCGATCAAAAGAGAGAACGAAAGACGGTTCAACTAACACCATCTGAAGGTCAGTGCAATGCCGTGCCACGTCACATCACACAGAGAAGGTCGCGATGACGTAGCCCACTCGCTGGCCGCTGTGAGGCGGTGGGCTGTGCCCCATCAGCCAGCCAGTAAGCTACGCGATCGCGAGCTACTCTGCGTGACGTGGTACGGCAGTGCACAGGCTTCTCTTCAGACGATGTTGGTTCAACTCCATCAGTAATAAAACACTGAGTAAAATTCTCAACGAACAACCCAGAACAAAAAAAGACTATATATAACCACCGCTGTCAATTTTTGTCCCACCTTTTTTCGTCCCCCTTTTTTACTCTTGCTTCCTAAAAAGTTTCCGGACACTCTTGGTAACTGAACTCAGCTGTATTCTGCAAGATTCTGAGTTGTTCAAAGGTAACAGCACTTCCTCTGAAAAGCGCATTTGTTCTGTTTCGAGAACATGCCATGAAACACATAGCAACAAATTGTTAACATAGACGTCTTTAACATATGTACGTAAACTGTGGAGATACTGTTACAATGACTGTTGTAAATGACGTATTGATAGTACTAACTTATATATATCGAGTACTAAAGTTATGAGAGTTAATTCAGTATTACCACACTTATTCCGTTTGTAATTTTAGCTGTAAAGGAAAACGTAATCACGATTTGAAATAGAATAAATGCTCATTATTGTAGAGCTGAACATTGTAACATGAACGAAGTCATATCTGAACTATAATAAGAAAATCATGAAAGACGAAACCAAGATGACATATGTCAGAAAGAGTGCTGGGCGAGGAATGTCACGTGACATCTCCGAACGGCTGGTTTTCGTTAATTCAATGGAGGGTGTCAAATCTCAGTTATTTTTGCAAATATCTCTCAATATCTGTTCCATAGTGTTCTCTTACCACGTCACAAGGATTCACCTCCTCACAGCATTTTATGTTTTTTACAGCAGTGATTCTTGAAAGCCCTGGAGGAATTGCGGCGCGTTGAGGGCAATCGATTTCTTATCTGTTCCGATTCCGTCAGCGCACTGCAATCATTGCGGAGCCTGTACCCACCAGAGAAGGTTCCGCAGCTCATACAGGACCAACTGTACTCGCTCCAGCACATGGGGGAAACAGGTGTCATTCTGCTGGGTTCCTGGTCATGTCGCCATTAGGGAAAATGAAGTTGCTGATTGGGCTGCAAACGCAACCTGCAGCGACCATCATGTCATACAATATGCCATTCTCCTGCAGGATGTCTTCCGTACTTTCAGTTGTGGGGAGAAACATGGCTGTCAGTGGCAGGTAATAAGCTGCGGTTGGTGAAACCCACTATCCGGCCGTGGCGAACCTCCTGTCTGTCATTGAGACTGCATGAAGTGACACTGACACGGCTCGGAATCGGTCATTGCCCATTGACACACCAATTTTTGTATTGCTGGGAGGAACCGCCTCTTGCAATGCCTGTTGCATGCACTTCACTGTAAATCACATTTTACCTGAGTGCAGTTCATATCATGCTGCAAGGGCAGATGCTAATCTTAGTTGCAATTTGCCCACCATTATAGCTGATGAGACGAACGTGGACAAAATTTTAATGTTTTGTGATTTACCTGCACTCTGACCCAAGCTTCTAGGTTGGAGTTTGTTCCAGAGTGGTAGCTTACCCTTTTTTATTTTGTCTGCTTTGGAGCTTTTACTACACTCCATTTGTTAGCACCTGTGATAGTGCAAGACGAGTGTGAAACATATCTTGTATGTTGAGTGATACAAAGGACATGACGAGGTTCCTTTCTGATATCGTCTGGAAGCTAAAGACCTCAATTTCTTGCGCCCTGATAGAATACCCACCACCACCACTACCACCTATCTTCTATCTTGATCTTCTCCTGCAGTTCGGTAATAAACTACTCGCCAACTTTGCACGGCGGGGTGTTCAATACATCAGGCGCATCTACAGGGGGCCAAGGACAAATAGGTAGCACCCGGTCCTTTCATCCTGGCCTTTGGGGCTAATTCTTTGCCCGAAAAGGTCAAGATTACGATATACCAATCTGAAGTAAAGCCTTACAGCCCTCCACTTACGAGGTGGTTTAAATTTTGGAAATTTGTCCATATGTCCTCACATTCCACCTCCATCCCTACATTCAGGGATTGCGGATGTCCATCCCATATGGACGCTCTGGGTACTACTCCACCTGTCTGTGTTAACTATGGGCAACACCATCTGCCCTGCACTGCAAAGGTACTCCATTATTTTTCTTTGTGGAGTAAAGAAAATGGACAAACTCTTATACCGAAGCCAGGAAAAAGTATGAGCAGGAGAAGCAACAGTCTTCTCTGGCACCTCTCGCGAGGAAGGGATCCCTTGGGGCGATACATTCTGAGGCTTCAACAAGTCCCATGGAGGACCCCAGACAACGGCTGCTGGATCCCCATGCCACCGGTGGTAGGGATTCTCGGTCTCTTTCAGTTCCAGAAGCTGCCTCAGTGAAGTCCTTGAAACCCTTGAAACCTAAGGGTCAGTGAGAGGGTGAGAAGAGTATGACGCAGAAGAAAAACGATCCATTAGTGGCTCTTAAGCCACAATGTACATCCTCTGCCTCTGAAGATGAGGTTGAGATGCTCGCAGCCCTGAGTATCTTGCCCTCACCGATTCCACTGAATCAGTGGTCCTAGATTCTGTAGGTTCACCATCGGTAGCAGCAGGTGAACGTATGGAATTATGTATTTTATCTGCCCCCTCAATGCCTTTAGTCGAAACGATTTCATTTTTCCAGTGGCATTGTGGTGGGGTTTGCCCCCACCTAGCTGAGCTACGGCAATTTCTCAGCACTTCACCTGCATTCTGCATTGCTCTGCGAGAAACTTCGTTTCCTATGATACGCACCCCTGCCTTACGTGCCTGTCCGGGTTACTATAGGAAAAATGGTGAGACGTCAGGTGGAGTATGCATCTACATCCTTACCTCTATCTACAGCGAAGGTGTTCCGCTCCAGGCGCCTTTGGAAGCCGTGGCTGACAGGGTAAGTGCTGCAGTGGACATTACCATCTGCAACGTCTACCTCCCCTATGAAAAAAAGTACATCAGCACGTGCTTCTGCTGCCATTGTCGGTTTTCCAAAGCATCCTAACATAAATGTGGTAGACGACGGCGGTACCTCGGCCATTATTTCTGCGGCTGAGTGTGCAATCCCCATTTATTCGGGTTCAGGGGAAGAACGGTGCCCTGGTGGTTGCTGGAGATTGCTGAGGCGATTAGAGACCGCAGGCGCATTATGCAGCGCCAAAAACTAAACCCATTTTTTTGTGAATCTCATTGTTTTTCAACGGCTTTGTGCCTGAGCCGACAGTTAGAGACCGCAAGCAGGAGTGCTGGGAGAGGTATATGTCTGCCATTGGATCACGTACCTGTTCATCCCAGGTGTGGAAAAAGATGAGGCGTGTCTATGATTATCAGTCCTTTCAGTGTGACTGTGGTTTCCGTGAATGGAGCAGTTTGCACAGATCCATATGCAGTTGCCGAACACTTCGCTGTGCGCTATGCACAGAGTTCAGCAACTGGGCATTATCGACCAGCCTTTTGCGCCATGAAAGAATGGGAGGAACGAAAGATGCTCTCCTGGGTCGCCGTGTGGAGCTGTACAACGCTCCATTCAGTGAATGGGAACTCCTTAGTGCTCTTACTTACTGCCCTGACACAGCCCCTGGGCCAGAGCGCATCCACAACCAGATGGTTAAATGTTTGTAAAACGAATCGAAACAAGAACTTCTAGCCATGTTTAATCGCATTTGGAGCTATGGCGTCTTGCCATTTCAGTGGAGAGTAAGTATCATCGTTACAGTAATCAAAACTGGCAAAAACCCACACGAATTGGACAGCTACCGACCCATCAGTCTCACCAACGTTCTTTGCAAGTTGCTAGAACGTATGGGTGGGCCGGCGGCTGGGCTTGCTTCTTGCGTCTCGCAGTCCCCTGTCACCACGTCAGGATGATTTCCAGAAAGGGCGCTCAGCCTTGAACAACCTTTTCTGCATTGAGTGCGCCATCTGGGCAGCATTTTCAAGGCGCAAACATTTGATAGCCGTTTCTTCTTATCTTTCTAAGGCCTATGACACGACCTTGTGACACCATATTCATAATACGTTACACGGGTGGCCTCTACAGGGATCGACCCCCCCCCCCCCCCATTTTTATCAACAACGTTTCAGCGCTTGCATCTTCTGTGTACAGATCGGCGCTTCTCGTAGTTCTTTGCACAGCCAGGCGAATGAGGTTCCACAGGGATCTGTGTTGACTGTTCCCCTATTTTAGTGGCTAGTAATGATCTAGCAGCAACAGCAGCAGCAGTAGGGTTGTCAGGATCTCCCTCCCTCTAAGAACTAAAATAGATGCAGAAGTCGTCAGCATAAAGTACACGTGTTGCTTAATGCCAGCTGCAGGGAACCATACACAAGGCACAGACATGGGCACTCTCCCACAGGTCACGGTCTGCATGGCCACTACGGTTGGGGGTTCGAATGCCCCCTCGGGCATGGATATTTGCGCCGTCCTTAGCTAGTTCATAAGTAGTTTGTAAGCTTATGGACTGATGACCCCGTAGTTAAGTCCCATAAGTTCTACAAACATTCGAACATTAGAACTCTCCCACAGGTTCCACTTCTCAGCCGTCAAGATGTGCATTATGCACTCTTGTTGGCGTCGCAGGGTTCACTCACATCCAGAGCTTTACCTTGACGGGCAACTACTTAACGTAGTGGAAACACATTGTTTCTTGGGGCTAGTATTCGACGACAGGCTTACAAGGCTTCCCCATATTCGCCAACTCAAACAGTACTGCTCGAAGCACTTTAACGCCCTCTGCTGCCATAGTAACACCACTTCGGGTGCAGACTGCAGTACACTGCTGCAGTGCTATAAGGAACAGCAGAATTGCACATGGTTCAGCATCACCTTCAAAACCGCAGTTGTTGGACCTGGTCTATCACTGTGGGGTGACAGGAGCCATTAGAAGAAGCCCTATGAACAGTGTCCTTGTGGAGGCTGGGGAGCCTCCTGTCCGTATCAGGTGGCATCAACTGCTGGAGAATAACACTGCTAATGTCAGTGGTTTTCCTAACCACCGGAACCACCGTCTCCTTTGTCCCAGTACTGTACTCCACATTCCGCAAAGGCAGACGAGATTGGGTGTGCAGCTGGTGTCCGGGTTAGGTCTCATCTTTGTGAACTGGAGTCTGTTTCCCAACCATCTCTCCTACACAACCATGGTGTATACGTCGGTCTCGCCTTCGTTTGGAATAGTCAAAGTACTCCAAAACCTCTGTTCACCCTGACACCCTCCAGAGCCAATTTCTCTCAACGACTGGCGGATTCCTGGTCTCCACAATAATCTACACCGACGGATCAAGGGCAGATGGTCGTGTCAGTTTTGCCTATACGCTTGCAGGACATAATGAGTGGTGCTCCTTGCCGGATGGCTGAAGTGTATTCACTGCGGAGCTGGTAGCCATCTATTGCACACACGAATCCATCCTTTCTTGCCCCAGGGAGTCCTCCATCATCTGTAGTGACGCCCTGAGCGCTCCACAAGCCATCGACCAGTGTTTTCCATGCAATCCTCTGATAGTTGTTATAAAAGTGTCCATGATCGCCATAGAACAATGAGGGCAATTAGTAGAATTCCTTTGGACTTTATGATGCGTCAGGATGGAATGCAATGAGCTGCCTTACAGGCTGGCAAGAGGCTACCATTAACCAGTCCTCAATTTAGGTATCCCATCTACCAATCTCCGATTAATTTTGTTCTCGGTTTGTTCTCGGTTTGTGGAGTATTGACTGGGGCACCCTACAAGTGCCCAACCAATTATAGTGTGTAAAGGAGGCAACCAACGTGTGGAGGATCTCTCTGCAAACCCCTTGCAGGGACTCTGTTGTTCTCAGCCAACATCGTATCTGCCATACTTGGCTTACGCATGGTCACCCTCTCCAGCGCTCCTCCTGAGTGAGTCTTTTCTATTCCCTACAATCCTTTGACTATTCTCTCTTCCCTGATGTCCATGAGCGAACCGACAACTCCTTCCCACCGCCCGCCCCCAGCTTCCAGTACTTGGACCACATTCTTCCTTCATCATTGAACACACCTATCACCACCCATGACATAATTGACACTCTTTGCGCCAAACGCAACACCGCCACCAGTCAAGACAGGCTGACCTACCAACACCTCCAGGCCAGCCCACCTCCTTCCTGAAGTCCTCGTTAACGTCAGCCTTTTCACTGGCTTTTACCTCGACTTCTGGAAGACCTCCCGCATTCTCACGTTCCTCAAACCTGAGAAGCCCCCATCCGAGACATCATCCTACCGTCCTATCACTCTCACCTCCATATTCAGCAAGGTCCTGGAAATCATCCTCTCCTGTCTTATCCATAGCTCCTCCGCCACCACCAGTTCCTCTCCCTTTCCCAATGTGACTTCCGACCATCCTCTTCCGACGACCAGCTCCTTCACCTGACTCACGTCCTATCCATCCATTTACTTCCCCTCACTCTGCCATCTTTATCTCCATCGATATCGAAAAAGCCTACGACCATGTAATGGCATTCTGGTTTCGATTTCAAGCTCCAGTTCTATGCCCTTCCTAATTGCTTACTTCCTCAGCCACTGCCCCTCCTATGTCACTGTCTGCAACTCCGACTCCCGTTTGTTCTACCCCTCCGCCTGGGGCCTCAAGGTTCCGTCCTCTCTCCTTTCCTTTATCTTATCCATTCCGCCAATATGCCCCAACCCAAGCCTCCTGTCTATCTCCTACATGGTGATGACACCGCCTTCCTAGCCCTCGCCCCCTCCCTTTCCCTTTCCCGTTCCCAGATTTTGCTCCAGTCCCACCTCACGGCTTTCGCCTCATGGTGTAACCAGTGGCTCCTCTTCGTCAATCCAGAGAAATCCCAGGCAATCATTATAGGTTGTACCACCCCTTCCTTCCATCTCCCTGACTTCTACTTCACCCTTCACAACCGTCCTATCCGGCACAGCTCTACCCTTAAGTACCTCAGACTAACCCTCGATCTATCCCTTTCCTGGGCCCCAAACTCCTTACAGGCCGGACTTGGGGGTGTCGGCCCCTCCACCATCCTCTACACTTGCCGCTCCCTCCTGCGTCCTGTCCTCTGCAGTTTCCATCCCACCTGGATTTCCGCTCCCCCTTCCTACTACAAAACCCTCCAAATCCTTGAACCCCACGCCCTCCATCTCACCTACCGCATCCGGCTCCCTTCCCCCGTGTGGATCCTGTATGACCTCATCCCGTTTCCCCCATCTCCTTGAACAAAGTCGGATCCTATACACTTACCGTAAAATAGACTCCGGCAACCCCCTGGTCTACCCCATCCTCACCAACCCTGGGCCTCTGCCACTCTGCCGCTGCATCTCTCCCTCCCTTCACCTCCGCACTCTCCACGTCCTTTCCCCGGGTAACTTCCGCCACCTCCCCCTATCTGATTACGTCCATCGTCCCGACATATACCCATCCTACCAACCCTGATCCTTCCCTGTAGATGAAGCACCCCCTCTCGCTTCACCTCCCCCTCCGTACCCTGGAGTCCCTGCGCCGCCACCTCCTCCTTTCTCACCCTTTCTCTTCCTCCGCGCTTTCCGCGTTCTCCTACCTGGCGGGGTCCTGTGTCGTACGTTTTAACAGTGCTTCGTTGATTGTCGTGTGTGAAGTGCTACAGTAAGTGCTTTTATTTGCGTCCACCGCCAACAAACAAGCGTCGCATCGTGTGTTTTAATATTGTCTCCGAGCACTCGCCGTCCTGTGTTTGCTGTCATACTATATGTTTTTAATGTCACCGTGGCTGTTTGTTTTAACAGAATAAATGTGTTTTTAATCATCTGTCAAGCAGTCTGTATTTCGAACTGCCGCCGTGTCTGTGTCTACATTCAACGTTATTTTATCTCCAGTTTATTTTAAGTATATTTATGTCTATATGTTCATTCTCTCGGCTGAAGAGCAGCACATCGAGCTGCTACTAGCCTACTGGCATTGTAACTGTGCTGGTGTTAAAATACAATAAAGGAAAAAAATGGTGTAGCAGTGTTTAATTTTTGTGCTATTGAAATTAACTTTTCTTTTATGTACTTGGAAAAAATGAGTCTTAATTTGTTTATTCTAATCCAGCATTTCTCATTAAGGCTTTGTGTAATAAGTTCTTCTAAGTATTTAAATTTTCAACAGTTTTTATGTCGAGTTCCCAATTTTATTTTATTAGCTTCTATTAATGTTTTCCTTCCTTTTTCTCTCGGAAGACGTTTTAAGAGCGATTTACGGTCAGGATTGCTGTTTGCTGATGACCTAGCTCTTTATGATAACATTTAATAAACCAATCCATGAATAGTTTAATTTTTGTCGTCTTTTTGTGTTCAAACTTTTTGTTGGGTTGTCCTTGTACCGTACCGTACCGTCATTTTCTTTATTCAATTACTGTTATAAGGCTTCGTTGACTGTTCGCCAGTTTTAGCTAGTTTTACCAAGAATGATTTAGGAATTTCCCCTCTAAACATTTTCGAATCTACTTTCGTTATGGTAAGTTCTGTCAGCTGAATGTTGCGCGCTGTCAGAAATGTCATAATATCTAACAATTTAGGTATATAGATATCGTCATTGGTTTTACTAAAGACTGTAAATGAGGGCATTGTTTCATTTGCGGTAGTTGTTTTCAGAATAATGACGCGTTCGGCACTACTCCTCCATATTCCTGGAGTCCTAGTCCCCAAATTCTGAACAGATATTCTTTCGGACTACAATATTGTGTGAAATATAGGAAATTCTCGTAGGTACAGTACAAGACAGCATTTTCTCTTGTTGTCTAGATCACCTTTTGTCCTTCCTTAAAAATTAGCTTAATTATAGCTGTGGTCAACTCTTCTTAGAATTTTATGGTTTCCAATTTTAAGGAAAATTGAATGTTTCAGAGTTCTTTTATGAACATACTTCCATATTTTCTCAAACACTTGATTTGCACCTTATTGTATAACAATTAAAATTTTCGTTATGTTTCTGCCATTATGTCAACATTTTCCTTGTTTATGGCCTATTCTTTTGTCTTTTTTCTCAGTGTCGGTGGGTTATAAGTCGGTAATTTTTTTATGAAATGCTTCCAAATAATCTCTGCATCAGTTTCGTAGTAGTTTTCTTATTTGGAACTGATATTGCTTCTTTGTTTTTCTGATGATTTGCAAGATATTTTTCTTGATGACTTAGAGGTTAGTTGCATTTTCTGCTGTTTTGTGACTTTCAAGTACTTTGCATGATGTCTTTCATCATAATCTGTAATTCAGCATACATGATTTTTACGTTGGGCCGATTCTTCAACAAGTTATTTTAAAACTGGCTTCAGCTCCTCAAGATTGTTCTCAACATATTATAGATATTTGTCAAAATATTGAATATATTTTGTAACTCATTTACACTGACGGAACTTATCTGTGACAGACATATAAGAAATACAAACAAAACTAAATTTTTAGTGTTAATGGTGTCTTTTTTCACGAGGGCTGATCGCCAGTCAGACGGAGAAACTTCACACACGCACACACACACACACACACACACACACACACACACACACACACACACATAACCCTCATCACCACCTACTGCATTCACACTCTGTTCCGTCAGGGAACTCAGTATGTCTTTGACTCCAGTTTCGCCAATCCTGTATATAGCACAATAAGCTGGGGACTGCATCGTGCCAACAGCTTTCTACTGTGTATGCTCTGAGTGTAGCATACACCGTTCCACCGTCGCACTGTACGGTGATCACTGAGACACAGAGCCTGGTAATCTTGGCTTATCTGCCGTGGTCGCGACGACGGTCAAAACCCATATAAAAAAACCGAATCTCAAAGTATACTGCGCGCCGAGAAGATCCATGGCTGGTGAAGTGCAATGGTCGCTAGGAGACAACCTCTGAGCATCAGCCACACCTCAGACATTAACATTATCCAGGCGTGTGGGGCTGTGTGTTGATGTACCACTTACCCTAACTGCTTGTGGGGCAAAATTAAAAGGGGAAATAATAATGCTGGTGGTCGAACGGCCACCGACGTCTCCAAGCAGAAGCCCCCTAACCCCAGGGGGCTCACAGTTCTTTCGTGAGTGGCGAGCACGTGGCCCTGAGCTATTTCAGTCTTTCTTCCTTCTTTCCTCCCTGAACTGCATTTCCTTTCCCTTCCCTTTCCCCTCCCCGTCAATTCTTATCTACACTCATTCCCCACCCCACCGGCGGACTGATAATATTAGAAGATTGGTCGCCGTATCCCAAACAGCCAACCAAGCATGGACGGACGTTGTATAATGCATGACATACCTACCCCTAATCTTTCCTGGCCACACCCTGTGAGGAATGTAGGGCCCAAAATGAAGCTGATGCATACGCCCATTGCACGTGTTATTAAGGCGAACAGATGGGAAATCCTTTCTCAAAAACAGGTTGTAATTTAGATGGTAGGAATGACCAAGATGAGATCCAGGTCAGTCATGATAATGATGTTCTTCCCTGCCCAGTCGTCGGCGTTGCTCACCTGTGACAAGCTAGGTAATTTCCGCGATACCGATACACCAAACACCGTCCAGTAAATTATATTCCATAGATATCTGTTACTACAGTATTTTGAAGAATCATGTGCCACAGCGGATTAGCTGTGCATACTGGGGCTCCATGCTGCAGTGCGCGCGGCCGTTCGCCGTTGGGGTTCTAGTACCCCCCCCCCCCCACTCGGGCATGGGTATTTGTGTTGTGCTTGGGTTAGTTTACCTTGGTTTCCAGTCCATAGCTTACAAACTACTTAAACTAAGTAGTTGATTCCGATAGATTTACAAAAATTTGAACATTTTTTGAAGAATTGTGCCCCAATTTGGCGAGGCAGGAGTTCACTTTATTGGCCATGTTTACTGGCGACCGAAGGACAAAATGGTCGCCATCTTGACGTTGGAGGGTGATTCACTGCCGGAAACAGTAAAGTTTGTGAGTTACTGGTGTGAAGTTAAACCCTACATTCCGCCCCCTATGTGGTGTTTCAAGTGCTGGAGGTTCATGCACATGTCCTCCCAGTGTGATGTCAACTTCAATTGCTGGAAGCATGGACATTTCACATCCAAAGATCACTCTAGCTCTCCTTCGATTCATCTTTAGTGTGGTCAGTAACAACCCATTTGCTCATCTGACTGTCTAGTTATGAATAAAGAAAGAAAAGTTATGCAATGTAAGTTCCTGCACAGGTTGTCCTACTGAGGGAAAAAGTAAGTACAAAAAGCTTCAACCTGTAAGCGTGATGTCATGTAACAAATTCATCACAAATGCCATCCCTGGCGACAAGTTTACTACCTGCCCAGTCAGTCCTAGTGGGCTCCTCAGGCCCAAGCGTCTACACCTACTCCTGTGGTGTTGAGAGTCAACTCTCGCAGCCCCCGTCAGGGATTCAGCATTAATTTTCCGAGTATGGACTTGGCGAACTCGGGGTCCTGAGCTGTGGACTGTCACGTCAACTGTCTGCCACACCGTAAGATCTGTACACGCTCTTCGACCATCGTTTGGCATGACGGTGGAACAATGTACGTTTACGAGCCCGGGGATCTTAGCATGATCACCCAGGTCGCGAGGATGGTATAAACCTCTATAAAAGAATCTCAATCTCAAGGTGTGCTATGTGTCAGGGAGAGGTTAAACAGTCGCTAGCGGGCAACCTCCAGGGAACCTGCTACACCTCAGTTGTATAAGGCTTACCGAGGCAAGCGGAGCTGTGCCTGCCTGTGAGAACACGATGTAACGAGCCAATAATAGCGTCGCCAGACGCAAATCTGTATGGGAAAACCGACTTCAATGCAGATAGATAGTACTCCAGATCGTTCCTTTCCTCGGCTGCGCATTGGAACGTAGGGCATAAAAAAGATCCGAGCTGTATTCGCCACAGTACTTGGTATGCACGAAAACTGATGGGGAATCTCTTTCGCCAACAAAGCCGCAGTTTTTTGTCGAACATCTTGAAGACATGTCCTTCTCAAAGATGAGAAGTGGGGTAATTTTAATAGAGACGGCACCCCCTGCCAAAGCTGGGGATGTCCCAGTCAGTGTCACACTCCCAGAAGACGCTCAACATGGTTCAAGGTTTTATTTACCACTGTGATCTCTTGTCACAGTCAGATGATGAGCTGCACACAAACCTAGAACGAAGACACATCTATAGGGGACCTAAGGATCACAGGGTTACCCCTGGTGCTTTTATTCTGGTCGGGAGGGCGATACACTGCCCGAGAAGGTCAGTCATGATATACTGGTGCGACACTGAACTGTACATTCCGCCCCCTATGAGGTGCTTCATGTGCTGGAAGTTAGGGCATTTATCATCCTGATGTGCGTCCACCCACATGTGCTGCGAATTCAGGCGTCCATCCCATCCACACACTCCATGCACCCAACCATGCCTGTGTGAACTGTAAGCAGCTGTATCTGCCTTGCTCACCAGAGTGCTCTCATTTGCACAAGGAACGTAAGATCATGGACATAAAGATCTTTAACCGACTTACGTATTCCGAGGCAAGACGAAAATATGAGTAGCAGCAAAAGATATAGGCATTCGAACTGGTTGGAGCCCTTGTGTCGTCCCCACTTTTATTGGGCACGACACCTACCACTGTACCATCTTCTGTTGGCCCTAGGGGCCAACCATCCTCTACTGCGCCCTTGATGGGAACCGGCCAAACCCCTATTGGAATACCTGCTGTTTGGGGAACTCTCCCCCAACCATCGGAAACACCAGTCTTCATCTCCTGGCTGGAGAAGGAACAGCCTCTTCTAGCTCCTCT
Source organism: Locusta migratoria (assembly GCA_026315105.1). Lineage (NCBI taxonomy): Eukaryota > Metazoa > Arthropoda > Insecta > Orthoptera > Acrididae > Locusta > Locusta migratoria. The sequence continues at coordinate 408,056,286 of CM048749.1, forward strand.
CGCTCGGCAGGGGTCCCTTGGGACACCCCCTTCTGAGGCTACTCAGAGTGCTCCAGAGAATCTTGGCAACAGACTTAAGGATCAACAATGTGCCAGTCTAAGAGCCTCACAGATGGCACTTCTCAGAAGCTCTCTCAGCCCTGAAAACCAAAGAGCCATCGAGAAAGAAAGAAGTGCTCCAAAAAAATAGGAATGTTCGGTGGCTTCAAAGCCACAGCTACCCTCATCTGCTTTCGAAGATAAGGTAGATATCCTCGCATCACCTGAGTCTATCACACTTACTGATGCACCAGAATCTGATTCTCGACTCAGCAGTTACCGAATGGTTGGCGGCATGTTTCCTGCTCTATATTTTTATCATGGCCTATCAGCTCAAAGAGACTGTCATTCTTAATAGCGGTTTGTTCCCCCCCCCCCCCTGGCTGAGCTGCATCACGTTTTGGGCATAACACCTGCTATCTGCATTGCTCTCCAGGAGACCTGGTTTCCAGCAATGCAGACCCCTGCCCTTCGTGGCTACAGGGGATATTATTGTAATTGGAGTGTTTATAACAGCCTAAGGTGCCGTCTGTAGGTATATCCTTATATCTGTTTATAGTGAACCCAATGCCCCTTCAGACACCTTTAGGAGCTGTGGCTGTAAGGGTAAGGATACCACAAGACAGCTCCTGCCTTTTCGACTTCTGGGTGATTTTGACGCCCATAATAAATTGTGGAGTGATGTAATAGTCGGTGACCGCGGTCGAGAGGTCAAGATGTCCCAGCTCGACTTATTAAATGTGCGTGTGCGTGTGTGTGTGTGTGTGTGTGTGTGTGAGGGGGGGGGGCTCGTTTAAAAGACAGTGTGGTTCATGGTACCTACTCGGCTATTGACTTGTCAGTTTTCATCTGTCCGTTGGAGGACAAATGACGATTTTTGTGGTAACGATCATTGTCCTCTTTATATTACTACCCCATCGTCACTGGCCCGAACACCTTCCCCGATGGGCTTTAAACAAGCAAAATTGCGATGCATTCGTTCCCGCTGCCACTCTTGAAGCTCTCCCAGATGACACTATTGATGTGGTAGTTGCAACTGTCACTCAAGAGATTTTGTCTGTTTATCAGGATGCCTCCGGCAAAAGACTGTGCCTTGGTCGTCGGAAGTAGCAGACGCCATTAGAGACAGTAGGCACCATAAGCGACACCCATTAGTCGAGAATATTATAACAGTGAAACGACTCCGTGCTCGACAGATACTATGGAGACAAAAACAGGAATGTTGGGAAAGGTACGTATCCACCATAGGGTCTCGTACTCCACAAGTCTGGACAAAGATCTGATGTCTGTATGGCTACCAGTCAAAGGCAGCAATACCTGGAATCTCCATCCAAGGGGCTGTATGTATGGATGAAAACGCTATTTCTTCCGTACATTAAAACAGCGAAAGAAAAGCAAACACTTCTCATTTACTTCACGCCACCCCACCCAGAGGGTGTATAAACGCTCCGTTTAGTGAGTGGGAATTTCGCAGGGCACCAGCCCATTGCCCTTACTCCGCCCCTGGCCCAGAAAAAATCCATAATCAAATGTTGAAACATCTGACTGACGATTCAAAGCGACATGTTCTTGCGTCGTTTAATCGCATCTGGAGCGGCGGTGTCTTCCCGTCACAGTAGAGAGGGAGCACCATAGTCTCGGTGCTTAAGCCAGGTAAGGACCCGTTAGGTGTGGACAGCTATCGGCCCATCAGCCTTAAAACTGTGAATTGCTCAAACGCATGGTGAGCTGGCGGTTGTCTTAGATCCTTGAATCTCGGGGCGTGGTGGCTGCATGCCAAGGTGGATTTCGCAATGGGCGTTCGACCTAGATAATTTGGTCTATCTTGAGTCTGCCATCCGGACAGCGTACTCCGGACGTCATCTGGTAGCCGTAAATTGTTGAAGGCGTATGACAGTTTTATCCATAATAATTTAGCCGTCCATACATGAGGAGTGATGCAAAAAGATGGAGGTGGTAGGGCTGGTGCCAAAGACAATTATTGCTTGCGGTTACAAAATCTATATTCAAAGACAATAAAGACTTAAAAGCTCTCACAGGGTTGACTAAAGGGTATATAATTAGTCAGGAGCTTAGAATCACACTAAAGAAATTAAAATGAAATAAGTAGCTCTCAAACAATCGATTGGGGCTCATAATATAATTATAATTAAGGCTATTAACAATAAAGTGCCCTCAGATAACGCCCCATAAACACAACACAACAATTTAGGTACAATTTACTCGAACACAACTAAACAATTTAAAATAAAACAATTCATAGTAATTTTAAGAGAAAGTGAACTTGCAATTCAATTGCCCTGGTGACAGAAGTGAGTTAGCTTGGAAAAGGAGCCAAGAAAAACATAACTTTATTGGTATTGGGCAACTTCATATTTACCATGCAGTAAATGACTTGCGACGGCAATAACAACTCCAAATAGACTACACTCATAAATTTTTAGGAAGCGTGAAACACTAACTGATGGGGTAATGTCACCACAACAAGAAAATAATCAAACACAATACTAGAGCCCGTCATTTCAGCCTTTATGCCCGCTGGTAGACTTGCGCATAATAGTTCGCGACGGGAGCGCTCACTGTAGTTCGCGGGTCTGCCGCGAACTAGTTTGTTCTTTTAGTTCGTCCACTCCCAGTGACGGCTGAGCGGCGTGTTTGCGCATGCAGGTGGAGGGAGAAGTTCCCCCACCTAGCTGCGTCATGCGCTTGCTGCTTGAGCCGCTAACGATACCAGGCAAACCAAAAGAAACAGTTTGTGGATAATTTCTCGCGTTTAAGTTTAGAGTTATATCTATATCCTGGCATTATGGAATTTATTAGTCAGATATTGTAGAGTGCAAAATACTTCAAAACAGAAATTTTGTAGCACTGAACTATGTACTGTAGCAGGCAGACGCTAACTCCAAAATGGCTCTCATCAGCAGGAGGCAAACACGTGATTTTTAATTCTGTTTGCGACCTATCACGCAGGTTTTAGTTCGCGACATATCGCGCGTATTCTAGTTCGCGACAAATAGCTCTCTTTTTAATTCGCAGCTCGGCCGCGAAGTAGGTCGCTCTTTTTAGTTCGCTTGTTTTGACTTTTGCTACCGCTACTAAAACTACAGCTGCGCTAAGTCTCAGCTCGAAATGATGGCAACTGGCAGAAGGGAATTACACGATTCTGCGCGCTCTCGCATCCTGTCACTGTTACCCGTCACTCTTAGGAAAAGGAACGGACGAACTAAGAGGCGAGGGATCTGCGAACTAGTTCGTGTAGTTCGCCTGTAGAAGCCCTCTTCCGAACTAGTACGTTCGCGAACTACACAAGACTGCTTGCTTGTAGCTCGTCTCCACCTCACAGCCACGGGGGGCAATGCGGCACCGCGAGTCAGCTGCGGGCGGCCTGCTAAGAGTTTCAGCTGCGCTCGCGAGTCTCGCAGACTCACGAGTCTCTTAGACTCGCGAGTCTCGTAGCACATTGACGACGAAAGAGGACGTTCTGCGACTGATGGCAGACGGGAAATAAGTTCTGCTAGACAGAGCCAGAACAAGCCGCGGTAGTTCCTGCTACGATCATTTTAAGGTACTTATTTAATTAGAAATTTCATGTTAGACGATCGCGGTGCTCACGTTAATATATCGGAATTTTCGTAAGTTTATTTTATAGCTATTTTAACCCTTAACGTCCCAGGTGCGGTCTCACAGACCGCAAGCTCTTATTGTTAGTCAATTGTTAATGGACAGGGGTGGTGGAGGATAATACAGCGATGCGTAATAGTTGCTTCCAACACCTGCACTGTTTTCCACTGTCAGTAGCCACGTTAACACGAGTCCGAGCAGTATTATCACATCTTCTTTTATGCTAGCGATCTCACAGACCGCACCTAGGCCTTTGCGTTATGGATTCAGCACCGAGATCTTCCTCTACTGCGCGTGTTACAGACCCTCATTTTGAGGATACTGTTTTAAAATGGTTTGAAGACCCTTTAGGAAGTGATGTGGGATCAGACAGTGACTGTGAGATTCAAAGTGAACATAATTCAGACTCAGATCAGTGTGAAAGTGAAGAAGAAATTGTATTGCCACCTGTGGATTCCTCGAGTGAAACAAGTAATCGAAATGATGAAGACAGACATATGGGGACAGTATCATCAGCTAAGAATTCTGAAAGAAATATTTTTGGTGGATACAAATTTTCGCTGGTCTTCGAAGCCACTTTTGAGAAACTCCCGTGTGCGCCAGCATATCATTCGTTTGCCGACTGTACGACCACCTGCTCAAGTAGGTGACAATCCAGATATACTCACTATTTGGAATTTGCCGATGACTGACGATATTTTGAATATTATAGTAAAGTGAACTAATGTAAAAATAAACAACGAAAAGCCTGAAAATGAACCAAATGTTTGGCATGAAACAGATTTATATGAACTAAAAGGCTTTTATTGGTTTATTATTTTACTCAGCTGTTTTCAAATCCAACAGAGAAGATTATAAATCATTTATGCCACTGATGGTATAGGACATGATATTTTTAGATGTGTTATACTGAAAAATCGGTTTGGTGTACTTCTAAATTTTCTCACATTCCACGTGAACTTCATGCATCAATTCACCGTGTATTGTGAGTCGCAGAAAAAAGACTAAAGTTGGAGAGCGATTGGGAAAAACGTAGAACATGCTCCACCTATGATTCAAAAAAGAAGGAAAAGACGTGTTATGTTTGCCATTGTTGCAAGAAGCCTATCTGCCTTCAGTGTTCTACCAAAATTTGCACTGAGTGCAGAGAAAACATTTGAAAAGACAAAAGTTACCAACAAAGCAGTAGTGAAGTTTTTATTTTTGTGAATTTTTTTGGTGAGTTTCTTATGTTTTTACCATTACATGCACAGTAAACAATAAAAATATGGCACAAAGTAAAATTTAAAGGCCATAGTATCTGACTTTTTACAGTGTTAATAAAATAATGTAATGTTAAATCCATTTTCTGCAGTTTTGCGTTTGAATATATATATATATATATATATATATATATATATATATATATATATATATATATATATATATATTTCATAAAATTAATTTTAAAATGTGTTCCTTTTACAGAGTTTATGTAGACATAAGTAGCCTTTTGCGTAATAAATTGAATTAGTTCACTTAAATAACAATCAGAACTATTTACGATTATTTAAAAATTGCGGTCTGTCAGACCGCACCTAGGACAGAGTTTGACAGGAAAATGACCTGGTAAGCTAAGGGTTAAACAGGAGTGTGAAAGATTTATTTTCAAATCACTTATATTATAAACAGTTACACTTTAAACTTGCAGTAATTATGATATTAAAGTGTTCAGTTTGTTTTCTCACCATATCGACAATTTGGAATCTGCGCTCGGTTTTAGTGGGTTCTTCAGCATACTGATGTTAATTCTAAGATTTAAAACAGATTAAAGCCTTATTGGGAGAAGGTTGGACGTGCAAATTACAGACTGTAACAACTGTAACATTTTTTCCGCTCATAGTCTATTTAACTTACTTCCACACAAAGTTAAAAGCTCAGTATCAGCAAAAATCATGTTATTAAAAAATTAAATACAAATTATGAAGGACACTAATTTTTTGTGGTAAGAATTAGAAAATTTGTTCTTCCATTTCACTGAAATCTGAATCAGTTTTCATTTACTGATTAATTTTGACAACATTCAGAGGAGAAAACAGCGATCTCTTTGGTATGGTCAATATACAAAAAAGTCTTGATCGTAGAAATTAACAGTTTCAATTAACCGGTTTCGACGTGATGTAGGTCATCTTCGGAATAACAAGTAGCCCATGTGGCCAGTGCTAAACAGTTACCTGTTGGCAGCAGAACAGCCCAGGACAGCCCAGCCCAGCCGAGTGCAGCACTGGACACATGGGCTACTTGTAATTCCAAAGATGACCTACATCAGGTCGAAACCAGTTAATTGGCCTATGGCCACTTCATATTTCTGGCCGCTGGCCGTTTCATTGCTAGCATCGTCAGTGTCTTAAACGAGGAAGAAAGACATAAGTGCAGCATATGTTGAAATGTGGGGTGGGGAGCAGTAGCATATGGCACAGTAGGTGCTGGTTCCCGTGGGAAAGCCCGCCTATGTTACTGGTACTCTCCTCGCATTGGCTGCTGCATTTCACGTTACCTGATTTCTTTTGAAATTAGTTTTGTTTATTATATATAAAATATTAATTATTCAGAGCTGAGAATTTGTGATAAATATCTCTCAATGATAGGCTAGGTTTTAACAGTTTAAAAAGTTTAAGGTGTCTTCTCTTATTGTAACAACAGAAGAGCGATTTTGCAGATGGCGCGACGGCCATGGTTTGGAGCGAAACAGAGTGTCAGGTGTCCTCTCGCAACGCGCCGCAGTTTGTCTCGAGCTGACCACTATACGCGCCGGACCGCGCCGGTCATGAGTAAAGTTTTGTGTAATTTCGATAACAGTCCAGGTCTCAACATGAACTACGGGCAGCATAGGCCGTATCGTATTAACAACAGTTGTTCAAATTTTATTATTCTGAATCTAGACGTAATAAATGGCATCCCTGACATTTAAAAATCTCGCGAGTCGTTTCTTATGCTTCCATCCTGCCGAACTTATTTAGCCTCACGTGTATGCTGAAGAAGAACTAACGACCTGTGTGCCCTCTTCTGCGCTGGGGGGACAACTATAGAAGACAACAGGTTAGTTAGAACTCTATGCTTTCCATAAATACTTGGAGAGTAACTACGGCACCTCGTGCGTACTGTGGGGCGGTACAAACGCACACTGCTACGCAATGTGGGGGTTTTAAGGGATTTGTGGGAGGAAGCAGTACTAACTTCTACGTCCGCAAATAAAACCCTAGGAAACTTGTACCTTCAATTATATTATTAAACGAAAAGTGTTGTATCAATGTTGTATTTAGAAGTTTTTGATACAATAAATTTTTCTTAAATTGTTAATTTCATTTTTATTTGCTGTTAAATCTTGGCTTCATGTCAAAGGCAATATGAAAACATTTGTTTTCTGAATTGTTAGTCCATAACTCTAAAAATAGATTGCAAATAAAGCTACTGTCTGCTGAGAAGTATTGGTTTCTTGGACAGAAGGCACAACAGGGTTAAAGTTCCTGGTAATTATGGTTCATTGTATTACAACTGCAATACATAGTCTTGTTGGCTGTTTTAAAATTCAGGTGATATTTGAAGTTCTCGGGCGTGACGGTGAATGGTGTCGGCATAGCTCAGTGGTAGAGCGCTTGCTCGCAAAAGGCTAAGGTCCCAGGTTCGAGTCCCGGTTCCGGCATACAATTTTAATCTGCCAGGAAGTTACAGATTTACAATAGTTTGTCATTCTGCTGGTTACAGAGGAAACTGCAAATCTAAAGCAGAAACGTTGGCAAACTGTCAGTAGCTCACACATGGCACGCCCCGCGCTGCACCTGTCCTGTAGGCGCGGCCGCTGCTCCATTTGACTGCTACAGTGTGCTCAGTTGGATGCGTGTCTGGTGGCAGGTCACGCACCCAGTCACATCAGCCAGGTGGTAAAAAGAGCGCTGTAATTCTATATATAGTGCTTTACAGATGGCAGAGCTCTGTCTTATGCAGTTTGACAGCGCTCGCAGATGTTCAAATTCAAATGTTCAAATGTTTGTAAAGTTATGGGACGTGACTGCAGTGGTCATCGGTCCCTAAGCTTGTGGGAGGAGTCGAACCTCCGTCGGCGAACTGCCGCACGCACCGCAGCAAAGCGTCTTAGTGCGCACAGCTATTCCTCCGTGGCTCGCTGATGTTCCTGGCTTATTTCCTCCCGCAGGGGACCCACAGCTATTTTGCGGGTAGGTGTGTGGCGCGCACGGGGCCCCGAGCTGAAGCAGCCTTTCTTCCGCCTCAGGCTGCTTCACTTTCCCTCCCGGTTTATGCCTTCGCCCGGAGACGGGCGTCCTATGCGAATTAAGGTGGTTTCTTTTCCTAGTTTCTCTTATTCCTTGGTTTCTTCCTTTCCTAACCTTTGCTTTTGTCTTTCTCCCGTTGCTGTACTCTCCTAGCATTTCTGTCCTCCTCATTAGTCTCCGCTTCGGCGTTTGAGACACTTCTTTCTCTTCACTTCCTCTATTCTTCTTCTTTCCTCCCTGTGCGTGTCTGAAGGCCGACCCCACGCATTATCATGCGTAGCAGGTGATGGGGTAACGCGTAATTCCCCGCCCCGGGTAGACAATTAGGGCACGTACGTACCCCCTGGTAAAGGCCAGGCCCAGGGAGGGGTGATTATCCGAGCTGATTCCTTCCGAACATGCCGATTGGTCTCTCCGTCAGGTCTCGGGAGGTGTGACCTGAGGTGTGAACAATCACCTAAGGCGGGTAAGCCCTCAGAGAGGGCCCCCACTAGGATGGAGCGCGTCATCGGAGACGCCGGTAATCACGGGTGACACTTCCGCAATGACTTCCTTCTCTTCTTCTGTGAGTTTAACCCAGAAATATCGCCTCAGCAAAAGAAATCTTTGCCTAATCTTCCGAAATTCCTTGTTGTCTCTCGAACCGACGGTTAAGATTTCACTTCTGTAAATCCTTTCGTCATTCAGAAAGGTATTGATGCAATCGCTGGCCCTGTTAAAACCTGTTTGCGTCACCGAAATGGTACATTGAAGCGAACAGTGCCTTCCAGGCCCAAAAACTAATACGGACTACGTTGTTACACACGTTTCCTGTCAAGGTAGAGGCGCATCGCACACTCGACTCGTCACGGGGGGTAGTTTTCACGAGATCCCTTGACGGGTTGTCTGACAAAGACATACAAACCTATATGTCCGATTAGGGTGTAACAGCCGTGCATAGGGCGTTGAAAAAGGTAGATAACCAGCTGACACCAACTCGTACTGTGTTTTTGACGTTTGCAGAGTTGAACTCCCGTCGAAGGTCAAAGCAGGGTGCGAAGATATCTCCGTCTGCCATTATATACCAATCCCAACGCGCTGTTTCCAATGTCACAGATACAACCACACCCATCAATCTTGCCCTAATGCAGCAAAATGTGTCACTTGTGGTAGGGACGCTCATGAGGGGGATTGCCCACCTCTGTCCCCTCACTGCCTTAATTGCAACGGTGAACATGCGGCTTCCTCTCGAGACTGTCCTGTATATAAGGATGAAAAGGTCATTCAGCGAATTCGGATTACGGAAAAGGTATCAACATCTGCCGCTCGAAAGTTGTTGGCGAGTCGAAAGCCCACTGTCCTCCCAGCGGGCACATACAGTAAGGTCCTCACCTCCACTCGACCTACTAAGGATTCAGGTACCCAGACCTGTAACTTCACTTTCGCTGACACAGTTGTGCGATCTGCCAGCCCGAAGATTTCCCGTTCCACGTCCCTGCGTCCTCCTGCTGCTTCTAAAGTTCAGTCTTCGTCCACCTCTAATAAACCGAGGGCACCTAAACAAGATGCCCGAACTTTGAAAAAGGAACGCGTCCGTGAAGATTTTCTGCGAACTCAGGCTTCCCAACCCTTAACTGCCTCTTCTCACCGTCACTCTTCCAGCAGAGCCAACAAGAGAAAGAGTTCCTCTCCTTCCCCACCGAGGCGTGACCCATCCGTCACGCTGCCCAACAGTAGTCGGCCCCGATCATCTTCTGTCTTGCCGGGACGCACTACTGTTAGATAGGCAACCAGCACTTTACCGGCGGCGGAAGCTGCCCCTCCTGATAAAATCGGGAAGGTGGCAGATGTATTAGTTGAACCTATGGAACATAGGGAAGAATTTAAACTACTCCTTCGATTGCACTGCCCGCTTCTAGTTTGTCTCCAAAAAACTAAATTACGCCCAAGTGATCGTGCAGACTTCCCCCACTACACGTCTGTGCGTTTCGACCTGCCACCCGTGGAAGGTACCCCAGCCCATAGAGGGGTTCTGATGCTCATTCGGGACGACATCTATCACCATCCCATTTCATTGCCTACTCACCTACAGGCAGTTGCCGTCCGCATCACTCTATCCACCTTTTCCTTTTCCCTTTGTAATATATATTCGCCATCGTCATCCGCCCTTACTAGGGCAGATGTGCTACACCTCGTTGACCAGCTCCCTTCACCTTTCGTGTTGGTAGGCGACTTTAATGCCCACCACCCCCTATGGGGCTCTCCGGCACCTTGTCCGAGAGGCTCCCTTTTGGTGGACCTTCTTCAACACCTCAATCTTGTCTGCCTCAACACCGGTGCACCAACCTTCCTTTCCGACACAACAGACACTTATTCCCATATAGACCTCGTAATGTGCACTCCTCATCTTGCCGGTCGGTTTGAGTGGTATGCACTTTCTGACTCGTACTCGAGTGACCATTTTCCTTGTGTCATCCATTTCCTGCATCATTCACCATCTCCTCGTCCCACCAGTTGGAACATTTCTAAAGCCGACTGGGGGATTTACACTTCCATGGCAGTTTTTCACAATCAGGACTTTTCCAGCTGTGACAGTCAGGCCGAATACCTCACAGAGGTTATTCTCACAGCTGCCGAACATTCCATACCTCGTACATCCTCTTCTCCACGTCGCTTCCCGGTCCCCTGGTGGACTGCAGCCTGCCGTGATGCTCTTAGAACCCGGCGCCGTGCTTTACGCACCTTCCACCGCCACCCAACGTTGGGGAATAGTATCAACTATCAATGACTGCGAGCGCAATGTCGTAAAGTTATAAACGACAGCAAAAAGGCTTGCTGGATTGCTTTTACCGGTTCTTTTAACCGTTTTACTCCCTCCTCGGTTGCCTGGGGTGGCCTATGCCGTTTATCCGGCATAAAGGTCCACTCCCCGATTTCTGGCCTGACCGATGAGAATGCAGTCCTTGTGGACCCTGCTGATATTTCCAACGGATTGGGCCGTTACTTTGCGGAGGTTTCGAGCTCTGCCCATTACCACCCTGCCTTCCTCCCTCGCCAACAGGTAGAGGAGGCTCGCCCGCCTTCTTTCCACTCTTTTAATCGTGAAAGTTATAATGTCTCCTTCACCATGCAGGAGCTAGACCGTGCTCTCGCCTTGTCCCGATCTTCTGCACCCGGGCCCGATTCCATCCATATTGAGATGCTTACAAACCTTTCTCCTGCGGGCAAGTGTTTCCTACTCAGCACCTATAATCGCATATGGAATGAAGGTCAGGTTCCCACAAGTTGGCATGAAGCCATTGTTGTCCCCATCCCCAAACCAGGGAATGACAAACATCTTCCGTCAAGTTATTGTGCTATTTCTCTTACTAGCTGCGTCTGTAAAGTGATGGAACGCATGGTTAACGTCCGGTTGGTCTGGCTCCTCGAATCACGACACCTCCTGACTAATATCCAATGTGGTTTTCATAGACACCGCTTTGCTGCTGATCACCTCGTCACCTTATCGACCTTAATTATGAATAAGTTTTTAAGGAAGCGACAAACGGTAGCAGTATTCTTGGACTTAGAGAAGGCATATGATACCTGTTGGAAGGCGGGCATTCTCCGCACATTGCACACATGGGGCCTTAGTGGCCGCCTCCCTCTCTTTATTAAAGTATTTTTGGCGGATCGCAAGTTCCGGGTCCGGCTGGGCTTCTGTTTTGTCAGATACCTTTCCCCAGGAGAATGGGGTGCCACAGGGCTCCGTCTTGAGCGTGGCTCTTTTTGCCATTGCAACCAATCCGATTCAGCCGATTTCAGCCGACGTTTCCCGATCTCTTTTTGTAGATGAATTTGCAGTTTATTGCAACGCCCAGCGGACGTTTCTCTTGGAGCGTTGTCTTCAACGCTGTCTTGACCGCCTATACTCCTGGAACATTGTGAACGGCTTCCGCTTCTCCACTGAGAAAACAGTGAATAAACTTCTGGAGATACAAGGAATTTCTTCCACCTTCTCTACCTCTCGGCCCCGTAGCTCTCCCTTTCGTGGAGACAACGAAATTCTTGGGACTCATGCTGGATCGTAAACTTTGCTGGTCCCCACACGTGTCTTACCTGGCTGCCCGTTGTGCCCGATCCCTTAACGTTCTCCGTGTCATCAGTGGCACATCATGGGGAGCGGATCGTGCCGTCATGCTTCCTTTACCAGGCCATTGTTCAGTCGAACCTCGACTACGGAAGCCTTGTATACTCTTCTGCACGGCCGTCGATTCTCCACCGTCTCAACTCTATTCACCATCGGGAATTACGCCTGGCGACGGGAGCATTTTATACGAGCCCTATTGAAAGTCCGTATGCGAAACCTGCTGTATTACCCTTGACCACTCGCCGTGACATACTCTTGTCGGTACGCATGCCGCTTGCGGTCGATGCCCAACCATCCATCTTACAGATTATTTTTAGACGACTCACTCGATCGCCAATATCAGATGTCTGCGATAGCCTTACTTCCACCTGGAGTTCGGTTTCGCCGCCTGCTTCAGCGGCTCGATTTTACCCTTCCCTCAACATTTTGGTTGAGCGAGAGCCCATTGCCACCATGGAATCATTCCCAGGTTCACACTCACGTTGAACTTAGTTCGCTGCCCAAGGAGAGCACCCCGGATTTGGTATACCGCTCGAGGCTTGTCGAACTCCGTTCGCGGTTCGATAATGCCATATTTATTTATACTGATGGTTCCAAGAGCACTGATGGTGTTGGATCTGCCTTCGTCGTCGGGGACAACCGTTTCCAATACAAGCTCCCTGACCGGTGCTCGATTTTCACGGCTGAACTTTCTGCCCTCCACCAGGCTGTTTTTTATACCTTCCGCCGCCGCCAACCTTTATATGCCATATGTTCGGACTCCCTTAGTGCCCTGCAGAGTCGTAAGGACCCTATGTCGACCCATCCTCTCGTGTATTGGATCCAACACTCCCTCCAGTTGGTAGCAGATGACAGCTGTCACGTTTCTTTTCTGTGGGCCCCTGGCCACGTGTGTGTGCCCGGGAATGAGACCGCCAACATAGCAGCCAAGGCAGCAGCTCTTTTGCCTCGCATGGCTACATTTTGCGTCCCATCGGACGTTGTTCAACGGTCTCTTCGCCGGAGTGTCGTGTCGTCCTGGCACAGTGCGTGGTTCTCACTGCACAACAATAAATTGAGAACTGTAAAACCGATCCCGACCGCTTGGAGGACCTCCTCACACCCCTCTCGGCGAGAGGAGGTCATCCTGGCCCGGTTGCGGATCGGTCACTGCCGTTACAGCCACCGTCATTTGCTAACCGCCGACCCTGCACCGCTGTGCTGCTTCGGTGAATTGCTGATGGTGCGACATGTTTTACTGTGTTGTCCCAATTTTAATCATCTCCATGTAGCCCTTCACTTTCCGTCTACTCTGGAGGAACTTTTAGCTGATGACACACGAGCAGCTGCTAGAGTTTTGCGTTTTTTTCAACATGGCCAATATATCAAAAGATATTTAACCCATTTAATTGTTTTTATCTTTGTTTTTAGCCTTCTTTTGATACTCTATCTGGTAGTTACTAATTTCTTCAAGATCTAGCGAATCTCCGTTCTTATCTGGGCGCTAATGACCTCAGCAGTTGTGCGCCCTAAAACCACAATTTAAAAAAACCTGGCTTATTTCGTCACGAAGTGGTATTTCTGACCTTCGAATTCTTTATTGTGGAACCTCGTAAGAAGTAATATCTCTATTATCCGATTCACAAGTCGAGAATATAACACAGCAGATTAAGAAAGGGGTGTTAACACGTACCCTCAGCCATGCATCATATGGTGACTTGTGATGTATACAACTCCTGTCCATACATACATACATACATACATGCATTCGTCAGTTGTCACTGGTCAAACAATGTCGAAGTCTGTTGTAAAGTATCCTATCTCACGCAGCGTACAAAATGTTATAAGGCTAGTGGTTTTCCTCTTGTCATGTAGGTCAAGTGTGCAGAAGTTCATCAAAACTAGTGTAAAATTTTAGATTTGTATGCAAAAACACACACAGACACACACACAACACACACACAGAGAGAGAGAGAGAGAGAGAGAGAGAGAGACAGAACATCATACAAAAGATGTTCCTGTTGTAGTTTTAAATGATTTTATAGTCCTTCTTGCGACCTTTAGATTGTATAAGAGGCAAGTAATTAACTATTCTCCTTTAGATGCTAGTGGTTCCTGTGATCCTATTGGTGTGAAAATGTGTTGGTGGCATTCAACAACAGTGGACTGAAGAAATGTACTAATCTCGCAAGCAAATAATGCAATCAGGTTTATGTGCGGGACAGAATACTATTATACATTGCCGGCCGCGGTGGCCGAAGGGACTGAGGCGCTCCAGTCTCGGTCTGCACGGCCACTACGGTCGGGTGTTCGAATCCCCCTCGGGCATGGATATTTATGCCGTCCTTAGTCTTAGTTACTTCATAAGTAGTTTGTTAGCTTAGGGACTGATGACCCCGTAGTTAAGTCCCATAGACTATACAAACATTTGAATTTTTTTTATTATACATTAATAAAAAGTTGTAAACGTAGCTAAATATATTTTCTTTTAAAACTAAATACACTACTCTTAGAACCATTAGTAGCTCGACATCATTACCACCAGACTAGCAGACAACCAGACAAAACACTGGCACATTCCGTTATCTAGTTTACCGGTGTTGTACTTTTACCTGTGCCGTCGATCACCATCATTGTCATTTTTCTTTTAATTTTTTAAAAATTATTATAGCTGTAGTTTTACACAGAAGGAATATTTTCTCACAATATTTAGTTTATAACACACCATAAAGCAGTTAACAGTTTATAATAAACATGATAGTCTCTTTCTAAATCACACTCAAAGAGACAGTATACCACACTTGGCTGATTTCCCTTCCGCTACGAGTCTGACCGAGTCGCCTCGCTCGCGAGCGCGTGTGCTCGAGCTACGAGCTGCTGGCTGCGCCACTCCCGAGCACCGGCCGCGCAAACGAATAACTAGCGAGTTTCTGGCCCCTTCTGACCGGCTCTACACAATACTACTAACAATAACGGGCATTAGACACTGCCCCATAAATGTAACAGGTAGAACAGTAGCTAGCTCTCAATGTAGAAAAATGTAAGGTGATGCGCATGAGTAGAAAAAACAATCCTATAATGTTCGAATACAGCATCAGTAGTGAGCTTCTTGATGCGGTCGCGTCGTTCAAATATCTAGGCGTAACATTGCAGAGCGATATGAAGTGGAACGAGCATGTAAGGACAGTTGTGAGTAAGGCAGACAGCCGACCTCGGTTTATTGGGAGAATTTTGGGAAGATGTACTTCACCTGTAAAGGAGACCGCGTATAAAACGCTTCTACGACCACGTCTTGAGTATTGCTCAAGTATTTGGGACCCGCAACAGATCGGTTTGAAGGAAGACATAGAGGCGGTTCAGAGGTGAGCAGCTAGATTTGTTACCGGTAGGTCCGACCAATGCGCGAGTGTCACGGAAATGCTCCGGCAACTCAATTGGGGATCGCTGGAAGAAAGACGACGTTCTTTTCGTGAATTTCTGTTAAGTAAATTTAGAGGGCCGGAATTTGAAGCTGAATGTAGTACGATCTTGCTGCCGCCTACTTACATTTCGCGTAAAGATCACAAAGACAAGATAAGAGAAATTAGGGCTCGTACGGAGGCATATAGGCATTCTTTTTTCCTCGTTCAATTTGGGAGTGGAATAGGAAAGGAAATGCCTAGTAGTGGTACAGTGTACCCTCCGCCACGCACCTTACGGTGAAGTGCGGAGTATGTATGTAGATGTAGATGTAGAGCTAAAACTTGTATGGGGCTAGTTTATTAATGAATAATAAAGTACAATCGTAAAACGGTTGCCGTAAACTTCGGGTGACACCACAGATAAACCATTCCAAATACAGGCACAATTTAAACTCAAGAAGAGTAAGTTGCAATAACCAGTGACGCAAGCAAGTTAACTTATACAAACAGTGAAAGACTGGTAAAGTTTGTGCCTTATAATGTTCAATGCAGCTTGCAAATTTGAACAGGAATGGCAGCAATAGGTAAACTTAGCGCTTTTTAGTGCACAGCAACAGAGGAAGGGAAGGAAAGGAGTGATGTATGGTTAAAAATTAAGGTGGACAACACATACTGCGAAATTGTACATCAGTGCTCTGACGCCATCAGTATGCCAACTAAACCAAATCATTCCTTGAATAACACATTTGGGTGCTTAAATGGAGCTCTGTGCGCTGATAATACTGGTTCACGTAAATATATGATTAACTAGTACACGTCTACGTACACAACCCAGAACACACACATCATCAGCGGGGTTGGGAACAAAACATGACACTCGGCATGAAACAAAACCGAACTATTCAGCGGCTGCAGAAAACAGTACCAGCACCTCACACACGAAGAGTGGAATGCACACCAAAACTTAAAGCCATCGGCGCCACAGGTCGGCAGCAAGTATCAGCTGGGTCTTTCGGCGATGAACACTAGTGGAGTGTCATTACAGTATACTCCATACGACAATATGCAGAAGGCAGCCACACACGGAGTGATACCAGAATAAGCACGCCGCTGCGAGACGTCGGTTGTTTTCAGGGCGAGCTCCCAATGGTAACTCGCGTCGGCCCACGTAGAATGATAGTCAATCCGGTCGCCGGTAACTACGTCCTCAAAGGCGGTGACTGCACTCGCCTTCCGAGTCGCCGCTGCGGCGGCAGACCACCTCGCTGTTTGCTCTCGCTAGGACCGCCAGATCGGCCCAGTACAACACCAACTGCCCCCTCGACCAACACCTCCTATATATAGGAGGTGTTGCCTTGACTCCGCAGGCGTCCTCGATATAGCCCGTCGGAACGCGGCACTAGTGCCGGCCGCGAGACAACAAACAACGAAATTAGCCACGCCATCCGCGGTGCAATAACGAAGAGAAATCGATACGCGCATAACCGGTACTGGAACCAGTAGCCAACCAAACACGAGTCGACTCAGCTCAATACCTTTCGTGTTCTACTTGGTGCATCCTGTAGCATCCTTCATGTCCAGGAGAATGGGGTCCCTCACGGCTCTATATTAAGAAGTCCATTTATTTTACTGGCTATTAACGGCTTAGAAACAGCAGTATGGTCGTCAGTATACCAATCATTGTATACTGGCGACTTCCGCATATATTTAACTCTTCTATAATGTGTGTTGCAGAACGCCAGCTGCAGGGAGCCATACGCAAGCCGCAGACATGGGCTCTCTCCCATGGGTTCCAGTTTTTCTGCAGCAATATCATGCGTTATGCGCTTCTGTTGTCGGCGGCCATTCCACCCGAATGCCGGACACCTGCCACGCTGTACATTTGCCACACCTGACCCTCCACCAGGTAGTTTGATTAGCGGCCCCTCAGGCAAGAGACATCCTTCCTCGTAATCAAATTCAAATGTTTGTATAGCTTATGGGACTTAACTACAGGGTCTCCAGTCCCTAAACTTACAAAATACTTATGAACTAGCTAATACTAAGGACGGCACAAATATCCATGCCTGAGGGGGATTCGAAACTCCGACCGTAGTGGCCGAGCAGACCGTGACTGGAACGCCTCAGTCCCCTCGGCCACCGCGGCCGGCTCCTCGTAATTCTGCTGTCCGATGTCCGCTTTTTAAACCGCGGTCTCTACGTCTTGCTCGATACAGCCACTATGGAAGAGACCTTCTTAGACATCATGTCGAAATGTATAGTTTCTTTTCAATATTCCGAAATCGAAATTTTATAACTTTTGGAAAACTAAAGCAATATCGTCGCCTATGTCAGTATGCAATTAGTTCTTCAAGGCACAAATAGAGGATGCATTCTCCCTCCGTCTGTATGGTAGCTTCTTTCCACACTAACTTGATTGCAATAGGAACAGTCTATCGCTAAGTGAGAATCTCGAAAGGAATCATGTAAAGAGAATGAGAATGTCCACTGAATTTGTGCTACAACTGCATGTCAAAAAACTATGAGGAAAGAGGAACGATACACTCCTTATTAATATACTCTCTAAAATATGATATCTTTTTCAGCGCAATACCAGTTAGTAAATTGTATTGGGACAATTTTAAAAACGGTGACAGAATATACGTCCACAAAAGGTAGGTTAGTAAGTCTGCCAGGTCACCTCAAATCGATAAACAATTTCAAAATTATGAAAGCCATAGCCGAGAACAAACAAGTAATAAATGAACAGATAAACATTAATGAAAACTCACTGCTAAATCTAGTCAAAGACATGAGACAGTAATCAAAGAGAGAAAAGAATTGGCACACACACACACACACACAAACAATAATAATAATGAGGAAAAAAAATTCCATAATTAATATATCAGCATCTGGTGCTGTCCTCTATGCAGTCACATAACACACACACACACACACACACTGACACAAAGCAAAGATAGGACAAACACAAACTCAACAGTTGGCAACACCAGCAAAAACAAAAACACAACACAAACAAAAATGGCATGTGCCTAGTGGTGCTAACTGTGAAGTGTTGGAACAACAAAAACAGCAAAATGCACAGAATTGAAGTAGAGCAGCTGGAAGCAACCTATGTGCACCAAATGTAAAGCCATATCCATGAAATATTGTAAGTACAACATCCAGATATCAATACTATACCAAAATAACGCATCAGAACTGTTCATAACCTAAAAAAACTGAGAAATGTAAATATATTTTAAAAAATATTGTAAAAAATAATCATGTATATATTACAGGCCACTGATGATGCCTTCCAAATAAAGGCGAAATGCATATGGTAATAGCATATTTTATTAAATCAGTTGCATAGACAGATAAGTGAAATTACCTACACCATAATATTATAATTTCAAAATGTTTGAAATAAGCAAATAACGTACTATAGAATGCTATGGTTGTAACGCACACTGTTGTTCTACATTGTTTAGCTTTGGTATCTACAGAGTCGCAAAGAAAGTATCATACATTTTAAGGGAAAAGCCATAATTGTTATAATCTGCACTAAAACAGAAACAAGAAAGCACAGCTTAAGGGAAATCGTAATGTAATGTGTGTGTACTAGCCCACAAGCGACACTGAAGTAGATAGTTCCTGTGAATTAATAAGCAAAGGTACTAGACAACCAGAATAAATTAACAACTGGCTCCATTTACCAACCCCCGGACTCAGATGATGCAGCTGCTGAACAGTTGAAAGAAAACTTGAGTCTTTCACAAATAGTTACACTACTTATACAATTCTACTTAGCAGTGACTTAAATCTACCATTCGTATTTTGACAAAAACACATGTTCAGACACAGTGGTAGATACATCTTCCGAAATTGTTCTAAATGTTTTAAAAGAATCATTTTGAACATTTTGTCAGAGTCAAAACTGTAAATGGTTGCAAAAAACGCTCTTGACCTTTATTCACAAATACTCCTGAGCATCACGACGGATATAGGGATTAGAGAACACAAAGTTGTAGTGAGGCTTAATTCCTTAAGAACTTTATTCCCCAAAACTAAACGATATAAGAGTCAGATAAAAATTTGGGTCGGCCGCGGTGGCCGAGGGGACTGCGGTGCGCCAGTCTGTACGGCCACTAAGGTCGGGGGTTCGAATCCCCTCTCGGGCATGGATATTTATGCAGTCCTTAGTGTTAGCTAGTTCATAAGTAGTTTGTAAGTTTATGGACTGATAACCCTGTAGTTAAGTCCCATAAGCTATACAAACATTTGAAAAATTCGGTTGACATCTTCCTAGGAGACAGTTCCCATTTCTTCTACGCTATGTAAGCGAAGACCATATATGACTTACATCCAAAGAAATAGTATCAACAGCACTCGACGAATTCATCTATATCTATAAATGTGAATGTCTGTTAGGTGTACGTTTATCACGTCCGAACCACAAGACATAAAGAGCTAAAAATTTGTACAGTTACTAAGGTCTACCCGGCCAAGGCTTTAGGCAAGGTTTTATGGATATCAGATAGCTATTCATCTACATATATTTTTCTGAATGTCTGTTCCGTGTACGCTTATCACGCCCGAACGACAAGACGCAGAGAATTAAATATTTGTACAGATACTAATTTATACCTGAGGAAGGTTTTAGGCACGGTTTTATAGCGATCTGATAGATATGTACTAATTTAAAGAATATAACGCGAAATGCGGAACACTAATTACTATTTGAAAATTACATTTACTCTTTGAAAAATGGTTTTATTGGTTGCATTGTTGCTTGAGGGTTGATAATGATAAAGGGGTGGAGTATATTAGGATGCAAAGTTATCGGTGTGTATAAAATTCTACGTGTGTGTGTGTGTGTGTTAATATTTCGGTCTACAGCGAAAACTACAGAACGCAAACGAATGGTCTGTGTGTAATTGTTGACCGAAGTCTCCCGTTGAACACCATAGCAGTTCCATGCCGATAGCTATAAGGTGATGGCAGATATGGTTGTTGAAAGTCGTCAAATTATAAAAAAAATCGGACCGAAGGCTAGCGATGACGTTTGCGACTCTATAGCAAGGAGGTTACATACAGCGAAACGTGTTGCCACAGAACATATCTCTGGTGTATGCGTGCTACAATGTCTTCAGCTCTTTCTCTGTAAGAATAAGCATACGAATAAGGAAATATAAGAATAAACAAATAAAGCAGTAAAAAAGAAATTTCTTTTAATACATCTCTTTAAAAAAAAATCGATTTGACGTTTAGTGCATTATCTATCATCAACCAACACACGAGCGGAGCCGCGGGTTTAAGCTAGTACCAAATAAATTAATAAGAGACTGACTGATCCACCATGGTACTCAAAATACGACAGAAAGCTGTTACATGAAATGTAGATGAAATCAAAATCCCTAAGGTTGTCCAAGTTTTAGTAAAGACCTAAGTTTAGCGCGGACTTCAATACGAGATTCGTTTAATAGTTTTCACAACGAAACACTTTCTAGAAATGTGGCAGAAAATCCAAAGAGATTCTGATCCTATGTTGTGTACACGATCGGAAAGACTCCATGTCTTTACTGTGCGATAGCGTCGGTAATGTTACTGATGACAGTGCTACAAAAGCGGAGTTACTAAATGCAGTTTTCCGAAATTCTTTCACCAAAAAAGACGGAGTAAATATTCCACAATTCGCAATAACAGCTGCAAACTGTCAGTGACCGACGAAATGATAAAATATCTTTTCAAAAAGTCTCTAATGTATAAAACGTTGAAATATTTGTGAAACTATTGGACCGAACTGATACGGTCGTCAGTCTCTAGGCTTACAAACCACTTAAACTAACGTAAGAACAACACACACTCTTATGGCCCAGGAACTCGAACCTTCGACGGCGAAAACCGCAGAAAGGCGCCTTGGATAGCTCGGCTACCCCACCGTGGCTTATACTCTTTTGTAGCAATTATTTTTCAATAGTAAGCCCCGCGCCTAGTTTCAATTGCATTTACTGACCTATTAATAGATAATCAACAATATGAAATTAAATTATTATTAGGCACTATATCTAAATGTACTTTACTATAAAGTTTTGTCTATCCATGTCTAATGTTGGAGATATGTCAATTATTTCAACATTATAGCTGCTGATATTGTAAACATTAGGAGAAGATCTGTTTTAGGGTATCCAATTTAGGTGCAATTCAAAGGTTCAGATTTTTTTTAACGTAAAGGGCGCCATAACAGTTTAATAAAACATGACGGCTTTTAGGTGACAGTTGCGGCTATGAAGTTTTAAGAAATAATTTTAGATGTCATTTAATAATGTTCAAACGTTTGACGTAACTGCGGGATCATCAATCCCTAAACTTACAAACTACTTTTGAACTAACCAATAGTAAACACAGTACAACAATCCATGCCAGAGTGGGGGATTCGAACCCCCGACGGGGAACAGCATCACGCATCGGAGCATGGCGCCTCCAAGTGCTCGGCTGCTCCACCGCGGCAATTATTCTTACCCAAATGGGAAACTGCAAATTGAAAAGTAGTAGATGTAACTGTCAGTTCTGGTTGCAGGAGGACCGTTTGAGTGATATTTAATGTTTCTGCTTCGTCGAGTCCAATTTCACTTTTTACTGATTAAACGCTGGTTAACCGAACTGGGACCAGATAGGTTCATCATTCAGCAATTTAGGGATACTGAGGCCTGATACATTCTTAATTTTTATAACTAATAAAGACTGATTCCTATCCCGCTTTGTACAGTATTTGGACTGTCAAAGTAATAATGGTTTACCGTTTTGGTGTGTTTAAAATCAGCCTAAATAAACTGCACTACTGTACACTTTATTTACAATTGTAACTTAATATTAGCGCCGATAATGCTTCTTCAATGTTTTAATAATTTTAACTCAATCTGTGACTGGATTTCATAGCTTTTTAATAGATTACTTTTGAACGTATTTCAGTCCAGTTTCTGAATATAGGCAATGGCTTTCAAGCAAGCCTCAATGCTGTCACTCTCAGAATTATGAATTCCTTACGATTCTCTCTATCCTTCAAGTGCTTCTTCTTTCTCTTCTTACCTTCAAGATTCAAAAAAAAAATCAAATGTTTGTAGAGTCTATGGGACTTAACTACGGGGTTATCAGTCCCTAAACTTACAAACTACTTATGAACTACTTACGAACTTTTTTTTTTTTTTTTTTTTTTTTTTTTTTTTTTTTTTTTTTTTTTTTTTGCGGGGCTCCCTTCTCCCCTACACCCCGTCCTTGCGCTCTCCATTTTTCGCCTTCGTCGGCGAGCTTCCAAGCTATAGTAATAGCAGGTGAACGTAAAACACTCCGTTGTAAGAAGCAAATTAAACAGTTCCGCTGTACAGTGCTTTGTATTCTTCAGTGATGCACTTCAAGTTCGATGGTAAAAGGTCTCAACTAAAAGTCCAAATGGTAAAGGAGAATTGAATCATAGACATGAAGAAGAGATAATAAAAAAAAAAAAAAAAACACCATCCTCAACACTGAAGGTCGGTGGGCAGACCTGCGAAGCACTATACACTCTTAAACCATGTCAAGAAAACCGAAGGGTAAGGATAAAACAAAGCTGAGTTCTGCATAGACGCACACGCACATAAAGTGTGACATGCCACAAACATATAATTTTACTGCATCATGTTTCTTTCCGTTTAATAGTCACACGATAGTGTTCCGTCGGATTACATCATAACTAGAGACCATGTCCATAGCCAAAAGTCGTTGTCCGATTAGTGTTTGGGCTGTCATTGAATTCCCCTCACAAAAGATTATCGTATGCATGTTCAATTGCCACGATCAAAAACCGAGCAAAAAGAGTAGAATAGTCCTTTGTACGGCGTAGGTTGTTATGTTCCTCCTGAAGGTAGATCATAAACTGATAGACCTGTGTCAACTGTAATTGTAGAACGGCGTAGATAGTATGCGCGACGATCCAGGTTGTTGCGGCACACTTGGTGGCAGGGTATGGCTTGAAGTCAGGGATGAGGGCTACGTCCACCGAGAAGGTGTCCACGGCGGTGAGATTTATAAACGCCAGCATCGCGGTAGCAACGTTCCAGATGGGCGAACGCGTGGGGCACAGGAAACGGTGTTCCAACGTGTCCTCCTGTGAGCAGTCTACGCAAAGGCTGGAAGCGCGCAGGCAAATCCGGTGCAGTGTTTCGTTGGTGAGTACGACTCGATTCACGACTTTATACCAACAACTAACCACGTCCGCTGCAAGGAAGGGGACGTGGACATTCGCCCACACATTCTTCCACCTAGACCCTGGGAAACGCATCTCCATTTTATTGGCAGCTGGCTGTCCTCGCAGTCCGTGGTAGACGATTTTTACAGTCCGCGTCCTCGGGTGGAGGTCTTCGTCGTCCAGGTAACTTTTCTGAACAAAGTTCTCTCTCACATGTCGCAGCCGGTAAGGAATGGCAGAGGGGTTGAGCGGTGCTATTTCAGACGCGGGCCGGAAAACATCGAACAGAACGGCCGTGGGGCCGAGCGGGTCCTTTTCTATAACGTCACACGTGCGGTAGATCAGTAGCGCCGCCGCTTTGACAGCGAAGTGCGTCAGGCCGAGGCCTCCTTCCTCTCGGGGCAATGTGCAGGTAGCATGGCTTACTTTGAAAATTTCACCCCTCCACAGAAACCAATAGGCTGCTTGTGTGATGGCTCGTCCTAGCTCTTTGGGCACGTGGAAGACCTGTGCGAGGAACCAGGCTTTGCTGAGCAGACACACGTTGACGATCGAAACCCGCAGCGTCAGTGCCAGGGTGCGGGTGGCAGTGAGGTGCGCCATAGCGCGTATTGCATGCAGTGTCAGGCGCCAGTTGAGTGCCGCTGTCTTCAAAAGATTTGCCGAGAAACGAACACCTAGGATCTTATTCACTTGTTTCACGGTAAACCAGAGACGTCGGAATCTGTTCGCTGCCCCATAAAGAGGAAGAAACACAGTTTTACGATTGTTGATACATGCACCCGATGCATTTTCATATAATGTCAGTACCTTGCGCATGGTGTCCAAGTCAGCTTCCGTAGACACAAGAAGGCCGACGTCATCCGCATACGCGCGGCAAACCTGTTTCTTCCCTCCTACACTGAGTCCGACGCATGCACTGTGCAGGCGTCGCAACAAGGGGTCCAATGAGATTGCAAACAGGGCCATAGCGAGAGACACCCCTGCTTGACGGAGCAATCGACGGCAACAGGTGCGGACAAAAATCCATTGATCGTCACACGCGATGTCGAGCTGTTAAAAATATTGAATAGCATGGCCGTGAATTTATTCCCAAATCCAAGTTTAGAAAGCACTTTTCTTAGGTAATGGTGACTAACGCGATCAAACGCCGTGGCAAAGTCGACGGAAAGTATTCCAAAGGGAATTTTCTGCATCGTGGTGTATGCGATGACGTCACGGTATGTAGTGACCGCGTCGTAGATATTCCTTTGCGGCACTGCACAAAACTGACAGTCACTGAGAATCTTAGACATAACAGGCTTTAAACGGGACGCAACACATTTTGTAAAAAGTTTATAATCACCGTTTAAAAGCGTGATCGGGCGGAGACTGTCAATTCTATTGTTCACTCGGGTTTTCGGAGCCAAGGTGATTATTCCTTCCGGAAAACTCGCCGGTATTGCCACTCCATTTAAAAGTTCGTTAAAACATTCAACTAAAACTGAACCGAACAAGTGCCAAAAGTGGAGATAAAATTCTGGCGGGAGGCCGTCAGCACCGGGCGATTTGTTTTTTGCACATAGTTGTAAGACCTGTTTTACTTCCTCTACGGTGAACGGTTCCATGAGGTGACGGCGGTCCGTGACTGTTAAAACGTGCGGGACACCTCGCAACAGATCTGTAATGGCGGCGTTGTCCGTTGCTTTTGCGCTAAACAAGTCCGCAAAGTGCCTGCGCGCCTCTGCCAGAATGCTCGCCCTGTCCCTGAGCCGCGCGCCGCCGGCCGCCTGCAGCTCTGTGACGTCACGCCTGGCCGCGCGGCGGCGCTCGCGCAGCAGGTGGAACAGCGAGGCCTGCTCGTCTGCCAGCTGACCGGCCGCCTGGCTGCGCACCACGCTACCACGCAACGACGCCTTCTTCAAGGCCAAGAGTCTGGTTTTAATTTGTCTGATGTTCGCCATCCGGAAGGACGGATTGTCTGTTTGCATATTGATTGCGTCGTTGAGACATGTCTCGTAAAATTGCAAGGTGGTACGTTCCCAGTAGCAAACAGATTGACTAAATTCAATCATACTTTTTCGTAGCGCTGGTTTTGCATATTCTGTCCACCACGATAACGCAGAAGAGTAGAAATGGCGATAAGTTAAAATACTACTCCATGCCCTATTAATCACCACGTCGAAACCAGTGTTGGTAAGGTGACGTACATTGAACTTCCACCTACATTTCGTACGTGGCTTCTGAGCCAGCAGTGAATGAAAACGGCAGACATATGCGGCATGGTCAGAAAACACCACTGGGTGTACCGCAGATTCTAGTACACAGTCTTTCTTTTCTCCAGAAATATAAATCCTATCGAGGCGACTCCTACCTGTCGGGTAGTAAAAAGTAAACCCCGGATCGTGGGGGTGTAAGTGGCGCCACGTGTCGATTAGATTCATTTCAGACACGAGCGTTGCTAACTCTATGCACTTGTATGGGTTCGGTTCCTGGTCGCGGTCGTCGAGTACACAATTAAAATCACCGCCCATTATGACAGGCAAATATGGGCCTCTAAAAAGGTGACAAATGTCCGAACTGTAAAAGACTCGACGTTGCGGTTTGCAGTCAGATCCCGAGGGAGCATAAACATTTACAAAACGAATGTTATTTATGGTACACGCTACTCCGTGTCCATTTGGGATAGTGGCAACATCACTGAATTCGTGACCATCACGTATCAAAATAGCAGTTCCACTGTGACTCTCCGGATCGAAATTTAAAACCACCTGGTAACCGGGTATATTGTGAACAAGTTCGGCCACCACTTCCTGAAGAAAAACAACGTCTGCCTTCAAAAAATTCAAAAATTGTAATAAACATTCAAACTTTACAATCGACACAAATCTATTGATGTTAATAGTGGCAACAAGTGATGGTGGGTGTGCCACCATTTAGTCAGGGAATTCAACGACGGCGCGAGACTAGGTCTCGCCCCCTTCCATCTCCTCCGCCCACGACTTCGACACTTGCTGTCCAGTGTCGTGGCCTGCCGCGGCCCCCTGCAGAGAAACGCGCGTGCGCGGCTGCGGGTCGTCTTCGGCCTTTCTTTTGACCGCGGCTTGCGCCGGGTTCGAGTCCCGTGACAAGTCCATTGCCATATGATAGTCGGTGTCGGGTGCACTGAGCTTTTCCTTTATCTGCCGGACCACCTCCTCCATCCTGTATTCCTGTCCACTCGTCATGGGCTGCTGATAACCACGGCCCGCTTGTGCTTCCTGCCGAGAATCCAGATCCGACCGTGACGAAGCCAGTGACGCAGATTTCTGCAGCGACTTCGACGCCGAGCGCTGATACTGACGAGATTCGGGGGACCGACTCCACCCCCTCTGGTTGGAGTCCCGCCGCTCCGGGTATCCCGAGGAGCTGGTACTGCGGCCCTTCTCTCTGCGCGCGCGCCTTTCTGCTGCCCTGTCGCGACGTGACTTGCGGCCACCCGCGCTGTCTGCCCGTTCGCGTGGACGATCTGCAGCGGCGGTGGCAGAAACACCAACCGCTGACACTTCGGGGGGGGGGGGGGGGACGCTATCTTGCACGGCTTCTCATCTTGTCAACGTGGACAACGTCACATCTACCGGAGTCGACACGGCAGACTTAACATATTGCGCTGGTTCGAGTCCCGTCGTCTGACTCTCCGGGACTACATTTGAGGAGACGTCAGTAGGACGCACATCTTCAACGGTTGCGGAATCTGTTACAGTAGTCGCCGACTCGTCAGGATGGACCTCGAGATGGGCGTCTGTCACCTGGGATGTCAGCATAGTCGCCGCACCTGCCGCCAGTGGAACTTCAGCTGGGGTGGGTTCTGATCCCGTCGCGTCTTCAGGTGGTATCTGATTAGCTACCTTTTCCGCAACTACCACGGAACCGTCTGCTACATTCTGAGCGTCGGCTGTGACGTCACTGACCGTTTCATTTTGAGGGGCTGCGAGCGCGGCGTCTACATGCATGACAGTTTCATACGCGGCAGCGCGACGCGTCGGTGAGGTGGGCCCTCCTAACGCGACCGAGGCGTACGTCACGGCGTCTGCCGCCTTCCCCGCCGGTAGTTGCGCGGGGCGCCTGCGGCGTGGACAGTTCTGCCTGAAGTGTCCCGTGGCATTACAGTGCGAACACGTCGACGGTTGTCCGTTATATGTAATAAAAGCCCTGTGGCCTTTCACGGACGGAATGTGCTTTCGTACTATCATACGGACACTACGAATTCCGTTTTCCACTTGATAGATATATGCAGATGACCATTTTTCCCTAGTAACAGACAACACAGTTCCATACTGTGACAAACAGTTTTCAATTGTCTTATCTTTCATTTCGAACGGTAAATTAAACACTCTAACTGTCCTAAGTCCGTAACCGGCGTTAGACACTGCCACATTACTCACTGTTCCATCAAAGTGTTTAAATTTCCGGACACCACCTTCTACATTTACAATTGTGTCACACAGTTCTGGAGTACTAAGTTTGACAAAGAGAGAGTTCAGAAAAGCGTCTAGTTGTAAACCGAGAACGTCACTTTCATTAATTTTCAGATCGTTTTTCAACCAACCATGGATTTCGAAACCTGACGGCCGCGGAACCGACTTGTCAAATTCAAATTGCACATTATTTTCGCGATCTTCACAATCAGCCATTACTTACAAGTACGTAGATACAGCAAATAGAAGAACAGCGGACGCGAAGAAACGCCGCCGGCCGCAGCGAGGAAGCACTTGTAAACACTCTCCGGAGCCGATGTGGCAGGCGGACCGTCGTGGCCGTGCAGACCGTGACTGGAGCGCCAGTCTCCTCGGCCACCGCGGCCGGCCTTCAAGATTCGTTTCCAACTTAATCTACATGCAGTTAGTGAGCTCTGCTTCCATTTTGAAACACTTCATAAAAATATGGATGTTTATAGGGTGAGGGTTTCCAATAATACCATTTATTTTGTTGCACCACCTTTCACCAGCATTCGTTGTTGGGTGTGTTTTTCCGTAGCAGTTCCATATTTCTATGGGGATATCCTCATTCTCTAGCCAGTTGTTTACAAAATTGAGAGACCCTTCCGTCATGAATGCATGAATCTCAATCCATCCATTATATACGTCCTCCGGTTTTACATATGCCAGCTCTACACATATGTCGACGTGAAGTTTTATATCCTCGTTTCGGCGGTACTCCTCAGTTAGATTGAGATCTTGAACTCTTCTCCATAAACTCTTCTTCATATGGAAATAGAATCCATTCATTTCACGTGTGGAAAAAATTGAAAAATAGTCGATATCGCCGCTGCCTTATTATCGACGTTCACTTCTTTAGGAGACTACTCAAGGACTGCCTGTTTTATTAGACGAAACAGACGAACATATGTCCGTCTCGTCTTATTAGGGAATAGTGCAAACACAGCAGGAAGAATGTTTGTTTCTTTCTTCAGCCCTCATAAGTACGGTTTAGATATGTGCAAACTGATTGCTGCAGCTCGTACAAAAATGGGAACACGTGTTTAAAATTCCTTTTCCTTATTCACTAAACTCATTATTATCTCCTCTAATCTATCGTCTTCTAGAAAGAAACTACTGCCATCTCCCATTTTAATAAATCTTCATAAACATCAATTTCATAAGATTATACAAACTTTCGTTGGTTCGCCACACTATTCTCTGTCCACTACAGGTGTCCTTCTTCATAGACTGAGTCATGTAACACTGTAACAAAATCAGAACCTTTACTATATAGGTTTTCCATCTCATGCACGTATATCTCGGATGACAGCGTTTCTTCGCCCTCTCCACTTGCTTCCTCACTTCCAGAGCCTTATCGTTAGGTGGTCCACAGAGGTATTATGATACGTTCAACGCTTCTCCGTTCCTGGAAAGCTGCTTTCCGTTGCAATGATCCTATTTTCGGCGTAAGCACATCCATGTAACGATACTTTCCTTAGATTCCCTCCGTTTATGATACACGTAAACATTGTAGTAGGCAGAAGGCTTGCCTTTGGTCATTGTAATTATTTCCATATTTATGGTCAAACTACGAACTGCGGAAGCGACCAGTGTGCAGGTCGCTGGACACCGTCACAGAGTAACATATACAGAGAAGCAGCCCACCCTAAACCACTGTCCTACGCTCCCCTCGTAGTTCCGTAAGATGCTAGCAGGTGTCAGGCGATTCGCTGGCTTAGGGTGCCTCTCGCACGTCAGAGGGTAGTGTGGAGGGGAGAGCTCGTGCCGCCTGCCATGTGGCCACAGCTGTGCCCGGCGTGCTGGCGTTTGAGGGGAGGTGGTGGTGGGGACAGCCGCTACCTGCCGCCTGCTCTGGCCAGTTTAAAGGGCTGCTTCTGACCGCAGCACCATCATGGGACATCTTATGGAACTGCTGGAAACCCTCCCTCCCCACACCCTGGAGCGTAGGACCGTGCCATTACGGAGGTTTCCCGTCTGTATATATTTGTCTGTGACACCGTCCATAAAATTTCGGGGCCGGGTGGCAGGGGAGAGGAGTGCGACGAGGAGGAGGAGGAGGAGGAGGAGGAGACAGGGGCACCCGACCCTTCGGAGCAGGTAAAAGCGTGGAAAATGTCCGGTGTGGCAAGTGTCCAGACACCGTCCACCCACATCCAGAGTTGGCCAACTACTTAATGTAGTTGAAACGCATCGTTTTCTATGAATGGTATTTGACGATCGGCTTTCATGGCAACCACATACTCGCCACCTGAAACAGAAGTTCTGGCAGCACCTCAACACCCTCCGCTGCCGTTGGAGTACCACTTGGGATGCAGACCGGATTACCCTGCTGCGCAGCTATAAAGCTCTTGACCCGTCGTGGCTTGCTTATGGGAGCATATCATTTGGCTCGGCGTCTCCCTCGGTGCTGCAGGTGCTGGACGCTAGGTGAGTTAGCAAAGGACGGCCTTGTGGATCTTCAGAACATAAAGAAAAGGGTGGGTGGGGAGTTAAAGAAATCAAACTCCTTCATGCTCACCTTCAATAGCCTTAAACTACCCGAGTACGTCAAGGCAGGTTTCTTACAGTTGACAGTCCGGCCCTATGTTCCGAACCCGATGCGCTGCTTTAAGTATCAGCGCTTTAGGCATACCACCATCGGTTGCAAGGGCGAAGTTACTTGTGAAAAATGTGGTAAGGCAGCACATTATAGATTTCTCACCGCCTCCAATGTGTGTGAACTTCTCTGGTGAACATCCAGTTTGGAGCAGGGACTGCAGTGTGTACTTAGAGGAAAAGAAAGTGCAGGAGATTAAAACGACTAAGCGAATTTCCTATGGTGAGGTCAAGAAGATGTTTAAGACCATGCAGGCTTCTTCCATCTTTTGCTGCAGTTGTTCGAAAGTCGGTTTATAAGGCCGATGTTGCTATACAAACTGAGGTCGTTAGTGTTGATACCAACATATGTACCTGCCAGTGCACTTGCAAGGTCACAGCTGATACTGTGTCTAAAGACTCGCAATGTTTATCTGACAAAGCTACTGATGTCACTATTGAAGAGCTTTGAGCGCCATCTTCAGCAGAGACCGCTGCTCCGATCTTATCACCTTCCAAGCCAGTGGCTGTTAAAAAGGCCAGCACAACCCCTTCCAATGGCACTGTCTCCACTGTAAAGGCTGCCAAGCCGAAAAAGACACCAGCAAACAGTCAGGCTCAGGTTAAAGCAGATAATAAACACTCACATTACATAGAGGTCATTATACCTGACCTCCCCTTTGAAGCTGCTCCAGAGCTTATGGAAATGGACGTCCCTCAGGACCTGTGTGGAGCAACTTCGCTTATTAACTCAGGGCAGCCAACTGTGTATATGTCTACAAGAGACGAATTTTAAGCCCTCGTCCAACGAGATACGTGGTTATGACGCATGTAGAAAGGGCGACCTTGGTGGTGAGAGAGCTAAAGGCGGAGTGGCTGTTCTCTTAGACACAGCCTGTCACTCGTCCTTACTCCCTGTTCAAACCCCTTTACAAACAGTTGTAGTGTACGTTCAAATGAGTCAACGATTGACTGTCTGTGCCATTTATCTGCCCCTATATAACGCATTTGATGAGGAAACCCTTCATGACCTTATAACGCAGCTCCCCTATCCTTTCGTCCTTTGTGGTAATTTTAACGCAGATAATGTGCTTTGGGGGTCTGAAACTACCTGTCCCAGGGTTGAGCAATTAAGAGGTTTCTTATGACGTCCTTTGACCATCTCTTAACACTGGACAGCCCGCGCATTTCTGTACTGCATCAGGGCCATTCTCTGCTATAGAACTCACGCTTTCCTTCCCAGCTCTTGCCCCTACAATTCAATGGGAAGTGGACACTAACCTTCACGGGAGTGATCACATTATGGATCAACCAGCTACATGGAATCGAGCCCATGAGACGACCGACACAAAGGGTGCTTAATATAGCAGACTGGCTGAACTCCATTGTCGTGTTAATTTCCAGTAATGAGTGGACCATGCCACCCAAACGATCCACCACACCACTGCGGCTTCTGTTCCGCAGTCTTCAGGTCAAACGAGATGGCACCCCGTCCCATGGTGAAGTGACGATTGCCGCTCTGCAATGCGGACGCAGCGAGCAGCTCTGCGTAAGTTCAAAATGCCAGCCAACTGCAAAGAAACTCGAAGCCTTTCGGGAGACCAAGAAACGGTCTTGGCCACAGTTCAGTATTATTACTCGTTCCACTAAAAGTTAACCAGTATGGCAGACCATCAGGATAATATCCGGGAGAGGAGGAAGACCACCAGCTGCTGCTACAATGAGAAATGGCACCCTACAGACGAACCTGCGAGTGATTGCGCAGAGTATGTCGAAACATTTCGCCGCAGTCACTTCTGCTGCCAGTCAGACTCCTGCTTTCAGATACCACAAGTTGTCTGTGGAGAAGGGTAGCTAGGTCTTCAAGTCCACCATTGATGTAGATTACAATTGCCCTTTTTGCATGTGGAAGTCGATTTTGCGCTATGTTCAGCTCGTGACACGTACCCTCGTTATGACAGGATCCATTACAGCATGCTACATCATCTTAATGAAAGAAATAAAGAAATTCTCCTTGACCTTTTTAATGAAATCGGCAGTCTGGTCATTTTCCGGACTCCTGGCGTAAAGCGCGTATGATTTCTCTTTTAAAGCCAGGAGTAGCTATCGTAATGTTGCCCTCACTAACTGTGTGGGAAAGAACTAGAGCAGATGGTCAACCGCCGCCTCGTCTGGATGTTAGAATGCGGGTCTTCTTAATCACTTCCAGTGTGGTTTCAGGAGATATCGGTCCATCTTAGATAACCTGGCCCTACTGGAGGCGGCGATACAACAGCCGTTCCTACAAAGGCATGACTTTTTGGCTGTATTTATTGACATTGAGAAGGCCTATGAGACTATTTGGCGGAATCTTATTCGCAGACTGCTGCACAATTGGAGTTTCCGTGGATATCTTCCCACATGTATCAAGTCCTTTCTTTCCCCACGCTATTTTTGATAGAGAATCAGTGACACCCCTTGTGATCGTGTTGAGCAGGAGAATGGCGTCCCTCAGGGCAGTGTCGTGAGTGACTGTTTGCCATAGCTATTAACTGTCCTTTTAAGTGTTTTGTGTTTGTTTGATGACTCCTTTCTTTTGCTCTTCATCCAACATAGTAACTACAACACGTCAGTTACAACTAACTCTTCGACGGTTAGATGAAAGGGCAGAGAAGACTGGCTTTAAGTTTTCACCCGTCAAATCTGCAAGTGTTCCTTTTTAACCGTACTCGTTCCATTTTCAGTCGGCCTGAACTGCGAATGAGGGACGCAGTTTTACGTTTTAAAGACACAGTGAAGTTTCTGAGCCTCACATTTGAGAGGAAACTTTCATGGCTGCCACACCAGAAGATTTGAAAAGACAGTGCCTCAAAGCAGGAAGCATTTAAAATGTAAATATCAACAATAATACATTACCTTTAGACAATATTGTCCCGTTATACCAAAGGTATTAAACATAAGGAGAGGCATTGAATTAAAATTTGTGCTGTGGCTGGGATTGTAACCCAGGACCTCCTACTTACCAGGCAGGTGCTTTAGACCTCTCAGCAAACACAGCGTTACAGTCAACGCGACTACATCGACTATCTTAAAGCAAGTCTCCCTCCACATCACATACTTTAATTCTGCCTCAATGTTCCGTGTGAAATACGTATCAAATTGCCAGGGCTCTCCTATATCGGAATAGCGAATAGCACCCTAGCAAAGGGGCAATTTCATGCGCATTTAACAGGGAACACTGAGGCTGAATTTAAGTACGTGATATGGAGGGAGAAGTGCTTCAAAACAGTCCGTGTAGTTGCGTTGACTGCAACGCGTTGTTAGCTGTCATTCGCTATTAGGCTGCCGAGCTGGACGGACGTGTGGCGGCAACGCTGGACGTGCAGACGTAAACATCGGCTGTCTCGCTGCTAGAAGGTTAGTTCCATTGCTGTATTGGTATTGCGCTTGTCCTTAGAACGTTTCAAAAGACAAAATGCGTTTCAATAGTTGTAAACGGAAAAATACAATTACATTTGGATTTGATTGGAAATTCAACAGACCAAAGCCTTTTGAGATTAAGAGATGGCTTTCAGAAAAATTACTGATTACAGGGGACGATATTTATGACATACATCTGGCATTCGTAACAAATTCTGTATTTGTTAAAACTTAATTCTCCTGAGTTATGTAGTTCAATTGTGAAAAAATGTGGTGGAACCATGAAGTTTAACTATTCCGATGCGAAAATTAGTGATGTAACTGTTTCGCAAGCCAGACTAGGTATTCAAACTGTGAGTCTTTGAACTTCCGTTCGAAGTCCCTGCTGATGCAATAAATGAAGTTCTTCGTCCATATGGTAGGGTTATATCTAATGTGGCAGAAAAGTGGTCAGAGTTGCACATGTTTTCGGTTTTTAACGGTATTCGGCAGGTGAAAATAGAGCTTTTGCGGCATATACCGGCGTACCTCCTTATTTGTGGGTATCGTACCTTCCTTTCTTACAATGGCCAGCCAAGGACCTGTGCTCTCTGTAACTCAAGTGGGCAATTCAGGAATGAATGTAGTAAAAGGCGAGTCGCACAGTTACCGAACAACGAGGCTGCGATTCCAGGGCTAGCAGTAAGCATGAAGTTGACGTACGCTGCCGCCACAGATATGCACAGACCCGCTCGACTGGCTACGGCGGAGCAGGGGGAAGTTTCTTGTGCGCGCGCGGAAACAGGAAGTTGCACTGAGCCCAATAACGATAACAGACATGTGCCAATGGAAAGCATAAGTTGTGTATCGCGGGATGTCGAGAGTTCTTCAAACGAACTACAGAGCGCACTGATGACCCCTGACAGAGAAGTCACGGAGGCCTCATCTTTTGGTGAGCAGGAAGTGGCCGCTCCGACCGTGGAACAACACAGTATGGGAGAAGAGCACCAAGTAACACACGAGGATAATATGTATGGTAGAACAACACAAGGAGAAACACACCCTGTGAATGGGAAAGGAAAAATTACAGTACAGGCTGAAGCAAGAACACAATCAACAGAACAATGCGTTGAAGGAAAAGACATGCCTGCCGATGCTCAACCTAACGGAGTCAAGAAGATTTCCGGTAAGGAAAAAGAACAATCCGAACTTCACAGAGGTTCAACAGAGTTGTTAAAAACTTCACCAGAGGCGTCTCCAACTAGTTCACCGAAGTCGAGAAGGAACAAAAAACGACGAAGAGCACACCAGGCCGCAGAATGCTTGGCCCCTCCACTAAGGGACAGACTGCGGCAGTTACAGGATGCCGAAGAAAAAAAAAAAAAAAAAAAAAAAAAAAAAAAAAAAAAAAAAAAAAAAAAAAAAGACGAGCACAGAACGGAACGAGATGGCGACTGTACTGACCTGAGAGAGAGACGGGCAGATTTTGAAGGACCACATGGAAACTCTGAAACCGTACTTTTTGGTACAACACCGGAAGTTTACGATGCTACCCCACTTGGACATATCACCGATACATTTAACTGGGTGGACGATAGGGAGGAGCAGACAGAAGGAATGGACACGGAAGAAGCTTTTGAAAATTTTTATTATTAAATCATTTAAATGAATTTTAAGAAGAAACAAGAAAAAGGAAAAGAATGAAATACAAAAGTGAAGTGGAATTTGATGTCATCATTAGATATATGTATCCTCTACTTTGCGACTCGTAGCGTAACAAAGTACCGGCCGCGGTGGCTGCGGGGACAGAGGCACTCCAGTCACGGTCTGCACGGCCACTACGGTCGGGGGTTCGAATCCCGCCTCGGGCATGGATATTTGTGCCGTCCTTAGTATAAGGTAGTTCGTAAGTACTTTGTAAGTTTAGGGACTGATAACGCCGTAGTTAAGTCCCATAAGCTTAACAAACATTTGAACATCGTAACAAAGTAGACCACACGTACAATGTGATCAGTTTAAATATAAATAAAATTCAGAGTGCAACTAAGGTAGCTTCGCTAAAAGAATTCTTGTATCAGTCCGACACAGATATTGCCTTTTTACAGGTTAACATTCGGAACTTACATGTTTCTGGGTATAAAGATATTGTAAATGTCGCACCTGAAAAACCATGTGGGACCGCAATACTTGTCAAAAACGGAATCGAGCTGAACAATCTGTCTTTTAGAATCAGGGAGAGGAATTAGCTGCCAAATTTTTAATACAACTTTTATCAATATCTATGCTCCATCAGGGAACAATGCCAGACAAGAAAGGTCAGCTTTTCTCAAAAGGTACATCTTACTTCTTCTTAAAGAGAACCCTGCAGAGGTTTTAATTGGGGGTGATTGGAATCGTGTTTTAAACAAAAGAGACCAGCTGCCAAATTTTAATTTTTCCTATGAATTGCAGGCACTAGTAAAAACATGAAGTGGTGTGACGCTTGGGAAATAAAGTTCCCCGCGATGGTAAGATTTACATACATTAAAAGTACGTCACAGAGTAGGTTAGACAGAATGTATGTCACCCCAAATTTGGAAATAATGTCAGTAGTATCAAAGTTATACCAACCAGCTTCTCTGACCACCTTAGTCTGAAGTGCAGCATTAAATTACAAAGACAAAAAACATACTGAGGCCGATCATTTTGGAAACTGATAAGTATTCTTCCAGATAACGACCTTGCGCTGGAAATACAGCAGACTTGAAAGGCCGTCTTAAGGATGCGCAACAAGTACAGATCAAATACAGAATAATGGACTTTGGCCGCGAAGAAAAAGTTAAGATGTACCCTCATAAATTACTGTAAAGAGCGAGCGAGGTGATTTAGAAGCACGATCGAATTTTATTGTTCTTGTCTCATAGACCTATTCGAGCAACCAATGTCCCCAGAGGTTTTTTATAAACATAAAGAAAATCAAAGCCAAAATGACAAGTATTAAGAGGGCTCAGCTGGAGAGTTTGAAAGTAAATCACACACAAGCAGCATTGTGGATGAGGAGAATACTTCCATCTTTCACCTCATACAGCTCTCAAAAAACAGAAGACGAAATTTTATTGCCAATCTTCGAACAGAAGATCAAAGAGTGCTGTCAGATCAAAAAGATATTATAAATGAAGCATACAGATTTTACCATCAGCTTTATTCAGGAAATGACATTGATGAAAACTCAGCACGCAGTTTGCTACAGAACTGTGGAATAGAGAGTGTGGTGACAGAAGACGAAGATAGAAACCTCTCGTCAGACATTACAAACGAAGAGATCTTCGAAATAATTAAATCTTCACCTTCTAGAAAGTCTCCTGGCCCAGACGGTTTGCTAATCGAATTTTATAGACCTGACACGTAATAGGCGACAAGTTCATCGATGTTGTTAATAAGGTCGAGAAAGGGGAGGTGGTTCCTGCAGAGGTCAAAGAGAGTTTAACGGTTTTACTCCCAAATGGAAGGAACACAGAGGTGAAGGAACTCAGTAAAATGCGACCAATCAGTTTAATGAACTCCGATTATAAAATAGCAAGGGTAGTTGAAGAAAGACTGAGACCTATTTTCGAGAATGTAATTGAATGTCATCAGACCTGTCTCCCTCAACGTAACATTTTTAAGACGGTATGCGAATATAGGGGCCGGCCGCGGTGGCCTAGGGGATTGAGGCGCTCCAGTCACGGTCTGCACGGCCACTACACTTCTTACAGAGAAAGAGCTGAAGACATTGTAGCACGCATAGATCAGAGATATGTTCTGTGGCATCACGTTTCGCTGTATGTAACCTCCTTGCTATAGAGTCCGATTTTTTTTAATAATTTGACGACTTTCAACAACCATATCTGCCATCACCTTATAGCTACCGGCATGGAACTGCTATGGTGTTCAATGGGAGACTTCGGTCAACAATTACACACAGACCATTCGTTTGCGTTCTGTAGTTTTCGCTGTAGACCGAAATATTAACACACACACACACACACACACACACACACACACACACACGTAGAATTTTATACACACCGATAACTTTGCGGCCACTACGGTCGGGGGTTCGAATTCCCCCTCGGGCATGGATATTTGTGCCGTCCTTAGGATAAGCTAGCTGATAAGTAGTTTGTAAGTTTAGGGACTGATAACCCCGTCGTTAGGTCCCATTAGCTGTACAAACATTTGAACGTTTGAACAATTTTTGCGAATATAGGGATCTCATTGCAATATTTTCGACATCATCAGCACATGGAGGCCTTGCCGTCTTAGATTTTGCAAAGGCGTTTGATAAGGTTAATAATGAGTACCTTTTCGAACTTTGAAATACATAGGCCTAGATGATAACAATGAACATCGTAAGAGGGATAACAACGATTACGATAAATGGACACGTTACCAAATTTGTTAAGATTTCAAATGGAGTGCCACAAGGTAGCCCCCTTGTTTATGATACTTTGTTTTTCTGGAACCCCTCCTCCGACACTTGAACGCTACCTTGGAAGACATTACAATATCTGGCCTAAAAAAAAGTAACGAATGCATACGCTGATGATGTTGGAGTGATAGTAAGGAGTCAACAGGATTGCATCCAGCTAACGGACAAGTTGTCACTATACTGCAGTGGAACTGGAGCATAACTGAATGAGACTAAAAGTTCCTTTTTCAATCTGAAAGGTCTAGAAACAATGGAGCTATCTTGGTCAGAAAGTGTGGACCATCACACTGCACTAAGAGTGCAATTCTAGAACTTCCCACTCAGGACAATAGCAGCTAACTGTAAACTGGTGCTAATAATATCAAAGGCAGCCTAATATTAAATGGAATCAGAGATTTAAATATTAAGCAAGGAATAAAACTAGTAAACTGCGCAGTACTCTATAAAGCTACATACGTCAGTCAAGTTTTACCTATACCCAGAGAAACAGCGAGAGCTATCATGAGTACCATCCGTAAACATATCTGGCAAGGTGATATCTTCAGAGTTAAAGTAAGCACATCTACTACGCCACCGGAAGGAGGAGGCCTAGGAAAAACTATACGACCCTCTTTGTCAAAAGAACACTGCAACTCATAGAGACCTATCTGAACAGCGTAACGGCGGCTTTATTTGAGCTACTGAAACCTGGAAGTATGCAGCCCCCGGTAATTGTGAGTAGAATTACCTACAAATTGAAGTATATTAGGCGTTTTTACCTTGAACTAAGCTACCTGAAATGCATTATAGAGGATAGACATAAAAGGAACTGTAAATTCCACTACGGTCGGGGGTTCGAATCCCCCCTCGGGCATGGATATTTGTGCCGTCCTAGTTCGTAAGTAGTTCAAAAGTAGTTTGTAAGTTTAGGGACTGATGACCCCGTAGTTAAGTCCCATAAGCTTAACAAACATTTGAACATTTTGAACTGTAAATTTATTGTGCGTAGGTTAAAATAAAACTAAAACTACAATACGATGCAGGTAAAATACCCCTACAATAACTGGAAAAATATGGAAAAATATAAATAATAAAATATTAACAACTGAAGTACAAGTGGCTTGGTATAGACTCATAAATAATATAGTGAGTAATAATGAAAAGATGTACTCAGTAGGACTCAGCGTAACAAATGCATGTCCAAACTGTAACAATATCGACACGCTTTATCACCGCTTTACATGTAGTGGATACAATGATGTTTGGAACGACGTAGGACGGCAGATCGCATTCATACAACGTAGCGATGGTACAGATAACAATAAACAACCAGGAGCTCAGTCCGTCAGTTCACCTGATGATGGCGACATGTTTGATCGCCGAAATATTGTGCCCGTTGGACACTATAGACCGGCAGTACACCCGTGGATATTTTGATTATCAAATACGCCGGGAGAAACTGAAGAATCACAATAAACAACCTGTTCTTTCCGGACGAAGTTTATTTTCCAAAACAAACAACGTCATTGTGGTTGCTCGGTACTTTTGTAAATTACGTTACAAACAAAATTGGGAAATGACACCATACAAGAATTTAGAGAATACACACAAGAAGAATTTTACAATATATATAATAAAAAGGACCATAAACGAAACTTCGGAAATATGCTGAACATTCTGTTTCAGGGACAGGGTATAGGTTTAAAGATTAGCACCTAGGAATATTGAGATAGCATGCTAAAGTAGGGGACTGGTTTTGAGGGCGAAATACTGTGGGGACTTAGTGGGCCCCGTGGCCGCTACGGTAGCCGTGAAGGCCTCAACAGATCCCTGAAACGATTTATGGTTTTGGCATTTATCTAGCTACATTCTTACTGTACGCAGGTTTGTTTCCAGTAGCTGAATTCTGCATTTTATCTTGACTGATAGTGATACGAGGCCGTTGGGTTCAGAACGGCGTTCCATATTGCCCTCCTGAACCCACCGATTCCATATTCTGATAAGTCATGGATCGCGATCAACACAAGCAGCAATGTCGCGATAAGATAAACTGCAATCGCGATTGGCTACAATCCGATCTTTATCAAAGTCGGAAACGTGATGGTACGGTTTTCTCCTCGTTACCGAGGCATCACATCGTTTCACCAGGAAACGCCGGTCAATTGCTGTTTATGTATGAGAAATGAGTTGGAAACTTTCCACATTTCAGCACGCCTACAATACTTTCCACAGCGAAACTATTTCTCGAAATTTGACTGAAAATACTAAGAGATTTTGGTCATATGTTAAATATACTAGGGGCAAAACACAAACAATACCCTCACTACGTGATAGTAATGGCGATCCTGCCGATGATAGCGCTACAAAAGCAGAGTTACTAAACATAGCTTTTAGAGACTCATTCATCAAAGAAGACGAAACCAATATTCCAGATTTCGAATTATGAACAGGGGCCGTAATAACTAACGTTGAAGTAGATATTCTCAGAGTAGTGAAGTAACTTAAATCACTTAACAAGAACAAGTTTTCTGGTCCGGACTGTATACCCATTGGATTTCTATCTGATTATGCTGAAGAGATAGCTCCTTAGTTAACAGCCATATGCAACCGCTCTTTCAAACAAGGATCTGTACCAAAATATTGGAAAGTT
Source organism: Locusta migratoria (assembly GCA_026315105.1). Taxonomy (NCBI): domain Eukaryota; kingdom Metazoa; phylum Arthropoda; class Insecta; order Orthoptera; family Acrididae; genus Locusta; species Locusta migratoria. Next base: position 408,097,405 of record CM048749.1, read on the forward strand.
GCACAGGTCACACCTATATTCAAGAAAGGCAGTAGGAGCAACCCACTAAACTACAGGCCTATTTCATTGACGTCAATTTGCAGCACGATTTTGGAACATATCCTGTATTCAAATATTATGAATTATCTCGAACAGATTCATTTATTGACCCATGGTCAACACGGATATTGAAATTATCGTTCATGTGAAACACAACTAGCTCTTAAATCACACGAAGTGAAGAGTGCAATCGACAAGGGTTCTCAAATTGATTCCGTATTTCTTGATATCCAGAACGCTTTTGATGCCATATCTCACAAACGGCTTTTAATCAAATTGCATGGTTACGATATATCGCCACAAATTTGCGATTGGTTAGGGGATTTCCTGTTAGAGCGGACGTAGTTTGTAGTAATCGATGGTAAGGCATCGACTAAAACAGAGGTGCTATCGGGCGTTCCACAGGGTAGTGTCATTGGTCCTCTGCTGTTCCTTATTTACATAAACGATTTGGGAAAAAATCTAAGTAGCTCTCATAGGTTGTTTGCAGATGACCCCTTCATTTACCGCCTGAAGATGAAAACCAACTGTAGAACGTTGTAAATAAGATATCACTATTGTGTAAATATTGGCAAATGACTCTAAATAATAAGTGTGAAGTCGTCCACATGAGTACGAAATGAAATCCCATTTAACTTTGTTTACAAGATAAATCAATCAAGTGATGGCCGTAAACTCAACAAAATATCTAGGAATTACATCGAAAGAGTTCAAGGAAGGGCAGCTCTTTTGTATTGTCAGGATACAGAGGAGACAGCGTCACGGAAATGATACATGACCTGGAATCGGAATCATTACAACAACGGCGCTTATAGCTGCGGCGTAGTCTACTTACAAAACTCCAATCACCAACATTCTTCTCCGAATGCGAAAATATATTTTTGACTCCCACTTACATATGTAGAAATAATCATCAGAATAAAAGACGAGAAATCAGAACTCGAACGGAGAGGTTCAGATGTTCTTTCAGCCTGCGCGCAATTCGAGAGGTGGAATGGGAGATGAATAGGCTAGTATAAAGGTGTTTCGATGAACCCTCTTCCAGGCACTTATATGTGATTGGCAGAGTATGTAGATGTAGATGTTGCAGGTGTCGCCATCGGCGCCAACCTTGTGTGAATGCTACCACAAGCTAATCATTTGCATATCACAGCATCTTCTTCCTGACGGTTGAATTTCGCATCTTTAACACGTCATCTTTCTGGTGTAGTAATTTTAATCGCCAGCAGTGTATATTTGTCCAATGATACCAGTTTATCATCTGCGTTTCTTCTTGGTGTAGCAGTTTCAGCGGTCCGTAGTGTACATATTAATAAACTGATACATTGCACATCATTACGAAAATTTGCATTCATAATGTACGGATCAAATGATAATCGAATCTAATCAGAGTGTCGACTCCGTCTCCGTACTGTCGACGGTTCGTTAAATCTTAAGCTTCCTTTTTCTTCACGTAAAACCGTCTGTCTTATTACGTAAGAAAGTTTCGGTGGAGAAAGGTTTAAATACACAGAAACGAGACATTTTTGCCTCTGGAATTGCTATGTATTCCTTAGAAGAGAGTGAGGCAGTTATTAGATGACGTGCCTCGAGGTTTCTCGGGACAGATACCCCATCCCACCGGCTGCATGCAGCCACATCACTGTTGCGGGGCTTCTAACCACACCTGTCGACCTCGACGTTGGATTCCGGTAGCACAAGTTTTTGGCATGCAGCGTAGCGCGTATACCATGTAAGGCCAACGGCCAACCGGTTTGCTGCGGGATTCCACTTACATGCAAATTATTACTTTGCTCTTAACAGCACACAAATGTATCTCGGCCGTTAAGAGTAATTTAGTTTTCACGAATTTATTGCTTTTCCTGAACCAATTTCCGACGAAGGCACACGGAAAGACTACACAGCTCCCCGCACAAGCGTTTCTTTCCTCCTTGATTCACCTGGCGTAGAGCAGCATATCATTAACGCCGTCCAGCTAAGGCATTAAAACCGGAAAGCCTGCCGTCGGCTGGTCAGTCTGTGTCTGGCAGCAGCACCGTGCGGATGTCTCTCATCGCCTTGTGCGCCATATTGGCGCTACTCGCTGGCGACGCCGCACTTGGTGAGGCCGCAGCTCAGAATAACCGAGGCGTAGATCGAGTCAAGGCTCCCATGAGGTGCACAGATGGCACGGTTCAGGTCGGCAAACTCTGCTTGACGCCAAGCCCTCCCTTAATGGTAAGTAACCTCGTTCTTCAACGTGTACATCGCTTATCTTATGTAACAAGCTTTATAGATCTGGACTCACATGTAGAGGATCTCACATGTTGGTTACCGATTTTGATTAAATTTTTCATGGAAGTTTAGTTTAAATAAAAGAGCCTTTTAGTACACTTCTACCCAGTAGCGCTTCGCGAGTAGGATGTTACCGTCTTGGAAAATAATAAATACTCTATCAATCTGAACACTTTGGCCCTGTTTGATATCAAAATCAGTAAAAAGTTATTGGTGAGACTGAATAGCTCTAATTATTTGAGTCTTTCGGTCTGGCGACGTTACGTGAAAACCTGTACCCGAGTCGTGAGCCATTACAGGTTGAAAACTGCGACACACACTTGTCACGAAAGAGAGGACACTTGTAACTACATTAAATGGATGGGGCATTGTTTCGATATTTAGAAACATGTGTAAAAAAACAATGAGTTTCACAAAGACACCCGTCAGAATCAATTAGTTTTCTAACGGAGAACATCGTGGAAAACGTATTGGAAGTATTTCAACATTTGGATCGCTTCAGTTAATGTAAGTAAATTCAACAGCAAATTTGCTTCGGGCCAGCCGTCGCCTTCACCAAGTAGGATAAACAGGCACTCTTTCTTTCTGCCAAAATTCTCAGCTTGTGGCACCCTAAGAAGCTAGAGCACCTTGCCTATCACTTCCTCTTGCTCGCAACCTGTAGTGGGTTCCAGAAAGGGATCGAGCTAATTAAAGCGTCCACAGAGAAATTGTCGACTGCCTGTAGGGAGCATATATAGTTATTGATATGGTGTCAGTTCTTTCTCTGGAAACGGGAAATCCGTGTTCGAATACCAGTGCAGCACAAAATTATATGTTCGCCTCTGAACGTATTTCAGTGACCTGAAATGGCCGAAATGTTCCAATATTTGGAATTCCTATAAATTCGGACGTATATTTCAAACAATGGTGTCTATTCTTTCGTACATGGCTGGCCTTTCGGGCCTTTGCACGTCACTGAATAATTATAACTTACAGGATGCGGTTAGTAGAAAATGTTTCAAACTATTAAACTTTAATCGAAAAAATAAATGCATGGAGTATAAGTCTCAATGCATAGAAAGAAATAAAATGAACTGAATAATAACAACCATACCTGCATAGACACTGGCCAAGCTGGTATTACGACCGTGTTAGTCACAGAGAACTTTTTTTGGTGGGAGAGTGATATGTACTCTACATTAGTTCAACAAACATTATAGTGCGGATATCAATACTTCCTTTCCCTCTCTTTCTTGATTAGATTAGATTAATACTTATTCCACAGATCATATATACGACATTTCGGAATGATGTCGAACGTGTTATTTTAGTAAATGGAGTCTATTCATGACAATATTATGAGTTTTTAATTTATTTTTTATTTTTAAAGTTTTATCTTAGAAATTCATCCAAAGAGTAGATGGAGTTGTCATTCATAAATTCCTGTAATTTATTTTTAAACATCAGATGGATATCTGTCAGGCCTTTGATGCTACTTCGTAAGAGACCGAAGACGTTTGTGACAGCATAATTTACCCCCTTTCTGTACCAAAGTTAGATTTAACCTTGAATAGTGAATATCACCCTTTTTCCTAGTGTTGTAGCTATGCACACTGCTATTACTTTGGAATTGGGTCTATTTGTTAATACCATTCCGTTTATGTATATCATGAACTGACAGTTAACATCCCTAGATCGCTAAATACATGTCTGCAGGATGATCTTGGGTGGGCTCTAGCAATTATTCTGATTACACGCTTTTGTGCAATGAATACATTTTTTACTCAACATTGAATTGCCCCAGAATATGATCCCATATAAAAGCAGTGAATAAAAACAATCATAGTAAGCTATTTTACTGAGATGTATTTCACCAAATTTTGCAATAACCTTGATAGCATGAGTAAGTTTCAGCAGATCTTCAATGTGTTTCTTCCAATCCTTCGTCATTGCCAACACCTAATTTTAATTTTCTACCTTAGCTACAGATTTATGTACAAAGTATAAATTTATTGATGGTGTCATGCCATTTACTGTATGACAATATATATACTGTGTTTATCGAAGCTTAATGAGAGTCCAAAGAGAACCACTTAATAATTTTCTGAAAGATATCATTTACAATTTCATCAGTAAAAAGAACTAGCTTAGCATCTTCGTAAATACAATTTAATACATATTAAGAACAGTTAGTTTTATTGGTCCTCTGCTATTCCTTATTTACATAAACGATTTAGGCGAAAATCTAAGTAGCTCTCTTAGGTTGTTTGCAGATGACGCCGTCATTTACCGTCTAGTAAAATCATCTGAAGATCAAAACCAACTGCAGAACGATCTGAATAAGATATCAGTATGGTGTAAAAATTGGCAATTGACTCTAAATAATGAGAAGTGTGAAGTCGTCCACTTGAGTACGAAAAGAAATCCGTTAAACTTTGTTTACAACATAAATCAATCAAATGTGAAGGCCGTAAACTCCACAAAATACCTAGGAATCACTATTACTTCAGACTTAAACTGGAAAGAACACGTAGATAATATCGTGGGAAAGGCGAATCAGAGACTGCGTTTTATTGGCAGAACCCTTAAAAGATGGAACAGAACTACTAAAGAAACTGCATACACTGCGTTGTCCGTCCATTTTTGGAGTATTGCAGCCCAGTGTGGGATCCTTATCAGGTGGGTTTGACGGAGAACACCGAAAGAGTCCAAAGAAGGGCAGCTCGTTTCGTATTGTCACGAAACAGGGGAGACAGCGTTACGGAAATTATACAGGATCTGGGATGGGAATCATTACAACAACGGTGCTTATCGCTGAGGCGTGGGTTACTTGCGAAACTCTAATCGCCAACATTCTCCTCCGAATGCGAAAATATATTGTTGACTCCCACTTACATAGGTAGAAATGATCATCAGAATAAAATAAGAGAAATCAGAGCTCGAACAGAGAGATTCAGGTGTTCTTTCTTCCCGCGCGCTATTCGAGAATGGAATGGGAGATAGATAGTATAATTGTGGTTCGATGAACCCTCTGCCAGGCACTTAAATGTGATTTGCAGAGTATCCCATGTAGATGTAGATGTAGATGTATATGTTCAAGGCTATCTCAAAGTCCGAAATGTTACGCAATGGTAAAAAAAATGTATTTGTTATTGCTGTTTGTGGATGGATGGATGGCGTTCGCCTAAAGTATTCACAGACAATACCGTTAACTGCGTCGACGGCTGCTAGCTGCTTCTTCGCTGAAACCGCAGTCTGACTTGATCGACTACTGGCGATGGCACTTTCCCTGCGTTTTGATGAAGTCAAGATCGCCCTATACATGCTAGTCTGCCTATTAATTGGCATTCTATGTCTATCTCAGACTAACCCAACACGTTGCCACACACAAATTCACTCATAAGCGTTAACTAACGCATTCTGTCTGCGTTCACACCAGAGATGAAGAACCTCGGCCAACAGTATGAACAACGTGCAATCTTTAGTGCTCCCCAGTGGAGGTTCACTAAGATCCTCTCCACAACAGAGGTGCTCCGGACAGTAGAGCTGGGCAGAAATAACGGTAACTGACAAAATACTCGGCTATTCATAAGGAGCCGTTATTGTAATAACCGATCATCAAATACTGGCAGTTATTCAAAATAACTGTGCGTAGCGCCATCTGGTCACAGAAGTGGGTACTAATCAGTGATTCGACCATAGTAGCGACCAGGGGTCCTGTCCAAATACGTGTCAGTTCTACATTCCGTGGAATTAACCGCATAAGAATCATGGGTAATAACTTCATAGTTTCTTCGGGTTTGCTGCCGGATTTTGAAGTCGAACTGGGTCAGTTCGACTTCAAAATCCGGCAGCAAACCCGAAGAAACTATGAAGAACTATTACGCCGGGAAACCCTACGAAACTACATGGGTAATAACTGTTTAAGCGATTATCCATCTGTTGGTGGAAGTGTGTACTACGTTCTCATGGAAAACTTGTATCTAACTACATAGTGACCATTCGGAATTCGTGATTTTACGATAACCGTAAATACTGTAAGGAGTATTGAGTATTGGAAACCAGTAGAAATATCAGTGGCAATTATCGGAATGCCAGTATAAAGACGACGATAACCGCCATACTATTGACTCAGTAGTCAGTACTGAGTACTGAAGAGGATTAACCGTTGCAATTAATTTCCGCTATCATTATCAGGAGTTGGAAATTTGCTCAAACAGACGATTATAACCTACTGGAGTAAAACGGCGAAACGTTTAATATGACTACCGTTTACTAATGGTTCTTGTTCTTATTTTGTCGTGTTCGTGCCACAGCTAGTTTTATACTAAAATTACATTGTTTATGTTAATAAAATAGTGTAACCGTAGCAGTTTAATAGGTTTTGTGGCCGCGAATGCGTGTTTCATCCAGTAATGTGACACATTTGGCTTCGTTACAGAAATTCATTTTGAACATACGAGTCCAATACCCCACAAAACGAGTATGACGTAAGAAATATCTTTCGTAAGCAATTTAAAATCTCTTGTACAATATTTATGTCGGCAGCAAAAAATGCTATAGGTTGTTTGTGAGTGTTATTCACACATGTTCAGCTCCTTTGCTCAACATATTTAATGTTCACACTCATAAAAATAAGTAAATACATAGCGGTACGTACCTACATTCTGTTTATTAACCCCTAAATATGTCCTATAAGAAAAGAAACGGGACATGTTACCGTTTGGCGTGGTACTGTAGATGTAACAAGAAAAATGTTCACCTATCAGAAGCGCTAAATTTTACTTGCGGCTTCAGAGTGGTAGTGTGCTAATGATGGCAACGAAGTGTTCACTTGACGAGGATAATTAGTTTACTGACCGGATAAAAATATATGCAAGAACCTGTCATTGATGGAACAGGTACAGCACTTATAATTATTCACCCCCATTCTGTGTGTTTGAGCTTTCAAAGGTCGTTGGCAACATTAGCACACTATACCTATCCTCCTGCCATAAGTAAAATTCTTATCTTTTAAAAAGAAAAAGAACTTCCTTGAAGAATAGAATTCTTACCGTATTAGATTGTCAGTGCATCCGTTTCAGACTTTGTGTAGTGTACCTACCTAACCAATGAAGTGTCATACAGTGTGTGACCAATCTTAGCAATACAAAATCCATTTTCAAAACAGTTTCGGCAATCTACAATGCTACATATGTCACCAGTTAGTGGTTATGATTGTATTGGTGAGGATTGCAGCAGATACCTTCTACTATTATTTAATGATAGCCAAATCCCTTTAATAGATACATGTTTCTCCATTCTTGGCCAATAAGAATTTGTACTCAGAGTGTATTGACATATTATCCCATTTTGTCCTTCCTCATATAATACTGTGATGTGTTAAGAAATTCTCAATATTACTGTGCAGTACAGTCAACCTACAAAAACAAATTGAACATATACTTTTTCAAATTGTGTACATTTTTAAGTGAGCATTCACTCCATTAAGGAATATTTTTGTAATCACCAAGTTGCAGATTGTTGTCATGCATTGCAACTCCCCCTTATTCAGAATGGTCTTTAATGAAAGCAGTTAATAAACAGGAGGAAGAATGAAATTTTTTTCTTACATTAAACCAAGAGATACTGTACAGTTCTGCAATATTTTTGTCAGAATATGTGTTAATCATTTTGGGATGGTAGGGAAAAGAGACAACATGGTACATCTCAATTAAAAAAAAAGTGCTTTATATCTTGATATAACTGTGAGGAATATCATAAAGTGTATTACCTCCTATTTAGTAGGCCTACACATCTATGAGGTACTGTAAAAATACTGGCATGTATTGTGTTAAATTTATTTTAGGGACTAACGCATACCAAAATGTATGAGAAGGTGACCTAAAATTGTAAGCAGTCTTCAGAAATCTCTAAACACACTATATGTCTGGTGTTTGAGCATATCACTGTTGCACACAGAAACTGTACAATGACATATTCATACTTAGGACACAGGCTGTGTATGGCAAATTTAGCATGTCATGGAGACATATTGTGAATGACAAGTTCTATGTTTACAACAGTTAAGTCACATACTTTAATTAGTAGCAAGACAGAGTTGTCATTGTGGGCAGCACACGTGCATACCACAAGGCATGTTTTTATAGACTATTTAAATAGCTCACTTCCTGCGATGTGCACAGTTACCAGGTTGAGGTCTAGGCCTTTAAGTATTTACAGATATTTAAGTCATTATTCTGCAATAAAAGAGGTCAAAGTTAGGTGAATATCTCATGACAGTATGTTATTATTAGTCTTCAGAAGTTTATCAGATAAAAAACTATCAACAGAATCAGAGTTCCCTATATGAGTTATATTTGTATGTTGAGAATCTCACAAGCTGCTTTTGTAGAAAATATGAACAGAGAGAAAGAGTAGTGATGTGGGTCTAAAGTGGAACAGCTGATTTGTGTTACTAATAACTAAGTACAGGACTTTGACATAATGTGCTTAACCACAACTAGGTTCTATAGACTCTCATTACTTGGCTGCATAAGCTCACAAGCAAACTATTGCCTCCCAATGTAGTTTCTTATGCTTTACTCCAGATCAGCCTATTGCCATAAACAAGTTTTTAAAATTTTGTATTTTCCGGTACCATTTGATCACCATAGTAATAGATGCACCACCGATATTTGCACTATGAACGAGATCAGTGCGGTCCACTTTGGAATTGAGCATAAAATGGGCACTACTGAAGGGCCTTATACCAACTGTCTACTTTGACCTATGATGTCAATTAAGCTGCATACCAATGGAAGAAATAAGGGAAGCAACATTCCAAAACACAAAAGAATACTCATAAAATAAAACTTTATAGAATGAACCAAATAAATAAATAAAGATAAAATAAAAAATTTCGCTGACAAGCAGTTGCCGTTACAAATAATGTTTAAAGTGTTTTATGTCTTTTTATTAAAACATGGGGTTCGGGTAAGAGGATGGGCAAACGTAAATTGATCACTTTTTATTGTAAAAAGTAATGTCACATTCGGAACAAAGAAAATGATCAAGTCAAACAACATCACACTGACGTCAGGGATCAAAGCGACAGGGGGTATCGCGAGCTTCAGTTGACCCTTAAAATGTAGTTACGTTTGGTACACTTAAAACAACCCTCATGTGAAGCTTAAACATCAATTATTCATTCACTAACATTCTGCATATCTAAATGCTGAACGTAACAACACTGGAGGCTTGGATAAACATAGTTACTTACTCTCACATTTAAAAATGACGCTGTCGTTAATTTAAGAAAATTTTGTAGAAATCAAACCGTTTTTCAAAAGGAACTTTGTTTCCTTAAATAGAAAATATTATAGAGGAATAAACGAAACTATAAGCCTATCATTACATGTACTTTTGTGTTGAATATCATGATCCTACATTCACCAAAGCACCATTAACAATTTTAACTAGAATATTCAGTTTACACACGTTATTTATAAACGTCTTTGATAATAAACATTTATTTGCATACACTTTTTATTGGGGCTTCGAGAATTAGCCCTAAATTGGCGGTAGCAACGAATAACCTTTATACAGTACCTGCAATATTTTATTAGACACAAATTATCTTTTGTATATCAGCTGAATAATACTTGATAATTGGTTTTCTATGTATATGGCACAATTCAGACGATATTCTTGCCATTACACATTGCCCGCAGTTTTAATTATATATGATACACTATACTGATACATTCCCCCCCTCCCACAGGGGGCCCACAGCTCTTTTGTGGGTATGTGTGTGGCGCGTACTGGGCCCCGAGCTGAAGTAGCCTTTCTTCTTCCCCAGGCTGCTTCACCCCCCCCCCCCCCCCCCCCAGTTCGTGCCTTTGCCCGGAGACTGGTGTCTGAGTAAATTCAGGTCATCTCCTTTTCTACGCTTTCCTTTTACTTCTGCTCCTTTTCTCCCTTTCACTCGTTTTCCGCTCATTCTTCTTACTCTGTTGTTCCTACCTTTGAGCCATCCTTATCATCTCTGCTTCGGCGTTTGAGATTCTCACTTTCCTATCTCCCTCTTTCCATCCTCTATTCTGCCTCCTTCCTCCCTGTGCGTGTCTGAAGGCCGACCCACGCATTCCCATGCGTTGTAGGTGACGGGGTAACGCGTAATTCGCCGCCCCGGGTAGACAAGTAGGGCACGTACGTATCCGCTGATAAAGGCCAGGCCCAGGGAGGGGTGATTACCCGACCTGGTACCTTCCAAACATGCCGATTGGTCCCTCCGTCCATTTCTTGGGAGGTGTGACCTGTGGTGTGAACAATCACCTAAGGCGGAGTAGCCCTCAGTGAGGGTCCCCATTAGGAAGGAGCACACCATAGGGGACGACGGTAGTCATGGGGACACTTCCGCAATGACCTCTCTCTCTTCACTTTTGACTTCGATCTAGAAACAAAAGTTGTATGGCTCTCAAACAAAGAAGTACTACCAAACGTTCCTAAGTTTCTGATTGTTCCACATTTTCACCTATCATCCGTTAAGTAATTCTTGGTTTATCCAGGGATTGCTATTATGTCTTATCCTTCTGCATAATTATATGATTCTCTGCGGATTTCACTAATCTGTCCCTAAGAGCTAATCAATCTTCTTCTACTGTATTACTTTCCACCATTTCAGCAAATCCTTGCCTAATACTCTTCTGAAATTATCAACCACCCCTGTTTCCTTCACTTTATCCAGATTCCACGTCCTTAATTGTCAACTTTTTTGTTGACTTACCATTATAGAGTCAATCTGGTAACTTCCATTGTCTCCTGGTATCGTCAACGTACACAGCCTTTTTTCATGATGATTAAAGCAATTGTTGGTAATCATTAAATTGTGCTCTGCACGAAGTTCTACCAAGCGATCTCCTCGTTCAGTCATTTGCCAAAGTCCATTCTCACCTACTACATTTCCTTCCCATCTTTTTCCTTCTACCGAATTCCACTCCCCCATCACAATCAAGTTTTCCTCTCCCTTAACGGTTTTATCTTCTCATAAATTTCTTCGATATCCTCTTCGGCAGAGCTAGCTGGCATAGGGACTTGTATTACTGTGGTCTGTGTTGGCTTTGTATCTTTGCTACGACAATGCGTACACTATGATGATCATTGTACGTTAGGAACATTCTCACTTTCTTATTCCTGCGTTATCACCAACTGACTTTTTTTATTTATAAACCTTTACTAACGTGACCACAAATCCTCTTCAACCTGCCACTGAGCTTCACTAATCCATATCATACGTAACTTTATCCACTTCTCTTTTCAAATTTTCTAACTTACCTACCCGATTAAGGGTTAGTACATTATACGCTCCGATCCGTATGCGTGTCCTCCTCCTCCCTTTATGACGACAACCTCTTGAGTAGTTCCCACCCGGAGATCGAATGGAGGACTTATTTTACCTACGAAATGTTTTACCCAAGTAGAAGCCATGATCATATATTCATACAGAAGAGCTGTATGTCCTCAGGAAAAGTAACTACTGTAGTTTCCTCTTGCTTTCAGTAGTCTTTGAAAGCCAATTATCTGATGTTTAAAGGCCACCTCAGTCAATCAACCAGATTGCTGCCTCTGTAACTACTGAAAATGCTGCTGCTCCTCTTCAGGAACCGCATGTTTGTTTGTGTCTCTGTTCTGGTGGAGGTCCTTCCACGACTGGAAGGGGAAGTGGTTGACAGTGATTGGCAATAATTTGTCGTTGGTGAAACCATCTATCCGACCGTGTGTCCTCCTGCCGTGCACTCAAGTACGATTAAATGACTCAAACTTCTGTTCCATGTTTTATCTGAGTATGTATTATATAACATTGCAGGGCCTGAATTTAACGTTTGTGGTGATTCGCCCTGTATTTTATGTAATTATGAGCTGAGTATGACCATGGTTTTAAAGTGTAGTGATTTTCCCTGCCTCTGGCCTAAGCGTTTAAGCTGGATATGAGTGTGGCCCATCGACGAGATTTACGCGAGAGGCCAATAATGTTGTCTGCTGTTTTAACTCCCTATGTCAGTTACTCGATTTTAGACAAAACGTTTGTCTACTTTTTCCTCATTTTAATTCTTTTTCTGGTTTATAATGACTTGTGTTCAATAGGTTCCCAATCTTGTCATATCCACTTTTTCCGGTGATACAGATCTTGACGTTGTGCACCCAAAATCACATGTCGATCCATCCATCTATCTTTTATACCGCAATACAAAAACCTCATGTAGGGACATGTTCATGGTGACTGTACTGAAATGTGAAAAATATACATATACAATTTTCGATATAATTTACTTTCATAGATAAAGTTTAACTTAGTCCACTATCAATTGGTAGATACTTCAAAAACGACCTTCGTTATTAACGGATTTCCTAGTGTGGAAATTAAATAATGGAATATACGAGTACTGACGGACTTTAGAAAGCCGGCCGCGGTGGCCGAGGGGACTGAGGCGCTCCAGTCATGGTCTGCACGGCCGCTACGTTCGGGGGTTCGAATCCACCCTAAGGTATGAATATTTGTGCCGTCCTTAGTCTTAGCTACTTCATAAGTAGTTTGTAAGCTTAGGGACTGATGACCCCGTAGTTAAGTCCCATAAGTTCTACAAACATTTAAACATTTGGTTTTTTTATTGTTAAGCTTATGGGACTTAACTACGGGGTCATCAGTCCCTAAACTTACAAACTACCTATGAACTACTTACGAACTAGGACGGCACAAATATCCATGCCCGAGGTGGGATTCGAAACCCCGACCGTAGTGGCCGTGCTGACCGTGACTGGAGCGCCTCAGTCACCTCGACCACCGCGGCCGGCACATTTGGTTTGACTGTAGAAAGTGTGCCATATGGAAGTTTGGGTAGGTGTGGGACTGTGCTTGGATATTGTAATGCCGCCTGGGCATAACCGCCAGATTCTATGTGCATGTCGGGAATTGCGCGGCCGTTCCCGCCAGAGCTTTGAGTCATCCGTCATAAATGGTTTCTCAGTTCTCCTTGGTATACTTCAGTTTAAGTAGTTTTTAAGTCTAGCACTCGTTGACTACAGTAGCTACATGCGTTACGTTTAGAAAATTTGATTTATTTTGAATACCCTAATGAGTAGTGCAAGCAAACACTCTCGAAAAGTGGAAAACTAGAGTTAGAAACTTTTGTGTCCTCGTCTTGGGATGCTTTTCTGTGGGCAGTAGATTTGGGAGGCGGGCCGTTGGTTGCAAAGATTGTTGACAAATTCTGCAAGTGAAAGAAGTGATTACTTCACATATACTTTTATTTCAGAAGTAAGAAATACAGAACTTTTTGTGATGTGCTTGTGGTACATTGCTGTCTAATACACAGTGCACGCTTCTGCACTACATTAGTCACTAGTAGTGTTCCAGGTTCTCGATGTAGACGGTTGGATCGTTGTACATGCTAGACTCAAGTCCTCCGCCATTCCGCCGTCGTACACAGACATATCTTGGCGAGCTCTCTTCTTCTGATTGGCCAGCGTGCGGCGCAAGACAACGAGGTAACGAGACTTAGGGCGCCCCCGGCGGAAAGTGTTGTGGGGCGACTTACCGCCCGTCGTCTTCTAATGGCGTGGCGGCGTGCGGAGACAGACAACAGAGTCATATGAGCATATATGTTCAATGTCACCAAAAAATCTAGCAGCTCATGCTGCTGCAATTTAAAATAAATTCTTATATTTTTCTTATATATGTAGTGGCCGAGCGTTCCAAGGCGCCTAGCTCGCCGCTGCTCTGTCGGAGGATCGGGTCCTCCCTCGAGCATGGGTGTATTTCTTGTCCTTAGCATAAGCTAGTTTAAGTACGAGTTTGTAAGCCTAGGGAGTTATAACCATAGTAGTTAATGAAAAATTTTTAAACATTTTCCAGAATAAAGTACACTATTTTTGACATCATTTACTATACCTATCTCTTGCAGAACTCATACACACTGTACGCTGCATTCATTGAAACTAAAAATATTCTTCTCGTCATTTCAGAAACCAAAACCAAAGACTTGACTGCGCCATATACCTCTGCATGCGGCCTGACGGGGAGAACATCCGCTACTAGCGTGTGGTTTGTCAAGAAATAAAATTGTTATACAGAAATGTATCTACCACACAGGAATAAATTTTTATTTCTTTTCATCGATATAAAATAACTTCCTACCTCTGTACCTCTAGGGCGCTAACAACCTTGCTGTTGTGCTCCCAAAACATCCTATCCTATCCTATCCTATCTGTACCTCTACCAAAGATATAGAAACAAAGCTTTACTAATACAAAGAGTCATCGACGCATTTAAAAATACTGTTATATATTTAGCCGATTAATAATTAACATCTTCCAGTTTCATTTCAGAATATCAATACTATTAGGAAAGAAACGTCGACAACTTTTTACTAGAATTTTATAACTGCATTGATAGGTAGTAGAATGTACTATCTGGAACGTTAATTCAGTTGAGGTAGAGTTCTCTTGGTAGCATTGAAGACGCAGTAACAAAAATGTAGATGATGGGAAATTAAAAATTCAGAAACTGACGATGTACAACCAAACCTTGCGAGTTTCCGAGAAATTGGAGAATTCTAACGCGGTAGAGATAGCAAAGTTCTGTGTTTTAGCACATGTTTATACTGAAAACTGTAGAAAGTATATCAGATACGTAGATTGGTGCCCTATTTGAACGATTCGACTGATCTTAATTAGTCAGGAAAACGGGATGTACAGGCGTAGTGACTGGATGGTTAGCGGCTGAAAGACAGAACTGGTGACTCACGTTTATAAGAAAGGAAAGAGAACTGACAGACACAATTACAGGCCAACATCGTTGACATCAGTTTCATGTAGAATTTTAGAGCATATTCTCGGTTAGAATATAGTAATTTTTCTTGAAACAGAAAAGCTTCTTTCCATGAATCAGCACGGGTTTAGGAAACATCGTTCATGTGAATCTCAGCTTGCCCTTTTCTCACATGACATCTTGCGAGCCATGGATGAAGGGCTACAGGCGGATTGTATTTTTTTCGACTTCAAACAGTCGTTCGACGCGGTGCCACATTGCAGACTGCTAACGAAGATACGAGCTTATGGAATAGGTTCACAGATTTGTGACTGGCTGGAAGACTTTCTAAGTAATAGAACTCAGTACGTTGTTCTCGACGGCGAGTGTTCATCAGAGACGAGTGTATCGTCAGGCGTGCCCCAGGGGAGTATGATAGGGCCGCTATTATTTTCTATCTATATAAATGATCTGATGGACAGAGTAAGTTGTAATTTGCGGCTGTTTGCTGATGATGTTGTGGTGTATGGGAGGGTGTCGTCTGTAACTGACTGTAATAGCATACAGGACGACTAAGACAAAATTTCTAGTTGGTGCGAAGAATGGCAACTAGCTCTCAATGTAGAAAAGTGTAAGGTGATGCGCATGAGTAGAGAAAGCAATCCCATAATGTTCGAATTGAGCATTAGTAGTGAGCTTCTCGATGCTGTCGCGTCGTTCAAATATCTAGGCGTAACATTGCAGAGCGATATGAAATGGAACGAGCATGTAAGGACAGTTGTGATTAGGGCGGACAGCCGACTTCGGTTTATTGGGAGAATTTTGGGAACATTTACTTCACCTGTAAAGGAGACCTCGTATAAAACGCTTGTACGACCACGTCTTGAGTATTGCTCAAGTGTTTGGACCCGCAGCAGATCAGTTTAAAGGAAGACATAGAAGCGGTTCAGAGGCGAGCAGCTAGATTTGTTACCGGTAGGTTCGATCAATCCGCGAGTGTCACGGAAATGCTCCGGCAACTCAATTGGGGATCGCTGTAAGAAAGACGACGTTCTTTTCGTGAATTTCTGTTAAGTAAATTTAGAGGGCCGGAATTTGAAGCTGAGTGTAGTACGATCTTACTGCCGCCTACTTACATTTCGCGTAAAGATCACAAAGACAAGATAAGAGAAATTAGGGTTCGTATGGAGGCATATAGGCATGCTTTTTTTTTTCTTTTCCTCGTTCAATCTGGGAGAGGAAAAGGAAAGGAAATGCATATTAGTGGTACAGTGTACCCTCCACCACGCACCTTATGGTAAATTGCGGAGTATGTAGGTAGATGTACATATAATGTATGAGCGGCGTAAAGTGGCCTCTGCATACTTTTCGTAGTGGGCACACAAGGTCTCGTCCAGGCCACACCGTGACGGTCTGTGGCATTCCTCGAGTAGTTGATGTGAAGCAGCAGGTCCACCCACAGATCTGGAGAACAGAGGCGGACGCAGCCTCCACTCATTATCGGAGCTGCAGTACAAGAGGTAGAAGCGACTGTGCTAATCGATAAGTCGGTGCGGAGACGTCACATGATACACTCGTACTTTGTGGGCTGGTGGCCACGTCGTAAAATTACTTCACCCTGTAATGAAGAAGGGAACGTAGATTATAGTTGAACGTCCCGTCAACGTCAACGTCATGGTTATGGGAGACGGAGCACGTGATCGGATGGTTTTTCCAGCTACGGGGAAGGAAATTGGCCGTGCCCTTGCAAGGAATCATCCCGTTATTTGCCTGGAACGATTTAGGGAAACGCGGAACACCTAAATAGGAATGGTCAGAGGCCGAATGGAGCTACCTTCCATCCGAATGCGAGTCAAGTGTGGTACCACTGAAACACGTCGCTCGTTCACCTCGTAACGACGAAATGATTTTGTACATCGTAGTCGAATTTCGTAGAAGCACACCGTAATTAGTATTGCACAAATATAAAACTGCACTTGTTACACACTATGGTGACAAGAAACTATTAACCGTCAGCATCAAGGAAATTGAGAAAATGCAAAGGCAGATACTCAGGGAAACGTTTCAAAAGCTCTTTGCAACTGTATTCAAGGACTGAATGTTTCACGTCTTTTGCACTGAAAAGACTATTGAAATTATGCAGACATTTAGCAAAAACGGAGACCCCCTAGAATGACCAAGAAAATCTTCCTTATCATCAAAAGAAGTCGCCTAACCAGGACATGCTGGATAACAGAAACCCAAAGTGATCTCACGGAAATCAGAATTGACACACTAGAAACATTACAGACTGCGTACAGATATTACAGATAGTACAGTACAGTAGAACCTTAGTAAGTCTTTAACTAAAAAATCTGAAACTGATAAACACATGGACACTAGGAAGAAGAGAGGGCCATAGTGAAAGGATGAGAAAGTTTTGAAAACAAAAGAACAAGAAAACAAAGAAGACCAGTGCTACCTAACGGTTCCACGTGCTCCTTGCACGGCGAAAAAAAATAAAATAATAATAATAATAAAATTCATTGTCCTATGTATTTTCAACTATGTTTAAAGTCGCTGCTTCAGAGCTACATTATATCTCCACTGTTGGTGCCACTTATTCGCCCCTACGCTAACACTTAAATGTCTCCACCGTTACTGCCTCACTTTAAACATCATACAACGGGCAGCAACATACCATTTCTGATAGTTCGTGCGCGGGCTTGTCAGTAATTAAATAATCATGACTGACGTCTCTGAACTCGGAGAAATTGTTTTGACACCTAACAGACACCTTTCATTTTCCCCATAGCCTCTCCAGCTAAAATTTTGCAGTTTAAAATAAGTCGATGACTAAGTTTAGTCTGCAGAGTTCTACTATCAAGTCATAAAATGAAATAAACGTAATTCATCTTGACAAGACAGAAAACAATGTAGAATTCAAATGAAAAGGTGTTGATTGATATTTTGAAGTTTGAAATTACTGTGGGCTAGAGCAGTGTGTTCTGTATACACCACAAAGTGACCATCCTAATATAATAGAAGAATAATTAATTATTTTGGTATCAGTCTTTCACATTGAGGAAAAATATGACATTCTCAAAGTACTGACTTCATCAGAGAATTTTTGTAATTTTTATGTTCTTATACTCTTTTAATACAAAACAATTAAGATTTCAAAAAGTTTTTGCTAAACTCTTCAGATTTGCTGACGTTGTGAAATCAATGGGCGTGTCTTCCAAAGCACTGTTAAACTGAGGTTTCATGTAATACGTATAATACGCTTGGATAATATGTACATATTATCTACACAGAGCGTCCAACTGATTCCTGTAAAATTTCATTCAGTAGTAAGTCTATAACTGTCAGCCTGATGTTAATGAAACTGAATAAAATATTATTCACAAAGCAACGGATAACGCATCTGATTCATTAAGGAACCAATAAGCTGACTCATTTGGAAAGAATACGTCTCAAAGTTTACTCCCAGTGTCTCCTATTGACCTAATTTAGTTGTCACACTTTCATGATTCAAATGACAACATGATGAAAGTGTATTTCTATAAGATTCACATTAATTTAAATTGCATCGCTCTTTTAACAAAATGATATGGGGAGAAGGAAACTGATAACTGTTAGCATTTCAAAGTGCGAGAAATATGTTTTTTTCTTTCCCAAGAAGGGATTTTATTACTGAGGACGATTCATTATTTCATCCCCCAAGTCCATCAACAACAACAAAAGAAATACATAAAAAATAAAAACACAGGTCCACAGAATTTGTTAGCAAATGTTTGTGTAAAATCCAATGGAAAAATTAGGTGCCAATGGTACATCCATGTCAGGAATTGGAAGGGGAGGACGAGAATCTTTTACGTAGAAAACACCATTCGTTCAATAAATTTCAATAACAGTTCTCTACATAGCACACACAGCGTTCACATATCCAAAACAAAATCATCGAAATATAAACATGCTGACTCACTGAGGGAGCTAACAAAGAAAAAGTACGGAGTTCTATTCTTTGCTTATGCACAATATTTCACACCGATGCTTGGGTCAGGTTTAACAATATTGCGAAGTACTTGCAGAGAGTGGTTATTCAGCATTGCGCTGGAAATATACGGGATGGAACACTTGCACGGAGTGACACTTGCACGGAGTGACACTTGCACGGAGTGACTCTTGCACGGAGTGACTCTTGCACGGAGTGACACTTGCACGGAGTGACACTTGCACGGAGTGACTCTTGCACGGAGTGACACTTGCACGGAGTGACACTTGCACGGAGTGACTCTTGCACGGAGTGACACTTGCACGGAGTGACACTTTCACGGAGTGACACTTGCACGGGGACCGGGGGACCTTGCCGGACTCACTTGCTTTTCACAAGTACAGTTTCGTCAACAAGTCCAGCAGTTCAGCACATCCGCTCCTGCAAGCTGGCTGGGGCTCGAACAGCAGCAGTAAGCAACTATTCATTGCTTCAACATGGCTCATTAACGCGTTCTGTGTCAAATTTATTTGTTATCATTGTTGTTGTAATCAGAACTGACAATGGAATTCAGTATAATAAAAACTGATAATGAATTTCATAATTTGTTGTAATATTATGATGCATAGATCATCGGGCAACGAAGATGGTATTTCTTACAACTGTTACAGCCTTATGATGATTGCCGAATTAGAACGAAATTTAAATTGACATATTATTTTATTGTGATTTTATTTAAATATTAAACTTAATAACACATCAAATCAATTCATACTGATTTCCTTTTCACTAAAGTGTCAATGGCCGAATTAGCATTTCTGGAAAACTGGAAATCTGAGCTATATGTGAATTTAGTCCTTTGCGTAAAAAAAAAGGAAAAAAAAAGGAAGCATCATGTACATGCAAATCTAAAGATCGACATAATCGTAGCTGCAAATTTAGAATTTAAAACTAAAGTCTACGTAATTAATTTTGCAATGAAACCAATTGCACAAACTGCATGCTGTAGGTGTATAACTTCTGGTTGTAGACAAGTTTCCATATTGTTAACGTAACGCAAAAATCAGCGAAACGGCAGAAGGTTTTACAAGCTGAAGAGCAGTATTGTAACTTGATCTAACTGCAGGATAGCTGGATGAGCCTTCCTCTGTATTTTCATAGTGAAATTGTTCCTAAAATGATTGAGACTTTTATTTCTCTTCTACCATATGATGAATTTCTTCAGACCTTCAGACATACGTCTCAAAAGCATTTTATTTATAACACTTTGCACAGAGAAAACATATTAGGCATACTGTTATAATCAATACACAACCAATCTACTATAATAAGTTTATTACAACCAGTAATTAATGCAATTAATAGTATAGGTAGGCTGACAGCGTTCTGTCGAGATAGGTGTTGATCTGTTGTGGCTTCTGGAAGACTCTGCAATGCGTCGGTTATCATCGGCGAAGACTGATTGTGGCTGGCAGTTTTTTTTTCCTTTATTGAATTTTAATGCCCTAATACAGGCAGGCTGGCAGGAGCCGATGATGCTGCTCTGCAACCGAGCAATGGTAAACAATGGACAAAACAGAATATAAAATTAAAGGTGATAAAATGGCGCTTTTACAATTTCAAGATGAAAATTTGGGAGAATGTTAAAAGAGAATATGACAGCGGACAGAACATGTATGGTTGTTAAAGCTGGGCACTGCCACAGTGGCAAAAAGACACTCACTGCAGACGACGAGACATAACAAGATGGCGACATTGAGGTAAAAAACACTGAACACTGGTGTACACAACGTTAAAAAACACTGGGCGACGAAACACTATACACACGAAGCACTGAACACTTAAAAGCACAGCACTGTACTGGCCCTGCAGGGGGATGGGGGAGAGGAGGATGGAGAAGGCGCGGGGGAAGGGGAAGGAGGTGGGGGAGGAGAGAATGGGGGAAACCGGAAGGAGCTCCCGGGGAGGTGGAGAAAGGAGGGGGTGAGCCAAGTGGGGGACAGGAGTGGGAGGAGAGGGGGAGGGAGGAGGCGGCGGCAATCCACAGAGAGGGGTCAAAGTTGGAAGGAGGGATAGATGTTGGGACGGTTTTGGAGAACGTCGTCAGGTAGAGTTAGGTGGTGGAAGCCACCCTCGGAGAGGACATAGAGGGTCTGGAGGTGAAGGGAGGGAGGGATGTGGCGGTAAAGGCGTGGCAGGGGACCAGGATCCAGGAGGAGAGGAGATACTAGTGGGTTATGGGATTCTGTCTTTCGGTGGATGTACTTGAGGCGGATGTGTTTAAGGAATTTCACCAGGTGTGGGAATGGGATGAGGTCGTAAAGGATCCACGTGGGGGAGGGGAGGCAGATGCGGTAGGCGAAGGGCGTGGCGTTCGAGAATTTTGAGGGATTCATAATAGGAGGGGGAAGCGGATACCCAGGCTGGATGGAAGCAGCAAAGGACGGGACGCATGAGGGAACGGTAGGTATAAAGGATGGTGGAAGGATTTAGTCCCCATGTCCGGCCGGAGAGGCGGGAGAGGGCTTTTTGTTGGACGGTTTTGAGGTGAGGGTTGCAGGAAAGGTTGTCGCTGGCGGCTGGGTGGCCTTCTTAAAAGGCCTTGCTGGCAGACAGTGGTGGCGCCAGTGGAGCTGGTAGAGAGTCGCTTCCGAGTCGCGATGCTGGCCCGCTTGGTGGATCGACCAGGAACTGAAGCGCAGGTTGGCCGGCGAGTAGTACAGTGGAGTCGGCTGATACATCGCTGGCCAGGGCGTTTGTAAACACGCATGACCGCTTGTTTGAGGGTCGACGCTTCGGTCGATACTCCGAAGACTGTGTTGCGGGTTGCCAGCTTTCCAGGGCGCCGCCTTATGGCACGCTGCCGGTACGGAGTTTACTACACATACTGCACAGAAAAAATGTTCAAATGTTTGTAGAGTCTATGGGACTTAACTACGGGGTCATTAGCCCCTAAACTTACAAACTACTTATGAACTAGCTTAAACTAAGGACGGCACAAATATCCATGCCCGATGGGGGATTCGAACCCCCGACCGCAGTGGCCGTGTAACCGTGACTGAAGCGCCTCAGTCCCCGCGGCCACCGCAGCCGGCCATACTGCACAGAAATGTTAACACGTGTGACAGCTTTGTAGTTATACAACCAACATGCTACTTTCAACTCTTTAAAACAGCCACTTTTCATAAATATAAACAGAAAAACATAAAGACAAAGAAAGTAAATAAATAAATAAAAATAAATAAATGAAATAAAATAGAAACGTGTCTGTATTCGAATCTACTTCTTCTATTTATATAAAACAATACGTCCGTGTGTTTGTTTGTTAGTTTGTGTACGTATTGTACGTATTGGATACAAATTTACAATTTTCCTCCAATGTCAATGAAATTTTTCACACATGACCTCCAAACCAAGAGGACGGTCACCGTAACTGAAAGAATCACGTGCAACACATAGTTCAAAAGATATAACGACATAAACAAAGACATGCGTGAAAAACTGTTGCATCACGTGATACTGTTGCACATTCCCCCTAAACCGCTGAACCGATTTCAACAAAATTTGGTACACATCTTCCTTAACGTGAGGTAACCACGGCTATAGCAATAAGAATCACATACGACACATGATTCAGGAGATATAACGCCATAAACATTAGTAGTTCCAAGAAACTGCGAAGTAATTCGACGAGACTTACAAAAAGCAGACTTTTTGTAGGTTTCTGTGTACGTATTGCACACAAATCTACAGTATGTGTTCCAATCTTTATGAAATTTTGTACACGTACGCTTTAATCCATGAATACGGTCGCCTTATGTTTAAGAATCATGTACGACACATTGTTCAGGAGATACGACGTTATAAGCAATGAGGTGCGAGAAAAACTGCTGCAATACGCGAAAATGCTCCTCATTTTCTCCTAAACCGCTGGACCGATTTGAACCAAATTTGGTACAAATATTCCTTACGTGAAATAAAAATTTCCGTAGGAGTAAGAACCACGTACGACACATTGTTCAGGATATATAAAGTCATAAACGATAGGAGTTGCCACATAATACGAAGAGACATTATGAGTACAGTATATGAGAACCAGACTACTTAGCGACTTCCTACAGACTTTAGGCATAATTTCATACCTTTATTGAACTTTTTCTTGCTGACTACCATAGCAAAATTATGAAAGGAATAACATTTCTCGCTCACTACTAAAACTACGGCATTGGCGTGACGCCACAATTTATAATTTCTACACTACAAATTTTAGCCTCCGGAAATTTTACAGACTGCAAACACACATATAGCTGAATGTATCTTTGAAATTTTATCACAGTATGTCATGTATTTCATGAGACATGAGCACATAAACAGTAACTTTCATGCTAAACCGTCCCATCGCACATCAAGTTTTAATGTATTACTTCTTTACTACTAATTGTATTCGGAACAGATTTTACACACATTCAGGACTAATGGCTATATACCTGAAAAATTGTACAATATATAACTCAGTAAATGAGATCGTACGAATTTATATGTAATTTTTATTTTCATTGCTATCATTCTTTGTTTCGATGCTACACTTATAATTTTGTTCATTATGGAATACAGCCTAATTTATTACATATTCTCCGATAAATATAACACGTTTTTAGAAAAAAAGCGGGACAGAGAAGCGATCAGAGAAGGCCGCGGCGGATTGGCCAAGCGCATTGAGGCACTATGGTCCGATGCGCGTGGCAGTTCCCTGTCGGGGGTTCGAACCCCCCGCGGGCATATATGTTTGTGCTGTCTTTAGTATGAGGTAGTTCATAAGTAGTTTGTTCGTTTGGGAACTGAAGACCCCGCATTTAAATCCCATAAGCTTGACAAACATTTAAACATTTTTCATAGGTGAAGTACTATCTGAAGGCAGGAATACATAAATAAATACCCAGGCAACTTTGGGTTTTCACCTAGAACACTATAAGAGAATGAGGGTATTAGTGACTTGCAAGGAAGGTTTATTAAACTTTTACTCACTTACAAATTTTCTGCTGTTCATGGAGCAAAACTATGACATTCGGTTTACCTTTATATTTTATAATTTCTACATTGCATATCGCATTTGGAGAAACATGTACTGACACTATACACACAAGCAGCTGATTGTACCTTCGAAACAGTATCACAGTACGACACATAGTTTATGATATATGAAAACATAAACAGTAACATTCATGAAAAACCGCGCTATCACGCATCAGGTTTCAATCTATTACTTCTTCAACACTAACCATACTCGCAACAGGTTATGCAGACATACAGTGCTTATACAATGAATATATTCCTAATCACTTATACAATTGTACAACACATAAATCAATACATATGAGATCATATATACTGTGATGGGAAGAGCGATGTCTCATCATGCACCACTCTCTGCTACCAATGAAACACTCCAGTATTTAATTATTTTAATCGGAGAGTATGGTAGAGCTGGGAAGGGAGAGGTCTACCGTGGAACTGGTAAAATCTAGCACACAACGGTCCCTGAGTGGAAGGTGAGTGGAAGGTCAAAATCCATCTTATAAGAAATATCTTTATATACAATTTAAGTAAAGGCTCTTTGGCTAAAGACTAGCAGCCACACAAAACTTATGATTACGAGTGCAAGTACATGACTATAGCAGTGACCAAACAAGTTTGTCTTATTTTACAGAAGGTAATACTGAATACTTTTCAGTTAAAAAACTGGCCACTTGATCATTAGCTCACTAAGGCTAAATTTTGTTAATTTGAAACAAGGCTTTTATCATGATCTGGAAAAGTTTATAGCTTAAGTAAAATACACGCAACACAGCAGATCACAAGCTAACAGAATTACGTTGTTATCGATTCAGTGATAAGCACTAGCTCAAATAACTTAAACCAAAATTTTAAAACAACTGAAAACCGTTTAACATCTACTTAGAATAACAATACAACAGAACTGTAGCTTACTTAATGAAAATGTCGTCCAATCAAAGATGAGCACTAGCTCATTTAACTTTGCAAAAACCTTTAAGAAAAATGGTAAGGTGCTTACCATCTACATAGAATAGCTACAGTGTAGCATAGTACAGTACTATCAGGGCCGAGCACAGGCTCATTTAACTTTAAGCAAAAATTTTAAGACACTTGTTAAAGAGCTTAACCTTTACGTAGAATAGCTATAGTACAGCAGAATCATAGCTCACTTGAATTAAATTGTTATCCAGTAATAGATGAGCAGTAGCTCCTCAAACAACTCATTTTTTAATTACTTCAATCGTAAGAGAGACAGAATAATGAAAAAATGTCACTTTCACCCATACAATCATGGGCAGGTTAAAACAAACTTGGCACATTGTTGTACCACAGACACAGAAAATCCATACCACACGTGACGCCTATAACAAAAGTACAAGCTATATGTTACTTTACACTTGAAAATTTATCACTTAGTAACCGCAGAGTGTGTATTACACCAGCTAAACAACATTTCATTGGGGGGGGGTAGCCCACCAAGCAAACGCTAGCTCGGCTAAAGTTCAATAACGTCTAATACTGACCAAAAGAGAGGTACAAATGGACTTAACCTCACACTGAAGTACACAGCAACAGACGGCACTCTGAAACTTGTCTCTATTCACTAACCGTGCCAATCATGTTGACAGAGATTAGTTCACTCATAGGCCATGAAAGCTGGTTAGTACAGCCACTCAAACACCGTTGACGATGGCGAAAGGAAATGGACTACGTAACTTGTGATTCCACGGTCACGCGTCCTTTTCCAATCCCACGGACGCGGCTTCCTGCGTCTACTCCGCCTCTATCAATTGATGTCGGCTGGCCCTCCTGTTTATCATCGCGCGCGTCACTCCACTTCCGATCACATACCCCCATTTTTCTCGCAAGAACACGGACGATCCTCGATCCTCATCATGCAGCGACCACGCCCCTAGCTATCGATAGTGCGCGTTAATATCTCTGGACACACTCGATACTCCACCCCATGGGCACGCCTCACTAATGAGACCATATATAATGCAATGGGAAAAACCATGACTCATCATGCACCATGTTTTAATCCATTTAGTATTTACTACTAAGACACTCCTGTATTCCTGTTAACCAACGAAAATTCCTGAAAAGTGACTGTGCTCTTGACAAGCGCACGTGGCTACAGACTACGGGAATAGACTTCTATAGAGCTACGAGGAAAGGAAGAGAATGAAATATTATACATACAACGAGTATACGTTAATTCTAGCAGATCTACCTTTTTATTTGAAGAGGCTGGAATTTCCAGTGACATTTCCACTTTATATTATGATTAATAAATCATAGGGCAATCTACTAAGTAAGGTGCAGTGATTTGATATCTTTTCACACGGACAATTTTATGTCACTCTCGCAGGGGTGGCTCACCAAACAATTTATACTAGATCCTGGACAAGTAACAAGAAATATTGTTTATTGTCAAATTTTGAATTACATTAATGTCGTGAATGTTACATATCAATGTATTTTGATTACTATCTTTTTTTCCCCTGACAATTGTGTACATTGAGCAGGACAGCCTTATCATTTATATATTCTAACATGGATATGAATTGATTTTAGAAAACAGGGAGATGAACAAAGAAAGAAGGGATAAGAAAAATACTAAGTCAAGGCTCGAGCATGTGTGTGCGTGTGTCCTTAGCATAAGTTTAAGTAAATTGTAAGTCTATAGACTGCTGACTACAACAGTTTGGTCATATAGCATTACAAACATTTAATTTAAGGAAATCAATCAATCAGACTAAAAAAATAAATAAAAATCCGAGTAACGGCTAGCTAGCTACAAATCTGTCTAAGAAATATTTGAATAACTCACTGTGTAAGGTACTGTGGCACACTGAAAGATCCAAATTTCTATCCTAATTTCTATCACCATGTTCAAAATGTTCAAATGTTTGTATAGTCTATGGGACTTAACTACGGGGTCATCAGTCCCTAAACTTACATACTACTTATGAACTACTTACGAACTAGGACGTCACAAATATCCATGCCCGAGGGGGGATTCGAACCCCCGACCGTAGTGGCCGTGCAGACCGTGACTGAAGCGCCTCAGTCCCCTCGGCCACCGCGGCCGGCCCATCACCATGAGACAGAATCGTTTTTACTTTGAACTTGGCATACACTCTAATAGGAAGAACGAAGTTGCATGATTTCCAGGAAAACTGACGAAACAGTTGTCAGCTGTTTGTTGGATACCGTTTACTTTTCCTGTTTACTGTGCAAATATATATTATGATATACACTGAACTCTTGTTCAGTACAATCAAATAACTCCAAAGAAGGAAGCAGCGGCTTTCAATCAGATATCTGTACCACTGCTCCTCCTCTAGATGTGTGCGATTGGATTTTTATTCTGAAAAGGCTGCCCTGGTATTGAAATTACAAGAATCCTCATTAGAAGCAAGTAGGGAAAACATTATTGCGTCGGTAAATTTTAATGGGTGTATGTATTTGCAATAACTCAATGCCAATGTCTTATCAGTATTAACCAATCTGAATGAGGTTTTTGCAGCACGTAGTCTTGATGTGTTTGCATTCCTCTATGCTGGGCAAGGCCAAACAATGCGCCATCGACATGCCCGCGCGGCCGCCACCGGGCGGCCTTGGCCACGCCGCTACCCCGCGTACTTTGCGCAGTGGCGTGTGCGGCACTAGCGACACACGGTCGCGGCCGGGCCGGTCAGCTACAGTGGACTCCGCCCGCGGGGCCCAGGCGGAAATGTTGGCCATTTCTGTTTTATGCATTACAACTATCGAACATGCAATTTGTTTATTTTATCGTCATATTTAAGTACCAATAATTAAAGAAAATGTAAGGTTGAAATTTAAAATAAACATACAGACCAAGTGATTAATATTTCTCATATGATGAAGGCACAGAACTGTTGAACTACCTTGTGAATATACCTACAAAATCCTCCGTGTACAAACTGTGGCGTTTGAACCAAAAGTTTGTTTACTGAAATACCAGTTAGAGCGTAGAAAAATTCATAGCTCGAAAAACAGTAAAGTTATGTTCTTAAAACCTTGGTTATCACTACACATTAACACAATGCACAAAATTTCCTTGGTATTGGCGAAGTAGAAGAGTTGGGTGGAGTCTCCCACAATTCTTTGCCGTATATACTGAATATATGTCTGCGACGTACCAAATTGTAATCAATTGCCTGAGTATGGAACATTGTTTCCACTTCTCCTGCGCTTCCATTCAGCTGTGCGGTACCATATTTGCGTGAGCTCTGACAGTGCAGACGGCGAGCGAGCCAAAAGCTACATGCTGTGTACGGGCCGCTGTACCCTACTTGTGGAACCCCCTGTCCACTACATGCAGTATCCGCGGCTCCGGGTAAGTGTCAACAAATTCCCTCTCTGGGCAAGTGTCACTCCATGCAACTGTCACAAACTCGAAAAATACAGCTACGCGCACGGAGAAGGTGAGCATATTAAGATGGATTATTAAAAATCGAAGTCCCACGTCAGCTTTCCTTCAATAATTATTACACTTTAAAAGAAGCAAAGTCACCCCTTGAGCACGGAAGTAGGAGGCTGGTTGCAAGTGTCATGACCAAAGGTACCACCTCTGTTACAAGAAACGTACCTCAAAACTATTCCAATATTTAAATTCAATTATCCACCGCAGTATTACTTAATATTACCAGTCCACAGTGATATTCAAATTACGTTATAGCACAAGACAACGCCACTCGTTTAGCCAGTAGCCCCACGAGGCCGATCGCTAAAACTACCGACATATTTACAAAAAAAAGTACAGTTTATTGTGGCATAAAGTCAGCGCCACACAACAGACGTAAGAGATCGATCGTGGATAAGGCAGCGATCGAACGAAAGCCAATCGCAAGCAGGCGCCCCGCATCCTGGAGGGAGTAACCGAAGATGCGCGCCCTCTACAAGCGGCTATATCTAGGCCGACATACGTCTGGACAGCCCGACAGTTACTAGGCAGCTACGAAGTCAGAACTCGGACAGTTACTAGTAAGAACTCAGGCAGTTAGTAGGTCAGAACGCGGCTACGAACTTACCAGTTACTGGGTCTCTGTGCAGCTGGCATCTTACGGACGATGCCGCGAGAAGTAAGAAGAGAGAAGAAGCATACACATGTTCTACTAAAGTTGAGTATTATAACTCTCAGTCAATAAAACTTGTATTATTAAACTGAAAAGTTGTTACACTTGACATCAATTCCTGCACCAGTGCCTTTACTGACAACTAGACCGGGACGAGAGATAACAAAAGACGATGAGGTCCACAAAATCCTACACGATAAATACCTTGTTTAATACATCCTCTTACTGCGTAACTACTGCTTCAAATTCTGAGGGAGTTTCATATCAAGTAACTGGTGAAGGTATTGTTCGTCAGGTCGCTCCAAAAGTTGACTCATAAATCCCACAAAATAAAAGTGGAATAATGCTTATTATAACCAACAAAGTTATATTAAATAAAAAGGGAATTAAAATACAGTCCAACAAGCTAATAGTTACTGTTACAGAAAAGAACAGATCCTACCTCCAGCCCTTTTAGCTGACTACATTTTCTTCCTGATCACAAGTTAATAATTAAAAACGCAAATAAAGTAGTTTCAGCCTCCGTACCTGATGAAAGACAATAGGTTTGTTTACAATGCATTTATTACCAAATTTGCAGCGCCACAGCAGCATCTGCTGCACACGTCGTTCTGCCACCAGGAACCAATTTGGTCTCATGGCCTTCCGCTGCCCTATGCCCTAAGGTTTCTCCCGTTAAACTTGTTTGGATAACATCCTTGCTGATTGCGGTCCATTGATTTACACATTTTATAGATACGTTCTGATTAAGGTCGGCATACAGCCCAAATTTTCGAGAATCTTTGCACTACAGCTACTAGATAATAGCAAGATCTGTGCGATAAGTAACAAGGACTCATTTTAAGTTTGGTTTGCTCAACTCCGTTATCCTCAACTACCGCCCAGAAACGTAAATACATTCATATATTCCTTTTTACACATTCAGGAGCAGTACAAACAGGACAGTGACATTAAAAGTTATGTAATTAATCACACAAAACAAGCCATCTCCGCTTCTACGCCTTGCCACTAGAAATCAGTGAGTGACTACATCATCAAAATAAACACTATTTCCATGCTTTAATAAAGTGATGAAAATTGTGGCTGTTGTTGTTGTTATGGTCTTCAGTCCGAAGGCTGGTTAGATGCAGCTCTCCATCCTACTCTATCCTGAGCAAGCCTTTTCATCTCCTCATAAAAACGACAGCCCACATCCACTTGAATCTGCTTACTATAGGCGTCTCTTGGGCTCCCTCTGCGATATTTACCCCACAAACTTCCCTCCAATGCTTAATTTACGATTCCTCGATGTCTAAGAATGTGTTCTACCAAGCGATCCCTTCTTTTAGTCAGGGTATGCCAAAAATTCCTCTTCTCACCAATTCTGTTCAGTATCTCTTCTTTCGTTATGCGATCTACCCACCTAATCTTCAGCTGGCTGTATGGCTTATTAATGATTAGAATGGACAATTTAGGCAGCAGGTGGTTCACTGAAACGAAACAAGAGTAACGCGTCTATTTCCCTAATAGATACCACCTGCCTACAAGTCTTTGAGAAACTACACTGCTGGCATCGGCGTTATATGTACTGAACTATTTTTTCAGTTCAGAAGACAGGCAGTACAGCTTGCAATGTGAAACATAACTATTTTGAAGCAAGTTGACTGATGACTGAACCAGTAGTACACTTCTCGTCAATGTATGTGTAGGGAGAGACTAAAATCATGTTTGTATAGCTTATGGGACTTAACTACGGGGTCATCAGTCCCTAAACTTACAAACTACTTATGAACTAGCTAACACTAAGGATGCCACAAATATTTATGCTCAAGGGGGGATTCGAACCTCCGACCGTAGTGGCCGTGCATACCATGGAAAGCGCGCCGTAGTCCTCTCGGCCACCGCGGCCGGCATGTTGCCCACGCCGCAACGATAAGTGCCGTTGTTGTAATGATTGCTATCCCACATCCTGAATAATTTTCGTAACGCCGTCTCCCTTATATCATGGCAATACAAAACGAGCTGCCCTTCTTAGGTCTCTTTCGACGTCCTCCGTCAAAGACACCTCATAAGGATTTCACACTGCGCAGCAATACTCCAAAAAAGGACGGACAGGCGTAGTGTATGCAGTTTCTTTAGTAGTTATGTTGTATCTTTTAAGAGATCTACCGATGAAACGCAGTCCCTGGTTCCCCTTTCCCACGACATTATTTACGTGTTCTTTCCAGTTTAAGTCTGATGTAATAGTAATTCGTAGGTATTTTGTGCAGTTTACCGCCATTGATTTTGATTTATTTATCTTGTAAACAAAGTTAAAAGGATTTCTTTTCGTACTCATGTGGACGACTTCACACTTCTCATTATTTAGAGTCAATTGCTAATTTTTACACCATAGTGATAACTTATTCGGATCGTTCTGCAGATGGTTTTGATCTTCAGATCATTTTACTAGACGGTAAATGACGGCGTCATCTGCAAGAAAACTTAAGAGAGCTACTTAGATTTTCCCCCTAAATCGTTCATGTAAATAAGGAGCAGCAGAGGACTAATGACAATACCCTGTGCAACGCTGTAGTCGATGCTTTACCATCGATTACTAAAAACTGTGTTCTGTCTGACAGAAAATCCCCTCAGTCGCAAATGTGGGGCGATATACCACAACCACGCAATTTGATTAAAAGCTGATTGTGAGGTACAGTGTTCAAATTTTCAAATAATTGTAAATCTATCGAACAAAACTCCGCGGCCATCAGTCCGCAGCTTAAAAACTACTTAAACTAAGATAAACTAACCTAAGGACAACACACATACCCATGCCCCAAGGAGGACTCGAACCTCCGACCGCGAGCAACCGCGTGCTCTGCAGCGAGACGCCTTCGACCTCTCGGCTACTCCACCGTGGCAAGGTACGGTGTCAAAACCCTTCTGCAAATCAAGAAATACGGAATCGATTCGCGAATCCTTGTCGATAGCAATCATCACTTCGGGCTAGTTGTGTTTCGCATGAACGATATTTTCTAAATGCGTGTTGACTTGGGTCAATAGATCATTCTGTTCGAGATAATTCATAATATTTGAATACAGGATAGGTTCCAAAACCCTGCTGCAAATTGAAATAGGCCTGTAATTTACAGAGTTATTCCTACTGACTTTCTTGAAGATAGGTGTAACCTGTGCAACTTTCCAATCTTTTGGTACAGATTCTTTTGTGTCCCAGCCTCGTCGCCGCTTTTGTGTCTCGTTTCCGTCGTAGGTGTCGGTGGCCGAGTGAAATGAGACCGACACAAGAATAAAGATAGCACGCTGGTGCAGGTACGGAGGGGAACAGCCAGAAACTAGAAACACTAGAGTAAATTAGAACGAGATATATATTGCACAGAATTTATACAATACTTAACTTTTACATTGCTCAGTCCTGCAGATACATAGTTGAGCTAGAGGCCTGCCTAGTACTGCTTCCTAGTGCCTATACGATAGCCAAGTCTTCACTGGTGCCTATCTGATTACGAAGGTCCTAAGTGGTTGCTATCTCAGTACCAAACGAACGATGTCGTTCAGTGGTGGCCACGAGCGGATTTGCAGCAGAGGGCGCTCGTGGCTGTCGTCGTAAGAACGCCGCGCCGTGCGTGCATGGCGGCGCGCGGCGAAAGTAGGTGGCGCGCACTTTGTACTTGTGCGACACCACAGATTCTTCCTTGAGGGAGCGGTTGCATTTGACTTTTAAATAAGGAGATATCGCTTCAGCATAATCAGATAGAAATCTAATGGGTATACAGTCCGGACATGAAGACTTGTTCTTGTTAAGAAATTTTAGTTTCTTCACTACTCCGATGATATCTACTTCTACGTTACTCATTCTGGCCTCTATTTGTAATTCGAAATCTGGAATATTGGTTTCGTTTTATTTGGTGAACATGTTTCTAAAAGCTATGTTTAGTAACTCTACTTTAGTACCGCTATCATCAGCAGGATCGCCATTACTATCACATAGTGAGGGTATTGTTTGTGTTTTGCCCCTGGTATATTTAACATATGACCAAAAATCTCTTTGGGTTTTCAGTAAAATTACTAGAATGTGTCACGCTGTGATTGTAGGCATCTCGCATTGAAGTCCTCGCTAATTTTCGAGCTTCTGTGTAGGACCACCAATCCTGGGGATTGGCTTTTGAATCAGTGTCCTGGCCTGTTTTGTGTAGCAAGATGGATCACGTCCTTCTCTTATTAATCTATTTGGTATGAAACTGTCAATTGCTGTCGAGACCACCTCTTTGAATTTGAGTCACATCTGGTCTACACTCACGTTTAGTATTAGAAACGAGTGTAAGCTGTATTTCAAGAAGCAACCATTGCTTTGGCGATTCCTGAGTGCCGTCGAGCCTTGTACCACCTTAAGCGCTATCCGTCCCGTGTTGCCATTGTCAACTTTAAACGCTTTCGTTCCAAGGCTCGTTATGTAATCTAAGAGATCACGCGGGTGTGCTGAGAGAGTTTTCTCTTCTCCTAGGGATATTCTGTACCCTTGTCACGGGTTTGGACTATGCTCCACTCCATCCAAGGTTGCCAGCGTCGGTTCCAATACTTACCCATATCTTACCAGATGAGGGCTTTACTCATCCATTCGTTATCGCAGAGCACCTTGCGCATCGCTTTGTGCAGGCATCGGCGACGGCGACGGCTTCCTACCCGTTGGCTCTTCGTCTCAAGAAACAACAGGCTGAAGCCTCAAATTTATGTTTCACTACTCACTTGGAGGAATCTTATAACAAATCCTTCGCGGAATGGGAACTACGTCTAGCCCTAATTCTGCACCTAGGCCTGATTCCATCCATAATTAACTTCTCAAACATCTCAGCCCCCCACAACGGCAATATCTATTCCAGGTATTTAACCCCATTTGACCCCAAGAGATTTTCCCCTCGCAGTGGTAGGGCAGTATAGTGATTCCTGTTATTAAGCCTGATAAGGATCCGTCATGACTGTACAGTTACCAGCCGATTAGCCTGACAAATGTGCCACGTAAACTGCTCCAACGGATAGTTGGATGCTGGGTACTCGAGTCACGTGGACATCTGTCACCTTATCAGTGTGGGTTCCGCGAGGACAGGTTTACTATCGACCATCTACTTCGACTGGAAAGGCAATCAGTAGGGCCTTATCAAAACGTCAACATCTTGTGGCTGTTTTCTTTACGTACGGCATGTGACACTGCTTGGTGTAATCATATTTTATGTACCTCCCATGACTGGGGCATACGAGGCTCCCCATCAATTTTTATCAGTCAGTTTTTATCCCACCGCTTGGTCCGTGTGAGGGTTGTCTCTTCCTTCAGCTCCCCACAGATGCAGGAGAACGGCGTTCCACAGGGTTCTGTGTTAATTGTTACACTATTCTTAATCGCCATTAATGGGTTGGTGAGTTCTGTTGGGTCGCTTGTCACCCCTGAATTATACGTCGACCACTTTTGCATATGGTACAGCTCCCACTCGGTAGCCTCCGCTGAACGCCACCTCCAAGGTGCCATTCGGCGGGCTTCTACTTTGGCTGTCACATGGTTTTTAATTTTCCCTTTCTAAAACGCGAGCAATGCATTTCGGCCGTTGTACTACAGTCCACCATGACCCAAAACTCTTCTTGGTTACGCAATGCCTAGAAGTTGTGGCACAGCATCTTGTCTTGGGCCTCCTTTTTGATAAATAAACTGACTTGGCTGCCCCATATTCGACAGCTGCATGCGGAAACTTAATACCCTCCGTATCCTAGCTCACTCCTCCTGGGGTGCAGATCGAACAACACTAATTCATGTCTACTGGGCTCTGATTCAGTCCCGATTAGATTATGGGTGCCAAGTTTATGGCTTGGCAGCTCCATCTGCCCTGAAACTGTTGGACCCAATTCACTATTGTGGCATCTGCTTGGCTATGGGTGCCTTCCAAACCAGCCCTGCAGACACTCTCCTTGCTGAAGCGGAAATGCCCCCCTCTTCAGACTAGGAGCCATGAGCTTTTCGTGTCCTATGCCATTGCCATTTGTAAATTCCCTGGTCATCCCACGTATCACGTTCTCTTTGAGGACGACAGTCTTAGAACAACTGATACTCGCACTCAGGTGGGTTTACCTATTGGATTGTGGCTCCCTTCCCTCTGTAGGGAGTTCTACTTCCCTTGCCTTGACTGTATGCGCCGTGCTACACCGCGCACCCCTCCTTGGTTGGTGCCTCGGCAGCAAATCCGACTGGATCTCTACCACTCCCTGAAAGCTTCAGTCTCCCCCATAATCTTCCGGCGTTTCTTGCACACTGTCCTCTAAGAATTTCAGGATGCCACTATTTTTTACACTGATGGATATAAATTTACTGGTCATATGGGATATGCATTTACGTCTCCCATTGGTGTGGAATGCCATTCTCTGCCAGAATCGTGCAGTGTGTTTACGACAGAACTAACGGCTATTAGTAGGGAACTTCATTTTATCAAACAGGTAGCCCTGGACCGTGTTTTAATCTGTTCTGACTTATTGAGCAGCCTGCAGGCCATAGACCAATCTACTCCTCACATCCTTTGGACATTGATATTCACGATCTCCTCGCTGATATTCGTCACACCGCTTGCTCTGTTGCCTTTCTCTGGGTGCCAGGTCATCTGGGTATCCTACGACATGAACAGGCTGACCAGTTGGCCAGAGTATCAGGAACTCCCTTCCCCTTCCCCGGGTTATTCGTTTCGCTGATTTGCGGGTGCAGATGAGATTCCTACTCATACAGGACTGGAACACCAACTGGCAGGCTACTGCTCTAATAAACTCTACTCCATCAAGCCTACCACTGCAGCTTGAAATTCTTCCTTACACCCTTCTCGAAGGGAATCCACTGTCCTTTGCCGTCTGCACATCGGTCACTCCAGGCAGACCCATGGTTTTATTTAGCGTAATGCGCCTCCCCCACCTTGTGGTTGTGGGGCGTTAGAATCTGTGGCTCATATCTTAATGGAATGTCCGCTCCTCTTGCCGCTCCGTGCCAAATACGGCATTCCGCACTCATTGCCCTCGGTTTTGGCGAATGATTCACGGATAGATGACAGAGTCCTTGGATATAGCCGTGAAAGCGGTTTCTACTCTCGGCTATAAGATTTTATTGGTAACGCTTGGACAGGAAGGGTGGGTTTGTGGCTCTCCCTGTGAGCAGCAGGGTTTGGAGCTCTCCCCTCCCCTCCACCTGACCACTTACATTTCTCCTTGTAACTTGGTTTTAATCCACGTTGTTCC
The DNA here is from genome assembly GCA_026315105.1 of Locusta migratoria. Taxonomy (NCBI): domain Eukaryota; kingdom Metazoa; phylum Arthropoda; class Insecta; order Orthoptera; family Acrididae; genus Locusta; species Locusta migratoria. Next base: position 408,133,862 of record CM048749.1, read on the forward strand.
CCTTGTTACATTTTTAGGCTTCTCATTTAGAAGATTACACTGTTCTGCTGTTTCTGCTTGTTATTGATTCTAGAATTTTCGCGAAGTTCCTTACAGAATCCCTCTATTTCTATTGTTTTTAGTCCTGCTCTACTTCATTTTAACCCACTTTTAGTTTCTCTCGTCACGGTCATAGCCGAACACACACTGGCTTAAACTCCTCACAGACGTCATGGGAGTGAAAATCTAGCTGTTTGGTCCCATCCACCCATCAACCAACCAGCCAAGCAACCACCGTTGTATGTCACGCTAATTGGCGTTTCTATACATCCCAGGTGGTTTTTCACACCATCCCCATCTGACTGTATAGATGATGCCGTCAGTGATGTATCCACTGCGATTATTCGAGTTCGCTAGCAATTCTGTTCCCTGGTCGACAGGCCATCCTAGCCGCCGCCCAGTTTCGTGGCGATTCTTGAGCGCCACCTAGCCTTGCAACATCTTAAGCGCCACCCATCCGATACTGCCCTTGTCAAATAGAAACGCTTTCGTGTTAAGGCTCGTTATATAATCTAACAGAGCAAGCGAGTGTGCTGGGTGGGTTTTCCTTGGGATCTCCTGTACCCCCGTCACAGGTGTGGGCTATTCTCCGCTCCAACCAAGGTTTCCAGCGGCCGTCTTCAATCCCTGTATTACCTTACCAGATGGGGTCTGTACTGACCCATCAGTTCTCACTGAGCACCTTGTGGCTCATTTTGCAAAAGCAACGGACCGAAGGCTCAAATTTGTTTCACCACTCACCAGGAGGAATTAATTCCGGCTCTTTCCTCTTCTCATGGTTCTGCACCTGGTGCTGATTCCATCCATAATAAACTTCTCCAACATCTCAGTCTTCCACAATGGAAATATCTTCTCCAGGCTGCACTTGGCTCCAATGGGTTTTCCGCTCGCAGTGGAGAGACAGTAGAGTGGTTCCTGTTCTTAACCCTGGCAAGGATCCGTCATCCCTGGGCAGTTACCAGCCAATTAGCCTGACAAGTGTCCCTTGTAAACTGCACGAACGGATGGTTGCCCGCAGATTATGCTGTGTGGGTTCCTGGAGGGAAGGTCAACTACAAACCATCTACTCCCCCTGGAAACAGAAATCAGGAAGGCCTTCTCTAAACGTCAACATCTTGTAACTTTTATTTACCTGATCATATTTTATGTACCCATCATGACTGGGATCTACGAGGTTCCCTACCAGTTTTTGTCAGTATCTCGCAGCATATTCCATGTAAGGGTTGGCTCTTCCTTCACCTCCCCACAGACCAAGGAGAACGGCGTTCCACGGGGTTATTTTTTAAGTGTTATACTCTTCTTAATCGCCATCAATGGATGATGAGTTCTGTTCGGTCACTTGTCACTCCTGCATTGTACATAGACGACTTTTGCATATTTAATACAATCCATCTTCAGCCATCAGATGTTTTATTGAATCCTTAAAATCGACTAGTTGCGTTCTAGGACCATCTTAGATAACTACACAAAAGTACAGAATAAAAGTATTGTAGACCTAAAAAAAGAAAATACGAAGAAAAATAGCAGATATAGGATGAAAATTTGAAGTATCAGACTACTTTGAGTTATAAATATACGGTGTTAAAACAGGTTATTCAACAACATTAAAATAAATCAGGCTGAAAACAGCTGGTGTCAATTTTCACTATAATACATACTAGATTATCCTAGCAGTGAAACATATGTGATGAAAATAAACATTATCAAAGCTTCCAACATTAGTTGGTACCTGCATTATTTCTTGACGTAAACTATTCATGTACACCTATTGTTTCAAAACTTGTTGATCACTGCACTTTGTACCTTCGTTTTCTTAGACTGTAACCAAAGAAGTTCCACCAGAGATACTCCATACCCATTAAGAATGTCTCCATAATTGTATAATCAACTTCGATAGCATAGGTTCTGATGGTCTTTGACTCATGCAATTAGCACAGTGCACTCATTATTCACAGTCCATTCTTGTATTTTGATTGTTTGTTACGATAACCTTGTATGACGTTTGTATTTTGTGAAAGTGTTTTTCTTGATTTATTTTATTTATGGCTGTTGACTATCCTGTTTTAATACCTTCCATTTATAACACAAAGTAGCACATGTAGGATGGAAAAGTGGAAGTATCAAACTATTTTGCTTCGTATTTTCTTTTTTATTGTGTACGTTACATTTATTCTGTACTTTTATGTAGTTACCTATTATGATGTATGTAGACCGCAACTAGTCCATTCAAAGGATTCAATAAAACAACTAATGGTTGAAGATGCATTTTATTAAATATAGGACGGCTGTTAGCACCCACCTTACCGATACTTTGAAACTTTTACATATGGTACAGCTCACACTCTGTAGCCTCGGCTGAATGCTAGCTCAAAGGTGTCATTTAGCGGCCTTTTACATAGGCTTTCTCCCATGGTTTTCAACTTTCCCGTCTAAAACGCGAGTAATGCATTTCTGCCATCGTAGTACAGTCCACCCTGATCCAGAACTCTTCTTGGATACTCAACGCTTGGAAGTTGTGGCACAGCACCGTTTCTTGGGCCTCTTTTTTGATAAAAATCTAACGTGTCTGCCCCATATTCGGCAGCTGAAGATAAGCTCTATGTGGAAGCTTAATTCCCTCCGTTTCCTAGCTCACGCATCCTGAGGTGCAGATCGTACAAACTAATTCCTATCTAACGGGCTCTGATTCAGTCCCGATTAGATTATGGATGCCAGGTTTATGGCTCGGCAGCACATTTTTCCCTGAAATTCTTAGACTCGTTAACCACTGTAGCATCACTTTCTTACGGGTGCCTTCCGGACCAGCCTTTGTTTTACAGTCTCTTTGCTGCAGCGGGAATCCCCCCTCTTCAGACTAGGCGCCATCAGCTTTTGGTGTCCTATGCCATTGTCATTCGTAAATTCCGTGGTCATCCCACGTATTCTCTTTGAGGACGACGGTTTTAGAACTCCTGATACTTGCCCTTGGGTGGGTTTACCCTTTAGATTGCGACTTAGTTCCATTTGTAGGAACTTCAAACTCCCCTCCCTTGACTGTAGGCGTTGTGCTATTCCGCACGGTCACTAATCCGATTGGATCTCTACTAAGCTCCAAAACCTTTAGTCTCTCCATAATCTTCTGCTGTTTGTTGGACATATTACTTAGAGAATTTCAGTGTGCCACGATTTTCTACAGCTATGGATCGAAATTAGCTGGTCATACAGAATATACATTTACGTTTCCTATTGGTATGGAACGCCGTTCTTTGCCAGAATCATGCAGTGTGCTTACAGCAGAACTGATGGCTATTAGTAGGGCACTTCATTTTATCAAACAGGAAGCCCTGGACCGCGTTTCAATCGGTTTCGACTCAATGAGCAACTTGCATGCTATAGACCGATGCTACTCCTCACATCCTTTGGTCATTGGTATCCACGATCTCCTTGGTGACCTTCGTCATACCGTTTGCTCCGTTGTTTTTCTCTGGGTTTCCAGTCATGTAAATATTCTACGAAATAAACAGTGTAACCAGTTGGTTAGCGTAGCCGTAACTCCCTGCTCCTTTGCCTGGGCAATCATGGGCACTGATTTGTGGGTACAGATGATATCACTACTCATGCAGGACTGGAACACCAACTGGCAGTCTACTGCCCAATCTAATAAACTCTGCTCCATAAAGTGACCATTGCAGCTTGGAGTTATTCCTTACTGCCTTCCCGAAGGGAATCCACTGTCCTTTGCCGTCTCCACATCAGTCATTCCAGGCTGACCCATGGTTTTATTTTGTATAATGAGCCTCCCCCACATTGTGGTTGTTAGACACTATATAGTCTGTTCTTCAGGTTAAACTGCTAAATAGTTAGCAGCAGCTATATTATCTAAAATTGGTTGGCATAAAATTTTCTTCGTGGCTCACTGAATTTACACAGGAAAGAGCATGGTGTGTACGTACCACAGGCAGAGTGACTTTTGTACTGGATTCTGTCAACTAAAGACAGCAAAAAAATTGTTTTCGTCGTAATAGCGGCCACAATATTGCTCATGCAATGTGTACTAAGTTCTACAGGACTAGACAGCTTGATGAAAATTTGACTTAGAATATCTTTTGTATCTTATTCGAACTTGTTCTTTTACTGCTGCCTTGTTATCTTTTGTACTTTCGTTTTTTTACAACAAATTTTCTATCAAGGATTTGTCATTGGACCGTTATATGCATCTTATGGTTTCATAATAAACAGTGCTGTATACTTCCTATGACATTGCTGTTCTATTAATGTCTCGTCTACTTCTTTCTATTATGTTGTACATAATCATCAGGAAATAGGAAGTTCATTATCTATTAAACTTGTATTATACTTGAGGTGGTATGTGGATTTTGTGTCTCTTGGATTATTGTCTTATATTCAGGGAAATTTGGCACAAGCTGGAATTATTGTAACTGTTATTTCGTTTCTCGCAGCAACTGCATTTAGAGCAACATATGAAATGTAACGGCCACTGTTCAAAGTGCCGTTGATGCGAACAAGAGGTGAACGTAACGTCTAACCAATGGTAACCCATGCCATCACGCCGGACGGAACGCAAGTATGGCGATGACGAATACGCGCTTCAATTGTGCGTTCACCGCGATGTCGCCAAACTCGGATGCGACCGTCATGATGCTGTAAGCAGAACCTGACTTCATCCGAAAAAATGACGTTTTGCCATTCGTGCACCTAGGTTAGTCGTTGCGTACACCATCGCAGGCGCTCCTGTCTGTGATGCAGCGTCAAGGGTAAACGGAACCATGGTCTCCGAGCTGATACTTCATGCTACTACAAAAGTCGTCGAACTGTTCGTGCAGATGGCTGTTGTCTTGCAAACGTCTTCATCTGTTCACTCAGGGATCGAGACGTGGCTGCACGATCCGTTACAGTGTAACGTTTCTGTTTCCCCTCCAAAATAGTGATAAAGGAACGTTCTTAAATGAAAGACGATCTGCTCAAAATCAATTTATTATAATTAAACATTCAGATGACATTTCCTATCATCTAAAACCGATCATGGTATTCACACAATCTTTTACAAATGTTAAAACATTGAGAGACAAAAAAATGACTGGCTGAGTCAAAGGTCGGAGGTTTTGCAAAACAGAATGCTATTAGATTGGCTACACAGGAGGTTGAAATTATCGTTAGCCCCGAGCTCCCCAAAGTAAATAGGCAGATCTCAAAAGTATAAAATAAGGGACCGAATGCAACAAGTCTGATTCATATAACCCTCCAGCTAGTGCGTCACCTTACCCACACAGATGATCATTGACGGCAGCGTCTCAGGCTCACAGGCAGCAGGCGGTGGGAGCCGTTCGCTCTGGAGCATAGTACCTCTAATAAAATTCCTCCATGATCCCCTATTCATTGCTAACATTGATTCCTCGTCTGACGTTACGCCTTTCACTTCAAAAACATTCTGCACCGAATCTAAGGACTTTCTTCTTGGTCTATCTCGACTCCTCTTACCCTCCACTGACGAGCTCATCAGTCTCTTAGGTAACCTTGCTTCTCCCATGCGTGTAACATGACCCCACCATCTCAGTCTGTTCGCTCTAACTGCTTCATCTATAGTGTTCATTCCCAGATTTTCTTTGATTTCCTCATTATGGACACCCTCTCTTCATTGTTCCCATCTATTGGTACCTGCAATCATTCTTGCTACTTTCATATCTGTAACCTCTATCTTGTGAATAAGGTAACCTGTATCCACCCAACTTTCGCTCCCATACAACAAAGTTGGTCGAAAGATAGATCGGCGCAGTGCTTATTTAGTCTTGGTACTTACTTCCTTCTTGCAGAAGAGAGTAGATCTTAGCTGAGCACTCACTGCATTAGCTTTGCTGCACCTCGATTCCAGTTCTTTCGCTATGTTGCCATCCTGTGAGAAAATACATCCCAGATACTTGAAACTGTCTACCTGTTCTAACTTTGTTCCTCCTATTTGGCACTCAATCTGTTTGAATCTCTTTCCCACAGACATTACTTTCGTTTTGGAGATGCTGATCTTCATATCATAATACTTGCACCTCTGAACGAGCTCTGAAATATTAGTTTGCAACCTTTCAATCGAATCGGCCATTACAACTAAGTCATCCGCATATGCGAGACTGCTTATTTTGTTTTCACCTACTTTAATCCCGCCCTGCCAGTCTACTGTTTTCAACATGTGATCCAAGAATACTATGAACAACAGTGGTGACAGGTTACAGCCTTACCCCTGAAACTACCCTGAACCATGAGCTTAATTTGCCATCTACTCTAACTGCTGCCTGACAGTCTAGGTAAAGCCCTTTAATTGCCTGCAGAAGTTTGCCTCCTATACCATAATCTTGAAGAACTGACAGTAGCTTCCTCCTAGGAACACGGTCGTAAGCCTATTCCAGACGTATGAAACATAGATACAATTCCCTGTTCCACTCATAGCACTTTTCCATTACCTGCCGTAAGCTAAAGATCTGGTCCTGACAGCCTCTAAGAGGTCTAAACCCACACTGATGTTAATCTAAATAGTCCTCAGTTAGTACTCGCACTCTCCTTTCAATAATACCTGAGAATATTTTGCCTACAACGCTAATTAAAGAGATACCTCGATAGTTCTTTTCTGTATCCATGTTTGAAAATTGGCATGATTACCGCTTTCGTCCAGTCAGACGGAACCTGTCCCGATTCCCACGCCTATTCAATTATCCTGTGTAACCATTTGACACCTGATATTCCACTGTATTTGACGAGTACCGGCTTAATTTCATCCACCCCAGCCGCTTTATTGCACTGTAATCTACTGACCATTTTCTCTACTTCCTCAAATGAGATCCTGTTTCCATTGTGGTTCCTATCCCATTCTACCTGAAAATCTGATACATCATTGAGAAATTCTTCAAAATATTCCCTCCATCTGCCCAAGGCATCCACAGGAATGACTAGCAGCTTTCCTGACCTGTCAAAAACACTTGTTAATTCCTTCTTCCCTCCCTTTCGAAGATTGCTAATTACGCTCCAAAATGGTTTTCCCGCGGCTTGGCCCAGAGATTCTAGCTTGTTTCCAAAGTCTTTCCATGATTTCTGCTTGGATTCTGCAATTATCCGTTTGGCTTTGTTTCTTTCTTCAACATAACTTTCTCTGTCTGCCTGATTTCTAGTATGGAGCCATTTTTGATATGCCTTCTTTTTCTTTTTACAGGCTGCCTTGACTGTGTCATTCCACCAGGCTGTCTGCTTCTTCCTACTTTTACACACTACTGTTCCAAGACATTCTCTAGCTGTTTCCAGTAGCGTGTCCCTGTACCTTGACCATTCCTCTTCCAGTGACTGTAAATCATTACATTCAACTAACTGATCCCTTTCCGAGATCATTGTTATGTATTTGTGCCTAATTTCCTTGTCTTGAAGCTTCTCCACTCTTATCCTTCTACACACGGACCTGACTTTCTGCTCTTTCGGTCTCACAAAACCAATTTCACTGCAGAATAAATAATGATCGGTGTCATCAAAGAACCCACTGAAAACACGTGTGTCCCTGACTGTCTTCCTGAATTCCTGGTCTGTTGTTATGTAGTCAATGATAGATCTGGTTCCACTTCCTTCCCAAGTATAGCGGTGATTGTCTTTATGCTTAAAGAAGTAGTTTGTGATAACTAAGCCCATACTGGAACAGAAATCCAAGAGCTGTTTTCCGTTCCTGTTGGCCTCCATATCCTCTCCAAACTTACCAATAACCTTTTCATAACCTTCTGTTCGATTTCGTATCCTGGCCTTGAAATCACCCATGATTAAAACACTATCCTTATCCTTCACTCTAACAACTACATCACTAAGTGCGTTGTAAAATCTGTCCATCTCATCTTGATCTGTCCCTTCACAGGGTGAATACACTGCCACAATCCTAATTTTCTTACTGGAGATGGCCAAATCTATCCACATCAGTCGTTCATTTACATACCTTATTGCAATTATGCTGGGTTCGATTGCTTTCCTGATGTAAAATCCTACACCCCACTGTGCTCTTCCTACTTTAACTCCTGACAGGTAGACCTTGTATTCTCCGGCTTCGTCCTGTTTTTGTCCCCTTACTCTAACGGCACAAACAGCTAAAACATCTAACCCCATCTTACTTGAAGCCTCCGCCAGCTCTACCTTCTTCCCATTGTAATCCCCATTGATATTAATAGCTCCCCATCTCATTCCAGATCGTTTCCAAGTCGTATCTGAGGAGTCCCTGGTCTGTCAATTAGAGGTGGGACTCCATACCCTCCAAAGGTCCGAGGTATTTTGCTCTAATTGTTGCCAAACAGGGTCGACATGTAACTTAACACAGCGTCACTGGCGTCGGCATCGCTAAGCAGTTGCTGTGCGATTCTATCACGGTAGTAGACTAAACAATATTTTGCATAGGTGACACAACGGCCACTTGGCACAAATCGATCAGTCACTTGCGTAATAAGATATGTAAAAACAATGTCTGATTCGCAAAGGCGCGAATGCTCAATTAGAGACTTCTAGCAAAACGAAAACTAAACTGTGGCCGCTCACAGCGTAACCGCAGGACATTGTAACGTCCGCGAAGTAAGCACAAGTTCTACAAGGTCAGAATCTTCGGAATCACACACAAGTCTAACCAGAGGACAGTTTAAGACGATGTACTCCCCTCGAATCTAAACGGAGTATTCCGTGTCTCCCGATGTCCGTACACTTCGGACGCTCAGACACGAGAGACTGTCTCCTCGCGCTCTGCCGCAGCTCACGGCAAGTGCCGGGCGGCCACACCCACGCGCGAAAAGGAGCACCAATCTCTGCTAACGGCCAATAGTCCAACAAATCGGATGGCGTAGCGCAGTTGACAAATTGTTTAGCTGTCATACTAAAATACTCTGCCGAATCAGGACGCGTTCTCTGCGGCTGCCAAGAGGCTCGGCCCATGCCACCAACGCTTCCCGTGAATTTCATCGTTCCCAGGGTGAATGCCCTGCAAGGAATTTCACCTTGCTCCTAGCTACGGTTACACGACCTTAAAATGTTAACGTTGTGCTATGTATACAGCCGCTAGAGCGAAACCCCTGGGGCGCCAGACGGGCAGAAAGCTTTCCTCTCAACCTAACCATTTGTCACACTAACTGTGTTCAAACTCTGCTGCTTTCTAGGAAGATTTTCTAGATAACGCCGAATGACTAAAAAGGCAGTCCCCGCTATCGCCCACCATAAACCGCGGGCCAGCATTGTGTAAAGCGTTCCACACAGTCCGCCGCCTGTAGCGTCGCGCCATACAGGTCACACCAGCCCCATCCGTCCTTCCCCGAAGGTGAGCGAAAGTTGGTGGGAGGGACAGACCCCCAAGAGCGTCTCTGCTCTTCGCGGCTTGGCCGTGCCCAACATGTGAAACCACTTTTTAGCAGCCAAGCCGCGCCAATAAACATTAAAATCCCGAAATTTTCATATAAACGTAGAATGTACTAAAATCCCAGGAGCCCACAACCCCTGATGTGTCCCCAAAGGCACAGAAATCAAAAGAAATAAAGATCTACAAAGCAAAATGTTACATATTTCAATAAGTAGCGTAAAGAGAAAGATACAGTAACATAAGGTTAGTATGAAAAATAGACTAATTACAGCCCCCGTCTCACAACAGTCATGCGGATAAGATGCCTCTCATCTCAACTGCTAGTGATACGAGGCCATTGGGGTCCAGCACGTCGTTCCGTATTGCCTCCCTAAATCCACCGATTCCATATTATGCTAACAGTCATGAATCGTAATCAACGCAAGCAGCAATGTCGCGATACGATAAACCGCAATCACGATTGGCTACAATCCGACCTAAATCAAAGTCGGAAACGTGGTGGTACGCATTACTCCTCGTTACACGAGTCATCACAACATTTCACCTGGCAACGTCAGTCAACTGCTGTTTGTGTATGGATAATCGGTTGTACACATTCCACATTTCATCACGCCTACAACACTTATCACAACGAAACTATTTCTCTAAATTTGACTGAAAATACTAAGAGATTTTGGTCATATGTTAAATATACTAGGGGAAAACAAAAACAATACCCTCACTACGTGAGAGTAATGGCAATCCTGCCGATGATAACGCTACAAAAGCAGAGTTACTAAACATAGCTTTTAGAAACTCATTCACCAAAAAAGACGAAACAAATATTTCCGAGTTCCAACTACGAACAGAGGCCGTAAGAGTAACGTTGAAGTAGATATCCTCGGAGTAGTGAAGCAACTTAAATCACTTCTGGTCCGGACTGTATACCCATTAGATTTCTATCAGATTATGCTGAAGAGATAGCACTTTACTTAACAGCCATATACAACCGCTCTCTCAAAGGATGATTTGTACCAAAAGATTGAAAAGTTTCACAGGTCACACCTATCTTCAAGAAAGGCAGTAGTAGTAACACACTGAACTACAGGCCTATTTCACTGATGTCAATTTGCAGCAGGAATTTAGAACATATCCCGTATTCAAATATTAAGAATTGTCTGGAATAGAATGATCTATTGACCCATGGGCAATACGGCTTTACAAAATATCGTTGATACGAAACACAACTATATCTTTACTCACACGAAGAGATGAGAGCTATCGACAAGGTTTCTAAAATTGATTCCGTATTTCTTCATTTCCAGAACGCTTTTAATGCCGTACCTCACAAACGACTTTTAATCAAATTGCGTAGTTATGGTATATCGCCCCTAATTTGCAACTGGAAAGAGGATTTCCTGTCAGAGAGGACACAGTTTGTACTAATCGAAGGTAAGGCATCGAATAAAACAGAGGTTACATCGGGCGTTCCACAGGGTAGTGTCATTGGTCCACTGATCGTCCTTATTTACATAAACGATTTGGGAGAAAATCTAAATAGGTCTCTTACGTTGTTTGCACATTACGCCATTATTTACCGTCTAGTAAAATCATCTGAAGATCAAAACTAACTGCAGAACGATCTAAATAAGATATCAGTATGGTGTAAGAATTGGCAATTGACTCTAAATAATGCGAAGTGTGAAGTCGTCTACATGAGCACGAAAAGAAATCCGCTTAACTTTGTTTACAAGATAAATCAATCAAACGTGAAGGCCGTAAACTCCACAAAATATCTAGGAATTACTATTATTTCAGACTTAAAGTGGATAGGACACGTAGATAATGTCGTAGGAAAGGCGAACCAGAGACTGCGAATTATTGTCAAAACCTTTAAAAGATGCAACAGATCTACTAAAAAGACTGCACACACAAGGTTTGTTCGTCCTTTTTTGGAGTATTGCTGCCCAGTGTGGGATCCTTATCAAGTGGGTTTCACCGAGGACATCGAAAGAGTTCAAAGAAGGGCAGCTCGTTTTGCATTGTCACGATACAGAGGAGACAGCGTCACGGAAATAATACAGGACCTGAGATGGGAAGCATTACAACAACGGCGCTTATCGCTGCGGCGTGGTCTACTTACGAAACTCCAATCAACAACATTCTCCTCCGAATGCGGAAATATATTGTTGACTCCCAGTTACATAGGTAGAAATTCTCATCAAAATAAAAGACGAGAAATCAGAACTCGAACGGAGAGGTTCAGATGTTCTTTCAGCCTGCGCGCAATTCGAGAGGTGGAATGGGAGATGAATAGGCTAGTATAAAGGTGTTTCGATGAACCCTCTTCCAGGCACTTATATGTGATGGGCAGAGTATGTAGATGTAGATGTTGCAGGTGTCGCCATCGGCGCCAACCTTGTGTGAATGCTATCACAAGCTAATCATTTGCATATCACAGCATCTTCTTCCTGACGGTTGAATTTCGCATCTTTAACACGTCATCTTTATGGTGTAGTAATTTTAATCGCCAGCAGTGTATATTTGTCCAATGATACCAGTTTATCATCTGCGTTTCTTCTTGGTGTAGCAGTTTCAGCGGTCCGTAGTGTACATATTAATAAACTGATACATTGCACATCATTACGAAAATTTGCATTCATAATGTACGGATCAAATGCTAATAGAATCTAATCAGAGTGTCGACTCCGTCTCCATAGTGTCGACGGTTCGTTAAATCTTAAGCTTCCTTTTTCTTCACGTAAAACCGTCTTTCTTATCACGTAAGAATGTTTCGGTGGAGAAAGGTTTAAATACACAGAAACGAGACATTTTTGCTTCTGGAATTATTATGTATTCCTTAGAAGAGAGTGAGGCAGTTATTAGATGACGTGCCTCGAGGTTTCTCGGGACAGATACCCCATCCCACCGGCTGCATGCAGCCACATCACTGTTGCGGGGCTTCTAACCACACCTGTCGACCTCGACGCTGCATTCCGGTAGCACAAGTTTTTGGCATGCAGCGTAGCGCGTATACCATGTAAGGCCAACGGCCAACCGGTTTGCTGCGGGATTCTACTTACATGCAAATTATTACTTTGCTCTTAACAGCACACAAATGTATCTCGGCCGTTAAGAGTAATTTAGTTTTCACGAATTTATTGCTTTTCCTGAACCAATTTCCGACGAAGGCACACGGAAAGACTACACAGCTCCCCGCACAAGCGTTTCTTTCCTCCTTGATTCACCTGGCGTAGAGCAGCATATCATTAACGCCGTCCAGCTAAGGCTTTAAAACCGGAAAGCCTGCCGTCGGCTGGTCAGTCTGTGTCTGGCAGCAGCACCATGCGGATGTCTCTCATCGCCTTGTGCGCCATATTGGCGCTACTCGCTGGCGACGTCGCAATTGGCGAGGCCGCAGCTCAGAATCGAGTCAAGGTTCCCATGAGGTGCGATGATGCCACGGTTCAGGTCGGCCAACGCTGCTTGCCGCCAAGCCCTCCCATAATGGTAAGTAACCTCGTTCTTCAATGTGTACATCGCTTATCTTATGTAACAAGCTTTATAGATCTGGACTCACATGTAGAGTATCTCACATGTTGGTTACCGATTTTGATTAAATTTTTCATGGAAGTTTATTTTAAATAAAAGAGCCTTTTAGTACACTTCTACCCAGTAGCGCTTCGCGAGTAGGATGTTACCGTCTTGGAAAATAATAAATACTCTATCAATCTGAACACTTTGGCCCTGTTTGTTATCAAAACCAGTAAAAAGTTATTGGTGAGACTGAATAGCTCTAATTATTTGAGTCTTTCGGTCTCGCGACGTTACGTGAAAACCTGTACCCGAGTCGTGAGCCCTTACAGGTTGAAAACGCGACACAAACTGGTCACGAAAGAGAGGACACTTAATGCCCCATCTATTTAATGTAGTTATGTTTCGATATTTAGAAACATGTGTAAAAAAACAATGAGTTTAACAAAGACACCCGTCAGAATCAATTAGTTTTCTGGAGGAGAACATCATGTAATTCGTATTGGAAGTATTTCAACATTTGGACCTATTCAGTGAATTTAAATAAATTAAACATAAATTTACATCGGGCCAGCTGTCGCCTTCACCAAGTAGGCTTAACACGCACTCTTTCTTTCTCAGCTTGTGGCACACTAAGATGAAAGTGCACCTTGCCACTCACTTCCTCCTGCTCGCAACCTGTAGTGGGTTCCCGGAAGGGATCGAGCTAATTAAAGCGTCCACACAGAAATTGTCGACTACCTCTGGGGGCATATATAAAATTATTGATATGGTGTCAGTTCTTTCTCTGGAAATGGGAAATCCGTGTTCGAGTGCCAGTGCAGGACAAAGTTTTATGTTTGCCGCTGAACTTATTTCAATGACCTGTAATGGCCAAAGTGTTCCAACATTTGGGATTCCTAGAATTTCGAACGTATATTTCAAACAATGGTGTCTATTCTTTCGGACATGGCTGTCCTTTCGGGCCTGTCCACGTCACTGAATAATTATAACTTACAGGATGCGGTTCGTAGAAAATTTTTCAAACTATTAAACTATAATCGAAAGAATATATGCTTCGAGTATATGTCTGAATGCATAGAAGGAAATAAAATAAACTGAAGTACTCTACATTAGTTCAACAAACATTATAGTGCGGAAATCAATATTTCCTTTCCCTCTCTGTCTTTATTGATAATATTAGATTAATACTTACTCCACAGATCATATAGACGACATGTAGAATATGTTATTTTAGTAAATGGATTCTATTCATGACAATATTTTAAGGATTTTTTTAAATTTTCTTTTCTAAATTTCATTACTTTTATCTTTTATTTTTAAAAAGTTTAATCTAAAAATTCATCCAAACAGTAGAAGGCGTTGCCATTCAGAAATTCCTGTAATTTATTTTAAAACATCAGTTGGCTGTCAGACTTTTGAAGCTACTTCGTAAGTGACCGAAGATGTTTGTGATTGCATAATTCACCACTTTCTGTGCTAAAGTTAAATTTAACCTTGAATAGTCAATACCACCCTTTTTCCTAGTGTTGTAGCTATGCACTCTACTATTACTTTGGAATTGGGTCTGATTGTTAATAACAAATTCCGTATATGTATATCATGAACTTACAGTGAACATCCCTAGATCTTGGGTGGGCTCAAGCAATAATTCTGATTACACGCTTTTGTGCAATGAATGCCTTTTTTACTCAACGTTGAATTTCCTCTAAAATATGACCCAACATGAAAGCAGTGACTAAAAATAGTCTTGGTAAGCTATTTTACTGAGATGTATTTCACAAAAATTTTGCAATGACCCTGATAGCATGAGTAGTTGATTTCAAACGTTTCAGCAGATCGTCAATGTGTTTCTTCCAACCCTCGTCATTGGGAACACCTAAAAATTTCGAATTTTCTACCCTAGCTACAGATTCATGTTCAAAGCCTCAATTTATTAACGGTGTCGTGCCATTTACTGTATGACATTGTATATACTGGGTTTTATCAAAGTTTAATGACAGTCCATTTGTAGAGATCCACTTAATAATTTTCTGAAAGATATCATTTACAATTTCATCAGTTAATTCCTGTATGTCAGCCGTCATAGCTATACTTGTATAATCAGTAAGAAGAACTAGCTTATCATCTTCGTGAATGTAGAATTTAATACATATTGAGAACAGCAAAGAACCCTTTTAAAAGTTTAACGATAGCATATTTCAGTCTTTCTGGGAAAGTACCCTGCATTACAAATCTATTACATATACGACTGAGAATCCTACTTATTTCTGGGAAACAAGCTTTTAATATCCTGCCGGAAATGCCATCAATTTCGTATGACCTCTTACTGTTGAGAGAGTTTGTTATTTTCCTAACTTTTCTGAACGAAAGGTGGCTGGAATTTCAATTGCATCAAATTGTGGAGGTATGGCCTATTTCATTAATTGCTTTGCTACTTCGAAAGAACGTTTAGATCGTATTTTCTCTACAACATTTAAAAAGTAATCATTAAGAATATTTTCAACTTCTGACTTTTTGTTACTTAAGTTTTCATTTGTTTTCATGGTAAAACCCACTTCCTCTGCTCTTGGTTGTCCTGTCTCCCTTTTAATAGTACTCCAAATTGTTTTAATTTTATTATTAGTGAAACTAATCTCACACATAATTCACATGCTCCTTGATTTTTAATAACTTTTGTTAATGTAGCACAGTTGAATTTATAATATCTTATTGTTTCTGGGTTATTAATCTTTATTGCGGATATAGTTCCCTTTTTCGACTACAAGATATTTTTATTCCTTTAGAAAGCCATGTTTTTTGCAAGGTTTCTTCCAATTATATTTAACTAGCTTGTTAGCGAAACAGTTTACAAATACCCTTAGAAATGTACCATGGAATAAGTTATATTGTAAATTAACATCATGTTCCTAATAAACCTCATCCCAGATGTAGACGTTCTTTGGAATTTCTAGTTGTTAAGTCCTTAATCGAACGCTCAACTCCGGAGGACTATTTAGAATTACTGAACGGAGCTATGTCGTATACTGTTACTAGCTGTACACCATAACCACAAAGACCATTCTTAAAAGTTCAAGCATGTACGTTGGTAATCTAATTTTGGTCTATAAAAATGTTATCTATCAATGAACTGCTGTCCTTTACTACCCGAATAGAAAAGTCGATTACGGATGTCAGATTGAATGAGACAAGTAAGACTTCCAGGTCTTTCTTCCTATTACACCCTTTCAGTGAATCAACTTTAAAATCACCAGAAATAATAATTTGCTTCCCCCTATCTGACAGATAGCGCAACAAGGCAGCCACGTTTTCCAGAAATAGCTGTAAGTTTTCTGAAGGGACCTATACACTGTCACAATTATAATTCGTCACTCAATTTAAGCCCTACACAAAACATTTTTGTTTCTAAATTTTTTATACTGTGATAGCTTTTGACATATATGGCAAATCCTCCTGTTACCATATTATCTCTACTTACCTTTGAAGCTAATTTATATTCACTGACAATCACATTTTCCACACCAGTGACAATGTGATGCTCAGACAGGCATAGTATATCTATTATAGCATCAGTGTGTGTAGCCGAGCGGTCTAAAGCACCTCGCTGTGGAGCGCGCGGTTACTCGCCGTGGAGGTTCGAGTCCTCCCTGGGGCATAGGTGTGTGTGTTTGTCCGTAGGTTTGTTTACCTAGGTTTAAGTAATTTGTAAGCTACGGACTGATGGCCAGGCAGATTGGTCCGATAGATTTACAGACATTTTAACATTTTGGAAGGCCGACAAATTTGTTGTTGTTGTTCAAGTTCGCTGGTTGGGAGGCTCTAAATGCACAAAGATAATGTATACTCTACATTAGTCTCTCTTCTGCAGTTCCCCTGTAATCTCTCTCTCTCTCTCTTTTTTTTTTTTCTTTTTTTGTCAATGTTACCGTTTCGATCAAATTATATTTTTTATTTCACTACCCTTCTCACAATAAATGCAAGTTGTCACTTTTTATTCTACTCATAATGTCTCTTCTTTCTTTCACCTTCACTCTGCTAAGGCTTTCACCAGAAATACACGTATATATAAGAGAGAGTGACAGCCGCCTTGGTCCTCATTCCAACTTCCTGACCAAACGTTTTGGAATGCGAACGTATCTGTGCGTTTTTCTGCTGAGAGCCTTAGCAGTGTGAAGGTGATAGAAAGAAGAGACAGTATAATTGGAACAAAAAGAGAGACTATGCATTTATTGTGTGAGAGGGGTAGTAAAATAAAAAAATAAAAAAGAAAGGTTGCAGGGAAACTGCAGAAGAGAGATTAATATAGAGTATATATTATCCTTGTGTATCTAGAGATTCCAAACCAGAGAACTTCAGTAACAACAAATGTGTCCACCTTCCACCATGACCCATACCTACAAGTTACCTCCTCGATGAAAGAGTTAGAAGCCCAAGCAAAGCATTACAAAGGATAGATGCGAAGAGCAGATATTCGTGGTTGAAGAATCAGAGAGCACTCTTTACATATATTTTTTCACAGAAGAGTTGAGACTATTCATACACCAATATAACCGCACCCGTTATTTGGGACACAGAATAGGTTTCTTGAAATGCCCCTGGAGTAGATGATATTCCGTTTGAACTACTCGTATCGTTAGGGGAGCCATTCAGGAAGAAATTGTTTCACCTGGTATGCCGCGGGAGCATAGCAGAGTGCACCAAGATCCCTTACTGCATGCATGTGGATGTTTCCCGTAGGGCATGGGTGTATTTTCTCGTCCTTATTTTACGTTAGTTTCCGTAGTTTTTACGTCTAGGTACTGGTGACCTAAGTCGTTGAGTCTTATAGTATTACATACATATGAACATTTTCTTATGAGTCATGGGAAATACCCTTCAAATTGAAGGAGGATGTTATAATTCCAATTTCAAAGGAATCAAGTGTAGACAAATGTGAAAATTACAGAACTATCAGTTTAATAAGTCATGGTCACAAAATAGCAACAAATATTATTTACAGACGAATTTTAAGATATTGGGTATCTGACCTTGGGGAAGAGCAATTTGGATTTATGAGAAATGTAGAAAGATGGAGGAGATACTCATACTACGACTTATTTTAGT
The DNA here is from genome assembly GCA_026315105.1 of Locusta migratoria. NCBI lineage: Eukaryota > Metazoa > Arthropoda > Insecta > Orthoptera > Acrididae > Locusta > Locusta migratoria. The sequence continues at coordinate 408,151,863 of CM048749.1, forward strand.
AGATAGGCTATGGAAAGGCAACCCTACGTTATTAATATTTGTAGATTAGGAGAAAACATTCCACAGTGTTGGCTGGAATACAGCAATTATTAGTGTCGAAGTACATGATAGACCCACATAGGTTGGAAAGGATAGTAAGATAGGGTTATAGTCTTTCCCCAGTGTTGTTCAATCTGCACAATGAGCAAGCTGTGAAGGAAAGCAAGAAGAAATTTGAAAATGAATTAAAGTCGAGGGAGAAGAAATAAAATGGCGATGATGAAGGAATGGGATTAGGTAATAAGACAATAAAAGTAGTAGATGAGTTTTGTTATTTGGGTAGCAAAATAACTTGTGATGGGAGAAGTAAAGAAGATATAAAATGCAGAGTTGTTATGGGAAGAAAAGAGTTTCTGAAAAAGCGAAATTTGTTGACGCCCAATATTAATATAAAGCTTGAAAGTCCTTTCTGAAAGCATTTGTCTGCGAGGGAAATGTGGACGATGTGGACTTTGGACAAACAGATGATAGAAGCATTTTAAATGTGGTGCTACAAATAAGTGATGAAAATTAGATGGGTATATCAAGTAAATAATGCAGAGGTGCTGAACCGAATGTGTGAGAAAACGAGTTTCTTGTATATCCTGACTAAGAGAAGGGATAGATTGGTAGGAAATAATCTGAGACAAAGAGGTATCGGCAGCTTAGCATCAGAAGTAAGTGTGTAGGGTAAAAATCATAGAATGTGGTCGAAGGACGAACACAGTAAGTAGGTTCAAAGGGATGTAGGTTGTCATTCTTATTCTCAAATCAAGAGATTTCCGCAGGACAAAGTAGCGTGGAAAGCTGCATCAAACCAATATGCGGACTGAAGACCGTAACAATAAATGACAACATCATCCGTGAATAGTCTAAGACAGCTGGAAACTTCGTTTGCTGCATCATATACAAAGTTCAGAAAGTGTAGGGACCCTATATCATGTAAGGTGTCACGTCACTGTAACATATTTCCCTGCTTATTCGGACCTTTGGGAAATAGTATTTACTGCTTTCAAGTAATGTCTTGACAGATAAGTTCATTTATTTATTTGTTTCAGAGTAGTTGGTATTCGAAGTATAGCGTTCGACTGAAACTGTGATAATTAGCTATTCTCAATACTGGACCAGTTACCAGTTCTAACAAATATACAGAGAGAATGTTTTAGGTCACAATTAGTCATTTAGGATTCCACTGCAGACAGTGCTTGGCCAGTGTATTTCATCTGATTGCAAACTATGGTGCAACATGACACTGTTCTCCCGTCCGCGAGCGGAAGTCCATGCACATCGCTAAGCGTTTGCGAACCTAAATGCTGTAGTAGGAGGTCCGTGATTGGCCGGTTCGTGGGCAAGCCTACCGGCAAAGGAAAGCGCGTCTGGTAGTTGGAGGCTCCGCTGACGTGGGGCGAGTAGTGGGGAAAACGACAGGCAAGGATATATTCGGCGTCGGGGAGAATTTTTGTCACTCAGACGCTTCGTCTGGTGAGCAGTCTGCAGCCGCGTTTTGCACATATTCTAGTGTGTACGGAGAAGTGAGAGAGAAGACACTTTTTCAGTACTTTAATGCGAACAGCAACTGTCACAAGATGATCTGAAGTTCTCTCTTATTTAACAGTAATCAGATTGTGCGATATTTGCTTGTTTGTCAGACTCTTCTTGTCTGATGCGAATAAGTACAGGTTGGTAAAGCTAACGCCTTTGGGTGAATTTATTGGTACCACGTTGTGTTGATTTGTGTAATCAAGGTACCACGCAAGTAGGGAGACTACAAAGTGTTAGGTGTCTGAACATCATTGAGACATAGAAAAAGTTAGGTTTGTTTCAGTGACGACTACCCAGCTTGCATTCATCTCAACGAATGGTACTTTGTGCAAAGCGCTTAAGCATTCAACACTCCCAACAGTAACAGGAAATACAATACTCATCAGTGCTACAGTCTCGAACGTATATGTCATTTTGTCAGTTTAAAGTCAAGTCCTTTTTATAATTCTGAACTTACTTTCTAGATGCATTTACCCCTTAATTTCTTTACCTCCCAGTTTAACTGCTTCTATTCAAATACACATTGAAATTCTGTAATTAATTTTTTTATTGTAATAAAGACGTATTCCTTTTTTCTAAATAAATTAGGTAATCTTTCACTGTGTTTACTGTCAGTAGCTATTGACGTCATTTTTGTACCTGTTCTGACCTTACTAGTATTACATAGACATATGTGTGTTTTTTTCTTACAGGTGATGTAATCAAAGTTTGTGTAAGTAATATCACCTAGAACTATCTTAGACCGATGAGAAGCATCTTGCTGAGTTCTACGTGACTTGCTGTTAGGTTATTCCATGCAGGAGCGAAAGGTACATTGTTTGATAGCTAGTGTGCAATAAAATTGAAAGTATATGCAGAGTTGCGTAACAGCAAGTTTTCAAGTTTAGAATCACTCTCGTACAACATAGTTATCACTTCTCTTTTACGCAATGACCTTTCGTCACTTACATAGTACTGTTTCCTTTCTGACAGTAAACTGTACAATTGTGACGATATTCCATAAGCAAGTAGTTTGATTAGGAGGCAGTGTCAAAAGCCTCCCAGAAGTCTAGAAATATAGAATCGATTTGAGATCACTTGTCGATAGCACTCCTTACTTCATGTTAGTGCCGGCCGCGGTGGCCGAGGAGACTGAGGCGCTCCAGTCGCGGTCTGCACGGCCACTACGGTCGGGGGTTCGAATCCCCCCTCGGGCATGGATATTTGTGCCGTCCTATTTCGTAAGTAGTTCATAAGTAGTTTGTAAGTTTATGGACTGATGACCCCATAGTGAAGTCCCATAAGCTTAACAAACATTTGAACATTTTGTTTTCATGTTAGTGAGGAGCTCGATGGGTTTCAGAAGCCCGATATTTTCTGAATCAGTGTTGACTATGTGTTAATAGGTCTTTCTCTTCGAGATAGAAATCGTGCTGCAAAACTGACATCAATCATATAAATCAGTAACTTTGCAGGTCACTCCGATTGCCTTTCTTGGACGTTGAAGTCACCTGTGTAACTTTTCCGTCTTTGGGTACGGATCTTTCGCTGAGCGAGTAGTTACATGTTGTAGCTAGGTATGAGTCTATTGCATCAGCGTACTCTGAAAGGAAACTAATTGGTATACCATCGGGACCGGGAGACTTATTTTTATTAAGTGATTTAAGAAGCAGTAAAACTAAAGGGAATTCGTCCTCCAAAATACGCATGATGGCTGCCGTCATTGCTTAAAATTCTGGAGTAATTGCTTCGCGCAAAGACATCGTTGACACTAGATATCGGTTGTTCTACGAGCGAAGACGAAGAGCATTTTACAAAAATGTTTAAAGCCATCGACTCCAGTCTGGTTCCACCGAGCTGGATGTCAGTGAAAGAGAAAATTTTAAGCAAAATATGCTAATTCATTGTGAGTTTATGCAACGGATGGAGGCTGAGTTAAAGTCATATCTGGTTTTTCAATTAGTCTATGAAGCCTACGTGGTTTGAGGAATACCCAATAGGTTCAAAAAGAAGAACCATAGGTTCAACAAATTTCTTGATAAGTCAACCTACTAAGTACTGGAATAGGAATAAAATATCCTTTTATTATATACGTATTACTATTGATTAACTTATGAGAATACATTAATAACACTTACTTGTTTATAACTGCCATCTGCACAGTTGTGCAGAGAGGAAAGTAGGCAAGTATTATTTATTCAGTTCCTTGGGATACATACTCTTAGATGGGACTCGAATTTCATAAATTACTGATACGCTATATAGCATATATTCTTTATTACTATTAAATAACCGATGAGGGTCTATCTCAAATGAACGTTGAAAATTAAAATTGTTCAAATGTTTGTTAAGCTTATGGGACTAAACTGCAGAGTCATCAGTCCCTAAACTTACAAACTACTTATAAACGACCTTATACTACAGACATCAAAAACACCCATGCCCAAGGGAGGATTCGAACCCTCGACGGGGAACGGCCTCACGCATCGGAGCATAGCGCCTCAAAACACTCGGCCACTCCGCCGCGGATTTGAAAATGAAAGGGCTCATAGAGTGGGTCAAAACAAGCATATTTTACATGGCAATCCATATCCGTAACCATAGCATACGGCTTTGGGTGCTGCCGGATACCGCTGTGCCCCATCAAAATGGCGCGCACGAAACGTGCAATCCCAGTGGTCACAGTAGTGGGACTGTAGGGTAACGTATTCAGTGTATTTGTAGAAGCAATTTAAATGACAAGGCGGTATGGAGTGTTATAACATTTAACAACTGTTAGAAAAAGTGCTTCTTCCTGCTTGAATGCACGCCGTACAACGATGCCGCAGTGATTGTATGATGCATTCGAACACTACTGGCAAAGAGGGATTGCATTGTAGTCTTTCAAAATTGCACTATGTGACATATGTAGTCAACCCAACAGACAGGTGCGCCATGCTGGGTTGCGTCCTCGATGGACCATCGAGTATTTTTCAATTGTGTACACAGACAAATGGGATGTCAGCGTTACGATGCAGGAGCCTGATTTTATGTTTTCCTCCAATAAGTCTATCCCGCGTCTTATAAACAAAGTATCTCCCAGTCCAAAATTAAAATGCACTAAATTCCCAACAAAATATCTTACTTTTACTTTATTCAGGAAAGCGAAGTTACCCTGTTTTACGGTTTCGAAGACTCGCACATTATACAAAATGTTGTTTTAAGAGTATAAATTTAACGACTGATTTTAAATTAAAATGATTAAAAATAAATATTAAATGTGTGTATCACATCTAATGAAAATAAATTCGTATTTTCTTATAGATTGTGTTTCAGGGGTATAGCCGGGTGAAAGAGTTAGGGATTGCTTGGAGTAGAAGCGACAGTGAATGAAGGTCATAATAACGTTTTCATGTACATTCCTTCTTTATAGTTACACTAAACGTCATATAAACTTTATTGTTCTGCAAACTGATGACAATATCATAACAGTTCAGTGTGTATACATCATCATGCCATACCGTAGATCAAGGTTTAGTTTTCCGTCAACAGCGTGACCATTAAATATAGATAATCTCTCATCATTCGTAAGGGTGGGGAAAGAAATATTCGTGCCCTTTGAAAGGAAGCATCCAGGTGTTTACCTGGAAGTATTTTGAATAATTGCGGAAATCAAGGCCGCACGCGGTTCTGAATCACAGTCCTCTCGAATGCAAGTCCAGAGCGTGCTACGGGCCGCCTGGCACGGCATGGAGACCTCTATGTTGCCAGTCACGAAGCACGGGTGACACACTGTGCAGAAATGGCCACGGCGATCTATGCCTTACACAATGTGTTAACTCTTCGGGGGCAGCAACCATTTACTAACATCAATAACGCACATAAGAACAGAATCGTCATTATACAGGTTGTATTTGAAATGAATGTAGAATATGAGAAAACAGTTAGAGTGGGTTGTAACAAGTATTTTCACCTAGAAATCCATTTCCGTACCTCTTAACGTATTGCGCTAGATGTTGTTGAATAGCGTCGCTCACCGTCGAGAGGGTCAGCACACAACATGTCATCCGAAACGTCGCAGTAGCGCGACTGCAGGGCAACGTTTTGAATGTATTTGTGACACTGATGGTAAAGATACATCGGGTTGAAAGTTTGAAACGAGACTGTCATTTCGTTTCATTGCTCTGATGTCTCATTATGTCAACTTAATGAATGAAATTGGAATCAGCCCAAATGGCTGTTTCAGGTTTAGCTTTTATTCAGGACTGTGGTGTTTACCACTCTGTTTAAAGCTTTGTTTTTGTCCACTGTCTGTATTCCTCATGTCCTCTGGTTTCAGCTTTCCACATTATGCTGAGTGGTTGACTTTCCTCTTTTTTGTCTCATGGTCTCATGGCTTTTACCTTTTTACCTTCCGTTCCTTGTCGTTGTTCGGTGTTTCTTTGTGATTCTCTCACTTAGTGTTGTCTCATGGATCCTTTACTGACATTTTACTGACTGGGTGACTGGGGGGGGGTCTTCCTCCCCCCCCCCTTTTCTATTGTAATCAAATGTTCCAATGTTTGTAGAGTCTATGGGACTTAAGTACGGGGTCATCAGTCCCTAAACTTACAAACTACTTATGAGCTAGCTAAACTAAGGACGGCACAAATATCCATGCCAGAGGGGGGATTCGAACCCCCGACCGTAGTGGCCGTGCAGACCGTGACTGAAGCGCCTCAGTCCCTCGGCCACCGCGGCCGACTATATTGTAATCCACTGGCTCATTTCCACATTTATGCTTTTTCTTGTGACGCCCAGTGATGCAATGGGGACTGATGACCTTGCATTTTGTCCCCCGAAAACAACCAAACAACAACAACAACAACGTCATTACCTTGCTGCTACAAATACATTGAAGACGTTCCCTGCAGTCACGCTACTGTGACGACTCGGGTTGCTTGTTGTGTGCCTGCCCTTTTGACGGGGCTCTGCGGTACCCGGCCGCGGTGGCCGAGGAGACTAAGGCGCTCCAGTCACGGCCTGCACGGCCACTACGGTCGGGGGTTCGAATCCCCCCTCGGGCTTGGATATTTGTGCCGTCCTTAGTCTTAGCTAGTTCATAAGTAGTTTGTAAGTTTAGGGACTGATGACCCCGTAGTTAAGTCCCATAGAATCTACAAACATTTGAACATTTTGCTCTGCGGTATTCAGCGATGCCCAAGGCCGTACGCTAAGGGTTGCGGACATGGATTGCCACATAAAGTATGCTTGTTATGACCCACGCTATCATGCCTTTCATTATCAACGCCGCAGTGGAGTGGCGATGTGCATTGAGGTGCTATGCACCGATGCCCGATGCCGTTCACCGTCGGGGGTTCGAATCCTCCCTTGGGCAAGGATGTTTGTGTTCTCTTTAGTATAAGGTAGTTTATAAGTAGTTTGTAAGTTTATGGACTGATGACCCCATACTGAATCCCAATAAGCTTAACAAACATTCGGACATTTTTCATTTTCAACATTCATTTTGATATAAACCCTTATTGGTCACTTAATGCTAATAAAGCTAGTCAATGATATACATGAATAGATTACATCGCAAATATCGTGCCTATCTAAATTAAGAGCATATGGCGCTACACAATGAAATTTTGAATTAAATTGTTTGACCAGCTTCCACTATCAGTTACTTGTGAAAGTCGAGTACCATCTAAGAGAAATATAACCCAAGGGGCTGAAAAATGAATACTTGCCTACTTTCCCCTCTGCACAACTGTGCAGATGGCAGGTATAAACAAGTAACTGTTATTAATATACATTCATAAGTTACTTAATCATAATACGTATCAAGTTTTATTTTATTCCATATGCAATTATATTAGGTCGACTTATCAAGAAATAAGTTGAATCTATGGTTGCCTCGATTTAAACTCTTGAGATTTGGCATGGAAGCGTTGCTCGCGCAATATTATTTAAAAGATAAGATGCAGCGTATTCTTTTTAGAGATGTAACCTAAATTTTCAACATCAACTATATCAGTGATTTTCACTCATACATTCTCAGTGACAGTTCATAATTGTGAAGTAATAACTTAGTCCTTTTAAAATGTACTTCTTTGAAAAGGAGAATTTTCCGTTCATGTATAAGTCAAATAAAATATCACATAACGATATAAATATTTTTATTAATTCATAACTTTTTCAGTGACAAAACACAAAATATACTTATGAAGAACTAATTCTGATTCGAGTCGTCAAGGACAATAGATAGAAACAAAATTCCAATCATCACCGTGTACTTTGTGTCTCGATTCTGTTAACGTATCTTTTAATTTATATGGCTACTGAGTTTTCATCAAACCACGTAGGCTTCTTAGACCTACCCAAAAAATCAAGACTGACTTTAACGCAGACTTTATCCATTGCATCGAACCTCAATGAATTTACTTATATTTTGCGTAAAATATTGTCTTTCAGTGACATCCAGCACGGTGGAATTAAACTGGAATCAATGGCTTTAATCTTTTTTATGAAATGCTCTTCGTCTTCAACTCGTAGAATATCTATTTGAATAACTGATATATAATGTCAATGATGTTATTGCCTTCACCAATAAGGGAGAAGCAGATACTCCAGAATTTTAAACAATAACAGCTGCCACCATTGTGGGAGGACGATTTCGCTTTAGTATTACAGCTCCTTAAATCACTTAATAAAAATAAGTCTCCCTGTCCCGATGGTATACCAGTTAGGTTCCTTTCAGAGTACGCTGACGCAATAGACCCATACCTAGCTACAACATGTAACTGATCACTCAGCGAAAGATCCGTACCCAAAGACTAGAAAGTTGCACAAGCCGCTTCAATATTGAAGAAAGGAAATAGGAGTGATCCGCAAAATTACTGACCCATATCATTAATGTCCGTTTGCAGCACGATTATAGAACATATACTCTCCTCAAATATTAGGAACTATCTCGAAGAGAACGACCTACAGAAAGATTATCAACAGTTATCCAGAAACTGTCGGTCTTACTCTCATGAAGTAATGAGTGCTATGGAAAAGTGATCTCAAATCGATATCATATTTCTAGACTTCCGGGAGGGTTTTAACTGTTAATCACAATAGTCTGCTAATGAAACTACTTACTTATGGAATATATCACAGTTCTGCGATTTACTCTCAGAAAGGACACAGTACTTCATACTTGCCGTAAAGTCATTGAGTAAAAGAGAAGTGCTATCTGTGTGTTAGAAAAGTGATTTAGCCTCTACGTTTCCTTATCTCTGTAAACGATGCAGGAGACAATGTGATAACATTCTACTCTACCTACTGTTTATAGTTTGCAATTGTACCTGTGGCTTCTGCTAGGAAGACATCAACACCATGTCACGCAGAACTCAGAAAGATGCTCCTTGCCTACCCACAATCGATGAAACTTTATCACTTACGTAAAGAGAGACGTAGATGACATCTCCTGTAAGAAAAACTCTTAAAATTAAGAAAGTGTAACTTGTGAGGATCAATTCGGGTACTAATGTGATGTCGCTAGTTACTGAAATGAAAAACTGATTGTTAATCACTTGATTTATTATTTAACCTTTTTACAAAACTCAAATTTATAAAAACAATGTATAGATATTTTAATTTCAAAGTTTCAGATAGGTTGACAGGATAGATGAAACGTATAAGATATTTCAAAAGGGAAAAAAAAAAAAAACTAAGTACTGTCTGACTTGATCGATTACTGGCGACCGCAGTTTCCCTGCGTCTTGGCGGAGTCAAGAACGCCCTATAAATGCTATTCTGCCTATAAATTGGCATGTACATCAGTCTCAGACTAAACCAACACTTTGCCACACAAAAATGCGCTTGCAAGCGTAAACTAACCCACTGACTATGTTGGGTGTAAAAAAAATTAAAAAAACCCTTATTCTTTTCATTCTCCACTCCGAGGAGTGGAACGGGCTGTTTGAGGTCCGTCCCATAAAGAGTCGCGGTTCTATTCAGCCAATTATCAGACAAGCTGATAGTGGGGCAAAAGGGGGGATCCCAATTGGGAATAAGTGGGAGGGACTTACCATTTCCGGCATAAGCCTTACAACCAAGGAAAACCTCCCGAAAACCTTGGTCGGAACCGGGGGATTGGGACCAACTTAATTTATCTGTGGGACTTTGCCCCATACTACAAATGGATTATCGGGAGAAAATGTTCAAATGTTTGTACAGCTTATGGGACTTAACTACGGGGTCATCAGTCTCTAAACTTACAAACTACTTATGAACTACTTACGAACTAGGACGGCACAAATATCCACGCCCGAGGGGGGATTCGAACCCCCGACCGTAGTGGCCGTGCAGACCGTGACAGAAGCGCCTCAGTCCCCTCGGCCACCGCGGCCGGCGATTATCGGGAGAGCACGAGTGCACTCACGACAATCAAGGATCGGACGCCCGAGTTACTCTCGTAAAATCGTAGAGATCAGCTCGACCAACAGTGGACAAGAATCCCCTCGCACCCGTGAGCACATCATCTTCTGGGTCCATATCGTCCGCGATGTAATGCTGTGCCAGTCTCTTTATAATCTCTTCGCTCAAGAAATCGCTGTCAGAGCGTCGCACCGTTAGTTTGCGACAGGACACAGCTGGGCACGAGGGTGGATGTCTGCATAAATTTCTTCCGCTCTGCTTGTGGATATGTTTCGGGGACGCTGGCGTAGCGCCATCAGTTGCCCAACCACCAATAGGAGAGCGCTTTTTAAAACATCGTATGGCTCGCCGGCTAATAGTTAGTCAGCTAACGATTTGTTAAGGTATTCCTCTCAAGATAAACAGCGCCTTGTGTCCTAACAAGTTGCAAAGGAACATGCTTCGTGAGAAAAAAAAATTGTCGGTTCTTTTTAAACAGCTCAGCATTGAATTTAACAGAAATTACACAGAACTCAACGCTACTGGGGGGAGGATTTACAAACAACACTCATTCGCTCATAAACACGCAATGCCACAGCAAAACTCACCAAAATCAGCGTGCTGAAACGAGACAGAAGCAGGCGCCGCTACCGTAGGCTAAATTCAGCAAACCCGGAGGTACCACACAACAGAATATACAATAAAACTGCGAAGTTAGACTTAGTCTGTCGTGCCTGGTTTGAGATGGTGCGTGAGTATAGGAAAGTTAAGTTGCATTTGGATTAGACCACGAGCAAACACGATAATGGCGACACAAGGCTACGTTACATGACTGCACTCCACTGAAGGTGAAGTGGTTACAAATCGGATTCATTACAAAAAATTACAGAGGACTCTTAAGTTGCAAAAGGAAAGTAAACTATATAGGCACTGGTTTTATGAGAAATAGCGTGAATTCATGTGACTAGCTACAAACCCCTGAAGTCGGAGTTCGGAAACACGTTGTTTCGAAAACCGGTAAAAAAGGTATAAATTCTTTTTCCGAAAAATAAAGAAAATTAACTATGGCATGCAACCCCTAGAACTGCGTAGAATTTCACAAGGAAGCTACTGACATGCAGCAATATGCGATTGGGAGCGATTACAGAAACGGATGAAGTCCAGTCTCAAAATACAAGAAGAGTGAAATTATTACAAAGACGGAAAAGTGAGATTAAAAAGTATGGCATGCAACCCTTAGAAATACACGGAATGTCATAAGAAAGCTATTGAAGGAGGTTGTACAAGGCTTGGAGAGAATTGCTTACAAAGACTGAATGCACACTAAAAGTTCGAGGACGAAATAGCAAAGTTTAAATGGGCAGGGAGAGAAAATCGCGAAATGTTAGTGGAAATCAGAAGGATACACACATAGTTACTTGCCTGATGGGCATAGAGCAAGCAATAGAGGAAGCTGAAGGCTTTGTTCTAAGAACCAACCACGTGGAACACATATCACTCACAGAAGGAAACGATAAGAAAGATTTTACATGCACTGTACAAAAATGAACATATCGTCTATTAGAAATCGGACCCCACAAAGCTTGAAAGAATTTACATAGAGTTCGTACACCGCCACATAATCAAAAGGTTTGAATATACCAGGCCGTTATCAAACTGTAACTAATAATACCGCGTTTATCTGTTGGAAATCACTTGATTAAAAACTAGAACACATTTCCATGCAAGTTCCAAATAAAAATAAATAAATAAATAAAAAATAAATAAAAGAAATTTAAAAAAATAATCTGATTAATGAATCTAAGATAAAGAGTCTAAGTTAAACATCCTAGACAACGAATCGCTACCATCTCCACGGACACAAGATCAGAACCATACTTACCTCACCACGATCCGAGAAAAAAGTGAGGAGTGAGCAGCCAGGAGGTGCGAAGTTACAGGAAACTAGCAAAACCTCTAACATCAGCGGTGGTGTGGACGGGAAACTCGCCCTGGAGAGGGCTCGCTGACTGTCTTGTAACCATGCAAACAAGCTATTACTTCCCACATTCAGACAACCATTAGAATCTCACACATCCACTTAAAAGTAGAACAAGTACACAAAAGCGGAGAACCCGTACTTATTGCCACATTCATAAACACAATAATAAATTATTAAAATAACAAAATCCTAGCAATATTAACTACCATTTCAGTAACTAATATTTTAAAACATGAATTAAAAATGCTATTCCTCATGCCTCTAAAAACAGTGGGATACTAGTTTTAACAAAATGCTAATCTAGCGACATTAAATAAATTAAAATTTTTATAAAAAAATATATGGGAGATGACAGACTGTCGTCTTTAAACCTTAAACAGCTACAGGAAAAGAGTTGGCGCTACATGAAAATTCTTAGCTGCATCAGCCATACCGCCTGGGAAGGCACCGGCCATTTCTCCTGCAACTGTATGAGGCTCTCATCTAATATGGTCTGTATTACGGCAGCCTGGTCTATGATTCTTCGCCCCCTTCTGCTTTTGTGTCTTGAATCCTGTTCATCACAGCGGTGTCTGTTTAGTGACGGGAGCCATTTACACGAGTTCACTGACAGATCTTCTCGCTGAAGCTGGGGTTCCTGCCTTGCTTGCCAGCAGCAGCTACTGCCTTCTTCTGTTTCCTATATTCACGCCTCACCTCACCACCCATATCACAGGCTTCTCTTCCCAGCTGCCGTCCTTCCTTCCCCACGACAACGGCCAAGGTCGGGTTTTCCGATTGTGCTTGGCGTTAGTTCCCTTCTTTCTTCCCTTGAGTCCCTTCCTATACCTCCCACTTTTCACTACCCTTTCCATACACCTCCATGGTCTATTGTACGCCTACAACTTCGGTTAGACTTGTCCAGTATCTCGAAAGCCTCGGTTTCACCATTGACCCTCTGTCACCAATTCTAGACACTCATTGAATCATTTCACGGAGCAGAAGTAGTATAAACAGACGGTTCCGTTATAGGCGGCCATGCTGGGTATGCGTATGTTCATGGTGACCACGTTGAGCAGCCCTCCTTGCCCTATAGGAGTAGTGTTTTTGTTGCTGACCTGGTGGCTATCTCTCGCGCTCTTAACCATTTCTGAGACTGCGTCAGCGAGTGTATACTGATCTGTAGTGTCTCCCTGAGTGGCCTGCTGACCCTTGACCAGCTTCTACCAGTGCCCCATTTGGTTTACGTTTGAACCCAGGCCACATTGGCATTCTGGCAATCAAACGAGTTGATCATCTGTCCAAGCAGGCCACCATGTCACGGCCATTGAAGATTGGTCTCCACGACAGGGATCTGTGACTGGAAATGACCTGCAAGGTGCATGGTGTGAATGGCCTACTTTGAATGAGCCGAATAAGCTCCATGTAGTCAAGTCCTCTACGGCCGTTTGGAGATCCTCCCTGCAGGCTTCTCGTAGGGAATCTGTTGTTCTCTGCTGATTACTTATTGGTCATATGAAGTTAACTGACGGCCACCTTCTACGTCGAGAGGATCAATCAACTTTCCATTGTGGTGCATTATTGACAGTGATCCACATGCTGGTGGACAACCCGATTTTAGCTGCATGGGCAGTCTTTCAACCTGCCTTCACACTGTCTTTCATTTTAGGTGGCGATACCTCTACAGTTGACTGTGTTCTAGGTTTTTATACCCGCAGCTGCCTTTTATTGTTCAATTTAGAGGTGGGAGCATTTGCCTAATTTCTCGAGCCCCCACTCTTAAGCTGCAATATTTTCGATTAGTTGACAGTTTTGTCAACGTGTACGTTGTCTTCCGTTTTATGTTGTCATTTTACCATCGACTCTCTGTACCCAGCGTATACTGGGAATGGAGAGTTACATTATAAATGGCTGAGTTTTGTATGTAAACTCTTACCTGGAAACAGGAGACTGATAACCCAGTTGCTTAGTCCTCTTTAAACACCCATCGTCATCAACAACAACACTTCCGTTTCACCCGACTTTGAGGTAGTGTATCATTCTTTCTGGTCTTGCTTACCATTCTTCTTCAGAGATTTGGATTGTTGGTTTGGTTTTGACTTTGCCTTGGAACCTACGTTTCATGTCTTTTGCTATTTGGATGCAGTTTCATCAGTGAACAATGTCTGTGGTAGGGGTTCTTTAAAGCTCTTCTCAGTTTCCTTAAACCAGCTTTTTTGCGACAGTAATCAACTGTTTACTTTTTGTTTATCTATTTGGGTTCATACTGAAATTATGTCGATAAAAATTAATTCTTCTTGTCGTCATTGTGAATTAGCTTTTATTTTACAAATAAAAAATTCACTCTTTTTTATGGCGTAATTTGATTGCTCCCTGGAATTTCAAGAGCAGAATTTGTAATTCAAATTTCACTAATGTCTTTCGAACTGTCACTTTCACATTCAGTTTTTGTTCAGTTATTTTCAATTACGTTGATTCCTGTCGTTTTCGGCAAATGAATACAGAAATTGTCACTCGTAAAACTTTAGCATTCCCATACACATGAAGTCAGAATGTGATTATTCGTCAAGATATTTTACGTCTTTGATGGTAATTGCGCTTCATAGGTGAACTAAATCTTCCTTTACCTTATCAGAAAATAAAATTCCTATTCTTCTTTGTCAATTCTGAGCCTTCTTACATTTGACTTGAATATGTTGACGATATGTTATTGTTTAGAGTACAATAATGCTGTCACCATTCATAATGCTAAATTTAGAGAGGCCAGTTTGCGGCTTCTTACTCCCAAAAGATCGCATTCCAGTACGAAAGCTACAAACAACAGATATAACGATAGGAATGGGCATGTTATTGCTTCATTTCTAAATGTTCAAATGTTTGTTAAGCTTAAGGGACTTAACTGCAGGGTCACCAGTCCCTAAACTGACAAACTACGTATGAACTATCTTATACTATACAAGACAGAAATATCCATGCCCGAAGGGAGGGGATTCGAATCCCCGACCGTAGCGCCCATGTAGCCTATTACTGGCACGCTGCAGCCCGCTGGGCCACTGCGGCCGGCTGCTTCATTAAGTCGACATGCACCTGATACTTGATTAATTGAGACTATCTCAAATGCTCCGGTCACTCGATATTTGTGCACTGTAAAGCCTCTGTTTTCGAGATGCAGACTTGAACACTTCCATATTCCGTACAGTAGTTGTTGCTCCAGTGTCGATAGGTACATCAAAGTGAATATTTTCTATATTTGTTTTAAAAATATCTGCAGTGCTCTCAGCAGTTGGATTGTTAGATATATTTGGTAGGTGATGTAATTCTGCTTCAATTTTGACTGGTTGGTTCTTTGATGGATTCTGTAAGCGACTGAAGTCAGTTCATATATCCAATCAAGAAGATTACATCAAAAGTCACTAAAAATAACGAAAAACAGCGTGTTAAACTACATCACGCTTACGATGCAACAGGTAAAATATAATGAAGAGTATAAGAAAGAAGAAAGAAAGACAAATTTAAAACGAATAATAGATCGTCTTGGTTGGGTGACCAAGGAAATCTAATTGGAAAATCCATACACTCTACAAGACATTACAATATACTGCCCATTAGTATGAGACAAGTGTTGTGACTAACGGAACGTTGCATGCAACACAATATTTAGTTTATTCTTCAAACCTCAATACAGAAGGTAACCGGACAACTCCAGGTACAGAGTGAAGGGTCAAAGCCCCAGTTAGTACACTAAACGGAAAGTAAGAACTTCTACAATTCTAAACAAAATCTAAAGCATTTACTGTCCCCAAAACGTGAGGCATAGTTCCGGCAGCTTCTTATCAGGATCTGAAGAGATCGGAAAGCCGTCGTAGAATAGCGATCCAGGCCATAGTGGGCTTTAGTCACTGTCGGCGGAGTCAACTGGCGAGGAAAGCCGCTGCCTGAGCTTAAGTAGAACTCTGCGCCAAATCCCTGAGAGGTGTAAGAATACCGCCTTGATAGAGGCGCCACAGCAGCGCTCCCTGCAGAGGCGGTGCTCTGGTGCTCTCTGCAGGAAGAAGTCAGTATTTATTAGGCCGTAGTTGTTTGTGCGATGCTGGCTGGTTAGCGTCTATTTTGGTACTGTAGGCAGCCGGAATAGATATGCCCACTACATGGCTAGGAAGGGAGGCGGTCTACTCTGGGGAAGAAGCAGTGGGATGATCGAAAGGAGGGGCAGTGGGAGCAGGGTCCAGGCAGCGATGCATGGAGACTACTTAGACCATCACCCGTACTTCAAAAACGGAAAAAAGGGGGACCTTGGGATTGAGGATGACAGTGGGGAGCCAGGAGGGCTGAGGACTGAAACCTTGTACCCAGATGAGGGCGCTGGCTACGTAGTAGTGTCGGGAGGGCAGGTATGATCTGTGGATAGACGGCCAGTGTCAATGGAGGATTGCGCATGGTAGACCACCTTGACGCAAGTCACCTGGGCTGTGATCCCACATGAGCGTAGTACAAAAGATGTTAAGGAAGAGAAAGAGTGAATCATCTGGAGAGTGAACTTTTGTGTATTTCTACATTTGAGCCTTGAAGGTACGCACGATACGTTCTGCCCCACTGTTGGACTGTAGACGGAAAGTGGGTGTACATATGTGTCTGGTGCCATTTTAGAGCAGAAAGACTGAACTCCAAGCTTGTACACTTTGGCCGGTTCTCCAAGACCACAACTTGGGGAAACCCCTCATGGGCTAGAAGTGTGGACAGGGCCGAGAAGGAGAAGATGGAGGTAATGACAGAGCCACAGAACGCATAGGAAAAATGGAAGTAGGTGTCGGTAACTAGGAGCCAGTTGTTCCCAAGAAAACGGCCACAATAATGAATGTTGAGCAGCTCCCTGCTGGCCAAGACTGAAACACTTGCGGTGGCTTCGGCAGTTGTGTGTGCATTGCGTGGTATGGTGTACCAACTTCACCGCTGATAAGACGCTCCTCCATAAAAAAGTGGCGGTGGGCGAATGGCTTCGTATGTTCTACTCCTCAGTGGCCACCGTGGAGGACTTTCAGAAATGATGGCTGGATAGTTGCCGGCGAGACAGTGCGAGGAGTAGAGAAGAACTTCAGAATGGATCAGGACTCTGTGAACGACTCACAGCTAGTGCCCGATGGAAAATAAGAACAGGAGATCAGAGTTGGCCTGAGAAGGAGGCATGGAGGGCCGTCTGGTTTGCACATAGCTGCTGACCATATGGAGACGTGGGTCCTGTGCGGTAGTGGTGGCGACCTGCTCAGCCATCATGGAGAATGCCTGCAAGATGTACTGAATTTTGTAGTCGATCCTGAAGATGAAAAGTTCTGATGTATCGAAAGCAGGATCCAAACTGCACAGAAAGCAAGAAATAGCTTGTGCATTGGCATGTCATTTAAGGTTGTAATGCAATCTTGACATAAAGACGGCCCAACGGTGGAGGTGGTGGGATGCTTTAGTGGGGCAAGGAACCAATGGAGATAAGAGTGCTTAGAGGGACTTGTGGTCGGTTACTAAGTCAAATGGAGAGCCATAAAGGTGAGGGTAGATCTCTGAACACGCGAAAATTATGTGTCTCTTTTTCGATTTTATGGATTTGAACTGAGCCTCAGTAAGGGTTTTTGAGGCAAAGGCAATCAGCCTCTTGGAGCCATCAGGAAAGCGATGAGTCATGACGGAACCAATACCGTAGTAAGAAGCGTCCACACTACCCACAAGGGGATGGACACTAGGTAAGGAATCAAGCATGAGGCAGTGCGGTCTACACTGAATGAAACGCAGCCTAACAAGGAGTCCACCAGTGGAAGGCGACACATTTTTTGCTCAGCACATACGGATATGCGATGAAAGCTGTGGATGGCAGGAATTCCATGTAATAGATTTTGCTGACGAAGGAACGAAGCTGTGTAAGGGAGGTGGGATCGGGAATGGCAAAAAGCGTTTTGACACATGAAAATGAGGGAGAAATACTGACACGGGAGATGACATGAGCAAGGTATCGAATAAAAGGATGGTACATCTACATCTACGTACATACTCCGCAATTCACCGTAAGGTGCGTGGCGGAGGGTACACTGTTCCACTACTAGGCATTTCCTTTCCTATTCCACTCCCAAATAGATCGAGGAAAAAAAGAATGCCTATATGCCTCCGTACGAGCCCTAATTTCTCTTATCTTGTCTTTGTGATCTTTACGCGAAATGTAAGTAGGCGGCAGCAAGATCGTACTACATTCAGCTTCAAATTCCGGCCCTCTAAATTTACTTAACAGAAATTCACGAAAAGAACGTCGTCTTTCTTCCAGCGATCCCCAATTGAGTTGCCGGAGCATTTCCGTGACACTCGCGCATTGGTCGAACCTACCGGTAACAGATCTAGCTGCTCGCCTCTGAACCGCCTCTATGTCTTCCTTCAAACCGATCTGCTGCGGGTCCCAAATACTTGAGCAATACTCAAGACGTGGTCGTACAAGCGTTTTATACGCGGTCTCCTTTACAGGTGAAGTACATCTTCCCAAAATTCTCCCAATAAACCGAAGTCGGCTGTCTGCCTTACTCACAACTGTCCTTACATGCTCGTTCCATTTCATATCGCTCTGCAATGTTACGCCTAGATATTTGAACGACGCGACCGCATCAAGAAGCTCACTACTGATGCTGTATTCGAACATTATAGGATTGTTTTTTCTACTCATGCGCATCACCTTACATTTTTCTACATTGAGAGTTAGCTGCCATTCTTCGCACCAACTAGAAATTTCGTCTAAGTCAACCTGTATGCTATTACAGTCAGTTACAAACGACACCCTCCCATACATCACAGCATCATCAGCAAACAGCCGCAAATTACAACTTACTCTGTCCATCAGATCATTTATATAGATAGAAAATAATAGCGGTCCTATCACACTCCCCTGGGGCACGCCTGACGATACACTCGTCTCTGATGAACACTCGCCGTCGAGAACAACGTACTGCGTTCTATTACTTAGGAAGTCTTCCCGCCAGTCACAAATCTGTGAACCTATTCCATAAGCTCGTATCTGCGTTAGCAGTCTGCAGTGTGGCACCGTGTCGAACGCCTTTTTGAAGTCGAGAAAAACACAATCCGCCTGTTGCCCTTCGTCCATGGCTCGCAAGATGTCATGCGAGATAAGGGCAAGCTGAGTTTCACATGAACGATGTTTCCTAAACCCGTGCTGATTCATGGAAAGAAGCTTTTCCGTTTCAAGGAAATTTACTATATTCGAACTGAGAATATGCTCCAATATTCTACATGAAACCGATGTCAACGATATTGGCCTGTAATTGTATGGGTCAGTTCTCTTTCCTTTCTTATACACGGGAGTCACCTGCGCTTTTTTCCAATCACTAGGAACTTTGCGCTGAATTAAAGATTCGCTATAAATGCAAGCTAAGTAGGGGGCCAATGCCGCAGAATAGTCTTTGTAAAACCGAACTGGTATACCATCCGGACCAGCAGACTTTTTCGTATTTAGCTCTCTCAGCTGCTTCTCTACACCGGAAATACCTATTGCTATGTCCCCCATTTCGGAATTAGTACGTTGATCAAATGATGGTATATTTGTGCGGTCCTCCTGCGTGAAAGATTTCTTAAAGGTTAAATTTAGAACTTCAGGAGCACTTGTCCTCGTTTCACTTCAGATGTGCTTCCCGGAGGCACTGAAAGTGCACTCGCCAATTGGTGACGTGCTGCTTCTGGTAGGGACCAGTCACCACTATGTCATCGAGATAATTGATGTAGCCTGGAACATGTTGGAGAAGTTGCTCGAGGTTCCGCTAGAAGATCGACGGGGCGCTTGCTATGCTGTGCATTAGGCAGTACAATGTAAGAGGCCTGCAAGCATATTAATGTGACATCACAGTTAACAGCAGCAGTCTATCGATTTTTTTATTAATTTGTATAAGCACAGAAAGGGTTGGCATAGGATGAAATTCGGGATTGAAAACATTTAAAACTTGATTGTAGTTAACGTTTCGTGACTCCGTCATGTATTTAAATCGGTACTTCCAGGTTTTGCAGTTGACCAATTACAAGTACTGGGATGAAAAAAATTGAGTGTAGTTAATACGTGCATGTTTACGTCGCGTATGTAAATCGATACTTTCAGTATTTGCAATTCATCAATTACATGTACTGGGATGAATTTCTTGAAGAAAAGGGGAAAGCAGTAATTACGACCGCATCTTGCGTAAACGCTCGCTTTTTGCAGTGATACGGTTGTTTTTAATATCTCCGTAGAGAGACAATCTTGGCTGAAATTCTCAAAACAGCTTGTTTAACCGCATAGTACAGCAGGGAACCACTCGTAACGCAGCATGTCGCAGCATACCGACTTTTAGAGATGACTGTGACAGGCTTTAATCTTTTATTTCGAGGCGGTAGTAGATTTCAAGCTTTGCTGTTTCAGAGGGCCATACATATTTCAGGCTAGACGCCTTATAAAAAAGACCGTATCTCTGATTTACATTTACATAACATCTGTTTTTTTTTAACATTTTCAATTAGCATCGAAATTTTTCAATGGTTTACACTGTCGCTTGAAAACTTGTTGAGGTACTAGAGACCCAGTTGTCGTGTGCAGAGAATATCACATCCTTCTTTGATTGACTCAGACGCTGCTATCAAGCGACTTAAGTATTAAACTGTGTCACAAAATACAGCAAGATTAAAAAATGCATAATGCCAACTATCAGCTGTTTGTTGTGTTTACAGCTTTACCGGTTTCGGTTATTAACCATCAACAGAAAATTAAATTAAACAGACTATTTACGTCGGTACATTTTCTGTCACCATATCCATGTCAAACAATAAAAAGATATGTGTCACTTGACATTAGGTCTTGTTTTATTTATCGTCAAGACCTAACGTCAAGTGATATTTTACATAATTATTGTTTGATACGGTTATGGTGATAGAAAATTTACCGACTGTGTTTAATTTACTTTCCTGATAATGGTTAATAAGCGAAACCGGTAAAGTTGTAAATATAATGAACAGCTGATGGTCAGCAATATACATTTTTAAAGTATATTATGGTTGTTAACACACTTCTCAGTAAAAGTTTGAAGTGCATATTTTTCGTTTTCAGTGTAGTCACGAAGAACATTAACAGTTCATAAATAAAGTTTCTCTTTTTCAGTTACCGAATCTTTCTAACTATAAAAATGACCATCATAATTAACCGCTCTCCTGTGCGATAATTACATCGAGCTCTCACGAGTAGTAGACAATGTGTGGCATATGAATGTTTGGGGCGGTGTGGAGGGCGTAAAGGGATTCCATAAAGGTCAACGGTAGTGTTAGTGAAAAGTGAGAAACCACAGTTTGAATCCATGTGTGGCATTGATGTTCATGTGTCCGCAATAAATGTACAACTCCTGATGTTGGAATTGATGATAGATACATTGTATACTACATTATTACTCGTAACATATACTGTTTGTACGCTACATTTCTTGAGACTAAATGAATATTTCGCATGATTTCAGAATCGCAATGGCTGAGAAGCAGCGCACTACCTACGACCTGCATCCTGCCTGAAGTGGGGAGCATCTACCACACAGCACTAACTTTATACAGAAATGTATCCATTATGCTGTAATAAAGATGTAACTTCTTTGCATCGGTGTAAAATAAATTCCTATTTCTGTATTCCTAGAAATTAAATAGAAACAAATTTTACTAAAACATGGAATCAGTTACAGATTTGCAAATAAAGGTACGATATTGGCTAATAACAAAAAAACCTGTTTTATTGAAGAACCTGAGGCGAAGCACTACTATTCACAAAAAGAAGTGAGATAAATGTAAGCATTTGTACAGATAGATTTGTAGCTGTTGTCATCTGTATTACAGTGTTCACAAAATTCTGGCAGACTCCTCTTAGTAGCCCTGAAATCAAAATAACCAAAATGTTCGTGATCAGAAATTCGAAAGACAAGGGAGGCAAGAAATCATAACAACAAAATTAATAAAAAGGACAGGAAGAAGAAAAGCTAGAATTGATGCAACCAATACTTTCGAGATTCTGAAAAATTAAAAGATTCACGATGCCAGACCTAACCTTTGTTTGCACTTCTAATATTCAGAAGAATCCAAATTATAATAATTTCTTGAATTGGCGTTTTTTTTTTCAGAGTTTATGTTCATATAAAGGGTGACGAAGGAAAGGATGGTGCAGTAGATGCGTGTAACGTTGGGGTTGTACAGACGCAGTGACTGGATGGGCAGCGGCTGTGCGGCAGAATAGAAGTATTTAGAATGCAAGAGCAGCGTGAAGTGGCATCTGCATACATATTTGGCACATGGGGGACACAACGCTTCGCCAAGGCCACACTTTTCGGGTCTGTGTCAGTCTGCGAGTAGTTGAGGCAAAGGGTCACGAAGTGTGGGGAGACAGGTCAGGCCACAGTTCTGGACAACAAGTGGATTCAGTCGGGACACGGCCCTCTGCTCCTTAGCGGAGCTGCATTAGAACAATTGACTCGTCTTTCTAATCTTTGTGTGGGTATTATCTGATCCACTTGCACATTGTGTGCTGGGACCTACATCGTAAAGTTACATCCTCCCGTAATGACCCGATACATTTGCATATTGCATATTTGCATATTGCAGAGTAGTTTGAGGCAGCTCTCCACGCTAACATGTCCTGTGCAGTTCTCTTCATCTGAGAATTCTTTTGGCAACCTACATCCCTTTTAATCGGCTTACTGTATTCGTCCCTCTGTCTCCCTCTACGAGGGAGACACCCTGTAGGTGTTGTACTATAATTTTCTGTTTGTGTAACCTACGCGGAATTGCCTATGTTTGGAACTGGCGACTGATAACCTCGTAGTTTAGTCCACTTTAAGTGACTACAACAACAATCTACAAATAGTTACAATAACTTAAAAATTACAAATGTTTATAAGTACTGAAACAGAATATAATAAATCAAACTTACAGTAACCATCTTTTTAATGCGTCATGTAATTTCATCAGACTCTGTTTCACATTACAGATTACTTATTGTCTCTGGCTATAATCTTTAAAGTGTCACACTTGTATATATTTATTTAATGACAGACTTCAACTGATATGTAGGAATAATGGAAATATAAATAGATCATCATATTTTCCATACTAACAATGAAAATGTAAGCATACGATTTACCTGTCGGATATTTAATTTATTGTATCAATTTATTGTGCAATTTGCCAGTAATTTACTCGTATGTAAATATTGTGTGACATGAGCGGTAAAACTCATGAAAGGTGGTTTATTGATATATTTATTTCAAACTTTATTTAAAACTAATCATTATTTTTGAAGCGATAGCTATCGGCCAATGTGTTTGTGTTTTTACAAAAGAACGTACGAGTGTAGAAATGATGTTCGGGAAATGTGAACTACTTTCATCTATTAACAATTTCATCTTGAATGCTCGCGAAATATGTAGTATTTCTGTGTTTCTTAAAGATATGATTTCTTAGTTGGGGGACAATGCAGCTGTTTAACAAGTCTATTCCGTTTATGATTAATAATTTATCTGACCACTTCCAATAAGGAAACAATTTTATTGAATATAACTTATTGAACTAATCACTGACATCATTTGCAAACGTTATAATAAAACTCATTCAGGATAATTTCTTATTTGTTTCGCAAAATACAGCCTAAGCATAGTGTTTTTAACAACAGGATCACAGGTGAAAGATAATATCCGCTACTAAGAAAGTTGGTGGGGCAGGATTCCAGACATGTACGGTTCGATCCTAAATCAGAATCGTACATAGCCAAATACGCATGTCCTTACAGCATATAGTAACAATTGTTTTAATCTCAGCTGTGCTAATTGCCATGTAGGATATTACGTAAAGTCGCAATTGACATTTTTCATTTTGGATATAATTAATAGTCTTTTACAAATTTCAGTGGTAATGCTACCACAATACATTAATTTTGTGATCCAGGTCCTGATATCTAATGCAAAACGGGCGGTATGTCTGAGGGCTTTGAGCAGATGTTTCTAGCAACAGTTTTATGCATTAGAATTGGTAGCAATAGTTAAATGTGGGGAGGTACACGTGGACTTCAAGAAAGAAAAAGAAGCTTCGAAAAAACTTGCTAAACTACAACAAGCAGCAACCTGTAGCAGTCTTCGGTGACAGTGCAAGAATCGAAGGCTACAACAACTGCAGTCTACGCACGTCACTGATGCCGCTTACAATCTAAAACGTCGACATTAGCAGCTACCCAGCTTTTAAGCAGTACAGAAGCAGCCAGCATGACTGATATCAGGATGTAGTAACGTCAATGGCGAAGGTATTTATGAGGAAGGGCAAAGACTAAAATGAGAATTAAATAGATGTTCTAGGTGTTTCTAAAGCACAGATGGTGGTGTTTTCACAATTGCAATTATATACAAAGTCATAAATCAATAGTGTAAAACCACATTTCGATTTGGAAATGGAAAGTGTAAGTTCAAACTTTGATTCGAGCATTGAAAGTGGAAATTCAACTTTGATTCAATAATTGAAAATATAAAATCAGTTATAAATAGTATGAATTCAATTTTCTTTTTGCAAAACTTGGAAAAATATGCTCACAGGCAGATAGTGTGAATTTAAACGTAAATAGTATCAAAAGTGAGCTGTGAAAATTAGAGGCGAAATAGGATGATTGATTCAAAATTGGAAGTTGTAAGGGGAGATGTAGGCATCGTTCCTGAAGAGGTTGGACAGGATAACATCAGAGTCACCACAGTCGAGAAGTGTATAGGAGATAAGTTGGATAAAATACAGTTAAAACTGGATGCCAGGTGGAGGAATGTGTGCATGGTGCACAGGCAAAATGTCTTTGAGGAAGAAAACACGAAGTCCATTAATAATTTGTCGAATAGAGTGGCACATTTTGGAAAAGAAGTAATTAAAATAGACAGGAAATTAAATCTGTAGTAAGTAATGAAAACGTGCAGCTCGAACAGCACGTTCGAGATGTACGGACAGAATTAAATTCTGTGTCGTTAGGTAACAACTAGGGTTTTTGCTAATGATGGAAAGTACCATCCAGTAAATTTTACTGCTGCCAGTAAAGATGGATTTGTACGTCAGAAAAGGATAAAATTAAGTTTGGGGAAAAGGCATTTTCAAGGGTAGGCGCAAACATGGGCAAATTTAATGAGGGATTCTTTTACCAAGTATGAAGTATTAGGAAGTATTCACGGAATGTATGATACTAACTGCGTAAAGTTGAAAATGTATACCGAGCCGGGCCTCGAACGCAAGTCTCCTACCCTCTATCAGATGAGCTGGCTCTTACTTCACTGGGGACAAAGCGATGACCACACCTGCACGTAATTACTCAAGTACATTTCCGATAATATACAAATTCTCAATTTTATCCTGCTCATTAGTACTCAGACTCGTAGTTTTTGTAAGAGCAAGGATCTAAGAGTGCCTCTGCACTGAATGAAGGATCATTGCCCGTCATAGGCATATTGTATAAGTTTTGTATACGTGTCATATGTTGTTTCGGATATGTCAGAAAGAACAGACATAACGATGTAAATTATCGACAGAAAAATGATAATCAAAATGGTAATTACAATAAGCACTCTGGTAATTATCATAATCGACACTATCATGAATTAAATCATAATTATTATAATTTTCATAAGGGAAATTGTAATAACAAGTCTCAAAATGGAAATCAAATTAAGGAAAATTATCCTGAGAGACAAAGGAGTAACGAAATGCAGTGGGCGGTTTCGGGGCAGATGACCCGCAATGAAGAGATCAAAGTTGGGTTACGATGGGGGGCGTATAACCGCCGTCTCGAAGCGAGGAAAGTTTAATGCCTCATTGTACGATCCCCTCCCCCCCCCAATCCATCCCCCCCCCCCTGGGAATGTCGTTGGACGGACAGAGGGCCACTAAAAATCACGTTTGCAGCAGGACTGATGGGGGACTCTTTTCGGTGACCAAGCCTCAGTCCTTCGTAGACCATCTGGAGGTCAAGTTTGGAGAAGTGGATTCAATGTTGAAAATGCGCAACGTTTCTGTTCTGATCCTCATGGTGCCCACTGCCTAGTCATAGTCGCTACTCGTCTGTGACAATCTGGGCGACGTTTCAGTGACCATTACTGCCCAAAAGTCTCTGAATATGGTCCATGGTGTAATTTTTCACAGAGCTACAAGTGAACCTTGGATGACTAGGAGTTCATTTTATCTTGGTTGTTCATAGGGGTCCAAAAGACAAGCAGCAGGGCCTTTATCTTGCCTTTTGAGAGCGATACATTACCCGTAAATGTCAATGTAATAGTTCACCGCTGTGATACGAAGTCCTCTCAATGTGGTGCTTCCAATGCTGAAGATTCGGCCACATGTATTCTCGTTGCAATTCCAGCACTACATGCTCTTCATCGGGAGCAGAAAGTAACAGAATATAATACCCTTGACCATATACCATATACTGAGGCAAAGAAAAATTTCTGCGACTGCACCCCTGTAACAATGACTAACTCAGCAGTAGCGTCGTAGCTACCCTCCTTCGCGACGACGTTTCCAACTCTATCTTTTTCTGTGGACCGCCAACCTATTCCTGCCCCCACGGTGGTTGGGGTTCTCTTCCTTCTCCTGCTCCCAAGACGATTGCTTCGAGAGCAGCTTCTACCCTTCGGTCGGAGATAGACCTACCATCGCCGGCTTCCCTCTTTCAGAAGGGACACTCCCTTCCACTAGTGTCGATATCGATACTAGCCAGCAGCAGGTACCGCAACAGGCTGCTGGTTGCAGGGCTTCACACACCTCCTCAGTCCCTGTGACTGAGTGTGAGAAACCCTCCCCCACACCAGTGAAGCAACCGAAGGAAAAAAGGGGTAGTAGAAAGTAGAAAAAAACAACATAAAAACGATGGACATCCCAATGGCCTCAAGGCAACACTTTCCCTATACCTCCACTTCTGACAAGTTGTAGATTCTTGCGTCTGCCGAGGACCTTGCTCTCTGGGATGCCTCGAAAATAATGGATAAGTCAACAAACCTGTATCGATGAATGCAAGTAGTGCTAAGGTATAACCCGCCTACTTGTATCATTGATGTCTTCCCAGCACTCGAACAACATCCTCCAGTGGAACTGCGGCAGTTTCTTCCCCCACATGGCTGAGCTATGGTAGCTATTGAGAATAACACCTGCCTGCTACCACAGCGCATAGAACAGGGTCTCAGGTCGAGCGTGTGTATGTTCTCACGTCTGTTTACAGCGAACCCGTGACTGTCCAAACACCATTAGAAGCAGTGGCTCTCTGAGTGAGGACAACACTAAAGATAACTGTCTGTAGTCTCTATCTGCCTTCAGATGGGGATGTATCCATGAATGTTTTGCTGCACTCATAGCTCAACTCCCTCCACCCTTTTTACTATTGGGCGACTTTAACGCCCACAATCCCTTCTGGGGTGGTTTCACGATCTCTGGTCGTGGCAGGGAGATCAAAGACTTACTCAACTCCACCTCTGCCTCTTAAACTGGTGCCTCCATATATTTTAGTGTGAAACATGGCACATTTTTTGACATTGATCTATCCGTCTGCAGCTACAGCATTCCACCATCTGTTCACTGGAGAGCGCATGATGACTTGTGGGGCAGTGAACATTTTCCTTGCAGGGTGAGGTGTATTTTGTCGTTGTTTATTCTTATGATTTCCATGTCTGTGTCTGTGACTTCAAAGCAGTCAGCCAAAGGAGGAAAACCTCTTATAGTTCACTAATAATACATATCATTAAAGTGACACATTTCACATCATTACGAAAATTTCTATTCGTAAGCTACAGAGCAACTAGCAATCTAATCTAATGTTCTCTAATCCACGCGTCAGTCCCGCCTTCAGTGACCATACCGTCGTCCGGACGTTAAAACTTAAAATTCCTTGTTTTGACGTAAAACCGACTCTCTTATCATGTAAGAATTTTTCGATAGAGATACGTTTAAATTGAAAGAAACAAGACTTTTTTGCCTCTCGAATTTCTATATAATCCTTTGATGAGAGTGAAGCAGTTATTTTAGGTGACGTGCCTTCATGTTTCTCGGGACAGATGTCCCAGCATACCGGCTGCACGCAGCCACGTCACTGCTGCGGGTCTGCACCTGGCGACCTTGGACTGTCCTCCATTTCCCTCGCACATTGGATTACCGGAGCTTACGTTTCTGGCGTGGGGCGTGTATATCATGTGAAGTCAACAGCCAACAGGTTTGCTACGGGATTCTGCCTACCAGCAAATTATTCCTTTGCTCTTGACAGCACACAAATTTGTCTCGTCAGTTAAGAGTAATTCAGCTTCCAGGAATTGACTACTTTGCCTGAACCAACTTCTGTCTAAGGCACACAGTATGAGACTACACAGTTCCCCGCACAAGTGTTTCTTCCCTTCTGATTCACTTGGCGGAGAGCAGCATAAAATGAAGGGCGTCCAAATAAGGCTTTAAAACCGGAAACCCTGCCTTCTGCAGGTCAGTCTTTGTCTGGTCGCAGCACCATGCGGATGTGTCTCATCGCCTTGTGCGCCATTTTGGCGCTACACGCTTTCAAGACCGTAGCTGGTGGGGCCGCAGCTCAGAATGACCGTAACCCACTACTAATCAAGGCTCCCTTCAGGTGCCTAGATACTATGGTTCAAGTCGGCAACCTCTGATTGCCACCAAGCCAGGGCCGGCGCAAGCCCAAGTGCCGCTCCGTGCGAGTTCCAAAATGCCGCTCCCCCCCCCCCTCCGCCGTTTTGTTGTTTTAAGAAAGGTTTATGGAATTTTTCGGAAATGTTAGCAATCAATCGCAATTTTTGTTTTAGTTTTCAGACGTATCTATGTATCGGCCATTGAGTTGCCAGTCCCCT
This sequence comes from Locusta migratoria, assembly GCA_026315105.1. Taxonomy (NCBI): domain Eukaryota; kingdom Metazoa; phylum Arthropoda; class Insecta; order Orthoptera; family Acrididae; genus Locusta; species Locusta migratoria. Next base: position 408,180,618 of record CM048749.1, read on the forward strand.
AGCTTTTAATATGTCCTTACATCTAAATCGTCATGTTGACAGTTACATTCAGCATGACGGTATAGATGTAAACGTAACTCAAAGCATTGACAACAGCCACATTGTGCCCGAAATCTATGTAGATCTGGAAAATAAAAATAATAAAAAAGAAACATTGCGACTTATTGGTGACATTCTCTACAGGTTTGTACAAAACAGTAAAGCCGGCCGAGGTGGCCGAGCGGTCTTCGGCGAGCCAGTTACAGTCTGCACGGCCGCTACGGTTGGGGGTTCGAATCCCCCCTCGGACATGGATGTTTGTGTCGTCTTTAGTATAAGGTAGTTGATAAGTAGTTTGTAAGTTTAGGGACTGATGACCCCGTAGTTAAGTCCCTTAAGCTTAACAAACATTTAACATTCGAAAACAGTGAAACAGTCACTGGGCACCAGCTCAAATATGGAGTCAAACCTGATTGAAAAAATCTAGCTAATTTTAATAAGCCTTGTGAATTTACAAAAATGTTCAAATGTGTGTGAAATCTTATATTACTGTAGGATACTCTGTTCAGGAGATGAAGTCATAAGAATATAGCCATGTGAAATTAAATTTCAGGCTGAATTGAACTACAGACGCAGGTGAAACGGTCAAAGAGCGGGGCGGAAGACAATGGAGCGAGGAAGTAGGAGATGGATTAACATAATAATGCAATAAATGCACATTCGGGCATCGACGGAATGCTAGTCGAAATATATTAACTCACTGGAATGCGGTTGTTCATTTCAAAGAACTGACACTCGATATATGTCATAAATTCCATGTGTCTGATTATGGAATAAGGGGTAACAAATTAGTCATTGCCGTATCACTTCACTTTTCTGCATTTTATTTTCATTCTAGCTAATAGGACGACGTGTGCTTATTTGCCGATTTGCCAGTTTTTGAAGTAACAGATCAAAAGAAAAATAAATTTTCCTATTCTGATATCTAGAAGAAGAAAACTTGTAAGTTATGAGTAACGTGCATGCGCAATACTAATTGTACATTATATGAAAAGCACTTTCCTATTACATACAAAGTTGCAAGAAATTCGGACGCACCAATTCTTCTGTTCTTACGAAACGCAATGAAAATGCTTCTGACCAATCTTGACTCCCTCGGCCAACTACCGAAACTAATTTTGTAATTTTCGTTGGAGAGAGCACAACAATACATATTGCCTGGAAAGGCGAAGTGGTGACGCGGTAGTGCCAGGTACTAGGTCACGTTACGAGGTACAGCGGCGCTACGGTTAAACTAGCGCCCAAGAAGAAGAAGCGGGAAGCTCACAATAAGTATGTGACCGATGATATGGATAAATGTATTATCAGGCAGCAATTTCTATGGCATTACGAACAATAGAAATACGAACTGCGAAAACTGTACAACTTTTGTCAAACGGATGATGATGATGATGATGATTGGCGTTTCAGGGCACTCAACAGCGAGGTCATCAGCGCCCGTTTGTCAAACAGATATGAGCTACAAAGCTAGAAAGGAAACCCTTAGAAGCAATGTTGTTTCTAAGGTTTTTTGTTTTACTAGGTGTCAAAACTAACGTCTTGTTTTGTGCGGTCAGATTTTCATTAGATTCAAAGAGACCAGTAGTTTACTTAGATGAAACATGGATTCACACGCATTATACAGTAAATAATTTTTGGCAAAGTGATAGTGTGCGAGCAGTATTGTCAAACAAAAGTGCCGGCCAGAGTTTACTTGTTGTTCATACAGGCGGAGACGGGCGTTTCATGGCTCAAAAACCAAAACGTCCGACTATCACTTACAAACGGATAGCAAAAATTTTCAAAAATACGTCGAAACCCAACTTATGCCAGGCTTATTAGCGTCTTCATCCACTGAAATTACTAGCAGCGTATTTACCCATTCGGAATAATTCTTGCCATTGTAGGTGTTGGACATGTTTGACTGCAGTAATGTTCAACAATTTTTTCCATAATGCTGGAAGAGTAAAACACTCGAAAACTGCCACTGAAGGGCTTAGCAAAATTGCTTCAGTATCGAACACTGCATTCGAATTTCGAGATTAGTTTTCGTGTTCTGCAAAATTAATTATGAGTAACGCACGGCGTGTAACAGGCTGGCAGCGCTCCACTCATAGAATACTGGCGTCGGCGTGTACGCCTGACTGCTTCCCCTTCTCTGTTCCTCCGGCGTAAACACGACGGCGCTGCCACAGTAGCGAGGGAGAAATTAGTCCTTCTTACTCTCCTTGTTTGACAGGGGCGGCCGGCAGGTAGTCGAGGCGCCATGCCACAGATTCCGAGGTTTGGTTACGAATCCCCACTTGGGGATGAATGTTGAGTTTGTCCTAAAGGGTGAAGCATTACAAGCGGTCTGTGGTCCTAGCCTATAGATAATTAGCTTGGCGGCCTTCCCCTTTCTGTATTATTGATTGATTGTCATATTTTTCAATTGTAAAAAGGAAGATGATTGCCTTACGATTGATATTGTTCTCTCGGACAATTAGGCTCTCCTTTCCGCCTATTCTTCATGCAATGTGTGTGTGAATAATTATTTTTTTAATTACTTAATGCAAAATTAAAAGAAGATTCATTCTTTAACAATAATTTAACTTATTTCATTATCTAACCCTCGGTAGTTTTTTTCTAGTAGGTTCTATGGATTGCAGTACGACGTCATTATTGATCAGTCATAAATATGGTAACACTTTATTCATAAAGGCATCAATATTAGTCGATTTATTCTTTTGTTGCAAACGAACCAGCAGTTAACTTTTCTTTTTCAAAATATTTACGTCATTTTCATTCATATTAAAGTCACAAATGCAAATTGGGCTTTACAATTACGTATATTGTTGTAATGCGAAGATGCCGTATTATAACGCTTCCTGCCGCCCGAACTAAACAGCAATAATTAAATATTTCAATTATAAGCAGAGGTTGAATAATCATTTCAGATACGTTTTTCTCAATATTTATCTTTCATTTATTTCATTTTATTTCATTTTTTTCCAAAGATCGACCAGGCGGGAATCGTTATAAGGGGAAAAAAGCGGGCGGCAGATTTGCCGCCCCTCGGAAAGTGCCGCCCCGTGCGGCCGCACGTTTCGCACGTGCCTTGCGCCGGCCCTGCACCAAGCCCTCCCATAAAGGTAAGTAACCTCGTTCTTCAACGTGTACATCTCTTACCTTATGTAACAAGCTTTGTAGTTGTGGGCTCACAAGGAGAGGTCGCCCATTCTGATTAAATATTTCTTGGTAGTTTTTTTTTTTAATTTAAAACAAAGCCTTTTGTTTCACTTCTACCCAGTAGCGGCACCCGAGTAGAATCTTACAGTCTTGGAAAATAATAAATACTTTATTATTCTATTCACTTTGGCCCTGTTTGTTATCAAAATCAATGAAAAATCATTTATGAGACTGAATAGCGTTAATTTTTTGAGTCTTTCGGTCTGGTGACGTTACATGAAAACCTGTACCCGAGTCGTGAGCTCTTACAGGTTCAAAACTGCGACCCACACTGGTCACGAAAGAGAGGACACTTATAACTGCATTAAATGGATGAGGCATTGTTTCGATATTTAGAGACATTGTTTTTAGATATGAGTTTAACAGAAACCTTGTAGAACGAATAAGATTTCTAAAGGAGAACATCATGGACTACGCATTGGAAATATTTCAACATTTCGACCGCTTGAAGTGAATTTAAATAAATTCAACAGCAAATTTTCTTCGGGCCAGTCGTCGCCTTAACTAATTATGCTATCCAGGCACTCTTTCTTTCTGCCCATATTCTCAACTTTTGGCACACTAAGATGGTACAGCACCTTGCCTATTGCATCCTCTTGCTCGCAACCTGTAGTGGGTTGCCGGAAGGGATCGAGCTAATTAAAGCGATTTACTGTAAGTTCTTTCTCTGGAAACGGGAAATCAGTATTCGCATCCCGGTCCAGCACAAATTTTCAACCCTGCCATTTAATTTATTTAATTTCCCTGAAATATCCGATATGCCGCATTATTTCTAATTCTAGAATTACTGCTGTTTATGTCAAACAATGGTGTCTGTTCTTTCTAATATGTTAGAAAGAACTGACACCATATCAGTAACGTCAATGTATGATTAATAACTTACAGGGTGGGGTTCAAGATAACACATTAGAACGATTAAGCTATAATCGAACAATAGTAACAACTCTGCCAGGCTAGTTGAGTGGGGTAGTGGGCATAGGTTTGAATGAGTAGGCGTGAAGTTAAGTTAGCATCAAAAAAGGCTTTTATTGCCTGAAGTTATTACATGGTACTAAAGGGGACTCGGGGGCAGGTCGATACCAGTCCGTAGAGGTACATATTAGAACGAACTAAGTAGGAGCGGGCTGAAGTGATCACGTCCGATCAGGCTAGAGGCCGTGGCGTAAGAGAGAGTCCATTCTTCATATGGCTGTTCAGGTTGCGCCAGAGCGTGCCTCACGTGACCAACTAGCTAGCTTCTGGTAGGTGGCTGGGTTCTGCAGAGTCTCCGAGGGTGCGTACCCTAGTCAGCAGAGCCAACAGCCGAGCCACCCAGGAGTGGCGAATCGACAGGCCACGTGTCGGGAACCTGCGTGTGGAGACTTCAGCAGCAGGCACGCGAGACGGCCCGTGACTCTGCCAGTCCCCCAGGTTGAGAGAATTGCGTATGATTTTCAAAGAAAATTGTTTCCCGTCCTTATGTACCTCAGGGGCAGGCGTCGCCCTTGTACATCCTTGCCCCCTTCTAAAAAAGAGTAGTTACTGTGGGGTGGAACAAAATACAATTAAGATAACTATTAAAATGTGTAAATAATTTAATAAACTTTATGAAATTGATAAGTGTGCGTATTGAGTGTCTTTTGGTTACAGGCAATAAGCTACGTGTAACACTCACTGGTGATGTTTTTGCAAGTGTTGACGCTGGCCGAACTTAATCAGTACGGGTCTTATATGTTACAACGTCGCCTTAGGGAGAGTAAGTGTCTGCGTTATGAGGCAAGGCTTTAAACTCGTGTGTTGAATGTAAGAAAACAAACAGTTCTACTTAAGTGAATTTGTACTGCACTTATGGATAAAAGAAAAACTATTACTGCCTTCTCGGAATTACATGGTATAAACATTGATAACAAGTAGTTTAGTACCATCATTGTGATGGACATTCGAGAAATAAAAATACGAAAATATATTGGAGTAAATGCGGAAGAAGGGCTTATAGCCCGCCGCAGGTTGGTGCGCGCTGACAGGCAGCAATGGTCGCAGTGAAGGCGTCGGCCGAAGAGAGACAGCTCGGCTGTAACACTCTACCCACGCTGGGATCAGAGGAACTCTCACTAGGGTGACAGTCGTAGTTTCGGTTGACCACCCATATCATAAAACACCCTACAAACACATCGAGTAAGGCCTGTAGCCCATCTGTCTGACGACAGTTAAAAAGCTGTTGTGATTAGGACACAGCTGCACTAAACCCTAATTGCATTATTTTCCCCTGTTGAAGATCAGCGGGCGAAACATCCCTCTCTGGAGGAAGGTATATGGAACAGACAGTGAAGTCTTGCATGGCCTGAAGGCAAACAGCAACAGCCTCAAGAGGTGTGTGGAGAGGCACAGCAATACTAAGGACAGTGGCAAGGGTGTATATACAGACACCAGAGGCTCTGTCACTGTTGGCACGGTTGTTAAAGTAGCCACGAAGGGCTTGGGTCCGTTGAGCAGGAAACCAAGTTTCCTGCAGGGCCATACACAGCACAGGGGATCGGCACAACAACTGCTGCAGCTCAGCTAAACGGTTGAAACTGGAGTCCCCGATGGTGGGGTGGGTATGGCTCCCACAGGTTTTGGGGGAGCAATGGACAAAGATGGTCCCCCACCATTGAGGGGGCAGTAGAAGGTTGTTGGCCCATAGGGCCCACAAATGAAGAGGTCACTGGTACTGTCGATCGCAATGAGACTGGTGCTGCTGTGACTGCGGCAAAAGGTGTTGTCATCTTCACAGGATGGAACTGCTCATACTTTCTACGTGCCTCAGAGAAAGTGAGCCGATCCAGGGTCTTTATTTCCATTATTTCCTTTCCTGATGAAGAACAGTACAGGTCGGCGAGCATGGCGAATGATGTTGCCCACAGTTTACACAAACGGGAAGTGGGGTACATGGGCCGTCAGGGTGTGATGACCGTCCACATTCCCTGCAGTTCTGGCTGGAAGTACATCGGGATGACATGTGCCCGAATTTCCAGCACCGGAAACACCGCATAGGGGGAGGGACGTATGGCTTTACATCACACTGGTATATCATTATCTTGACCTTCTCAGGCATTGTATCGCCTTAGAAGGCCAAGATAAAAGCATCGGTGGCAACCCTGTTATCTTTAGGTCCCCTGCACACGAGCCGAACTAAATGAACCCCTCGACACTACAGGTTTGCTCGCAACTCGTCATCGGTCTGGGACAACAGATCTCTATGGTAGATTATACCCTGGACCATGTTTAAATACATGTGGGGCGTGATACTCACTGGGATCTCACCCAGCTTATCGCAGGCAAGTAATGCCCGCGATTAGGCTGCAGACGCCGTCTGTATCAGTACAGCCCAATTTTTCATCTTTGAGAATGACTCCACTTCACCAAACTTGTCTTCTAGATGACAAAGAACTGTGGCTTAGTGGACACGCGACTCTCCATCGGAACAGGCACACAACAGATATTGTGGCGTGTAAGGTTCGGATCAGCGAAGGCCTCTACGTTCCTCCCAAGGGGTGCCAAGGAAAGGGAACGTTTTGGATCATATGTCATTGCATTATATTCTGTTTTGCCATGCTTAGAGACACCGGTTTAGCGTCCGGCAACGCTACTATTTGCCGAAGGAAGACAGCTCGGCTGTAACACTCCACCCTCGCGGGGATCAGAGGGGTTCTCACTAGGGCGACAGTCATAGTTTCGGTTGACCACATCACAAAACACCCTACAGACACTCCGAGTAAAGCCTGGAGCCCATCTGTCTGGCGACAGTTAAAAACTGTTGTAATTAGGACACAGCTACACTAACCCCTAATTACATCATTTTCCCCTGTTGAATATTTGCTTAATTGAATGAGGAGAGCCGTCCTCGTGCTCACTTAATGCTTATGCATGGTATGCGCCTTCCGGCTGGGGAATCGGCACTATTTCAGTGGGTGCAGTATCTCACATACAAACTCCCCTTTTATAACAAATTACTATAATGATTGCACAGATTATAAGCGTTGCAGAAGTAGAAGGTGCCGTGGGTATAATTAGTCATTTGTTTATGTTGATGCCAATCAATGATATGGGCTACAGCCCCATCTAATGAAATCTGTTTGTGTTCGTGCTTGAGCAGACGCCAGACTGAATTCAGGAAACTGCTATTAGTAAGGTTTTAGGCAGCTCCTTCCATTTATCATGGTGATGCAACTAAAAAGTGAACTCGGGAAGGTACAGCATAGAGTGTGGAATGAGATCTGAGTCGTGGTATTGTAAAATACACGAATTGTAATTTGTTTTATTATAATTGCAGCAACAAATGTAAGAAACTGTGTATATACATTGTCCCTTTATTTCTATTTTTTCCTCTTACCTCTATCTATTTCAAAATACTTAAAATATGTATCATCGTGTAATATAACATGTAAAACTACAAATGTACTTCATGTTTTATATTAAAGGGTTGTAGTATTATAAATGAGAAACAAATAAATATGTAGGTGAGCACACACTTTTGTTGTGTCAGTAAAGAAATCACATTTTGAACCATTATATACCAGACCGCTACTATTCAAAGTAACTCGGTAGGTCTGGGGTGTCTGGTTACTACATAACACATGAGCGTGTCAGTGGTAGGCTGTGGTGCTACAAACAACAGCTTAGTTACTCAAAGGATATGGCCAGGAAGCTTTTCGGATAGATGGGTACCAGACTGTATGGGATAGGGACTTCTGGATCAAGGATGTTAGGTTTTGTCGTGGTTTCTTGTTCAACTCATCACGTCTAAACTCTTTATGTATTGCTAACTGCATAAAGTGTCTGATTCGTGCGAATTGAAAAGTTTAGCGGAAATTAGGATGGACTAGGTTCAGGAAGATGGACGTGAAAGCGATTGCATCAATGAAGAACACATTCTGTAGAACATAAAATTACGTGGAGGAATTTAAACTGAACCTAATTCATAAATTGTTAAAACATCTGTCCCCTAAGAAGTATCACGTCTTACGAAGAGGCAGCCAGTAAATGTTAACTCATTCATGTAAGCCAATCATCTTACCCACTTTAGCCAATGTAACATACTGACGTAAATTAGATGCTTTTTCTTCATAAAATACAATTTATTGAAAATAGTATTCTACAACAACGAAATTCTGAAACTACATAAATGGGACAGTTACATTATAATGGATATTGTTTTGACCAAAAGAGAAAAATATATATGTACAGGGTGTTTCACTAAGTGTGTTTGCCTCTGTAACTTATAAAATAATAGGTGACGGGAAATTTTAAAGCGGTAGGTCAACACAAGAAATGTTACACTTTCTGCGGAGCTATGAACATAGTTTATTGTATCATTTTCCACAGAGTTACAGCACAAAGATATATATATATATATATATATATATATATATATATATATATATATATATATATATATATTTAAATGGAACAATAGTTTTTTTCTATCGTGCACTGGATTCGTTGAAACCAGCTGCGTCCAAATCAATTTAAACTACAGTCCTATCACTGTTAGTTTTGGAGCGACAACCTTTCAAAGTTTCAGGGGCGGATACCACACGCTGTACATAATACATGGCTGTGTGGTGGGTGATGGATGTTATGGCGGTGGGAAGTTGATTTACATGAGATGTTCAAATGTGTCTCCATGTTCCTCAATGCATAATGCAATGCGCCGTCGAAAGGATCTGCGGACGAGATGTAACATCGCCGGTGTGACGGAACGACATGCGTCCTCGATGCGCCGATTTAGATCATCTGGGGATGTGGGCTCAGTGACAAAATCACGATCATTTAGATATCGCCACAAAAAGAAATGTACTGGTGTTAAATCGAGCGACCTTACGGGCCATGAATGAGGACCATGGCGCCCCAACCATCTTCCTGCCAACCTGTTGTTTAGTTCTTCCAGAACAACACGCACTGGATGACCATTGTGCTGCATCCATATATGGACTCTCGTGTGTAGACACACATGTTCAAGGAGACCACCCAAACTGTCGGCTATAAAAGCGCGATATAACTGACCTGTCAGTGTAATTAGGACGTAGTGTGGACCGATGACTTCATCACCAAGGATTCCACACCACACATTAATAATAGACCACCTACGTTGACGGTCGACAGGTCGTCCCCACCGAGGATTGTCTGCGGCCCAATAGTGCATGTTATGGCGAATCACTGCACCATAATTTGTGAACGTGGACTCATCAGAGAACATAACACTTTGTAAAGACAAGTTATTTTATAATTGGGGCATCCGCAGCTGAGTAAATACATTTTCTTTTATGAATTTATCAATTGTTTTAAAAAATTGATTGTATGACTTTATATAATAAAAGAAACTATTTTGGAAATTGAAATAGAAATGTCCTCTTATGAAACAATCAATAAATTCTGGAGCCGCTTCGGCTGTTTTTATTGAGATCCTTTTATGTACAGGTCCACAACCGGTTTCGCGTCAGTAGAGACGCATCTTCAGGTGTTACTGTGTTAAATAACAAACAATAATTAAAATTACAGGACCAATAACTTAATAAACGCGATACATGAATTGAACAAGGTATTGCTTACAACTTTTTATTCTCTCGTCATAATTCGCTACTGAGTCCCAACATTCTAGTTGATTTCATCCGTCAATTGGTTAAAATTCAATAGGGCCAAATACATGGGTCCAAGTCCAAAATCAAATGGTTGTCTTTCAGGATAAAAAACATGGACGTTAAAATGTGGGACATGTAGTCGCGTGATTTTGACCACCGTATTCTCGATAAAACCTGAAGGTAAAAAGAAAGAGACACGTGACAATTTTGTGTCTATAGTCATAAAATAAATCATAGGGGAAGATTAGTTGATGGGGGGGGGGGGAGGGTTGCACCTATGTCAGTTGACAAAATAAAGTAATCGTTAGGAATGGGGAGCATTAAAACTTGTTAAAATGACATACCCGTAGATTGGCAATGGAGTGAAGGTGGCCATTGTAAAAATTCTCGAAAGACCCTGAATGTCATTCGGTAAAATTAGTAAATATAAAATTGAAGATGTTCATTCTGGCATGGAGCTGAGTGAAGGGACATTCAATTTAGATTCAGATAATCAAAATTAGCCAGAATGGAACGTTGTTTTAACTCAGTTTGGTTATTCAGTGTTTGAGCAGCTGACTGTTTTAAAGATCTTATGATCTGCACTTCTTCCAGAATATTTAGGATGTTACCTTTACTCTCTTTGTGTAGAATAGTTAGGTTGTTTTCTATACTGGATATTGTGTGTTTGGTTTCCCTTAAATGTACGGTGATGGCGGACTTTGAGTTAGTCAATTTTGTATGTTCTTTAAAACGGACGTCGAAGCCTCGTCCTGTCGGTCCAATATACTTTTGTGGGCAGTCATTACAGGTGATTGAATAGACACCTGTTCCCTTATACGGATTAATTTTTGACGTTTCTTTGTGTCTGTATCTGGCTCCGACATTTTTTGGAATGAAGAAGGCTGGAATAATGTTCTTCTTTCTAAGTTGCTTACCTACCTTCACTCCATTGCCAATCTACGGGTAAGTCATTTTAACAAGTTTTAATGCTCCCCATTCCTAACGATTACTTTATTTTGTCAACTGACATAGGTGCAACCCTCCCCCCCCCCCATCAACTAATCTTCCCCTATGATTTATTTTATGACTATAGACACAAAATTGTCACGTGTCTCTTTCTTTTTACCTTCAGGTTTTATCGAGAATACGGTGGTCAAAATCACGCGACTACATGTCCCACATTTTAACGTCCATGTTTTTTATCCTGAAAGACAACCATTTGATTTTGGACTTGGACCCATGTATTTGGCCCTATTGAATTTTAACCAATTGACGGATGAAATCAACTAGAATGTTGGGACTCAGTAGCGAATTATGACGAGAGAATAAAAAGTTGTAAGCAATACCTTGTTCAATTCATGTATCGCGTTTATTAAGTTATTGGTCCTGTAATTTTAATTATTGTTTGTTATTTAACACAGTAACACCTGAAGATGCGTCTCTACTGACGCGAAACCGGTTGTGGACCTGTACATAAAAGGATCTCAATAAAAACAGCCGAAGCGGCTCCAGAATTTATTGATTGTTTCATAAGAGGACATTTCTATTTCAATTTCCAAAATAGTTTCTTTTATTATATAAAGTCATACAATCAATTTTTTAAAACAATTGATAAATTCATAAAAGAAAATGTATTTACTCAGCTGCGGATGCCCCAATTATAAAATAACTTGTCTTTACAAAGTGTTATGTTCTCTGATGAGTCCACGTTCACAAATTATGGTGCAGTGATTCGCCATAACATGCACTATTGGGCCGCAGACAATCCTCGGTGGGGACGACCTGTCGACCGTCAACGTAGGTGGTCTATTATTAATGTGTGGTGTGGAATCCTTGGTGATGAAGTCATCGGTCCACACTACGTCCTAATTACACTGACAGGTCAGTTATATCGCGCTTTTATAGCCGACAGTTTGGGTGGTCTCCTTGAACATGTGTGTCTACACACGAGAGTCCATATATGGATGCAGCACAATGGTCATCCAGTGCGTGTTGTTCTGGAAGAACTAAACAACAGGTTGGCAGGAAGATGGTTGGGGCGCCATGGTCCTCATTCATGGCCCGTAAGGTCGCTCGATTTAACACCAGTACATTTCTTTTTGTGGCGATATCTAAATGATCGTGATTTTGTCACTGAGCCCACATCCCCAGATGATCTAAATCGGCGCATCGAGGACGCATGTCGTTCCGTCACACCGGCGATGTTACATCTCGTCCGCAGATCCTTTCGACGGCGCATTGCATTATGCATTGAGGAACATGGAGACACATTTGAACATCTCATGTAAATCAACTTCCCACCGCCATAACATCCATCACCCACCACACAGCCATGTATTATGTACAGCGTGTGGTATCCGCCCCTGAAACTTTGAAAGGTTGTCGCTCCAAAACTAACAGTGATAGGACTGTAGTTTAAATTGATTTGGACGCAGCTGGTTTCAACGAATCCAGTGCACGATAGAAAAAAACTATTGTTCCATTTAAATATATATATATATATATATATATATATATATATATATATATATATATATATATATATATATATATATATCTTTGTGCTGTAACTCTGTGGAAAATGATACAATAAACTATGTTCATAGCTCCGCAGAAAGTGTAACATTTCTTGTGTTGACCTACCGCTTTAAAATTTCCCGTCACCTATTATTTTATAAGTTACAGAGGCAAACACACTTAGTGAAACACCCTGTACATATATATTTTTCTCTTTTGGTCAAAACAATATCCATTATAATGTAACTGTCCCATTTATGTAGTTTCAGAATTTCGTTGTTGTAGAATACTATTTTCAATAAATTGTATTTTATGAAGAAAAAGCATCTAATTTACGTCAGTATGTTACATTGGCTAAAGTGGGTAAGATGATTGGCTTACATGAATGAGTTAACATTTACTGGCTGCCTCTTCGTAAGACGTGATACTTCTTAGGGGACAGATGTTTTAACAATTTATGAATTAGGTTCAGTTTAAATTCCTCCACGTAATTTTATGTTCTACAGAATGTGTTCTTCATTGATGCAATCGCTTTCACGTCCATCTTCCTGAACCTAGTCCATCCTAATTTCCGCTAAACTTTTCAATTCGCACGAATCAGACACTTTATGCAGTTAGCAATACATAAAGAGTTTAGACGTGATGAGTTGAACAAGAAACCACGACAAAACCTAACATCCTTGATCCAGAAGTCCCTATCCCATACAGTCTGGTACCCATCTATCCGAAAAGCTTCCTGGCCATATCCTTTGAGTAACTAAGCTGTTGTTTGTAGCACCACAGCCTACCACTGACACGCTCATGTGTTATGTAGTAACCAGACACCCCAGACCTACCGAGTTACTTTGAATAGTAGCGGTCTGGTATATAATGGTTCAAAATGTGATTTCTTTACTGACACAACAAAAGTGTGTGCTCACCTACATATTTATTTGTTTCTCATTTATAATACTACAACCCTTTAATATAAAACATGAAGTACATTTGTAGTTTTACATGTTATATTACACGATGATACATATTTTAAGTATTTTGAAATAGATAGAGGTAAGAGGAAAAAATAGAAATAAAGGGACAATGTATATACACAGTTTCTTACATTTGTTGCTGCAATTATAATAAAACAAATTACAATTCGTGTATTTTACAATACCACGACTCAGATCTCATTCCACACTCTATGCTGTACCTTCCCGAGTTCACTTTTTAGTTGCATCACCATGATAAATGGAAGGAGCTGCCTAAAACCTTACTAATAGCAGTTTCCTGAATTCAGTCTGGCGTCTGCTCAAGCACGAACACAAACAGATTTCATTAGATGGGGCTGTAGCCCATATCATTGATTGGCATCAACATAAACAAATGACTAATTATACCCACGGCACCTTCTACTTCTGCAACGCTTATAATCTGTGCAATCATTATAGTAATTTGTTATAAAAGGGGAGTTTGTATGTGAGATACTGCACCCACTGAAATAGTGCCGATTCCCCAGCCGGAAGGCGCATACCATGCATAAGCATTAAGTGAGCACGAGGACGGCTCTCCTCATTCAATTAAGCAAATATTCAACAGGGGAAAATGATGTAATTAGGGGTTAGTGTAGCTGTGTCCTAATTACAACAGTTTTTAACTGTCGCCAGACAGATGGGCTCCAGGCTTTACTCGGAGTGTCTGTAGGGTGTTTTGTGATGTGGTCAACCGAAACTATGACTGTCGCCCTAGTGAGAACCCCTCTGATCCCCGCGAGGGTGGAGTGTTACAGCCGAGCTGTCTTCCTTCGGCAAATAGTAGCGTTGCCGGACGCTAAACCGGTGTCTCTAAGCATGGCAAAACAGAATATAATGCAATGACATATGATCCAAAACGTTCCCTTTCCTTGGCACCCCTTGGGAGGAACGTAGAGGCCTTCGCTGATCCGAACCTTACACGCCACAATATCTGTTGTGTGCCTGTTCCGATGGAGAGTCGCGTGTCCACTAAGCCACAGTTCTTTGTCATCTAGAAGACAAGTTTGGTGAAGTGGAGTCATTCTCAAAGATGAAAAATGGGGCTGTACTGATACAGACGGCGTCTGCAGCCTAATCGCGGGCATTACTTGCCTGCGATAAGCTGGGTGAGATCCCAGTGAGTATCACGCCCCACATGTATTTAAACATGGTCCAGGGTATAATCTACCATAGAGATCTGTTGTCCCAGACCGATGACGAGTTGCGAGCAAACCTGTAGTGTCGAGGGGTTCATTTAGTTCGGCTCGTGTGCAGGGGACCTAAAGATAACAGGGTTGCCACCGATGCTTTTATCTTGGCCTTCTAAGGCGATACAATGCCTGAGAAGGTCAAGATAATGATATACCAGTGTGATGTAAAGCCATACGTCCCTCCCCCTATGCGGTGTTTCCGGTGCTGGAAATTCGGGCACATGTCATCCCGATGTACTTCCAGCCAGAACTGCAGGGAATGTGGACGGTCATCACACCCTGACGGCCCATGTACCCCACTTCCCGTTTGTGTAAACTGTGGGCAACATCATTCGCCATGCTCGCCGACCTGTACTGTTCTTCATCAGGAAAGGAAAATAATGGAAATAAAGACCCTGGATCGGCTCACTTTCTCTGAGGCACGTAGAAAGTATGAGCAGTTCCATCCTGTGAAGATGACAACACCTTTTGCCGCAGTCACAGCAGCACCAGTCTCATTGCGATCGACAGTACCAGTGACCTCTTCATTTGTGGGCCCTATGGGCCAACAACCTTCTACTGCCCCCTCAATGGTGGGGGACCATCTTTGTCCATTGCTCCCCCAAAACCTGTGGGAGCCATACCCACCCCACCATCGGGGACTCCAGTTTCAACCGTTTAGCTGAGCTGCAGCAGTTGTTGTGCCGATCCCCTGTGCTGTGTATGGCCCTGCAGGAAACTTGGTTTCCTGCTCAACGGACCCAAGCCCTTCGTGGCTACTTTAACAACCGTGCCAACAGTGACAGAGCCTCTGGTGTCTGTATATACACCCTTGCCACTGTCCTTAGTATTGCTGTGCCTCTCCACACACCTCTTGAGGCTGTTGCTGTTTGCCTTCAGGCCATGCAAGACTTCACTGTCTGTTCCATATACCTTCCTCCAGAGAGGGATGTTTCGCCCGCTGATCTTCAACAGGGGAAAATAATGCAATTAGGGTTTAGTGCAGCTGTGTCCTAATCACAACAGCTTTTTAACTGTCGTCAGACAGATGGGCTACAGGCCTTACTCGATGTGTTTGTAGGGTGTTTTATGATATGGGTGGTCAACCGAAACTACGACTGTCACCCTAGTGAGAGTTCCTCTGATCCCAGCGTGGGTAGAGTGTTACAGCCGAGCTGTCTCTCTTCGGCCGACGCCTTCACTGCGACCATTGCTGCCTGTCAGCGCGCACCAACCTGCGGCGGGCTATAAGCCCTTCTTCCGCATTTACTCCAATATATTTTCGTATTTTTATTTCTCGAATGTCCATCACAATGATGGTACTAAACTACTTGTTATCAATGTTATACCATGTAATTCCGAGAAGGCAGTAATAGTTTTTCTTTTATCCATAAGTGCAGTACAAATTCACTTAAGTAGAACTGTTTGTTTTCTTACATTCAACACACGAGTTTAAAGCCTTGCCTCATAACGCAGACACTTACTCTCCCTAAGGCGACGTTGTAACATATAAGACCCGTACTGATTAAGTTCGGCCAGCGTCAACACTTGCAAAAACATCACCAGTGAGTGTTACACGTAGCTTATTGCCTGTAACCAAAAGACACTCAATACGCACACTTATCAATTTCATAAAGTTTATTAAATTATTTACACATTTTAATAGTTATCTTAATTGTATTTTGTTCCACCCCACAGTAACTACTCTTTTTTAGAAGGGGGCAAGGATGTACAAGGGCGACGCCTGCCCCTGAGGTACATAAGGACGGGAAACAATTTTCTTTGAAAATCATACGCAATTCTCTCAACCTGGGGGACTGGCAGAGTCACGGGCCGTCTCGCGTGCCTGCTGCTGGAAGTCTCCACACGCAGGTTCCCGACACGTGCCTGTCGATTCGCCACTCCTGGGTGGCTCGGCTGTTGGCTCTGCTGACTAGGGTACGCCACCCTCGGAGACTCTGCAGAACCCAGCCACCTACCAGAAGCTAGCTAGTTGGTCACGTGAGGCACGCTCTGGCGCAACCTGAACAGCCATATGAAGAATGGACTCTCTCTTACGCCACGGCCTCTAGCCTGATCGGACGTGATCACTTCAGCCCGCTCCTACTTAGTTCGTTCTAATATGTACCTCTACGGACTGGTATCGACCTGCCCCCGAGTCCCCTTTAGTACCATGTAATAACTTCAGGCAATAAAAGCCTTTTTTGATGCTAACTTAACTTCACGCCTACTCATTCAAACCTATGCCCACTACCCCACTCAACTAGCCTGGCAGAGTTGTTACTATTGTTCGATTATAGCTTAATCGTTCTAATGTGTTATCTTGAACCCCACCCTGTAAGTTATTAATCATACATTGACGTTACTGATATGGTGTCAGTTCTTTCTAACATATTAGAAAGAACAGACACCATTGTTTGACATAAACAGCAGTAATTCTAGAATTAGAAATAATGCGGCATATCGGATATTTCAGGGAAATTAAATAAATTAAATGGCAGGGTTGAAAATTTGTGCTGGACCGGGATGCGAATACTGATTTCCCGTTTCCAGAGAAAGAACTTACAGTAAATCGCTTTAATTAGCTCGATCCCTTCCGGCAACCCACTACAGGTTGCGAGCAAGAGGATGCAATAGGCAAGGTGCTGTACCATCTTAGTGTGCCAAAAGTTGAGAATATGGGCAGAAAGAAAGAGTGCCTGGATAGCATAATTAGTTAAGGCGACGACTGGCCCGAAGAAAATTTGCTGTTGAATTTATTTAAATTCACTTCAAGCGGTCGAAATGTTGAAATATTTCCAATGCGTAGTCCATGATGTTCTCCTTTAGAAATCTTATTCGTTCTGCAAGGTTTCTGTTAAACTCATATCTAAAAACAATGTCTCTAAATATCGAAACAATGCCTCATCCATTTAATGCAGTTATAAGTGTCCTCTCTTTCGTGACCAGTGTGGGTCGCAGTTTTGAACCTGTAAGAGCTCACGACTCGGGTACAGGTTTTCATGTAACGTCACCAGACCGAAAGACTCAAAAAATTAACGCTATTCAGTCTCATAAATGATTTTTCATTGATTTTGATAACAAACAGGGCCAAAGTAAATAGAATAATAAAGTATTTATTATTTTCCAAGACTGTAAGATTCTACTCGGGTGCCGCTACTGGGTAGAAGTGAAACAAAAGGCTTTGTTTTAAATTTAAAAAAAAAACTACCAAGAAATATTTAATCAGAATGGGCGACCTCTCCTTGTGAGCCCACAACTACAAAGCTTGTTACATAAGGTAAGAGATGTACACTTTGAAGAACGAGGTTACTTACCTTTATGGGAGGGCTTGGTGCAGGGCCGGCGCAAGGCACGTGCGAAACGTGCGGCCGCACGGGGCGGCACTTTCCGAGGGGCGGCAAATCTGCCGCCCGCTTTTTTCCCCTTATAACGATTCCCGCCTGGTCGATCTTTGGAAAAAAATGAAATAAATGAAATAAATGAAAGATAAATATTGAGAAAAACGTATCTGAAATGATTATTCAACCTCTGCTTATAATTGAAATATTTAATTATTGCTGTTTAGTTCGGGCGGCAGGAAGCGTTATAATACGGCATCTTCGCATTACAACAATATACGTAATTGTAAAGCCCAATTTGCATTTGTGACTTTAATATGAATGAAAATGACGTAAATATTTTGAAAAAGAAAAGTTAACTGCTGGTTCGTTTGCAACAAAAGAATAAATCGACTAATATTGATGCCTTTATGAATAAAGTGTTACCATATTTATGACTGATCAATAATGACGTCGTACTGCAATCCATAGAACCTACTAGAAAAAAACTACCGAGGGTTAGATAATGAAATAAGTTAAATTATTGTTAAAGAATGAATCTTCTTTTTATT
This sequence comes from Locusta migratoria, assembly GCA_026315105.1. Taxonomy (NCBI): domain Eukaryota; kingdom Metazoa; phylum Arthropoda; class Insecta; order Orthoptera; family Acrididae; genus Locusta; species Locusta migratoria. The sequence goes on from CM048749.1 coordinate 408,199,033, forward strand.
TTGCATTAAGTAATTAAAAAAATAATTATTCACACACACATTGCATGAAGAATAGGCGGAAAGGAGAGCCTAATTGTCCGAGAGAACAATATCAATCGTAAGGCAATCATCTTCCTTTTTACAATTGAAAAATATGACAATCAATCAATAATACAGAAAGGGGAAAGCCGCCAAGCTAATTATCTATAGGCTAGGACCACAGACCGCTTGTAATGCTTCACTCTTTAGGACAAACTCAACATTCATCCCCAAGTGGGGATTCGTAACCAAACCTCGGAATCTGTGGCATGGCGCCTCGACTACCTGCCGGCCGCCCCTGTCAAACAAGGAGAGTAAGAAGGACTAATTTCTCCCTCGCTACTGTGGCAGCGCCGTCGTGTTTACGCCGGAGGAACAGAGAAGGGGAAGCAGTCAGGCGTACACGCCGACGCCAGTATTCTATGAGTGGAGCGCTGCCAGCCTGTTACACGCCGTGCGTTACTCATAATTAATTTTGCAGAACACGAAAACTAATCTCGAAATTCGAATGCAGTGTTCGATACTGAAGCAATTTTGCTAAGCCCTTCAGTGGCAGTTTTCGAGTGTTTTACTCTTCCAGCATTATGGAAAAAATTGTTGAACATTACTGCAGTCAAACATGTCCAACACCTACAATGGCAAGAATTATTCCGAATGGGTAAATACGCTGCTAGTAATTTCAGTGGATGAAGACGCTAATAAGCCTGGCATAAGTTGGGTTTCGACGTATTTTTGAAAATTTTTGCTATCCGTTTGTGAGTGATAGTCGGACGTTTTGGTTTTTGAGCCATGAAACGCCCGTCTCCGCCTGTATGAACAACAAGTAAACTCTGGCCGGCACTTTTGTTTGACAATACTGCTCGCACACTATCACTTTGCCAAAAATTATTTACTGTATAATGCGTGTGAATCCATGTTTCATCTAAGTAAACTACTGGTCTCTTTGAATCTAATGAAAATCTGACCGCACAAAACTAGACGTTAGTTTTGACACCTAGTAAAACAAAAAACCTTAGAAACAACATTGCTTCTAAGGGTTTCCTTTCTAGCTTTGTAGCTCATATCTGTTTGACAAACGGGCGCTGATGACCTCGCTGTTGAGTGCCCTGAAACGCCAATCATCATCATCATCATCCGTTTGACAAAATTTGTACAGTTTTCGCAGTTCGTATTTCTATTGTTCGTAATGCCATAGAAATTGCTGCCTGATAATACATTTATCCATATCATCGGTCACATACTTATTGTGAGCTTCCCGCTTCTTCTTCTTGGGCGCTAGTTTAACCGTAGCGCCGCTGTACCTCGTAACGTGACCTAGTACCTGGCACTACCGCGTCACAACTTCGCCTTTCCAGGCAATATGTATTGTTGTGTTCTCTCCAACGAAAATTACAAAATTAGTTTCGGTAGTTGGCCGAGGGAGTCAAGATTGGTCAGAAGCATTTTCATTGCGTTTCGTAAGAACAGAAGAATTGGTGCGTCCGAATTTCTTGCAACTTTGTATGTAATAGGAAAGTGCTTTTCATATAATGTACAATTAGTATTGCGCATGCACGTTACTCATAACTTACAAGTTTTCTTCTTCTAGATATCAGAATAGGAAAATTTATTTTTCTTTTGATCTGTTACTTCAAAAACTGGCAAATCGGCAAATAAGCACACGTCGTCCTATTAGCTAGAATGAAAATAAAATGCAGAAAAGTGAAGTGATACGGCAATGACTAATTTGTTACCCCTTATTCCATAATCAGACACATGGAATTTATAACATATATCGAGTGTCAGTTCTTTGAAATGAACAACCGCATTGCAGTGAGTTAATATATTTCGACTAGCATTCCGTCGATGCCCGCGTGTGCATTTATTGCATTATTATGTTACTCCATCTCCTACTTCCTCGCTCCATTGTCTTCCGCCCCGCTCTTTGACCGTTTCACCTGCGTCTGTAGTGCAATTCAGCCTGAAATTTAATTTCACATGGCTATATTCTTATAACTTCATCTCCTGAACAGAGTATCCTACAGTAATATAAGATTTCACACACATTTGAACATTTTTGTAAATTCACAAGGCTTATTAAAATTAGCTAGATTTTTTCAATCAGGTTTGACTCCATATTTGAGCTGGTGCCCAGCGACTGTTTCACTGTTTTCGAATGTTAAATGTTTGTTAAGCTTAAGGGACTTAACTACGGGGTCATCAGTCCCTAAACTTACAAACTACTTATCAACTACCTTATACTAAAGACGACACAAACATCCATGTCCGAGGGGGGATTCGAACCCCCAACCGTAGCGGCCGTGCAGACTGTAACTGGCTCGCCGAAGACCGCTCGGCCACCTCGGCCGGCTTTACTGTTTTGTACAAACCTGTAGAGAATGTCACCAATAAGTCGCAATGTTTCTTTTTTATTATTTTTATTTTCCAGATCTACATAGATTTCGGGCACAATGTGGCTGTTGTCAATGCTTTGAGTTACGTTTACATCTATACCGTCATGCTGAATGTAACTGTCAACATGACGATTTAGATGTAAGGACATATTAAAAGCTAGGGGACTGGCAACTCAATGGCCGATACATAGATACGTCTGAAAACTAAAACAAAAATTGCTATTGATTGCTAACATTTCCGAAAAATTCCATAAACCTTTCTTAAAACAACAAAACGGCGGAGGGGGGGGGGAGCGGCATTTTGGAACTCGCACGGGGCGGCACTTGGGCTTGCGCCGGCCCTGGCTTGGTGGCAATCAGAGGTTGCCGACTTGAACCATAGTATCTAGGCACCTGAAGGGAGCCTTGATTAGTAGCGGGTTACGGTCATTCTGAGCTGCGGCCCCACCAGCTACGGTCTTGAAAGCGTGTAGCGCCAAAATGGCGCACAAGGCGATGAGACTCATCCGCATGGTGCTGCGACCAGACAAAGACTGACCTGCAGAAGGCAGGGTTTCCGGTTTTAAAGCCTTATTTGGACGCCCTTCATTTTATGCTGCTCTCCGCCAAGTGAATCAGAAGGGAAGAAACACTTGTGCGGGGAACTGTGTAGTCTCATACTGTGTGCCTTAGACAGAAGTTGGTTCAGGCAAAGTAGTCAATTCCTGGAAGCTGAATTACTCTTAACTGACGAGACAAATTTGTGTGCTGTCAAGAGCAAAGGAATAATTTGCTGGTAGGCAGAATCCCGTAGCAAACCTGTTGGCTGTTGACTTCACATGATATACACGCCCCACGCCAGAAACGTAAGCTCCGGTAATCCAATGTGCGAGGGAAATGGAGGACAGTCCAAGGTCGCCAGGTGCAGACCCGCAGCAGTGACGTGGCTGCGTGCAGCCGGTATGCTGGGACATCTGTCCCGAGAAACATGAAGGCACGTCACCTAAAATAACTGCTTCACTCTCATCAAAGGATTATATAGAAATTCGAGAGGCAAAAAAGTCTTGTTTCTTTCAATTTAAACGTATCTCTATCGAAAAATTCTTACATGATAAGAGAGTCGGTTTTACGTCAAAACAAGGAACTTTAAGTTTTAACGTCCGGACGACGGTATAGTCACTGAAGGCGGGACTGACGCGTGGATTAGAGAACATTAGATTAGATTAGTAGTTGCTCTGTAGCTTACGAATAGAAATTTTCGTAATGATGTGGAATGTGTCACTTTAATGATATGTATTATTAGTGAACTATAAGAGGTTTTCCTCCTTTGGCTGACTGCCTTGAAGTCACAGACACAGACATGGAAATCATAAGAATAAACAACGACAAAATACACCTCACCCTGCAAGGAAAATGTTCACTGCCCCACAAGTCATCATGCGCTCTCCAGTGAACAGATGGTGGAATGCTGTAGCTGCAGACGGATAGATCAATGTCAAAAAATGTGCCATGTTTCACACTAAAATATATGGAGGCACCAGTTTAAGAGGCAGAGGTGGAGTTGAGTAAGTCTTTGATCTCCCTGCCACGACCAGAGATCGTGAAACCACCCCAGAAGGGATTGTGGGCATTAAAGTCGCCCAATAGTAAAAAGGGTGGAGGGAGTTGAGCTATGAGTGCAGCAAAACATTCATGGATACATCCCCATCTGAAGGCAGATAGAGACTACAGACAGTTATCTTTAGTGTTGTCCTCACTCAGAGAGCCACTGCTTCTAATGGTGTTTGGACAGTCACGGGTTCGCTGTAAACAGACGTGAGAACATACACACGCTCGACCTGAGACCCTGTTCTATGCGCTGTGGTAGCAGGCAGGTGTTATTCTCAATAGCTACCATAGCTCAGCCATGTGGGGGAAGAAACTGCCGCAGTTCCACTGGAGGATGTTGTTCGAGTGCTGGGAAGACATCAATGATACAAGTAGGCGGGTTATACCTTAGCACCACTTGCATTCATCGATAGAGGTTTGTTGACTTATCCATTATTTTCGAGGCATCCCAGAGAGCAAGGTCCTCGGCAGACGTAAGAATCTACAACTTGTCAGAAGTGTATAGGGAAAGTGTTGCCTTGTGGCCATTGGGATGTCCATCGTTTTTATGTGTTTTTTTTTCTACTTTCTACTACCCCTTTTTTCCCTCGGTTGCTTCACCGGTGTGGGGAAGGGTTTCTCACACTCAGTCACAGGGACTGAGGAGGTGTGTGAAGCCCTGTAACCAGCAGCCTGTTGCGGTACCTGCTGCTGGCTAGTATCGATATCGACACTAGTGGAAGGGAGTGTCCCTTCTGAAAGAGGGAAGCCGGCGATGGTAGGTCTATCTCCGACCGAAGGGTAGAAGCTGCTCTCGAAGCAATCGTCTTGGGAGCAGGAGAAGGAAGAGAACCCCAACCACCGTGGGGGCAGGAATAGGTTGGCGGTCCACAGAAAAAGATAGAGTTGGAAACGTCGTCGCGAAGGAGGGTAGCTACGACGCTACTGCTGAGTTAGTCATTGTTACAGGGGTGCAGTCACAGAAATTTTTCTTTGCCTCAGTATATGGTATATGGTCCAGGGTATTATATTCTGTTACTTTCTGCTCCCGATGAAGAGCATGTAGTGCTGGAATTGCAACGAGAATACATGTGGCCGAATCTTCAGCATTGGAAGCACCACATTGAGAGGGGGGGATGTGAGGAATATTTGACTTCTTATCACAGCGGTGAACTATTACATTGACATTTACGGGTAATGTATCGCTCTCAAAAGGCAAGATAAAGGCCCTGCTGCTTGTCTTTTGGACCCCTATGAACATCCAAGATAAAATGAACTCCTAGTCATCCAAGGTTCACCTGTAGCTCTGTGAAAAATTACACCATGGACCATATTCAGAGACTTTTGGGCAGTAATGGTCACTGAAACGTCGCCCAGATTGTCACAGACGAGTAGCGACTATGACTAGGCAGTGGGCACCATGAGGATCAGAACAGAAACGTTGCGCATTTTCAACATTGAATCCACTTCTCCAAACTTGACCTCCAGATGGTCTACGAAGGACTGAGGCTTGGTCACCGAAAAGAGTCCCCCATCAGTCCTGCTGCAAACGTGACTTTTAGTGGCCCTCTGTCCGTCCAACGACATTCCCAGGGGGGGGGGATGGATTGGGGGGGGGGGGGGAGGGGATCGTACAATGAGGCATTAAACTTTCCTCGCTTCGAGACGGCGGTTATACGCCCCCCATCGTAACCCAACTTTGATCTCTTCATTGCGGGTCATCTGCCCCGAAACCGCCCACTGCATTTCGTTACTCCTTTGTCTCTCAGGATAATTTTCCTTAATTTGATTTCCATTTTGAGACTTGTTATTACAATTTCCCTTATGAAAATTATAATAATTATGATTAAATTCATGATAGTGTCGATTATGATAATTACCAGAGTGCTTATTGTAATTACCATTTTGATTATCATTTTTCTGTCGATAATTTACATCGTTATGTCTGTTCTTTCTGACATATCCGAAACAACATATGACACGTATACAAAACTTATACAATATGCCTATGACGGGCAATGATCCTTCATTCAGTGCAGAGGCACTCTTAGATCCTTGCTCTTACAAAAACTACGAGTCTGAGTACTAATGAGCAGGATAAAATTGAGAATTTGTATATTATCGGAAATGTACTTGAGTAATTACGTGCAGGTGTGGTCATCGCTTTGTCCCCAGTGAAGTAAGAGCCAGCTCATCTGATAGAGGGTAGGAGACTTGCGTTCGAGGCCCGGCTCGGTATACATTTTCAACTTTACGCAGTTAGTATCATACATTCCGTGAATACTTCCTAATACTTCATACTTGGTAAAAGAATCCCTCATTAAATTTGCCCATGTTTGCGCCTACCCTTGAAAATGCCTTTTCCCCAAACTTAATTTTATCCTTTTCTTACGTACAAATCCATCTTTACTGGCAGCAGTAAAATTCACTGGATGGTACCTTCCATCATTAGCAAAAACCCTAGTTGTTACCTAACGACACAGAATTTAATTCTGTCCGTACATCTCGAACGTGCTGTTCGAGCTGCACGTTTTCATTACTTACTACAGATTTAATTTCCTGTCTATTTTAATTACTTCTTTTCCAAAATGTGCCACTCTATTCGACAAATTATTAATGGACTTCGTGTTTTCTTCCTCAAAGACATTTTGCCTGTGCACCATGCACACATTCCTCCACCTGGCATCCAGTTTTAACTGTATTTTATCCAACTTATCTCCTATACACTTCTCGACTGTGGTGACTCTGATGTTATCCTGTCCAACCTCTTCAGGAACGATGCCTACATCTCCCCTTACAACTTCCAATTTTGATTCAATCATCCTATTTCGCCTCTAATTTTCACAGCTCACTTTTGATACTATTTACGTTTAAATTCACACTATCTGCCTGTGAGCATATTTTTCCAAGTTTTGCAAAAAGAAAATTGAATTCATACTATTTATAACTGATTTTATATTTTCAATTATCGAATCAAAGTTGAATTTCCACTTTCAATGCTCGAATCAAAGTTTGAACTTACACTTTCCATTTCCAAATCGAAATGTGGTTTTACACTATTGATTTATGACTTTGTATATAATTGCAATTGTGAAAATACCACCAACTGTGCTTTAGAAACACCTAGAACATCTATTTAATTTTCATTTTAGTCTTTGCCCTTCCTCATAAATACCTTCGCCATTGACGTTACTACATCCTGATATCAGTCATGCTGGCTGCTTCTGTACTGCTTAAAAGCTGGGTAGCTGCTAATGTCGACGTTTTAGATTGTAAGCGGCATCAGTGACGTGCGTAGACTGCAGTTGTTGTAGCCTTCGATTCTTGCACTGTCACCGAAGACTGCTACAGGTTGCTGCTTGTTGTAGTTTAGCAAGTTTTTTCGAAGCTTCTTTTTCTTTCTTGAAGTCCACGTGTACCTCCCCACATTTAACTATTGCTACCAATTCTAATGCATAAAACTGTTGCTAGAAACATCTGCTCAAAGCCCTCAGACATACCGCCCGTTTTGCATTAGATATCAGGACCTGGATCACAAAATTAATGTATTGTGGTAGCATTACCACTGAAATTTGTAAAAGACTATTAATTATATCCAAAATGAAAAATGTCAATTGCGACTTTACGTAATATCCTACATGGCAATTAGCACAGCTGAGATTAAAACAATTGTTACTATATGCTGTAAGGACATGCGTATTTGGCTATGTACGATTCTGATTTAGGATCGAACCGTACATGTCTGGAATCCTGCCCCACCAACTTTCTTAGTAGCGGATATTATCTTTCACCTGTGATCCTGTTGTTAAAAACACTATGCTTAGGCTGTATTTTGCGAAACAAATAAGAAATTATCCTGAATGAGTTTTATTATAACGTTTGCAAATGATGTCAGTGATTAGTTCAATAAGTTATATTCAATAAAATTGTTTCCTTATTGGAAGTGGTCAGATAAATTATTAATCATAAACGGAATAGACTTGTTAAACAGCTGCATTGTCCCCCAACTAAGAAATCATATCTTTAAGAAACACAGAAATACTACATATTTCGCGAGCATTCAAGATGAAATTGTTAATAGATGAAAGTAGTTCACATTTCCCGAACATCATTTCTACACTCGTACGTTCTTTTGTAAAAACACAAACACATTGGCCGATAGCTATCGCTTCAAAAATGATGATTAGTTTTAAATAAAGTTTGAAATAAATATATCAATAAACCACCTTTCATGAGTTTTACCGCTCATGTCACACAATATTTACATACGAGTAAATTACTGGCAAATTGCACAATAAATTGATACAATAAATTAAATATCCGACAGGTAAATCGTATGCTTACATTTTCATTGTTAGTATGGAAAATATTATGATCTATTTATATTTCCATTATTCCTACATATCAGTTGAAGTCTGTCATTAAATAAATATATACAAGTGTGACACTTTAAAGATTATAGCCAGAGACAATAAGTAATCTGTAATGTGAAACAGAGTCTGATGAAATTACATGACGCATTAAAAAGATGGTTACTGTAAGTTTGATTTATTATATTCTGTTTCAGTACTTATAAACATTTGTAATTTTTAAGTTATTGTAACTATTTGTAGATTGTTGTTGTAGTCACTTAAAGTGGACTAAACTACGAGGTTATCAGTCGCCAGTTCCAAACATAGGCAATTCCGCGTAGGTTATACAAACAGAAAATTATAGTACAACACCTACAGGGTGTCTCCCTCGTAGAGGGAGACAGAGGGACGAATACAGTAAGCCGATTAAAAGGGATGTAGGTTGCCAAAAGAATTCTCAGATGAAGAGAACTGCACAGGACATGTTAGCGTGGAGAGCTGCCTCAAACTACTCTGCAATATGCAATATGCAAATGTATCGGGTCATTACGGGAGGATGTAACTTTACGATGTAGGTCCCAGCACACAATGTGCAAGTGGATCAGATAATACCCACACAAAGATTAGAAAGACGAGTCAATTGTTCTAATGCAGCTCCGCTAAGGAGCAGAGGGCCGTGTCCCGACTGAATCCACTTGTTGTCCAGAACTGTGGCCTGACCTGTCTCCCCACACTTCGTGACCCTTTGCCTCAACTACTCGCAGACTGACACAGACCCGAAAAGTGTGGCCTTGGCGAAGCGTTGTGTCCCCCATGTGCCAAATATGTATGCAGATGCCACTTCACGCTGCTCTTGCATTCTAAATACTTCTATTCTGCCGCACAGCCGCTGCCCATCCAGTCACTGCGTCTGTACAACCCCAACGTTACACGCATCTACTGCACCATCCTTTCCTTCGTCACCCTTTATATGAACATAAACTCTGAAAAAAAACGCCAATTCAAGAAATTATTATAATTTGGATTCTTCTGAATATTAGAAGTGCAAACAAAGGTTAGGTCTGGCATCGTGAATCTTTTAATTTTTCAGAATCTCGAAAGTATTGGTTGCATCAATTCTAGCTTTTCTTCTTCCTGTCCTTTTTATTAATTTTGTTGTTATGATTTCTTGCCTCCCTTGTCTTTCGAATTTCTGATCACGAACATTTTGGTTATTTTGATTTCAGGGCTACTAAGAGGAGTCTGCCAGAATTTTGTGAACACTGTAATACAGATGACAACAGCTACAAATCTATCTGTACAAATGCTTACATTTATCTCACTTCTTTTTGTGAATAGTAGTGCTTCGCCTCAGGTTCTTCAATAAAACAGGTTTTTTTGTTATTAGCCAATATCGTACCTTTATTTGCAAATCTGTAACTGATTCCATGTTTTAGTAAAATTTGTTTCTATTTAATTTCTAGGAATACAGAAATAGGAATTTATTTTACACCGATGCAAAGAAGTTACATCTTTATTACAGCATAATGGATACATTTCTGTATAAAGTTAGTGCTGTGTGGTAGATGCTCCCCACTTCAGGCAGGATGCAGGTCGTAGGTAGTGCGCTGCTTCTCAGCCATTGCGATTCTGAAATCATGCGAAATATTCATTTAGTCTCAAGAAATGTAGCGTACAAACAGTATATGTTACGAGTAATAATGTAGTATACAATGTATCTATCATCAATTCCAACATCAGGAGTTGTACATTTATTGCGGACACATGAACATCAATGCCACACATGGATTCAAACTGTGGTTTCTCACTTTTCACTAACACTACCGTTGACCTTTATGGAATCCCTTTACGCCCTCCACACCGCCCCAAACATTCATATGCCACACATTGTCTACTACTCGTGAGAGCTCGATGTAATTATCGCACAGGAGAGCGGTTAATTATGATGGTCATTTTTATAGTTAGAAAGATTCGGTAACTGAAAAAGAGAAACTTTATTTATGAACTGTTAATGTTCTTCGTGACTACACTGAAAACGAAAAATATGCACTTCAAACTTTTACTGAGAAGTGTGTTAACAACCATAATATACTTTAAAAATGTATATTGCTGACCATCAGCTGTTCATTATATTTACAACTTTACCGGTTTCGCTTATTAACCATTATCAGGAAAGTAAATTAAACACAGTCGGTAAATTTTCTATCACCATAACCGTATCAAACAATAATTATGTAAAATATCACTTGACGTTAGGTCTTGACGATAAATAAAACAAGACCTAATGTCAAGTGACACATATCTTTTTATTGTTTGACATGGATATGGTGACAGAAAATGTACCGACGTAAATAGTCTGTTTAATTTAATTTTCTGTTGATGGTTAATAACCGAAACCGGTAAAGCTGTAAACACAACAAACAGCTGATAGTTGGCATTATGCATTTTTTAATCTTGCTGTATTTTGTGACACAGTTTAATACTTAAGTCGCTTGATAGCAGCGTCTGAGTCAATCAAAGAAGGATGTGATATTCTCTGCACACGACAACTGGGTCTCTAGTACCTCAACAAGTTTTCAAGCGACAGTGTAAACCATTGAAAAATTTCGATGCTAATTGAAAATGTTAAAAAAAAACAGATGTTATGTAAATGTAAATCAGAGATACGGTCTTTTTTATAAGGCGTCTAGCCTGAAATATGTATGGCCCTCTGAAACAGCAAAGCTTGAAATCTACTACCGCCTCGAAATAAAAGATTAAAGCCTGTCACAGTCATCTCTAAAAGTCGGTATGCTGCGACATGCTGCGTTACGAGTGGTTCCCTGCTGTACTATGCGGTTAAACAAGCTGTTTTGAGAATTTCAGCCAAGATTGTTTCTCTACGGAGATATTAAAAACAACCGTATCACTGCAAAAAGCGAGCGTTTACGCAAGATGCGGTCGTAATTACTGCTTTCCCCTTTTCTTCCAGAAATTCATCCCAGTACATGTAATTGATGAATTGCAAATACTGAAAGTATCGATTTACATACGCGACGTAAACATGCACGTATTAACTACACTCAATTTTTTTCATCCCAGTACTTGTAATTGGTCAACTGCAAAAACTGGAAGTACCGATTTAAATACATGACGGAGTCACGAAACGTTAACTACAATCAAGTTTTAAATGTTTTCAATCCCGAATTTCATCCTATGCCAACCCTTTCTGTGCTTATACAAATTAATAAAAAAATCGATAGACTGCTGCTGTTAACTGTGATGTCACATTAATATGCTTGCAGGCCTCTTACATTGTACTGCCTAATGCACAGCATAGCAAGCGCCCCGTCGATCTTCTAGCGGAACCTCGAGCAACTTCTCCAACATGTTCCAGGCTACATCAATTAGCTCGATGACATAGTGGTGACTGGTCCCTACCAGAAGCAGCACGTCACCAATTGGCGAGTGCACTTTCAGTGCCTCCGGGAAGCACATCTGAAGTGAAACGAGGACAAGTGCTCCTGAAGTTCTAAATTTAACCTTTAAGAAATCTTTCACGCAGGAGGACCGCACAAATATACCATCATTTGATCAACGTACTAATTCGAAAATGGGGGACATAGCAATAGGTATTTCCGGTGTAGAGAAGCAGCTGAGAGAGCTAAATACGAAAAAGTCTGCTGGTCCGGATGGTATACCAGTTCGGTTTTACAAAGACTATTCTGCGGCATTGGCCCCCTACTTAGCTTGCATTTATAGCGAATCTTTAATTCAGCGCAAAGTTCCTAGTGATTGGAAAAAAGCGCAGGTGACTCCCGTGTATAAGAAAGGAAAGAGAACTGACCCATACAATTACAGGCCAATATCGTTGACATCGGTTTCATGTAGAATATTGGAGCATATTCTCAGTTCGAATATAGTAAATTTCCTTGAAACGGAAAAGCTTCTTTCCATGAATCAGCACGGGTTTAGGAAACATCGTTCATGTGAAACTCAGCTTGCCCTTATCTCGCATGACATCTTGCGAGCCATGGACGAAGGGCAACAGGCGGATTGTGTTTTTCTCGACTTCAAAAAGGCGTTCGACACGGTGCCACACTGCAGACTGCTAACGCAGATACGAGCTTATGGAATAGGTTCACAGATTTGTGACTGGCGGGAAGACTTCCTAAGTAATAAAACGCAGTACGTTGTTCTCGACGGCGAGTGTTCATCAGAGACGAGTGTATCGTCAGGCGTACCCCAGGGGAGTGTGATAGGACCGCTATTATTTTCTATCTATATAAATGATCTGATGGACAGAGTAAGTTGTAATTTGCGGCTGTTTGCTGATGATGCTGTGATGTATGGGAGGGTGTCGTTTGTAACTGACTGTAATAGCATACAGGTTGACTTAGACGAAATTTCTAGTTGGTGCGAAAAATGGCAGCTAACTCTCAATGTAGAAAAATGTAAGGTGATGCGCATGAGTAGAAAAAACAATCCTATAATGTTCGAATACAGCATCAGTAGTGAGCTTCTTGATGCGGTCGCGTCGTTCAAATATCTAGGCGTAACATTGCAGAGCGATATGAAATGGAACGAGCATGTAAGGACAGTTGTGAGTAAGGCAGACAGCCGACTTCGGTTTATTGGGAGAATTTTGGGAAGATGTACTTCACCTGTAAAGGAGACCGCGTATAAAACGCTTGTACGACCACGTCTTGAGTATTGCTCAAGTATTTGGGACCCGCAGCAGATCGGTTTGAAGGAAGGCATAGAGGCGGTTCAGAGGCGAGCAGCTAGATCTGTTACCGGTAGGTTCGACCAATGCGCGAGTGTCACGGAAATGCTCCGGCAACTCAATTGGGGATCGCTGGAAGAAAGACGACGTTCTTTTCGTGAATTTCTGTTAAGTAAATTTAGAGGGCCGGAATTTGAAGCTGAATGTAGTACGATCTTGCTGCCGCCTACTTACATTTCGCGTAAAGATCACAAAGACAAGATAAGAGAAATTAGGGCTCGTACGGAGGCATATAGGCATTCTTTTTTTCCTCGATCTATTTGGGAGTGGAATAGGAAAGGAAATGCCTAGTAGTGGAACAGTGTACCCTCCGCCACGCACCTTACGGTGAATTGCGGAGTATGTACGTAGATGTAGATGTACCATCCTTTTATTCGATACCTTGCTCATGTCATCTCCCGTGTCAGTATTTCTCCCTCATTTTCATGTGTCAAAACGCTTTTTGCCATTCCCGATCCCACCTCCCTTACACAGCTTCGTTCCTTCGTCAGCAAAATCTATTACATGGAATTCCTGCCATCCACAGCTTTCATCGCATATCCGTATGTGCTGAGCAAAAAATGTGTCGCCTTCCACTGGTGGACTCCTTGTTAGGCTGCGTTTCATTCAGTGTAGACCGCACTGCCTCATGCTTGATTCCTTACCTAGTGTCCATCCCCTTGTGGGTAGTGTGGACGCTTCTTACTACGGTATTGGTTCCGTCATGACTCATCGCTTTCCTGATGGCTCCAAGAGGCTGATTGCCTTTGCCTCAAAAACCCTTACTGAGGCTCAGTTCAAATCCATAAAATCGAAAAAGAGACACATAATTTTCGCGTGTTCAGAGATCTACCCTCACCTTTATGGCTCTCCATTTGACTTAGTAACCGACCACAAGTCCCTCTAAGCACTCTTATCTCCATTGGTTCCTTGCCCCACTAAAGCATCCCACCACCTCCACCGTTGGGCCGTCTTTATGTCAAGATTGCATTACAACCTTAAATGACATGCCAATGCACAAGCTATTTCTTGCTTTCTGTGCAGTTTGGATCCTGCTTTCGATACATCAGAACTTTTCATCTTCAGGATCGACTACAAAATTCAGTACATCTTGCAGGCATTCTCCATGATGGCTGAGCAGGTCGCCACCACTACCGCACAGGACCCACGTCTCCATATGGTCAGCAGCTATGTGCAAACCAGACGGCCCTCCATGCCTCCTTCTCAGGCCAACTCTGATCTCCTGTTCTTATTTTCCATCGGGCACTAGCTGTGAGTCGTTCACAGAGTCCTGATCCAATCTGAAGTTCTTCTCTACTCCTCGCACTGTCTCGCCGGCAACTATCCAGCCATCATTTCTGAAAGTCCTCCACGGTGGCCACTGAGGAGTAGAACATACGAAGCCATTCGCCCACCGCCACTTTTTTATGGAGGAGCGTCTTATCAGCGGTGAAGTTGGTACACCATACCACGCAATGCACACACAACTGCCGAAGCCATCGCAAGTGTTTCAGTCTTGGCCAGCAGGGAGCTGCTCAACATTCATTATTGTGGCCGTTTTCTTGGGAACAACTGGCTCCTAGTTACCGACACCTACTTCCATTTTCCCTATGCGTTCTGTGGCTCTGTCATTACCTCCATCTTCTCCTTCTCGGCCCTGTCCACACTTCTAGCCCATGAGGGGTTTCCCCAAGTTGTGGTCTTGGAGAACGGGCCAAAGTGTACAAGCTTGGAGTTCAGTCTTTCTGCTCTAAAATGGCACCAGACACATATGTACACCCACTTTCCGTCTACAGTCCAACAGTGGGGCAGAACGTATCGTGCGTACCTACAAGGCTCAAATGTTAAAATACACAAAAGTTCACTCTCCAGATGATTCACTCTTTCTCTTCCTTAACATCTTTTGTACTACGCTCATGTGGGATCACAGCCCAGCTGACTTGCGTCAAGGTGGTCTACCATGCGCAATCCTCCATTGACACTGGCCGTCTATCCACAGATCATACCTGCCCTCCCGACACTACTACGTAGCCAGCGCCCTCATCTGGGTACAAGGTTTCAGTCCTCAGCCCTCCTGGCTCCCCACTGTCATCCTCAATCCCAAGGTCCTCCTTTTTTCCGTTTTTGAAGTACGGGTGATGGTCTAAGTAGTCTCCATGCATCGCTGCCTGGACCCCGCTCCCACTGCCCCTCCTTTCGATCATCCCACTGCTTCTTCCCCAGAGTAGACCGCCTCCCTTCCTAGCCATGTAGTGGGCATATCTATTCCGGCTGCCTACAGTACCAAAATAGACGCTAACCAGCCAGCATCGCACAAACAACTACGGCCTAATAAATACTGACTTCTTCCTGCAGAGAGCACCAGAGCACCGCCTCTGCAGGGAGCGCTGCTGTGGCGCCTCTATCAAGGCGGTATTCTTACACCTCTCAGGGATTTGGCGCAGAGTTCTACTTAAGCTCAGGCAGCGGCTTTCCTCGCCAGTTGACTCCGCCGACAGTGACTAAAGCCCACCATGGCCTGTATCGCTATTCTACGACGGCTCTCCGATCTCTTCAGATCCTGATAAGAAGCTGCCGGAACTATGCCTCACGTTTTGGGGACAGTAAATGCTTTAGATTTTGTTTAGAATTGTAGAAGTTCTTACTTTCCGTTTAGTGTACTAACTGGGGCTTTGACCCTTCACTCTGTACCTGGAGTTGTCCGGTTACCTTCTGTATTGAGGTTTGAAGAATAAACTAAATATTGTGTTGCATGCAACGTTCCGTTAGTCACAACACTTGTCTCATACTAATGGGCAGTATATTGTAATGTCTTGTAGAGTGTATGGATTTTCCAATTAGATTTCCTTGGTCACCCAACCAAGACGATCTATTATTCGTTTTAAATTTGTCTTTCTTTCTTCTTTCTTATACTCTTCATTATATTTTACCTGTTGCATCGTAAGCGTGATGTAGTTTAACACGCTGTTTTTCGTTATTTTTAGTGACTTTTGATGTAATCTTCTTGATTGGATATATGAACTGACTTCAGTCGCTTACAGAATCCATCAAAGAACCAACCAGTCAAAATTGAAGCAGAATTACATCACCTACCAAATATATCTAACAATCCAACTGCTGAGAGCACTGCAGATATTTTTAAAACAAATATAGAAAATATTCACTTTGATGTACCTATCGACACTGGAGCAACAACTACTGTACGGAATATGGAAGTGTTCAAGTCTGCATCTCGAAAACAGAGGCTTTACAGTGCACAAATATCGAGTGACCGGAGCATTTGAGATAGTCTCAATTAATCAAGTATCAGGTGCATGTCGACTTAATGGTGAGAAATGAAGCAGCCGGCCGCAGTGGCCCAGCGGGCTGCAGCGTGCCAGTAACAGGCTACATGGGCGCTACGGTCGGGGATTCGAATCCCCCCCCCCCTTCGGGCATGGATATTTCTGTCTTGTATAGTATAAGATAGTTCATACGTAGTTTGTCAGTTTAGGGACTGGTGACCCTGCAGTTAAGTCCCTTAAGCTTAACAAACATTTGAACATTTAGAAATGAAGCAATAACATGCCTATTCCTACCGTTATATCTGTTGTTTGTAGCTTTCGTACTGGAATGCGATCTTTTGGGAGTAAGAAGCCGCAAACTGGCCTCTCTAAATTTAGCATTATGAATGGTGACAGCATTATTGTACTCTAAACAATAACATATCGTCAACATATTCAAGTCAAATGTAAGAAGGCTCAGAATTGACAAAGAAGAATAGGAATTTTATTTTCTGATAAGGTAAAGGAAGATTTAGTTCACCTATGAAGCGCAATTACCATCAAAGACGTAAAATATCTTGACGAATAATCACATTCTGACTTCATGTGTATGGGAATGCTAAAGTTTTACGAGTGACAATTTCTGTATTCATTTGCCGAAAACGACAGGAATCAACGTAATTGAAAATAACTGAACAAAAACTGAATGTGAAAGTGACAGTTCGAAAGACATTAGTGAAATTTGAATTACAAATTCTGCTCTTGAAATTCCAGGGAGCAATAAAATTACGCCATAAAAAAGAGTGTTTTTTTTTTTTTATTTGTAAAATAAAAGCTAATTCACAATGACGACAAGAAGAATTTATTTTTATCGACATAATTTCAGTATGAACCCAAATAGATAAACAAAAAGTAAACAGTTGATTACTGTCGCAAAAAAGCTGGTTTAAGGAAACTGAGAAGAGCTTTAAAGAACCCCTACCACAGACATTGTTCACTGATGAAACTGCATCCAAATAGCAAAATACATGAAACGTAGGTTCCAAGGCAAAGTCAAAAACAAACCAACAATCCAAATCTCTGAAGAAGAATGGTAAGCAAGACCAGAAAGAATGAAACACTACTGGGCTAACAGACTGGAAAAGAAGTTTGAGAAATGATTAAACTAACATACCTCAAAGTCGGGTGAAACGGAAGTGTTGTTGTTGATGACGATGGGTGTTTAAAGAGGACTAAGCAACTGGGTTATCAGTCTCCTGTTTCCAGCTAAGAGTTTACATACAAAACTCAGCCATTTATAATGTAACTCTCCATTCCCAGTATACGCTGGGTACAGAGAGTCGATGGTAAAATGACAACATAAAACGGAAGACAACGTACACGTTGACAAAACTGTCAACGAAACGAAAATATTGCAGCTTAAGAGTGGGGGCTCGAGAAATCAGGCAAATGCTCCCACCTCTAAATTGAACAATAAAAGGCAGCTGCAGGAATAAAAACCTAGAACACAGTCAACTGTAGAGGTATCGTCACCTAAAATGAAAGACAGTGTGAAGGCAGGTTGAAAGACTGCCCATGCAGCTAAAATCGGGTTGTCCACCAGCATGTGGATCACTGTCAATAATGCACCACAACGGAAAGTTGATTGATCCTCTCGACGTAGAAGGTGGCCGTCAGTTAACTTCATATGACCAATAAGTAATCAGCAGAGAACAACAGATTCCCTACGAGAAGCCTGCAGGGAGGATCTCCAAACGGCCGTAGAGGACTTGACTACATGGAGCTTATTCGGCTCATTCAAAGTAGGCCATTCACACCATGCACCTTGCAGGTCATTTCCAGTCACAGATCCCTGTCGTGGAGACCAATCTTCAAGGGCCGTGACATGGTGGCCTGCTTGGACAGATGATCAACTCGTTTGATTGCCAGAATGCCAATGTGGCCTGGGTTCAAACGTAAACCAAATGGGGCACTGGTAGAAGCTGGTCAAGGGTCAGCAGGCCACTCAGGGAGACACTACAGATCAGTATACACTCGCTGACGCAGTCTCAGAAATGGTTAAGAGCGCGAGAGATAGCCACCAGGTCAGCAACAAAAACACTACTCCTATAGGGCAAGGAGGGCTGCTCAACGTGGTCACCATGAACATACGCATACCCAGCATGGCCGCCTATAACGGAACCGTCTGTTTATACTACTTCTGCTCCGTGAAATGATTCAATGATTGTCTAGAATTGGTGACAGAGGGTCAATGGTGAAACCGAGGCTTTCGAGATACTGGACAAGTCTAACCGAAGTTGTAGGCGTACAATAGACCATGGAGGTGTATGGAAAGGGTAGTGAAAAGTGGGAGGTATAGGAAGGGACTCAAGGGAAGAAAGAAGGGAACTAACGCCAAGCACAATCGGAAAACCCGACCTTGGCCGTTGTCGTGGGGAAGGAAGGACGGCAGCTGGGAAGAGAAGCCTGTGATATGGGTGGTGAGGTGAGGCGTGAATATAGGAAACAGAAGAAGGCAGTAGCTGCTGCTGGCAAGCAAGGCAGGAACCCCAGCTTCAGCGAGAAGATCTGTCAGTGAACTCGTGTAAATGGCTCCCCTCACTAAACAGACACCGCTGTGATGGACAGGATTCAAGACACAAAAGCAAAAGGGGGCGAAGAATCATAGACCAGGCTGCCGTAATACAGACCATATTAGATGAGAGCCTCATACAGTTGCAGGAGAAATGTACGGTGCCTTCCCAGGCGGTATGGCCGAAGAATCATAGGCCAGGCTGCCGTAATACAGACCATATTAGATGAGAGCCTCATACAGTTGCAGGAGAAATGGCCGGTGCCTTCCCAGGCGGTATGGCTGATGCAGCTAAGAATTTTTATGTAGCGCCAACACTTTTCCTGTAGCTGTTTAAGGTTTAAAGACGACAGTCTGTCATCTCCCATATATTTTTTATAAAAATTTTAATTTATTTAATGTCGCTAGATTAGCATTTTGTTAAAACTAGAACCCCATTGTTTTTCGAGGCATGAGGAATAGCATTTTTAATTCATGTTTTAAAATATTAGTTACTGAAATGGTAGTTAATATTGCTAGGATTTTGTTATTTTAATAATTTATTATTGTGTTTATGAATGTGGCAATAAGTACGGGTTCTCCGCTTTTGTGTACTTGTTCTACTTTTAAGTGGATGTGTGAGATTCTAATGGTTGTCTGAATGTGGGAAGTAATAGCTTGTTTGCATGGTTACAAGACAGTCAGCGAGCCCTCTCCAGGGCGAGTTTCCCGTCCACACCACCGCTGATGTTAGAGGTTTTGCTAGTTTCCTGTAGCTTCCCACCTCCTGGCTGCTCACTCTTCACTTTTTTCTCGGATCGTGGTGAGGTAAGTATGGTTCTGATCTTGTGTCCGTGGAGATGGTAGCGATTCGTTGTCTAGGATGTTTAACTTAGACTCTTTATCTTAGATTCATTAATCAGATTATTTTTTTAAATTTCTTTTATTTATTTTTTATTTATTTATTTATTTTTATTTGGAACTTGCATGGAAATGTGTTCTAGTTTTTAATCAAGTGATTTCCAACAGATAAACGCGGTATTATTAGTTACAGTTTGATAACGGCCTGGTATATTCAAACCTTTTGATTATGTGGCGGTGTACGAACTCTATGTATATTCTTTCAAGCTTTGTGGGGTCCGATTTCTAATAGACGATATGTTCATTTTTGTACAGTGCATGTAAAATCTTTCTTATCGTTTCCTTCTGTGAGTGATATGTGTTCCACGTGGTTGGTTCTTAGAACAAAGCCTTCAGCTTCCTCTATTGCTTGCTCTATGCCCATCAGGCAAGTAACTATGTGTGTATCCTTCTGATTTCCACTAACATTTCGCGATTTTCTCTCCCTGCCCATTTAAACTTTGCTATTTCGTCCTCGAACTTTTAGTGTGCATTCAGTCTTTGTAAGCAATTCTCTCCAAGCCTTGTACAACCTCCTTCAATAGCTTTCTTATGACATTCCGTGTATTTCTAAGGGTTGCATGCCATAGTTTTTAATCTCACTTTTCCGTCTTTGTAATAATTTCACTCTTCTTGTATTTTGAGACTGGACTTCATCCGTTTCTGTAATCGCTCCCAATCGCATGTTGCTGCATGTCAGTAGCTTCCTTATGAAATTCTACGCAGTTCTAGGGGTTGCATGCCGTAGTTAATTTTCTTTATTTTTCGGAAAAAGAATTTATACATTTTTTACCGGTTTTCGAGACCACGTGGGTCCGAACTCCGACTTCAGGGGTTTGTAGCTAGTCACATGAATTCACGCTATTTCTCATAAAACCAGTGCCTAGATAGTTTACTTTCATATTGCAACTTAAGAGTCCTCTGTAATTTTTTGTAATGAATCCGATTTTTAACCACTTCACCTTCAGTGGAGTGCAGTCATGTAACGTAGCCTTGTGCCGCCATTATCGTGTTTGCTCGTGGTCTAATCCAAATGCAACTTAACTTTCCTATACTCACGAACCATCTCAAACCAGGCACGACAGACTAAGTCCATCTTCGCAGTTTTATTGTATATTCTGTTGTGTGGTACCTCCGGGTTTGCTGAATTTCGCCTACGGTAGCGGCGCCTGCTTCTGTCTCGTTTCAGCACGCTGATTTTGGTGAGTTTTGCTGTGTCATTGCGTGTTTATGAGCAAATGAGTGTTGATTGTAAATCCTCCCCCCAGTAGCGTTGAGTTCTGTGTAATTTCTGTTAAATTCAATGCTGAGCTGTTTAAAAAGAACCAGACAATTTTTTTTCTCACGAAGCATGTTCCTTTGCAACTTGTTAGGACACAAGGCGCTGTTTATCTTGAGAGGAATACCTTAACAAATCGTTAGCTGACTAACTATTAGCCGGCGAGCCATACGATGTTTTAAAAAGCGCTCTCCTATTGGTGGTTGGGCAACTGATGGCGCTACGCCAGCGTCCCCGAAACATATCCACAAGCAGAGCGGAAGAAATTTATGCAGACATCCACCCTCGTGCCCAGCTGTGTCCTGTCGCAAACTAACGGTGCGACGCTCTGACAGCGATTTCTTGAGCGAAGAGATTATAAAGAGACTGGCACAGCATTACATCGCGGACGATATGGACCCAGAAGATGATGTGCTCACGGGTGCGAGGGGATTCTTGTCCACTGTTGGTCGAGCTGATCTCTACGATTTTACGAGAGTAACTCGGGCGTCCGATCCTTGATTGTCGTGAGTGCACTCGTGCTCTCCCGATAATCGCCGGCCGCGGTGGCCGAGGGGACTGAGGCGCTTCTGTCACGGTCTGCACGGCCACTACGGTCGGGGGTTCGAATCCCCCCTCGGGCGTGGATATTTGTGCCGTCCTAGTTCGTAAGTAGTTCATAAGTAGTTTGTAAGTTTAGAGACTGATGACCCCGTAGTTAAGTCCCATAAGCTGTACAAACATTTGAACATTTTCTCCCGATAATCCATTTGTAGTATGGGGCAAAGTCCCACAGATAAATTAAGTTGGTCCTAATCCCCCGGTTCCGACCAAGGTTTTCGGGAGGTTTTCCTTGGTTGTAAGGCTTATGCCGGAAATGGTAAGTCCCTCCCACTTATTCCCAATTGGGATCCCCCCTTTTGCCCCACTATCAGCTTGTCTGATAATTGGCTGAATAGAACCGCGACCCTTTATGGGACGGACCTCAAACAGCCCGTTCCACTCCTCGGAGTGGAGAATGAAAAGAATAAGGGTTTTTTTATTTTTATTTTTTTTATTACACCCAACACAGACAGTGGGTTAGATTACGCTTGCAAGCGCATTTTTGTGTGGCAAACTGTTGGTTTAGTCTGAGACTGATGTACATGCTAATTTATAGGCAGAATAGCATTTATAGGGCGTTCTTGACTCCACCAAGACGCAGGGAAACTGCGGTCGCCAGTAATCGATCAAGTCAGACAGTACTCAGTTTCGGTTTCAGCGAAGAAGCAGATGGCAGCCGTCGACCCAGATAACGGTATTGTGTATGAGTAGTTTAGGCGAACGCCACCCATCCACAAACAGCAATAACAAATACATTTTTTTTATCATTGCGTAACGTTTCGGACTTTGAGACAGCCTTAAACGTTAACCCACGAAATTGAATTAATTTTATACTTAAGTAGGCGCTGTTTAGCCATTTTTTTTTTTTTTTTTTTTTTTTTTTTTGAAATGTCCTATACGTTTCATCTATCCTGTCAACCTATCTGAAACTTTGAAATTAAAATATCTATACATTGTTTTTATAAATTTGAGTTTTGTAAAAAGGTTAAATAATAAATCAAGTGATTAACAATCAGTTTTTCATTTCAGTAACTAGCGGCATCACATTAGTACCCGAATTGATCCTCACAAGTTACACTTTCTTAATTTTAAGAGTGTTTCTTACAGGAGATGTCATCTACGTCTATCTTTACGTAAGTGATAAAGTTTCATCGATTGTGGGTAGGCAAGGAGCATCTTTCTGAGTTCTGCGTGACATGGTGTTGATGTCTTCCTAGCAGAAGCCACAGGTACAATTGCAAACTATAAACAGTTGGAAGAGTAGAATGTTATCACATTGTCTCCTGCATCGTTTACAGAGATAAGGAAATGTAGAGGCTACATCACTTTTCTAACACACAGATAGCACTTCTCTTTTACTCAATGACTTTACGGCAAGTATGAAGTACTGTGTCCTTTCTGAGAGTAAATCGCAGAACTGTGATATATTCCATAAGTAAGTAGTTTCATTAGCAGACTATTGTGATTAACAGTTAAAACCCTCCCGGAAGTCTAGAAATATGATATCGATTTGAGATCACTTTACGATAGCACTCATTACTTCATGAGAGTAAGACCGACAGTTTCTGGATAACTGTTGATAATCTTTCTGTAGGTCGTTCTCTTCGAGATAGTTCCTAATATTTGAGGAGAGTATATGTTCTATAATCGTGCTGCAAACGGACATTAATGATATGGGTCAGTAATTTTGCGGATCACTCCTATTTCCTTTCTTCAATATTGAAGCGGCTTGTGCAACTATCTAGTCTTTGGGTACGGATCTTTCGCTGAGTGATCAGTTACATGTTGTAGCTAGGTATGGGTCTATTGCGTCAGCGTACTCTGAAAGGAACCTAACTGGTATACCATCGGGACAGGGAGACTTATTTTTATTAAGTGATTTAAGGAGCTGTAATACTAAAGCGAAATCGTCATCCCACAATGGTGGCAGCTGTTATTGTTTAAAATTCTGGAGTATCTGCTTTCCCTTATTGGTGAAGGCAATAACATCATTGACATTATATATCAGTTATTCGAATAGATATTCTACGAGTTGAAGACGAAGAGCATTTCATAAAAAAGATTAAAGCCATTGATTCCAGTTTAATTCCACCGTGCTGGATGTCACTGAAAGACAATATTTTACGCAAAATATAAGTAAATTCATTGTGGTTCGATGCAATGGATAAAGGCTGCGTTAAAGTCAGTCTTGATTTTTTGGGTTGGTCTAAGAAGCCTACGTGGTTTGATGAAGACCCAGTAGCCATATAAATTAAAAGATACGTTAACAGAATCGAGACACAAAGTACACGGTGATGATTGGAATTTTGTTTCTATCTATTGTCCTTGACGACTCGAATCAGAATTAGTTCTTCATAAGTATATTTTGTGTTTTGTCACTGAAAAAGTTATGTATTAATAAAAATATTTATATCGTTATGTGATATTTTATTTGACTTATACATGAACGGAAAATTCTCCTTTTCAAAGAAGTACATTTTAAAAGGACTAAGTTATTACTTCACAATTATGAACTGTCACTGAGAATGTATGAGTGAAAATCACTGATATAGTTGATGTTGAAAATTTAGGTTATATCTCTAAAAAGAATATGCTGCATCTTATCTTTTAAATAATATTGCGCGAGCAACGCTTCCGTGCCATATCTCAAGAGTTTAAATCGAGGCAACCATAGATTCAACTTATTTCTTGCTAAGTTGACCCAATATAATTGCATATGGAATAAAATAAAATAAAACTTGATGCGTATTATGATTAAGTAACTTATGAGTGTATATTAATAACAGTTACTTGTTTATATCTGCCATCTGCACAGTTGTGCAGAGGGGAAAGTAGGCAAGTATTCATTTTTCAGCTCCTTGGGATAGATTTCTCTTAGATGGTGGTCGACTTTCACAAGTAACTGATAGTGGAAGCTGGTCAAAAAATTTAATTAAACATTTCATTGTGTAGAACCATATGCTCTTAATTTAGATAGGCAAGATATTTGCGATGTAATCTATTCATGTATATCATTGATTAGCATATGTTCCTTATTAGCATTAAGTAACCATTGAGGGTTTATATCAAAATGAATGTTGAAAATGAAAAATGTCCGAATGCTTATTAAGCTTATTGGACTTAACCATGGGGTCATCAGTCCATAAACTTACAAACTACTTGTAAACTACCTTATACTAAAGAGAACACAAACATCCTTGCCCAAGGGGGGAATCGAATCCCCGACGGTGAACGGCATCGCGCATCGGTGCATAGCACCCGCAGAGCCCCGTCAAAGGGAAGGGCACACAACAAGCAATCCGAGTCGTCACCGTAGCGTGACTGCAGGGAACGTCTTCCATGTATTTGTAGCAGCAAGGTAATGACGTTGTTGTTGTTGTTGTTTGAATGTTTTCGGGCGGCAAAATGCAAGGTCATCAGTCCCAATTGCATCACTGGGCGTCACAAGAAAAAGCAGAAATGTGGAAAAAAGCCAATGGATTACAATAGCAAAGGGGGGCGGGGAAGACCCCCCCCTAGTCAGTAAAATGACAGTAAAGGATCCAAGAGACAACACTAAATGAGAGAATCACACAGAAACACCGAACAACGACAAGGAATGGAAAGTAAAAGCCAATGTTCCTGGTTGACCGACCATGAGACAAAAAAGAGGGAAAGTCAACCACTCAGCATCATGTGGAAACCTGAAACCGAAGGACATGAGGAATACAGACAGTGGATAAAAACAAAGCTTTAAACAGAGTGGTAAACACCACAGTCCCGAATTAAACCTAAACCTGAATCAGCCATTTGGGCGTCGTCACGCAAAACATCGGATAAAAGTGCAGGAAAATTAAAACTCTGCCGCAGGGTGACTAAAAACTGAGCAATCCAGCAAGATGTGGACTACAGTCAGGTGGTAGCCACAGTGACACTCAGGCGGGTCCTCGCCACGAAGTAGATGGCCGAGCGGTCTGCGGCGTGCCAGTCACGGTCTGCACGGCTACTGCGGTCGGGGGTTCGAATCTCCCCTCGGGCATGGATGTTTGTGCCGTATTTAGTATAAGCTAGTTCAAAAGTAGTTAGGGACTGATGACACTGTAGTTAAGTCCCATAAGCTGTACAAACATTTGAACAATTTTGAAGATGGCCGTGGCTCAGCTAAGTGGAGCCGGCACAGGACTACAGAGTCCAGGCAGCAGGCCCACATGTATGACTCTTTCGAACATTATTGGCAAAGAGGGTATTGCATCGTAATCTGCCATAATTTCCGCTTTCTGTTATATCAGCGCAATGCTGGGTTGCGTCCTCGCGCCTAGGGCTTAGTGCCCTATCCGACACGTAATACACAGCCTGTAGAGGGCTTTTCAGTAAGTGGCAGGGGGTGCACACGAAGGCTGTAGGGGTCGGTAGCATAGCGGACCTCTCTCTGCATCCGCGGCACCCCTATCAAACATGTGTGCTACCTCGGACTTGGCATTTCTGGCCGCGTGGGGCAGCCTACGGGAAGGATCCGTCTTGACCATCACGTCGTGCGGACCAGCAATTAAGCTTCGCCACACGCTCCGGTAACTGCTGTCCTCGCGAGACGACGCCCTTGGATTCCAGATAATGCGGACTTCACTTTCCAAGTAAACAGACTCCAGAAGGACAGACTTTCGAGTAGTTGCTTACAGTGTATTGTTCTAAATCCAAGGAGTAACTAAAAGATTTATTGATTTGTGTTTGAGTTTCCACAGTGGCATCGTAGAGTTATTATCAGAAGGAGGATAGCTTAAGTTTGGTAAGATTAATGGTTCTGTTACATAACTGTTTCAATAAAACGAACTTAAATATACACCAGTGTTCTTAAGAAGATTTGTGAGGAACATTTCACGATCAGCTCTTCATCAGTCTCAATGGGTGTTCAGTAGGCAACACATTTCAGGTGGTCCCAGAAAAGAAAACGATGGCTGTCAAGTGAGGGGAAGGTGCAAGCGATGCCACCGGCCCATTGTGCCCTCTCCAGTTCTCCCCAAAGGTTTCACACAAACGCATTCGCACTGCGTGTGTAAAGCGCGTATATGTACCACATTTGCTGTCACACATTGAGTGGAACATGTACCAGTTAGTGTGGGAGAGTTTCTCGAAAAATAAAGGTTAAGTAGATGTTTGCGTTCAGTCGCCGGGATAATATATATGGTCCGACTATATAATCACGTACCAAGCCAGCCCAAATGTTGACAGTGAAGCGACCAAGGTGACCGCGAAGAAAGGAGGCGTGCGGTTTTTTGCCTGCCTACAAGTGGAGATTGTGGCTGCATCAATCGTAAAAAGTTCACAGTTAGGACAATCGGTTGAACGGCACTCTTTTATAAAAACGACTGGCTGAGTTTATTTCGATATGGCAAATCGTGTGGCCTAAGGGCTTGAAACTTCTGAAGACGGTAGGGTGCAGATCATCTTCATGCCACACACGTCTACTTATGGAATGGCATACACCCATTTCTCGTGCTACACACAAACACGTTGAGGGTGTGCTTTCCAACACTGCTAATGCTTCCTGTTGAGCACACGGTACCTTCACGACAGCGACATAACACAAAAAGATTACATCCGGTTTCGAACTAGGGTTTAATGTCATATGTGCCAATATGATAACTTGTCATTGGGAAACTTACCTCCAGTGAACGTGTTACTGTTAGGAACCTGTGGATGCCATCTGGCACTCGACGATTCGCAAACTGCTGACCGTACCAACGTTGAGCAGCGAGAGCATTTCCATCCGCCTCACCGTAAGTACAGTGCATGCCTGCCCATTCCATAGAATATTAGCACAGCACGCTACTTATTGTCCCTTCCAGGCATTATCAAACATGAGGGTGTCACCGTTTGATGACAAAACTGACGCAGGGTGAACAGTCCCTATCAAACAGGCATGTGATCGGCAAAATGCAACGCGCACAGGTACCAGTAAATGGTGGAAAACCATAGTCATATTCCACCTCTGATATGTTCAAGTATGCCTACTGCAGCATTTGCAAATAAAGGTCATAAACCTGTAACGTACCCGTCGCCGTTTTTAATTTTTATTTTATATATCCTCGTGTCTGGACTGTGTATTTTACCATTCTGTCTGACACTGTGCCCGATAACTTGTACACTAAAGGTGCCTACTGCAAGCTATTGCGATGCAATATGGCTCCCACACGTTTGTATGTGGAATGACTTGTCTACACAGGCTTTATCCAGTTTGAGTACATATATGGGTTCCCGCCACGTGCGAAATAAGCACGCCCAACATCTTTAATGAAATTGAAGAGTCATAAGATTGACCCGCGCAACGGATAACATTACAAATGCATCTGAACTAATTAATCAGAACCAATATACGTACTCAAATGCAACGGATACGTTACTTTGTTATTTATGCTTCAGTGCACCATTGCAGGCCACAGGAAAGACGTTAAGTATGGAATTATTAGTGCTGAATAGGGTCATATGAACATTTAGAAATTGCTTCGACACGCATGCGGGATAAAATCGTTATTTATTTAACCACTAATTCTTTAAGATAAAAACTATGTGACATTAATTTAAATGCTAATTTTTATTAAGTAAGAGAATTTAAGTGCAACATTTTGTTGCTATCATCTGAATGGGCCACCTAGCAAGTTTCCAAAAAGGACAGGTTAATTTCGTCACTCGCAAGGATATGGAAGCAAGGAGCTTCCTCTGATTACCCGCTATGATTTACCACATTCACACAAGGCACGCAAAGAAGAATTACCGTGTGAGCCATCAAATTTGAATCCGCCCGGCCGTTGCGCGCCATGGGCAGCAAAGTGGTGTGAACGGACACTAAATATTACCCGTGAATGGGATTTGCATTACCGATTTTCTGATCCTTGCTAGACCATGACAGGGGATCACAAACCTCACAATGCCCGTCTAAGTGGTGAACATACGTGATCAGTGTGGCCCCCACACAAAAACCAAGTTACTGAAATTTAATTTAAAATAATTACCACCACGCTGAATAATTACTATAACACTATTGCAAGAGTAGGGTAAGCAATTGCAACAGACCCTCTGTTACCAGACTTACTATGTACTGACCACCACATGGCTAAACGTACACCCTGATCACATTGCATTAAGTAAACCATCATTATTCAGAGATTAATCCTACACATTTATGCATTAAGCAAATCTAAAACACACGAGAAACAAATTAAAACTAATAAATGACCACCATTGCACCAACTGGACTCACAAACTACAATTTATCCATTTCACGGCAAAGTCCTAGTTAGAAGGAAAATCACTGTAAATTTGAATATTGACCCTCCAAACCAATATGTACCGGAAACAAATACAAAAACACGGTCAACTAACTGGTACTCCTCATGATAATGTAACCAATAACCGACTTAGCAGCAACTTTAACCCACGACAAAGCACACACCATCTCGGTCTGATTCTATCACTTGAAGTCACCAAAAAATGTTGAAATTGACACCTATTGATTACTTCCGCTAACTGGTGGTGAAAGCGTCACCATGAGCAACATTGCTGAATATTCTCACCAAATCGTTACCAAAACCTCCGCGACACCAGCGAGCAGCTCTCCTCACGTCCGCACTCCGCTAGGCCATGAACCGATCTATTTCTCTCCCTAGGTGCCACACGGGCCAACCATCCCCTCTTGAACTTCGCAAGGACGGAGTGCCCCGATTGGCTGTACACCGAGGGTCCGTTACTACACCGCCTTCGCAACCCCTGGCTTGACCAGATCGACCCTCTACTTCAACCCTCAAACAAAACCTTTGCTGCAAGGCAGTCCTTGCCACAACTACATAGCCACAACCAAAGATTACAATATTGCCCATGTTACCAACACCGAAAGAAATATTAATATATTCCACTTGCATTCCATAATACACAAGGATGGGGGAAAGAGGAGAGTGACTTAAGAGAGGAAAGATATAAAATATACACCTTTGCCATCTCTGTTTCTACAATTGCTCTTCCAGTTTTCAACACCTGCCACAAAGTGTTGCAAGCCATTCCCAAGTGAATCAATTCCAATTTCATTCATTAAGTTGACATAATGAGACATCAGAGCAATGAAACGAAATGACAGTCTCGTTTCAAACTTAACCCGATGTATCTTTACCATCAGTGTCACAAATACATTCAAAACGTTGCCCTGCAGTCGCGCTACTGCGACGTTTCGGATGACATGTTGTGTGCTGACCCTCTCGACGGTGAGCGACGCTATTCAACAACATCTAGCGCAATACGTTAAGAGGTACGGAAATGGATTTCTAGGTGAAAATACTTGTTACAACCCACTCTAACTGTTTTCTCATATTCTACATTCATTTCAAATACAACCTGTATAATGACGATTCTGTTCTTATGTGCGTTATTGATGTTAGTAAATGGTTGCTGCCCCCGAAGAGTTAACACATTGTGTAAGGCATAGATCGCCGTGGCCATTTCTGCACAGTGTGTCACCCGTGCTTCGTGACTGGCAACATAGAGGTCTCCATGCCGTGCCAGGCGGCCCGTAGCACGCTCTGGACTTGCATTCGAGAGGACTGTGATTCAGAACCGCGTGCGGCCTTGATTTCCGCAATTATTCAAAATACTTCCAGGTAAACACCTGGATGCTTCCTTTCAAAGGGCACGAATATTTCTTTCCCCACCCTTACGAATGATGAGAGATTATCTATATTTAATGGTCACGCTGTTGACGGAAAACTAAACCTTGATCTACGGTATGGCATGATGATGTATACACACTGAACTGTTATGATCTTGTCATCGGTTTGCAGAACAATGAAGTTTATATGACGTTTAGTGTAACTATTAGATTATCTATATTTAATGGTCACGCTGTTGACGGAAAACTAAACCTTGATCTACGGTATGGCATGATGATGTATACACACTGAACTGTTATGATCTTGTCATCAGTTTGCAGAACAATAAAGTTTATATGACGTTTAGTGTAACTATAAAGAAGGAATGTACATGAAAACGTTATTATGACCTTCATCCACTGTCGCTTCTACTCCAAGCAATCCCTAACTCTTTCACCCGGCTATACCCCTGAAACACAATCTATAAGAAAATACGAATTTATTTTCATTAGATGTGATACACACATTTAATATTTATTTTTAATCATTTTAATTTAAAATCAGTCGTTAAATTTATACTCTTAAAGCAACATTTTGAATAATGTGCGAGTCTTGGAAACCGTAAAACAGGGTAACTTCGCTATCCTGAAGAAAGTAAAAGTAAGATATTTTGTTGGGAATTTAGTGCAGTTTAATTTTGGACTGGGAGATACTTTGTTTATAAGACGCGGGATAGACTTATTGGAGGAAAACATAAAATCAGGCTCCTGCATCGTAACGCTGACATCCCATTTGTCTGTGTACACAAATTGAAAAATACTGGATGGTCCATCGAGGACGCAACCCAGCATGGCGCAGCTGTCTGTTGGGTTGACTACATATGTCACATAGTGCAATTTTGAAAGACTACAATGCAATCCCTCTTTGCCAGTAGTGTTCGAATGTATCATACAATCACTGCGGCATCGTTGTACGGCGTGCATTCAAGCAGGAAGAAGCACTTTTTCTAACAGTTGTTAAATGTTATAACACTCCATACCGCATTGTCATTTAAATTGCTTCTACAAATACACTGAATACGTTACCCTACAGTCCCACTACTGTGACCACTGGGATTGCACGTTTCGTGCGCGCCATTTTGATGGGGCACAGCGGTATCCGGCAGCACCCAAAGCCGTATGCTATGGTTACGGATATGGATTGCCATGTAAAATATGCTTGTTTTGACCCACTCTATGAGCCCTTTCATTTTCAAATCCGCGGCGGAGTGGCCGAGTGTTTTGAGGCGCTATGCTCCGATGCGTGAGGCCGTTCCCTGTCGAGGGTTCGAATCCTCCCTTGGGCATGGGTGTTTTTGATGTCTGTAGTATAAGGTCGTTTATAAGTAGTTTGTAAGTTTAGGGACTGATGACTCTGCAGTTTAGTCCCATAAGCTTAACAAACATTTGAACAATTTTCATTTTCAACGTTCATTTGAGATAGACCCTCATCGGTTATTTAATAGTAATAAAGAATATATGTTATATAGCGTATCAGTAATGTATGAAATTCGAGTCCCATCTAAGAGTATATATCCCAAGGAACTGAATAAATAATACTTGCCTACTTTCCTCTCTGCACAACTGTGCAGATGGCAGTTATAAACAAGTAAGTGTTATTAATGTATTCTCATAAGTTAATCAATAGTAATACATATATAATAAAAGTATATTTTATTCCAATTCCAGTACTTAGTAGGTTGGCTTATCAAGAAATTTGTTGAACCTATGGTTCTTCTTTTTGAACCTATTGGGTCTTCCTCAAACCACGTAGGCTTCATAGACTAATCGAAAAACCAGATATGACTTTAACTCAGCCTCCATCCGTTGCATAAACTCACAATGAATTAGCATATTTTGCTTAAAATTTTCTCTTTCACTGACATCCAGCACGGTGGAATCAGACTGGAGTCGATGGCTTTAAACATTTTTGTAAAATGCTCTTCGTCTTCGCTCGTAGAACAACCGATATCTAGTGTCAACGATGTTTTTGCGCGAAGCAATTACTCCAGAATTTTAAGCAATAACGGCAGCCATCATGCGTATTTTGGAGGACGAATTCCCTTTAGTTTTACTGCTTCTTAAATTACTTAATAAAAATAAGTCTCCCAGACCCGATGGTATACCAATTAGTTTCCTTTCAGAGTACGCTGATGCAATAGACTCATACCTAGCTACAACATGTAACTACTCGCTCAGCGAAAGATCCGTACCCAAAGACGGAAAAGTTACACAGGTGACTTCAACGTCCAAGAAAGGCAATCGGAGTGACCTGCAAAGTTACTGATTTATATGATTGACGTCAGTTTTGCAGCACGATTTCTATCTCGAAGAGAAAGACCTATTAACACATAGTCAACACTGATTCAGAAAATATCGGTCTTGTGAAACACATCGAGCTCCTCACTAACATGAAAACAAAATGTTCAAATGTTTGTTAAGCTTATGGGACTTAACTATGGGGTCATCAGTCGATAAACTTACAAACTACTTATGAACTACTTACGAACTAGGACGGCACGAATATCCATGCCCGAGGGGGGATTCGAAACCCCGACCGTAGTGGCCGTGCAGACCGTGACTGGAGCGCCTCAGTCTCCTCGGCCACCGCGGCTGGCACTAACATGAAGTAAGGAGTGCTATCGACAAGTGATCTCAAATCGATTCTATATTTCTAGACTTCTGGGAGGCTTTTGACACTGCACCTCACAAGTGTCTCCTAATCAAACTACTTGCTTATGGAATATCGTCACAATTGAACAGTTTACTGTCAGAAAGGAAACAGTACTATGTAAGTGATGAAAAGTCATTGCGTAAAAGAGAAGTGATAACTATGTTGTACGAGAGTGATTCTAAACTTGAAAACTTGCTGTTACACAACTCTGCATATACTTTCAATTTTATTGCACAGTAGCTATCAAACGATGTACCTATCGCTCCTGCATGGAATAACCTAACAGCAAGTCACGTAGAACTCAGCAAGATGCTTCTCATCGGTCTGAGATAGTTCTCGGTGATATTACTTACACAAACTTTGATTACATCACCTGTATGAAAAAAACACACATATGTCTATGTAATACTAGTAAGGTCAGAACAGGTACAAAAATGACGTCAATAGCTACTGACAGTAAACACAGTGAAAGATTACCTAATTTATTTAGAAAAAAGGAATACGTCTTTATTACAATAAAAAATTAATTACAGAATTTCAATGTGTATTTGAGTAGAAGCAGTTAAACTGGGAGGTAAAGAAATTAAGGGGTAAATGCATCTAGAAAGTAAGTTCAGAATTATAAAAAGGACTTGACTTTAAACTGACAAAATGACATATACGTTCGAGACTGTAGCACTGATGAGTATTGTATTTCCTGTTACTGTTGGGAGTGTTGAATGCTTAAGCGCTTTGCACAAAGTACCATTTGTTGAGATGAATGCAAGCTGGGTAGTCGTCACTGAAACAAACCTAACTTTTTCTATGTCTCAATGATGTTCAGAACACCTAACACTTTGTAGTCTCCCTACTTGCGTGGTACCCTGATTACACAAATCAACCCAACGTGGTACCAATAAATTCACCCAAAGGCGTTAGCTTTACCTACCTGTACTTATTCGCATCAGACAAGAAGAGTCTGACAAACAAGCAAATATCGCACAATCTGATTACTGTTAAATAAGAGAGAACTTCAGATCATCTTGTGACAGTTGCTCTTCGCATTAAAGTACTGAAAAAGTGTCTTCTCTCTCACTTCTCCGTACACACTAGAATATGCGCAAAATACGGCTACAGACTGCTCACCAGACGAAGCGCCTGAGTGACAAAAATTCTCCCCGACGCCGACGCCGAATATATCCTTGCCTGTCGTTTTCCCCACTACTCGCCCCACGTCAGCGGAGCCTCCAACTACCAGACGCGCTTTCCTTTGCCGGTAGGCTTGCCCACGAACCGGCCAATCACGGACCTCCTACTACAGCATTTAGGTTCGCAAACGCTTAGCGATGAGCATGGACTTCCGCTCGCGGACGGGAGAACAGTGTCATGTTGCACCATAGTTTGCAATCAGATGAAATACACTGGCCAAGCACTGTCTTCAGTGGAATCCTAAATGACTAATTGTGACCTAAAACATTCTCTCTGTATATTTGTTAGAACTGGTAATTGGTCAAGTATTGAGAATAGCTAATTATCGCAGTTTCAGTCGAACGCTATACTTCGAATACCAACTACTCTGAAACAAATAAATAAATGAACTTATCTGTCAAGACATTACTTGAAAGCAGTAAATACTATTTCCCAAAGGTCCGAATAAGCAGGGAAATATGTTTCATTGACGTGACACCTTACATGATGTAGGGTCCCTACACTTTCTGAACTTTGTATATGATGCAGCAAACGAAGTTTCCAGCTGTCTTAGACTATTCACGGCTGATGTTGTCATTTATTGTTACGGTCTTCAGTACGCATATTGGTTTGATGCAGCTTTCCACGCTACCTTGTCCTGTGGAAATCTCTTCATTTGAGAATAAGAATGACAACCTACATCCCTTTGAACCTACTTACTGTGTTCGTCCTTCGACCACATTCTATGATTTTTACCCTACACACTTACTTCTGATGCTAAGCTGCCGATACCTCTTTGTCTCAGATTATTTCCTACCAATCTATCCCTTCTCTTAGTCAGGGTATACAAGAAACTCGTTTTCTCACACATTCGGTTCAGCACCTCTGCATTATTTACTTGATATACCCATCTAATTTTCATCACTTATTTGTAGCACCACATTTCAAATGCTTCTATCATCTGTTTGTCCAAAGTCCACATCATCCACATTTCACTCGCAGACAAATGCTTTCAGAAAGGACTTTCTAACTTTATATTAATATTGGGCGTCAACAAATTTCGCTTTTTCAGAAACTCTTTTCTTCCCATAGCAATTCTGCATTTTATATCTTCTTTACTTCTGCCATCACAAGTTATTTTGCTACCCAAATAACAAAACTCATCTACTACTTTTATTGTCTCATTATCTAATCCAATTCCTTCATCATCGCCATTTTATTTCTTCTCCCTCGACTTTAATTCATTTTCAAATTTCTTCTTGCTTTCCTTCACAGCTTGCTCATTGTGCAGATTGAACAACACTGGGGAAAGACTACAACCCTATCTTACTATCCTTTCCAACCTATGTGGATCTATCATGTACTTCGATACTAATAATTGCTGTATTCCAGCC
The DNA here is from genome assembly GCA_026315105.1 of Locusta migratoria. Classification (NCBI taxonomy): domain Eukaryota; kingdom Metazoa; phylum Arthropoda; class Insecta; order Orthoptera; family Acrididae; genus Locusta; species Locusta migratoria. Next base: position 408,234,563 of record CM048749.1, read on the forward strand.
AACACTGTGGAATGTTTTCTCCTAATCTACAAATATTAATAACGTAGGGTTGCCTTTCCATAGCCTATCTACTAAAATAAGTCGTAGTATGAGTATCTCCTCCATCTTCCTACATTTCTCATAAATCCAAATTGCTCTTTCCCAAGGTCAGATACCCAGTATCTTAAAATTCGTCTGTAAATAATATTTGTTACTATTTTGTGACCATGACTTATTAAACTGATAGTTCTGTAATTTTCACATTTGTCTACACTTGATTCCTTTGAAATTGGAATTATAACATCCTCCTTCAATTTGAAGGGTATTTCCCATGACTCATAAGAAAATGTTCATATGTATGTAATATTATAAGACTCAACGACTTAGGTTACCAGTACCTAGACGTAAAAACTACGGAAACTAACGTAAAATAAGGACGAGAAAATACACCCATGCCCGAGGGAGGACTCTAATTTCCTACGGGAAACATCCACACGCATGCAGTAAGGGACCTTGGTGCACTCTGCTATGCTGCCGCGGCATACCAGGTGAAACAATTTCTTCCTGAATGGCTCCCCTAACGATACGAGTAGTTCAAACGGAATATCATCTACTCCAGGGGCATTTCAAGAAACCTATTCTGTGTCCCAAATAACGGGTGCGGTTATATTGGTGTATGAATAGTCTCAACTCTTCTGTGAAAAAATATATGTAAAGAGTGCTCTCTGATTCTTCAACCACGAATATCTGCTCTTCGCATCTATCCTTTGTAATGCTTTGCTTGGGCTTCTAACTCTTTCATCGAGGAAGTAACTTCTAGGTATGGGTCATGGTGGAAGTTGGACACATTTGTTGTTACTGAAGTTCTCTGGTTTGGAAGCTCTAGATACACAAGGATAATATATACTCTATATTAATCTCTCTACTGCAGTTTCCCTGCAACCTTTATTTTTTATTTTTTTATTTTACTACCCCTCTCACACAATAAATGCATAGTCTCTCTTTTTGTTCCAATTATACTGTCTCTTCTTTCTATCACCTTCACACTGCTAAGGCTCTCAGCAGAAAAACGCACAGATACGTTCGCATTCCAAAACGTTTGGTCAGGAAGTTGGAATGAGGACCAAGGCGGCTGTCACTCTCTCTTATATATACGTGTATTTCTGGTGAAAGCCTTAGCAGAGTGAAGGTGAAAGAAAGAAGAGACATTATGAGTAGAATAAAAAGTGACAACTTGCATTTATTGTGAGAAGGGTAGTGAAATAAAAAATATAAATTGATCGAAACGGTAACATTGACAAAAAAAGAAAAAAAAAAGAGAGAGAGAGAGAGATTACAGGGGAACTGCAGAAGAGAGACTAATGTAGAGTATACATTATCTTTGTGCATTTAGAGCCTCCCAACCAGCGAACTTGAACAACAACAAATTTGTCCGCCTTCCAAAATGTTCAAATGTCTGTAAATCTATCGGACCAATCTGCGTGGCCATCAGTCCGTAGCTTACAAATTACTTAAACCTAGGTAAACAAACCTACGGACAAACACACACACCTATGCCCCAGGGAGGACTCGAACCTCCACGGCGAGTAACCGCGCGCTCCACAGCGAGGTGCTTTAGACCGCTCGGCTACACACACTGATACTATAATAGATATACTATGCCTGTCTGAGCATCACATTGTCACTGGCGTGGAAAATGTGAATGTCAGTGAATATAAATTAGCTTCAAAGGTAAGTAGAGGATTTGCCATATATGTCAAAAGCTATCACAGTGTAAAAAATTTAGAAACAAAAATGTTTTGTGTAGGGCTTAAATTGAGTGACGAATTATAATTGTGACAGTGTATAGGTCCCTTCAGAAAACTTACAGCTATTTCTAGAAAACGTGGCTGCCTTGTTGCGCTATCTGTCAGATAGGGGGAAGCAAATTATTATTTCTGGTGATTTTAAAGTTGATTCACTGAAAGGGTGTAATAGGAAGAAAGACCTGGAAGTCTTACTTGTCTCATTCAATCTGACATCCGTAATCGACTTTTCTATTCGGGTAGTAAAGGACAGCAGTTCATTGATAGATAACATTTTTATAGACCAAAATTAGATTAACAACGTACATGCTTGAACTGTTAAGAATGGTCTTTGTGATTATGGTGCACAGCTAGTAACAGTATACGACATAGCTCCGTTCAGTAATTCTAAATAGTCCTCCGGAGTTGAGCGTTCGATTAAGGACTTGACAACTAGAAATTCCAAAGAACGTCTACATCTGGGATGAGGTTTATTAGGAACATGATGTTAATTTACAATATAACTTATTCCATGGTACATTTCTAAGGGTATTTGTAAACTGTTTCGCTAACAAGCTAGTTAAATATAATTGGAAGAAACCTTGCAAAAAACATGGCTTTCTAAAGGAATAAAAATATCTTGTAGTCGAAAAAGGGAACTATATCCGCAATAAAGATTAATAACCCAGAAACAATAAGATATTATAAATTCAACTGTGCTACATTAACAAAAGTTATTAAAAATCAAGGAGCATGTGAATTATGTGTGAGATTAGTTTCACTAATAATAAAATTAAAACAATTTGGAGTACTATTAAAAGGGAGACAGGACAACCAAGACCATGAAAACAAATGAAAACTTAAGTAACAAAAAGTCAGAAGTTGAAAATATTCTTAATGATTACTTTTTAAATGTTGTAGAGAAAATACGATCTAAACGTTCTTTCGAAGTAGCAAAGCAATTAATGAAATAGGCCATACCTCCACAATTTGATGCAATTGAAATTCCAGCCACCTTTCGTTCAGAAAAGTTAGGAAAATAACAAACTCTCTCAACAGTAAGAGGTCATACGAAATTGATGGCATTTCCGGCAGGATATTAAAAGCTTGTTTCCCAGAAATAAGTAGGATTCTCAGTCGTATATGTAATAGATTTGTAATGCAGGGTACTTTCCCAGAAAGACTGAAATATGCTATCGTTAAACTTTTAAAAGGGTTCTTTGCTGTTCTCAATATGTATTAAATTCTACATTCACGAAGATGATAAGCTAGTTCTTCTTACTGATGATACAAGTATAGCTATGACGGCTGACATACAGGAATTAACTGATGAAATTGTAAATGATATCTTTCAGAAAATTATTAAGTGGATCTCTACAAATGGACTGTCATTAAACTTTGATAAAACCCAGTATATACAATGTCATACAGTAAATGGCACGACACCGTTAATAAATTGAGACTTTGAACATGAATCTGTAGCTAGGGTAGAAAATTCGAAATTTTTAGGTGTTCCCAATGACGAGGGTTGGAAGAAACACATTGACGATCTGCTGAAACGTTTGAAATCAACTACTCATGCTATCAGGGTCATTGCAAAATTTTTGTGAAACACATCTCAGTAAAATAGCTTACCATGACTATTTTTATTCACTGCTTTCATGTTGGGTCATATTCTAGAGGAAATTCAACGTTGAGTAAAATAGGCATTCATGCACAAAAGCGTGTAATCAGAATAATTGCTTGAGCCCACCCAAGATCTAGGGATGTTCACTGTAAGTTCATGATATACATATACGGAATTTGTTATTAACAATCAGACCCAATTCCAAAGTAATAGCAGAGTGCATAGCTACAACACTAGGAAAAAGGGTGATATTGACTATTCAATGTTAAATTTAACTTTGGCACAGAAAGTGGTGAATTATGCAGTCACAAACATCTTCGGTCACTTACGAAGTAGCTTCAAAAGTCTGACAGATAGCCAACTGATGTTTTAAAATAAATTACAGGAATTTCTGAATGGCAACGCCTTCTACTGTTTGGATGAATTTTTAGCTAAAACTTTTTAAAAATAAAAGATAAAAGTAATGAAATTTAGAAAAGAAAATTTTAAAAAATCCTTAAAATATTGTCATGAATAGAATTCATTTACTAAAATAACATATTCTACATGTCGTCTATATGATCTGTGGAGTAAGTATTAATCTAATATTATCAATAAAGACAGAGAGGGAAAGGAAATATTGATTTCCGCACTATAATGTTTGTTGAACTAATGTAGAGTACTTCAGTTTATTTTATTTCCTTCTATGCATTCAGACATATACTCGAAGCATATATTCTTTCGATTATAGTTTAATAGTTTGAAAAATTTTCTACGAACCGCATCTTGTAAGTTATAATTATTCAGTGACGTGGACAGGCCCGAAAGGACAGCCATGTCCGAAAGAATAGACACCATTGTTTGAAATATACGTTCGAAATTCTAGGAATTCCAAATGTTGGAACACTTTGGCCATTTCAGGTCATTGAAATAAGTTCAGCGGCAAACATAAAACTTTGTGCTGCACTGGCACTCGAACACGGATTTCCCGTTTCCAGAGAAAGAACTGACACCATATCAATAATTTTATATATGCCCCCAGAGGTAGTCGACAATTTCTGTGTGGACGCTTTAATTAGCTCGATCCCTTCCGGGAACCCACTACAGGTTTCGAGCAGGAGGAAGTGAGAGGCAAGGTGCACTTTCATCTTAGTGTGCCACAAGCTGAGAAAGAAAGAGTGCGTGTTAAGCCTACTTGGTGAAGGCGACAGCTGGTCCGATGTAAATTTGCTGTTTAATTTATTTAAATTCACTGAATAGGTCCAAATGTTGAAATACTTCCAATACGAATTACATGATGTTCTCCTCCAGAAAACTAATTGATTCTGACGGGTGTCTTTGTTAAGCTCATTGTTTTTTTACACATGTTTCTAAATATCGAAACATAACTACATTAAATAGATGGGGCATTAAGTGTCCTCTCTTTCGTGACCAGTTTGGGTCGCGTTTTCAACCTGTAAGGGCTCACGACTCGGGTACAGGTTTTCACGTAACGTCGCGAGACCTAAAGACTCAAATAATTAGAGCTATTCAGTCTCACCAATAACTTTTTACTGATTTTGATAACAAACAGGGCCAAAGTGTTCAGATTGATAGAGTATTTATTATTTTCCAAGACGGTAACATCCTACTCGCGAAGCGCTACTGGGTAGAAGTGTACTAAAAGGCTCTTTTATTTAAAATAAACTTCCATGAAAAATTTAATCAAAATCGGTAACCAACATGTGAGATACTCTACATGTGAGTCCAGATCTATAAAGCTTGTTACATAAGATAAGCGATGTACACATTGAAGAACGAGGTTACTTACCATTATGGGAGGGCTTGGCGGCAAGCAGCGTTGGCCGACCTGAACCGTGGCATCATCGCACCTCATGGGAACCTTGACTCGATTCTGAGCTGCGGCCTCGCCAATTGCGACGTCGCCAGCGAGTAGCGCCAATATGGCGCACAAGGCGATGAGAGACATCCGCATGGTGCTGCTGCCAGACACAGACTGACCAGCCGACGGCAGGCTTTCCGGTTTTAAAGCCTTAGCTGGACGGCGTTAATGATATGCTGCTCTACGCCAGGTGAATCAAGGAGGAAAGAAACGCTTGTGCGGGGAACTGTGTAGTCTTTCCGTGTGCCTTCGTCGGAAATTGGTTCAGGAAAAGCAATAAAATCCTGAAAGCTAAATTATTCTTAACGGCCGAGATACATTTGTGTGCTGTTAAGAGCAAAGTAATAATTTTCATGTAAGTAGAATCCCGCAGCAAACCGGTTGGCCGTTGGCCTTACATGGTATACGCGCTACGCTGCATGCCATAAACTTGTGCTTCCGGAATGCAGCGTCGAGGTCGACAGGTGTGGTTAGAAGCCCCGCAACAGTGATGTGGCTGCATGCAGCCGGTGGGATGGGATATCTGTCCCGAGAAACCTCGAGGCACGTCATCTAATAACTGCCTCACTCTCTTCTAAGGAATACATAGTAATTCCAGAGGCAGAAATGTCTCGTTTCTCTGAATTTAAACCTTTCTCCACCGAAAAATTCTTACGTGATAAGACAGACGGTTTTACGTGAAGAAAAAGGAAGCTTAAGAATTAACGAACTCTGATTAGATTCGATTAGCATTTGATCCGTACATTATGAATGCAAATTTTCGTAATGATGTGCAATGTATCAGTTTATTAATATGTACACTACGGACCGCTGAAACTGCTACACCAAGAAGAAACGCAGATGATAAACGGGTATCATTGGACAAATATACACTGCTGGCGATTAAAATTACTACACCACGAAGATGACGTGTTAAAGATGCGAAATTTAACCGTCAGGAAGAAGATGCTGTGATATGCAAATGATTAGCTTGTGGTAGCATTCACACAAGGTTGGCGCCGATGGCGACACCTGCAACATCTACATCTACATACTCTGCCAATCACATATAAGTGCCTGGAAGAGGGTTCATCGAAACACCTTTATACTAGCCTATTCATCTCCCATTCCACCTCTCGAATTGCGCGCAGGCTGAAAGAACATCTGAACCTCTCCGTTCGAGTTCTGATTTCTCGTCTTTTATTCTGATGATAATTTCTACCTATGTAACTGGGAGTCAACGATATATTTTCGCATTCGGAGGAGAATGTTGGTGATTGGAGTTTCGTAAGTAGATCACGCCGCAGCGATAAGCGCCGTTGTTGTAATGCTTCCCATCTCAGGTCCTGTATTATTTCCGTGACGCTGTCTCCTCTGTATCGTGACAATGCAAAACGAGCTGCCCTTCTTTGAACTCTTTCGATGTCCTCGGTGAAACCCACCTGATAAGGATCCCACACTGGGCAGCAATACTCCAAAAAAGGACGAACAAAACTTGTGTGTGCAGTCTTTTTAGTAGATCTGTTGCATCTTTTAAAGGTTTTGACAATAAAACGCAGTCTCTGGTTCACCTTTCCTACGACATCATCTACGTGTTCTATCCACTTTAAGTCTGAAATAATAGTAATTCCTAGATATTTTGTGGAGTTTACGGCCTTCACGTTTGATTGATTTATCTTGTAAACAAAGTTAAGCGGATTTCTTTTCGTGCTCATGTAGACGACTTCACACTTCGCATTATTTAGAGTCAATTGCCAATTCTTACACCATACTGATATCTTATTTAGATCGTTCTGCAGTTAGTTTTGATCTTCAGATGATTTTACTAGACTGTAAATAATGGAGTAATGTGCAAACAACGTAAGAGACCTATTTAGATTTTCTCCCAAATCGTTTATGTAAATAAGGACGATCAGTGGACCAATGACACTACCCTGTGGAACGCCCGATGTAACCTCTGTTTTATCAGTACAAACTGTGTCCTCTCTGACAGGAAATCCTCTTTCCAGTTGCAAATTAGGGGCGATATACCATAACTACGCAATTTGATTAAAAGTCGTTTGTGAGGTACGGAATTAAAAGCGTTCTGGAAATGAAGAAATACGGAATCAATTTTAGAAACCTTGTCGATAGCTCTCATCTCTTCGTGTGAGTAAAGAGATAGTTGTGTTTCGTATCAACGATATTTTGTAAAGCCGTATTGCCCATGGGTCAATAGATCATTCTATTCCAGACAATTCTTAATATTTGAATACGGGATATGTTCTAAATTCCTGCTGCAAATTGACATCAGTGAAATAGGCCTGTAGTTCAGTGTGTTACTACTACTGCCTTTCTTGAAGATAGGTGTGACCTGTGAAACTTTTCAATCTTTTGGTACAAATGATTCTTTGAGAGAGCGGTTGTATATGGCTGTTAAGTAAAGTGCTATCTCTTCAGCATAATCTGATAGAAATCTAATGGGTATACAGTCCGGACCAGAAGTGATTTAAGTTGCTTCACTACTCCGAGGATATCTACTTCAACGTTACTCTTACGGCCTCTGTTCGTAGTTGGAACTCGGAAATATTTGTTTCGTCTTGTTTGGTGAATGAGTTTCTAAAAGCTATGTTTAGTAACTCTGCTTTTGTAGCGTTATCATCGGCAGGATTGCCATTACTATCACGTAGTGAGGGTATTGTTTTTGTTTTCCCCTAGTATATTTAACATATGACCAAAATCTCTTAGTATTTTCAGTCAAATTTAGAGAAATAGTTTCGTTGTGATAAGTGTTGTAGGCGTGATGAAATGTGGAATGTGTACAACCGATTATCCATACACAAACAGCAGTTGACTGACGTTGCCAGGTGAAATGTTGTGATGACTCGTGTAACGAGGAGTAATGCGTACCACCACGTTTCCGACTTTGATTTAGGTCGGATTGTAGCCAATCGTGATTGCGGTTTATCGTATCGCGACATTGCTGCTTGCGTTGATTACGATCCATGACTGTTAGCATAATATGGAATCGGTGGATTTAGGGAGGCAATACGGAACGACGTGCTGGACCCCAATGGCCTCGTATCACTAGCAGTTGAGATGAGAGGCATCTTATCCGCATGACTGTTGTGAGACGGGGGCTGTAATTAGTCTATTTTTCATACTAACCTTATGTTACTGTATCTTTCTCTTTACGCTACTTATTGAAATATGTAACATTTTGCTTTGTAGATCTTTATTTCTTTTGATTTCTGTGCCTTTGGGGACACATCAGGGGTTATGGGCTCCTGGGATTTTAGTACATTCTACGTTTATATGAAAATTTCGGGATTTTAATGTTTATTGGCGCGGCTTGGCTGCTAAAAAGTGGTTTTACATGTTGGGCACGGCCAAGCCGCGAAGAGCAGAGACGCTCTTGGGGGTCTGTCCCTCCCACCAACTTTCGCTCACCTTCGGGGAAGGACGGATGGGGCTGGTGTGACCTGTATGGCGCGACGCTACAGGCGGCGGACTGTGTGGAACGCTTTACACAATGCTGGCCCGCGGTTTATGGTGGGCGATAGCGGGGACTGCCTTTTTAGTCATTCGGCGTTATCTAGAAAATCTTCCTAGAAAGCAGCAGAGTTTGAACACAGGTAGTGTGACAAATGGCTCGGTTGAGAGGAAAGTTTTCTGCCCGTCTGGCGCCCCAGGGGTTTCGCTCTAGCGGCTGTATATATAGCACAACGTTAACATTTTTAGGCCGTGTAACCGTAGCTAGGAGCAAGGTGAAATTCCTTGCAGGGCATTCACCCTGGGAACGATGAAATTCACGGGAAGCGTTGTTGGTTTGGGCCGAGCCTCTTGGCAGCCGCAGAGAACGCGTCCTGATTCGGCAGAGTATTTTAGTATGACAGCTAAACAATTTGTCAACTGCGCTACGCCATCCGATTGGTTGGACTATTGGCCGTTAGCAGAGATTGGTGCTTCTTTTCGCCTGGCACATTTCGCCCGGCACTTGCCGTGAGCTGCGGCAGAGCGCGAGGAGACAGTCTCTCGTGTCTGAGCGTCCGAAGTGTACGGACCTCGGGAGACACGGAATACTCCGTTTAGATTCGAGGGGAGTACATCGTCTTAAACTGTCCTCTGGTTAGACTTGTGTGTGATTCCGAAGATTCTGACCTTGTAGAACTTGTGCTTACTTCGCGGACGTTACAATGTCCTGCGGTTACGCTGTGAGCGGCCACAGTTTAGTTTTCGTTTTGCTAGAAGTCTCTAATTGAGCATTCGCGCCTTTGCGAATCAGACATTGTTTTTACATATCTTATTACGCAAGTGACTGATCGATTTGTGCCAAGTGGCCGTTGTGTCACCTATGCAAAATATTGTTTAGTCTACTACCGTGATAGAATCGCACAGCAACTGCTTAGCGACGCCGACGCCAGTGACGCTGTGTTAAGTTACATGTCGACCCTGTTTGGCAACAATCAGAGCAAAATGCCTCGGACCTTTGGAGGGGATGGAGTCCCACCTCTAATTGACAGACCAGGGACTCCTCAGATACGACTTGGAAACGATCTGGAATGAGATGGGGAGCTATTAATATCATTGGGGATTACAATGGGAAGAAGGTAGAGCTGGCGGAGGCTTCAAGTAAGATGGGGTTAGATGTTTTAGCTGTTTGTGCCGTTAGAGTAAGGGGACAAAAACAGGACGAAGCCGGAGAATACAAGGTCTACCTGTCAGGAGTTAAAGTAGGAAGAGCACAGTGGGGTGTAGGATTTTACATCAGGAAAGCAATCGAACCCAGCATAATTGCAATAAGGTATGTAAATGAACGACTGATGTGGATAGATTTGGCCATCTCCAGTAAGAAAATTAGGATTGTGGCAGTGTATTCACCCTGTGAAGGGATAGATCAAGATGAGATGGACAGATTTCACAACGCACTTAGTGATGTAGTTGTTAGAGTGAAGGATAAGGATAGTGTTTTACTCATGGGTGATTTCAAGGCCAGGATACGAAATCGAACAGAAGGTTATGAAAAGGTTATGGGTAAGTTTGGAGAGGATATGGAGGCCAACAGGAACGGAAAACAGCTCTTAGATTTCTGTTCCAGTATGAGTTTAGTTATCACAAACTACTTCTTTAAGCATAAAGACAATCACCGCTATACTTGGGAAGGAAGGGGAACCTGATCTATCATTGACTACATAATAACAGACCAGGAATTCAGGAAGACAGTCAGGGACACACGTGTTTTCAGTGGGTTCTTTGATGACACCGATCATTATTTATTCTGCAGTGAAATTGGTTTTGTGAGACCGAAAGAGCAGAAAGTCAGGTCCGTGTGTAGAAGGATAAGAGTGGAGAAGCTTCAAGACAAGGAAATTAGGCACAAATACATAACAATGATCTCGGAAAGGTACCAGTTAGTTGAATCTAATGATTTACAGTCACTGGAAGAGGAATGGTCAAGGTACAGGGACACGCTACTGGAAACAGCTAGAGAATGTCTTGGAACAGTAGTGTGTAAAAGTAGGAAGAATCAGAGAGCCTGTTGGAATGACACAGTCAAGGCAGCCTGTAAAAATAAAAAGAAGGCATATAAAAAATGGCTCCATACTAGAAATCAGGCAGACAGAGAAAGTTATGTTGAAGAAAGAAACAAAGCCAAACGGATAATTGCAGAATCCAAGCAGAAATCATGGAAAGACTTTGGAAACAAGCTAGAATCTCTGGGCCAAGCCGCGGGAAAACCATTTTGGAGCGTAATTAGCAATCTTCGAAAGGGAGGGAAGAAGGAATTAACAAGTGTTTTTGACAGGTCAGGAAAGCTGCTAGTCATTCCTGTGGATGCCTTGGGCAGATGGAGGGAATATTTTGAAGAATTTCTCAATGATGTATCAGATTTTCAGGTAGAATGGGATAGGAACCACAATGGAAACAGGATCTCATTTGAGGAAGTAGAGAAAATGGTCAGTAGATTACAGTGCAATAAAGCGGCTGCGGTGGATGAAATTAAGCCGGAACTCGTCAAATACAGTGGAATATCAGGTGTCAAATGGTTACACAGGATAATTGAATAGGCATGGGAATCGGGACAGGTTCCGTCTGACTGGACGTAAGCGGTAATCATGCCAATTTTCAAATATGGATACAGAAAAGATTGCAACAACTATCGAGGTATCTCTTTAATTAGCGTTGTAGGCTCAGATATTGTTGAAAGGAAAGTGCGAGTACTAACTGAGGACTATTTAGATTAACATCAGTGTGGGTTTAGACCTCTTAGAGGCTGTCAGGACCAGATCTTTAGCTTACGCCAGGTAATGGAAAAGTGCTATGAGTGGAACAGGGAATTGTATCTATGTTTCATACGTCTGGAAAAGGCTTACGACCGTGTTCCTAGGAGGAAGCTACTGTCAGTTCTTCAAGATTATGGTATAGGAGGCAAACTTCTGCAGGCAATTAAAGGGCTTTACCTAGACTGTCAGGCAGCAGTTAGAGTAGATGGCAAATTAAGCTCATGGTTCAGGGTAGTTTCAGGAGTAAGGCTGTAACCTGCCACCACTGTTGTTCATAGTATTCTTGGATCACATGTTGAAAACAGTAGACTGGCAGGGCGGGATTAAAGTAGGTGAAAACAAAATAAGCAGTCTCGCATATGCGGATGACTTAGTTGTAATGGCCGATTCGATTGGAAGGTTGCAAACTAATATTTCAGAGCTCGTTCAGAGGTGCAAGTATTATGATATGAAGATCAGCATCTCCAAAACGAATGTAATGTCTGTGGGAAAGAGATTCAAACAGATTGAGTGCCAAATAGGAGGAACAAACTTAGAACAGGTAGACAGTTTCAAGTATCTGGGATGTATTTTCTCACAGGATGGCAACATAGCGAAAGAACTGGAATCGAGGTGCAGCAAAGCTAATGCAGTGAGTGCTCAGCTAAGATCTACTCTCTTCTGCAAGAAGGAAGTAAGTACCAAGACTAAGTTAGCACTGCGCCGATCTATCTTTCGACCAACTTTGTTGTATGGGAGCGAAAGTTGGGTGGATACAGGTTACCTTATTCACAAGATAGAGGTTACAGATATGAAAGTAGCAAGAATGATTGCAGGTACCAATAGATGGGAACAATGAAGAGAGGGTGTCCATAATGAGGAAATCAAAGAAAATCTGGGAATGAACACTATAGATGAAGCAGTTAGAGCGAACAGACTGAGATGTTGGGGTCATGTTACACGCATGGGAGAAGCAAGGTTACCTAAGAGACTGATGAGCTCGTCAGTGGAGGGTAAGAGGACTCGAGGTAGACCAAGAAGAAAGTCCTTAGATTCGGTGCAGAATGTTTTTGAAGTGAAAGGCGTAACATCAGACGAGGAATCAATGTTAGAAATGAATAGGGGATCATGGAGGAATTTTATTAGAGGTACTATGCTCCAAACCGAACGGCTCCCACCGCCTGCTGCCTGTGAGCCTGAGACACTGCCGTCAATGATCATCTGTGTGGGTAAGATGACGCACTAGCTGGAGGGTTATATGAATCAGACTTGTTGCATTCGGTCCCTTATTTTATACTTTTGAGATCTGCCTATTTACTTTGGGGAGCTCAGGGCTAACGATTATTTCAACCTCCTGTGTAGCCAATCTAATAGCATTCTGTTTTGCAAAACCTCCGACCTTTGACTCAGCCAGTCATTTTTTTGTCTCTCAATGTTTTAACATTTGTAAAAGATTGTGTGAATACCATGATCGGTTTTAGATGATAGGAAATGTCATCTGAATATTTAATTATAATAAATTGATTTTGAGCAGATCGTCTTTCATTTAAGAACGTTCCTTTCTCACTATTTTGGAGGGGAAACAGAAACGTTACACTGTAACGGATCGTGCAGCCACGTCTCGATCCCTGAGTGAACAGATGAAGACGTTTGCAAGACAACAGCCATCTGCACGAACAGTTCGACGACTTTTGCAGTAGCATGAAGTATCAGCTCGGAGACCATGGTTCCGTTTACCCTTGACGCTGCATCAGAGACAGGAGCGCCTGCGATGGTGTACGCAACGACTAACCTAGGTGCACGAATGGCAAAACGTCATTTTTTCGGATGAAGTCAGGTTCTGCTTACAGCATCATGACGGTCGCATCCGAGTTTGGCGACATCGCGGTGAACGCACAATTGAAGCGCGTATTCTTCATCGCCATACTTGCGTTCCGTCCGGCGTGATGGCATGGGGTACCATTGGTTAGACGTTACGTTCACCTCTTGTTCGCATCAACGGCACTTTGAACAGTGGCCGTTACATTTCATATGTTGCTCTACAGTTTATTCGATCCATGCGAAACCCTACATTTCAACAGGATAGTGCACGGCCGCATGTTGCAGGTCCTGTACGGGCCTTCCTGGATACGGAAAATGTTCGACTTCTGCCCTGGCCATCACATTCTCCAGATTTCTCACCAATTGAAAACGTCTGCTCAATTGTGACCGAACAACTGGCTCGTCACAATCTGCCAGTCACTACTCTTGATGAACTGTGGTATCGTGTTGAAGCTGAATTGGCATCTGTACCTGTACACGCCATCCAAGCTCCGTTTGCCTAAACGTCCAGGCGTAACAGTGCCGTTGTTACTGCCAGAGGTGGGTGTTCTGGGTACTGATTTCTCAGGATATATGCACCTAAATTGCGTGAAAATGTAATCACATGTCAGTTCTAGTATAATAAACTACTGGCCATTAAAATTGCTGATGATAAACGGGTATTCACTGCAGGATCCGTTACAGCCATGCGGATAAGATGCCTGTCATCTCGCCTGCTAGTGATACGAGGCCGTTGGGATCCAGCACGGCGGTTCGTATTGCCCTCCTGAACCCACCGATTCTATATTCTGCTAACAGTCATTGCATCGCGACCAAGGCGAGAAGCAATGTCACGAAATGATAAACCGCAATCGCGATAGTCTACAATCCGACCTTTTATAAAAGTTGGAAACGTGATGGTGTGAATGCTCTATAAAGCTAATCATTTGCATATCACAACATCTTCTTCCTGTCGGTTAAATTTCGCGCCTGTAGCATGTCATCTTCGTGTTGTAGCAATTTTAATGGCCAGGAATGTATATAGAAGTATTTTCCTTCCTCGCGACCCACGCTGTCAAGCCAAGATCCCCATTCTCTGAGACACACAATGTTAAACTAAAGCATGCCTAGAGGAGTGATGGTGCTTACCAGTCCCCATTTGGGTTCGTGAAGCTAGTACTCGGCAAGCAAATGCTGAAAACCATAGACATTTTTGACTGTACGTTCACAGGTACAAGATACTATTGGCACCTGTGGTAGCTACTGAGACTTTATTGAATGATATTATTATACAAAGCCATACATAGTCCAATATGTGTAAGTTTTGTATGGTCAATATATATTAGTTTAGACGACATATAAAAACTACTTAAAGTCACAGGGATATGGGGTGCTCTTAGGGTGAGGAGAAAGGTGGATTCACGAAAGAGATTTTTCGAGAGGCCCATATTATTTCAACGGAAACTAAGGGAGCTCTTGTGCTAGGTATTCACTGCAATTCATTGTATGACAGTGCCATCCTTTTCACATCGAACAATGTCTCCCTTACCACCTAGACACCCAAGAACAGCATATCTATAGTGATGAGAACTCCCTTACTCAATATGCTGTAAATCTCACAAAGGCCTTTACTATTCCAGTCACATGCTTATAGTACACAAACAAAGGCAGGGAAACCTGTGATGGAATCATGTGGTTACCATCTACGCTGCTATCATTAGAAACCTTTTTCTATTGGGATGACCA
This sequence comes from Locusta migratoria, assembly GCA_026315105.1. NCBI lineage: Eukaryota > Metazoa > Arthropoda > Insecta > Orthoptera > Acrididae > Locusta > Locusta migratoria. The sequence continues at coordinate 408,249,581 of CM048749.1, forward strand.
TCCAGCCATCCAGTAGATTGAACGGGGCTGCGCCAAACATGGTCAGAAACAAGATAAACCACCCTGTAGCACAACTTGTACCTAAGCACTGATGGTTTGAGGTTTTACAGGAACCAAACTAATATGATCATCAGTCCTTTTTTACAATCACAAAGATGACATAAAATATCGCTAAAATGGTACATACAATGTCGTCTACATCAAACCGTAGATGGAAGATGACAGAAATAAAAGAAGCAAATAAAAGGGGAGAAAGGAGAGACATTTAAAAGAGAGTACTAGAGTGTCTAGTCTGCGAGTTCACAGAAAGAAAAGAATGTCCAGCGACTCTATAAGACATTGAAATCATCTGCCTAAAAGAAAATTAAGCAGGTACAGAGCAAATTGTCGATAAATATCAGATGGTATTATATAATCCGCTGTTACGAATAAAATTTAAAACAGAATCAACCCCAGATTCATTGTTACCTAAAAGAAGGTTTAATGAGTCAGGGATATTAAAAGACTGCCTTTTAGCGGCGAAATAAGGGCATTCCATTAAGATGTGGGCAACTGTCAAATGCTAACCACATTGACACCAAGGAGGGTCCTCGCGACGCAGAAGGTAACCGTGCTTCAGCCAAGTATGGCCGATACGGAGTCGGCAGAGGACGATACGATCCCTGCGGAGAGTCTGCATGGTCGACCTCTACATTCCGTTGTCTCCTTTATCGCCCGAAACTTGTTGGGTGTTTGGAGGGAACGCTATTCCTCATTCCACAGCCCAAGAACTCGACTATGTAACATCGAACGGAGCTCATTAGCTGGGATGCCCATATCAAAGCTAGGTTCATGTGATGATGAAGACTGATTGAGGGCGCTCAACAGTGAGGATTTCAGCACCCGGGCATAATGTGATTAAGGTGAGAGTTAAAAAGGTTCTTTTCAAGATTAGGAAAAAAATATAAAATGCAGAATTCAGCAACTGCAGACAAACCTGCGTGCAGCAAGAATCAAGGTAGGTAAATGCCAACATCATTACTTTTTCTAAAATGTAGAACGTTAACGAAGAAGTTAAAATGAAAGATCAGAGGACGCAAGCTGACTGGGTGCAGGAAGAAAAGATATCAACCCACACAATCTACAATACACCAAATTCTCCAGCCTATAATCTTAGGCTAGAGTCCAGAAATTTCCCAAAATCTTAAACGTTTGAACAAACTCGCCGCGTCATCGCCTTAAATATGTGGCAAATCTGCACTAAGATCCGCCTCTGTTCTTTGTGCCCGGTAAAGGTACCCACTATTAAAATGTGGCTTACAGTATTCTGTACGCCACAGGCAGCACATATCGGGGGCTCTTCTCGTCGGAGGAGGAATCCGTGGGTAAATGGACAGCGCACGATTCGCAGGCGAGTAATGGCGCCCTCATCCCTCCTCATGGGCCGACAGGAAGATCGCCAGACACGGATAGTGGGCTTCATCAACCGCAACTTGTTATCCGATACTGACAGCCATCCCTCCTCCGACGACTGCAAAGACCGCAGCCGCAACAAGGAAGTGGCAATCTGTAGAGGAATAAGGCACCGTGCCGCTACTCTGTCTCGGCAGGGCTCCAACATGTCCCGGCACCCGTATATCTTGCAATAACGCCACAAATGGATATAGCTGACGTAATGCCTGCAGCACACTAAGAGTCGAAGTAGAGAAGAAACCGATTACCCCGAACTCTTCTGATCTGCTCCAGTGCTTTTATAATCGCATAAAGGTCTGCAGAGAAAGCAGAATAATTCTCAGGAAGACGAATCCAGATGACGTGGTCAGGGAGAACGCCAGAGCAGCCGACGGAATCATCCTGTTACGAACCGTCAGTGTCCACCACTGTATAAATGTGATGCGTGCCTTAAATATTAAAACACCCTAACCGAAAGGTAAAGTCTGAAGTTTCACCTTTATTAAGAGTCTTGAGATCTAAAACAAGTCTGGACTTCCGGAAAAGTTAACCTCGACGTGAAACACCGAGATCTGCCATTCTCATCTCTATAAGGCCTTGTAGCCCGTTGCCGATTATGAAAAAGCATTTGCAATGGAGGATTATGCAGGCGTGAAGGGTGCGGACAGCGTTTCGTACGCCTGGCACACCATTAGCAGCTGTCGCCTGATATTTAGCGGCGGCTCAGCAGCCTCAGCACAGAGACTTCGTATGGGGCTTGTTCTGAATGCCCCAGCGGCCAGCCGAATTCCTGTATGGTGAACCCCATCCAGCATTTTTTAGTAGGATGGCCGTGCAGACCCATAAATCGTGCACCCATAATGAAGCCGCGATGGCACAAAGACGAACAGGCAAGTCCTGTCTGTGCTACATGACGTATGGCTAATACATTTTAAATGTATTAAACATAAGGAGAGGCGCTGAATTAAAATTTATGCTGTGGCTAGGATTCTAACCCAGGACCTCCTACTTACTAGGTAGGCACAGTAGACTGCTAAGCTAACAACGCGTTGAAGTCAAAGCGATTACACGGACTGTCTTAAAGCACGTCGCCCTCCACATCACATACTTTATTTCTGCCTCAATGTTCCCTGTGAAATGTGTGTAAAATTGCCAGGGCTCTCCTATATTTGAATAGCACCCTAAAATAGAACGTGAATGCGTATCAAATTGTCAGGACTCTCCTATACTGGAATAGCACCCTTTGGTAGGGTGTTATTACAATATAGGAGAGACCTGGCAGTTTTATACGCATTTCACAGAGAATATTCAGGCTTAATTAAAGTATGTGGTGTGGAGGGAGACGTGCTGTAAGACAGCCCTTGTAGTCGCTTTGACGGCAATACTGTGTTAGCTGAGCTGTCTAAAGCGCCTGCCTAGTAAAAAGGAGGTCCCGGGTTTAAATCCAAGCTTCAGCACTAATTTTAATTTAATGCCACTCCTTATGTTTGCGTTGGTAAGGCAGAAATTTGAAAAGAGAAATGGATAGGTTAAGGTTAGATATGGTAGGAATTAGTGAAGTTCGATGGCAGGATGAACATGATTTCTGGATAGGTGAGTACAGGTTTATAAATACAAAATCAGTTGGTGGTAACGCAGGAGTAGGAGTGATAACGAATAAGAAAATAGGAATGCGGGTAAGTTACTATAAACAGCATAGTGAACTCATTATCGTAGTAAAGATATACACAAAGCCAACACCGACCACAGTAGTGCAAGTGTATATGCCAACGAGCACGGCCGATGATGAGGATATCGAAGCCGGCCGCGGTGGCCGAGGAGACTGAGGCGCTCCAGTCACGGTCTGCACGGCCACTACGGTCGGGGGTTCGAATCCCCCCTCGGGCATGGATATTTGTGCCGTCTTAGTTCGTAAGTAGTTCATAAGTGGTTTCTAAGTTTAGGGACTGATGACCCCGTAGTTAAGTCCCATAGACTTTACAAACATTTGAAGATTTAGGATATCGAAAAAATGTATGAGGAGATAAAATAAATCATTCAAAAACTTACTGGAGAGGAAAACTTGATTGTGATGAGGGACTGGAACTCGGTAGTAGGAAAGGGAAGAGAAGGAAATGTAGAAGGTGAATATGGACTGAGAAAAAGGAATGAAAGAGGAGATCGCTTGGTAGAATTTTGCACAGAGCATAATTTAATGATCACCAACACTTGGTTTAATCATGATGAAAGAAGGCTGTATACGTGGAAGAGACCAGGAGACACTGGAAGGTACCAGATTGACTTTATAATAGTAAGGAATAGATTTAGAAACCAGGTTCTAAACTGTAAGACATATCCAGGGGCAGATATAGACTTTGATCATAACTTATTGGTTATGAACTGCAGATTAAAATTTAAGAGACTGCATAAAGGTAGAAAGATTAGGAGATGCAACCTGGACAAATTGAAAGAACCAGAGGTGGTTGAGAGTTTCAGAGGGAGCACCAGGCAAGGATTGGTTGGAACGGGAGAAAGTAATACAGTAGAAGAAGAATCGGTAGCTCTGAGAGATAGCGTAGTGAAGGCTGCAGAGGACCATATAGGCAGAAGGACAAGGCCTAATAGAAATCCCTGGATAACACAGGATATACTGAACTTAATTGATGAGAGGAGAAAATATAAAAATTCAGCAAGTCAGACAGGAAAACGCGAGTACAAACGTCTGAAAAATGAAATTGACAGGAAGCGCAGACTGGCTAAGCAGGAGTGGCTATATGACAAATGCAGAACTGTAGAAGAATGCATAACTAGGGGAAAGATAGATACCGCATACAGGAAAATAAAAGAGATATTTGGAGACAAGGAAAGCAGCTGTATGAATATCAAGAACTCAGATGGAAAGCCAGTACTAAGCAAAGAGGGAAAGGCTGAACTGTGGAAGGAATATATAGAGGGCCTACGGTGTGTACGGTTAAAAAGAACACATACAGATTTCTCGGTTGAAAACGTAAAGCCAGTCTTCTCTGCCAATTCAGCCACACGTCGAAGAGTTAGTTGCAACTGACGTGTTGTCATTGCTAGGTTGGATGAAAAGCAAAAGAGGGAGGAGTCATCAACAAATACGGAACACTTAACAGGACATTTGACAATGGGAGTAATACTGTTAAGAGCTATGGCAAACAAAGTCACACTTCAAACACTACTCTGAGGGACTCCGTTCTCCTGTTCAAAACGATCAGGAAAGGTGTCACCAATTATCTATCTAAAATAGCGTGGGGGCAAAAAGAGAATGATAAAAGTGGGAAGACATCCACGAAAACTCCAATCGTGGAGCTGTCAGAGAATAAGATGGCGCCAAGTAGTATCATAAACCTTTACATTGTAAAAAAATAGCCAAAAAGTGATGCCTTTGTGGCAAAGACTGTTGTATCGCCGACTCCAGTAAGGCCAGGTTATGGAAGGTGAAACGGTATCTCCTGAAACCACACTGTAAGTGACTAAGGAGGCCAGGATACTAATATCCAGATGAGGCGGCAGATGACCATCTGCTCCAAGGTCTTTCCCACACAGTTAGTGAAGGCAACACTACGATAGCTATTTCGGCATGTAGAGAGCTTTCCAGGCTTTAAAAGAGAAATCTTACGTGCTTCACACCAGGAGTCCGGAAAGTGATCTGACTGCCAAATTTCATTAAAAAGAGCAAGGAGAATTTCTTTATTTCGTTCGGTAAGGTGATGGAGCATGCTATAATGGATCCTGTCATAACGAGGGCACGTGTCACGAGTTGAACATAGTGCAGAATCTGTGGTGCCACACAGGTCTGAAGTGCGCGCCATGTACTTTCGCCTCACGCCATCATGCAAGCACAGCGCGGCGTTCTTATGTCAGCCACGAGCGCCCTCTGCTGCAACTCCGCTCGTGGCCACCACTGAACTGGATCGGGCACTTGGCAAGAAGACAGGCACTAGAAAGTCTCTCATCAGTAGGCAGGGTTCTATCTAGTTAAACTATGTATCTGCATTCCATTAGTCTTCAGTTAACAATGTATTGTACTGTCTCTAAGAAATATATATCTTGTTCTAATCTAGCTTAGTGTTTCTAGTTTCTGCTGTCCCACTGGCTGGTCACCTTAGACTCTGTACCCGGACACGCATGCATCCTACTTCCCTGTGTCGATCCATTTCTACTCGGCCACCGACACCTAGGACAACCGTTGGCAACGAGACACAAAAGTGGTGACGAGGATGGGATACAAAAGTGGCGACGAGGAGCGATAGAAGAACCTCGGACCAGCCCGCTTGCAGCAGCCAGAAAGCAGCAGAGCACACAGAAATTGCTCCCGCCCACCCACCCTTAATATAAGATTATTGGGGGAACGTTTTCTGTTACGTGCTTTGTGGACGTTTTTGTTGCAGAGAGTCTTCTTTCACATTGCATTTGTGTTTTGTTATAATTTACTGGTATGCACGGCACCTAATCGGTCAGCATGGCCACTACCCCAAACCCAAACTTAATTTAAATTATTCAGTTACAGACGACGCAAATCATGCAACTACTCCAAACGGTGTCCCAGTTGACGGCACAGGCAGTTCAGCAACAACAGCCATCGCATCAGCCACCCACATCTGCCGCCGCACCACTTCCTACGTTTCACCAGTACAACGAACGTGAGGAAGAATGGAGCGAGTACTTGGCGCAATTTCAAGAACTCGTCGCAGCTCATCATCTTATAGTTCGGACAGTTAAGCACCTTTTATTATCAGTGGTTGAAACCAAGACATCCGTATTACTGCAGAAAATTTTCCCCCACGCATCTCCTCACGATCTCGACTTGGATGACCTCGTAAATGCACTGAATGCTCATTATGAGAGAAAAGGTCTCGTAGCTGCAGTGCGGTACCGATTTTTCAGACTAAAAAAATCACCGGACCATACCGACAAGCAATGAAATATTGAGTTGAAGAGCTTAACCCGAAAATGTAAATTTACTTGCTCTTGTGGACTTTCCTATAGCTTTCCTAGTCATAGTTCCCAGTCTAGCCCAAGTGATTCTTATAATTCTACCGGCCGAGCTGAACAGGAAGTGAACAGTAGTCAGTGTAAAAGTGTGGCACAAACGTCGCCCCATCGTGTTCAAGAAAGTAATTTTACTACGGGCGCCAATGCTCTTCCCAGAAAAATGTTCATAAATCTTGCCCCCAGTGTGTATCTTGCCACAAACGTGCGCAGTGCCCTCGTTGCAACGTCATCTATTATCAATGTGGCAAATCTGAACACGTACAGACAGTGTGTATGCAGGACAAAAATTCCAAGAATGGTGCCGTTAGTGCAGATTGCCGTTAGTGCAGAGTGCGAGAAAAGTTCATGCTGTCAATGTCATAAATGCTATGGATTTGGACAGTGTTTCTCTTGAGTCTAAAATGCAAGATATTTTTTCTGTGCCTACTGCAAACCTATGTAGTGAGCCACGTAGCAAGCATGGTTGAGCGCATAAAACTGTACAGTGAGGGTAAAAATGTTAGGTACAAGCAACATCACTGTGTACAATGCAATCCTGTAGTGAACCTAGTGCCATCTGCAACTTATCATTGTAATAGTGGCCAGTACAGTGTAGGAAGTGACAGTAGACTTCATGTAGCTACTCAAAGTAATTTTAGTACGGTAGCTGGTGAATCTGTAGTAGCCTCGCATTGCGCGACGCTGATCCGGCGGTAGTGTCATCAAGGGACAGTGTCATTAATCTATGTGCCGATTCTGCGCTGCTTCCTACCGCACGCAGCCCGTGCATGGGCAAGCGCAGCAAAACCAAGCTGTATTAGACGTTGCCCACATTCGCACACCTGTCAGCGCCACAAGCAAAGGCTTTTTGTGACTCTTTCTATAGAAAATAAGGCTGTGCAATTTCAGCTTGATACTGGTTACGCTGTCACATTAATGAATAAAGACACATATGAACTTCTGGGTTCGCCAAAACTGCCACCGTCTCAACAAGTGCTCACAGCACACACAGTACAAAATATTCCCATGCTGGGAACGTGTAGTCTGCCCACCTCTTTTCAAGGTGTTACCAAAACTGACACTTTTGTTGTTCTACAGGCCAAATCTACACATAACATTTTTGGACTAGATGCATTTTACTTGTTTGGTGACTCAATTCAAAGGGATGTGCTTCAAATTTCGTCAGTAGTGCCTCAGGAAAAAATCAATGCATTGTGTGAGAAATGCAGTGAATTATTTTCGCCCAAACTATGTTGTGGAGAAAACTTTGTGACATATGTAACTTTAAAAGAATTTGCAGTATGAAAATTTCGTAAAGCTAGACGAGTGCCTACCGCCCTTCGTGATAACGTTGCGGAAGAACTTAAACGTTGGAAGGATAGAGGGGTGATTTCTCCTGTTTCTGCAAGTCAGTGGGCCTAGCCTTTAGTGATTCCAACCAAGCTGACAGGAAAACTTCGTCTCTGTGCGGACTTCAAATCAACAGTGAACAGTCAAACAATTGTAGACACTTACCCCCTGCCCCAACCTGAGGAACATATAAACAAATTAGGTCAGTCTGGAGTCTTTTCTAAGATTGATTTAGCAGAGGCATACTTACAGATTCCGCTTGATGACGAGTCAAAAACGTTTCTCGTCATTAATACTCACATGGGCCTTTTTTAATTTAAACGCCTACTCTTTGGCCGTTCTTCCACCCCCGCTATTTTTCAGCGCTTTTTGGAACAGCTGACAGTTTCTGTACCGTGCTGCTCGAACTATTTAGATGATATTGTGGTCTCAGGACGCACAGCTGAAGAACATTTATCAAACTTGGAGTGCCTTTTCAAACTGTTGACTGCAGCAGGTCTACGTTGCAATACAGAAAAATGTTAGTTTTTCCACACTGAAATATAGTACCTAGGTTATGTGATTAATGCCCAAGGAATCCATCCCTTACAGTCTCATATTCAAGCAATCAAAGACTTGCCTCCTCCTAAGAATGTGCAAGAATTGCAATCAGTAATGGGAAATCTTAACTATTATTTCAGATTTATTCCGAATGCGTCTTAGATTGCAGCTCCGATTGCAGTTGGTATGTGCGCCCAGATAGAGAGCATGACATCACAGTGTACAGTTTGTGCGGAGCATCAGGTAGCTCCTCCGCAAAGTTTCTCGGACTGGCCACGCCCCAAGGGACCATGGCACCGTTTACACATTGACTTTGCTGGAACTTTCTGGAATACGTGCTGGTTAATCGTTGTAGATGCTTTCAGTAAGTTTCCTTTTGTGATTGCCATTAACTCAACGACGGCGTCTAGTACAATTAATGCCTTATCATCAGTGTTTGGCATCGAAGGTTTGCCTTAAACTATCGTCAGTGACATTGGACCTCAGTTTGTTAGTGCAGAATTTCAACAGTTTTGTCGTGTGAATGGTATTCAGCACATCACCACCGCACCTTTTCACAATCATTTCAATGGTGAAGCAGAACGTTTCGTTCGAACATTCAAGTCTCACATGGAAAAGATGGAAGGTCAGCACTCCTGGCAGCAAGCTGTTCAAATTTTCCTGTCTACGTATCGATGCATGCCATGTGACTGCCCATCTCCTGTCGAGCTGCTGCACAGCCGCCGTCACCACTCTCTCCTTCACCTGTTGCAGTCTCCCACGCACCGAGTCGGTTGCTATGGCGCTTCGCGTTTTCAGGTTTCTATGCCAGTGCTGTACAAGGTGTTTGCTGAAAGCAAGAGATGGATGCCGGGCACCATTCAGCGCGTGCTCGGTTGCAATATGTATGTTCTACATTCTTCCACAGGGTCGGAGCTGCGGCGAGATGCAAACCAGTTGCGCCTGCACAAGCCGCGCGATCCTGTCTCTTGTTTCTTGATTCCAGACCCAGTTCACCGCCAGTTGGCTCACCGATGGGTCCAGCGTCCCAGGACTACGAGATCGTGCCCATGGAAGGCGACTCGACTCCGATGCAGTCATTCCCGCCACCGCCGCTGTCGCCGCCAAAGCTGACTGCGTCACCGAGTGGCACTCTGGGGCCGTGCGTGCCCCCCCCCCTAGCTTTGGCCACACACCTCAGAAGAAGATGACCTGCTCCCTCTGGGTGTAGGTGTGCGCCCTTCCCCTCGTTTTGGTGGGTTTTCCGGGTGATCGCAAGGTGGATACTGGGGCGCAGACGGTGTCTCGATCACAGCCTCAGCTACAACGACCGTCCCACTAGTAACGCCCCCGCCCAGACCCTCCTCCCAGTGCCGTCGCCATGGCCCTCAGCCCTCAGCCCTACGCCTCGGTTTGGAGGGAGGGGTATGGTGTCGCACAAGTCTGAAGTGCGCGCCACGTACTTTCGCCTTGTGCTGCCATGCAAACTTGGCATGGCGTTGTTACGACGTCAGCCACTGGCACCCTCTGCTGCAACTTCGCTCGTGGCCACCACTGAAATGGATCGGGCACTTGGCAGGAAGACAGGCACTAGGAAATTCTCTCATCAGTAGGCAGGCTTCTATCTAGTTAAACTATGTATCTGATTCCATTAGTCTTCAGTTAACAAAGTTAGGTATTGTACTATCTCTACTAAATATATAGCTTGATCTAATCTAGCTTAGCGTTTCTAGTTTCTGCTGTCCCACTGGCTGGTCACCTCAGACTCTGTACCTGCACACGTGTGCATCCTATTACCCTGTGTCGGTCCCTTTCTACTCAGCCACAGACACCTAGGACAACCGGCGGCAACGAGACACAGAAGAATCGACTTCCCACATGCGAAAAGGGCAACTGTAATGTACATCAATGGTGGACTTGAAGACCTAGCTACCCTTCTCCACAGACAACTTGTGGTATCTGAAAGCAGGAGTCTGACTGGCAGCAGAAGTGACTACGGCGAAATGTTACGCCATAGTCTGCGCAATCACTCGCAGGCTCGTCTGCAGGGTGTCATTTCCCATTATAGCAGCAATTGGGCGCTTTCCTCCTCTCCCGAATATTCCCCTGATGGTCTTCCATACTGGTGAACTTGTTGTGCAATGAGTAATGATATTGAGTCGCCACCCGAAAGGCTGGAAGGTTATCTGCAGTTGGCTGGCTTTCGAACCTACGCAGACCTACTCGCTGCATCTGTATTGCAGAGCGACGTTCGTCAGATCATCATGGGACAGGGTTCCATCTCGTTTGACCTGAAGGCTGCGGAACAGAAGCAGCAGCGACGTGGTGGATCGTTTGGGTGACATGGTCCACTCATTCCTAGACATTAACACGACAGTCGAGTTTTGCCAGGCTGCTGTAAAGGATCCAGTCCACTCTACTAAGTACCTACCGTGTCGGTCGTCTAATGGGTTCGATTCCATGTTGTTGGTTGATCCATATTGGGAAGTGATCACTCCTGTGAAGGTCAGTGTCCACTTCCCATTGAATCATAGAGACAAGGGCTGAGGAGGGAAGCGTGAGGTCTATAGCAGAGAACGGCCCTGATGCAGTACAGAAATTTGCGGGCTGTCCAGTGTTAAGAGATGGACAGAGGACGTCAGAAGAAGCCTCTTAATTGCTCAACCCTGGGACAGGTAGTTTCAGACCCCCAAAGCACATTATGTGCGTTAAAGTCACCACAAAGGATGAAAGGATTGGGGAGCTGTGTGATAAGGCCATGAAGGGTTTCCTCATCAAATGCGTCATGTTGGGCCAGATAAATGGCACAGACTGTCAATCGATGACGCATTTGAACACACACTTCAACTGTTTGTAAAGGGGTTTGAAGAAGGAGTAAGGACGAGTGTCAGGCTGTGTCTACGAGAACAGCCAGTCCCCCTTTAGCTCTCTCACCACAAAGGATGTCCTTTCTATATACCTCATAATGATCACAGGGTTGGATGAGGGCTTGAAATTCGTCTCTCGTAGACATATACACAGCGGTCTGTCCTGAGTTAATAAGCGAAGTTCCTCCACATAGGTCCTGAAACACTCTGGGTTCCATTTCAGCATGAAAGTCATCAATTATGGAGTTTGTATTTTCACCTTCTCTTTCCTTCAAGGTGGGGATACTTAACTAGGTGAAGGGTCAATACTGGTGTGAGACGTTTGCCCCTGAGGGATACCGACTCCATACGCTTTGGAGCAGCTACAGAGCGGAGGTCAGGTATACTGACATCTATGTAATCTGAGGGTTTATTACCTGCCTTAACCTGAGCCTGAGCCTGCTGTGTTTTTCGGCTTGGCAGCCGTTACAGTTGAGACAGTAAATATGGAAGGGAAGGGGTTGTGCTGGCCTTTTGAACAGCCACTGGCTTGGAAGGTGTTAAAATTGGAGCAGCGATCTCTGCAGAAGAGAACGCTGAAAACTCATCAAGAGTTACGTCAGCGACTTTGTCAGATAAACATTGTGAGTCTCTAGGCATAGTAACAGCTGTGACCTTGCAAGTGCACTGGCAGGTACAGACATTGGTATCAACACAAACGACCTCCGTTTGCGTAGCAACATCGAGCCTGCATGGCATTAAACATCTTCTTGGCCTCACCATAGGAAATTCACTCTGTCGTTTTAATCTCCTGCACTTTCTTTTCTTCCAAGTACACACTGCTCCAAACTGGATGTTCACCAGAGGTGGTGAAAAATATATAATGTGCAGCCTTCCAACTTTTTCACGGCTTCGCCCATGCAACCGATGATGGTATGCCCAAAGCGCTGACACTGAAAGAAGCACATCGGGTTCGGAACATAGGGCCGGACTTTCAACTGTAGGAAACCTGGCTTGACGTACTCGGGTAGTTTAGGGCTATTGAAGGTGAGGATAAAGGAGTCTGATTTCCTTAACTCAGCATCCACGCTTTTCATTATGTTTTGAACATCTACAATGCTGTCCTTTGCCTACTCGCCTTGTTATTTTGGTTAGCATCTCCACCAAGTCCCTCTACGTAATTACTCAATTGCTGTTGTTCAGTGTGCCATGTAACTTCCTCCACATGAAATTCGCCGAGACATTCGGTTTTCTGCAGATTTGCTGCTTGCTGTGAATAGCTGGTTTCCACCAACAATGTACCACCGTGCAAGAGCTTAACACAGTTTAAGTCACCAGCAGTACCTTGCAGACCACTCTGAATGTTAAAAGGAGACACTTTTTCGAACGTACTCTCTTTCCTTTATATAATCAAAAATATTTTTTTTTTTTTGTAACTACTCCCCCCTCGTTTTGAATGATGTCCAAAATCAGAATGACTGGCTACCTGAGCCCTCTTATTGCGTTAAATGTTGTTATCCCCCCCCCCCCTCAATGGTATACTCATCCCACCAAAAGGTTTAAAATTTCTCATAGGATCCATCTCGGTCCCACGAGCAGCTAGGGAACTAAATGTCGACCTAGAAAGAGCTCTTATACAACTGAGGTAAGGCAGTATCCCCAAAGATTGCTCCCTAACAACTGTTCCTCCTCAACAGCCATGCACCCCATCAGCATGTAACTCACCTTGGGATTGAGATTTATTTTAGAGGTATTTCCTTACTTGCGTCCTAGGCAGTCAAACCAAGATCCCCATTCCCTGGTACATACAACATTCCATCGCCGCGCCCCGCGTTGGTCGCGGAAATGTGCCAAGATGTTGCAGTGTCTAGAGGACTGGCGGCGCTTACCAGTCCCAAGCTCAGGACGCCGGGTTCGCCATGCCCGTATTCAGCAAATGAACGCTGAGCCCCTGAGGGGTAGCTTTATGGAAAGCCTCCTTTGCTAACCTATCAGCTAGCTCGTTTCCGTTTTTTTCAACGTGTCCTGGAGGCAATAGAAAGCCCACTGACTCCCCACGTCGGTCGATATAAGGCCTGTAGACCGCTCAGGGAGTCACTGCATATGAGGAAAGACTCCCTGGGGCAGGCAGGAATATTCTTGTGTGCACGAAGGGGCCGCTAGCTCTGCAGTGAACACACTGGAGCAGTCCAGTAGGTAGCGCTGTTCATTGTGTCCTGTGTACATATAATCGAAGCCAACAAGACCTTCTGTCATAGAACCGTCTGTGTAGATCACCGCAGAGCACCGTTACCGGTCGAGAATTGATAGAAATTGGCGGCGAATGGTCTCAGGGTGGACAGTGTTTGGAGTTCTGTGACAAGTCCAGTCGAATAAGAGGTTGAGGTGGACACCATGGTGGAATGCGCGAGTGGAGTTTGAACAGAGATGGTAGGGGAAGGGACTCCAAGACACTCGGAAGAGACCAAACACGGACCATAACCGTCAAACCCGACCTCGGCCGCCGTTATGATATATGGAGTACTCTGTTCGGAAAAAGGAGACGATAGTTAGGATGAGTAGGCACACCATAGGCGTGGGCTGCGTAACTCGCCAGCAGTTGCTGCCGTCTGATTCGCAGAGGAGGCCCCACAGGCTTCAAAAGGAGACTGTCCACAGGACTTGTTCTGAAAGACTCAGTGGCGAGTCTAACGGCACAGTGGTGGATAGGGTCCAGCACCTGGAGCACTGTGGGAGATGCAGAACCATATGCTGTGCTCTCATAATCAAGCCACATCAGGACGAGAGCTTTATAGCAGTGCAGCAGGGTAATCCTGTCTGCACCAAAAGTGGTATTAGTAAGACAGCAGAGGGCGTTGAAGTGCAGCCAGCACTTCTGTTTCAGGAGGCGAATATGTGGTTGCACATGTGAGCTGGTCGTCAAGCACCAATCCTAGAAAACGATGCGTTTCAATTACAATGAGTAGTTGGCCATCAAGATACAATTCTGGATATAGGTGGATGGCCACCGACGATGGACGTGCATAACGCATGTTTTGGCAGCAGACAACTGGAACCCATGGGAGAGAGCCCATGTCTACACCTTGCGTATGGCTCCCTCCAGCTGGCATTCTGCAACACACATGCTAGACGAGATAAAATATTTGCAGATGTCGTCATCATACAATGAATGATACACTGACGACCCTACTGCTGTCACTAAACCGTTAATAGCCACTAAAAGAAATGGACCGCTTAATATGGAGCCCTGAGAGACTCTCCTGGACATGAAGGGTGATACAGGATGCACCAAGTTGAACACGAAAGGTATGGACAGCTAAAATATTTTGGTTAAAGTATCATTACGCCTTGAACAAATCACAGCTACCAGATGATGACGTCGAGAGTACACTGTCCGAATGGCAGACTCAAGTAGATCAAATTGTCTAATGTCGAGCGCCCATTGCGGCAACCGCCTTGACATTTAGCCAGCAAGCTCCCAGATTCAAGGAGCCAAGACAACCGCTAGCTCACCATGCGTTCGAGTAATTCACAAAGGCATTTGTAAGGCTGATGGACTGATAGCTGTCCACATCTAGTGAGTCCTTACCTGGCTTAAGCACCGGGACAATGGTGCTCCCTCGCCATTGTGACGGGAAGACACCACCGTTCCTGATGCGATTAAACGGCGCAAGAACATGTTGCTTTGAATCGTCAGTCAGATGTTTCAACATCTGATTATGGATTCTGTCTGGGCCAGGGGCGGAGTTAGGGCAATGAGCTGGTGCAATGACAAGCTCCCAGTCACTTAACGGAGCGTTATATACCTCAGGCTGGCGTGAAGTAAATGACAGGTGTTTGTATTCCTTTCATTGTTTTAATGTACGGATGCAGCGGCGCAAGCGTAGTGCTCGGCAAAAGCCTTGAAAATAGAGTCTTGATCCATACATACAGACCCTTGCATAGAGATCCCAGGTATTGCTGCCTGGGACAGGTAGCCATACAGGCGTCAGATCTTTGTCCAGACTTGTGAAGGAGAGGTACGAGGCCCTATGGTGGATACATACCATTTCCAACATTCCTGTTTTTGTCTCCATTGTATCTGTGGAGCTCGATCACAGAGTCGTTCCAAAGCTATAACATTCTTGAGTAATAGGTGTCGCTTATGGTGCCTACGGTATCTAATTGCGTCTGCTACTTCCGACGACCACCAAGGCACTGTCTTTTGCCGGAGGCATCCTGATGAACGGAGGATTGTGTGCTCCACAACAGATAATATCTCTTGAGTGACACCACGATAATACGGTCATCTGAGAGAGCTTCAAGAGAGGCAGCAGGAACGAATGCATCCCAATTTTCCTTGTTTAAAGCCCATCAGGGAAGGTGTTCAGGCCAGTGACAATGGGTTAGTAATATAAAGATAAGACAATGATCGCTACCACAAAAATCGTCATTTGTCCTCCAATGCACAGGTGGTAGGAGGCCAGGGCTGCAAACTGACAAGTCAATAGCCGAGAAGGTGCCATGATCCACTTTGAAATGTATGGGGGCGGGGGGCCTCTGTTGTTTAAAAGACAGAAGTCGAGCTGGGTCCTTAAGTTCTAGAGCTCTCTGTCGCGGCCACTGACTATTGCATCACACCACAAGGTCATGGGGAGGTGAGGACCTTACTGTATCTACCGGTTGGGGGGATAGTGGGGGTCCAACTCGCTAAAACCTTTCGAGCAGCAGAGGTTGAAACCTTTTCTGTGACACGAATTTGCTGAATATCGTTCTCGTCTTTACAGACAGGACAGTCCCTAGAGGAAGCTGCAGGGTCACCCATGCAATTAATGCAGCGAGGGGATGGAGGTGGGCAGTCGCCCTCATAGGCGTCCCTATAACAGATGACACATTTGGCTGTGTTGCGGCAAGATTGTCGGATGTCGATGAATCTTTGGCATTGAAATCAGCGCGTAGGGTTTGGTACATACTAGGGAACGGAGATGACTTCATATGCTGCTTCGACCTTCGACGGGAGTTCAAGTCTATCGAATGTCAAAAACAGACGTATAGTTTTGAATCTCTTCATCTGATAACCCGTCAAGGGATATTGTGAAAACTAACCCCCCCTCCCCGCCCCCGTGATGAGTTGCGATGCGGTTCTACTTGTACAGGAAACTTGTGTAGGAGCGTAGTTCTTATCAATTTCTGTGTCTGGAAAGCACTGTCCGCTTCCAGCAACAAAGTACCATTGCACTGCCGGCAAAAGGTCTTCACAGTGCCAGGAATCACATCAACACCGTTCTGAATAATGAAAAGATTAACGGAAGAGAAGCCTTGAACATCAGTTCAAGAAACAAACAGAAATTAATGAAGATTAGGCGTTTTCCTGAATCTTTCTTTTTTGGGTCGAAGTCAGAGTAGAAGAGAAGGTTGTCATTGCGGAAATGTCCCCCATGATTACAGGCGTCTCCGGTGGTGGGGTTCTTCCTAGTGGAGGCACTCACTGAGGGCCTGCCCGGCTTAGGTGTTTGTTCACACCTCAGGTCACACGGAGGGACGGAGGGACCAATCGGCATGATCGGAAAGTACCAGATCGGGTAATCACCCCTCCCTGGCCCTTACCAGGGGGTACGTACGTGCCCTACTTGTCCACCTGGGGCGAGGAATTACCAGTTACCCCGTGACCTGCTACACATGCTACAGACAAGCACAGGAAGGAAAGAAGAAGAATAGAGGAAGTAAAGAGAAGGATGGAAGGAGGAGTGTCTCAAACGCTGAAGCGGAGACTAAAATAGGAAGAGAGGAAGGCTAGAAGAGTACAAATCAAATGTTCAAATGTTTGTTAAGCTTATGGGATTTAACTATGGGGTCATCAGTCCCTAAACTTACAAACTACTTATCAATTACCTTATACTAAGGACGGCACAAATATCCATGTCCGAGGGGGGATTCGACCCCCCGACCGTATTGGCCGTGCAGACCGTGTCTGGAGCGCTTAGCCACCGAGCTAGAAGAGTACAGGAAGGAGTGAAAGACAGAAGCAAAGGTTAAGAAAAGAAAGATGCAAGGAAAGTGTTACAGGAGACCACCTCGACTCGCAATGGTCGCCCATCTCCGGGCATCAGAACTGGGAGGGCAAATGAAGCAGCCTGGGGCGGGAAGGAAGGCTGCTTCGGCTCGGGGCCCCGTGCGCGCCTCACGTACCCACAAAAGAGCTGTGGGGGGAAACGTTGGCAATAAATATTAGAGCCGCCAGTCAGCTTTTGAAAGCTCCCATTTGGTGCGTTGTGTTGATGAGATAGGCGTCAGAAAACTAATGTCACATGGGAAATCGTCAACTAATTATGCGTCTAAAAGAACGAACGAACGTGCGAGCTGGGCACTACAGACCGAAAGGCACAAAGAGGAGAAGGTGGGCGTTGCGTATCAACGGGACGTGGGTTAACCAGTCTAGAGAGAGTAAATTATGTGTATATTTTCTAAATGTTTCTTAGCGTGTATCTGAGTAGCAACATAAAGTGCTCGGTATTCTGTAAGATGTACGAAACAACGTACAAACCTCATCCATGCTGGCTGGCCGGCACACCGATTCCTCGTCGTCAATCCGCCGGGCGGATTCGATTCCTAACAACCTGTGGGTTAGCAGTATGAGGGCCAGGAATGGAGAGTTCTCTGTGTCAGTCTGCAATGCCGTCCTTCCAGCTTGTAGACACTGAGTATGCAAATAAACTTTGTCAATTGTGCTCAAATACCCAGAGAATCACATATTGAACATCAGCGCTGTTACTCTTTGTCTACCACACGTGGTGTTCAGTGTATGTCGTTCCATCTACGTCTCCTTCACTTGGTGGTATAAAATATACCTGAAAAGGAAAACAGGGACATGGCGGTTTCGATATACTTTTTGGTGCGAAGGATTATTATGGTCAGACTATAAGATGGTGATATAATAACGAACGGAGATACATTGAGCATATAGTAACCAGCACGAGGTTTTTATTTATTCAATGTGCTAAATGGAAGTTACTGTAGCGTTATTTTCATTGAGGTTAACTACAGTCACTATGTTGTATGCATATCTACGTTTTGGTCGTATGTTCGCAGTTTCTACAAGGTATGTTTACATGCGTGATCATCTGGAACACGAAAACCGAATTTATTAAACCGTTTTTGCTCTCGTGTTTGCTTGTCAGAGCCTACAGCACAATTGTTGTTCTAGTGAAATATGGCGTCAGGGAAACAACTATTTCTCTCAGACTGATTCATGCCGTGTCTAATACTTCCTTTTATATCAAATTGTGAACAAATTTCAGCCAACCAGCTTCATAATATGGCTAGCATCAAATTTTTTACTTTCCTTTCAATGCAAAAAATGCCGCAGTCTATATGAACTCAAAATTCGGAAAAAGCTATCTGTCAAGAAAAGAAACGGATGTGTTTACAAGGGCACGAAAATCATGTACAACGGTGGGAAATCGCTTTACATACGCGTAGTTCCACAATCCGTTTTGAAATGTTTACATGGCCAACCAAAATGGGAACTGAGAATTCAGGTAACAAAATCCTTTTTTGGGAGCCAATATAAACGGGTTTACCGTTTGCTTCACCTCCTCTTTTCAGATAAAGATTTTTCCTACCCTTGTCAAAAGGCATATTCCTGGAAATGAGATGCTATTTGGATGAATTTTCATTTATAGAGTAACCATTGCATTAAGTACAATTGACACCAGGTGTTTTCTGCCATTAAATATTTCAATTTAAAAGACCATTTCATTTCGAACTTCCACCCCAATCCCTTTAAAGTGAGAATGTAAAATCTAACACCACACAATCTTCCAAGGCCTGTAAGACACATACAAACTAACGAGTTAATGCATTAGATAAAGGAGATTACTGGATCATTGTTTTGTTTCAGTTGTGTTTCTTGTGCAGTAATTTTTTGATGCAAGATCAGATGTGAGCCGTCTGCAACACTTATAGGGCCACAACCAAACCAGACGTTTGTAGTTTGCGGACATACTTCATCTCTCAACATTTGATGCTGCACTTGGCTGTATCCTGAAAATAGTGTTAATTGCAACTGCCAGTGTTGAGAGACCTGTATTAATGATGGTAGCATTCAATGCCAGTCAAATTTAGTTATTTACATCCCAAACACTACGTGATTTTTTTCATTCAAGTTCGTCTCGAAAATGCTGTACTGCCTGCGATTAGAAAACATAATAACTCTTAATCAATTTCATACTTGCGCTAATGTGTAGCTACTGTACATTTTAAATTTACGCGGTTTTCTACAATCTTTCTATGATACAAATTTAAGCACTTACATTCCATTTCCAAACACAGGACTTTTACGGAAGCAGAGTAGTTGCAAATAAGTAGAAAAAAGCTCTAACGAACTTTCACGTCTTTACAGTTATAAGCACACGTTCATAATTAGTTGGAGTGAAATTCCAACGTTTTCCTGATTTTCGTTCAGTATAAATATTTCTGAACGCTTAATGACACAGTAGAATTTTTGAGAACTTCCAAGGCGAATATAAATACTGAGCTGCTCCAAAAAATTCTAATCCTGTTACTGTCCTACTAAACTTACCATTTTTCACCACTTTAGAAATTTGTGTCTACTGATGGTGCGCAAATACCCTGGGTTATATTCATCAAATGTTTGAACAAGCACTCTTAGCACTTTCCAAACTTTAAACTGTTTACATATTAGTTACACTGAACTAATTTGCACGACCTTTTGAAGTACATAAATCATTCACGGGATTAACTGCGTTTTTTGTAACTAATAGCATTACATGCAAACCAAAAGACTACGTTTTTGTTCAATGACGAGCAAATGTAGAGTATATATTAATGACTGCATGATACTTGTGGAAATACACTGTTCTTATTCTCTTACAAAGAAACTAACTTGTTCATCTACTATACTGCAGTAGGTGCTCTAATTCATAGAAGTCTACTGTGAACTGCACATCTTTCACGCAATCAGATAATTTACTTACAAACAATATTAAAAACATTTACAGACCTTCAAATCTTCTCTACACTAAAAGTGGTTTTCAAACGAAGCCAATTTACAGTTTAACAAATATCAACTCGTAACTTGTGCATTGGTTTGCTTTTACATCTAAATAGTAGCGGCAAACTAACATTTCCGTACAAAGTATAAATGACACACAGAATTAAGGTATAACATTAACAGATCATTGACGAGTACAGAAAAGAAGCGGCTCACTGACATCTTACCAGTTTTCTGGGATAAGCGTTTTAAATCTGTAATTGTGCATACAATATGCGTTTTAAAAATATTCCTGTCGTTTTCTTCATAATAATATTTTTTTCTCACTAATCCATATTGAAGTAAATATTGACGGTAACGCACGGTAGTCAGATAAACAATTCAGAAAAATGTTTGAGTCCCTTCATTCCGTATACCCTTAATTTCGTATAGAGTTCGCCATTATAAACAGGCTTTATTCCTACTGCGGACGTCTGAAGGTTGTAGAGTGAAATTTTGGACGTTTGAACATCGTTCCCATCATAATATTACCTTTCGTTTAAGGTAAGTGCCAAACATTTATCTCTACAGTCTCCAGGTGCCTACTATAGGAATAATGAAAGGCCCATTACACAATGGGCAACAAGGACAGCAACCTTACGTTTTACATTTTCCTAAGACAGCATAACGGCCGAATAGGCCTTTCTGTAAGAATTTTAACGAAGTTTAATGTTTTTCTAAGTAAGATAATGATTGACTTAAGGAATAATGTAAGAGCAGTAAAGTAAGTATAGTATCTCAACGTAATAGGGATTAGTTTGACTGCAGTTATTTACATGTAATACCTGCAATACAGATTGTACTGTTCTCATTAGATTCTAATGTTTGTTAAGCTTATGCGACTTAACTGCAGGGTAATCAGTTCCTAAACTTACAAACTACTTATAATATAACTTATACTAAAGACAAACATACATGCCCGAGGGAAGATTCGAACCCCTGACGGGGAACTTCCTCGCGCATCGGAGCATAGCACCTCAATGCACTCCGCCACTCCGCCACGGCATTCACATCAGACAATTTTTTTTATATAAAATGAAAAATTACACGTTATATTACTTTTATGAAACACTTTACAGTCTCTGCCTCATATGCATATTAAATTATTATGTAACAACATACAACGAACCACAAATACGGAAATTAGAAATGTCTCCAAGAATTCATATGTTTGAAAGCTTAAAAATATGTAGCACTTATGAACTACTTACGAACTAGGACCGCACAAATATCCATGCCCGATGGGGGATTCGAACTCCCGACCGTAGTGGCCGTGCAGACCGTGACTGGAGCGCCTCAGTCCCCTCATCCACCGCGGCTGGCGTAATGTGCTCATCTTCACTGTGCCATTCTGTCATCCATAGCATACAGCATGTTCATCCACACTGTACAATTGGTTCATCCAGAAGGTGAACCATGTTCATGCAGACTGAGAAATATATTCATCCAGACTGTGCAAAGAGATCATCCAAGCCGGCCGCGGTGGCCGAGGGGACTGAGGCGCTTCAGTCACGGTCTGCACGGCTACTACGGTCGGGGGTTCGAATCCCCCCTCGGGCATGGATATTTGTGCCGTCCTTAGGATTAGCTAGTTCATAAGTAGTTTGTAAGTTTAGGGACTGATGACCCCGTAGTTAAGTCCCATAAGCTGTACAAACATTTGAACATTTAGATCATCCAAACTGGGAAATGTGTCCATCCAGACTGTGCAACATGTTCATCCAGGCTTTGTAATGGATTCATCCAGGCTGTACAATGTACTCAAAAAGACTGTGCAATGTCTTCAACCAGCCTATGCAGTGTGTTCATCCATACAGACTGTGCAACCTCACCATCCAAGCTGTGCAGCATGTCCATACAGACTGTGCAATGTTTCCATTCAGACTGTTTAACACGTACATGCTGACTGCGCCATGTGCCATATTATCCAAAATGTTCAGACAGACTGTGCAATTTGATCATCTAAATTGCGCAATATTCTCATCGAGATAATGCAATGTGCTCATCAATACTGTGCAACACGTTCATCTTGGCTGTGCAATGTTTTCAGCCAGACTGTTCAAGGTGTTCATCCACACTACAACATGTTAATCTAAATTGTGTAATGTGTTCATCCACACTGTGTAATGTGTTAATCCTGACTGTTCAATGTATTAATTCGGACTGCGCAACATGTTAGCCCAGACTGTGTACCATGTTCGTCCTGACTGTGCAATGTGTTCATATGATCCGGCATATCAAGTTCGACGATTCAGGAAGAAGTGCTACGCTTGGCGTCAAGAGGCGATCACTCATAGACGCTTAGAAGTATTACAGATAACTATGCAGCTTTGGATTTCACTCGAGAAGCCTGCACTTTGTCAGTCTCCTTGAAGTTCTACAATTTCGTGTTCATTTTTATCTTATTTCAATTACAATTCAAATGGGTAACAAAAGTTGTTAGAATTTTTTGTTAAAGTGTGCCACGGCGAAGCGACCGTGCGCATTGAGGCTCTATGCTACGATGCGTAAGGCCATTTTCCATCGGGGGTTAGAATCCCTCCTCGGGCATGGATGTTTGTGCGGTCCTTAGTATAAGCTAGTTCATAAGTAGTTTGTAAGTTTAGGAACTAATGTTCCAGCAGTTAAGTTCCATAATCTTTACAAACATTTGAACATTTGTTAAAGTGCATTTCTACTAAACAAAACTCCACATCAACTATCTATGTATCTATTATTCCCCAGGTGTCTGTGTATGTGTAGGTGTATGTTAGCGATTGTCAAGGATGTATCACACATAAGTTGCTCATTTCTCGAGGTTTCTTTTTGAAGAGGCCTATCCTTCATCATGAAATATATTTGACAATTACTTTATAAAAGCTGGGACGACGGTACAACATGTTGTATATATATGGAATGTGTGACATTAACTGCTAATGGGTAAAGTTGAAAATGAGTACCGAGCTGACATTAAAACCTTGGTCTCCTGCTTTCTATGCTGTTGCGCTGTTCCCTGCACAACTGGGGACACACCTGCTCGGACTACTCAAGCATGCTTTCCATCAGATACCAATTCTGAATTTCACCCTGCCCTCTATTACTTAAACTCGCTGTTTTCGCGAATTGATTCCCATAAGAGTGAGGGCCTAGAAGTGCCTCCGCACTGAAGGAATGATCAGTGCCCGTCAATGGGATATTATGTACATTATATATTTGTGGCGAGTGTTCTTTCGAACATGTCCGAAACTACAGACATCACATTCTGACCCATACTCTAACAAAAAAACTTTGTTCTTCTATAAGGCGATGTAAAATTAGATCAGATGACGACATACGCCTCAGGAGTGTTGTTACATGTACCGATAACTTTTTCAACATCTTCCACTAACATTCAGCATACAGATAGATGACGGAGTGCCATATGTGGGTACCCTGTAATAAGTAATGAATACAGCTGAGTATTATATCAACAAGTGAAACGTCAGGCCATCTCGTGCTTCCTAGATCTATCTGAACGAGTTCGAGCACATGTCGCTGGTAAGTGCCTTCTGACGTCACGTTGGGACCTGACAGCCTTCTTCTTCCCTCGTGTGATGGATCCCAGTGGCACAGACTGATAGCGCATTCCGTGTACATAATGGAAGGCAAAAGAGTAACAGTTTTGGTGGTGATATTACTGTTGTTGCTGTTATGGTCTTCAGTCCGGAGAATTGTTTGATGCAGCTCTCCACCCTACTCTATCTTGAGCGAGCCTCTTCATCTCCTCATAAGAACGGCACTCCACATCCATTTAAATCTGCTTACTATATGCGTCTCTTGGTCTGCAATTTTTACCCCACACACTTCCCTCCAATGCTAAATTTACGATTCCCCGAGGTCTAAGAATGTGTCCTACCAAGCGATCCCTTCTTTTAGTCAAGGTATGCCAAAAATTCCTTTTCTCAGCAATTCTGTTCAGTACCTCTTCATTAGTTATGCGATCTACCCACCTAATCTTCAGCATTCTTCTGTAGCATCACATTTCAAAAGTCTCTATTCTCTTCCTGTCCGCACTGCTTATCGTCCATGTTTCACTCCCGTACAAGGCAACACTCCACACAAATGCCTTCTGAAAAGACTTCCTTACACTTAAATTAATATTCGATGTTAGCAAATTTCTCTTTTTGAGAAATGCTTTTCTTCCCATTGCCATTTTGCATTTTATATCCTCTATACAGCGACCGTCATATGTTATTTTACTACCCAAGTAACAAAACTCATCTACCACCTTCATTGTTTCATAATCTAATTCCTTCAGAATCACCTGATTATGTAAGACAGCATTCCATTATCTTTCTTTTGCTCTTGTTAATGTTCATTTTATACGCTCTCTTCAACACACTGTCCATTCCATTCAACTGCTCTTCCTGGTCCTTTGCTGTTTCTGACAGAATTACAATGTCATTTAACTTTAATCCCTATTCCAAATTTTTTCTTGCTTTCCTTCACCGCCAGCTCGATGTACAAATTGAATAACATCGGAGAAAGGCTACAACCCTGTCTTACACCCTTACCAACTAATGCTTCTCTTTCATGCCCTACGAGTCTAATAACTGCAGTCTGGCTTTTGTACAAGTTGTAAATAATTCTCCTTTCCCTGTATCTTACCCCGTGCTGATTTCAGAATTTGAAAGAGTGTATTTCAGTCAACGTTGCAAAAGCTTTCTATAAATCTACAAAAGCTAAAAATGTAGGTTTACCGCTCCTTAATCTATCTCCTAAGATAAGTCGTAAACTGAGTATTGCCTCCCGGGTTCCTAAGTTCCTCCTAAATCCAAACTGATTTTCCTCCAGGTTAGCTTCTACCGGCTTTTTCACATTCTCCTATAGATAATTCGAGCTACCATGACTTATCAAACTGATGGTTCTGTAATTTTCACATCTGCGCCTGATTTCTTCGGAGTGGGGTTTATTACATTTTTCTTAAAGTCTGAGGGTATTTCGCCTGTCTCATACATCTTACACACCAGGTGGTGATATTACTACATACTATAATTATTGGCGTTTAAATAAATTGGCCAGAAATGCACGTCGACAATATGTCGACCGTAGAGTATGTGAGAGTATGAAAACAAGTGAAGTGTTCATGAGAATACATACAGCTGGGAGCAGGGTGTGGCGTAACGCGAACATTTGCGTGTCACCTTGAGAGGAACAAATTCGCGGAACGTGCCTGGCGACCCACCCGATCGGTCGTCCTATTGCCGCGCATATGGTATCGTTTTGCTCTCATACAGACTGGACACTTGCCACCGAAACCTGCCTCTCGCGATAGAGTTGTTTAGCGTTCATTAATTTTCTGAATTTTCTAGATCTATTTACATGGAAAAACACAGGTCGGCGCGCAACTCTTTTTCTACCATCAAAGTACACTCTGTTGCTAACTGGCTGGAGTACAGCATAATATCAACTGCGTACAGCGCAGGATATAACAGGACATGGCCCGTACCCAACACACCTGACACGAATGGGACTCAGCACCAATCCAAACTGTACATGTGGAGAGACTGGGTCACCAGAACACACGGTATTACATTGTCAGCTATACAGAACACACACACACTGTATGTTAAACAACACACAAGAATTAAACGTACTGATAAGAAATAAGAATGGCTGAGACACGCTAAATAGACTGACGAATGAGGTCTCATCACTAAAGCGGGAAGAATACGCAAAAACGTTCAGACATAACATCGTACAACACACCAACGCCATAAGACAGGACACTGGAACGAGACAAGCAGTGTAAGTACAAGCGACATGGATTACGAAACAGATGACAACCGCAGCACAGAAGATGACTTATTCCTAAACAATTATATATACATGTGGCGTCTGTTCGGAAAGAACAGACGTCACATTCTGATCCTGCAGCTGTTATTATTTAATATTCGTAGAATATATGACTTCAACTGCTATTGGGCAAAGCTAAAAATGTGTACCCAGCCGGGATTCGAACCCGGGTCTCCTGCTTTCTAGGCAGTTGCGCTGACCCCTACACCACTGGGGACACAGTGATCACCGCACCTGCAAGGACTACCCATGCACGCCTCCCGTCAGATACAAATTCCCAGCTTCGCCCTGCCCATAGTACTCAAACTCGTAGTTTAACTAATTCCCGTAAGAGTAAGGGCTTCAAACTTGCCCACCCCTCCCCACTAACGATAGGATCATTGCCCGTCACCGGCATATTATATATATACATGTGGCGTCTGTTCGGAAAGAACAGACGTCACATTCTGATCCTGCAGCTGTTATTATTTAATATTCGTAGAATATATGACTTCAACTGCTATTGGGCTGGGTACACATTTTCAGCTTTGCCCAATAGCAGTTGAAGTCATATATTCTACGAATTTCCTAAACAATTGAGCAGCATAAACATTAGATTCAAAACCCCCTTTAGCTCTTAATGAACATGAAATGAACGACTACCACCTATGGAGGAATTCGAATTCCATGATGGAAGGGCTCGATGTACATTCCGAGGCCTTCCACCTTGGTAGACTCTCCCCAACAACTTTGACTTTACCTACCCTTTCCTATCTTCTTTTATTTATCCTTCTTAATAATAATGATTTTTGAGTTGCCCTTCCTTTTCCTTATAATTTGTTCTGTCCATTATTCATAGATAGTAATCGAATTAAATTTAAAATTGTATAAATAACAAAATTTGTAACACAATGAATTTCACCATTAACTTAACTAATTGTTACTATCACTATATATATAAACTTAACGCTATTAAAATGTAAAAGACAACACAAACCATACTTGGTCTAACTACGACCAGCTATATACCCACAGGCAGCTGGTCTGTATCAAGGACATGTATGAACACTAAGTGTCTTGGTCAATCTAAACTTTAAATGTGTACGACAAATGTATTCAGAAGAAACGTACCAATAAATGTATTTCATTACTATAACAGTGGACGACCCGCCGCGCCGACAGCTGGTCCGTCTGTTTCTGGCCAGCACCGTGCTGCATTCGCTGTTCATCCTGTGCGCACGCTGGCACTGCTCGCCAAGGTTAATAAATATAAGGTCGGGCAGTAAGCGCTCTGCTCTGCCATTGGCTAGCGCTGTGACGTCACTGTGGCACTGCGCGCTCATAAACGGCCTGCACCAGCTTATTTCGGTACGGCACGGAATATGCTTTTATAATGAGTTTTTGACTAAAGAAATTGTTTCTGCCTTTAATACAAAGTGCTATTCTGCTGTAAAATGTTCCATTTAAGAGTGCTGGGTCATATTCTATCGTAGATTTACGCGATGCATATCAGTAACATATCAAATCGCAAACATATCGACAATTTCTTTAATATGAACTGCTGACTTTAAAAGAACAGGAATGTTTCAAACACTTTTTTCCGTGGCAAATTAAGCAACTCCGACTGTAAGTCCCATACATAATCGGTTTCCTTTAAATGCCGGGAGCCTATTCGAGAATATGCAACATTTACATTGCCCTTCTTGTAGCACTTTAAGAGCTACACTTTCTTTAACGATTCATCTCGAGGAAAAAAATTAAACTTTATTTCAGTTCCCTTTGTATTCCCGCTGTAAGAATTACAACCCATAATAGCACAGCCTGGCATTGTATAAATAATAACAGAAGTATTTCAAAGAATTACAGCAGAAATTATAGCACGCGCGACAAGCACTCGAGAAATCAATATACTTTCCACTATCAATTTTTTACTACCAAGCTATGAAGTGAAACAAACGATTTAACCCTTTATTTCCCACTGTTGTTCCTCAACAACAACGTATTAAAATCTGATTTATACCGTATTTTGTGTATCAATCTTTGAAGTCGCATTGTTGATGATGAATAACATGTTGCAAGTACGACATTTTGCCGCTTGGTAGGGCGTGTAGCCACTTTTAAGGCATTAAATCTGTCCGTTTTGTTGTTTTTGTTACCTAGCCGTCTGTACATGGCTGTGATTAGGAGCGCGAGTGTGGTTTCTGTTATTTTATTTGAGCAGTGAATTGTCTTTGGTGCTGTGGCGAAGATTATACTGGCATTATTGAAGTTGCAGTTTTAACCATCAACAAATAACGTCCCAAGTAATAAAATACCTCGATACAAACGTCTGTGTTGTGCTTGACATACATGACTTAAAAATCAATAGTGCGACCAAAACTTTTAAAACACGTATTTTGATCTTTAGAGCACTGTATTTATACAGAAAACATTGAATTTTAATTTTTCCAAAGCTGAATTCATAACGTGGGAATGGGAGGGTTAAGCAAATGCAGCAGAAATGGTAACACACATACACGCACACGAGTTAGCAACCAACTCTGCATATTGTTTTGCTACCAGGTGTTCCACAGTGACGTCATGCGCAGAAAGGCGAAAACGCGTTTCCTACAGCGCATCGCTTACTGCGCCCCCCTGAAAGCGAGCAGCGGCCAGTGCCCCAGTGGCACGGTCCGAATCGGTGACCGCTGCGTGGCTACCCGCCGTTCCCCAAACGTAACTAGCCTCGTTCAGGGAAGTGGACTTCGTTTACGTTATCTTTTCTAATACAGATGAAAAATGAATCAGTTTATATGGTCGATCGTTCGTTCTTTCACCCGTGTGCGTTGATACTTTTCACACTTGACCTTCAAAACAAGAGGAAAGTCGCTTCCTAGATGTCTGGATGGTGCTTGAGAGAGCGTACTTCACCTACGAAATACCACAAAATCTAGCATTTTATTTCGGTCTTTACCTTCATAACAAGAGAAATATCACCGTCTACCAAGATTTCATTCGGTGCATGGCGTAGGGCACCTTGATTTAATCTTAGACAACACTTCACTAGTCGAAGTGAAAGTTGACTCAATTATACAATTGGCCCAATTTAGGTTACGGTAGTAACACTAAAAGTGGGTCTTTGCGAACGTCTTTTGACAGCTCGAAATTTAAATGAAAATAACGGCTTAACCATTCAACTGACACGAAAATGGAATAATCGAATTTGTAGAGGAGAAAATTCTTTACAACTTTGCTCTCTTACGTTTTTTTTTGTTTTTTGTTTTTTTTTTTTTTCTCATATCTCGTATCGTTTCAGAGATATTTGCAAAATAACAGCGATTTTGGGATGTCTGTCTGTCTGTCTGTCTGTCCGTAACGCGTTACCTCTTTTTAAGACGAACCGTTCAACCGATCAGCACCAAATTTTTCGGACAAAACATACGGAAGTAATACCAAAAAAAGGCGTTTCGATTTGACGATGTCTGTCTGGCTGCAACGTGTTCCCACTTTTTTGGGTCGAACCGGTCAACCGATCGGCACCAAATTTTGCAGACTACAGGCTACCAGAGACCAGAACCTCGCTTTTTCAAATATTTCGGACAAATGTTTGGACAAAACATACGTCAGTAATACTAAAAAAAAAAAAAAAAAAAAAAAAAAAAAAAAAAAAAAAAAAAAAAAAATATATGTAATGTAATTTAAAAGCAAATAAACCGTTCATCTGTCGCGACAATTGAATAACCGAATTTGCAGAGGAGAAAATTCTCTACAACTTTGTTCCCTTATGTTTTTTTTTCATATCTCGTATGACCTGCATAAATTGAAAAAAATCTGAAGTTCTTGAGGATTTAAGACGGAGATTTAGGCAACAACTGACAGTAATAGGGGTAAATATAACAATAGAACTGAAAGGGGTAGTTTTAAGAGATGAAATAGTTAAGGCAGCAGAATACAAAATAGCTCTAAAGTAAAACCCTATAAAATCCTTGCATATCACAGTAAATACTAAATGTTAAAGACTAAAGGAGAAGATATAAAATGCAGATAATTAAGCAGGTAAAATCTAGCACAGACGACTAAGAAATAAGATTGACAGGAAGTGCGAAAGGTCAAGCAGGAGTGTCTAGAACCCAAATCCAAATCTGTAGAAGAATGTATAACTAGGAGAAAAATAGTTACCGATTACAGGAAAATAAAAGGGACATTTGGGGACAAGAAAAATAACTGTATCAATATCAAGAACTTAGATGTGAAACCAGTTCTGCGTAAGGAAAGGAAAGTGTAAATGTGGAAATAATATATAGAAGGGCTGTACAAAGAAACTGAACTGAGAGAAAATATTGTAGGAAGGGAAGGGGCAGTAGATAAAAATGAAATAGGGGATAATGAGAGATGAATTTGACAGAGCAAAGAAAGATCTAAGCCGAAACAAGGCGCATGGAGAGAGAAGATGACATTCCTTCAGAGTTACTGAAGTATCTGGGAGAACCAAATGTGGCAAATTTATTTCACCTGGTAAGACAGGCAAAATACCAAAATGTTCAAATGTTTGTCGAGCTTATGGGACTTAACTAAGGGGTCATCAGTCCCTAAACTTACAAACTACTTATGAACTAACTAATACTAAGGACGCCGCAAATATCCATGCCCCAGGGGGGGGGGAGTTAGAACCCCCGACCGTAGTGGCCGTGCAGACCGTGACTGGAGCGCCGCAGACCGCTTGGCCACCGAGGTCGGCGGCGAAATACCCTCAGACAAAATGAAAAATGTATTAACCACCACTGCGAAGAAATGCGTGTGATAATTACGGGACCATCAGTGTAATAAGTCAGGGTTGCAAAATTTTAACACGAAATATGTAGAGATGGATGGAAAGTCTGATAAATGCTGACCTAGGGGCAGATCAGTTCCGATTTAAGAGACGTGTAGGGAGGCTTTTGTGGATTTGGAGAAAGCTTTTGAAATTTTGATTGTAATCACTCTTTCAAATTGTGAAGTCAGCAGGGGTAAGATATAGGAAACGGAAGGTTATTAAAACTTGTACATTAACCAAACAGCTGTTATTAAAGTTGAAGGGCATGAAAGGGGCGTAGTGGTTGGGTTGGGAGTATGACTGGGCTGTACCCTTTCTCCAATGTTATTCAGCTTGTACACCGACCAGCTGAAGGGAATGGACAGTGTGTTGAAAGGAAGGTACAAAATGAACAGTGACAAGAACAAAACAAGGGTAATTGAATGTAGTCTTAGGAAGTCTGGCGATACTGAATGAATTAGGTCAGATAACGAAGGTGGTAGATGAGTTTTGTTACTTGGGCAGTAGAATAACAGTTGACGTCGGAGTACAGGGGATATAATATGCAGAATGTTAAAGGGAAGTAAAACGTTTCTAAAATTAGGAATTTGCTAACATAGAATATTAATTTTAGAGTAAGGAAGTCTTTTTTGGTGGCCTTTGTGCGGAATGCGTTACATTGCGTAACTAATGAATAGCTACTGAAAAGAATTGGGCGGAAAGGAATTATTGGCATACCTTGACTAAAGGAAGAGATCGATTGGTAAGACTCACTCTTAGACACCAAGAAATCGTAAATTTATCATTGGAGGTATGTGTGTGGGAAAGAAAAGAAAAAACGTAGCCGCGGTGGAGTAGCCGAGAGGTCTAAGGCACCTCGCTGTGGAGTGCTCAGTTGCTCGCCGTCAGGGGTTCGAGTCTCCCGCCGGTATGGGTGTTTGTGTTGTCCTTAAGTTAGTTTACCTTAGTTTAAGTCGTGTGTAACCTTCGAAATAATGACACGCAGTTCAGTCCGATAGATTTACAAACATCTGTACATTTTAGAAAAAACGCAGAGTGAGACCAAGAGACGAATACAGTAAACATATTCAGATGGATGTGGGTTGCCGTTATTATGAGGAAATGAAGAGGTTTGCTCAGGATAGAGTATGGTGGAGAGCTGGATCAAACCAGTCTCCGGACTGAAGACCGCACCAACAACAACAGTTAATGAAAGGAAATTTCGAGTCAATTCCCAGATAGGGATAACTGATTGCAGTAAAGCTTATCTTCAATCTTATTTGAAGCATCCTATTTTGTGATTGTTTATGTTTTCTAATCTAGCGTCTTTTTTATTGGTCCAAATCTATTTTAGATACCAATGACTGAAATACAAATTATTGAGCACTTATTCCTGCGTCTTCTCTCCGCTATGGAGATCTGAAAGTTAATTACAAATTTATTTATTATATTTCATAATGGAGAATCTTGTTTCTACACATCTTCACCCGCAGTCGTAAAATGATGTGAAGTAAATAATTTCTGAAAATTATTATTTTTAAAGCGGCACTTGATGTATTCTCTCAATTTTCAGAGTTTATCCATTATACATACATACACGACCAGGAGAGACAGGGTAAGGGAAAACAATATGAAAGACTAACGAAGCACGTACGAGTACATGATCAAATCTATATGCAGCCTGCTTAGTTGCAGTGCAGCGTGGAATCGAAATTTAAGAAAGTCAGAAAATTATTTTTTGTAGTCAGTGGATTCATTTTTCATATATACCTAGAACACAGATATGGTAGTTGGCCTACTATGCTAGGGTGACCGAATTTCCCCACATAACAATACGGGACAAAATGGGTACCAAAGTTTGCAATACGATATGTGGATTTTACCTCTGGCAGCGTTAACGTGGCTGCTATCCCTTAAAGCTTATACAATAGGACGGCCTTAGTGTCTCTAATTACTGCCGTCAACGAGTACCCTACTTAAACCACACACGGTATAGGAAGCAGCAAAGCCACTGAGTGCCTCTGCATCAACCTCTATCGACACCCCGCTCCCCTCCCCGCCAGCTTCTTTCTTATGTTGTGAGCCGGAAGTGCGACTTTTAACTACAAAACAAGATTACCAGCGAACGGAAATTGTTTAATTGCTGCAAGGGCCTGAAACCAACTGCAATATCAAGGTCTAAGACATGCAAATTCACATACTAATACAGAAAATTAACTAAACATACTCACACTGGTGCGCCTCGGTTGCACAGTGGTAGAGTGCCAGACTACAACTCCAAAGGTCGCGGGTTCGATCCCCGCCAGGTCCTAGGATTTTTATCTGTCACTTTCCACTTCTTCACCTCTGGCAGTAATGCTCATGTGAAATATACCGAGTAGCACCGTGGTTCGGAACCCACGTTAAACTGTAGGTCCCCCTATAACTGGCTGGGTCAGTTCCAAGGTCGGAGGAAGGCAACGGCATACCACCTCCAAACAGGACCATGCCCAGTAAAGCACTGTGGTGTTCAAACCAATCTTCGAATTGATGACTGCTTTACTTTTTTTTTTTTTTTTTTTTTTTTTTTTTTTTTTTTTTTTTTTTTTTTTTACTCACACTATTAGATACGCAGTTGACTTAAATCACTTTCAGTAATATTTTGCAGAAGAATAATGTCATTAAATAAATCGGTATTATCACATAGATATTCATAATAATCAACACATGAAGTATTCTGCTAATGAGTTCTTCGTGTAATTAGTTCCTCCACAGTTTGCACGCCAAATCTCTTCTGTTAGTCAGTACATACAGAAATCGTTATGACTACAGCTAGCACGAATCCACTAATGAGCTGCAAATTTATTAACCAATTTTATTCAGCGGAAAGTAAGTTGAAAATGAAAGATCAGATTTCACCTACCCTTCACACTTCTTCAAAAGACGATCATCTCTTTCTTTAAAATTATTTGCAATGATGTCCAATAAATAGAATATTTAAACTGAACCCAGTTAAATAGTTACAGGAAATGAAACGGTCTTACCCATATCACAAAACAATCAATGTCTCGTGGAATGAGCTTCAAATTTTCAAGGCAACATACTGTTTTAGTACACCATCGTCTAGCAATGAACCGATTGATCTCTGAATTTTTATAGTTGCAGAAGCTACGAAACTCTTCCACCCTTCTCTCGTTGACCATCATTTGCAACTAAATTTCTATGTTCAGTTCCTCCTTCCGTAGTCGTAGATATTTAGAATCAAGATTAAAAATTACGAACTTCGCTACTGTTACGTTAAGGGCGGAAAATGACCTAATAATTCTAC
The DNA here is from genome assembly GCA_026315105.1 of Locusta migratoria. Classification (NCBI taxonomy): domain Eukaryota; kingdom Metazoa; phylum Arthropoda; class Insecta; order Orthoptera; family Acrididae; genus Locusta; species Locusta migratoria. Next base: position 408,283,606 of record CM048749.1, read on the forward strand.
TGAAGGAATGCAGCCATGATTGAAAAGTATTTTAAATATTTATTGCTTCATCGCAGCTCGATACAACACGTAGTCGCCCGCGGCTAGGTAGTTTAGTCATCGCATGCCCAGGTCGGGCACTGCACCCCGCCTCTCGTGAGAACAATGCAGTTGGCACTTTGTAGATATGGGATAGTTTTCTTTTGAATGTTGATCCTTTTAGGTTTTGACTCAATTTTTTTCAAGTACTACTAGAAAAGACAGCCCTCTTGACGAGGGAAGAAAAAAAAGGGTTAATAACTACAAGATTCTTAACAATGGTATGTATATTGTACTAATGAAAGTTGTTTATTTCCAAACGGTCTTTCGCTGTATTGCCTTAAGAGTCCGATTCTCTTTCATCGAATTTGGCATTGATTTTTTCATAAACTAGTGAGTGTGTAGGAGAAAGTCGAATACGTTTCTTTTCATATTCAATAAAAACGTCCATGCAGTACCTAATCAAAATCAGTGATATTTTGGCAGTTTTTTTCAATTTCAGTCTACAGATCATAACCAATAAGGTATGGTCACAGTCTGTATCTGTCCAGGATACGACTTAAAGTTTGAAAGCTGGTTCAGAAGTCTATGTCTTACCATTATAAAATATATCTGGTACCATCCCGTGTCTCCTGGTCTCTTCCATGTGTACGACCTTCTTTCATAATCTTGAACATAGTGTTTGCTATGATTAAATTATGTTCCATACAAAATCCTACCAGGTGGCTTTTTCTCACATTTCTTTTCCCCAGTCCATATTCACGTATTATTTTTTCTTCCCTTCAGTTTTCCACTAATGAATTCCTGTCCCCCACCACAATTACTTTTTCCTCTGTCTTATGTGTCTGAATAATTTCCTTTATCTACTCATACGTTTTACCGATCTTCTCATCATCGGCAGAGTTAGTTGGCAGATAAACTTGTACTACTGTGGTCGGTGTTGGCTTTGTTTCCATATCGACTGCGATAATGCCATCTCTGTGCTCCTCGCAGAAGTTTACCCCCATTTCAATTTTATTATTCATTATTAGACCAACTCCTGTAATACCCCAACTGATTTTGTATCTATAATCCTGTACCCGCCTGACAAGAAATCCTGTTCCTCTTTATATCAAGTTTAACTAACCCCCACTGTATCTAACTTCAACTTATTTCCCTTCTTATATTTTCTAACCTCCCTACCCAATATAGGGCTCTAACATTTCGCGCTTCGATCTGTAGAATGCCAGTGTTCTCTTTCCTGATGCCGACATCAAAAATGTTCAAATGTTTGTAAATCTATCGGACTTTCCTACTTGCTTATTAGTCCGTAGCTTAAAAAGTACTTAAACTAAGGTAAAGTAACCTAAGGACACACAAACACCCATGCCTGAGCGGGGACTCGAACCCCCGATGCCGAACGGCCGCGCGCACCGAAGCACAGCGCCCCAGTACGCACGGCTTATGTGCCGCCGGGATTCGGACATCCTCCTTGGTAGCGCACCCCTTGGAGATCCGAGTGCCGGCCGCGGTGGCCGAAGGGACTGAGGCGCTGCAGTCACGGTCTGCACGGCCACTACGGTCGGGGGTTCGAATCCCCCCTCCGGCATGGATATTTGTGTCGTCCTTAGTTGTAACTAGTTCATAAGTAGTTTGTAAGTTTAGGGACTGATGACCCCGTAGTCAAATCCCATAAGCTCTACAAACATTTGAACATTTAGATCCGAAAGGAGGCCTATTTTACCTCCGGAATATTTTACCCAAGGGAATGCCATCATCATGTGTTCATGCAGAAGAGATGCATGTCCTCGGGAGATTTGACGACTGTAGTTTCCCCTTGCTTTCAGCCGTTCACAGTAATTGCATGGCAAAGCCATGTTAGCTGATGTTACAAGGCCAGCTCAGTCAATAATTGAGACTGTTGCCTCTGCACCTACTGGAAAGGCTGCTACCCCTCTTGAGGAATTACACGTTAATCTGCACTCTCCACAGACATGCTTCTGCTGTGGTTGCACCTACGCTTTGGCTATCTCTATCGTCAAGGTACACAAGCCACCCCACCACAGCAATGTCTGTGTTTCATTTACTATAGCTGGAATATAAAAAGAATTATAAATAACATTTTACCTTTCTCACAAGGTGGTGGTAAGGTATTGCCCCAACTTCCAGATCGCGGAAGAGTTCTAAAATTAACTAAATAATTAAATAAAAATTCAAACCACAAATCGAGATATGACTTTCTGAGAGAAACTACTGAATAAGAACAATACATATTTTTCCACGTTTCATTAAGAATAAATAGCAATAATACACACTGTTGCTTACATCGATTCACGTCTATAAAACTGTACAACAGGAGTAATATCTTAGTCCTACAACAACGACATTGACCATAAAACAATCAACAACAATTGTAATACACATGAAAAGGACTTCTCTTTCAAAACACGTTATATAGTAACCCTTTAAAGATCACATGTATGCCCATTACAAGATAAAAGGGTCTCTTCTTCTACGCCTCCCCCTGCTCCTTAGGAGATCAGCACTGACCCTGCAGACATGCTTTGGCAGAGCACTCCACCTTGCTGTGGAGCCTGAGAAAATCGTTTGCCATGGCAGTGGTATTTCCCGTTGGCCTGCAGACAGCATTTACCGCGCGGCCTGGCTGGTACCTCAGCCCTAAAGACTGCATATGCCACATCCGGTTCCACTACCCGTGGGTCTGCGGACGTCAATAGCCGCTCAGGACTGCTGCTTACATGCTGACCGCCACAGCGTTCCGAGCGCTTAGAACAGTTATCAACCGATTCTGAGAAAACTATTCAATGAAAATTTACATTTTTATATCTTCTAGTGTGATATAATCGCTCAATAATGATCTCACTTTTTATTTGTTATTTCTTATAGTTACTATGCGACATAGAATTAAGTAAACTACTGCCAAAAGTTTTGAAGAGTTCACAAACGAAAAATCGCATTGCAGAGACTTTGCGTATAGTAGAGTTTATCATATACCTAGCTGCAGATGAAATGCAGGTAAGATACCTACATTTTATTTAAGGTTGAATGCAGGACGATAACTCATTTCATTCTCGATATATAGGGTGTTATGTCTACCGGACAGACGTGGAAAGTGCGAGCATTTTGGCAGCTCTACGAAATACGCGTCATCCGATTTTAAGAAAAGAATTTCGTTTGTAGCTATTACTGTTCAAAGCTAACTTATCTTTTAAAAAGTTCTTTCCCTCAAAACGAAGTAAATTTGAAATTTCATTGTAGGCACACACACAACAACAGAAATTAAAATCCATAACTTACTAGAAACTGGTATTTGTAATCGATATGTCTACTATTGCCTACACTGTTTCCACCTTCTTACAAAAATCGCCATGTTTACAACAATCTTTTAGACTATTGGAAACAGAAGATGGCAGAAATTTTTTTCTTGCACAGCCCTGTGTTGCCAACTTATGAAGTATTAAGTTTCACATTCAGTATGCGTTTACATTAGAGGATAAATGAATCGAAAGTTTACACTTTTTTCGTTGCGTGATTTACCCGTTCAAATGTGATTCAAATTTTCTAGCATTGTTGGCCTGCATTGGATGACCAAATAGACCTTTCTGCAATTAAAAATAATGGTCTTTCTAATCAGCCCAGTTTGGAAAGTTTTATAGAACTTAGCATTCGCAAAATAAGGTTGAAAATACCTCCTATTTATCCTTTTCTAAACCCTTCAAATTTGCACTTAATTAGTGGAAAGCGGCACATAAACGAAATTTCACGTTTCAGATCCTTTTATTGTTAGGTTACCACATGTCAAGTATCACGTTCGTCATAGTTTTAGTTCCTGAAATATAACACACCAAACGTCGAAGTTGTTTTGAGTGCCGATATTTTGAGTAACTATGCTTGAAATATTCTGGCTATATATAGCACGTAAAATTCTTTTCAATATTATTCATATGAGAACGCATACATTTGTACACGATATATATTTATATAGATATTTCATATTTTTCAACGAAATATGGCGTGTATTATAATGACACAAACTTGTTATTATTCACGTTCACCCTGCGCAAAGTCGCGCATGCGTCAAATAAATGACTATATCTCGGCCAGTATTGCTTATACGAATCTCGAATAGGGCTTAGGCACACACCATACACCGCGGAGGTGGCTGCCAGAACAGGTAGAGGGATTAGGCGGCCGCAATGGCAGGCTGACGCGGCCAGCTGTACGTGCCGTTGCAACACTCAAAGAGTTTTTTTTCTGTTTTTCTTTTCTTTTTTGCTGAGTACAGGCTTGGCGAACGCAGGGTCCCGAGCAGCGGTCAGTGTCACGCCAACTGTCTGCCTCACGGTAAGCTCAGTGCGTGCTTCAGCGACCATCTTTTGGCGCAACTGTGGAACGTCGTACATTTGAGAGCCTCGGAATTTTGGCTTAATCGCCCGGGTTGCGAGGACAGTACAAATCTCTATAAAAAAACCTTCAATTTCAAGGTGTGCTCCATTCTGAGGAGATTCATGGCTATTGAGGTTGAACTTTAGCTAGCGAACACCTCTGGAGGGCCTGCCACACCTCAGTTATGTAAAGCTTACCCAGGCAAGCGGACTTATAGTTCAATAGCTGCTAGTGGGACGAAAATGAAAGGAGCAATTAACAGCATGGGCGGTCGCTAAAATGCCGTCTCTAAGACAGGAAGAGGTGAATTAAATGGTCCACAGTATGAGCCCAGATCTTTCCCTTCCCTGGCCACGCCACGGGAGGAACGTAGGGTGCCGCAGTGGAGTAGCCTAGAGGTTTAAGGCGCCTCGCCGCGGAGGGAGCGGTTGCTTGCAGTCGGAGATTCGAGTTCTCCCTGGGGCATGGGTGTGTGTCTTGACCTTAAGTTAGTTTACCTTAGTTTAAGTAATTTGTAAGCTATGGACTGATAACAATGAAGTTTGGTCCGATAGATTTACAAACAAACAAACAACAAAACAAACGAATGATCTAAAGGAGGGGCAGTGGTGGCGGGGTGCAGGCAGCGAGCATGTAGGTACTTCTGATGCTGGGAGACTACTTAGTTCGTCAACCGGACATCGAAGGGGTCCCTGGGATGGAGGATGACAGTAGGGAGCCAGGATGGCTGAGGACTGAAACCTTGTACCCAGGTGACTTTTGTGCATTTCAACATTTGGGCCTTGAAGGTACACACTATACGTTCTTCCCCACCGTTGGACTGTAGACAGATGCAATTTTAGTGCAGGAAGACTGAACTCCAAGCTTGTAAACTATGGCCCACTGTCCAAGACCACAACATGGTGAAGCCCCTCAAGGGCTAGAAGTGTGGACAGGGCCGAGAAGGAGACGACGGAGGTAATGATAGAGGCACCGAACGCATAGGGAAAATGGAAGTAGGTGTCGGTAACTAGTAGCCAGTTGCTGCCAAGAAAAGGGCAGCTCCCAGCTGTGTGCCTGATTGCCAACATTGAAACACCTGGGGTGGCTTTGAAAGTTGTGAGTGCATTGCGTGATATGGTGGACGAACTCCTCAACCACTTACGAGAGGCTCCTCCAGAAAAATTGGCGGTGGGCCAATATCTTCGTGTGTTCTACTCCCCAGTGGCCACCATGGAGGACTTCCAGGAATGTTGGCTTTATAGTTGCTGGCATGACAATGCGAGGAGTATAGGAAACTTCCGACCGAATCAGGACTCTGTGAATGACAGACAGCTGGTGCCTGATGGTATAGAAGAACAGGAGATCAGAGATGGTCTGGGAAGTAGGCATGGAGGGCGATCTGGTTTGCACATAGCTGCAGACCATATGGAAACGTGTATCCTGAGCGGTAGTGGTTGCGACCTGCTCAGCCATCATGGAGAATGCCTGCAAGATGTCCTGAATTTCGTAATCGATCCTGAAGATCATGAGTTATGATGTATCAAAAGCAGGTTCCAGGGCGCACAGAAGCCAAGAGAAAGCGTATACCTCGGTGTGTCAGTCTGTGGGATGGAAATTAAGGTTGTAATGGAATCTTGACATAAAGTCGGCCCAACGTGGAGGTGGTGGGACGCTTTAGTTGGGAGAGGAACCAATGGAGAGAAGAGTGCTTGAATGGACTTGTGGTCGGTTACAAAGTGAAATGAAACGCAATAAATGTAAGGGTAGATCTCTGTACACGCGAAAACAATGTGCCTCTTTTTCGATTCTTTGGATTTGGACTGGGCCTCAGTAAGGGTTTTTGAGGCAAAGGCAATCAGCCTCTTGGAGCCATCAGGAAAGCGATGAGTCATGACGGCACCCATACCGTAGTCATAGGCGTCCACTGTCACTCACAAGAGGATCAAAAGTTGGTAAGGAAAAAAGCAGGAGGCAGTGCGGCGTACACTGAATGAAACACAGCCTAACAAAGAGTCGACCAATGGAAGGCGACACATTTTTTTGCTCAGCACATCCGGCGATGTGGCGATGGAAGCTGTGGATGGCATGAATTCCCTGTAATAGATTTTGCTGAGGAAGAAACTAAGCTGTGAAAGGCAGGTGGGCTCGGGAATGGCAGAAAGCGCTTTGAAATATGAAAAGGAGGGAGAGATACTGTCGTGGGAGATGACATGAGCAAGGTACAGAATAAAAGGGTGGTAAAGAAGCACTTGTCCTTGTTTCACTTGAGACGTGCCTCATGGAGGCACTGAAAGTGCACTCGCCAATTGGCGATGTGCTGCTTCTGATAGGGACTAGTCACCACTATGTCAGCGAGATAATTGATGTAGCCTGGAACATGGTGAAGAAGTTGCTCGAGGTTCCGCTATAAGATCGACGGGGCGCTTGCTATGCTGCGCATTAGTCAGTACAATTTAAGAGGCCTGCAAGCATATTACTGACAGACATCACACAGCAAGATTCTATCGATTATTTTATTATGTTGTATAAGCACAAAAACAGTTGGCATAGGATGAAATTCGGGATTACAAACATTTAAAACTTGATTGTAGTTAACGTATACATGATAACGTTATGTATGTAAATCAGTACTTCCAGTTATTGCAGTTGACTAATTACAAGAACTGGGATGAAAAAATTTGAGTGCAGTTAATGCATGCATGTTTACGTCGCGTATGTCAATCAATACTTTCAGTTTTTGCAATTGATCAATTACATGTACCGGGGTAAATTTATCGAAGTAACGGGGAAGGCAACAATTATGAGCGCATCTTGCGTGAACGCCGGCTTTTTGCAGTGATACGGTTGTTTTTTAATTTCTCCGTAGAAAGACAATCTTGGCTGAAATTCTCAAAACAGCTTGTTTAATCGCATATCGCAGCAGAGAACCACTCGTAACGCAGCATGTCGCAGCATACCGCCTTTTATTGATGACTGTGACGGATGTTACTCTTTTATTTCGAGTTGGGAGTAGATTTCCACCTTGGGTGTTTCAGAGGGCCATACATATTCCAGGCTTGCCGCCTTAAGAAAAACAGACATTATGTAAATGTAAATCAGAGATACGGTCTTTTTCATAACATTTTAGATTAGCATTGAAATTTTCCAGCGGTTTACACTGTCGCTTGAAACCTTGTTGAGGTACTAGAGACCCAGTTGACGTGTGCAGAGAATATCACATCCATATTTGATTGTGGGACACAGACGCTGCTATCACGCGACTTGACAAGTATTAAACTGTGTCACAAAATACAACAATATTTAAAAAATGCGTAATGCCAACTATCAGCTGTTTGTTGTGTCTACAGCTTTCAAGGTTTCGGTTATTAACCATCAACAGAAGATTAAATTAAACAGACTGATTACGGCGGTACATTTTCTGTCACCATATCCATGTCAAACAATAAAACGTTAGGTGTCACTTGACATTAGGTCTTGCTTTATTTATCGTCAAGACCTAACGTCAAGTGATAGTGTACATAATTATTGTTTGATATGGATATGGTGATCGAAAATTTACAGACGTAATCAGTCTGTTTAATTTACTTTCGCGATAATGGTTAATAACCAAAACCGGTAAAGTTGGAAATATAATAAACAGCTGATGGTCAGCAATATTCATTTTTTAAAGTATATTAGTTATTAACACACTTCTCAGAAAAAATTTGAACGTGATTTTTTTTTTCGTTTTCAGTGTAGTCACGAAGAACATTAACAGTACATAAATAAATTTTCTCTTTTTCAGTTACCGAATCGTTCTAACTATAAAATTGATCATCATAATTAACCGCTCTCCTGTGCGATAATTACATCGAGCTCTCATGAGTAGTAGACAATGTGTGGCATATGAAAGTTTTGGGCGGTGTGGAGGGCGTGAAGGGATTCCATAAAGGTTGACGGTAGTGTTAGTGAAAAGTGGAAAACCAGAGTTTGAATCCATGTGTGGCATTGATGTTCATGTGTCCGCAATAAACGTATAACTATTAGTTTCTCCATCACTGGATGGTTGCTTTTGCCGCAACTGTGGTTCAAATTTAATGAAAGTCCAGCTCCAGTTGCATTTACTGGTGCTTTATTTAAGCCCACACTACCGGTTTCGGCCTCTATGTTAGGCCATTTTCAAAAGTGACAGACGTTATGCCGTAGAAAAAAGCAACGAGTCAACGTTGCATTCTCTACGGCATAACGTCTGTCACTTTTGAAAATGGCCTAACATAGAGGCCGAAACCGGTAGTGTGGGCTTAAATGAAGCACCAATAATTGCAACTGGAGCTGGACTTTCATTAAAAATGTATAACTCCTGATGTTGGAACTGATGATAGATACATTGTATACTACATTATTACTCGTAACATATACTGTTTGTACGCTATATTTCTTGAGACTAAATGAATATTTCGCATGATTTCAGAATCGCAATGCCTCAGAATCAGTGCACCACCTATGACCTGCATCCTGCCTGAAGAGGGGAGCATCTACCATACACTCGTAATTTGTCAAGAAGCACTAATCTTATACAGCAATGTATCCATTATGCTGTAATAAAGGTGTACTTTATTTTCATCAGTGTAAAATAAATTCCTGTATCTGTATTCCTAGAAATGTAATAGAAACAACTTTTTACTAAAACATGGAATCAGTCACAGATTTATAAATAAAAATAAGCTAAAAAAAAAAAAAGAACCTGTTTCACTGCAGAACCTGAGGTGGAACGCTAGTAATCACAGAGAGAAGTGAGATAAATGTAAGCATTTGTACAGGTAGATTTGTAGCTGTTGTCATCTATATTACAGTGTTCACACAATTCTGGCAGTCTCCTCTTGGTAGCCCAGAAATCAAAATAACCAAAATGTTTGTGACCCGAATTTGAAAGACAAGTGAGGTGAGAAATAATAATAAAAAACAAATAAATAAATAAAAAGGAAAGAAAGAAGAAAAAAACTATTATTAACGCAACCAAAACATTTGAGTTTCTGAAAAAAAAATTAAAAAAAACACGTTGCTAGACCTTACCTAGTTGTGCTTTGTTTTCATCTCTAATGTTCAGAAGAATCAAATTACATTATTTACTTAATTTGGCGTCATTTTCCGGAGTTTATGTTCAATAAAGAGTGACGTGGGAAAGGAGGTGGAGTAAATGCTCAGCTACTTATGCTATTAGGGTGATTGCAAACTTCGGTGATGTACAACTCCGTAAACTAGCATACTATGCCTATTTTCATTCTCTGCTTTCTTATGGCATCATATTCTGGGGTAATTCATCATTTAGTAAGAAAGTATTCATTGCCCAAAAGCGGGTCATCAGAATAATTGCTGGAGCCCACCCAAGATCATCCTGCAGACACTTATTTAAGGATCTAGGAATCTTCACAGTAGTTTCACTTATGAAATTTGTTATTAACAATCCAACTGAATTCAAATGTAACAGCAAATAGCTACAACACTCATAGAACGGGTACACTATTCAAGGTTAAATTTAGCTCTGTCACAGAAAGGGGTTAATTATTCTGCCACAAATGTCTTTGGTCACTTACCAAGTAGTATCAAAAGTCTGACAGATAGCCAACTAGCATTTAAAAATAAATTAAGAGAATTTCTGAATGGCAATTCCTTCTACACGTTAGATGAATTCCTAGATAAAAGTTAGTACTTTAGGGAAAAAATAAAAAGAATAAAAAATAACAAAATAAATAACAAAATATATAAAATAAAATACTAAAAATTGAGTGCAATGTAATATTATGTATTGACACATTTCATTTAACTGACACGTTCCACATCATTACGAAGTGTCGTATTCATGATCTATGGAACAAGTATTATCTAATCTAATCTAATCTCTAATCTAACATTGGGGATGTACATACGCAATGACTGGATGGGTAGCGGCTGTGCGGCAGAATGGAATGGAAGAATTTAGAATGTAAGAGCGGCGTGGAGTGGCAACTGCACACATATTTGGCACATGCGAGACACAACGTCTCGCCAATGCCACACTTTGAGGGTCTCTGTCAGTCTGTGAGTAGTTGAGGCAAAGGGTCACGAAGTGTAGGGAGACGGGTCCAGCCACAGTTCTGGACAACAAGCGGATTCAGCCGGGACACGGCCCTCTGCTCCTTAGCGGAGGTGCATTACAAGAATTGACTCATCTGGCTAACTGTATGCAGGTATTACGTGATCCACTGGCACATTGTGTGCTAGGGCCTACATCGTAAAGTTACATCATCCCGTAATGATCTGATGCGTTTACATATTGCAAATGAATTAATGGGTTTTGTGGCTCTATGAAAATAATGTCTGTAAAGTTGCGCAATTAATGTATGTAATGCTTGGAAGGGTAAAGGACTGGCCAATTGTGGACGCGGCAAGAAGTTGCAGCATGTCCCAGACAGCTCAAGTATTATCTGGTTAAACTGAGCATACATTCTGGTGTTTGCCCAAATCGGCGGACATATTTGTAAACTACTGAGGGCTGTTAGCCGAGTATTTCTTAAATGAGTGTTCGAAGACATATATGTTTTAAACTTCAATAATAGGTTATAAAATAAAGTAACCCATAAAATTAATTACCGTCAGAAGTTAAGTCATATGTCACGTCCAAATAATTGCACAAAACCTTAATCTCAAGGTGTGATACGTGCGGAGGGGATGCATCGCTGTACAGGTAGAACAGTCGCTAGCAGGAAAACTCTGGGGAACCTGCCGCACCTCAGTTGTATTAGGCTTACCCAGAGAAGTGGGGCTCTGCCTGGGTGGACATATAGTTCCCTAGCTGCTATTGGGACCACGATGATATGAGGATGTATAGCGTTGGCTGACGAAAAGCCGCCGTCTGTAAGCGACGAAAACGGACTTTGATGCAACAGCTTATGACCCAAAGTCGTTCCCTCCCTGGATACTCCTTCGGAGGAACGCAGGGCACTTCACAGGTCTGACCAATATTCGACCCTATATCTGCTGTATACAATGCCCGATGGAGAATCTTTCTTGTCGATCAAGTCACAGCTCTTCATTGAACACCTGGAATACAAGTTTGGCGAGGAGGTATCTTTCTCTAAGATGAGAAGTGGGGCTGTATTGATACAGACGGCATCCCCTGCTCAGTCAAAGGCGTTACTCGCTTGCGACAACTTGTGTGATGTTCCTGTCAGCATCATGCCCCACAAAACGTTAAATATGGTGCAGAGCCTCATTTACCACCGCGATCTCCTGTCGAAGTCCTACGACGAGTTCAGCGGCGAGGTGTTCATTTACTTTGGTGCATCCAAAGGGGACCAAAAGACCGCAGAGTTGCCACCAGTGCATTCATCCTGGCTATTGAGGGCAATACACTGCCCGACAAAGTGAAGGTAATGGTATACTGGTGGCCCCTCAAGGGGTGGGGACAATCTTAACCACCTGCTGCAACACCTACTGTGAGGGAAACTCCTCTCCTACCTTTACGGACAGCGACCAACACCCCCCAGTAGTAGAAGGAACAGCCTCCTACGTCTCCTCTCGCTCATAATGGGTCCCTCAGGATAATCCTTCCTAAGGCTCTACAAAGTGTTCCAAAGGATCCTGGCCGATATCTCAAGGATGCACAAACTTCTGGTCGAAGGGTTTCCGTCTCTGTTGCCAGTTCTGAGAAGCCCTCCCAGTCCTTCAAACCAAAGTGCTAGTGTGAGGGAAGAAAAAAGTAATCAAAGAAGAAAGAATCTTCAGTGACTCTAAAGTCTCAAACACCTCCCTCTTCTGCCTCAGAAGATGAAGTGGAGATCCTCGTGGCACCTGAGGATCTCACATCCTAGATGTGGCATATACCAAACAGCACCAAAATTCCCCATGCAATAATCTGGTCCTCATTTCCTTTTTAATCATGTCTTTCAAGCTTGGAGATAATGTAATTCTCCAGTGGTATTGTGGCGGTTTTTTCCACCACTTTGCTCAGCTGCGCCAATTATAGTGCCGTTAGTGTGCACATTGTTTAGCCCTGCAGAAAAGATGGTTTCCTGCTCAGAGGACCCTTACCCTTCAAGGATATTGGAGCTATTTTAAGAACCAGTCCATATATGACGGGGTTTCTGGTGGGGTCTATGTTCCTGCCACTTTGCCCAGTTCCCCTATGCCCCTCAACACCATTCTCAATGCAGTGGCAGTTATAATTCGGGCAATGGAGTAATTGACCGTCTGCAGCATATACATTGCCCTGGATGAGGTCGTGTCTCTAGCTGACCTTACTGATCTGCTCTCTAAACTTCCTCCACCATTTCTTCTATTTGGGGATTTCAATGCCACATCACCCAATGTGGGGTGGATCTCAGACCATGGGCTTTGGAAGGGATATTGAAACCCTTTTTGGAGCAGCAAGACCTCTGCCTCCTGAATACTGGTGCTCCCATTTATTTTTTTTTACGCACATACTCAACTATAGACCTCTCCATTTGTTGCCCATGACTCAACCGCATCTTAATTGGAGGTTCCATGCCGACATATGAGGAAGTGAGCATTTCCTATTTTGCTGTCAGTCCATCAGAATCAACCTGCAGCATGATTGCTGCAGTGGTCTCTTCATACGGCAGATTGGGCATCTTTCACATTTACTGCTGTTTGCTCCGCTAGAAGCTGCCATCGATACTGTGGTCGAACTGGTGACTCTGCCTATGAGGCAGCTGATCCGCAAACCACCGGTTCCATTCCGCACATTTCTGTGCGCTGGTGGACTCATGAGATAGCTGGGGCCATCCGGAACCGACAGCATGCACTCCAGTGCCACCTATGGCGCTCTTGAATTGATCACCTTATTGCATTTAAACGTCTCGTGGCCCAAGCTAGTCGGTTGATCAAGTGGAGTAAGCAGGGCTCCTGGGAGAGGTATGTAGCCACCGTCAGTTCTCGCACTCACCTTCATGAGTATCGTCCCAAGTACGGTGACGTTTTGCGTGCCGCCCGCCAACAGGTATAGCCTGTTTCAAAATTCCGAGTACTATATGTACAGACCCAGCCACTATCGCTTAGTACATTACCATAAAACCTATACCTCTGCGACTGCAGCTTACAGTGCAGACTTCTGGGGGATCAATGAATTGGTTGAACAGCGGCAATTATCATTCTGCACCTGCCGCTGGGAAACCTAAAATGCCCCATTCAGTGAGTGGGAGTTCCAGACTGCTCTTGCTGAATGCCCATATATCTCTCCAGGACCCGACTGGATTTACAGCCAGTTCATTCGTCACCTTTCAGCAGAGTCCCAAGACAGGCTTCTCGCCCTGTATTACCATCTATGGACACAGGGAGTTTTTCCATAGCCATGGTAGGAAAGCACCATCATTCCGGTGTTGAAACCTGGAGCTGACGCGCCTGATCAGCCCTACCAACGTTCTCAGCAAACTCTTTGAATGTATGGCAACTCGACGGCTAATGTGGATCCGTGAGGATAGGAGACTCTTGGCCTCGCAACAAGGGCTTTCCGTCAGGGCCACTCCGCCTTCGACGACATTGTATCACTGGAGTCTGCAATCCATACAGCGTTTTCTAGCCGGAAACATCTTGTTGCGGTCTTTTTTGACCTTCGGAAGGCGTATGACATCACCAGGGCCACCACACTCTCGTTATGCTGTACGACTGCGGCATATTGGGTCAACTACCTATCTTTCTTCAAAATTTTCTTTCCCAACATTCTCTTTGGGTTACCATAGGTTCTACATCTACATCTACATGGGATACTCTGCAAATCACATTTAAGTGCCTGGCAGAGGGTTCATCGAACCACAATTATACTATTTATCTCCCATTCCATTCTCGAATAGCGCGCGGGAAGAAAGAACACCTGAATCTCTCTGTTCGAGCTCTGATTTCTCTTATTTTATTCTGATGATCATTTCTACCTATGTAAGTGGGAGTCAACAATATATTTTCGCATTCGGAGGAGAATGTTGGCGATTGGAGTTTCGCAAGTAACCCACGCCTCAGCGATAAGCGCCGTTGTTGTAATGATTCCCATCCCAGATCCTGTATCATTTCCGTAACGCTGTTTCCCCTGTATCGTGACAATACGAAACGAGCTGCCCTTCTTTGGACTCTTTCGATGTCCTCTGTCAAACCCACCTGATAAGGATCCCACACTGGGCTGCAATACTCCAAAAATGGACGGACAAGCGCAGTGTATGCAGTTTCTTTAGTAGTTCTGTTGCATCTTTTAAGGGTTCTGCCAATAAAACGCAGTCTCTGGTTCGCCTTTCCCACGATATTATCTACGTGTTCTTTCCAGTTTAAGTCTGAAGTAATAGTGATTCCTAGGTATTTTGTGGAGTTTACGGCCTTCACATTTGATTGATTTATGTTGTAAACAAAGTTTAACGGATTTCTTTTCGTACTCATGTGGACGACTTCACACTTCTCATTATTTAGAGTCAATTGCCAATTTTTACACCATACTGATATCTTATTCAGATCGTTCTGCAGTTGGTTTTGATCTTCAGATGATTTTACTAGACGGTAAATGACGGCGTCATCTGCAAACAACCTAAGAGAGCTACTTAGATTTTCCCCTAAATCGTTTATGTAAATAAGGAATAGCAGAGGACCAATAACACTACCCTGTGGAACGCCCATATCACCTCTGTTTTAGTCGATGCCTTACCATCGATTACTACGAACTGTGTCCTCTCTGACAAGAAATCCCCTATCCAATTGCAAATTTGGGGCGATATACCATAACTCCTGTTTCCTGTTTTAACTCACATCATACTGGAGAGAACGGTGTCCCACTATTTTTAAACTCAATACATGGTCTTCATGTTGGGATGGGGTCGTTGGTATTATCTTTGTTGTTCGCTGACGACCTTTTTTGTATTTTAGCTCGGTCAGTATTGGCTTTGCATTACAGCGATTGCAGGGATCCATCTGAAAGGCCCAGTCATGGACTTCCGTCCGTAGTGTCTACGTCACTGCGCCCAAAAGTCAGGTGATGCACTTCTGTCGCTGGCGGGCGGTGCACCGGCAAACCGAACTGTATTTGGGCGATGACCTGCTCCACTTCGTAGGGACACATTGATTCTTAGGGACGCTGTTCAATTCCCGGCTCATGTGGGTGCCATTCCTCCGACAGCTGTGACT
The DNA here is from genome assembly GCA_026315105.1 of Locusta migratoria. Lineage (NCBI taxonomy): Eukaryota > Metazoa > Arthropoda > Insecta > Orthoptera > Acrididae > Locusta > Locusta migratoria. The sequence continues at coordinate 408,299,128 of CM048749.1, forward strand.
AAATATTGTTATTTGAACAATCTTCGCTGCTTAACCACTCTGCCTGGCAAGCCGCCAGTCCATCTCTTCTGCAATCATGTCTGTATTACGGTAGCCAGGCAAACGATTCCGCAGCTACTTCTGTGTTGCGGATCTTGAATTCACTTCACCATATAGGCGTCCGTTTAGCCACAGGGGCTTTCCGCACGAGTCCAGTGGCACGTCTTCTTGCTCAAGCTGTGGTTCCGACGACAAAAACTACTGGCTTCGAACGTTGCCCATATCCACACCCCACCTCACCACCCGAATCGCGGGATTCTCTTCACAGCTTCTGTCCCCCCTTCCCTACAACTACGGCCAATGGTGGGTCTTCTGATTGCGGACATGGGTATTTCCCGGTACACACTGCTGTGTTGCGTATGCTTACGTTCATGGTGACCACTTAGAGCAGCATTCTTTGCTTTGTGGGAGTAGCGTTTTCACTGCTGAGATGGTGGCTATCTCTCAAGGTCTACCTGGGAAGTCTAATCTGTTCTGACTTCCTGAGTGGCTTACAAGGCCTTGACCAGTTTCTTCCAAAGCATCAATTGGTGGGTTCTATTTAAGACGTAGTCTTCACCCTTGGTGTGTCACGCTATTCAGTGGTGTTTGTTTAGACCTCAGGCAACATTGGTATCCCGGTCAATGAACAAGTTGATCGACTGGCTGTTGGAGATTGGTTTCCAGGATAGAGACCTCCGACTGCAATTGGCCCACAAGATCCTTGGGCTTTGGAACTCAGAACGGATGGACTTGAATGAGCCAGATAAGCTACGTGTGCTCAAGTTCTCTACAGCTATGTGGAGGTCCTCTCTAAGGGCCTCTCGCAGGGAGTCTGTTATTGTCTGCAGACTATGTATTGGCCATATGTATTTAACTTACGGCCACCGTTCACATTGTGAGGACTCACCATATTGCTGTCGTGGTGCTCTGTTGACAGTGTTCCACATCGTGTTGGACTGTCCACTTTTAGCTACATTGCATTAGTCTTTTACCAAACCTTCGGCACTTCGCTTTATTTTAGCTGACGATGCCTCTATGGCTGACCATGTTTTAGGTTTTATCCACACAGCTGGTTTTTATCATATGATTTAATGGTGGTACCTAAGCCTGATCATTCAGGCCCCGACCACTGTAAGAATTTTCATCTATTGTTCCTTTCATGTTGTCGGCCATAATGTTGACTGGCAGTTTTATTATAATGTAGTGGTTATTGTCACTCTCTCCTCTTTGTGGCTTAACCCTGTAGGTGCTAAACTAAAATTTTCTCTTTGTATAACCTACGCGAAATTGGCTTTGTTTGGAACAGGCGACTAATAACCTCGTAGTTTAGTACATTTTAAATGACTACTACAACAACAACAATCTAAAAATAGTTACAATATTTCAAAAATTACAAATGTTTATAAGTACTAAATCACAATATAGAAAAAAAAAAAACAAGCTTGCAATAACCAGCCGGCCGCAGTGGCCAAGGTGTCTGCGATGCTCCAGTCATAGTCTACACCCCTGCTACGGTCGGGGGTTTGAATCCCCCCTCGGGCATGGATGTTCGTGTCACCTTTAGTATAAGGTAGTTCATAAGTATTTTGTAAGTTTAGTGACTGATGACCCCGCAATTAAGTCCCATAAGCTTCACAATCATTTTAACATTTTACAATAATCACTTAAAAAGTGCGTCATGCAATTTCATCAAACTCTGGTTTAGATTACAGATTCTTATTGTGTCTAGCTATAATCTTTAATTCGTCACACTTGTATATTTATTTAATGACAGACTTTAACTTACATGTATCTATAATGGAAATATGAACAGGTCATCATACTTTCCATAGTAACAATGAAAATGCGCCCGCCGCGGTGGCCGAGGAGAATGAGGCGCTCCAGTCAAGGTCTGCACGGCCACTACGGTCGGGGGTTCTAATCCCCCCTACGGCATGGATATTTGTGCCGTCCTTAGTATTAGTTAGTTCATAAGTAGTTTGTAGGTTTAGGGACTGATGACCTCGTAGTTAAGTCCCATAAGCTATACAAACATTTTTTAATGAAAATGCAAGCATGAGATTTACCTCTCGTATATTTAATTTAGTGTAGCAATTTATTCTGCAATTTACCAGTAATTCACTCGAACGTAAATATTGTGTGATATGATCGGTCAAACGGATGAAATGTGGTTTATTTATTTATCTAATAATAATCATCAGTCTGGTTTGGAATTGAAATAACGCGATATTAGTAAGGAAGTGGTTTACGATGGCCAGTTTTCATCTATAGAAGTATCTAATATTAAGATTATACGACTTTGGAAGCGATAGCTATCGGCCAACTGATGTAGCTTCAAAGGGCAGAACTTGTGGGGACTGTATGTTTGGGGGAGAGAGGCCAGCGAAGGGTGTGCGCGTGAAAGCAACTCCAAGTCTAGTCTTGGGAGAAGAAGGACCTACCTGTATGTAGGAGTGATTCAGTAGCTCAGAGCGTTAAGATTTGCAAAGCGAACGGTCCGTTTTCGGGACTATACGTTTGGTGAGAATTAGTGTACGCCACTGCAGCTGATATTTGATTGTGTTCTTACACAAAAATATACGAGTGTAGAAATCAGTTTTGGGAAACGTGAACTATTTTCAACTGTTAACAATTTCATCTCGAGTTCTCGCGAAATATGTAGAATTTACATGTTTCTTGAAGTTATGATTTCTTATTTGGGGGAAAGTGCTACCAATTTCTTATCGCAGACAATGCAGCTGTTTAACCAGTCTATTCCATTTATGATTAATAATTTATCTGACCACTTCCAATAAGGAACCAATTTTACTGAATAAACCTTATTCAACTAAATCTCTGGTTTTGCGTACGTCATTTGCAAACGTTATAATAAAACTCTTTCCGTAATATTTCTTATTTGTTTCGCAAAATCTAGGACCACAGGTAAAAGATAATATCTGCAAGTAAGGTAGTTGGTGAGGCAGGATTGCAGATATGTAAGGTTCGTTCCTAAAATAACATCGACCAAACTTCTAAATCGTACATAGCCAAATATGCACGTTCTTACTCCGTATAGTTACATTTGCTTTAATCTTAGCTGTGACAAATGCGATACAGGATATTGCGTAAAGTCGCTATTGACGTTTTTCATCTCGGATATGATTAATAGTCCATTTACAAATTTCAATGGTAATGCTACCACATTACAGTAATTTTGTGATCGAGGTCCTGATATCTAATGCAAAACAGGCGATTTGCTTCAGGGCTCTGAGCATATGTTTCTTGCAGCAGTTGTATGCATAAGAATTGGTAGCAATAGTTAAGTGTGGGGAGATAGAGGCGGACTTCAAGAAAGAAATAGAAGCTTCGAAGAAACTTGTTAAACTAAACAAGCAGCAACCAGTAGCAGTCTTCGGTGGCAGTGCGAGAAACTAAGGCTACATCAACCGCAGTCTACGCACGTCACTAATGCCGCTTAAAAATCTGCAACATCGGCATCAGCAGCTACCAGGCTTTTAAGCAGTACAGAAGTAGCCACCATGACTGATAAGTACAAACGCCGATAGTGTGTACAGCATTAACAGATTCATCGGCACTGTTGGAGAACAAAACGATTAAACATTCTCCCTGTCTATCTGGTTCAGAAAATGAGAATGACTCACATATCAGTAGCCCGATATCAGCATGTAAATGCGTTAATGGGGAAGGTATTAATGAGGAAGGGCAAAGACTAAAATGAGGGTGAAATTGATGTTCTGGGAGATTTTAAAGCATAGATGGTGTTGTTTTTACAACATCTGTAATGAAATATAAAGCCATACATCAATAATGTAAAATCAAATTTTGATTCGAAAATTGAAAGTGTAAGTTCAAACTTTGATTCTAACATTGAATGTGGAAATTCAAACTTTGATTCTAAAATTTAAAATATGAAATCGCTTGCAAATAGTGTGAATTGAAATTTTGATGCGAAAATTGGAACAATTTCATCAGAGATAGATAGTGTGAATTTAAACGTAAATAGTACGGACTGGGAAAAAGGAATGAAAGATAAGGTCGCTTGGTAGAATTTTGCGCAGAGCACAGTTTAATGATCACCAACACTTGGTTTAATCATCATGAAAGAAGGCTGTATACGTGGAAGAGACCAGGAGACACTGGAAGGTACCAGATTGACTTTATAATGGTAAGGAACAGATTTAGAAACCAGGTTCTAAACTGTAAGACATATCCAGGGGCAGATATAGACGCTGACCACAACTTAGTGGTTATGAGCTGCAAATTACAACTGAAGAGACTGCAGAAAGATAGAAAGGTTAGGAGATGGAACCTGCACAAATTTGCGGAACCAGAGGTGGTTGAGAGTATCAGAGGGAGCATTAGGCAAGGTTTGGCTGCAACGGGGGAAAGTAATACTAGAAGAATGGGTAGCTCTGAGAGATAGGGTACTGAAGGCAGCAGAAGAACATGTAGGCAGAAGGACAAGGTCTAATAGAAATCCCTGGATAACACAGGATATACTGAACTTAATTGATGAGAAGAGAAAATATAAAATTCAGCAAATGAAACAGGAAAAAGGGAGTACAAACGTCTGAAAAATGAGATTGACAGGAAGAGGATAAATGAGGAGTGGATTGAGGACAAACGCAGAACTGTAGAAGACTGCATAACTAGGGGAAAGATAGATACTGCCTACTGGCAAATAAAAGAGATATTTGGAGACTACAAAAGCAGCTGTATGAATATCAAGAACTCAGACGGAAAACCAGTACTAAAAAAGAGGGGAAAGCTGAACTGTGGAAGGAATATATAGAGGGCCTATACAAAGGAAATAAACTTGAAGGCAGTATTCTAGAAATGGAAGACGAAATGGAGGAAGATGAAATAGGAGATATGATACTGCGAGAAGAATTTGACAGAGCGCTGAAGGACTTGAGTCGAAACAAGGCCCCTGGAGTGGATGATATTCCGTCTGAAATGCTGATATCGTTAGGAGAGCCAGTCATGAAAATATTGTATCACCTGGTATGCAAGATGTATGAGACAGGGGAAATACCCTCCGACTTCAAGAAGAATATTGTAATTCCAATTCCAAAGAGAGCAAGTGCAGACAAGTATGAAAATTACAGAACTATCAGTTTAATAAGTCATGGTTGCAAAATACTAACACGAATTATTTACAGACGAATGGTAAAACTTGTGGAATCCGACCTCGCGAAAGATCAGTTTGGATTTAGGAGAAATGTAGGAACGAACACGGGAGGCAATACTCACATTACGACTTATCTTAGAAAATAAGCTAAGGAAAGGGAAACCTACGTTTTTAGAGTTTGTCGATTTGGAGAAAGCTTTTGACAAGGTTTACTGGAATACACTCTTCAAAATTCGGAAGGTGTCAGGGGTAACGAAGAGTTATATTCAACCTATACAAAAACCAGACAGCGGTTATTAGAATCGAAGGGCAAGAAAGAGCCGCAGACGTTGGGAAAGGAGTAAGACAGGGTTGTAGCCTTTCCCCAATGTTGTTCAATCTGTACATTGAACAGGCAGTGACGGAATGGAAGGAGAAATTCGGAGAGGGCATTAAAGTACAGGGAGAATAAATAAAAACATTGCGGTTTGCCGATGAGATAGTAAGTCTGTCAGAGACTGCAAAAGATCTAGAAGAGCAATTGAATGGAATGGACAGTGTCTTGAAATGAAGATATAATATGAACACTAACAAGAGTAAAACTAAGGTAATGGAATGCAATGTCAGAAAATCAGACGATGCTGAAGGAATTAGATTAGGTAATGAGACAATAAAAGTAGTAGATGAATTGTGTTATTTGGGTAGTAAGATAACTTCTGATGGCCGAAGTAAAGAAGATATAAAATGCAGAATGGCTATGGGAAGAAAAGCGTTTCTGAAGAAGCGAAATTTGTTAATATCCAATATTAATTTAAATGTTAGGATGTCCTCTCTGAAAGCATTTGTCTGGAGTGTAGCACTGTATGGGACTGAAACGTGAATGATAAGGAGTTCAGATAAAAAGATGATAGAAGCTTTTGAAATGTGTTGCTACAGACGAGTGATGAAAATTAGATGGGTAGGTCACGTAAATAATGAGGAGGTGCTTAACCGAATCGGGGAGAAAAGGAGTTTCTGGCATACCTTGACTAAGAGAAGCTATAGATTGGTTTGAGACATCAAGGAATTGTCAACTTAGCATTAGAAGGAAGCTTGTGGGGTAAAAATCGCAGAGGGAGACCAAGAGACGAATGCATTAAGCAAATTAAAAAAGAAGTAGTTTGCCGTACATATTCTCAGATGAAGAGGCTTGCACAGGACAGGATAGCGTGGAGAGCTGCATCAAACAGGTCTGCAGACTGAAGATCACAACAACAACAACAACAGTATTAACCCGCGAGGACTCGCGCATGAGCATTTTGCTCACAGTAATTTTAAAACAGTCGGCATTTTACCAGTTTGAAATAGTCATGTATTTGTGTTTTCTTATAAACTCAACTATAAATACTTATTTACACATATTAAGTGCGTTACAAACTGTTCTTTGACTGTCAGAAAAATGCTATACACGCGATCGACCGCGTAACTGGTAAAGGCGCGAGTTCTCGCGTATTAAAAGTGAGATGTGAAAATTAGAACCGAAATAGGATGAATGAATCAAAATTAGAAGTTTTAAGGGGAGATGTAGGCAACTTTCCTGAAGAGGTAGGACTGGTTAACATCAGAGTCACCACAGTCGAAAAGTATTTAGGGGATAAGTTGCATAACATACAGTTAAACCTGGGTGCCAGTGTGGAGGAAAGTGTACATGTGTGTACAGGTAAAATATCTTTGAGGAAGCAACCAAGAAGGCGGTTAATAATTTGTCGAATAGAGTGGTACATTTTGAAAAAGATGTAACTAAAATAGACGGGAAATTAAATGTGTAGTAAGTAATAAAAACGTGCTGTTCGAACAGCAGATTCGAGATGTACGAACAGAATTAAATTCTATGTCAGTAAGGCAGGCTATAAAAGTGATACGTGTTCACATATATCAGTATGGTTACAACTAGGGGTTTTGCTGATGATGGAAGGTACCATGCAGTGAACTTTTTTGCTACCAGGAAAGATGGATTTGTACGTCAGACGAGGATAAAATTGAGTTTTGGATAAGGCATTTCGAAGGGGAGACGCAAACATGGGCAAATTTAATGAGGGATTGGTTTACCAACTATGAAGTATTTGGAAGTATTCACGGAATGTATGATATTAACTGGGTAAAAATGAAAATGTATACCTATCCGGGCCTCGAACACGACTTTCCTTCTATCTAGCAGATGCGCTGGCTCCTACTTCACTGAGGACACAGCGATGATCACACTTGCACGTAATTTTTCAAGTACACCTCCTGTAATTTACAAATTCTCAACTTAACCCTGCCCAGTAGTACTCAGACTCGTGGATTGTATAAACTAATTCCCATAAGAGCAAGCGCCTACGAGTGCCTCTGTACTGAAGAAAGGATCATTGCCTGTCATAGTCGTATTGTATAAGTTATGTATACATGACATCCGTTGTTGCATACATGTCAGAAAGAACAGACGTTACGATGTAAATTACCTACAGGAAAATGAGAATCAAAACAGTAATTACAATAAGCGCTCTGGTAATTATCATAATCTAAATGAATTTAATCATAATGATAATAATTGTCGTAAGGGAAATGGTAATAATAATTCTCAAATGGAAATCTAATCAAAGAAAATTGGCCTGAGAGACAAGGGAATCACGAAATGCATAATCGGAATAGGAAGTCGGGAAACTAAACTTTGCCGTATTTCGAGTGCGGGATATGCAGATTAAAAAGTCTAGGAAAAGACATAGGATTCTAAAAGTTCAGTGGATGTCGAAATTCCGCAAATACGCCACAAATGGTAAATAAAGAGAAATGAATCAATGTGGCTTTGAAAATTAGGTGTTCAGAAAAGTGTTTAATGTATATTTTAAGTAGATGGAGATGAACTGTATGGAGAATTCCAAGGAGGTATCAGTTAGTAGCAACAGTGATAGTAGAATACGTCCAACTAATATGTGTAAAGATGTGGCAACGTAGCTGATAGCTTTGTGTATCCATCTTGGTTAGAGGTATGAAGGGACGACCGTGATATATTAATTTGACAAATGAAAAACCTTCAGCCGTTACTTTTGGACTTTTAATTACTAGTTTCGAGAATACATTATTTCTTTCTTCAGACACTAATAAGTATCCGTGCAGTAATGCATAACTACGTTGCTTTATAATATTGCATAACAATCTCTCACACCAAGATGTAGCCGACAATATCGTAGATACTTGTAATGGTCTGAATAAAAGGATAATGTATTCTCGAAGGTAGTAATTAAAAGTCCAAAAAATGGCTGACTGTTTTTCATTTGTCAAAGGAAATATTTTATGATGAATTGTCAGGAGGAACTGTTGAAATCTGCAAAAGCGGCATGGGTGTCTTCTCGTCAGCTTTTAACGAATTAGGTTATGTATCGGCGGATGTGGAAGATTTATTGATAAAGGAAAAGGAAGGTGATATTACAAGTGCTTAAATTAGGAAAGGTGAAGTCGCTGAGTTAAATATTTTGGAGAAATGTATTTGTGAGTTCATATCAGTTTATGGAGGTGAACGAATGGTTCTAAATGAAAACGTGGATTATGAATGGATGTGAAATGATGAAGTGTGTATGCGTAAGTTATTCTATGAAGTGAAAGAAAATAATTTTGCAGGAATAAATTTGGGGGAGGTGGATCTCATGTCGAAGAGTAACGAATGTACTTAGAATTCTAAGGTACTATAAAACAGTAGCTGGAATTTTTATGGTCAGTCGACGAATGTAAGTGAATGTTTAAGTAATGTACATTAAAGGTGTCGAATGATATTGATGAGGAGGTTTGTGGTGAGGGGTGCTGCAAATCTGCAGCGGTAAGTGATAACTTGTTTAATGAGGGTTTTAGGATGTGTGGTTAATAGTGAGGAAGCTGCAGCTCTTGTGTCGGTACAACAGAAGAACTAAACAGTTTATTGGAATATGAAGAGGACAGGGAAACAACAGATGATGAGGAAGATTTTTATATGAATGATGAGATAATGATAGGCAACGAGAAATCGTTAGATGTGCATATAGATGAATCATATATAAGATCATTTTAATGCCATACGTATGTACTCTCATTACTCTAGTAATTAAATCGAATTTTCAATCCGTGGCCATTGAAATCGACTGAAAGCAGCAGTTCCAACCGCTGAAAACAGATGGCTCTCCTCCCCTCCCCCCACCCAGTGCCTATACAATGAAGCCATGTGTGCAGATGCAGGCCACCTGCATCCTCCTCTGGAGCTGATCAGTCTATATTGTGCGCCTCAGTCCCCGGCCGAAGCCGCTGCGACCGAGGAGACGCGACACACAAGCCGACTGCCGACTCACCCAGCTTCAGCCCTCTGACGATCATGTACTTGCGTACATACGCGAAAAACTACTGTAGTGCACTTACGGGTGTGCAGTTTACCGGCGATCGCGTCAGCCGTGGCCGGGAATTAGCCGCGCCCCACACCTCGCGAAAGAATTGCCGTAGAGCCCGCGCCGAAGAAATTATTTAAGGGCGTCACCGCCCATCCCCGGCCGCCGGCCGTAGAATGCAGAAGAGCGAGCTGCTGCAACCTGCATGTGAAGTCTGCACCGAAAAAAATATTATTATTTAACCGCGCCGCCGCCCGTCCTCGGCGACGTGGACACAGCGATCCGACCGCCCCGATTATTATTATTTTATTTTGCATTACAATTTTTTTCCTATGGACGTTATAGCTCCTTGTACTGCCTTTACACCAACTTCCGCGAAGTTCTAATTTGCAGTGGAACAGTCCGCCCACAAGAAAACAATTTGCTTGTCTCTCCTGGCGAGAAAAGCAGAACTCAGATGGACAATACGGCCGTCCTCTCCATTCAATCCCTTGCTGATACCTGCTTCCCCTCCACCTTTCAAAACAGCGCACGCGGCCGCATCGCTAGCCGACAAACAGCAGTGAGTCACACACGTGCTCTGGCCGAGCGTTACCTGTAATGGCCAAGCAAATAGTTCCACTCCACGGACACGAAGAAGAAGCGCTCTTCACTGCACTCTGCAGACAAACCTTAAAAATTATCAAATGCATATCACTTTTCAAAAACAGTGACATCAACAACCGAATCATGCTTTTTTTTTAAGAACCTGTCTCTCTCTTTCCTATTTCCCACAAGTAAAACAATCTAGCAGAGAATGCGAAAAATATGTTTTTAATGTAATTTATATCGCCCTTTCTCGAACCAGTATTATGTAGGGAAAAAAAAAACGCATCAGGCTTATTGCATACGTCATATTCCAATACACATACGCGACCACATTTATTTATTATTATTATGCACTGAATCCAGGTTGCATGTGTATCCATAGCAGAATTGAAGAAAAAAAAGGCTAGCTACTACCGTGAAAATCACAGATCCCTGTTGCGCTACTTCGCCTCGGCTGTAAACACTTTGCAACGAAATTCATCTCGAAATACAGCATTTTTAACTGATATAGTTGGATGCGCGTGTGTTTCAGCGTCTGCCTGAAAACTTTATCAATGTTCAAATGTTTGTTAAGCTTAAGGGACTTAACTACAGGGTCATCAGTCCCTAAACTTACAAACTACTTATGAACTACCTACAACTAAGGACGGCACAAATATCCATGCCCGAGGGGGGATTCGAACCCCCGACCGTAGTGGCCATGCAGACCGTGACTGAAGCGCCTCAGTCTCCTCGGCCACCGCGGCCGGCTGAAAACTTTAGTGCACTGCAACCATTCTTGAGAATACAATGCGCTAATTTCAATTTCCCTAGATGTTTGTGTTTTACTTTGACTTCCCAGCGGTCTTGCGCCAGTGAGCACAAACAGTTACCGTTGTTTTTATTTATTTATTTATTTAAAAAAAAAAAAGCTTATGGGACTTAACTATGGTGTCATCAGTCCCTAAACTTACAAACTACTTATGAACTACTTACTAACTAGGACGGCACAAATATCCATGCCCGAGGGGGAATTCGAACCCCCGACCATAGTGACCGTGCAGACCGTGACTGAAGCGCCTCAGTCCCCTCGGCCACCGCGGCCGGCGGTCCGTATCCCCATGTTTGATCTTCTGGCATGCAGCCTATCTCCCAGTATTTTCCTCTAGATCCATAACCGAAACGCTCTACACGAAAAGCTATACCCAGAGAGCTTCTTACATGGGACTTAATGCTTAGGTGAATAAATAATACGACCTGTTTCATAAACAAAATTTAATTTTACTTTCATTCAACAACTAATATAGACAAAATACATGCATTATCTGTTTTACACAATCAACAACACTTCCTCTTGAGTCGGTGGGTGGAGGATCCAGGTGATCTTCTTCTCAACACAATGAACGTAAATAATTCTCCCAAGGTAGTAAACTAGCATTCTATGTAAAAGCCCCTTCTTTTTCATCTTCTTCACGAGGAATTCAACGAGTGGATGCTAGCTACAAGTCGCACACTTGGAGTTCTTTCTAGCTATAAATTAGATAAGTTCCCCGTAAGATTTCAGCGCGCTACGTCCTGCAGAGGCTGCTCAACTACCACATATTCACACACACAAAAATACAGTCCTATCTTTATGTTTCTTGGTGTGGTTTTAACACCCACAAAACTGATTTTTATCTCATTCAACAAATCTACGTCAGAGGCCTCCAACTCCTCAAGCCAGTAATTTGACAGATACAGAGACGAATTACCCTCAAATCTCAGGACATACCTATTTCAATCTCTATAACACACCTTTCTTACAGATGTAACAATCAGTTCCTGTCCTTCCGACAGCTGTTCCAAGCGCTGACAACTAGGGAGTTTAACGTCACATCTTATTCTATGCATGACACGGTCCCTAGAAGACTCCTGAGACTGTTGGGGTTCTAGCTCCCTTCCACAGTGCGGAAGGCATCCGAGGACCTTATGTTCATCTGCACCATGACTACTAGTAGACACCAGCCGCTGTTTATTTTGAGTGTTGACATCCCTACAGAGCTCCAGTTCAGTTCTTTCATGTTCAGAGTATTCGTTGAGCTTAGCTCCAGACAGAACTTCCTTATTAAAGGCGTCAATGTGAGGTTTCAGGTCATTCGGTTTAACAAACTTGTAATCTGCACTTGATGCAACACCTCTTCTGCGTCGATATGGGGTTTTCACGGAACTTCTAAAAATGAACCCCATCACTACACATTTTCTCATCGACAACACCAAACTAGGATGTGATAAATATCATCAGATCGTTCAGCATACATCAAATGCACACATACAACTGACGAAAGAGAGAGAGTGGTTCGTAAAAAAAAGCATGATTCGATCGTTGCTGTTACTGTTCTTGAGAAGTGATATACGTTTGATAATTTTTAAGGTTTGTCCGCAGAGTGGAGTGATGAGCACTTCTTCTTCACGTGTGTGGAGTGAAACTATTTGCTTGGCTTTTACAGGTAATGCTCCGCCAGAGCACGTCTGTGACTCACCACCGCCTGCCGGCTAGCGATGCGGCCGAGTGCGCTGTTTTGAAAGGCTGAGGGGGAGCAGGTATCAGCAAGGGGTTGAATGGAGAGGACGGTCGCTATTGTCCATCTGAGTTCTGCTTTTATCGCCAGGAGAGACACAGCAAATTGTTTTCTTGCGGGCGGACTGTTCCACTACAAATTAGAACTTCGCGGATGTTGGTGTAGAGGCAGTACAAGGAGCTCCATAGGAAAAAAATTGTAATGCAAAATAAAATAATAATAATCGGGGCGGTCGGATTGCTGTGTCCGCGTAGTCCAGGATGGGTGGTGGCGCGGTTAGATAATAATATTTTTTTTTGGTGCAGACTTCACATGCAGGTTGAGGCAGCTCGCTCTTCCGCGTTCTACGGCCGGCGGCCGGGGAACGGGCGGTGACGCCCTTAAATAATTTTTTTGGCGCGTTCTCCGTGGCAATTCTTTCGCGAGGTGCGGGGCGCGGCTAATTCCCGGCCGCGGCTGACGCGATCCCCGGTAAACTGCCTTCTAGGGCAACCAGAAATCGGGGTCTTCCCGCCAATTTGTGGTTGCACCAGGAACCTCCCAACTACGGAAGTCAAATGCAATTACCATAATTGCATCCTTCCTATGCTGCTGCTGTCCCTCTGACACTCTGCGTCTGAATGACTGCAGAATGTCGGTTGGGGATGGTCAAATGGTAGGGTGGGGGAGGGGATGGTCATGTGCTGTGCTGTCATTGGCTGGTGGTGGTCACGAGGTAGGGCGGGGGTGACGTAGATAGTCACGTGATTCCTTGGGGTGAGCTCAGTCCCACGCCAGACGTGGAGGAGTGAACACATGCAATTACAATTACAATAAACAATTACAATGATTAAATAAACAATTACCCTAAGTACCCTTAGTACATGTAATTGCATGTACTTTCAGTGCTCTCAGTTACTCTAAGTACACTTAATTGCAATGATGCAATTACTCTAATTATGCATAATTAATTTGATCTCAATTTGTGACCGAGAAACGGCTTTTATATCCTACGTACGGCGCAAGAGGGTGTAATGCAAAGTATTTTTCTAAACAAAGTTGTGGAAATATTAGACATGGACAAATCTGGGCCTCTCCTAATACGCGTGCTGGCACGACTTACATGTTTGAGAATCTTAACGTATTCTCTAAATTTATTACATGGAAAGCGAATAGCAAACTCTGAATGCCACACTGGAAAGGGATTTCTTTAAGACTGTTGCAAATCAACAGAGGCTGTTGTCTGAGAACAGATAATATTTCACTTCAGATTTATGGAGTGCTACTCTGAACAACCAATGCGTCAAGCACATAAAGATATCGGTGTACCACTACGCTAGTAGCCCTTGCTAAGTTTATGAGCGGGAAATAGGTCGCCTATGTAGGACGTATGCAAGCTCCAAACATTAAAAATGGACCGCGATTATAAGCTTATTCCAAGACGTACTTAACAGGGTCAAGAGTAATGCTAGGTGGTATTCTCCGATAGAAATATGGATGGGTCGAAACCCAAAATTCTTAATAACAGAAGTCACAGAATATCCTGCTTGTCAGGTAGGAACTGCAAATGAAAGAGAGAAGGCGGTGAAAGCGAAGTGGAGAAGTTGACGAATTTCAGAAATAGGCGACACGGTGGACGCTATAACCCAATAAAATACGTCATTGGGGACTGTGTCTTGCTATTGACCAAAGACAGATCAGGCAAAGTCGATGGCGAAGTATTAAAGAAAAAACAAAAAACATTTGAGCTGTATTATGGACCAGTGTGACAAATTTAAATGGGAAATGTGGCGGCTGTACAGTGACAATTTTAGAAATAATCATATATGTCATAGATTCTGATATTACTGTAAATCTGTTCCAGAACTTCGAAGGCAACATGAAAGTAAGTAAATTGAACTCTGCGGACAGAGAGTGGGCAATTCATGTGGCTCTGGCAATCGAGATTCTGGCCTAAGTGTAGCTGATATGGCTGCCGTTCTTATGTCAGATTTAGGTAGGCAGTACAGAGCAGATGTGCAGTGGTTCAACCGCTGGCAGACAATGTGTGGTACCAGTCTGGCTAGATTGTTGATATGCACATATTCGTCAATGATATCTTTACACTTTTCAGCCCAATATTGCCCAGTACTCACATCCTTACGACATACTCCTCCAGGAAACGTAATCCTCATAGATCGGCATTTTCGTTCTGTCGATGAAACATAACACATCTATGTATCTTATAGTAACTAGGTATTTGTAAATATCCCTTACTTTCAAAATGCATTTTGTAGTTTTAAAACGGTGGATCGTCATTTCCAGCCCTTCAAATATTTTGACACAGTGTCTGAATCTCCTTATCCCACTCTATCCTTTTTATGCACAATAATTCGAAACAATCATTTATCTCTTCCTCATTACTGTCACCTTTCCCCACTTGAAGACGTGACAAATCGTCTGATATACAATGTTCAGATCCCTTTATGTATCTGATGTAGTTAAAATTCGGCAGAACACTGCATCACGTAATCCCCCTCAGGAGTTCAGCATTGATTTGCTGAGTACGTACTTGGTAAACACGGAGTCCCGAGCTGTGGACTGTGTCGCGCTGACAGTCCGTCACACCATAAGCTCCGTGTGTGCTTCAGTGACCACCGTACGACTCGACGGTGGAATGTTGTACGTTTCAGTGCCCAGTGATCTTAGCCTAACCGCCCAGGTCGTGAGTATGGTACAAACTTCTATAAAAAAGAGACCCTCAGTTCCATGGGGTACTGTGTACTATGGAGATGCAAGGCTGTTCAGGTTGAACAGTTGCTAGCGATCAACCCCTGGACAACCTGCCGCATTTCAGTTGTATTAGAGTTACCCAGGCAAGTGGGGCTCTGCCTGGGTGGACGTAGTTTCCTAGCTGCTCGTGGGAACAAGTTGAAACGAGCAAAAAATAACGTTGGCGGAAGTACAACCACCGTCTCTAAACTGGGAAAGACTGAGTTCAATTCCACGATATGTGACCCTAAGTCGTTCCCAGCCCTAGCTACACCATGGGAGGAACGTAGGACGCTCAACCGATCAGTGCCATACTCATCACAGTACCTTGTCTATGCCCGTACTGATGGAGAATCGTTCCAGTCCACTAAGCCGCAATTCTTCGTCGAACTACTCGAAGTTTGGCGAGTTAGGGTATTTCTCAAAGATGAGAAATGAGACTGTGTTGATACAAACGGCATCTCCTGCAGAGTCAAAGGCATTACTTGCCAGCGTTACGCTGGGCGATATTTGCATGAGTATCACACCGCAGAAGACGCTCAACATGGTGCAGTATCTGATATACCACTGTGAATTCCTGTCTCAGTCCGACGATGAGCTGCTCGCCAACTTACAGCAACAACTTCGCCCAGTGCGCGTATAGGGGACCAAAACATTGTAGTGGTGCCACTAGGGTTTTCATTCTAGCCTTCGAAGGAGATACTGCCTGAAAAGGTCAAGGTAACGATATATAATTGTGATGTTACACCATTTCTTCGACCCCCTATGCGATGTTTCAATTGCTGGAAGTTCGGACAGATGTCCTTCCGATATTCTTCCAGACACACTTGCAACATCCAAACGCTCCATGTACCCCACCTCCCGTCAGGGTGAACTGTGAGATTTACATTTCACCTTGCCCATCAGTCTGTCCTGTCTAGTATGAACAAAGGAAAATTATGGAAATTAAGACCCTGGACAACTTAACTTCGTCATTTACTTAAATTATGTTGTCCCCGCTCTCCTTTGGAACAACTGCACCACAACTGTCACCTCCATCTGAGGGCCCAGTTGGCCTTACATCTCACACTGCCACCTTGATGGGTAGGGGCCGTCTTTGACCACTGCTCGCTCAACACATACTGCGGACTCAATTTCCCTCTCTACCCCACCCCCCGCTGGGGACGAAAGTCCCCACCTCCTAGTCGGAGAGGCCAGAGCTTCCTCCAACTCCTCTCGTTAGGATGGAGTCCCTTGGGACATCACTGTCTGCTTACTTTACATACTCCCAGATGAAGTTGTCCCCTGCACTGACCTCGGGGTTTCAATGCCCACCAGGCTTTTTGGGGTGGCACTCAGACCTCGACCATGGTAGGGATGTTGAAGCTTTCTTGGCACAGCATGTTGTTTGCCTTTTGAAAACTGGTGCTGCTATGTACTTTAATGTCGCACATGACACATACTCCTTCATTGATTTGTTCCTATGTAGCCTAAGCCATCTGCCACATCTTGGTTGGACGGTCCACAATGATCTTTGCAGTAGCAGTCATTTCCCTGTCCTTTTGTCGGTCTTGCATTTTTAAGCTGCAAGCCACCCACCCCAATGGTGACTCCGTCGAGCTGATTGGCAGGGGTACACCTCAGCTGCGGTGGTTGCTACACCTCTGCCACATGATATAGATAAGGAAGTCTAACAGATCACTGCTGCCATAGTTTCTGTCGCTGAGGCTTCTGTTCCGACTGCCACTGGCTCACCTCGACGCGACCCCATGCCTTGGTGGACGCAGAAGATTGCTGAGGCCATCTGGGACTATTGGTGAGCACTACAACGCCACAGGCGTCATGCTTCCGTTGAACATATGATAATATTCAAACCTGGCGAATGATAAAGCAGGAGTAGACCATCCATACAGCCTCTACTTGCCGCGAACATCGGGTTACCGTTTTCTTTGATCTCGGGAAGGCGTATGACACCATCTGGCGCCAGAACAGAACACTAGCTAAAACGAGAACACGGCAAGTAACACAGCTTGCTTTGCCAGAAATGTTGCTCAGTGGAGGAGATAGTTTCAATGTTGTTCGACTTTTGGTTGAGATTTAATTGGTACTTTATCTTATTTTGCTAACCAATCCTGTAGAGGTTCATTATAAGAATCTTTTTTATTGTGTTATACATTAAACTACAAAAATGCAACTGGGTTTCACTGTGTATCTCAGATATTTCTTATACCTTTAAGGGAAAAACAGTAGATCACCTAAGCAAAAGTTGCCCTGGAAAATATTGTGGAAACGAAATTGATACGTTTCTGTTATATTTTACAGCTTATAGTTTCTTCGGTATTTACTCTCGATTTTTGTCGTAATTTGTTGTTCATTGTTCAGTTGTTTCTATTGTTATGTTTCTATTCGATGTCTTTTGAGGATTCACACGCGTTTATTTACAGTTACTTTATATTGCACCTACTTTCTAAATTTTAATCATTTTAATGAGGAATTTTCCTTACTACCACTATACGAAGGCTCTCCCAAAGAACTTCAGTTATGGTAAAATTTCATATGGTACAGAAGGTCGTTTGTAAATTACAATCCAATCCCAATAATCATGGATTACTAATTATTATTCATGATTTCTTCTATGTCTCTTTATTTCCGCGTGAAAAGGTGTTTTCCTCTGACACAGATGAAGTATCAGTCTCAAACCGTTCTTCGAACCGCCATTAAAGAGCTAACAGCAAAGGAATTTGACGATAGAGCGATATAGCGTCGTAATAGCGAAAAAAAAATTACACAAGATTCTAGTACTCGAAATTAAATCCTGAACAATATTAACTGGAATTTTTTTTCGACCTGACATATATAGTAATATTAATTCTAGTAACAAGGCAATATATATAGCAATTTGTTTAATTTCACTACGGTTGCCAGTGAAATAAAGGAAATTGCGATTTAGACTGCCTTGTTACTTGAATAAAAATTACTTGTATGATCGCTGTTGTCCATAATGTACTAAAAATTAACTATATGTAATACCCGAGATAAGACATATTTACGTCGTCTTTCGGAGTCCAATTATTGAACCAGAGGGAAGATCTAGTTCCTGACGGAAAACAAATGTGTCTGTAAAATTTTGTGCCGATCAGCTAAACGCATGACTTAAAACGTGCAAAACACAGTCACAAATCACTGTTATTTTTGAAAATATCTCTAAAACGGTGCGCGCTAGGAAGAAAAACTAAGAGATCAAAGTTGATAATTTTCTCCTTTACAAATCCGTTTATTTAATTTTCGTCTGAATTCAAGGGGCAAGGCGTAATTTGCGTCTAAATTTAAAGCTGACAAAAGACTGTTTCAAACGGTCAACATTTAATGGACCAATAAATCTGGAATTGAGTGATCCTTTGATGTTTAAAAGAACAGTTCCAAGTCTCTCCTCGTCCTGGCTGTTTCATCGAACCACTTTAAGAAATGCATCGTTTTACTTGATCAGCTATTCATTCTCACACGTCAGTAGTCTCCCGATAACGTTGTTCAGACATGGGATTGTAAAGTTTCCGCTGATGTTCCTTTGCGTGATATATTGTTGGTTTCCATCAGACATAAGGTTTGCCAATGCTCCGATCGTCCTCAGCAGCTTGAAATGTCTTCGGGTTTTAAATGTAAATCCTTGGTGGATGCATCTTTTGCTGATGGGTTTTCATCTGGCTAACGAGAATGCATCTACCCAGGTTCCTGTAACAATTTCAAGTTTAAAATTATGGAATATCCGTCTGCAGATCGCTTTTATTTTCTATAATATGACCAAATCGTTGCAGCTGCCTACTCCATATCTGTTAAAAATGCTACAATCGATTGTAAGCTATTATTTAAAATGTACAAAATCCAATAGCTGAATGGAAAAATTATAAAAAACGTACCATTTCTATGAAGTGACAGAGTAACCTGTTGAGTGATGAACGAGTGTTCACAGTCGGTACTAAAATACAGTAGGCTCCTGAGGCTTTATACAATGTGTTTCCATTCATCTAATGGGTCGATACATTTTCATGAAAATTACTCTGAATAAGTGAGTATTGACTTACGTACAAAATCATTTCCAAAGTCAACGTGTAAAATAGCAATCAATGTATAAATAGCAGATACAACTGCGATACATTAGTTGTCAAACTATAAGAGGACGTATAAAGAAAATAAATAACACTGAGTTCTGATTAAATATTAAAAATATTTTAAGTAAATATTTAAATAATTATTAAAATAATTTGCAAAATGCTTAAATATTTAAAATGAAATTAAAATTATTTTGTAAATAAGACAGTAGTTCCTTATTGAGAGCAATTTTAACGGAAAGGTATCCACCAATCAGATGTAAGGAAATACATTATCTAAGCCTCAAGAGACTACTGTATTTTAGTAGTGACTGTGAACACTCGTTCATCACGCAACAGGTTACTCTGTAACTTCATGGAATTGATATGTTTTTCATAATTTTTTAATTACCTTTTGGATTTTATACGTTGCAGATAGTAACTTTCAATCGATTGGAACATTTTTAAGCAGATCTGAAGATGGGCAGCTTTCTCGAAAACGGTCATGTTACAGAAAATAAAACCGATCTGCAGACGGATATTCAAGAATTTTATTCATATGATGATCGCAGAAAATCCCCGAAGACTCATCAGTCTAGTTTTCATAAAATTTCAAGTTTGATGCCTATTGTTATCCTTCAGGTACACATATAATAACGTCACACTTACAAATTAGTTTTCGAGTTTGGTAGTATGCGCTCCTGCGAAATCGATCTGAGAGAAGTCAAAACGTATATGTTCGAGATTCGCAACTGGAACAAACAGCAATTATGATGCGTGCTTTGCAAATCAGACTTCTTTCCAGAATGAGTATGAGTGTGCTGTGAATATTGCAGACGAATCTGCTGATACATTTGACATTTGGGAACTTATTGGTACAGATTCCTTTACTTTCACTAACATCTTTGCCTGTTATTTCTTCTGCAGTGAATCCTTCTTGGAGAATTTGTCTGTTTATAAGTCATCCACCGAGTACCCTGTTGTGCTTTAAAGCTTCCAGTACGAATTAATTCTGTGTATTATAATGCTTCATATTTTAAAATGGGTTTCATTAGACCATCTGGAGGACACGTTTGTGGAAGCGGAGTCACAGTTGTAAATGCGCAATGATGATGGATGTGGGTGGAAATGATGTTATACGCGCACTACAACTGGGTCTTTAGAGCCCGTACAAGATAATTAGGCGATACGCGGGACCTGAGTAAAATGAAATGAACACAAATAGCGAACAGAAAATAAAGCAAGCAAACTAGCCAGACGATGAGGGGAACGAAGCAAAGACCCAACCAAACATGGCAAGGTAGTAACAGATCGTGAACGTCGAAGTTTTACAGTCTTAGACGTACTCAAAATGCCATGCCAGAGGAGTGGTGGGCTATCCATTCGTTAACGTCCTAAAACCTCCAGCCTAAAAGCTTAGGCCAGAGTCCGGAAAGTTCACAGAAATTGAAAACTTCCGTCACACTCGCCTCGTCATCACCTAAAACAGAGGGCAGGGGCCACAAAGAGCCACCGGTAGGTACGGTAGGAAATACATTTCAGTAAAATGTGGCGTACACTGATTTGCACACCACAAGCATCGCAAATCGGAGGGTCCTGTCGACAGAGTAAATAGCCATGTTTCAAAGGACAATGCCCGATTCGGAGACGTGTCAAGTCCACTTCATGCTGCCTCAATGACTGACAGGATGTTCGCCACGGTCGGACAGTTGGCTTAACCAACCGCAGTTTATTGTTCGTCACTGCCTGCCACGCCTCCTCCCACAAACGAAGGCACTTCCGGCGCACCACAGAGAGGATGTCCGGCAGGGGAACGGCACAATGTGTAATACCAGAACCTTCGCAAGCCTCCTTGGCTGCCCGATCAGCCATTTCGTTAGCACGAATGCCGACATGTCCTGGTACCCAACAGAATGTCACTTGCTTCTCCCGCTGCTGGAGAGTGTACATTCTGTCATGAATGAGCTGCACTATCTTCTCAGCTGGATACAAATTGCGTATGGATTGCAGCTCACTGAGAGAATCGGAGCACAGGAGAAACTTCGTGCCACAAACCCGCTGAATTTGCTCCAGCGCCCGCAGGATCGCATGGAGTTCTGCTGAGAAAACGGAGTATGCAGGGGGAAGGCGAATCCTGATGGTGGTGTTGGGGAACACTATGGAGCAGCCTATAGAGTCCCCCTGTTTGGACCCATAAGTGTACACCATGTTAAAATACGATGCTGATCTAAAATGTTAGAGAACATAGATTGAAATATAAAATCGGAAGTAGAATGCTTCTGAAAATGTGTCAACTCTAAAAGTAATCTCGGCCGCTGGAGGAGCCACGGTGGACTTTTACTCCAACCTCGATGAAAAAAATTAAAACCAGACACATACATATCAAAAGGACAATCCTGAGAACGTATCCCAAAAGGCGTCGTTGCCTGTAGCCTGGTACAAAAAAGGCGTTCCCCAGGAGGGTGGGCAATGACAGGATGGACTGGTGTATTTGGCGAAAAAAAAAGTCGTATATGCCTGGCGTGCCACGACGAACTGTCGCCGCATGTGAAGTGGTGGCTCACCAGCCTCGACGCAAAGACTTAGTATGGGACTCGTGCGGAATGCCACAGTTGCGATCCAAATCCCCTCATGATGCACCATGTCCAGCATCTTTAAAAAGGAGGGTCCTGCTGACCCATACACGGTGCACCCACAGTCAAGGCGATTACGCACAAATGCTCTATAAAATCGTTGCAGACAAGTCCTGTTGGCTCCCCACAAAGTGTGGCTAAGACACTTTAAAATACTTCATGCCTTGAGGCATCGTCTCTTCAAATCTTTAAGATGTGGCAACCAGGTAAGTTTACAGTCAAATGTCACGCCCAGAAAACGCACAGTATCTGTAAAATCCATAACAGTGTCCCTCATCCGCAGTTCAGGTAAATTAAAAATAGAACGCGAATGGGTAAAACAAACACACACAGACTTCTCTGTTGAAAATTTAAAACTGGTCTTCTGTGCCCATTCGTCGAGCCGCCGGAGAGTGAGCTGCAACTGACGAGTTGTCGTTGCAAGGCTGGAAGAAGAACAGAAGAAAGTGAAGTCATCAACAAATAGTGAACACTGGACAGGACTTTTCACAACACAAGTGATACTGTTAATAGCTATAGCAAACAACGTCATACTTAAAACACTACCCTGAGGGACACCGTTTGCCTGCTCGAAGCGGTCAGAGAGCACGCCACCAACTCGGTATCTAAAAAAACGTATAGAAAGGAATGACCGAATAAAAATAGGAAGGCAACCGCGAAATCCCCATTCGTGAAGCTGCCTAAGTATAAGATGCCTCCAAATAGTATCGTAGGCCTTCTCGATAAAAAAAAATAAATAAAAAAACACCCAGAAGGTGATGACGGCGCAGGAAAGCCTGTTGTATTGCCGCCTCCAGAGAGGGCAGGTTATCGAAGGTGGAACGATATCTCCTGAACCCACACTGGAAGCGACTAAGGAGCTGCCTGGATTCCAACATCCAGACAAGGCGGTGGTTGACCATCCGCTCCAGGGTCATTCCAATACAACTAGTGAGGGCAACACTACGGTAACTGCTGGGGCATGTGGAATCTTTACCGGGTTTTAAAAGGGGAATTAAAATAGCCCCAAAGGTACATCAAGGTCCATTGGCTCGGACGCAGAGTCGGATGGTACACCTGTTACACGTAAATGAACAGGATAAAACAGCGTAATTTCTGGTTTATCCTGTGACAGAGACTTATCGACTGCTCTTTTGGCCTTAGGTGGCTTCGGATGGGCGCCTGTTGCAGAGGTAGTGGCTGTGATGGATTTTTGCCCACCCTCTACTCCCGGGGGACTTAACTATGGGGTCATCATTCCATATACTGATAAACTACTTATGAACTAGATTATACTAAAGACTGAACAAACATCCATGCCCAAGCGGGGATTATAACACCTGACCGCAGCAGCCGTGCAGACCATGACTGGCATCCTGCAGACCGCTGGGCCACAGCGGCTGGCTTTGAACAACGAGGACTTCATTTTATCCAGCGCGTCCATTGGGTTGCAAAGGATAATTGGGTTGCCACCAGAGCCTACATGTTGGCCTTTGAGGGTGATACATTGCGCGAAATGGTCAAGGTGATTGTCTGTCGTTGTGATGTTAGGCCTAATATCCCCCCTCCTGAGAGATGCTTCAGTTGCTGGAAATCTGGCAACACCTCCTCTCACTGTACCTCCAGCACTACATATAGGAACAGTGGGCACCCTGCACATCCAGGTGCTCCATGCACACAGCTTCCCACTTGTGGAAATGTTTGTCAGAACCATCCTGCCTGCTCTTCTGAATACTCTGCTCTTCACCGAGAGCTGAAAATCATTGAATATAAAACCCTGTACCGTATGACATATCCTGAGGCCAAGAAGAAATTAGTGAGGCTGCACCCCCATACATATGACAACTTATTTCGAAGCAATAACGTCGTAGCCACCTTCTCTGGCGGTGACAAACCTTCCTACTTCATCCCTTTCTGTGGGTCTCCAGGACCGCCAATCTACCAACGCAGTGGTTGGGGGTTCTCTCCTTCTACTGCTCCCAACATGACTGCTTTGGGAGCAGCTACTGCCCCTCCGTCAGAGAAAGACGATCCTTCTCTGGCTTCCCTTGTTCAAAAGGGGTCCCTTTGGAGACTCCCTTTGGCTAGTGTCGATGTCGACAGTAGCCCGAGTAGCGAGCCTGTGAGCTCTGGACAAGTACTACCCACGTTCGCCCCTGGGTGCTGGCCATACAGGAGACCCTATATGCCCTTGATCAGTCCGGCCCATCAGTGGTGTTCGTCAGGTCTTCGTGTCATTTTGGCATCCCGGGCAGTGACCAAGCTGACAGACTTACGAAACAGGCTGTCGACAAGTCTGCTGTGGAGGCCGTCCTCCCAGTTTCTGATTTTTGGGCGCTGTTGCGCCGTCGTGTTTATGAGTTTTAGGACAGTGAGTGGCGAACCCTGACCTTGCCCAAAAATCTTCGAGCTGTAAAGGAGACCTTGGCTGTGTAGAGTTCCTCCATGTGGGACTGTGTAGTCCTTTGCCAGCTCCGCATTGACCATACTTGGCTGATGCATAGTTATCTCCTTCGTGATGAGGACCCGCCCTAGTGTCGCTGTGGCTCCTACTTGACAGTAACCAACTTCTTGCTGGAACGCTCTACTTTAGCCACCCTGTGGCGGAGTTTTAATTTTCCTGCACTTTAATAAGGTGTTTTAAGTGACGATGCCAAAATGGCTGATGCAGTTTTAGGTTTAAAGGTGTGTTCCTCCCGACTCATGTCATCTGATTGGAGGTTTCCACGTTTTGCCGCTTGGAAGACATTTCCTCTTTTTAACCTTAAGGTCGGTCAACCACAAGCATCCGCTTTTTCGTTCAATGTGTTGTCGTTGTTCGATATTTCTGTGTGATTGTCTGATTTTGTATTGTCTCTTGTCGGATTTGTTGTCCTTTTAGTGATTAGGGGAGATATTCCTCCCCTTATCTATCTTAAACTGTGGGCTCATCTCCACGATAATGCATCTTCTTCTGAAGCCCAGCGGTGGAATGGAGGACTGATGACCTTGCAGTTTTGTCCCCCTAAACCTTATTGTTCCGCTTATTGCTACTCTGTATGATAAATAAGTTTTTCAGACTTATAGTAAAGCCGATTTATATTTTTCCTGTTAAATGTCGCGCTTGTGACCTCTGAAACTTGAAGAGAAATTATTTCAATAAACGTCTGCAGAGAAGGGAAACTGTAACAGAAAAAGAGACAATAACAGTACCTGAAACATCAGCCTATACGCAGTGAACATAAAGTGAATTCTATAGTAAAGCAAGTTGTGTAACTTTCTGTCGTTTTCTCGCCATTAACAGTTACTCTGCTGTTATTTCAGAGAGATTTACCACTCCAAGAACAGCCATTCACCAGACATTTCTGCCGCAATTAGCGGCTTATGCCAACTGGCTGACCTTCGTGGCTCTTTTTAATACCAGCGTTATGAGCCATTCGAGTGTTGACCACTGATTACATATTTTAGGGCGGAGCACTGAGTAGCCTTGAGTCATAATAGCTACAATATGGCTGCTAGACTTTATTTAATAATTATCCTGTTTTAAGACCCGTTTATGTGTCCTATCCAATATGCTTTATATTGCCGCAGATAACAGGAGAGGAGTTTGAAATAAAATTTCGTTGTCAAGGTACATTAAACGTTATGGACATCACAAATGGAACGTAAAACTCATGCATATATGCTTAAGATTCAATTTGAGCGGCATTTCGTACACTGACATGCGCTCATATACGAATGACCATACCTCAAAAGCGATTGATAACTTGGCTATTTAGCCTACTTAAGAATGTTCAAATGTTCAAATGTTTGTTATGGGACTTAACTACGGGGTCATCAGTCCCTAAACTTACAAACTACTTATGAACTAGCTAACACTAAGGACGGCACAAATATCCATCCCGGAGGGGGATTCGAACCCCCGACCGTAGTGGCCGTGCAGACCGTGACTGACGCGCCGCAGTCTGTATGCATGGAGTCTAGGTATAAATGAATAAAAAAGGACATTGAGTGAAATGAGAAGCATTGAATTAATATTTGTGCCTCGTGCGGGAATCGTACCCAGACCCCCATAGTTTCTTTAATTCAATGCTTTTCCTTTCACTTAATTTATTTGACATACTGATGCGGAAAACTGTCTCTAGGTATATAAATTTATAATAAAATAGGATAATAAAGGAACTGTATATTTAAAAAATATCAGTTTAAAGGCAGCTCAAAAGTATGAAAAGTTTCTGCAAACCTACCCTAACGTGTATTATAAACTACCACACCTAGAGCTATTTTGCTATAAAATGAGCAGCCACGTTATCTTTTGACACTTCATTCAAATATTAAACGAAGTGAAAGAATTCAATCATGATAAACGTAGGACCACCTAATGTTTCACATAGATAGCAATCATATAACACAGAAAATTGTCTCTAGGTACATAAATTTATAATAAAATAGGATAATAAAGGAACTGTATATTTAAAAAATATCAGTTTAAAGGCAGCTCAAAAGTATGAAAAGTTTTTGCAAACCTACCCTAACGTGTATTATAAACTACCACACCTAGAGCTATTTTGCTATAAAATGAGCAGCCACGTTATCTTTTGACACTTCATTCAAATATTAAACGAAGTGAAAGAATTGAATCATGATAAACGTAGGACCACCTAATGTTTCACATAGATAGCAATCATATAACACAGAAAATTGTCTCTAGGTATATAAATTTATAATAAAATAGGATAATAAAGGAACTGTATATTTAAAAAAATCAATTTAAAGGCAGCTCAAATGAAAATGAAACTAATATTTTATTTCTTCTATAGTCTCACTTAGGAGATTAAAATAAAATTAAAGTACTTTCATAATATATCTCAGCATAGAAACTATATCGCCGTCAGACCAGCTTCTCTTCAGTAAGAGCGCTGACTCTATCTCGAGTTGATTGCTCGCAGTGAGACGGCCTGATTTGTATTTCGGCTGTCTGCTTTCACTATGATGCCAGGAAGTAAACATTCTGTATTTACGTCAGAGCCCCACTCTGTGCTGTGCTGGGGGCTGTTGGGCATCACCGCGACCGCCAGCTTGCTGGCTTCCACCAAGCCTCGCCTTGGCACGCGCTGTGGTTGACCGGCCAGCCCATAGCTCTCAAGCCACGGCTAATACAGGCACAGACCGCAAAACCAGGCTCAAACGTTTCTGCCAATCTACCCAAGTGTGTAGTATTAACTGCCACGGCTAGAGCTATTTTGCTATTAAATGAACAGCCACTTTATCTTTTGACATTTCATTCAAATATTTAACGAAGTTAAGGAATAGAATCACGATAAATGCAGATACCGCACGATGTTTCATCTAGATAGCAATCATACGACACAGGAAACTATTTTTCCAGCGCTCTGCATTAGATTTAGACAAAAGAAAATTTGTATTCAACCTATAAAACTACGTATGTTTTAAAATTAAGCAATTCTGGTGGGAACAACACACACACACACACACACACACACACACACACACACACACACACACACACACACATATATATATATATATATATATATATATATATATATATATATATATATATATATATATCATTCGCGTTTTGTGCACTTGCAAAGTGTTCTCATTGTCTCTGAAACAATAAGTGCAACGAAACAGAAATACCTTCTGCTGAGGCCCTTCATTTACACGATTGTTCTGTTATTCATAGTGAAGTGTTTCGTAATGGGTTCAACGGATCGCTTTAGTTTCTCGACTGTTCCACTCTTATACGAAGATCGAGAAAAAAAGTGCCAAAAAGGATATATGCGAGTTCTAATTGCCATTATATTATCCTTAAAATTCAAATCAAATGTTCGATTGTGTGTGGTATGCTAACTTCAACAGCCCTAAATTTACACACTACTTAAAGTAACTTATTCTAAGGACAACAGACACATACCCATGCCCGAGGGAGGACTCGAAACTCCTACACAAGCAGCAGCCCGATCCATGACATAGCACCTTAGACCGCGCGGGTACTCTGCGTGGCCTTCTTACAATTGTAATATACTTTGTACTGTAATGAGTACAAAAGCTCTTTGCATTTGTAGGAAAAGGTTGGTGATTGAAATCTCATAGAAGAAGAGCGCTACACTGAAACTCTTTTGTTTTAATATTTTGCTTCCCCACCTCATCCGCTTGCTGTCTCGGACCCCTCCCCAACCTAAGTAGTGGAAAGAAAAAAAAAAAAAAAAAAAAAAAAAAAAAAACGGGGAACATCCGAGACCTTCTTTCCGCTAATTCACTATACCGCACAATCTGATATCTTTTTCCAACTTTTTCAGTGTCCTCCCTCTATATCGTCAGGTAATAATAGCACATTGCTCAGCAATACTGCGGAAGAGGTGGAGCAATTGTAGGGTTTATAGCCTCCTAGGGAGACGTTTTAATCTTCTAATGGTTGTGTCAATAACAGGCGCTTGTTTTATCTTCACCAAAACATGTATATTTCGTAGTTAACGTTGTTTTCAATTGTACCCACCAGAAATTTTGTTAGGTGTGTAATCCATAATTTGTTTTGTTTATCTATTTCTCAAGGACTGACGAAAATTTTCTGGTAATCATGTGGTGAACTATATGCATAATTATGTTTAGGGTTAATTGTCGAATTTGCATCGTGAGGATATAACTTCAATATCATTTTAAAATTGGCTCTGCTTTTCTGAGGTGCTTACTAAACAGCAGACATAAATATTTCTCACTGGCCGTAGTGGCTAGGGGACTAAGGCGCTCCAGTCACGGTCTGCACGGCCCCACGGTCGGAGGTTCGAATCCCCCCTCATGCATGGATATTTGTGCCGTCCTTAGTCTTAGCTAGTTCATAAGTAGTTTGTAAGTTTAGGTACTGATGACCCCGTATTTAAGTCCCATAAGTTCTACAAACATTTTTATTTTTTTTTTAAATATTTCTCAATTCGGTATAGCAGTTTGTAGCGCTGTCAGAGAGTGGGTAAAATGTTACTCTCGTCCGCGGTGGAGTAGCCGAGCGATCTAAAGCGTCTCGCTGCGGAGTGCGCGGTTGCTCGCCGTGGAGGTTCGAGTCCTCCCTGGGGCAAGGCTGTGTGTGTTGTCCTTAGGTTACTTTACCTAGGTTTAAGTAGTTTGTAAGCTACGGACTGATGACCACGCAGTTTGGTCCGATAGATCTACAAACATGTGAACATGTTACTCTCGCTCCAGTTAGTAACTGAGAGCTACTGTCTCTTAATCTTTAAAGAGCGTCGACATTTTCATGAAGGACGCGAACAGCTGCAGCGTGAATACCCTCCTCATTGCTCTTATGAAGGCCGATGCAGATAATTCAGAAAGTAGGGATCGAGAATAGCTGTAGTTGCTACATGACATTCATCACCCTTGTCTTTAATCATATACGTGATAAGTAAGTGACACACAGAAGTTAAATTTTCAGACATTTTAATTGGAATACCACCAATAAGTGAATCTTGAAATGTTCTTCTATATACAAATATGTGTCGTGACTGTTCTTTCGAAAGAACAGACACCACATAAATATACATAATTAAGGAGAAGAGGAGAACAACTCCAGCCTTCAGCACAAATGCACACTACGCCTGAACTCTCGAGGTAGTCGGCAAAGTGCCACGAGCAGTGAGTGCAAATTGGAAACGTCAACTACGTGAGCAGTGTGAGGAAGTTTTAGTCTTGTGGGTGACGAGGGGGGAGAGGAGTGGTAGTCCGCGCACCTGCGATGATTGTTGTTTTCCCGCACGTGCAGTGGTTACCGTAACTGCAGGAAGAACGGTAGGAACTAGACCCGAATTCCGACTGGGCACAACTGTTCAACTTCCCCAATGCGTGCACTCAGTGGCCACAAGCGGCTTGTGTTGTATTATTTCTTTTAATCTAGATTCTTCTCTGTCATTCCAGGAAGCAGTACAACTATCACCAGACATGATCCACCATGTTGTCATTTCACTACCATAGTCGTACCAGGAAGATCATTTGTCTACAGGCAATGTCTTTCTCGAGTGGTCCAACACCTTAGGAGAACATCTTGTGCACATATTACACATGGCTTAATTACTTCTCTTACGACTTAAGGTCGAGCATTGATGTATTTATAGTGAGGGAGACGAATGGAATGTTGCACAGATATATAAAGAAAATAAAAGTAATCCACTGAGTTACAGATCAATTGTATTGATATCGACATGTAGGTGGACGTTTGAACAAATACTTTTTCCAGCGTTATGAAATATCTAGAAGAATTAACATCATACAGGCAAAGGTTTCTAAATCTTTACTCTTGTGGGACTCTCGCGAAACTATATTTCCATGATCTACTGAGTACTCTCAAACTAATTTCATATTTAAAGAGTGCCCAAACGATTTTTGGTATCTTCAACGAAGCTGTGGAGTGGCCAAGCGCATTGAGGTGCTATGCTCCGATGCGTGCGGCTGCTCCTCGTCGGGGGTTCTAATCCCCCCTCGGGTATGGATGTTTGTGTCGTCTTTAGTTCATAAGTAGTTTGTAAGTTTACTGACTGATGACCCCGCAGTTAAGTCCCTTAAGTTTAACAAAAAAACTATCTTCAGCCATAATCAGCTTCGAACCATATCGCTTTCCTAAGTTTGCGACGGGACTCGTGATGTCCTATCTGCTAGGTAATAGTTTGCAGTAGCAGACGAGGAGTCATCTAGTGAAAAGGACGTAGCGAGTGTAATTCTTCCAGCAAAGTGAAGTAGAATTCTCCTGATTCGAATATATATTCGAAATATTTAATGAGCAATCAGAATATTTTTCTTAGACTTGAGGCAGTTAATGCTGCCCACTACTAAACTCAGAAAAGCAAAGTCAATCGCGAAATGAATTTGAATTTGTATCTTCACGGCGCAAATGGCGACAGTTGACCTTAAACATCAATATGTTCAAATGTGTGTAAAGCTTATGGGACTTAACTACGGGGTCATCAGTCCCTAAACTTACGAACTACTTATGAACTACTTATGAACTACTTACGAACTAGGACGACACAAATATCCATACCCGAGGGGGGATTCGAATCCCCGACCGTAGTGGCCATGCAGACCGTGACTGAAGCGCCTCAGTCCTCTCGGCCACCGCGGCCGGCAAACATCAATATGCATTTGGCTCTGAACATAAGTACTCAGAGTTTCGTCAGCATTCTAGATATCGATAAGCAAAACAAATTTGAAGTTTATACATATAACGAAATTCCAGGGGGTGTAATTAAAAACAATGTTAACTGTGAATAACACATGTTTTGGCGAAAGTGAAACAAACGGTCTGTTATTGACACTACCATTAGGAGATTTACATGTCTCCTAAGGAGACTGCCAACCCTACAACTATTCCCTCTCTCATGCAGTGCTGCTGAGTAGTGTGCGATTATTACCTGGTGGAATAGAGGGAGGACGTCGAGAAAGTTGAAAGAATATATCAGTTTATAACTCGCACATATGCTATTTGGCACTAGTATTTATTATTATTATTATTATGAATAGTAGTAGTAGTAGTATTTCGAGCTTAGTATAAGCGTCGAACAGTCGACAAAGCGATTATATTACGAAACACTTCACTGAATAACAGAACAATCGTGTAAATGAAGAGCTCCAGCAGAAGATATTTTCCGTTGTTTAGCACTTATTGTTTACAGGCACATAGAAAACATTTTATAAGTACACAAAACGTGAATGATATACTACATGTATACATTTGTGTTGTTGCCAACATAACTGTTTAATTTTACAACATGCTTACATTTCTAAGATAACTACATATTTCATTACGTCTAGATCTAATGCAGGGCGCTAAAAAGAAAGAATAATTTTCTGTGTTATATGATTGCTATATATGTGAAACATTATGTGCTACTACGTTAATCAAGATTCAATTCTTTCACTTCGTTAAATATTTGAATGAAGTGTCAAAAGATAATGTGGCTGCTCATTTTAGAGCAAAATAGCTTTAGGTGTGGTAGTTTATAATACACGTTAGGGTAGGTTTGCAGAAACGTTTCATACTTTTGAGTTACCTTTAAATTGAAGTTTTTTTTTTTTTTTTTTTTTTATATCCAGTTCCTTTATTATCCAATTTTTATTATAAATTTATATACCTATTGACAGTTTTCCGAGTCAATATGTCAAAGACATTGAGTGAAGGGAGAAGCATTGAACTAAAGTAAGTTTGGAGTTCTGGGTTCGATTCCTCCTGTGGTACAAATTTTAATTCAATGCTTCTCCTTTCACTCAATATCCTACTTTTTATTACATTTATACCCAGCCTCCATGCAAAGAGAGTAATTTTTTTGTGATTTCAGATACGTCTCTCTCCTCCCCTCCATCCATTAATACACCCTCCTTCACAAAATACGCAAACGGTCTTGCATTTATTAATAGTTAATTTCTCTTATGTTCTCTCTCTCTCACTTGCTGTCGCCGCTCTTGCATCATAACCTCAGTTACGCTTCTGGTCGGTTCCCTCACAATACAGTGATAAAATCTATTGGTTTCCGTTGACAGCATGCACTCTCTTTTAATTTATGCTTTGTTTACTGTATATCAGTCCTCTCTATGGGACCGTGTCCTTTCATACCCCCTTACCTGTAATAAATTCTACGTTCTGTGAAATACAGAGGTCTGGTGTTTCGATTGACCTCCTCTGCTTTCATCCCAACAGACTATATCGTTACACATGGTATATATTTCCCGATTTAGAAACCGTTTTCTAATTCGTAAACGACGCTCCTTGCTACTTTTAAGATGCGTAATATTTCATTTATCATGATAAGAGCTATGTTACATTCTTGAGCGGCACGCAGACTAGCTGCGCGGTTTAAGGCATCATGTTTTGAATTGGGCTTCTGCTCGCGTTGGTGGTTCGAGTCCTTCCTCGGTCTTGGGTATCTGTGTTGTCCTTATGTTAAGATAGTTTAAGTAGTGTGCAGACTGATGACGTTAGCAGTTAAGTCCAATAAGATTTCTCACACATATTTCATACAAACTTGAGCGAAACGAGACTATAGTTAAATAAGCATACATCAACATGTCATACAAAATCACCACAGAGCATGCTAAAACGTAGTATATTATCATACGCAATGCTAAATCATTCTACATACTGTATATAACTTTATTGTTATATGCCTAATGGATAAATCACCTGAGGTCATTAGTCCCTACCTAGCCTTACATGCTACTTTAATTAATTTACGCTACGGAATACACACACACACGAACACACACACACACAACTACACATGGGCCAGGAAAGAGTCAAACCTCTGGCTGGAGCGACCGCAACTCCACGACAAGACGCCTAAGACCGCGAGGCTAAGAAATTACTGTTACGTAGACAGATACCGCCGAACTATTTTACTTCTCGTACCATGTGTTCTGCACTCTATTTTGACGAAAAACATATACTACCACATCTAAAAATCGGTAGTTCATCGGGCTGATACATCTTGTAATGGCTAAGATATGGTTTGATTCCTGCTGGGGAAACTGTTTTTAACAATCGCAAACATCCCCCTCTTCGCCTCCAATACCGGCAAGTAAGGAATTTAGGACTGTGGCGTCTTTCAAATCACATTATACATGTCCATTCGCTACTGACTAAAACAAAGTTGGATTAGTTTTCGTTGTTTCTTCAAAATACCAAACCCTTCCAGGTCTCTACGAACGGCGCGATCCTAATTACTAGTAAACGAGATTGCGAGAGTTATTACCTAGTCATCTGAGGTCAACGCTGACGATAGGCGCGGGGTTGAAGTCCCAGGCAGCACAAAGTTATTTATTGCGCTACTTCACAAAATGTTTGTAAATCTATCGGACTCAACTGCTTGATTATTAGTCCGTAGCTTACAAACTACTTAAGTTAAGGTAAACTAACCTAAGGAAAACACAAACACCCATGCCCGTTGGGGGGACTCGAACCCCAGACGGCGAACAGCCGCGCAAACCGCAGCATGGCGCTCCGGTGCGCACGGCTAATCCGCCGCAGCTTGCGCTACTTCTAGCCGAACATATGCGCATCCCGCTAATGGTGAGAACAGTAGCTATTTCATCTCTTTGCGTATATATAATAAATAGCGAATAGAGCCGGGGTTTGTTCCCTGCCAGGAAAGAAGTCAACCGTATCGTCATTTCAAGTTCATATATAGCACTATCTCTGAATTTATTTAATATCTGGCGTGTGATCGTGCTTCTTTAAAGATTCATATAGGTACTGCGTTCTATTTCACAATTTTATGACGTTTGTCATCTGTGAGTTGCACTGTATTATATACCTTTAGTGGTTACCTCTCAGAAACAATTTGAATTCATGCCGTTCCTGGTGCCATGCTGAAGTTAACCCGGTTGGGACCTTGGCCTTGTAAAACGATACCAATGAGAACGTCAATGTCTTACGTCTCTTCACGCCTAATCTAGTCTCGATCAGAAACGCAAGCTTTTTTTGGTCAACAGTGCGTTCAAATTCAGAGCACGAACAAAAACTGACCATGTCATTGAATGAGTTTGATAAGGTACCCGATTTGTCACTTATTGTAATTAAATTGAATTTACGTTGCTCTCTCGAGTCTAATAACTTCTATTCTAATGTTTTTTGTATGACGGTATCGAATTACATGTGGACCGACTGCCATAAGGAGCAATGTTCTCTACTGCTTCTTTGGTACCAATTGTGAATAGTCGAACGACTGTAATCTACAGGGGTTTTGAATGTGGAGTACCCGCAACACAGCTACGATAGTTGGGTTGCATTCAGCAGTGATCCACTTTTTTTGCTGTCAAGTGTAGCTGCACCTCACAGATCTGGAGCAAAATCAAGCGCATATAGGGGTACTAGACGTGAGCAGGAATCCCTGGGATCTCCAAGAATGGAGGTATATGTACAGACCCAGTCACGCTTGCAGATATTTTGCATAGCAATATGCCTGCGCCTCTGTTACTGCGAACTACCCACCTGACTTCAATTCATTAAAGGAGTGGGTAGATGCCAGCCCATCTCCTTCACTGCCCACCGCACTGATACTTAAACATTCCATTCAGTGAGTTCCTCAGTGCCCTTGCTCAATGTCCCGACATGGCCCCTGGTCCTGATAGCATCTACGCCCAAATGGCGAGACACCTCTCAAGAGAAAGTCAATGGTAATCTCCTCGCTCTCTTCAACTGAATCTGGTGCGACGCGGAATTCCACCGCAATGGCAGAAGAGTATAAGCATCCCGGTAATCAAACCTGGAAAAAATCCTGTTCATTTGGATAGCTATCGGCCCCTCAACCTGACCTGCGTCCTGTGTGAACTGTTGGAGCGTATGGTCAGTAGGCAGTTATTCTGGATCCTCGAGCAGTTTCCTCCAGGGTCGCTCTACCACCGATAACCTGGTGTACCTCGAGTCCACCATCTGCACAGCCTTTAGGCACCACAACACTGTTGCCGTCTTTTTGATATACAGAAAGCTTAAGACAAGGCCTGGAGACGTCATATACACCCCACATTATATAACTGGGGTCTCCAGGGCTCGCTCCCCATTTTTATAAAAATAATTTAGCTGCCTGTAACTTTTATTTTCAAGTTGGTTCTAACCCATAGCACCTCTGATGAGCAATAAAACGGGGTTCCTGAGGGCTCTGTCTTGAGTGTCCCCTTACTGGCCCACTTTCGGTTACGGTAGTAACACTAAAAGTGAGCCTTTGCGATCGTCTTTTGACAGCTCGAAATTTAAATGAAAATAACGGCTTAACCATTCATTTGAGACGAACACTGAATAACATAATTGATAGAGGAGGAAATTCTCTATAACTTAACTCACATATATTTTTTTCATATCTCGTATCGTTTCAGAGATATTTGCAAAAATATCGGCGATTTTGGGATGTCTAACTGTCTGTCCGTAACGTGTTCCCACTTTTTAAGTCGAACCGATTAACCGATCAGCACCAAATTTTACAGACATGATTGTAGGCCGCCAGAGACCAGAACCTCCTTTTTTCAAATTTTTCGGACTAAAATACATTAGTTACACCCAAAAAATCCGTTTGTAATGTAATTGTAATTGCAAACGAACCGTTCATCTGACACGAAAATTGAATAACCTAATTTGTAGAGGGGACAATTCTCCACGACTTCTTTCTCATATGTCTTTTCATATCTTGCATCGTTGCAGAGAACAAAAATATCGGCGATTGAACGATGTCTGTCGGTCTGTAACGTGTTCCTACTTTTTAGGACGAACCGTTCAACCGATCGGCACCAAAGTTTACAGACATAATTGTTGGTCACCAGAGACAAGAACCTCGTTTTTTCAAATATTTCGGACAAAAGATACTTTACTAACACCAAAAAAATCGTTTGTAATATAATTTTAATTGCAAATAAACCGTTCATCTGACTCGAATATTGAATAATAGAATTTATAGAGAAGAAAAGTCTATACAACATCGCTCTCTTATGTTTTTTTCATATCTCGTATCCTTTGAGAGATATTTGCAAAAACAACTGAGATTTTGTACCCTATATTGAATTAACGAAAACCAGCCGTTCGGAGACGTCGCGTGACATTGCTAGCCCAGAACTCTCTCTGGCATACGCCATCTTGCGTTGCGTATTTTACGATTTTCTTATTGTAACTTGTACGTTGTCATTTCTAATGGCGCACCGAAGAATTAACAAAGACGCGTCTTTCTTCGTACGATAAATGATAATCTAGTGTCTAAAATGCAATATTAGTATCAGTTAACTGCCATTAATAGTACAAGAATGAAGGTCGCATCTTCCTGTTGTTGGCTGTGGCGTAGTGGGAAGCGTGTTGGATTGTAATGCTAATGGCCAGTGGTTCTAAACCCACCGCCATCCAAATTTTTTTCTCCTTTCTTCCTAAAAGGGTTTCGGGCACTCTTATTAATTAAATGAAGGAATGAATATTTGTAAATCTATCGGACCAAACTGCGTGGTCATCAGTCCGTAGCTTACAAACTACTTAAACCTAGGTAAACTAACCTAAGGACAACACACACACGCATGCCCCAGGGAGGACTCGAACCACCACGGCGAGCAACCGCGTGCTCCGCAGCGAGACGCCTTAGACCGCTCGGCTACTCCACCGCGGCCCCTTATTAATTAAATAGAGCTATGTTCTTCAATGTTTGGAGTTGTACATTTGTAAAAATGCTCTCTCTAAATTGCGTTTTTCTTCTATTTCGTGTTCATGCCGTGAAATATGTATCAACGAAATGAAGAATGGTCTTCTGAAGCACATGCACGTAAACTGTGAGGATACTGTAATAATGAACATTCTGAAAAACGTGCTGATACAGGTAGTTTCGTATATATAAAGGGAGTTGTAGACTTATGTGGCAAGTGTAGTTCCTTAATGAAACGAAAGGGATATGTATACTTTGTAACAAATTACGTTCGTTATTTTTTTCCTATGCGTTCATTCACTATTTGTGGAATATATTGAAGGTCATTAATTAGAATCATTGCATCTACTACAATATATGACATGGTTGCTATGAACGGTTTTAACGTAGATGGTATTACCTTTCCTGTAGATCAGATACGACTTCGTTCATTTTACTCTGTAAAATAAGGAGCAAATATTCTATTTCAGACCGTGATTACGTTTTCTTTTACAGCTAAAATCACAAACGGAATAAGTGTGGTAATCCTGAATTCCACATAACTCTAGTACCTAATATATATACAAAGTTGTTTGTCATATTTACAACAGTCATTTGAACAGTACCTCCCAAGTTTATGTACATGTGCTAAAGAAGTATATGTTTACAATTAGTTGCTATGTATTTCATGGGATGTTCTAGAAACAGAACAAATGCACTTTTCAGAGAAAGCGCTTTTATCTT
This sequence comes from Locusta migratoria, assembly GCA_026315105.1. Taxonomy (NCBI): domain Eukaryota; kingdom Metazoa; phylum Arthropoda; class Insecta; order Orthoptera; family Acrididae; genus Locusta; species Locusta migratoria. Next base: position 408,337,029 of record CM048749.1, read on the forward strand.
TGAACACCTCTGAATCTTGCAGAATATAGTTCTGTTCAGTTAACAAGAGTGTGTGAAATCCTTTTAGAAGCAAGAAGGATATATATATATATATATATATATATATATATATATATATATATATATATATATATATATATATATATATATATATATATATATATATAGGGTGTTTCAATAAGTGTGTTTGCCTGAGTAACTTATAATAGGTGACGGTAAATTTTAATGCGGTAGGTAAGCACAAGAGATGTTACACTTACTGCGTAGCTATGAACATAGTTTCCAAAGAGTTACAGCACAAAGATATAATTTTTTAAATGGAACAATAGTTTTTTCTATCGTGCGTTGGCTTCGTTAAAACCAGCTGCGTTCATATCAATTTAAACTACATTCCTATCACTGTTAGTTTGGGAGCTACTACCCTTCAAAGTTTAGGGGGCGGAGGCTATGACAGCGTATCTGACTGGCTGGTGGTCATGAGACAGTGGGCAGTGTCCCAGGGGATAGCCACTCGGCCTGTCAGCTACGCTATCGCAGCCTCCACCCCCGGAACTTTGAAGGGTTGTAGCTCCCAGTGATAGGAATGTAGTTTAAATAGATTTGGACGCAGCTGATTTAAACGAATCCAATACACGATAGAAAAAAAAACTATTGTTCCATTTAAAAAAATATATCTTTGTGGTGTAACTCTTTGGAAAATGATACTATAAACTATGTTCATAGCTCCGCATTTCTTGTGTTGACCTACCGAATTAAAATTTCCCGTCACCTATTATTTTATAAGTTACAGACGCAAACACACTTAGTGAAACACCCTGTATATAGTTTCGTTTGTTCATATTCGTTTTGGGTTGTTCGTTGGGTTTTGAGTTTTGTATTACAGATGGCGATGAACGAACACCGTCTGAAGAGAACGCCTGTGCACTGACGTGCCTCGCCACGTCACGCAGAGTAGGTCGCGATCGCGTAGCTCACTGGCTGGCTGATGGGGCACAGCCCACCGTCTCACAGCGGCTAGCCAGTGAGCTACGTTCGTTCCAGGGTATAGTCATTCGTAACCAGTACAGACAAAGAAAATAAACTTTGAACTACCATGGCAAGACAATTGATAATAATTTAACGGAAAAATATAATGAAAATATTTGGGAGAGATATTTGAATGTTCAAATGTTTGTACAGCTTATGGGAATTAAGTACGGGGTCATCAGTCCAGCTACTTATGAACTAGCTTATACTAAAGACGGCACAAACATCCTTTCCCGAGGGGGGATTCGAAAGCCCGACCACAACGACCGTGCATATCGTGACTGGCACGCCGCAGACCGCTCGGCCACTGAGGCCGGCGGGAGAGATATTAAAATGATAGATCGAAGAGGTAAAAGTTCAAAACAGAGTATGTTTGTCACAGCTAAATTTATGTATCATATAATTTGGCTGTTTGTTAAAATACGGTCAGAAAGAATATTACGTGTTGGGTGCATAGATATTACAACAATAGTAGAGTCGTAATCATATGACCATTATATTTCTATTATTAAGATTATTATTTTGATCCGAAATGTTTACAAAAACTTATAAAACTACAAATCTAAAGTGGGCCATAAAACACGTCAGTGCAATTTTTAGTGGTCATTAACGGCTTAACGACAGCAATAGGGTCGTCAGTTTCTCCTTCTATCTATGCTGAAGACTTCTGTGTCTCATTTAACCCCTCCAGCACCCATGTCGCTGAACGTAAACTACAGGGAGCTATTCCGAAGGCTCATCCCTGGGCTCTTACCAATGGCTTCCAGTTTACCCCTGCAAAGTGTTATGCACTTATGTCTGTCTCAGACGGTTCACTCACAGCCCTAATTTTATCTCAGCAACCACCTATAAGAGGTCGTGGATTTTTATCGGTTTTAGGGCTCCTCTTTGACTCCTGTCTGATGTGGCTTCCTCACATTTGTCAACTGCAACAGGAGTGCTGACGCCGTCTCAATGTTACACGCCATCAGGGCCTCACTTTCTGGGGTGCTGATCGTTCCGCATTGTTGCAGCTATATACATCGCTAGTATAGTCTCGTCTTGACTTTGGGTCCATTGCCTGCATCACCTTCGATATTGCACTTGCTGGACCCCATTCACCAGCGCGGTGTTCGCATTACAAAAGGTACCTTCCGCAAAAGCCCAGTGAATAGCCTACTTGTGGATGCCAGGGTACCGACTTTCCAGATTCGCCGCCAACAAATGCTCGCGGCCTATACACCCCACTTGCAAAGCTCACCAGGACACACAGACAATCGTCTACTTTTCTCCGACGTGTTCGTATGTCCCCAACAACGGCGACCGAGATTAGATCGTACAATCGCAAGAGTTACAGCACAAAGATATAATTTTTTAAATGGAACAATAGTTTTTTCTATCGTGCGTTGGCTTCGTTAAAACCAGCTGCGTCCATATCAATTTAAACTACATTCCTATCACTGTTAGTTTGGGAGTTTAGGGGGCGGAGGCTATGACAGCGTATCTGACTGGCTGGTGGTCATGAGACAGTGGGCCGTGTCCCAGGGGATAGCCACTCGGCCAGTCAGCTACGCTATCGCAGCCTCCGCCCCCGGAACTTTGAAGGGTTGTAGCTCCCAATGATAGGAATGTAGTTTAAATTGATTTGGACGCAGCTGATTTAAACGAATCCAATACACGATAGAAAAAAAAAAAACTATTGTTCCATTTAAAAAATATATCTTTGTGGTGTAACTCTTTGAAAAATTATACTATAAACTATGTTCATAGCTCCGCATTTCTTGTGTTGACCTACCGCATTAAAATTTCCCGTCACCTATTATTTTATAAGTTACAGACGCAAACACACTTAGTGAAACACCCTGTATATAGTTTCGTTTGTTCATATTCGTTCTGGGTTGTTCGTTGAGTTTTGAGTTTTGTATTACAGATGGCGATGAACGAACACCGACCGAAGAGAACGCCTGTGCACTGACGTGCGTCGCCACGTCACGCAGAGTAGGTCGCGATCGCGTAGCTCACTGGCTGGCTGAAGGGGCACAGCCCACCGTCTCACAGCGGCTAGCCAGTGAGCTACGTTCGTTCCAGGGTAACCAGTACAGACAAAGAAAATAAACTTTGAACTACCATGGCAAGACAATTGATAATAATTTAACGGAAAAATATAATGAAAATATTTGGGAGAGATATTTGAATGTTCAAATGTTTGTACAGCTTATGGGAGTTAAGTACGGGGTCATCAGTCCAGCTACTTATGAACTAGCTTATACTAAAGACGGCACAAACATCTATTCCCGAGGGGGGGGGGGATTCGAAAGCCCGACCACAACGAGCGTGTATACCGTGACTGGCACGCCGCAGACCGCTCGGCCACTGAGGCGGGCGGGAGAGATATTAAAATGATAGTTCGAAGAGGTAAGAGTTCAAAACAGAGTACGTTTGTCAAAGCTAAATTTATGTATCATATAATTTGGCTGTTTGTTAAAATACGGTCAGAAAGAATATTACGTGTTAGGTATATTACCACAATAGCAGAGTCGTAATCATATGACCATTATTTTTTTTTATTATTAAGATTATTATTTTGATCTGAAATGTTTAAAAAAACTTATAAAACTACAAATCTAACGTGGGCACAAAACACGTCAGTGAAATTTTTTTTAGTGGTCATTAACGGCTTAAAGACAGCAATATGGTCGTCAGTATCTCCTTCTATCAATGCTGAGGACTTCTGTGTCTCATTTAACTCTTCCAGCACCCATGTCGCCGAACGTAAACTACAGGGAGCTATTCCGAAGGCTCATCCCTGGGCTCTTGCCCATGGCTTCCAGTTTTCCCCTGCAAAGTGATATGCACTTCTGTCTGTCTCAGACGGTTCACTCACAGCCCCAATTTTATCTCAACAACCACCTATAAGAGGTCGTGGATACTTATCGTTTTATAGGGCTCCTCTTTGACTCCTGGCTGACGTGGCTTCCTCACATTCGTCAGCTGAAACAGGAGTGCTGGCGTCATCTCAATGTTATACGCCATCAGGGCCTTACTTTCTGGGATGCTGATCGTTCCGCAATGTTGCAGCTATATACATCGCTAGTATAGTCTCGTCTTGACTTTGGGTCCATTTCCTGCATCACCTTCGATATTGCACTTGCTGTACCCCATTCACCACCGCGGTGTTCGCGTTACAAAAGGTACCTTCCGCACAAGCCCAGTGAACAGCCTACTTGTGGATGCCAGGGTACCGCCTTTCCAGATCCACCGCCAACAACTGCTCGTGGCCTATGCACCCCACTTGTAAAGCTCACCAGGCTACCCAGACAATCGTCTACTTTTCTCCGACGTGTTCGTATGTCCCCAACAACGGCGACCGAGATTAGATTGTACAATCGCCTTTCGCATCGGGTCTCTTCTGTTGGAAAATGGGTCTGTTCCACTTCCTTTCCCATTTAGGGTCCACACACTTACAGCCCCTTTCAGCATGTGGAGGCAACGGTCGCGTACTCGACTGGACTTGGCCCACAGACCCAAAGACTGAGTTCTTCCAGAGGCACTCTGCCATCAGTTGTTCGTTGTTGCAGCTGAGTTTACCGGATATGACCTGGTCTACACTGATGGTTCAATGTCTGATGGCCATGTTGGCTTTTCATATGTTCATGGCGGCCATGTCGAACAGCACTCTTTTCCTCAGGGCTGCAGTGACAATAGGGAAGAGCTGATGGTCATTTACGTAGCTCCCGAGCCTATGCGTTCGTGCTCAGGTGAGTCTTTCCTTACCTGCAGCGACTTCCTGAGCAGCCTGCGAGCTCTGACCCATTGCTACTCATACAGGAGACCATTTATACCCTTCACTGATTCGGTAGATCGGTGGTGTTTGTCTGGTCTCTGGGTCATGTTGATATCCCGGGCAATGAACAAGGACAGGCTTGCGAAACAGACTGTCGATGAGTCCGTTATGGAGATCAGCGACCCAGTTTCTGATCTTTGAGCGATGTTGTGACGTCGAATTTATAAGGTTTCGGACACCGAGTGGCATACCTTGCCCATGCCCAACAAGCTTCGGGCTGTAAAAGATAACACAGCTATGTGGCGTTTCTCCTGGTCTATATAGTTGTGTGCTGGCTTCGCATTGGCCATTCGTGGCTGACACATGGCCATGTCCTTCATGACGGTGGTTTTTACCACTCTCTTTAAGTTTTACTTCGGTACACTGTCTATGTTCTTCCTGTCTCATGTCTTCTGATTGAAGGTTTCCACGTGTTGCCGTGTAGTTCACTTTTCCTCTTTGTAAACTCATAGCTGGTCAACCACAGACATCTGGTTTTTCGGTTTAATTGACGTTGTTCGGGTTTGTGTGTGTCACATTTTGTGTAGTCTCTTGTGGACTTTCTTGTGCTTTAATTGATTCGGAAGGATATTCCTCCCCTTCACTATTTTAAACTCTGGGCTATTTTCCACAATTTTGCCTCTCCTTGTGACATCCAGTAATGGAATGTGGGACTGATGACCTCGGCAGTTTTATCTCCCCTAAAACATCCAACCAACAGCAACAAAAACAACAACAACAGCCACAACAGCAAACCAGGTTGAACATTTTTTTCATGACTGGCTCTCCAAACGATAATAGCAGTTCAGAGGGGACATAGGCTACTCCAGCAGCCTTGTTTCTAATCAGATATTTCAGTGCTCTGTCCAATTCATATTGCAGTATAGTATCTCATCTTCCTCTACTTCGTCGTCCACTTGAGAATACTGACTTGAAGATTATTTCGTTTCATCATGCCTTCTATATATTCCTTCCATCTTTCTGCTTTTCCTTATTTGCTTAGTACTGGTTTTCCATCTGAGTTCTTCATACTCATCCCACTGCTTTTCTTATCTCAAAATGTCTCTTTTCTTTTCCTGTAGGCGGAATCTATCTTTCCCTTAGTTATACATTCTTTTACGGTCATGCATTTCTCCTTACGTCACTCCTGTTTAGCCAGTCTGCATTTCCTGTCAACCTGCTTTTCAGACGTCTGTACTGCCTGTTGCCCTCTTCACTTGATGTATTTCTATATTTTTTTCTTTCATGAGTTAAGTTCAATATCTCCTGTGTTATACAATGATATCTGTTAGACCCGGTCCTTCTGCCTATATGACCCTCTGCGACCTTCACTACTCTAAATCCCAGAGCTACCTGTTTTTCTTCTAGTGTATCAGTTTCTCCCATGTCAGACAATCCTTGCCTAATGCAGAATATTCTACCAGGCGATCTCCTCTTTCATTCCCTTTCCCCAGTCCGTATTTACCAACTACATTTCCGTCCAATCTCTATCCTAATACCGAGATACAGTCCCCCAATACAATTAACTTTTCTTCTCCTTTAATCAGCTGAATAATTTCTTCTATTTCCTCATACATTTCTTCGATCTCCTCATCACCAGCAGAGCTATTTGGCATATAAACGTGTCTAATGGGGTTGATGTTGGCTTCTTGTGTCTATCTTTGTTACGGTAATTCGTTCACTATGCTGTTGATAGTAACTTACCGCATTCCTCTTTTCTTATTGATTATCAGTCCTTTTGAGGTGGCGGTAATATGCAGTCAACTTTTATTCCATAATTTATGTCTTTGGGCTGATGGGGAATTTCAGTATCGTTTGGTACACTATCTTTATTTAGATTTGATACCACTTCTGTTTCTATTGGGGCACTTATTCTAAGGAAAAGTCCTCCAATTATAGCAGTATCTTAATGTTTTTTTCTACGATTCTTTCTGCTGTCCAGTCGACATGCTGGCGACGGCAAGGGAACGGCTGGCGTGCTTTGTCTCATGTAGCCTCGACAGTTGGCGTATTAGGGTCCATAAAATAGCGTGTTTGAGCATTTGCTTTCGTAGAACTTCTCTGTTGCGAGACTGCCGACTCGGCTGGGGAAGGGAGAGCGTCTTGTCATGGACTGGTACCTGTGAGGTCCCATATTCTGGGTAGTGGATGAAGAGAGCGGTATTATTTGAAATTGCAGCTAGAGAAGGACAATGCAGGTTGGCCGCCAAACTGTTGCCACTGCCACACAATCGGACTTCCCGCTTCAGGGTGAAGGTAAAAAAAATCTGAATGGCACTCTCGCCAGGCCGGCGTGTCTTTTTCACCGTTATGAATGCCTAGACTGTTTCTTTGAATTTGCCGTGGTGGGCGGTTGTGGAAACGTTCTTCTGCGTGGCGAATGTAAAGAGTTTTGTTGGCCGCATAGTTGGCCGTCTGGGCCAGCAGGAGCTTGGCGCCAGTGGTCATAAAATTAATGTATTTTCAGGCCTGGGAATGAAAGAGAGCGTCCCAAAATTTCGAAGAGGTCGTGGACCTGTGTTCTGTCGTCCTGGTGAGCCTCTGTTTAGTCGTTCCTGGCCTAGCTTTGAGGAAAAGATCTAGGCAGGAAGCGTGGTCAGCTGAAGCAGCTATATAGATTAGTAATACAAGTTTTATTTATTGAAGAATATAACTACTTAACGTTTGAACATATGCCTTTTTTTCCCTCCTCGTGGCGTCGTCTTCGGTACGATTCTAGCTGCGCTGAGTCCTAGTGACTGCCTATTTCATAGCCGAGTTCAGACGGGCTCGTCAAGATGCATGTCGGTCTAGATATAGCAGCTTGTCGAGGGCGCACTTCTACGGTTTGTCCCTCAAAGAGGAACGGCTTCGGTGTGAAATTGGCTGCCGGTCGTCCGCTGCCTTCTGCATGATCGTTCTCGAGCGTCTGGCTTGTGGCACTAACTTTCCGCCACAACTGCCATCCCCCCCCCCCCCAAAGTACCAAACCGTTGTCGTGTAGGTAGCTCGACAACGGAAGAGGAGGCAGGCTCGTGAACATAGTGATGGGCCGGAGTCTGTAGCTGCAGAGGACGCCAGAGTACCGGGCCGTGCCCCACCATCTGGCCTGAGCTCGCGACGGTATTTCCTCCGCGAAAACCTCCGAAGGGCCTACGTCCAGGACCTGGGGCACAGATGATGACGTATTCGGTGATGTCGATGGTGACGTCGGCGTTGGCTGCTGCATGGCGTGCTCGTCCAGTTCCATTAGTACGTCGAGTGGAGGCGCAAGTGGCGAGGGCTACATGAAGTCGGGCTGCGGTGCCGTGGACATCTGCTCGGCTGCCGAGGTCGCACGGGCGGCGGAGGCCGCACGGTCAGCCTGTTGCGCGAATCTGCCGAGAGAATCTCAGAAGGTTCACGGGGTACACTACAAGGGCGACTTTGATTGCGGTGACTGCGAATTACGCAGTCTGGTCCTGAAATTTCGAACATGGAAGCTGTGGTGTCGCACAAGTCTGAAGTGCGCGCCACGTACTTTCGCCGCCATGCAAGCACGGCGCGGCGTTCTTACGTCAACCACGAGCGCCCTCTGCTGCAACTCCGCTCGTGGCCACCACTGAACTAGATCGGGCACTTGGGAAGAGGACAGGCACTAGAACACTCATCAGTAGGCAGGCCTCTACGTAGTTAAATTGTGTATCTGCATTCCACTATTCTTCAGTCAACGAAGTTAAGTATTGTACTATCTCTACGAAATATATATCTTGTACTAATCTAGCTTAGTGTTTCTATTTTCTGCTGTCACACTGGCTGGTCACCTCAGACTCTGTACCCGCACACGCGTGCATCCTATTTCCCTCTGTCGGTCTCTCTCTAGTCGGCCACCGACACCTAGGACAACCGGCGGCAACGAGACACAAAAGAAGCACCGAAGCATTTCATGATCTCATCCCGCTCCCACCGTCTGCGACTGCTAAAATCTCTAAGTCTGGCTTATGCGGAACGAAGCGATACTTGGGTGTCATCGGCTGCTGCTTCGGGTGATGCGGTGGGTGGAGCAAATGGAGCAGGGTGCTGTGGTGGCGGCAGTGCAGAAGTTTGGCCGGCGATGACCCTTCTCGTGAATGCAAGAGGTAGGAGGCGAGGAACAGTTGCAGAGCTGCCTCCTGTGAGTGCTCCGTATGAAGTTTGGACATCTGCTGCTTAAATATCTGGACGAAGCGGTCCGCGGCGCCGTTTGACTGCGGGTGAAACGGTGCACTTGAGAGTTGCTTAATTCCATTGCGTGCACAAAAGGAGCGAAATTAGTGGGATGTGGACTGAGGGATAGTCAGAGAATATCAGTTTAGGGAGACCTGAAAAAATTGAAGACAAGGCCCTAATCTTACTACTAGAAGTCGTAGAAGACATTTGCACTGCAATTGGGTAACCACTAAACGCATCAGCCACAATAAGCCTCTTAGTGTTTCAGAGGGGACCAGCATCGTCAATATGCACTCATTGCCATGGCGAATCTGCTTTTGGACATGCAAAAAATTTCAGAGGTAGGGCGGACTGGTTGGACACTTAACACTGTTCTATCTGGGAGTCCATACACTGCCAACTGCAGTGTCGTCGTGCCAACTGCTTAGTGCGAACCACTCCACAATTTTCTTGGTTAAGCTCAATACTTCTTTCTGCAAACGTCATGGGATCAACTCACATGGTTGACCACTGCTATTATGAAACTATAATGATACCTCTATGGACTAAATGTTCATTTCTTCTAGCAAAATAGCGACGCACCAACGAATTTTGAATGTTACGTTGTGACAGCGACCATTCTGTGCGAATGTAGCGCAGCAAATTCGTAATTTTGGGTCTGTTTCTGTGGCCCGAACAATTTTCCTATAGTCCTAAGGGAAGGATTGCAACAAACTATCTTCCTGTGCATCTATCTGACAACAAGATGTCTCAGAAGCGTCAAAGTCTTTAACAGGGTCTATCGCTAGATGGGAAAGTGCGCCGGCAATTTCATGGCGAGTTGTGGGTATGTAGACAAACTTGTGCTGAAACTGTGATAAGAGCAATGCCCAACGTTTGAATTTGTCTGCTGTACGAGTACGAATTGGCTTGGCTGGAGGAAACAATGGCTGAAAGTCTCGTGGTCAGTTACTAAATAGAATTTTCTCCCATACAAATAGTGATGAAATTTTGTAATACCATACACAATTGCTAAACCTTTCTTCTCAATTTGAGAATAACGGCACTGTGTGTCTGTCTAAAGTTTGAACGCAAACGCTATCAGACGGTCCGTATCCCCATGTCTATGTGACAGCACGGCACCTAGACCATACGAAGGCGAGTCAAGTTGCAAAACAACTGGATTTTCTGGATCGATGTGCACTAAACATTGATCACTGAGCAATGCATCTTTTAAGTGCTGAAATACGCGTTGGCATTCTTCTGTCCAAACAAAACAAACATTTTTACGGCGCTGCCGACGCAAAGGGACTGCAGTTTGTGCTACGTTGGGAATAAACGTAATATATTGAGTTAACGTTCCCAAGAGGGACTATAATTCTTTCACATGTTTTGGTGCGGGCAGGTCGCGAACGGCAAGCAAATGTGATTGCATGGGGTGCACACCTTGACTGTTTATCACGTGTCCTGGATACTGAAGTTCCGGTTTGAAAAAGACACTTTAGACCTGCATCTGACGAAACTTGAAATAATTTTCTCAAATTTGGAATGTGTTCGTCTAGGGTACGGACTGATACAACTATGTCGTCCAAGTAGTTTGAACAACAAGGCATACGAGCTGTAAGCTGTTCCAAATGTCTTTGAAAAATTTCTGGAGCGGATGCACTGCCAAACAGAAGACACAAATATTTAAAGAAGCCAAAATGACTACTGACAACACATATTTTCTGTGGTTCTTCATCGAGTAGCAGCTGAAGGTAGGCATTGTGCAAATATATTTTTGTGTTATATTTTCCTGCATCTAATCAGTCCATGAAATCATCTGGTCTCGGCAAAGCATAACTGTCGACAACTGTTTGCGGATTCACGTTTGCATAAAAATTAACACAAATGCGGATGCTACCTGACTGCTTTGGCAAAATAACAAGCGGACTTGCCCACTGTTTTGTGTCCCATCCTCGTCGCCACTTTTGTGTCTCGTTGCCGCCGGTTGTCCTAGGTGTTCAAATGTTCAAATGTTTGTTAAGCTTATGGGACTTAACTACGGGGTCATCAGTCCCTAAACTTACAAACTACTTACGAACTAGGACGGCACAAATATCCATGCCCGAGGGGGGATTCGAACCCAAGACCGTAGTGGCCGAGCTGACCGTGACTGGAGCGCTTCAGTCACCTCGGCCACTGTCCTAGGTGTCTGTGGCCGAGTAGAGAGAGACCGACACAGGAAAATAGGATGCACACGTGTGCGGGTACATAGTCTGAGGTGACCAGCCAGTGGGACAGCAAAAACTAGAAACACTGAGCTAGATTAGTACAAGAAATATATTTAGCAGTGTCAGATGAAGGCTGTAATTAGTCAATTTTTCATACTAACCTTGTGTTACTGTATCTTTCTCTTTATGCTAAATATTGAAATATGTCACATTTTTCTCTGTAGATCTTTCTTTATTTTGATTTCTGTGCCTCTGGGGACACATCAGGGGTGATGGGCTCCTGTGATTGTAGTACATTCTCTGTTTATATAAAATTACGGGATTTTAATGTTTATTGGCGCAACTTGGCTGCTAAGAAGTGGTTTTCTGTGTCGGTTACGGTCAGGCCGCGCAGAGCAGAGAAGCTCTTGGAGGTCTTCCCCACCCACCAACTTCCGCTCGCCTTTGGGGAAGGACGAGAGGGGTTGGATTGACTTGCTCGGCCGGTGCCGGATACAAACAATAGCAGAGTGCTCTGGGCCCTGGGCTGTTTATGGAGACATATTGCCCTTAGGCGTTATCTAAAAGACTTCCTTGAAGGCAGTAGAGTTTGAACACAATTAGTGTGACGAATGGTTAGGTTGAGAGGAAAGCTTTCTGCTCGTCTGGCACCACAGGGGTTTTATCTCCAGCGGCTGTATATATAGCACAACGTTAACATTTTTAGGTAGTGTGACCGTAGCTAAGAGCAAGCTGAAATTCCTTGTAGGGCACTCACCCTGGGAACGGTGAAATCCGCGGGAAGCTTTGGTGTCGTGGGCGGAGCCTCTTGGCAGCTGCAGAGAACGCGTCCTTATTCGGCAAATAATTTTAGTATGACAGCTAAACAATTTGTCAACGGCGCTACACCATCCGATTGGTCTGACTATTAGCCGTTAGCAGAGATTGGTGTGTCTATTGTATGTGGGTGTGGCCGCCTGTCACTTGCCGTGAGCTGCGGCAGAGCGCGAGGAGGCACGAAGCCTCCTGTCTGAGTGACCGAAGTGTACGGACCTCGAGAGACTCCTGTGTGAGCGTCCGAAGTGTACGGACCTCGGGAGACACGCAATACTCAGTTTAAATTCGCGCGGAGGACATCGTCTTAAACGGTCCTCTGGTTAGACTTGTGTTTGATTCCGAAGATTCGGACCTTGTGGAACCTGTATTTACTTCACGGACGTTACATCGTCCGGTGGTTAGCGGCCAAAGTTTAGTTTTCGTTTTTCTAGAAGTATCTATTGTGACTGATCGATTTGTGCCAAGTGGCATTTGTGTCACCTATGCAAAACATTGATTAGTCTACTAGCGTAATAGAATCCCACAGCAACTGCCTAGCGACGCCGACGCTATTGACGCTGTGTTAAGTTACATGTCGACCCTGCTTAACAGGTCGCAGCAATTACGGTCGGATAAAAATTTCAGCTCATTCGCTCCCACCGCCTGCTGCCTGCGAGCCTGAGACGCTACCGTCAATGATCATCTGTGTGGGGGTGACACACTTTCTGTGGGATTATGTGAATCAGGCTTGTTGGATTCTGTCCCTTATTTTATTCTTTTGAGATCTGCCTATTTACTCTGGGGAGCTTAGAGCTAACGATAATTTCAAGCCCCTGTGTAGCCAATCTAATAGCATTCTGTTTTGTAAAACCTCCGACCTTTGACTCAGCCAGTCATTTTTGTGTCTCAATATTTTAACATTTGTAAAAGATTGTTTGAATACCAATATCTGTTTTACATGATAGGAAATGTCAACTTATTTACTTTTCATGTTTTATTATAATAAATTGATTTTGAGCAGATTGTCTTTCATTTAAGAACATTCCTTTTTCACTATTTTGGAGGAGAAACAGAATAGTTAAATTCCACTGTTTACCAATAATTTTTCCAAGTACTTTTATTTTGGTACAACTGATACATTGCAATATAGTAGGAATATTTATCATATGTTTAGAAAAATCTATGATCACATCATAGCTGATCAGTAACATTTTAATTTTCCATATTCTGGAGAAATATGGTGGCGACCCAATATAATTCAAAAAAATGTTCAAATGTTTTTAAGCTTATGGGACTTAACTATGGGGTCATCAGTCCCTAAACTCACAAACTACTTATGGACTACCTTATACTAAGGACGGCACAAATATCCATACCCGAGGGGGATTCGAACCCCCGACCGTAGTGGCCGTGCAGTCGGTGACTGGAGCGCCTCAGTCCCCTCGGCCACCGCGGTCGACCCAATATAATTAATTGCTGTCCTAAATATATATATATATATATATATATATATATATACGGTGGCGTAACTATGGGGGGATGAGGGGGATAGATCAAAAATGTTCAAATGTTTGTATAGTCTATGGGACTTAACTACGGGGTCATCAGTCCCTAAACTTACAAACTACTTATGAACTACTTACGAACTAGGACGGCACAAATATCCATGCCCGAGGGGGGATTCGAACCCCCGACCGTAGTGGCCGTGCAGACCATGACTGGAGCGCCTTAGTCCCCTCGGCCACCGCGGCCGGCGAGGTGGATAGAACCCCCCCCCCCCCCAGAACCCGGAAAAAAAAGAAGAAGAAGAAGAAGAAGAAAGAAATCGTATAACAGCAATCTGGTAAAGCTAATGGTTGGAAACTTGGGGTGTTTTACCATAAGCTTTCATTGGATGGGAGTCCGTCTGGAAACTGACTAAAATTTTGCTCGTCAAGCAGATCTACCCCCCCCCCCCCCTCAAAGCCAAGTCCTAGTTACGCCACTATATATATATATATATATATATATATTAATTCATTACAAACGACATACTTCACACTTGGCGACTCCTGCCATAGGATTAACGACATAGTTCACAGCAAACGTAGTACAATACTTAACTTGTTAACTGAAGACTAGTGGAACGCAGATACATAGTTTGACTAGGTAAAGGCCAGTCCTATTGGCAAGTGGCCAATGCAGTTCAGTGGTGGCCACGAGTGGGATCGCAGAAGAGGGCGCTCGTGGCTGACGTTGTAAGAACGCCGCGCCGTGCTTGCATGGCGTTGCGCGGCGAAAGTACGTGGCGCGCACATCAGACTTGTGCGACACCACACATTGATTTCTTGTCTTGTCGCTGTTTGAAACGGAAAAATAATTCCGTTTCTTTTGCTGTAAGCAGACTGTTTGTATATGACCTTTCTTGCCGCATTCATAGCATTTCGCCGACCGGGACGGACAGTACTGCCAAGAGAAACATATTGGGCAAGACTTAACTTCCTTATTATTCATGGCTCTGCGTGTATCAACTTGTTTACGCTTAGCACGGGCTGGAGGATGTACACGGCGTCCGACCTCGCGTTCGCCGGCGCGTGACGTCAACACAGTACACAGTGCATTTGAATCAAAGGGTTCCGCTGCCGCGGTACCTGAATCATACTGTTCCAAAATCTGTTCTACTTGACGGAAAGACGGGAGTGACATTTTTAGAATCTGCTCCCCAATGCGGACATCAGTGACATTATGGAGAATAGCGTCACGTAACATCACATCTGAATACAAAGCTCCACGCGAACATTTAAATTTATACTATCTTGTAAGACCTTGAAGATCTGTTATTACTGTCTGTATGTTTGATTCTCTCATTTCCTAAACCGGAGAAACTGATACCTAGCGGCCACAACATGGATTTTCTGTTCATAGTATGACGTAATGGCTCCTGCCACTGAATCATAAGTGCGTTCAGACGGCCCCGCGGTGGGAAGCAGTTTTCTACAAGACAGAACGCTTGGGGGCCGACAGTTGACATAAAAATGTTGTTTGGCTGTACTTTGTGCACTGTGGCGTAGGCTTCAACTGTTGCATCCATTCTGTCGATTCCTCTTCTCTTCGTCATACTGGCGGAAAGGTGGAATTACTGGAGGTGGTAGCTGTTGCAGTGCTTCTTGCGTATTTTCTGACAAAGGTGCGACCAGAAGTTGTTGCATGGTTGATGGTAGAGATGCAATTGGTTGACTCTGAAACTGAAACATCTGCATTAATTGCTGTGCATCGAGCGCAGGGAGCTGCTGCGCAGTGGCAGTGTTGGTGGGAATAGTCTTTTTGCAAAAACAACAACAATAAGAAACATAGCAAAAATATAGAAATGCAAGAGAATCAAAAGATCATTTTATACTGCAAGCCCTGGAAGAAAGCAAATTAAATGTTCAAATGTTTGTTAAGCTTATGGGACTTAACTACGGGGTCTGAGGGGGGATTCGAACCCCCGACCGTAGAGGCAGTGCAGACCGTGACTGGAGCGCCTCAGTCCCCTCGGCCACCGCGGCCGGCAAAGCAAATTAATCTCGCAGTGTAGCGTAAGATATTTCTGCGTCCATTTCACATCTCGTCGCCATTTGATTTGTCGGCCTGGTCACCTCTGTTTAGTCATTCCCGGCCTAGCATTCAGGAAATGTTCTTGGCAGGAAGCGTGGTCATCTCCAACAGCTATATAGATTAGTAACACAAGTTCTGTTTACTGAAGAATACAGTTACTTAATTTCTGAACCTTTTCTCTTCTCTTCTCGCTGCGTCTTCTTCGCTACGATGCTAGTTGTGCTGAGTCCTATGTTGTTGTTGTGGTCTTCAGTCCGGAGACTGGTCTGATGCAGCTCTCCACAATACCCTATCCTGAGCAAGCCTCTTCATCTCCACATAAGAACGGCAACCTACATCCTTCTGAATCTGCTTACTGTATCCATCTCTTGGTCTTCCTCTGCGATTTTTACCCCACACTCTTCCCTCTAATGCTAAATTCGCAATTCCTTTATGTCTAAGAATGTGTCCTACCAATCTATCCCTTCTTTTAGTCAAGGTATGCCAGAAATTTCTTTTCTCCCCAATCCTGTTCAGTACCTCCTCATTAGTTACGCGATCCACCCACCTAATCTTCAGCATTCTTCTGTAGCACCATATTTCAAAAGCCTCTATCCTCTTCCTGTCCGCACTGTTTATCGTCCATTTCTCACTCCCATACAAGGCAACACTCCATATAAATGCCTTCAGAAAGGACTTCCTTAGACTTAAATCAATATTTGATGTTAACAAATTTCTCTTTTTCAAAAACGCTTTTCTACCCATTGCCATTCTGCATTTTGTATCCTCTGTACTGCGACCATCATTTGTTATTTTACTGCCCAAGTAACAAAACTCATCTACCTCCTTTATTGCTTCGTTTCCCAATCTAATTCCTTCAGCATCACCTGATTTTCTTACACTGCACTCCATTACCCTAGTTTTGCTCTTGTTAATGTTCATCTTATATGCACCTTTCAGCACACTGTCCATTCCGTTCAATTGCTCTTCCAGGTCCTTTGCTGTACCTGACAGAATTACTATGTCGTCGGCAAAACGCAATGTTTTTAATTCGTCACCCTGAACTTTAATTCCTTCTCCAAATTTCTCCTTGCTTTCCTTTATAGCTTGCTCAATGTACAAATTGAATAACATTGGAGAAAGGCCACAACCCTGTCTTACTCCCTTTCCAACCACTGCATCCCTTTCATGCCCTTCAACTCTGACAACCGCTGTCTGGTTTTTGTACAAGTTGTAAATAACCTTACGCTCCCTATATTTTACTCCTGCTTGCTTCAGAACTTGAAAGAGTTTATTCCAATCGACATTGTCAAAAGCCTTCTCCAAATCTACGAAAGCTAGAAATGTAGGTTTGCCTTTTCTTAATCTATCTTCTAGGATAAGCCGTAAAGTGAGTATTGCCTCCCGAGTTCCTACATTTCTCCTGAACCCAAACTGATCTTCCCCGAGGTCGGCTTCTACCAGTTCTTCCATCCTTCTGTATATAATTCGTGTTAATATTTTGCAACCATGACTTATTAAACTGATAGTCCTGTAGTTTTCACACCTGTCTGCACCTGCTTTCTTTGGAATGGTGATTATAACAGTTTTCTTAAAGTCTGAGGGTACTTCGCCTGTCTCATACATCTTACACACCAGGTGAAACAGGTTTGTCATGGCTGGTTCTCCCAGAGACTTCAGTAGCTCTGAGGGAATATCATCTACTCCAGGGGCCTTGTTTCGACTTAGGTCTTTCAGGGCTCTGTCAAATTCTTCTCTCAGTACTGTATCTCCTATTTCATCTTCATCTACATCCTCTTCCCTTCCTACAATATTGTATACATATTGTATACAATATTGTATACATTCTTCTACATCCTTGCATTTGCCTTCTAGCCACTCCTGCTTAGCCATTTTGCACTGCCTGTCAATCTCATTTCTTTGTCGTCTGTACTCCATTTTGCCTGTTTCATTTACTGCATTTTTATATTTTCTCCTTTCATCGATTAAATTTAGTATCTCCTGTGATATCCAAGGTTTTTTGTAGGTCTTGCCTTCCTACCTATTTTGTCCTCTGCTACCTTCACTATTTCATCTCTCAATTTTACCCATTCCCCTGTTTCTGTCAATTGTTGTCTAAAGCTCCCTCTGAAATTCTTAAGAACCTCAGGTTCTTTCAATTTATCCAGGTCCCATCTCCTTATTTTCCTACCTTTTTGTAGTTTCTTTAGTTTCAGCCTACAGTTCATAACCAACAAGTTATGGTCAGAGTCTATATCTGCTCCTGGGTATGTCTTACTCTGTAAAACCTGGTTCCGAAATCTATGTCTTACCATTATAAAATCTATCTGGTATCTCCCGGTGTCTCCTGGTCTCTTCCACGTATATAACCTTCTTTTGTGATTCTTAAACCACGTGTTTGTTATGATTAGATCATGTTCCGTGCAAAATTCTACCAGGCGACTTCCTCTTTCATTCCTCCTGCCCGGTCCATATTCACCTACTATTTTTCCTTCTCTTCCTTTTCCTACTACCGAATTCCAGTCTCCCATCACAATTAAGTTTTCCTCTCCCTTAACTGTCTGAATAATTTCCTTTAGCTCCTCATATATTTCTTCGATCTCCTCATCATCGGCAGAGCTAGTTGGCATATAAACCTGTACTACTGTTGTCGGTGTTGGCTTCGTATCTATCTTGACAATGATAATTCGATCACTGTGCTGCTCATAGTAGTTTACCCGCATTCCTATTTTCTTATTCATTATCAATCCTACTCCTGTGATACCCCCAATTGATTTTGTGTTTATAATCCTGTACTCACCTGACCAGAAATCCTGTTCATCCTGCCACCGAACTTCACTAATCCCCACTATATCTAACTTCAACCTATCCATTTCCCTTTTTAAATTTTCTAATTTTCCTTCTCTATTAAGGGATCTAACATTCCACGCTCCGACCCGTAGAATGCCAGTATTGTCTTTCCTGATGATCACATCCTCCTGAGTAGTCCCCGCCCGGATATCCGAATGGGGGACTATTTTACCTCCGGAATATTTTACCCGAGAGGATGCCATCATCATATGTTCATACAGTAGAGCTGCATGTCCTCGGGAAAGGTAACGGCTGTAGTTTCCCCTTGCTTTCAGCCATTCGCAGTAGCTGTGTGGCAAAGCCACATTAGCTGATGTTACAAGGCCAGCTCAGTTAATCATCCAGACTGTTGCCCCTGTAACTACTGAAAAGGCTGCTGCCCCTCTTCAGGAACCACACGTTTGTCTGGCCTCTCCACAGATACCCCTCCGCTGTGGTTGCACCTACGGTATGGCTATCTGTATCATTGAGGCACGCAAGCCACCCCACCTCGGCAATGTCTGTGGTTCATGGGAGTGAGTCTTAGTGACTGCCTATTTCGTAGCCGAGTTCAGACAGGCTCGTCCAGACGCATGTCGGTCTAGCTATAGCAGCTTGTAGAAGGGCGTTTCTAAGGTTTCTCCTTCCAAGAGTCGCAGTGGAGTAGCCGAGCGGTCTAAGGCGCCTTGCTGCGGAGCGCGCGCTTGCTCCCCGTCGGAAGTTCGAGTCCCCCTTGGGGCATGGGTGTGTGTGTGTGTGTGTGTGTGTTGTCCTTGGTTAGTTTACCTTAGTTTAAGTAGTTTGTAAGCTACGGACTAATTACCACGCAGTTTGGTCCGATAGATTTACAAACATTTCATTTCTCCTTCCAAGAGGCGCGACGCCGGCGTGTGATTGGCTGCCGGTCGTCCGCCGCCATCTGCACGATCGTTTTCGAGCGTCTGGTGTGTGGCTCTGACTTTACGCCACAACAACCTTTGTAAGGTAACGTCTCTGTGAGAAATTTGCTCGTGTGGGAAGAGCTTGTGGGTGCATCTGCAGAATTCTCTGTGATTCGCAAAAGCTTAGGATTGTGACAGTTTCGTAATTTGTCAGCAGCTTCTCGCGATATCATTGGGCAGGTTATTAGCTGTATGTAGTAACTGGAGCGCTCTGGCCACGT
The DNA here is from genome assembly GCA_026315105.1 of Locusta migratoria. Classification (NCBI taxonomy): domain Eukaryota; kingdom Metazoa; phylum Arthropoda; class Insecta; order Orthoptera; family Acrididae; genus Locusta; species Locusta migratoria. The sequence goes on from CM048749.1 coordinate 408,356,557, forward strand.
AGGCTGGATCTCACTTAGAGCATTCGCAATTTGCGGATCGCGCATATATTAAGATTTTGTGTCGCAAGTTTGACTTGGTGATTTGCACTTGTAAACACTATTTCACAAGTGCACTACGATCAACGTGTCTGCTCGTGATATAAAATTGTGCAGACATTGTCTGTCTAGCAGCTCCGACGCAAGAGTGGCTGTTAGTTTAAACATAGTTTCCTTTTCACAGAACGATGTGAGAAAACGGTCGTGTTTTATTTTAGCTCTGGTCTGCAGTCATCACCTGCCGTCGCGCCTCTGTGCAAGCCCATTTTCTGCGCCAAATATTTGGTAATGTGTCGCCTGCACCATTGGTAAGGCCAGTATATTGCTCTTTTTTTCTTTAATTTTATAACCAGGGTTATTTGTTCAAACTGATAAATTTTCATCTGCCCTTTGAATTTGTGTATCTGTGGTAGTAGTTTGAATAATTACTTTTCCTGACTAGGTTTCCATCTACCTATAGTGAAAGTAGCCTCACGTTGTTAATTGTCAATTTTGTTTAACTGTTGCGTATAGGATCTCATTTTATTTCGAAGTTTGTGTACTGTTCCATTACCTTTGTCATGTGACAGGAGAAACTGCTTATGGGAAACAAAATGCACGTGAAGTATGTATAATTCTTTCAATTGAAAACTTCCCTATCATTCATACTTTTGAAGAGGCAAACAGATATTAGTTAACGTGGGAGTGTACCGAGAAAATTAGGTTTAAATTGGTCGTACCTATCATTGTGATTTTGGTTACGAGTTTATAAAATAAATGTGTTTGACCATATCATACGCCATCGAGCAAGTGTTGTCAATAAAAAAATAATTTTCCATGTTTTCATAAACATGGTGGCGGCCAAAATTTAATTACAAAATATTCTGATATCACTGTAATATCTACAAATCAAAGAATTAATTAAAAATAATTTATCAAATGGGAATTTTCATACTGAGTACTGTCGCAGTTGACATAAATAGCACACATAGTAAAGAGTTTCCACACACAGAGGCTACAGTGGAAAGCCTGCTCCTGCGTTAGCACCAACTGATTTTGTATTTATAACCCTATGCTCGTCTGAGAAACAATCGTGTTCATTCTGCCACTTGACTTCACTAATCCCAACCATATCTAACTTTAACCTATCCATTTGCCTTTTCCCAACTTACCTATCCAAACAAGGGTTAAAACATCGCACGCTTCGATAAGTATATTGCCTGGTGGCCGAGGGGACTGAGGCGCTCCAGTCACGGTCTGGACGGCCATTACGGTCGGGGGCTCGAATCCCCCCTCGGGCATGGATATTTGTGCCGTCCTTAGTATTAGCTAGTTCATAAGTAGTTTGTAAGTTTAGGGATTGATGAAACTGTAGTTAAGTCCCATAAGCTACACAAACATTTTAACATTTGAATTTGATTGCCTGGTTTGTTTTTCTTTATGACGACATCCTCCTTAGTAATCCTCACCAAAGATCTGAATGGGGCAGTTTTTCACTACCGGAACATTTTACCCAAGAGGTTGCCATGATCATGTGTTCATACAGTAGAGATGCATGCCCTCGGGAAAATTAACAATTGCAGTTTTTCGTTGCTTTCAGCCGTTCGCAGTAACTGCTTGGCAAAACCATGTTAGCTGACGTCACAAGGCCACCTCAATCAATCATCCAGACTGTCGCCCCTCTAACCATGGCCCCCACAAGGGTTGTTCTGGGTGGACACATGGGTCCAGGCCCGGTGCTATAGGGCCCGAAGGCCAGCCATAATTTATTCAATTTTTTGGTTACTGAAATTAAAAAACAAACTAGTTATAACATGTTGAATATCTTTCATCCAACGAAACTTAAGGAGATTCTACAGGCAATATTAGTAGATATTTATGATAAGCCGCTTATCTTAGAAGATTACTTCGAAGGTGACGAACCATACCGATTTTTTCGGGACAGTCACGATTTTTGTGTGTCTGTTCTGAAATTTTTCAAAGGTAATTCGGTACACCTATTTGTCCTTGATTTAACAATTATGTTCGGATTTAGAAATTTATCACACATGCATATGTTAGTTGTAATTATAATGGGAAACTTATTGACAATAGGTTCGTTAGACTAAAGGTACTTATCACAAACTGTCGAAACCGATTCAAACTTATTCCACGGAGCATACGTGCACAAACTATACCAGTGAGAAAATCGCAGAATGGCCTGGTAACACCACTTTTCTAGGTCAAAGATGGATTGATATTATTTCTCATTTAAGACAGAATCATGTGCTATTCTCAAATGTGTCTAAGGTACTGCAGTTTTTCTTCTGCCTTTCCGGAAATAACTGAAAGGGTATTTTCCCCATATGAATACTATATGCAGAAGTGACGAATCACAGCTTGCCTACAAACTATGGAATCAATATTAGTAACTGGAGTAAATTATTATGAAACTTGTGTAGAATTTTTTCACATGTTGTTGAAAAATGCAGACTTGCTGAAGAAAATTCACTGCACTGTTAAATACAGTTGTTCTGATCACATTCCTTCGTAATATAAAGTACTAATAAGGTGTAAATTAATATAATTTTGTAACAACTTAAACTGATATTTTGGAATTATTAGTTTCACTAAAATGTTCTTCTAATATATTGAAACTACATATACAAATTACAAAGAATTGTAATGTGTCCCTAATTTGAATCTAGGAAATATGGTACCTTAGTATTAACACAGTACGCAAGTACGCAATGTTTTTTCCTTGTGTTGGACACTCACTGAACAGAGACGGTGCTTATGCTACTGATCTGAATTATGATGAGATCAGTGGTGGACTGAAACGAGGGGGGGGGGGGAGGGGGTATCGGATCGCCCTGGGTTTCTTGTCTTGGGGGCCTCCAAATACCTCAAAAACTCGCTTTTTTATTTTTTTTAATTTTTATTTTATTTATTTATGTATTATTTTATTTTTGGCGCTGCCGCCCCAGGCCTCCGACAGCCTTACGCTGTGTTTATAGCATGCGGTTCCTCCGCGGTGGATCAACCACTGTCATTCTATGGAGGCACCGCTTGTCACGCATGCAGCAGGCGGTTCAGCTTCAGTGAGCTTGACGGCTTTGTTCCCATAGGGCGGACAAAGAGCTGCTCACCGAACTGTCCCATAAGCCGCCGTATAAGCAGAGGCCGCTGCGGCCCGCACAACTGCGGCGGTTTGGAGGTGCAGCCGCTGGTGATATTCCGCCGGACAGGATGAGTGGAGAGGCCTATAAATAGGTCCCACGCTGCTTTATGAGAAATGGCGCGGAGGAACCGCACGCTATAAACACAGCCTATAGTCTGCCACTGAAGGAGATTATTTTTTCTAGATAATGTTGAGAGTTTTTATTCTTTCTTCTCTATTAGGGCTGGTCATTTGGAATTCTTCAAACAACTTGTCCCCTTGCTTAAGTTTACTTGCAATCATAAGGTACAAATACTCCGCCAAATTTTGAAGCATCATCATTCGATCTTCAAAGTTTTAGATGTGTTCCTGCTGTTTCAACTCCATCAGCAAAAAATATTGATTTGGATCTCAGGAAGTACTTGACAGCTTTCAAAGGCCTCTTGATATCATTTTTGTGCAATATCGTAACATACATTGATCACAAAAATGTCGTCATACAGAGCAAAGGAATTTCCTTCAATGTAGCGATTCCGGTGATTAACATAAAAACATTATGAAATCTCTCTGAATGAAGAAAAAGTAGTTGCTGAGGAAGTTGGCATTTCATCAGAGACTATCAATAGGAAAGCTGGTGCTGAACAACTTCAGCTGTAAGCATTAATGTAATTCAGATTTTTTTTCTTGCTTCCAATTTTTGAAAAGAAGATTTGCCAAAAGTTTTGCAAGCTATGAGCAATTTTTTCATCCATTTTTACCAGTTTTTGGCTTTCGTGGACCTAGAAAGTATTCAACTGAAATTTAAAATCACGTCTCACTCAAATTATCCTTCAGATTCAGCAGTTACTGATGGCTTCTTTGAAATTCTACCGAAGTAGCCCATCTTTAGTAGGCCTGCTGTCTGTCAACCATAAACGGATCCAATGAAGGTTCTCACCACGTTCACGAGAAAAGCTTCAAGTATTTTTTTTTTTTTTTTTTTTTTTTTTTTTTTGTTACTGAGTAGGACAATTATACTTTTTTGTACGATTGAAGACCGGACTGAGGCAATCGCAAGTACCGTGACCGACGGGGGCCCCGAAGTGGAGGAAACTTCACCATGATCGCCTTCGAAATTTGTCACTCTTTGACGAAGAGTCTTGTATCGTAGTAGAATTAGAAAAAAAATCATCCAATTTAGAATATTAACATGATGCATTCACACTAATTCCACCATCGAGAGTACTTTTAATGGGACAGTAGTGTTGAATACCACGGCAGTGTTATTTCACTGAACCAGCGACAATACACATTTGGATTTGTCGCCCAGTCGGCCTCCGATTTGTGTCGAAACCCAGAAATATTTGCAGTCGCTGACAGACGCAGTTCGTATTTTTGCGTACAACGCGGCGCTTTAGGCCCACAACAGTGGGTAGTGTCTGAAGAGGCACCTTTCAGCCGGTGCAATATTTGCAGTTCCTTCCGTTTCTACGAATAATTTGTTAGTAAACTTTTGTTATTAGGTGAAAAAGTGTTCATATTAATATTTGCCGTGAAATTATTATCAACTTATAGAAGCGATACCTGATTTTGCAACAATGAATTTTTATTTCGTCAGCCATAGGGGTCTCCAGAAATGCGAAAAATGTTATACCAAATGTTAGGAAGGCCTTTCTTAAAAATTTGGAAATATATTTACCAATTTACTATCAAGCCATAAATAAGATAAATATAGAATATTTTTAGTCTCACTGTAATATTGAAAACACCTAATACACTGTTACATTCCTATTTCTCCAGTATTAATTTGTGTAACTTTTAGGTGCAAGTTCGTTGATTTTCAGCTCATATTGTTATATTTTCTTGAATATTTTCATTGGTTTAGCTTATATTTCCCCGCATTTTGTGCACATTGGGAAACATACATTTCACTTAGAAAAGTCAATTGCTGAACTATCCGGGCGGTAGTAATGGCTTGATTAAATGCAGAAGAAAGATAAACGGAGGTGATACGAAATTAATCTACCAGGTATTCTGAAAAGTACAGCTGAACAGGTTATTCGAAATTTAATAATCATTTTACACTTCAAGAATCGAGAGGTCAAATTTGCCCCTTTACTATTTTTCCCATGTCTCCTGATCAATCTGTTAAATGAAATGAGTTAACTTCTGTGACTTTTTCATCTTTTATAAAAAGTATTGTGTACCCACTTTTAGAGTGTTCTACTCCAATAGATTCCTAAATATTAAGATTTCTTATACGTAGTAGCTTGCATTCGATCCTTCTAGTATTAAATGTCAAGTAGACTAGATGGCGGTTTAAAAACATTCTATAATTAGTTCCTTTGCCCATTTTACTCTGTCATACCACTTAGGGATTCGTTCTTAAGTCATGCCGTTGGCGCAGCAGTATGACGTTACTACTGGCGTGGCTTGGAAAGGATTTAATGGATCAGCATTCGGTGTAATGTAGTGATAGATTCTTTTTCCTTTTCGACCACTTCCTACGAAGATGAGATTTTCATGTGTGAACAGCAATTCCACCTTACCTGGCGCAGCGTCTGCCAGAAGTACAAACAAGTGTTCTGTTAGGCTAACCTAGGGATTACTGTGACCAGGGGCATAGCCACGGGGGGCAGAAACGCCTCACTATTCGCCTAATTCTGGATAAAATAATTCAAGAGTATGCTGAAGTTGCTCCTTCGAGATTTGTGTTGATTAAAGTGTTATTTTGTGTCTATTGAAATGCATGTGCGCCTTTAGTTCAACTTATGTTGTAAAACTTTACAAGTTAAAATATACGTCATAATTGGCTGATTCCTCTCCGTCCCACGAAATTAGATTCTGAGTACGGGCATGCTGTGGCCAATGAAAGTAACATCTCAATTTCAAGTAAAATAATTTTATAAATGAAGCTTACCGTGTCAAATTTATACCTTGTTATACCAAGTTAAAGTATATTCTAAAAAGAGCTTGATTAAGATATAAACTTGCAATTACAAATTAATGTCGATGACGGGCACTGATCCTTTCTTCTTTACGGAAGCACACCTACACCCTTACTCTTACGGGAAATTTGTTTACAATAACTACGAGTTTGAGTTCTAGTGGGCAGGATAAAGTTGAGGGTTTCTGTCTGCCGGAAGACGTACTTGATTAATTCCATGCAGGTATAGTGATCGCTGTGTCCCTAGTGGTCTAGAAGTCAGCGCAACTGCCTAGAAAGCAAGAGACGCCAGTTCGAGTCACGGCTTGATACACATTTTCAACTTTGCCCATTCACAGTTAATGACATACATTCCGTGAATATTGCCGCAAGAGACGACGAACACCGAATGCCGGCGTGACGCAGGGGATAGCGTCACGGACTGTGGTGCAGAAGGAAGCCGGTTTAATCCCGCCCACCAGCAAAAAAAAAAAAAAAAAAAAAAAAAAAAAAAAAAAAAAAAAAAAAATTTCTTTGTAATTGACATTTCCAGACCCCTCCACCCTCCAGGGGACACCACCTTGACGAAGCACTGTTCGTGCGGGTGGAGAGGCTTGCGTATCCGTGTGAAGCAGAGGGCTATACCGAAGGTAGGGAACCTACTGCCGGAAAGGCCTCAGCTGACGGATCAGACTAAGACTGTCCCACAACGTCCCGTCTTCCTTATCCTCTCCCAGTCCTTTCCCAATTCCTTTCCCAACCCAAGGTGTGATGCGATCCGTGTCGAGGGGTACGTGGCATATGGGTGGATGTGTCTCGAACGGAGCCTCAGAGATACCGGGTGACCTCCCTGAGTAAGTAGCCTTGCACCACGCGGGGTTATCGTGGTGTGGACCATATAAATCCCCAAATCTCGTGGGACAAAGATGAACACGGAGAAAGAAAGTATTTTAAAAGAATCTGAGGGGCAATCTGAGACCTCAGATACTCAGACATCGGGATCAGGACCGATGGAGTGCACTCCTACTTCTGAATCAGGGTCTAGACCTGAGCAAGAAGTGGGAACCGTAACAGAGAAGTTGGACCAGATTAGGATTAAGGCCTTGTCTGGGGCTCAGAGGAGGAAACTTCTCAAGGAACAGAAGCAAAAGGAAGGAAAAGAATGGCTTCCGAAGCGTAAGTGGAGGGAATCAAAAGGGTTTGAGCCCAAGACCTCCAAAAAGAAACTGCCTCAGGTCGAAGGGGATACACAGACCCCCTCGACGTCAAAGACAGGTGGCAAGAGGGTTAGGAGGAATCTAAGGCTCCCTCCTCTCTGGACAAACGTGATCCTAAAAGGCTGATGCAGGAAATAGGGAAACAGACCTATAGTACTGCAGTCTCGGCCTTTAGAATGGCGGTTGTCCAAGAAGGATACCCACTGGTGAGCATCACCTCGCAGCAGGAGCAACTCGTGCAGATGGCCCTCTTTGGAGAGATTGGGGGAGACGCTGGTCCAGGACCCAAATTCAGGAGGGTCTATCTGGATCGCGGTGCCCTCATTTTTGACTGCGAGGGGAAGCACTCAGCAGAATGGCTTAAGTACAAGGTGTGGTGTCGCACAAGTACAAAGTGCGCGCCACCTACTTTCGCCGCGCGCCGCCATGCACGCACGGCGCGGCGTTCTCACGACGACAGCCACGAGCGCCCTCTGCGACAACTCCGCTCGTGGCCACCACTGAAGGACATCGTCCACTTCGGACGGAGGTAGCAACCAGTTAGGACCTTCGTAATCAGATAGGCACCAGTGAAGACTTTGCTGTTGTACAGGCACTAGGCAGGCCTCTAACAACTATGTATCAACATTCTGCAGTACTATGTAAAAGTTAAGTATTGTTACATTCTGTGCAATATATATCTCTTTCTAATTTATTCGAGTGTTTATAGTTTCTGGCTGCTCCCCTCCGTACCTGCACTAGCGTGTCGGTCTCATTCCACTCGGCCACCGACACCTACGACGAAGTTGGGACACAAAACAAGGTGCCCATGATATCCCTGTGGGAGGACATGAAGCTGCTGGTCAAGAAAGCAACCGAACTCCTGACGCAAAGACCGCAAAGGTATCAATATTGGTACCAAAGATCCTTGAGGATGTCCCTCCAAAGACTCTGTTCGAGAAAATAAGGGTCCAGAACCCAAGAGTCTCGACAGACGATTGGAGGGTAATTAACCAATAGGTCGTTCCAGAAGGACGAACCCTGGTGGTGGAGGTCGGAGAGAAGTCCCTGAAGGCAATGCGAGAGCAAGGCCTGAAACTGTTTTTAGGGTTCTCGCAGGTTGCCGTCAGGGTAATCAAAGACCTTAAAGGCAATAATGGCAGCAAGATGGGGACTAGAAGTACTGCAGATAAACCTGCAGCACAGAAAAGGGGCCACTGCTGCCCTGAGCCGTCGCCTGGGGAGACAGGAGGTGGACGTGGCCCTGATACAAGAACCCTATTTATACAAAGGGGGTGTATCGGGCCTCAGTGGTACTGGAGGTAAGCTGATTTATGCTAGAAATCTAAAAAACTCCAGAACATGCATTTATGTTAGAAATGGAATACCTTTCATACCAATGATGGATTTTTGTTCCAGGGACTTGGTGACCATCAGGATGCAGCAACGTGAGGAAGGCATCAAGAGGGAAATTGTTTTGGCCTCAGCATACCTTCCTTACGAAGACAGCTCTCCTCCTCCTTTGGAAGTGAGGAGACTGACGGAAGCCTGCCACCGGCAAGGTGACGAACTGTTGGTGGGATTTGATGCCAATGCACACAATCTATCGCGGGGCAGAAAGGACACCAACAGTAGAGGTGAGCACCTTCTTGAATTTCTCCTATCTAACAACTTGGAGATCCTGAATAGGGGTGATGAACCTACATTCAGGAATAGTAGAAGGGAAGAAGTAATTGACATAACTTTTGGTTCCATGATGATGGGAAGTTACGTCAAACAGTGGCATGTGGTCCTGGAGCCATCCCCATCAGATCACATGTATATTAAATTCAAGGTTGAAATGGGAACCAGACACACCATGGCCTATAGGAATCCCAGGAAAACGGAATAATTAGGAGCGGTGGTGGAAGGCCTGGCGGTAGGTGGGGGTGAAATTGACCAGTTGTGAAGGCAACTCTTCACAAAAGTATAGTTTTAAGTGCAGGTACATGTTTCAGCATAAGTTATTAATCCAGGTAATTGTACAGCGCGAAGTACGATTGTAAATAAAATAATAGAATAATAGTTTTCAATGTTGGTGTAGGATAGAGTAATACAACCAGTACGTCGATAAGTAATATATATATATATATATATATATATATATATATATATATATATATATATATATATATATATATATTGGTGGCTGCTAATGTGCTGCAGCACACTGTAAATATATTACTAAAATTATGCCATTTCTCTTCGAAAGAAAGCGAGAAATCGCTGTAAAATTACATTTTTTCTCTTGGAATGCGATCCAGAAAACACAATAAAATTATGGCAATTCCCTTCCAATACGTATTACAATGCTACTAATAAGGATGAAAACGCATTTTGGAGCGCTCTCGCCGCGATAGCTGGAAACCAGCTCCGTGTGCTGAAGTGGGATTCAGCCGCTCTGGTACGTGCGCAGAGAGGCGGCGTAGTCGTCTGTTCGCAAGTGCACATACGCAGACGGGACGTCAGGCCTGGCGGTTCATGTGTGCTGAGACCGACTGCAGCACCAGATCAATATATCTCTTCGCAGTGCGTGTAACGGTTGCAGAAGAGTAGTATATGACGAATATTGTTGCATACAGAGTCAAATAGTGCGCTGCCTCAGGCGTCTTGCGCATTGTCTCTCAAACGTACTTGTGAGGCTGGTATTCAAATACCTCCGAGTCCAAATTTTTAATTTCTGTAAATAAAAATCACAAACAACATTAGTAATGTATAGCCAACATGCGAGTGAAACTGCGCTTTTCAGCCAAGAAGTTTCACTGGTCACTTGTGTAGAACGCAGATGACGTGGTGGGGATATTGCTAAGCTCCGTTATTTCCATTGTCAGTCACGCTTTTTTTAGTATATCTTGTTTCCTGATTATTTTTGTAATGTTGTAGCGCACTGGTCAAATTTTGTACGAGTCGCCACTATATATATATATATATATATATATATATATATATATATATATATATATATATATATATATATATATATATATATGTTGTTGTGGTCTTCAGTCTGGAGATTGGTTTGATGCAGCTTTCCACAATATCCTATCCTGAACAAGCCTCTTCATCTCCACATAAGAACGGCAACCTACACCTGTCTGAATCTGCTTACTGTATCCATCTCTTGGTCTTCTTCTGCGATTTTTACCCCACACACTTCCCTTCAACGCTAAATTCAAAATTCCTTGATGTCTAAGAATGTGTCCTACCAATCTATCACTTCTTTTCGTCAAGTTATGCCAGAAATTTCTTTTCTCCCCAATTCTGTTCAGTACCTCCTCATTAGTTACGCGATCCACCCACCTAATCTTCAGCATTCTTCTGTAGCACCATATTTCAAAAGCCTCAATCCTCTTCTTGTCCGCACTGTTTATCGTCCATGTCTCACTCCCATACAAGGCAACACTCCATACAAATGCATTAAGAAGGGACACCTTAGGCTTAAATCAATATTCGATGTTAACAAATTTCTCTTTTTCATGAACGCTTTTCTACCAATTGCCATTCTGCACTTTATATCTTCTGTACTGCGACCATCATATGTTATTTTACTGCCCAAGTAACAAAACTCATCTACCTCCTTTATCGCTTCGTTTCCCAATCTAATTCCTTCAGCATCACCGGATTTTCTTACACTGCACGCCATTACCCTAGTTTTGCTCTTGTTAATGTTCGTCTTATATGCACCTTTCAGCACACTGTCCATTCCGTTCAATTGTTCTTCCAGGTCCTTTGCTGTATCTGACAGAATTACTATGTCATCGGCAAAACGCAATGTTTTTAATTCTTGTGCATTTTCAACTTTTCACGGCGTAATGTATAGTCCAATAGATTTCGGGAATGCAGCCGCGTAAAATTCACTTCTTCACCTTCTTCTTCAATTCTTCACCCTCCAAATTTCTCCTTGCTTTCCTTTATAGCTTGCTCAGTGTACAAATTGAACAACAATGGAGAAAGACTACAACCCTGTCTTACTCCCTTTCCAACCACTGCATCCCTTTCATGCCCTTCAATTCTGACAACCGCTGTACAAGTTGTAAATAACCTTACGCTTCCTATATTTTACTCCTGCTTGCTTCAGAACTTGAAAGAGTTTACTCCAATCAACATTGTCAAAGCCTTCTCCATATCTACAAAAGCTAGAAATGTAGGTTTGCTAGGTTTGCCTTTTCTTAATCTATCTTCTAGGATAAGCCGTAAAGTGAGTATTGCCTCCCGTGTTCCTACATTTCTCCTAAACCCAAACTGATCTTCCCCGAGGGCGGCTTCTACCAGCTTTACCATCCTTCTGTATATAATTCGTGTTAATATATATATATATATATATATATATATATATATATATATATATATATATATATACATTTTTTTTTATTTATTTTTTATTTTATTTTTTTTTTTGGCGTCGTGTGGACGAAGGGGAAGGGGGATATGGGACCGGCTCTCCTGCCTACTGTTAAGAAAAAAGGTTGTCATAGTTAACTGGACACAGAAATTTAATAATTTAGTAGTTGGCGGTGGGTATGAGGCGTTGGGGACGGCACTCGCACAAGTGACCAGTTGTGGCGGTAGGTGGCGGCTATGGGGGTGGAGGTGGCGGCGGAGGGAACTCAAGTGTCTGGACTGGCCGTGGGTGTACTAGAGTAGTCCGTGTGACTACCCTGTGCTTAAACGACCATTTATATACTACTAACATGTATCCCACTTCCATAGATTTAGCCACAATTCTATGGTGGGAACCGCATCTTATTACTCAAAAAGTACTACTCATTTTATACATGGTGGGCGAATTAAGATTTAAAATATTTGTCGACGCTAAATGTGTATCAATGAAAAAGCGCACCAACAGGAAGGATCGAGAGAGTAATGTGATTGTGAAATAATGTGATTAGTGAAGTCAACAGAGGATCAAAAGCAACTGCCAAGCGATTTAGACAAAATTTCTGCATGGTGCGAAAATTGGCAATTGACACTAAATAAAGAAAAGTGTGAAGTAATACACATGACCACTAAAAGAAATCCGCTGAACTTCAATTACGCGATAAATCAGTCAAACCTTAAAGTCGTAGATTCTACCAAATACCTAGGAGTTACAATTACGAACAACTTTGACTGGAGAGAACACATAGAAAATATTGTGGGGAAGGCGAACCAAAGGTTACGTTTCATCGGAAGAACGCTTCGAAGATGCACCAGCTCCACCAAAGAGACTGGCTACATCACACTTGTGTGTCCTCTCCTGGAGTACTGTTGCCCCTTGTGGGACCCTCACCAGGTGGGATTGACGGAAAACATTGAGAAGGTTCAGAGAAGGGTAGCTCGTTTTGTTCTATCACGTTACGGGGGGGAAAGCGTCACTGAAATGTTGCAGGAATTGGGGTGGAAATCATTAAAAGAAAGACGTTATTCGTTGCGGCGTGATCTGTTTGTGAAGTTTCAATCACCGACTTTTAGTTCTGAATGTGAAAATATTTTGTTAGCAACCAGCTACTTAGGGAGACAAGACCATCCCAATAAAATAAGAGAAATCAGATCGAAAACGATTTAGGTGTTCTTTCTTCCCGCGCGCTGTTAGAGAATGGAATGGTAGAGAAAAGTTATGAAAGTGGTTAATAAACCCTCTGCCAGGCACCTGAATGTGATTTGCGAGTATCTATGTAGATGTAGATGTAGATTCGGCCGTTTTTACTTTCTGTCTCAAATAAAACATGAGAGTGAATCATTTGCTGATGTTTCCTGATGATGCTACTGCAGGACGGATCACCTTCACACCCACACCAACAGGCTGACCAAGTCAAACGTTCTGCCGACACTTGTATTTGTTAGTTTTGTTACAGAGGGTCACAAATTGTGGGTAATATGATGTTATCCGTACGTTGGAGCACGACCACTCATTAACATCGTGCAGCAGGAGGTAGAAGTTGGCGAAAGGTAAGCAAAGTGTAGGCATATGTTTCAGTCTCAAAGGGGGCAGGTCAGACACAGAAAGGAAGCAGATCTAGGAACCATTGGTGTAACAGTTGTAAATTGTCGTAGCTGTATTGGGAAAGTTCCAGAGGTACTAGCGCTGATAAAAATACTGAGGCACAAATCGTTATAGGTTCTGAAAGCTGGCTGACGCCAGAGATAAGTTCGGCCGAATTTTTTTTCCAAAGGGCCAAATGGTCTTCAGAAAGGATAGAATAAATAAAAAACGGGGTGGCGTGCTTATTGCTGTTACAAACGGTTTATCCGGCAGCAAAATTTAGGCAGATACTTCCTGTGAGTTGATATGGGTAGAGGTTATACCTGCCAACCGGAATAAATTAATAATTGGGTCTTTTTATCGGCCCCCTTACTCAGACGATGCAGTTGCCGAAATATTCAAAGAAAGCTTGACTCTCATTTCAAATAGGTATCCGTAGCATACTGTTATAATCAGTGGCGACTTTAATTTACCCTCGATACGTTGGCATAATTACGTATTCAAAACCGGCGGCAAACATAAAACATCGTCCGAACTAGTTCTGAACGCTTTTTCTGAAAACTACTCAGAACAGTTGGTTCATGAACCCGCTAGAATAGTAAATGGTTGCGAAAATACTCTTGATCTCCTAGCAACAAATAATCCTGAGTTAGTAAAGAGTATCAAAACAGATACAGCAATTAGCCAACAACGAGTTAGTAGTGAGACTAAATGTCAAAATTCCCAAATGCACCAAAAATAAACGCAAAATATATCTATTCAATAAAGCAAATAAAAATTCGCTTCACGCTTTCCTGAGTGATAATCTCCAGTCTTTCAAAACTAAAAGTGCGAGTGTAGATCAATTGTGGCTTACTTTCAAAGACATAATATCAGTAGCAATCGAGAGATTTATACCAAATAAATTAATAAAAGAGGGGGCAGACCCCCCATGGTACACAAAACAGATCAGACCACTGTTGCAGAAGCAAAGAAAAACGCATGAAAAATTTAAAAAGACACAGAATACACAAGACTGGCAATCTTTTACTGAAACTCGCAACCTAGCGCGGACTTCAATGAGAGAAGCCTGTAATAGTTACCACAACGAAATCCTGTCTCGTAATCTTGCAGAAAATCCAAAGAAATTTTGGTCATATGTGAAGTACACTAGCGGCAAAACACAAACAATACCTTCACTACGCGATAGCAATAGTAATACTACCGATGACAGTACTGCTAAGACAGAATTACTACACACAGCTTTCCGAAATTCTTTCATCAAAGAAGACGAAGTGAACACTCCAGTATTCAATCCAAGAACAGCTGCCAGCATGCGAAACTTAGAAGTAGATGTTCATGGAGTAGTAAAACAACTTAAGTCACTAAAAAAATACAAATCTTCCGGGCCAGATTGTATACCAACTAGATTCCTCTCGGAGTATGCTGATGCAATAGCTCCGTACTTAGCTATAATTTACAACCAATCACTCAGCGAAAGATTCGTTCCCAATGACTGGAAAGTTGCCCAAGTTACTTCAATATTCAAGAAAGGCAATAGGAGTGATCTCCAAAATTACAGGCCAGTCTCATTGACGTCGATTTGCAGTAGCCGGCCGCGGTGGCCGAGGTCACTGAGGCGCTCCAGTCACGGTCAGCACGGCCACTACGTCGGGGGTTCGAATCCCGCCTCGGGCATGGATATATGTGCCGTCCTAGTTCGTAAGTAGTTCATCAGTAGTTTGTAAGTTTAGGGACTGATGATCCCGTAGTTAAGTCCCATAAGATTAACAAACATTTGAACAAATATTTTTTTTTTGATTTGCAGTAGGATTTTCGAACATTATGAACTACCTCGAAGAGAACGACTTATTATCCAATAGTCAACACGGATTCAGAAATTATTGGTCTTGCGAAACACAGCTTGCCCTTTATTTCCGTGAAGGGATAAGTGCTATCGACAAGGGATCTCAAATCGATTCCATATTTCTGCCATTGGATTCACTAGTTCCTATCAGAATGGACACGGCTCTTTGTAATTGACGGTAAGTCATCTAGTAAAACAGAAGTGATATCTGGCGTTCCCCAGGGAAGCGTTATAGGTCCCCTACTCTTCCTTGTGTTTATAAACGATTTAGGAGACAATTTGAATAGCTCCCTTAGACTGTTCGTGGATGATTCTGTCGTTTATCGGTTAGTGAAGTCAACAGAGGATCAAAAGCAACTGCCAAGCAATTTAGACAAAATTTCTACATGGTGCGAAATTGGCAGTTGACACTAAATAGAGAAAAGTGTGAAGTAAGGCACATGACCAGTAGAAGAAATCCACTGAACTTCAATTACGCGATAAATCAGTCAAACATTAAGGTCGTAAATTGTATGAAATACCTGATAGTTACAATTACGGACAACTTAGAATGCAGAGAACACATACAAAATATTGTGGGGGACGCGAACCAAATGTTACGTTTCACTGGCAGAACGTTTCGAAGATGCACCAGCTCCACCAAAGAGACTGCCTACATCACACTTGTGCGTCCTCTCCTGGAGTACTGTTGCCCATTGTAGGACCCTCACCAGGTGGGACTGACGAAAGATATTGAGAAGGTTCAGAGAAATGCAGCTCGTTTTGTTTTATCAATTCACCGGGAGGGGGGGGGGGGGGGGGAGCGCCACGGAAATGTTGCACGAATCATTAAAGAAAGACGTTATTCACTGCGGCGTGGTGTGTTTGCGAAGTTTCAATCGCCGACTTTTACTTCTGAATGTGAAAATATTTTGCTACCACCCACCTACTTAGGGAGCCATGACCATCCCAATAAAATAAGAGAAATCAGATAGAAAACGGAACGATTTACGTGTTCTTTCTTCCCGCGCGCTATTACAAAATGAAACGGCAGAGAAAAGTTGTGAAAGTGGTTAATGAACGCTCTGCCAGGCAGATTTAGATGTATGTGACGGCAGCGGAAAAAAAAGTGTCATGACAAGAGGAACGCACGGTTGCCTTACGTTAGAAGCGGGTTTCATGCATGAGATGCTGTGCCAAGTGTTAAGGTAGTCATAAAGTTGTCAGCCCGGTTTAGTGACAGCACTATGCCCATCGAGTTCCCTATCAATTGTGATTTTTTCGTTTTCTAGCAGTGGAGCCACTCCTCCTGTGACACTCCTTCCAGCACGATGGGACTTTGTTGCCCTGAGAGGAGTCTGGTCTAGTAGAAAGTATAGGCCCTTGTCCTCGCATTTCTTTGTTATCGAGTTGGTGTACACCTGGAGGATTACATGTTCTCTCGAGTGACCGCATCGTTAGCACAGTGTCATCCTCTGGAGATATCGCCGACTGCACTCTTGGTGCTGCAGTTGGTCGTTCTCGGTAGTGCGCCTTTCCCACAGTTCCGCCCCGCAAGTTGCGCAATAATCTAGCAGGCGCGTCACCTTGTGTGGGGAGGTCACGCGCAGGTTCCTCGGCAGTTATGCTTCTGGTAGCGGGGCGGCTTTGAATGTGGCAATCACTTTCTCTGCGACCTGCTGCTATTTTTTCTTCGCGGGAGAAGGCAGAGCCCTGCGCACTCCGTGCACGGTAGGTCCCCCCCCCCCCCCCCCCACCACATACACACAATCGGCGGCGGGATATTTCGGCCGTTTGCGGTTAGGGGAAGATGAAGCCTCGTTTCTCGCCCTCCCATCTGGATTCGACGGATTCTCACGTCGTCTCTGTCGTTTTCTTCCCTGTGCATCTCTTCATCCCGCCTCTGATTTGGTCGCAGCTTGTAGCCAGGCAAACTCGCCAGTTGGCAGCATGGAGCCTGGCATATCGAGTCCACTTTGGTGCGTCTTCTCGCCGCCCGGCACAGTGTGACACTTGTGTTTTGTGTTTGTAAAGTCTATGGGACTTAACTACGGGGCTATCAGTCCCTAAACTTACAAACTACTTATGAAATACTTACGAACTAGGACGGCACAAATATCCATGCCCGAGGGGGGATTCGAACCCCCGACCGTAGTGGCCGTGCGGACCGTGACTGGAGCGCCTTAGTCCCCTCAGCCACCGCGGCCGGCTACTTGTGTTTTCCAGAGCACTTCACGCACCTTGCAGCGTTAAGGACATTCCACACTGCACGTGGCGTGCGTATCTGAATGTACGCCACGCCGGCCGCGCTAGTCGCGTACCAATTCAGACAGCGGCAACAGTTGCAATGCTATAGCAGCCACGTTGTATGCCAGTATGCAGAAAGATGTCACATCCGACGGTTCAGAGGTGTCAGTCTGGATGTTCATGTGGCTTACCATACATTGAAGACAGTTTCATCCCATGCTTTTTCCTTCTACGTAACATCTCTTGTAGACTACTAATGCAGCATCCCAAATCACTGAATGAGTACAAACTTCTTCAATTAATTGCTCCATTTTGAACCTATGAAACTTACCTAAAAGCATAATTTCTTACTAACTATTTGCAACACAACAGCTCAGACAGCAAAAGTGACGCCCTGTGTAGTGTTAGAGGCTTGGCTTGCACGAGGTCAACCCTTCGCCTGCGCATGCGTGGGCTGAAAACGTGTCCGCCGTGTTTCCAGGCCGGCCGCGGTGGCCGAGGGGACTGAGGCGCTCCAGTCACGGTCTGCACGGCCACTCTGGTGGGGGGTTCGAATCCCCCCTCGGGCATGGATATTTGTGCCGTCCTTAGTATAAGGTAGTAGATAAGTAGTTTGTAAGTTTAGGGACTGATGACCCCGTAGTTAAGTCCCATAAGCTTAACAAACATTTGAACACTTTTTTTTCGTGTTTCGAGAGATCGTTCAGGGAGCGAAAGGAAGCAACACGTGTCTAGCGTAGCTGGCGCAGAACGTGGCTGTGGTCCTGCATTATGAACAGTCTCATTTGATAACAAGGAAAGCGATATTTTTAAAAGTAGTTAGCGTACGCCATATACCTGTGGAATGGCTGGCACTGTTTCGCCACTTGGCCTTCTCCATGGCATCTTGCAGTCCACGCCAGGCGGGAGCGTTTGTGCCTTCACAAGGAAACTAAGGAGCTTCTGTATCTCAGAGATTTCCGCAAGGTCGTCTGTCGCAGGAAATACCGCAACAAACAGCGGCCACTTCTTCTTCGTCTGACTGTGTTATCGGACGACCGCATCGCCGAGGCCTGCTGGCCGCAGCCCCTCCCTGAGGGCAGACCTCTCAGGAGTGCCTTTGTGGTCCTCTCACTACACTTTGGCGCCGGGTCCTTCTTTTGCAGCAGCTTCTTGACGATGTGGGGAGCCAGAACGCCTTAGCTGCGTCCAGTCTACCATGCCACTGGGGTACTGCTATCAGAATCCACGGATTCGATAGCCAGTTCCAGCTAGCTGGAGTCTCCTCTCCGATCGTCCACTCTTATCCATCCTGTGCCTTCTACACAGGAGGAACGACTGTACAATTTTCTTCTCAGACCTTCTTCTTCCGTCTCTTGTGGACTGGTAGCTTCTTGGCAGTTTCTTCTGCTGGCCGCCACTTGGCCCATGTTGTTGCGAGCAGGACACTACAGCTACAGAATTAAATGAAATTCTTATCTTGCTTTGTGTATCAGCGACTACAAAGGTGATGCTTACATAGGAAAAAATTGGGAAAGTCAAATCAAGAAATCAGTAGTCATGAGGCTGCGGTCGAGTGGCTAAGAGGTCCAAGGCACCTTGCTGCGGACAAGCCTATTGTCTAAAATATTGTGAAATACAAATCACAATAAAACTATTACTTATTATACTTGCATATCACAGGAATTTGACATCCCTATGATCTATGGAATGTGGTTTAGACTGAAAGATGCGTCAGGCTTGGTCTGCCGCACATTTCAGGCATAACGATTAGAAATTTTAATTTATGATGTCACATTGTCTATAGGTTTACATGTATTTCTGAAGAAGACGGGTTTATATCTGTCGAAACCGTGTTCAACAGTTTATTAAACAACTATTACTGTAACTGGTTGGCTGCTTATTAATTTGCTAAACTTATAGGTCTTACATGGTATACCATCTAAATTCCAAGTGATTTTAAAACCTGAGCAATTGCTTTTCAGTTCCTAGATTACAGTGTGATATTTCACAATAATGCAATGGACACTATGCAGAACCCTATTAGTTCACATTATAAAGCACCGTATGTCATAGTACTCGTTACAAATATTCTTTCGTAGTGTGAGTAGAAACTGATAAGACCGAGGAATTGCAAATATAGGCTCAGAACAACAGTGATGATGTGTGGCTTCCCACCATACTAGCCTAATACCTCATCACATATGCGGGAAATACACCTCCAGAATGCGATTTTAGGCCTCGAAACTTCACAAATTTAACGTATTTGAAATTGCGAATAGGATCAGCAACAGATGTATAATTTATTGGTGAAATATGGATTTCCCAGTTTTCACTAGGTGTCGAGTTAACTTTTGCACGTCTCCCGCACCAACACAATTTTCCATATAACACACATTATCTGCTTCCAATGCGTGCTCATACATTGTATACTGTACCTTCCTGCGTTCATCACGAATTTGACCTGCCTTGCTTTGGGTACGATACGTTGTTCAGTGTCCATGTTTAAGGACATAATTAAGAGTAATGTATTTTCGACATGCATGGACATCTAAAGACACATACGTTTACTAGGCCAAGCTTCATTACGGTTCGAAATGTAATGAAATTACTTACAATTTAAATAAAAGCAGTTCTATCGAACATATACTCATCGAGAAAATACGTCAATCGTATGAATCGGTATCCCGATTTGCGTTCCAGAGGGTATGTGGAATGAAGTAAAGATGAAAAGGAGATATTTTCTTAGAAAATCATTATTCATTGTAAAGCCAGTGTATTGATTTAAGTCTCTGGTTTGCCTTTTTATATGATAAACGTGAAGCTCAGACTGGTTATCGAATGATGTGACGTATAATTACAACTGAGAAAAGTGGTCGCTTTCTTTTGCCCATCTACACAACGTCCCCACTCTTGGTTATTTGGCTGATTTGTCGTTTAAAGGGACCAAACTCTAAGAGTACTCTGTGACTATCTGCAAAATACAATCACTTCCACAAAATCACCACAAAGGGAAACCTACAGAAAGGCAACGTAAATGTTACTGGAAACAGATAGAAGAAGATGAGACACAAATGTATAACGGAAAATGGCAGAAGAAAGAAAAGCAATATAGTAGGTGACTGTGGTTGTCTCATGGAAGGGGTACATAAGGATGAGCCATCCATTCAGAAAACTTTAAAACTCTAGCTTAAAAGCTTACTCTGCAGCCAAACATAACACAAAACAATATAGTACAGACAATACACTAAAAAGTAAGAAGGGGATAAATTAATAAGCTGCGATCGAATACTTATAATAAACAGTGGAAAAAAACTTTGCAGTTAAAACTTAAAACCGAACAGGTGTTGAGACATTGTCACGAAGCATTAAAGTAGCGTGACAGAAACATTAAAATTCAAGTCAGTACAACAAGATGTGGACCTCTGTCAGCTGTAAACCAGAGTGGTATCGAGAAAGCTCCGTTCGATGGAGGAGAAGTTCGTCAATCAGCCAGCCAGAATAGGTCACAATGCCGACATACCACTAGGCACGGAATGTTGTCTCAAACCAGATGTAAGCAGTAATGAGATTCTAAGCTCAGATTGGAATGTATACTGCAGAGATAGGCAGGTCAGCGAAGGGGGAGACGTGTTTATAGCGATAAAAAGTGTACTTGTATCGAAGGAAATTGACGGAGATACGAACTGTGAAATAATTTGGGTGAAGGTCATAGTCAACGCACGATCGAACATGGAATTAAACTTTTATTCTGGAAACATCACTTAGGCTGTAGCTAAGCCATGTCTCCACCATATACTTTCTTCCAGGAGTGCTAGTCTTGCAAGTTTCGCAGGAGAACTTCTGTGAAGTTTGGAAAGTAGGAGGCGAGGTACTGGCGGAAGTAAAGTTGTGAGAAAAGTTGTGAGAACGGGCCATGAGTCGTGTCGGGATTGCTCAATGGTAGAGTGCTTGCCAGCGAAAGGCAAAGGTTCCAGGTTCGAGTCCCTATTCCGGCACACAAATACAATCTGCCTGGAAGATTCATGGTAATTGGATGTTTGTATAGTCCTACTGCCTCAGCAGCTGTTGTGGTACAACACCTGAAGGAAAATTTGGAATATATTTCGAGTAGATTTCCCGATAATCTTATAGTTTGGGGAGGAGATTTCAATTTACCGGCTATAGATTGGGAGACTCAAACGTTTATAACGGACGGCAGAGACAAAGAATCCACTGAAATTGTTTTGAGTGCATTGTCTGAAAACTACCTTGAGCAGTTAAACAGAGAACCGACTTGTGGCGACAACATATTAGACCTTCTGGTGACAGACCCGAAATATTCGAAACAGTTAATGCAGAAGAGGGACTCAGAGATCATAAAGCGGTTACAGCATCGATAACTTCAGCCATAAATAGAAATATTTTTTAAAAAAGTAGGAAGATTGTTTTGTTCGGAAAAAGTGACAAAAAGCAGATGTCAGAGTACTTGATGGCTCAACACAGAAATTTTAGCTCAAGTACAGGTAGTGTTGAGGAGCAGTGGACAAAGTTCAAAGCCATTATACAATATGTATTAGATGAGAATGTACCAAGCAAGATCGTAAGAGATGGAAAGGAGCCAGCGTGGTATAACAACCGAATTAGAAAGCTACTACAGAAGCAGTACTGCAATCAGCAGACGAACGACTGATGCTAACACACACGACGCACACGACACCAACTTGAATTTTAACTTATATTTCAAATCCATATGGCGATCCTCATTGTCTATTTCCAACCAGTAATTTGACAGATACATTGATGAGATGTTCTTGAGTTCCAGGACTTATCTAATTTTAACCCTGTAAATGACCTTTTTTATGGTTCTAACAATCACTTCCCATCCTTCTTAAGCTCTTCTCAGCAGTGGCATTTATCATCTGACTTCTTATTTCATGAATGAAGGGCTTAGTAAAAGCCTCCTGAAACCATTTATATTGAGTGATATCATGAGAGCCAGATTCGATTTCTTCTTGCTTAGGACATTTAACACCTTTATCTCCATCAGGTTTTTATTATTATTATTATTATTATTATTATTATTAAAAGTCGTTGGATATTTGCTACAATGAATGAAGCCACTACCGAAGGGCTCCAGGCACATTGATTTAAATAACTTATGGTCTCGCTGTGATGCCACATCATGATAATGCTCAAGATGGGAGCTACAAAAACAGAGGCATTACTTGTGTAATCGTTATTCGACGTTCGTTTACGATTTAAGATGGATTTGAATAGAAGTCAATGTTTTCTTATACCTTCCTCTAACATTTTTACTACAACCGGTAGTGATTTAAACTGAGCATTGTACATAAAAGACACATAAATTCGATTTGCTTTACTTTTTCAAGCTACAGTTCAACGAGGGCTCCCTCAACAGGAAGATGCTCAATAAATATCAATAGTTGGTTCAATGTGCGAACTGTTGCCTCTTTATTTTTATAGTTTGTCTAATCTCTTCTTCTTCAAGCACCAATGAGCTGATTATACATGCACATGCTAAATGATTTTGCAAGAGACTACGGTCCTGAACCAAATGGCAGTTCGTTGATGTACAGATTGATCTTTTCTGGTAAACTGTTTTGTGTGTTGATTGGTGAGGAAGTACCACATCTTTGTTGTGTACAGGAGATTATTGTGGTAGTAAAATGTTCTTTGGACAAGAGGCACAGGGTTCATTTAATCTCAAATAGTTTAGTGAGTACTCTCCATCAATGAGAGAATATATATGTTTAACATATGTTTCATTCCTCATATGGCCAAGACAAAGCTAGTTAATATTCTACAACCATTCGTCAAACAAAAACCATTCGTTTGGATTGCCTCTGGGTGAAAGGTGATATCCCAATCCAACTAGCTTGTTTGGAATCATCCACTGATCAGTGGCATAACTCTTTATGCAACCTCAAGCAGTTACTCCAGAAAGAAAATCCTGAGCTGGCAGGTCCCTACACACTTTTTTTTAACTACTTACGCACATTCACTGTGATAATTGGATTGCTGATATTCTCTGATTTTATTCAACCCGTAATGCCCCACGGCCCCTACCCCTCTGGAAATTCGATTTACCTCATCATGGTGAGTGTGAGTGTCATTAGAAGGTGTATGGTGTAAAATGATGGAACTCTTTTTTCCCTACACACAGGCAACTCTCAGCATACGAAATTTGCATTGTCTGTTTGCTGTGGAAATAAGCTCAGAAGTATGGCCGTGTGGATACTGGGCTTGGAGGATGTTAAGAAGGAATACGCATATTCGTATGATTACTGGCATGTGTTTGGTCTTGTCTCTTGTGTGCTCTGCTGTCTTTGATGTATCAAAATGCCCCTGTACATGCAGATGTATGTGATTTAAAGCGGACCTGTTGCGGTAAATGTAATCAATTTGTTAGTGAACTTGTCCTACATTCATTCACAAAGACAAAAATCTATCTCTGCACACATTTTTATTATTTTATTTTAAAACTAGTACTAGAGTACTTGTGTAATGGTTATTCGACGTTCGTTTACGATTTAAGATGGATTTGGATAGAAGTCAATGTTTTCTTATACCTTCCTCTAACATTTTTACTACAACCGGTAGTGATTTAAACTGAGCATTGTACATAAAAGACACATAAATTCGATTTGCTTTACATGTGATACTAATATTGGGGCAATAGTCGTCTTAGGTCTAACTTAGTCAGTGGTGTGTAAAATACTTAATTTAATGCCTTATTTGAGCCTAGATATCGAGTGTTTAGCGTAACTAAATTTCGACGATATCCTCAACAAATTGACTGTTATAACAGCAATTTAACTTTCTTCTTCACATAGTGAGATCTAGAAGTAGCTTGCGGCCATTGTATATACGGAGTTTACGTAATAACTTCACTATAATATTGTGATATGCAATATAAACAATAGTGCCCATTCTCCTCTTGTATACAGTAAATACCATGACTGTTTACTGTTAAGGCAGAGGATGTTTATTTTAGGGATTCTGGGCATTAATTTTACTATTACTTTGCGGTAATTACTGTAATATTACATTTCTAGAGTTGGAATATTTTTATCACAAATAACACTTTTAGTGCATTCATTCTGTACTACTATGGTATTTGAGTTGAAGGGACATATTTATTTAGCACATTGGTACATCTGAAGTTATGCAGGGAAATAAAAATGTAAATTTGGGACTATGGTTCAAAAATCGTACTAGGCACGTTTTTCTGGAAGGTTATGTTAATGCACTTGTGAAAAAATTGTCGTCAACCTTTTTGCAAATGCCATTGTGACATTTAATCGGTGTGAATAACGTGGAAAATAACTGAGTAAACAAAATAGGATTTTATTTCACATATTGTGTTAATAACATTGACAGACCTTGTAATGTTAACAGATTATTTCCACCTTACTTGCAGAAATTAAAATTGTTATTCATCAAGGAAAATGGCATCAGTGAACTACTTTTTTTATTGAGGTGATATGCAGTACGGTTTTTTTTATTGTATGTTGTATGGTTTCGATATATCGATTATAGAAATGTGTTTGGTATTGCAGTATGACTCTCTCTGTGACTTAGCGTCTTCGGCAAAACACCTGTTCACCATGAAAACATTATATACGTAGTGTGACATTTATTAGTAAATAAATAACACCCTGTGATTTTTCAGTTTCTCCCAGCGTATTTGATAAACAAAATATCCACGTGTGTACTGCCGGTCTATAGTGTCCAACGGGCACATTCAAAATGCGGGCGATCTTCCCCGAGAGTGCGCCAGTATATGGAACGAACGCAGTGCCTACATCGTCCCTCGTGTTTTCATTCGTTTCCACAGGTTGTGTTGTAGTGGTTGGGCGGAGAGCACGCTGAATTTGCCACTCTGAGTACCCATTTTTTTTTTTTTTTTTTTTTTTTTTTTTTTCGAAATACAGTTCTCAGGTGTTCCAATTCCTGGGGTAGACTCTCTGCGTCGGAGATAGTGCGCGCCCTATGTACAAGAGTTTTAAGTACCCCATTCTTCTGTGAAGGGTGGTGAAAGCTGTCTGCGTGTAAATACAGATCAGTGTATGTTGTCTTCCGATGTACACTATGACCCAGGGTGCCTTCAGCTCTTCTCTTGACCGAGACGTCAAGGAACGGCAATTTACCCTCCGTTTCAGTCTCCATAGTGAATTTGATGATGGGGTGTGTGGAGTTCAGATGTGTAAGGAAGTCAAGGAGTTTATCCATACCATGTGGCCAGATGATGAAAGTGTCGTCCACGTAACGGAAAAAGCAAGTAGATTTCCATTCAGATGATGCCAGGGCTTCCTCCTCGAAATTCTCCATGTACAAATTTGCGACCACAGGGGAGAGTGGGCGACTCCCTCCGTTTGTTCGTAGTATTCGCCATTGAAAAGAAAATACATAGAAGTCAAGACATGCCTAAAAAGTCTGGTGGTCTTCTCGTCGAATTTCTGACCAATCAAATCTAGTGACTCTCGAAGGGGCACCCTTGTAAATAACGAAACGACGTCGAAACTCACCATGATATCTGACTCATCCAGCCTGAAGTTGTTAAGGCGTTTAACAAAATCCATAAAATTACGGATGTGATGAGGGCATTTACCCACATAAGGACTTAATATTCCCGTCAAGTATTTGGCCAACAAATATGTAGGTGCTCTGATGTTACAGATAATGGGACGTAACGGCACCCCATCTTTGTGAACCTTAGGAAGTCCATAAAGTCTTGGCGGTACCGGACCTAGAGGTATTTAATAATTAATAAAAAAGATTAATTATTACATATTATTGTGCCTCTTTTTATAGAAAGGTCAGTAATAAATGATCTCTGAATTTAAATAATGCATTGAAATTAACAATCTCTTGAAAAATATCTGTCTAAGTCCCATTTCTGCTGTAAGTAATTATTTGAATTGACCGCATTTATTGTGTCTAATGGAATCTTTGGAATAACAGATGCAGGTTCGTATAGAGAAGGAAAAAATCCACAGTATTTATCGAAATAATATTACAGTTCTTACTTGATGATTATGCTACACTTCGTGGCGCAGCCGACGACTTTTCTGTATATATGGAACCAAATTCTTTCATGAGAAAAGACGAAATCGATTGTAGCTGTTTGTTCGATTTTTTAATCGGTCGAAATATTGTCAATTGTAAAATATTCACTTAGAACGTCCACGAAAGTTTACTAAATGTCTTTTAGGAAGTATCCTTTCCACATAAAATAATTTCAATTGTCTTATAAATCTCATACAACACGCAAAACAGTTCCGGGAATAATACCTCGGAAATATTTCATTAGGCCACAATTATTTTCTCTGGCGACGCACATACTAATATGTCAATAATGAAAAGGGCCTTTTTAATAAGTTTTTGAAACACCAGTTTTAAGATAACTTCTCAAATATATTCTCACCTTAGATTTTTAATACAACAAATGGGATGATTCCTCAAAAGAATTTTTTCTCCAAGCTGGAACCTCTGGATTTTCTTGAGGTGGGAATCGAACTTCATTTTCCTTAACCTGGCTTTATGTTGGAGGTTTTCATGTGCTCGGTCCAGTTTTTGCTGATGAGGCATACCAGTAGATGGATTCTTCGGAATCGCTTTAACCCATTCATTGTCTTCCTGCTTATTTAATAACAGCTCAGTGGGTGTGAAGGTGGTGGTAGTATGTGGCAAGTTGTTAACTATCTGTTGGTATTGACCAATTAAATCGAACCACTTAGTTTGTTTATGGGCTACATAAGTTCTCACAAAACGGTTAAAGTCTCTGAAGCTTCTTTCTATAGGATTAGCACTGGGATGAAATCTGCTGATCAGTATGTGTTGTATATTATTTTGTTGGATAAATTCTTTCCACACATTTCCAGTGAAGTATGAGGCATTATCGGTTAGTATAGCTGTGGGTTTTCCTATTGCTGGTAGGTAATCCTGTACTAGCTTCTTTACAATAGCTTTAGCTGAAGTAGACTTGATGGCATATAACTTTAAATATTTTGTAAAAATGTCTATTATTCCCACGAGGTATTTGACTCCTGCACGAGATTTCGGATATGGGCCACTGACGTCAAGGCTGACTATTCTCAGAGGTTTATCTGGAATGATGGGATGAAGTTCTGAAAGATTGGTTTGGTTCAGGTGCTTACTCCTTTGGCATAAGATGCATGTATGAAGAACTTTAGCAACATATTTCCGGAGGTTTGGAAAATAAAAATATTGTTGTAATTTCGCCGTGCATTTGCTGGTACCAAAGTGACCCCATACTTTGTGAGTGTGCAGTATTAAAGTTTCCAAGCTATCTTCTGGTATACACAGCTTCCATTCCTCAGAATCTAGATGTGGTCTGTAATATAATATTTGATTGTTGAGCCGAAAATGTTGTGAGAGATTTTGATTGCTGTCTGTTAAAAGCTTCTGTCTAATTTCAGTCCATCGCTGGTCTTGTTCCTGAAGCCTAACTATATTCTTGCAGAGTGTAAGAAATTTCTTCCTTTTTCCTTCGTCTTTCATTATCATAATTTTGAAGTCCAAGTGTTGGTCTATTACTTTCATGTAATTCGGTAATCTCTGTGGTAGACGTGAAAGCATATCAGCTACTACATTGTCTTGCCCTTTAATATATATTATCTCAAAACTGTATTCCTGAATGGACAAGACCCATCTTGCGAGGCGTTCGTGTACTAGCTTGCATGTTAAGAGGAAACTGAGTGCCTGATGATCACAGTAAATCTTCACATGTTTGCCGAAAACGTAGTAGTGAAATTTCTTTAAAGACCATACTATTGCTAATGCTTCAAGTTCTGTTGTAGAATGTGAACGCTCACAGGAGGTAAGAACTCTGCTGGCAAAACCTATTATCCTGATTTCATTGTTTATATTTTGAAACAAACATGCTCCCAAACCATAATTAGAAGCGTCTGTTGTCAGGCAGAAGTTTTCTTTCATATCGGGATGTGCAAGAATTGGTGAATCGAGTAAAGCTTGTTTAATATCGTTAAAGTCTTCTGTACATTGCAATGTCCAGATCCATGGTCGATTCTTTCTAAGTAAATTTAACAGTGACTCACTATTGAGTACAGGTTTGGCTAGGAACCGGCGAAAGAACGAAATCCCTCCAAGAAACGATTTTAACTGTTTTTTGTTCGTGGGTATCGGGATGTTCTTAATAGCCTCTAATTTCTCTGGGTCAGGTCGTACCCCTTCGTACGATATGTTGTGGCCTAAGAACTTGACTGATGTTCGGCCAAATTTTGACTTTTGTAGATTGACAGTGACACCATGCGATTCAAATTTTTCTAAAACTCTACTGAGTAAGTCCAATTGTTCCTCCCAAGTTTCTGTGGCTATTAGAAGATCATCAACATACAGAATTACCTTTGAAAGAAGATCAGGTCCTAAAACGTAGTCTAATGCAGTTATAAATACACCAGCACTGACGTTTAATCCAAAGGGTAGCACCTTGAATTGATAAGTTCTGCCGGCGAATATGAAAGCGGTGTACTTGCGGCTATCTTCATGCAATCTAACCTGCCAGTATGAGTTTCTTAAATCAAGGCTAGAAAGATAGTATACTCCGTAGAATCTCTGAATTAGTTCTTCAATGCTCTCAGGGTGTGTTCGAACTGGAACTATGATTTTATTGATTTGTCTGGCATCAAGTACTAGTCGGACACTATTGTCTGTCTTAACCACCGGGAGTAGTGGATTACAGTAGGGCGATAATGAAGTTTCTATTATTCCCCAGTCCAGCATTCGGTTAATTTCCTTGGATACAGCCTCACGCTTCGACCACGGAATGGGATAAGTATTTTGTACATACACTTGGTGGGGGTATACATCTACACGATAAGTGAATCCCTTTATTACTCCAGGCCGAGCTACAAAGACTAACTCGTACCTTAGCAACAAACCATTCAACTGATCTTGCTGATGACTATTTAATACTTCTGATACTGGTAAAGAGAAAATTTCTTTCTTCAGGTCTGTGTAACAACTAGATGAAGTTGGCCTAGTCTCTATATTATACAATCTAATTTGTGAATCCAGGGCTCTTCGATTGAAATATTGTCTATTGAAGCATATTTTCCTGCAATATATATCATGAAACTTCCTGGCAGATTAAAATTGTGTGCCGGAACCGGGACTCGAACCTGGGACCTTTGCCTTTCGCGGGCAAGCGCTCTACCGACTGAACTACCCCGACACGACTCACGATGCCGCCTCACAACTTTACTTCCGCCAGTACCTCGCCTCCTACTTTCCAAACTTCACAGAAGCTCTCCTGCAAACACGCAAGACTAGCACTCCTGGAAGAAAGGATATGGTGGAGACAAGGCTTAGCCACAGCCTAAGGGATGTTTCCAGAATGAAACTTTCACTCTGCAGCGGAGTGTGCGCTGATATGAAACTTCCTGGCAGATTAAAATTGTGTGCCGGAACCGGGACTCGAACCTGGGACCTTTGCCTGGCGGAAGTAAAGTTGTGAGGCGGCATCGTGAGTCGTGTCGGGGTAGCTCAGTCGGTAGAGCGCTTGCCCGCGAAAGGCAAAGGTCCCAGGTTCGAGTCCCGGTTCCGGCACACAATTTTAATCTGCCAGGAAGTTTCATATCAGCGCACACTCCGCTGCAGAGTGAAAGTTTCATTCTGGAAACATCCCTTAGGCTGTGGCTAAGCCATGTCTCCACCATATCCTTTCTTCCAGGAGTGCTAGTCTTGCGTGTTTGCAGGAGAGCTTCTGTGAAGTTTGGAAAGTAGGAGGCGAGGTACTGGCGGAAGTAAAGTTGTGAGGCGGCATCGTGAGTCGTGTCGGGGTAGCTCAGTCGGTAGAGCGCTTGCCCGCGAAAGGCAAAGGTCCCAGGTTCGAGTCCCGGTTCCGGCACACAATTTTAATCTGCCAGGAAGTTTCATATCAGCGCACACTCCGCTGCAGAGTGAAAGTTTCATTCTGGAATATATATCATGGTTGGCTAAGGTTTTGTTTAGCTGCACAACATTCTCCCTACCATCTTGTATAAAGTAACAGGCGCCCCTAACAAAGTCGAGGGTTGCTAGGCTTTTCCTTAGAAAGTCTAGCCCCAATATGCAGGTAATTGACAGGTTTTTTTATCACTAGGAATGGGTATGTGTATTCCTCATTTCCTGCGTTAAACTCTATCAATACCTGTTCCCTAACCAATTGAGCCTGAGAACTGATTGCACCTGTCACCCTACAATTGCTAATTGGCAATGTAGGCAGCTTGATTTTTTTCTAATGGTCTTGACCAAATTATCATTAATTACACTTATTGATGCTCCTGTATCAATCAATACTTCTACATCGATACCATACATGTTGACTTGAACAGTGGCCTGTATTTCTTCATTAGTTTGGTTCGTACACTTCCTGTTTCCATTTAGTAATTCCTCAGTTATATGCTGGCCGTCATTGTATCGAATCAGTGTGATATGAGGCGTATTTCTGTTTAAAGCCTGGTTTGGTATAGTGTTCTGTTTGCTGTGCTTGTAATCAGTCTGCCCCCCTGTCCATTCCACGGCCAAAGTTCAGAGGCCCACCCTGACCGTCTTTAGTTTTCCACTTGCCGGTTGTCGATATTTGGGGTTATATCCACAATCATTACTCCACTATGCGAAGTTGCGTTCAAATCGGGCGTTTGACTATTTGCATTCATCGGCGGTCCCGTTTGTGTCGATGTACCTTGAACCCTTACCATTTGTACTGGTTGGTCCTGAATTTCATTTCCCCACTGCCGATACTGGTTGTTATGTTGGTAATGGCTTGGTCCGGGCTGGCTTGATGGCTGCGCGCCGCTACCGTAATTATGATTGTTGGATCGATTGTTGTTATTCCAATTACTATTATTATTGCGATTTCCGTTGTATCCGGGATGAAATCGGTTTCTATTTCTATCATGCCTGTTAAACTGAAGTCCGGAATTGTTTCTGCTGTTACTGTTATGGTTATTCGGATTATTGTGCTGTTGTGAGTTATGTTGGTATAACGGCACCTGTCCTCCGCTGTTCGAACGGTTTTGGTTGTCATTGCCGTTCGAACAGGCGTCATTGTTTCCCTGTGTACGGCTCTCTTCGTTGTGTAGCATATCCATTCGGTCAAGGGTCCGCATAAATGTGACTACATCATTTAAAGGTGCGTACATGAGCTCCTTTTTAAGCGGGAAAGGCAGTTTGCTCATTACAAGTCGAATTACTTCTTTCGGAGGCAGGGGATCGTCTAAATACCGAGTCTTGTCTATATATGATTCAAAATATTTTCTAAGCGTGCCCTTTTTAAACGAAAATGGTTTAGGGTTGTGGATCATATCTATTGTTTTCTCTTGCATACTTTCACTCCAGAATTTTTCCAGGAACGCTCTTTCAAACTGTGCAAATGTTTTAAACTTCTCGCCCGCTTCCGAGGCCCAATCGGTTGCATCTCCGTGAATGTACGCGGCGGTGAAGACAATTTTTTCTCTATCAGTCCAATTAGACAGTAAAGCCGACTTTATCCCCCTAATGAAACTCACGGGATGTGGCTGCTTTTTCCCTGGGGAAAAAGTTTGAAAAGGCTTATTGCGAATCAGGTTATCAGCTGCGGATCGCGCATGTCCATGTGACACTATTCGGTTATCCTGATCTCGTTCACCTTCCTCCGAGCTGTCTGATAAGTCAAATTTGGAAGTATTTGTACATCTCGATCTAGCCACTAATTCCTGACGCTTGACATTAGCTAATTCTTGTCATATTGCGTCGATTTCATTTCTCACGCTTGATGTATTTTCTGTCTTCTCACCGACTATCTGTTCGCTAATTTGCTTTATTACTTTTGGCAATTCTACCTCTAAAGTTTCCGAGATCTGATGGTCCTTGTCCGAGATCCATTTGTTAAATGTGTCAACTACTGCCTGTTCCTGTTCTGTGAATTTCTCTTGAATAACATTTTCCCTCTCCAGGTTAACTTTCTGTATCCGATCAGCCAAATTGGATACAGTCGATTCTAATCCTGTCTGAACTGATTGCAAAGTTTGTAAATTCGCTTCTACAGTTGCTAATGTTTGCGGTACGCTACAGTAAATTTGTTGAATTTGATCTACAGCTGACTGCATATGTTGGTTTTGTTCTTTTTGTAGCTTTTCTAGACTGTTCTGTATGCGTTCGTCTATGGTGCGTTCCCAATGTCTGTTTCGTTCCTCATGCTGTAATTTTATTGCTTCCTGCTGTGATTGTAACTGTGTAAATCTATTATTAAAATCTGTATATTGTCTCTGAAGGTCAGCTTTAATTTCCTCCTGGTGTTGTAAGAATTTTTGTTCGATGGTGTTTTGTAAATCTTTCTGTTGCTGCTCAAGTTTTCTCTGCAGTGTGTTTTCTAAACTGTCTTGCAAAGAGACCTGTTGTTCAGAGAACAATTTAAACTGAGTGCTCATTTGAGATTCAAACTGTGCCTGAAGAGTTTTAAATTGATTCTGCTGATGTTCCATCAAATTCAAAATTTTTGAAAGTTTGTCCAGATCCGAAAGATTAGTAGCCATTGTGATAGTGGTTGCTGTAGATAGCCTATCTTGAACTATTGTGGTTACTGGCGTTGCTGGTTCATCGGAACGTACAGCTTCAGCCACCTCTACATTTCCTGATTCAGAAGACATTTCAGTTTCGTTTATGTTTTCCTCACGATTCATGGCTCTGGCTTGGTTACGCGTAATCATATTCCTAACCACGTCACACGGTGTTGCACAATTCACTTCATAAATACTACACCAAAGTCTAAAACACTGTCCAAAATTACGAAAAGATGAAAAAAATGACTGTGCGACTGAATGTGTTTTCGTCTCTGTGCCTTACAGTTTCCAATTATTGTAAAAGCACTGGGAAAAATATTTGGTCTAACTGAAAATCAAAAGCAGTAATTAAATTTCGTAAATCTGGTCAGATTTGCTTACTATGCACGTGAGACTATAACACAGTCTGTCGACAATCCTATAATTTTCAATACCTCTTGTCCAGTCAGCATTCAGTACATGCAGCGTCATAGGTTGGCAGCACAGGATGTTATCATTCCATTCCAGTTTACGGGTCCCCGTTTTCACCAAAATCCAACAGTTGTGATATGAAACAAAAATTACACTTGTATTACAAAAATGCTGTGGCTTCTCGTCCTGTCAGTTGGGAGCTAGTTTAATAATTAATAAAAAAGATTAATTATTACATATTATTGTGCCTCTTTTTATAGAAAGGTCAGTAATAAATGATCTCTGAATTTAAATAATGCATTGAAATTAACAATCTCTTGAAAAATATCTGTCTAAGTCCCATTTCTGCTGTAAGTAATTATTTGAATTGACCGCGTTTTTGTGCCTAATGGAATCTTTGGAATAACAGATGCAGGTTCGTATAGAGAAGAAAAAATCCACAGTATTTATCGAAATAATATTACAGTTCTTACTTGATGATTATGCTACACTTCGTGGCGTAGCCGACGACTTTTCTGTATATATGGAACCAAATTCTTTCATGAGAAAAGACGAAATCGATTGTAGCTGTTTGTTCGATTTTTTAATCGGTCGAAATATTGTCAATTGTAAAATATTCACTTAGAACGTCCACGAAAGTTTACTAAATGTCTTTTAGGAAGTATCCTTTCCACATAAAATAATTTCAATGGTCTGATAAATCTCATACAACACGCAAAACAGTTCCGGGAATAATACCTCGGAAATATTTCATTAGGCCACAATTATTTTCTCTGGCGACGCACATACTAATATGTCAATAATGAAAAGGGCCTTTTTAATAAGTTTTTGATAAACCAGTTTTAAGATAACTTCTCAAATATATTCTCACCTTAGATTTTTAATACAACAAATACATATCAGCAAGAAACGATCACTAAAAAACAAAACCACAGAATAAAAAACAATGGCAGAACGCTTTTCTTTTCTTTTTTTTTCTTTTTTTAATAAGAGCATAGGATTTCTATATCATAAGAATAGTAACACTACATATTACTTGTACAGTCTTTACTACACTATTTATTTATTATTTCTTATAAAATGGCAAATGAATGAATAATGTTCTTGTTTCTATTTTTTTTCTATCAAGAAAAATGTTCAATTACCGAGTTCACATAATATTTAATTTATCCAAAGAAATTAGCTTTTAGATCTGTTCCAAAGTGTGTGTGTATTATAGGTAGCAGTTTCTTCGCAACACCCTCCGGTAAATCCGCATCCTTGAGAAGCGCCCTCGTCTTGTTTTCCACCTTCTTTGTGGGGTCAACGCTGATCTTCCGGTAGGAATCGTCATTTAGCAGGCTCTGCATCTTTTCAGTGTAGTCCTTGTGGGAGACAACAACCGTAGCATTGCCTTTGTCAGCCGGTAAGACAACAATATACCGGCGCACTGTCGGGAAAGGTCGCCTGCATTTTGAGAAAACGCCAGGTTGGAACTGTTTTTTGTCCGCCGAATAAAATTCGTGCACTGGTGGGAAGCGCTAAAGATTATCTCGGTTTGAGGAAGGCCGGCGTGTACCAGATTCCGTGTCAGTGTGGAAAGTCATATATTGGACAGACGATGCGTACCGTCGAGGATCGATGCCTTTAACACCAGAGGCACACACGATTGATGTATCCGAGCAAGTCGGCGGTCGCTGAACATTGTTTGTCGGAGAATCACGCGATGGAGTATGAAAGCACTAGGATTCTGGTACAGACGTCGAGATACTGGGACTGCGTCGTTAGAGAGGCCATTGAAATTCGCACAAGTGACGACCTCAAAAACCGTGACTCTGGCTATAATCTTAGCAAAGCTTGGGAACCAGCGATTGGGTTAATTAAGAGTAAATCTAGCGAACGTAACGAAGTGACGACCACGGCGGACAGAGCCCTCAAACCTACGTCATCTCAGACGCAGTCGCATTCGGTTCCACTGCGCGGCCGAGGCGCGGGGCGCGGACCACAGAGGGTATTTAAATGGCCCGCTATCGGGCTAGAACCCAGTTCCCTTCGAGCAGCCGTAGCGTGCAGATCTCCGTGCCGGCGCGTTTCCAGGAGCTCAGTCCGTCAGTTCACCTGATGATGGCGACATGTATGATCGCCGAAATATTTAAAAAAAAAAAGTGCCCATTGGACACTATAGACCGGCAGTACACCCGTGGATATTTTAAATAACACCCTTCCCAGCAATGAGCGCCTGCTTTTTACGATCCTAAAGTCATATATATCGTAATTTTAGTGGAATCTATGCAGTTATAGGGCCGAAAAGATTAGTTTCGGAGTCTACATCCA
Source organism: Locusta migratoria (assembly GCA_026315105.1). Taxonomy (NCBI): domain Eukaryota; kingdom Metazoa; phylum Arthropoda; class Insecta; order Orthoptera; family Acrididae; genus Locusta; species Locusta migratoria. The sequence continues at coordinate 408,392,157 of CM048749.1, forward strand.
CATCCATATTCCGCAAGCCACGTACAACACCCCCTTTCCCGTAAAAATACATAATTATCTTATTAGTTACGTGTGGAAGGCAACAACGCCGTTTCCTTACAATTACATGCCCCTGAGCCCATATTTAGCACGGTGATTTATTAAATTTGCAGGTTCGATGCCATGGATTCGGGACAGGCTAAGACGTATTGGAACAGGGGAGTATTAAGTACAGTTGGTTACTGTCTGAAACTGAGAACATAATATTTTAATAGCAAGTAACCATCAGTGCGCAACTCGCGCGGTCCATACAAAACTGGCATAAACTACAGCTCATCATTTGCTAACAGGTGTACCAGCTATCTTGTCCACCCAAAATATCACTGAAACAATAACAGTTATTGGAAAATGACTTTCACCGGTATCAATGTACGGCTAGGGCCCATGAATGTACATATTTGGAAACATTCTAAAACGAAAGCCAATGTGTTTTCTAACGCAAACTAATGTTTTTTTTTTTAATGGACACCCTATATTTTTTTCTTCAGCAATCAGTAGCATGACAAATCACATAAACAATGGCGTTGATTGCATCGCAATATTCCAATTACATCCCGAGATATTGCGACGCGAAGTTGACGCTTGAAATACGCGAAACGCGCGGCTAGCGCACGTCCTGAGGCTCAGGCGTGAACCCCATGCTGGTAAGGACGTGCGCTAGATGCGCGTTTCGCGTATTTCAAGCGTCAACTTCGCGTCGCAATATCTCGGGATGTAATTGGAATATTGCGATGCAATCAACGCCATTGTTTATGTGATTTGTCATGCTATGGAATGCTGAAGGAAAAAATATAGGGTGTCCATTAAAAAAAAACATAAGTTTGCGTTAAAAAACACATTCGCTTTCGTTTTAGAATGTTTCGAAATATGTACATTCATGGGCCCCAGCTGTACATTGATAACGGTGAAAGTCGTTTTCCAATAGCTATTATTGTTTCAGAGATATTTTGGGTGGACAAGATAGCTGGGACACCATATATATATACAACTTAGACAAACTGATACTAGCAGCAATCCAATATCTAATTCCAAGTAAAAACGACTGCTAGTAGATCTCAACGGCAACTGAGAACGACGGAGAGCGACTGAGAAAAAGGCTGTCGCCTCAGCTCAGCAGCCCTCTACACGTGAACGCTCTGCTCACAGTCGCGGGCGCCCTCTGGCGGCCCGGATCGCCACCGCTCACGTCCACCACTGATTGTGACCTTTCCAGAGATGTTACACACCCGACGGTGTGTGGCGGAGGGTACCTTGAGAACCACTATCGGTGCTCCTTCCTATTCCAGTCACGTATTGTTCGCGGAATGAAAGATTGTCGGTATGCCTCTGTGTGAGCTCTAAACTCTCTAATTTTATCCTTATGATCTCTTCGCGAGATATACGCAAGAGGGAGCAATGTACTGCTACACTCCTCGGTAAAGTTATGTTCTCTAAACTTCGACAAAAGCCCGAACCAAGAGACCGAGCGTCTCTCCGGCAACGCTTTCCACTGGAGTCTATCGATCATCTGCATAATGCTTTCACGATCCTGTAACGAAGAGCGCTGCTCTCGGTTGGATCTTCTCTACTTCCCCCATCAATCCCACGTGGTACGGATCCCTGACCGATGAGCAGTATTCAAGCAGTGGGTGAACAAGTGTACAGTAAACTACTTCCTTTGTTTTCGTGCTCCACTTCTTTCAATGAATCTAAGTCTTCCATCTACTTTAACGACGATTGATTTTATATAGCCGTTCCATTTTAAATCACTCATAATGCCTACTCCCAGGTAATTTATAGAAATAACTGCTTCCAGTTTCTGACCTGCTATTGTGTAGCTAAATGATAAAGGATCTTTCTTCCTCTGTAATCCTAGCAATTTGTCTATACTGAGATTCAGTTGCCATTCCCTGCACCATGCGTCAATTCGATGCAGATCCTCCTGCATTTCAATACAATTTTCTATTTTTACAACCTCTCTATACACCACAGTATCATCATCAAAAACCCTCTGTGAACTTCCGATGTTATCCTCAAAGTATATATATATATATATATATATATATTGCAAACAGGAAGACCCACGACACTCCCCTGTCACACACCTGAATCACTCTTACTTTGGAAGACTACTCTCTATTGAGAATGACATTCTGCATTCTGTTATCTGGAACTCCTCAATACAACCACATAATTGGTCTGATAGACCATATGTTCTTACATTGTTCATTAAACGACTGTGAGGAACTGTATAAAACGCCTTGCGGAAGTAAAGAAACACGGCATCCATCTGCGAACCTGAGTTTATGGCCCTCTGAGTCTCGTGGACGAGTAGCACGAGTTGGGTTTCACACGATCGCCTTTTTCGAAACCCATGCTGATTCCTACAGAGCAGATTTCTAGTCTTCAGGAAAGTCATTATACTCGAACATAATACATGTTCCAAAATTGTACAACTGACTGACGTTAGAGATATAGGCCTATAGTTCTGCACATCTGTTCGACGTCCCTTCTTGAAAACAGGGATGACCTGCGCCATTTTCCAATCCTTTAAACGCTACGCTCTTCTAGAGAACTATGGTACAACATTGGGGGGGGGGGGGGGCAAGTTCCTTCATTTACTCTGTGTAATGGAACAGGTATCACATCAGGTCCTGTGGGCTTTCTTCTTTTGAACGTTTTTAATTGTATATCTATCCCTCTGTCAATTATTTTCATATATGCCTTTTTGTCATCTTTGTGACAATCTAGAGAAGGAAGTACAGTGCAATCATCCTCTTTGGAAAAAGGCATTTACTAATTCAGCCTTAAGAGTGTCATCCTCTGTTTCAGTACTATTTTCGTCACTGAGAGTCTGGACATTTTGTTTTGATCCACCTACCGCTTTGACATAAGACCAAAATTTTTTAAGATTTTCAGCCAAGTAAGTACCCTGAACTTTACTTTAGAATTCGTTGAAAGCCTCTCGCATACCCATCCTCACGCTAGATTTCGCTTCGTGTAATATTTGATTGTCTACAAGGTTTTGGTTATGTTTATGTTTGCAGTGAAGTTCCCTTTGCTTCCAAAGCAGTTTTCTAATTCGTTTGTTGTACCAAGGTGGCTCCTTTCCATCTCTTACGATCTTGCTTGGAACACACTCATCTAATGCATATTGTACAATAGCTTTGAACTTTGTCCATTGTTTCTCAAGACTATCTGTGCTTGAGATAAAACTTCTGTGTTGAGCCGTCAACAACTCTGACATCTGCCTTCTGTCACTTTTTCCGAACAAAACAATCTTCCTAAAATTTTCAAATATTTCTATTTATAGCTGAAATTATTGATGCTGTAACAGCTTTATTATCGTTGATTTCCTGTTCTGTGTTAACTGTTGCGAATAGTTCGGGTCTTTTTGTCACCAGAAGGTCTAATATGTTGTCGCCACGAGTCGTTTCTCTGTTTAACTGCTTAAGGTAGTTTTCAGACAATGCACTCAAAACAATTTCACTGGATCCTTTGTCTCTACCACCCGTTATAAACGTTTGGGTCTCCCAGTCTAGATCCGGCAAATTAAAATCTCCCCACAAAGCTATAAAATTATCGGGAAACCTACTCGAAATATTTTCCAAATTTTCCTTCAGGTGTTCTGCCATAACAGCTGCTGAGGCAGGAGGACTATACAAACATCCAATTACCATGAAACTTCCTGGCAGATTAAAATTGTGTGCCGGGATCGGGACTCGACCCTGGGACCTTTGCCTTTCGCAGGCAAGCGCTGTACCACTTCTTTTTTCTGTCGCCTCAACGCTTTTTTTAAGTGCTTTAGACCACTCTTTTGTTTGCCTAATCTTTTCCACTTCTGGCGTTGGTGCCTAACTGCTATATCCCACATAAACCTAAACATCTCTTCTGCCAAAAAAATGTCTAGTGCCACCGCCACTTTTACCCTTCACTAAATCAAGGATGCAAATAAGGGAAACGATAAGGGAAAGGAAAAGAAATAATGTGTTTTTTTATTGAAACTTCATGGCTTTGTTTTAAATACATATAGACAACAGAAGAAACAAAGAGGCCCATCCTAACCGTTGTGCTCTGAAGTCTTACCAAATTCGTTTAGCCGGCCGCGGTGGCCGAGGGGACTGAGGCTCTCCAGTTACGGTCTGCACGGCCACTACGGTCGGGGGTTCGAATCCCCTCTCGGGCATGGATATTTGTGCCGTCCTTAGTGTTAGGTAGTTCGTAAGTAGTTTGTAGGTTTAGGGACTGATGACCCCGCAGTTAAGTCCCATAAGCTATACAAAAATTTGAACATTTGAACAAATTGTTTTAATTATAAATAAAATTAAAAAAGATTTTTTTCTTTCTTCTTCTTGAACGTATGGAAGGTATTTAAGGAGACTTTCTGAACTGTCAGGAGCCTTGGCCGTCTTCTCGTGGTGTGTCTATTACCGGTAAATTCGATCATAACTCTAACTTTTTATTAATGACCAGTTTCTTTTTAGTTACTTTACTTAATATCTGCTCATGCCCGGCTTCAACGGACCTCCAAGATGTCATCAAACACCGTTATTTTTCCGGTAGTTTGCATTCCTCTTAATATTCGAATGTTGGCTCTCTATAAATGCTCTATAATCACCGACGTAGTGTTCCGTTGTGCCTAATAAATAGTGCACTGTCATTCCCTTCAGCAAGTTTGCTGAATTTCTATTCGTATTAGGGTATGGAAAGTCATCAGGATAGACTAAGATCGTCATCTGAATAGCATGAGGCGCAGTGTGTTGAACGAAGGCCAAAAGGCGGCAGAACAGGTGCCAAATGTACTTTGCCGTTCCGCAGACTAGTCGGTGTGTGTCCGTATCATGCACGTTGCACGTCTGGCAAAGCGGCGTCGCCGCGAGGTGAATGCTGTGCAGAGGTAACTGCGTAGTGTATTTCCCGTTCACGTAGTAGTACCATGTAGTCCGTGCCGCTGTCGGCAAGATAGGGGAGTGTATGTTACACCACACTGCATTCCACAACGTTCCGTACACCTTACGCACCGCAGATAGCTAATCTATGCGTAGTATACGTGTGAGGTAACTGTATTCCAGTAAAAATGTCCTGCAGAGGGACATTGCCGCGGAGATATGATGGAGATCTATTGGTGGGTCCAGATTGGGTGGTGCAGTTTCGGTGAGAAAAAAGGCGAGCAGACTGCAGGGATCCCGTTTCCATTGCCACAGTGTCAGCCTCACAAACAAAGCTATAGCCTTGACATACACATTGATGAGTCCTAGTCCACCGCCCAACACCGGAAGTGAGAGCGTGGAGTAGCGTGGAGTAGCTGGAGCGTAGTGAGTGTAGACGGATACATACACGGATATTGTTCAAGAGGCGTTTCTAGTTGAGAGTTATTGTGCGGCGTGTGGTCTTAGTGTACACCACCCCTAAACATTTCATCTCAGTGACCACCTTAATGCGTCCGTCAGGCTGCGCAGGTAATCCGCAACCGATGTTCATGATTCCTGATTTTCTCATGTTCATCTGTGCACCTGACGCTTTCCATATCTATCTGAGCTATGGCTGTGGTCATCTCTTCATTTGAACGGACGAGGAGGACCATATCATCTGCACGATACACAAATTTATCCTCTCTTACACTGACGCCGCTTAAAGTTCGATGTAGTTGCATCAGAAGTGGCTCAACTGCAGGTGAAAATAGGCCCATGGAAAGAGGACACCCCTGTCTGACGGAGCATTGGATAGTGATTGGTCCTATCGGACTACCATTCACAAGTACCATCGAGTTCGTCCTATTCAGAAGTTGCATTACATTCCCGATGAAACGTATTGGTATATCCATCACTACCATCATGGCTCGTAGATAATCATGTCCGACTGCGTCAAAGGCTTTTTCCAAGTCAACTGCCAGCATCGCGCCCTGAATTCTGCAGGCTTGCGCGATTGCTATAAAATCACAATAGTCACAAAGCGCCTTGTGGATTGTACAATCGTTACCGATACCTGTCTGATCTTTCCCTGTGAACACTATGAGGTCTGGTTATAATCGCAATGCAAAGAGCCGTGCAAAAATTTATAATCGCTGTTGAGGAGCGTCAGTGGTCGGAATTAGTGCACCGATTGTCCTGCCGATGTCTTCGGGACATGGATGATCAAACCTTGGGTAAATTCAGTAGGTATAATTACTTCAACGGGCAGTTATTCTTGAAACATCAGTCTCAAAATAGGTGTTAATATATCTTGAAATTCCCTGTAGAATTCAATGGGTTGTCCATCGAGGCCTGTAGATTTGTTTGGGCGAACTTTGGCCAGGGCCGCCTTCACCTCTTCCTCGGTCACGTCTGCTTGTATCTCCACCGCCGTCTCGCGCTCTAGTTTCCGTGGCACTGCCGCAAGCATGTCAACGAGTGCCGCCCCACCTGAAATCTTCTGTGAGTACAGTCGAATGTAGTAATTCGCAAAACCTTTCCGAATTCCTGCCTGACTTGTTAAAAGATGGTCGTCCTCTGTCTGCAGTACCGTGGCGAGATTCCTCTTAGACCTCCTCTTTTCACATACTATGTGGTGCATGGAGGGCGGTTCGTGAGCAATTCTGTAGTCCTGTCGCGCTCCAATGACTGAAACTTCCATTTTCTGGCACATTAGTTGTAACAGTTTGGTTTTGACATTGTTGATATCTATCAGACGAACAGGTTGCTGCATTGCACTGTTGTATAAATGCACTGAAATAAAATTAGATCGTGTTTCAGTACCATCTCATTCTGTCTGTGGAATAGCTCATCAGTGTTCTTCTCAAGGCCGGTTTGGCGCACTGTAGCCACCAAGACAGCACTGACAGATGGGCCTGTCTACGTCGTAAGCATTTTGTCCAGGTTTCTGAGACTAATGCATGACAATCTTGGTCCTTCAGAGTGTCTACATTCAGCTTCCACAACCCCTTGCTACGATAGGTTGTCTGACGCTGCAGGTTAACGGTGCAGATTTAAGCCAAATAGTCAGAAAAAACTGTCGGCCAGAGTTCCGATTGCTGAAGATCCCCACGAAGCTCGCGTGAAACGTATATGCGGTCCAGATGACTCATTGACGTTGTGGTGAAATGCTTGAACTCAGGCGCGTCCCCGTGTAATCAGTTCCAAGTGTCCAGCAGGGCCATGTCACGTACCAGAGTGGAGAGCTGTGGGCAGTTGTAGTTTGGCGTCTGGTCTCGTGGCGACAATACCCAATTAAAGTCCCCTCCAAAAATTACTTGGTTGTATCTGGCCGCGAAGAGGGTCATTATATCTGCCCTGTAGATATCGGTGCGGGCGCGTCTGTTTCCGGAGCACGATGGGGCGTATATGTTGATGAGCCGGACATCATTCGCCGTGAGCGCCGTTCCTCTCACCGATGGCAGGTATTCTACTTCCCTAACTGCGATTCCCTATTTGATCAGGATTGCAGTGGCCAGTTCTTGTGCAGTGCTCGGATGGATGTGTGCGGGCCGGCCGCGGTGGCCGAGGGGACTAAGGCGATCCAGTCACGGTCTGCACGGCCACTACGGTCTGGGGTTCGAATCCCCCCCCTCGGGCATGGATACTTGTGCTATCCTTAGTGTTAGCTAGATCGTATGTAGTTTGTAAGTTTAGGGACTGATGACTCCGTAGTTTAGTCCCATAAGCTATACAAACATTTTTCTAGCGTCTTATGCTGGTTGTTGTGTCGCACAAGTCTGAAGTGCGTGCCAAGTACTATCGACGCGCGCTCTACTGTAAGTCCGCTCGTGGCTACCACTGAACTTGATCGGTCACTTGGTATTAGGACAGGCACTAGGACTCATCAGTAGGCCGACCTCTAAATAGATAACCTATGTCTCAGCATTACACTTAGTTGGCAGTCGTGAACTTTGTAAAAGGTAAGTATTATCATATTTTTACGAAATATACAACTTGTTCTAATCAAGCTTAGTGTTTCTAGTTTCTGCTGTCCCACTGGCTGGCCACCTCAGACTCTGTACCCCACACGCGTGCATCGAATTTTCCTATGTCGGTTTCTCTCTACGCGGCCACTGACACCCAGGACAACCGGCGGAAATGAGACACAAAACTGCTCTTAACACCCTTGCTCACGTAGTCCTCTTGAGAAGGTTTCTCCGTTATTTCTATGTCTTCACTACACTCGTCAACGTCTTCTGTCCAGTCGCCAAGACTGTGGTAATGGGCGAACGACTGTAAGATCTGAAATTCTTGATCTGGACCTTCACTGGTCTGATGTACTGATATCACGTCTCTGGGAGACGCTTCATGTCCTTCACATACCCGCTGATCTGTGGTACCGTCCTTCTCCAGCGAACTTGGCAGCGTACGATCAAGTTCTTGAGCGTTTTCGCGACATGGTCCAACGGTCTCGTCGACGTCTGGGGACGCAGTACGCTGTTTCTTGAGTTTCCTGTAGCGCCGTCGTGGAGAGCGTCCTTCCCCTGTATCGGAAATTTGTGACTGTCCCATACTTGTAGTTTCTGATTCCTCTCATCGTGCAACCTGTTGGTGTCTATCTCCATTTCATCAAGCCTCACTTCATCGTCTCGTCGTTCGGTGGCAGCTGGTCCCTCCTGCTGCACCGCGACCTCCGGCACTTGTTCATGATCTGGTGGCGACGCTGTTCCTAGCGCCGCCTGAACATATGTGACGGTCAGAGTTTGGGGACGTTGCCGTAATTGGCCTACACCCGTTAGTAATTGCATGATTCGTCTCTGTAAGCATTCTGATCGCACGTGGCCATCCTTGCCACAGCCGGAACAAGTGCGTGGTTGTCCGACATACATAATGATGGCACGGCACCCAAAAATGTAGACGTAAGAGGAGACGTGTTTCTTGACGCCTATCGGTACTTGCCGTACTCCATTGAGAACACATTATGTCTCAAAACTCGTCCATTTTTCTTCTGTGTAGGCGAGGACCGTGCCGTATTGCCGGAGCGCCGTAATTACCTGTTGTTGCGTCACTTCAAATGGTAATTCGAAGACACGTATCGTTCGAATTCCGATGCCCGCTGACTCCACCATGACGTTTCCTACATTGCCGTCGGAGTGAAGGAACTTATAAGCCCCGCCTGAGTTCTGAATGAGTCGATCGTAACATGCATCGTTGATTAATTTGACATTTACAACGCTCGCCACAATTGAAAAGTGAATTCCAATCAATTCGTAAGGATCGAGTTTGACCACTTCTCTTAAAAAACGTTCAACTTCTAGTGCTTTAGGTCGAGCAAAACGGTTTTCAAATGTGAACTTCACGGTCGATTTCCGTAAGTAGTCAGCCATGTATACGTCGTTTGAATACAATACGCGCGCCGCTACTAAACCTCGCACCAGCGGCTTCCTCCTCGCCGCTAGCTACGGCTCGGACGTAAACAAGACGTCCTTACCGCGAGGTCACTCGGGCCAGACTGACCACTGAGCTATGCCGACAAGACTCAAGGCCCGTCAACACAACTCTACTTCTGCCAGTGCCTCGCCTCCTACTTTCCAAACTTCACAGAAGTTCTCCTGCGAACCATGCAAGACTAACACTCCTGGAAGAAAGGATAAGGTGGAGACATGGCTTAGCCACACCCTAAGGGATGTTTCCATAATGAAAGTTTCATTCTGGATCAAATTACCATGACTATGACCTTTACCCAAATTCTTTCACATTTCGGATCTCTGTCAATTTTCTTGGATACTAGTGCACTTTTTAACGTCTCCCCCTTCACTGTCCAGCCTCACTCTTCGGTATCCATTCCATTCTGAGCTTAGTATCTCATTTCTGTTTACATCTGGTTTCAGATATCCCATCCCTAGCAGTATGTGGGCATTCTGACCGTTTATTAATGAGAGCGGTTCTGGGACCTTTCTATAGACGCACCTGCAGTTAACTAATACTACATTGATTTTTTCATTCCCTGTTGTGGTTTTCCTACTGCTACCTTCTCGCAGCTCAGGAGGCGTCGTCTTTTCGGGTCTAGGGATGGAATTCTGTAACCTAAAAGCTCTCAGGTACACTCCACACGTACTCCGCTACCCTTTTAGCAGATTCCTGTGTATAGTGCACGCCTAAATTTCTCCACCCGATAGCGGAGGTCGAAAAATTGGCTACCCAGATCTCCACAGCATAGCCTGACATCAGGTTTAAGCCTTCCACTCGGCTCCAAACCATAGGACAGCGATTGGTTCTGGGAACGATACTATAAAAAGTTGTCTCAGATTCCACCTCGCGAGTGAGGCTTTCAGCCTTCATAAAGTCCGCCAACCGAATGTATGAACTGAGGATGACCTCTGTCCCGAGATGGCAGGAGTCATTGGTGCCGACATGAGTAACAATTTTCAGTCGGGTGGACCAAGTGCCCTCTATTGCCGCCGGAATGGCCTCCTCCACATCTCGGATGAGACCTCCGAAAAGAAAACAGAGTGTAAACTGGCATTCTTTCCCGAACTTTCCGCTATTTTCCTAAGGGGCTCCATAACCAACCTAACATTTGAGCTCCCGATTACTAATAAGCCCGTCCTCCCTTGCGCCTGATCGGACCCTGCTGAAGGAGCGGCCACATGTCCACTCACCAGCAGAATGGGCGATGCCGCACGGCCAGCTTCCACAGTCACCCTCCGCCCCGAGTGACGCGAATGCCATTGTACCCGCCACACCCCTCGCGGAGAGCGTGGCTCAACCAAATCAGGTACACGCGAAGATATCTTGACAGCAGGAACCGTGGGTGAAGCATGTAACACCTGTGGTGTCCCATGCAATGCACCAGACACCCCAGTGCTGCAACAGTCCGAGGCAGCATCCTGAAGACGGCTGGCCGCCGCCAACAGCACGCTCAGCTGTTTGCGAACAGCGGTTAGCTCCTCCTGCGTCCGTATGCAACAGTCACACATCCTACCCATCCATCAAATCAACAATTGCGTGTAGAGAGTAGAGTATCAACTTGTTACTAGCGCGAGTTTAATGAAATGTAAAATTGCTCAGCCCACAACTAAGTGACAATAGTTCGGTTTTACTCAGCTGTATCTCTGCTGGTGCTGGTGACTCTGTGCCTGGCGCCCAGTAGTACCTATCAAATACATAAGAATAAATTATTAAAACAGTAACACAAACGAAATCTGCCAAGTACGCGAGAATAAACATCTTAAAACAAAAGTACTAACGAAAATAAAGAACTTGACTGGAAAATTAAATTACACACAAATTATGATAATCAGTGCTGTTAACGATGTGGCACTGGCGGCAGCTGGCAATGGACTGACTGAAAAGTAGCTGTAGTAACGGTCTCTGACTTGCTTCGAAATACACCAGTCACAGACGAATACTATACACAACGGAATTTATCAAATACATGAGAATAATTCATGAAAACACTACCACCTACGAAATCTACCAAGTACGCGAGAATAAACCTCTTAAAAGTACTAACGAAAATAAAGAACTTGACTGGTAAATTAAATTACACTCAAATCATGGTACTTAGTGCTGTTAACGATGTGGCACTGGCGGCAGCTGGCACTGGACTGACTGATAACTAGCTGTAGTAACGGTCTCTGACTTTATTCGAAATACACCAGTCACAGACGAAGACAATACATAACGGTATTTATCAAATACATGAGAATAAACCATTAAAACACTACCACCCACGAAATCTGCCAAGTACGCGAGAATAAAGTTCGTAAAACAAAAGTACTAACGAAAATGAAGAACTTGACTGGCAAATTGAATTATACTCAAATCATGATACTTAGTGCTGTTAACGATATGGCACTGGCGGCAGCTGGCACTGGAGTGACTGATAACCAGCTGTAGTAACGGTCTCTGACTTGTTTCGAAATACACCAGTCACAGACGAAGACTATACACAACGGTATTTATCAAATACGCGAGAATAAACTATTAAGGCACTACCACAAACGAAATCTGCCAAGTACGCGAGAATAAACCTCTCAAAACAAAAGTACTAACGAAAATGAAGAACTTAACTGGCAAATTAAATTACCCACAAATTATGACACTTAGCGCTGTTAACGATGTGACCCTGGCAGCGATTGAGAGTCTTGTCATATTTTATTTAAATTCTGCTGTTTACAACATTGTCAGCGTTTAATAGGCATGTTAGGGCTGTACGTAGGTGGGATATACTGAAGTTAGACGTGTGGGCACTGATTTTACAATATTCACAGTAAACACATTTCGTTATATTTACGAAAACATTTCGTATTTTGATATAATCATGTCATTAAACGTAGGATGTATGTTAATAGGCATCACCTATTCCACAGGGAATACTTTATTTGTGACATTATATGTTTCTCATCTGGATAGCAGTCAAAAGGTCATGTTGTAACACCACTCCAAGTGTTAACAAACATGTAAAGAAAGGTCTGCTTACTATACTTAAAACCACTGTCAGACTTTCTCCACATTTAAGGATATTACTTTCGTGTGACATACTTGTTTTCTTGTCTGAGCTGTTACATTGGAGAAATAGTTTATTGGGGATTAAATATTAATGTATGCTAGCTGTTTTATCTATTGAAACTAATGTTGGGTTTCTTAAGAAGAGAGATAAGTGGAGGAAGTTTGTTTTATCGATGAATCGATGAAGTGATACTTCAATGTGAAAATTGCAGGATTAGTTTTTTTTTTTTTCTACTTTCCAGATTTTTCATAACGACTGATTTTTCTGCGTACATTCTGTACTAGTATGTTATTTAGGAGAGAGATCTACTTAACTTTTCAAGATGTCAAGCGATATATCTATGACAAAACTGCAGAAACAGTCTAAAATATTGTCACGTTGCAATGGAAGTAGGCTTGACTTTGAAGGCAACTAAACACAGCACTTATACTGAAAGCACGTTTATTACGAACTCAACATACACGCAGCACTGACTGCCTCTCAGACAGATTGCTCTGCTATTTATACACAGACAGAATTTACCAGAAATTAGAAGAACAGTTAACATAAGAAACAAGTAGAATTTACAAGTGAACATAAGAAAGATGTAGAAACTTCTGGAATTGTAAATTACAAAGAAATAAATTTTTGGCCGTGGGCGGGATTGAACCGGCGACCTTCTGCTCCGCAGTTTTTTTTTTTACTAAACACAGCACCTTTTTTTTTTTTTTTTTTTTTTTTTTTTTTTTTTTTTTTGGTGAAAATAAACGGTGTTGCTCCATTTCGCAGTTCCCAAAGATTAAGACAACACAGTGGAGGCCGTCATCTTCTTGACGTAAATTTGAGCCCAGTTATATCCACAACACAATAAAAACCTTATGATTAAAATGAAAAGGTTTCTTAGTTTCCTCAATAAATAAATAAAACTAAATTAGTCTTCCGAACGAAGAAGTGATCATGGAAATTAAATACAAGTTCCGAACACTTAAGTGTGTAGAAAGGCACTTCCTGAAACACGATGCACACTTCTATGCCAAAATAAATTATCACACGAAATAAGAAGAAATTAAAATTGAAAAACTGTGAAAAGAAGTAGACCTTCCAAATCAATAAAACAGTATAACAGAAGCTTCCATTTACGATATAGTAGAACGTTACAATTTCACTTTTGCAGTAGGTGCACACAAAACACGAAACTGCTATCTATGCAGTCAGGTCACCATAACTTTTTGATACGCATGATCAAGTGCAACCTGTAAAAACTTAGCATACCTATCAGCATAACCAGCTCGTTCCTTTTCCTTGCACAGTCCGTCCCAGAGAAAAGTCAAATAGTCCAAGTGCCCGGTCGTCATAAGGGAAAAGAGACAGTGAACCGTGTGTCCTAGCAACCAGAGTGTTGCATTCTTCTTCGTCTGAGGATAGGGGTAGAGTTGCATCCTCTATTGTCACACTTTCCAAGGGGAGGCGGTTGATGAGGCGAACCATGTCCCTGGCGGTATTCGACACCTCGATGAACTTGGGACACACGAAACGGTGAGCTATCGTGTCCTCCGCACCGCAGATCTCACACTCGCCGGTGCGATGGTGACGGATGGCGTGCAGTTTGGAGTTAGTGACCACGGTGCGATTAACCACCTTGTACCACGTGGCGCGCACTGTGGCAGGGAGGGCGGTGGCGGAGATGTTCTTCCAGACGGCTCTCCAGTCTACGTCTGGCAGGCGCGCTTCCCACCTGTTCCTGCCGGGAGTCCCTCGAAGTTCTTTCACTAGCTTGCGGACGTCGTTTGCTCGCCGGGTGGGATGCGAGATGTAGCAATTGTGAAGGAAGAAGAGGCGGACGTACCGAAGAGGAGGAGGGATGCCGTCGAGCGACACGGGGGCGACCAGCGAGGGCGGCCGATACCTACTGAAGAGCGCGGCGGTGGGGCCGGCGGGCAACGCGCGGGCCACGGCGCGGGTCCTCTTCAGGAAGAGCGCGGCGCACTTGCAGCGGAAGTCGGCCAGCCCGAGGCCGCCCTCCGCCGGGGGCAGGGTGCAGGTGGCCAGGGAGACCTTGAAGAACTCGCCCCTCCACAACATCCAGTACACGGCACGTTGGATGGCGCGTTCCAGCTCCGCCGGTACCGGCAGGATGGCATACAGACCCATTGTCAAAGGGCAGCCTTGGCGCACCGACCGGCTGATGGAGATCCGTTCCGTCCGTGACCCATTAACGCTGACGCTCGACGTGCCCGTGCCTAGCATATTACGAACGATGGCGGAAAACTTCGTCCCAAATCCCATTCTGGCCATAACCTTCATCAGGTACGTGTGCCTGATTCGGTCGAAGGCGTTCTTGAAATCCACAAGTAAGATGGCTGCACTGTTCATTCGATCGCCTTTGACTGAGCCTATACAGTCCCTATAGGCTAGGACAGCATCGAATATATTTCTGTCAGGGACTGCACACGACTGATATTCGCTAATCACCTTCGACAACATGGGTTTAAGACGGCCAGCTACGCATCGAGCTACAATCTTATAGCCCGTCTTCAGCAGTGTAATGGGTCGCACAGTGTCAATACTCGGATTTTGGTACTAGTACGATGTTTCCTTCAGTAAAGTCCGGCGGTATAGTGATCCCATTCTGAATTTCTGTAACGATGGTCTTTATAACGTCACCAACAAGATAGAAATATTTGTGATAAAATTCGGCAGGGATACCGTCGATACCTGGGGATTTCCCTTTAGGGCTGCGTTTGACAGCGTCTTCCAATTCGTCGAGCGTGAAAGGTTCATTGATGTGTGCTCGGTCAGCCCTCGTTAGAACGTGCGGAACTTTCTGGATGAGCGTGCGTAAGGATCCAGCGTCGACATCGGTGTCTGTGAACAGCTGTTGGAAGTAGCAGCGTACGTCTTGCTTGATAACTCCGACATCCGTCGTCCGTTGCCCGTTGCGAGTGACCCACGAGTCGATGTGGAGCCTCTCCCGCCTCTTCCGTTCCCTGTTGAGGTGGTAGAGAGACAGAGGTTCGCCCGTAACGACCCCGACGGGCTGGCTGCGAACGACCAGTCCGTCACTGCGGCGCCGCAGGTCGGCCAGGAAGCGCGCCTTGTAGCGCTTCAAGTCGGGCAGCAGGTCGGGGCGGTCCGCGAGGTCCTGCAATCACTGCTGGTAGAAGCTGGAAGTCGCCCTGCGCCAGTGCGCCGCCTCGCGGCTGTACTCCTTCAGGAAGGACCGGAGGGCTGGCTTCGCCGTCGCCACCCACCACTCGATCGTGCTGCCGGCGTCGCTCCTGTCCCGCAGTAGCTGGCGCCAGACGGTGGTGAGCTTCGCTGTCAAGCTGGCATCGTCGAGAAGGCTGCAGTTGAACTTCCACAGGTTCCGGCGACGCGGGGTGGGAAGTGTGGGCAGCGCGACGCGTAGGATGTAACTGCAGTGGTCGGAGAACGCGACTGGTTGGACGACGGTCGCCGCGACGTGGCCCGGGAGGTCGGCCGACACGTAGATCCTGTCGAGGCGGCTGTGGCCCGTCGGGTAGAAGTACGTGTACTCCGTCCTGGGCGGGTTCAGCACGCGCCACGAGTCCTTCAGGCGGTAGCTGTCGACCAGGAGGCGCAACTCCTGGCTTCTGTTCGGTCGGGGCACCTGATCGACGTCGGCGAGGACGGCGTTGAAGTCGCCTCCCATAACCAGTTGGTCGGTATTTCGTCGCAGGAGTTGGCATACCTCTTCTCCGTAAAAGCGGCGTCTCGCAAATTTATCGGAGCAGGGGGCATACACGTTCAGAAACAGAATACCATTAATAGTACAAGCTATTGCGTGACCGTGTGGTAAATACTCGATATCCTGTGCCATTAGGTCGGGACAAAGTAAAATAGCAGTTCCGGTTTCACGTTCAGGGGGCACATTATCAATAATCGTAAACTTGCTTATCCAACTCAATGCCTCACGCGTCACTTCCTGAAGAAAAGCGACGTGACATTTGTGAAACAACAGAAAGTCTTCAAGTGCCAGTGCTTTATATGGGCTTGTCATCTTGTTAACATTAACTGTTATAACGTTACAAAGTCTGGTGTTAAAAGTCATAACAAAAAAAGACAAACATAGTACTACAAATTGTCCAGTCTAAAAACAGACAAAAATGGTGCTTGAAAGCGTTAAAAATCCATCATACCGGTACCCAGATTGTGCACGAAATGAAACAGCAGCATAGTCAGTACTGGACAGACACGAACACCACGCACATCCACCGGCATTATAGAAGACACGGAATAAAATGTCACCTGACACACAAGGAAAGACCCCAACGAGGTATGTTTGTTCGAAAAAGGTTTTCAGTCTACGAGTTCCCACCGACACACACATCCATAAGCGTAAAACTCAGCAATTGGAAGCATCCAAAGCAGAATGCACGAACCCGTATCCAGTGTAAAGCATAACACTCCGGAAACACATGAATAACGTGTGAAAAGTGTCGTAAGATGATGGCACGACGCACTGTCACGGTCACTGTCTAGACGCGCCAGTAGTGTCGGGCGCGCCCCCTGGTGTCGCCCCGTGTCCGTCGCTACTGGTTGGGCGCGGGCGGCGGCCGCTCCTTTCCGGAGTCCTGCGCCGCTTCCGCCATCGGCACATCTGCACGAGGGTTCGGGCCGGAGTCGAGTCCAGACGTCCGCACTCGTCGTCCCGGACTTTCCTTCAGTTTCCTCTTCCCAGACAACTGCGAAGATGTAGGGTCCTGGTGGGGCGAAGCGTCCATCTTCACGTCGGGCTGCGAGGTCGACTTTTCCAGGAAGTCCTTCAGCTGCCGCACGGTCTGCTCGAGCTTACCGGCCGAGGGGCCGGCCTGGTGGTCTAGTTGGCTGTGCGCGTCGCCGGGCCGCCGTCGCCGTGCTGGGTTCGAGTCCCGCGCGGCGTCCCTCGTGGAGTATGACGCGGTCTTGTGCCGGGACTTGTTCCTGCTGCTGCTGCTGCGCGACTTGTACCGCCTTCCGGGGGAGGGGCTGCGACACATCAACACGGCACGGCGTACCTCCGGGGAGCGGGAGGCGCTGCTGCTGCGGGAGCGGTGGCGCTGCGCGCTGCGGTCGCGCCGCGGCTTCGGTTCCTCCTGGACGACGGGGGCGGCGCCGTCCTGAGGCGCCTGCTCCACCGGAGTGTCGGCGGCGGGTAACTGGGCCGTCGGCTCTTCAATCGAAACTGCGGGGGCGGCCGGTTGTCCGCCCTCGGGGTCGGACGGTCTCTCCTCCACACACTCGGAGGCAGTCGACACTGAGGGGACGGCGACGTCTGCCGCACGATGCTCAGATCCCGACTCGGCGGCAGACACCTCGGGAACGACGGATTCCGTGGCGGCTTCGAGTCCTGTGCTCGCGTCGGCTTCCTGCAGGGGACGCTCGGACGCTGCGTTCCGTTCGGCGTCGACTTCGTCCGCCCACGACAGGTGCTGTGCTGCGCCGATCTCTTCCGCGTCCAACGGCGCCTCTTGCGTTGCGGGATCGTCGTCCGCTGCGCGTCGTGCGGGGGTGGGTGCGACGCCGAGGGCGACCGACGCGTACGTCGCGCCGCCATCGCCGGCCGGCAGCTGCACAGGGCCCTGCCTGCGAGGACACTTGTTCCGCACGTGGCCGACGGCGTGGCAGAACGAACACGTCTGCGGTTGGCCGCTGTATGTGATGAACGCGCGGTTGCCGCCCATCATGAGGAACGATGGGATGTGTTGTCGTACCACCATCCGGACGCTGCGGATGCCGTTGTCTACTTGATATATATAGGCCGTAGACCATTTTTCCTTGGTCACGGAGTACACGGTTCCGAACGGCGCTAAACTGCGAGAGATGGTTTGATTCCTCGTCTCGAACGGCAAGTTGAAAACTCTGACAGTTCTAAGTCCGAACCCTGCATGAGAAAGCTGAACGCTACTCACAGTACCGTCGAGATGTTTGAAGGAACGAGTACCACCGTTTGCATTCACCAGTTCGTCACACATTTCGGAGGTCGGTAATTTCAGAAATAACGCGTTTAGAAAAACTTCTAGTTGCAAGCCGAGAAGGTCCGTTTCTGAAATTTTCAGTTCTTCCGATATCCACCGATGAATTTCGTACGCGGAGGGGCGGGGAACAGAACGATCGAACGTACATTAAATATTGTTCTGTCTGTCTTCGGAATCCATTAGTTACAAACAGGTGTTAAACACCAAACAACGGAACACGCCGCGAAGACCGCCGCCGACCGCCTCGAAGCACACTTGTTTGCACTGCCCGGAGAGCGACGTGCTCAGGCGGGCAGCCAAACAAGGACTCAACATACACGCAGCACTGACTGCCTCTCAGACAGAGTGCTCTGCTATTTATACACAGACAGAATTTACCAGAAATTAGAAGAACAGTTAACATAAGAAACAAGTAGAATTTACAGGTGAACATAAGAAAGATGTAGAACCTTCTGGAATTGTAAATTACAAAGAAATAAATTTTTGGCGGTGGGCGGGATTGAACCGGCGACCTTCTGCTCCGCAGTCCGTGACGCTATCCCCTGCGCCACACCGGAAGTTGGTGTTCGTGGTCTCTTGCGGCATTGCTTCCTCTCCTGGAGAAACAGCGACCCGCTGTTATGATCCCTGTGGAGCCAGCTGCAATGTCCTGGATCTTGACCGTGTCATGGGTCCTCTGTATGACAGTTCAAGAGAATCCTTCCTTTCTCCGCGATTATCGACGACAGACGTTCCTGTCGTGGCTTCATCAGGAACATTACCGTCCTTAAAGTCCTTAACCAAGAGGCCATTGTTGTCTACCTGCTCTTCAGGTTCGTAGTAAGGCTACATGCGCAGGACGTGAACAATGTCTCTTCGTTTTTGACGTTTCGACGACGGCTCATAATCCTCAACTTCGTATGTGACTTCTGACAGGCGGCGTATAACACGATACGGACCAAAGTATCGCTTCAATAACTTTTCTGACAGTCCAACCTTCCGTACAGGGGTAAAAATCCATACCAGATCTCCTGGGCTGTACACAACAGGTCGGTGCTTGTCGTTATACCGCTGACGGTCCTTCTCCTGGGCGTCCAGTGTCCGTATGCGAGTCAGCTGTCTTGCTTCTTCGACCCTGGTGATGAGCTATTTAACATGGTCATCCGGAGTGTCGTATCAGCTTCACGGCCTTGGAGCAGGAAAAACGGAGTGAAGCCTGTGGTGTCTTGTCTTGCGGTATTGTAAGCAAATGTCACGACTGGCAGAATTGTATCCCAATCCTTCTGCTCAACATCGACGTACATCGACAGCATGTCGGCTAACGTCTTGTTAAAACGTTCCGTAAGACCATTGCACAGTCGTGTGCACAGCGAACGCGCGGAAAAAATAAAATAAAGAAGAAGAGAGAGGGAGAGAGAGAGAGAGAGAGAGCAAACAGTTTGACTAGACACCACTACGGTCGGGGGTTCGAATCCCCCCTCGGGCATGGATATTTGTGCCGTCCTAGTTCGTAAGTAGTTCATAAGTAGTTTGTAAGTTTAGGGACTGATGACCCCGTAGTTAAGTCCCATAA
Organism: Locusta migratoria; assembly: GCA_026315105.1. Taxonomy (NCBI): domain Eukaryota; kingdom Metazoa; phylum Arthropoda; class Insecta; order Orthoptera; family Acrididae; genus Locusta; species Locusta migratoria. Next base: position 408,412,092 of record CM048749.1, read on the forward strand.
ACTATACAAACATTTGAACATTTGATGACCATTTGTCTGAGGATGGTATGCAGTTGTCATTCTGTGGATCATGTTGCACCGTGAAATTACCTCTGATACTAGTTTTGACTGGAATACTTTTCCACGATCAGATATCATGACACGTGGTGCTCCATGCTTCAAAATAATGTCTTCTACAAGGAATGTAGCGATCTCTGGAGCTTCTGCGGTCGGCACAGGTTTGGTGACAGCGTAGCGTGTGAGGTAGTCAGTGCAGACTATTATCCATCGGTTACCGGTTGTCGACTTCGGGAACCTCCCTAAAAGATCGATTCCAACTCGGTGTAATGGAGCTGCTGCCGGCGGAATCGGTACGAGATGTCCTGGAGGTAATTGCGGCACATGCTTCCGTCGCTGGCACTCTTTGCAGTGACTCACATAGTGCTTGACACATCGGTAGAGACCTTTCCAGTAATACCTGCGTCTGATTCTGTCTAGGGTCTTCACGGATCCCAGATGACCGGATATAGGAGCATCGTGGAAATATTTGAGAATAGCTGGCTGGAGATGAGCTGGAACAGCAAGTAGCCATTTGGGGCCCAATGGATCGTAGTTGCTCTTATACAATGTTCCGTTTATAAGTTGGAACTCTCCATTGGTCGGTTCTCCTTCCTCCAAGGCCTCTATCGTTTTTAATAGTGCTGGAGCTTCCCTCTGTTCAGCTGCAACGTCATCTATTTCAGCGAGAGCTCAAATTTCATTAATGCTGTTGTGTTCCACTAATGGATTCCTCGAAAGGCAGTCGGCATCCTTGTGTTTGCGACCGTTCTTGAATACCACTGTGACATCGTACTCTTGGGGTCTTAGTGCCCATCTTGCTAGTCGACCCGATGGAGCCTTCAAGCTAGTCAGCCAACACAAAGAATGGTGGTCTGTCACGACGGTGAATGGTTTGCCGAATAAATACGGCCGGAACTTGTTGATAGCCCAGATAACCGCGAGACATTCTTTTTCAGTTGTAGAGTAGTTTATCTCGGACTTTGAGAGTACTCTTGACGCATAGGCTATCACTTTTTCGGCACCTTCCTGAACTTGTACAAGCACTGCACCAATCCCACTGGCGTCTGTGTGAAGTTCCGTTTCTGCATTCTCGTCGTACAAGGCTAGCACTGGCGCGGAAGTTAGAGCCTCCTTAAGTGCCCGGAAAGCTCTTTCTTCTGGCTCATCCCAGTAAAATTTGGCGTCTCCCTTCAGAAGTTCTTGTAATGGACGTGCCTTTTTACAAAATCCTTTTATGAAACGGCGGTAGTATGAGCACAGCCCGAGAAAACTTCTCACATCACGAATGTGCTGAGGAGTTGGAAATTCTGTGACTGCCCTTACTTTATCTGGATCAGGACGAACACCATCTCCGTTGACTAGTTGTCCCAGGATTTGTATCTCTTTGGCGAAGAAGAGGCACTTCTTTGGATTGAGGTGGAGACCTGCAGCCTGAACACACTTCAACACAGTTGACAAGCGACTCAGATGTTCTTCAAATGTTTTCGAGAAAACGACAATGTCATCTAAATAGCAGAGACACGTCGTCCACTTAAGGTGTCGAAGCAAGTTGTCCATCATACGTTCGAATGTGGCTGGAGCATTACATAATCCAAATAGCATTACTTTAAATTCATAGAGGCCGTCAGGTCTAATAAAAGCCGTCTTCTCCCTGTCGGCTTCATCAACCTCGATTTGCCAGTAACCTGTCTGCATGTCCATAGTTGAGAAGTATGTAGCTTCTTTCAAGCAGTCTAAGGTGTGGTCAATACGCGGCAGTGGGTAGACATCTTTCTTTGTGAATCTGTTCAGCCGCCGATAGTCGACACAGAATCGCCACGTGCCATCCTTCTTCTTTACGAGGAACACTTGAGACGACCAAGGACTCTCCGAAGGTTGAATATTGTCATCTCGCAACATCTTCTCCACATCCTCCCGAATTATCCGTCTTTCAGCTGGCGACACTCTATACGAACGCTGGCTAATTGGCGGATGATCCCCAGTATTGATCCGGTGCTTTATCGTGGGCCGTTTCGTCTGACTTTTCCCCTGCTGAGGAGTGAATGCATCCGAAAATTGGCGTAGTATACCTAACACCCGCTGGCGTTGTTCCTTGGTCAGTCCAGGCCTTATGGCCAGTTCCACGTTTGTTTCCTCCAACGTGTTGTCCGTACTAACAGCAGGACATGGGTCTTCATCGATGACGTTGAGCTCACCGTCCTGGATTGGTTCAGCTGTCCTGATACACATTCCCTTGGGGATAAGTTGTGACTGCTCGTGACAATTTGCGATCCAAATCTCTCCTTGACCACCGGTAATGCTTATGATAACCGCTGGTATGTAAATTTCTTTTGTGAGCCTGATAAACTTTTTACTATCAACAAGAACTTCACAGTTTAACCAGTCATCTGTGTTTGTGACTGCAACTCTTCTTATTGTCAACGGCGGTATCGTCACATTGCCAACGACGAATAACTAATCAGAAGATTCTGTATTACGCGTATCCGGCGGAACAACTGCTTCAATTTGCAGCTCAGATCGTCCACAGTCAATGATAGCTTGGGATGCCTGAAGGAAGTCCCATCCGAGGATGACATTGTGACTACATTCTGATAACACGACAAATTCAAACGGCTGCGTCCTGTTGTTGATGGTTATACTTGCGACACAAATTCCTGCTTGATGGACGTACTTTCCATTCGCGACCTTCAGCACAGTTGTCCCCGTATCACAGAACATTGTCTTCTTTAGTGTGCGGCGGTGATTATCCCACAATACAGAAAAAGAGGCTCCTGAATCAACAAATGCCCGGTAATGTTGGCCGTCGATGAGATTTCCCGACATCTTAGCGACTGTCGTTCGTGGAGGATTTTCATCTGCGGCGACCTCACCTCCGTAGATGGTCGCCTCGCTTAGTTTTCCTTGGCGCGGAGGCTAGGGGAGCGGCTGGTACCTCTGTACGGCGACGTTGAACGGTTGCGCCGCGTCGGGGAGCGACCTCGTCTAGGGTACGGCGATGGGCTTCTTCCCATAGGTCGACTGAATTCATCAGCAGGTGACTGTCTGGGATAGAACTGCTCCGACGGCTGACGTCTTGCGGCAAAATAATCATCGAATACTCGCCTCCTCTCTCTGCAGTAGCGTACGACATGTCCAGGGCGTCCACAGTGGAAACACAGCGGTGTGTTGTCTTCTTTCCTCCGGACGTCTGTTCTTCTGCGGGGCGTCATAGTTACCGGGGGAGCTGGCTGTGGTCGCGCCGGCCGGTTCATGGGCTGCCGTTTGGCGGCTGCAGCGTAAGTCATAGCAGGGTGACGCCATTCTTCACGTCGGGTGCGATTGACGGCGCAGACAGGAGCTAATGTTTGAAATACCTCGTCCTCAGCGGCGTCGGCTCCCTCGTGACTTACAGGGCTCATATCCATGGGCATAATCTGACGCTCGCTGGGTCTAATAGTACCGGCTGCCATGCACTGTTGTAATTCTTCTCTCACGATTTGTCGTATGAGGGAAGCGAAGTCATGCTGGTCTTCCACCACGGCCATAGGGACTACAATTGGGAGTCTGTCATACTTCTTGCGTCCAACCCTCCTTTGTTGCATTTCTTCAATACGCTGGCACCACTTGATGAACTCTTCTGTCGTAGCGAAGTCTTTTATCAGAAGAGCTTGGTACATATCTTCTGCAATTCCCTTCATCAGGTGCGTGATTTTGTCCGCTTCAGTCATGTTCGGATTGACTACGTTACACAGGGCCAAAACACTCTGTATGTTTGATTGTGTCGGCTGACCATGTCGTTGGGCCCGGTTCTTCAGTTGTTCTTCCGCCGAGCGGATTTGCTGCTGGCGGTCTCCAAACGTCTTCTTCAGCTCCTCCTGGAACGTCTCCCAGTCATTCAACTTGTCTTCGTTGTTCTCGAACCATTGCTGGGCTGTTCCGTCCAGATAGAAGTAAACGTTGGCCAAGCACATCGTATGATCCCACCTGTTGTACTTGGCGACTCGGTCGAACCCTTTTAGCCATTTGTTTGGGTCCTCTCCAGCGTCTCCAGAGAACGCCGACGGGTGCCTGATGTGTAGCCGGCTTACTGTTGGTTTCGTTTCCATAGTTCGTCTGATGATACGGACTCTTGGAAGGACGTACTCGGTATATCCTTTGTATTCCGGTTCCAGTCCGTGTAAGCGACGGCTTTTACGTTGCCTTATCGGAGCCACGGTGATGCAGCTGTTGCACAGTGTACCCGGCGCCTCCACCAAACAATGTCACGTTGCAATGGAAGTAGGCTTGACTTCGAAGGCAACTAAACACAGCACTTATACTGAAAGCACGTTTATTTCGAACTCAACATACACGCAGCACTGACTGCCTCTCAGGCAGAGTGCTCTGCTATTTATACACAGAGAGAATTTACCAGAAATTAGAAGAACAGTTAACATAAGAAACAAGTAGAATTTACAAGTGAACATAAGAAAGATGTAGAACCTTCTGGAATTGTAAATTACAAAGAAATAAATTTTTGGCGGTGGGCGGGATTGAACCCGCGACCTTCTGCTCCGCAGTCCGTGACGCTATCCCCTGCGCCACGCCGAATTGTAATCAAAATTTTACTTGAAATTTACCGGGTCCTGTCACGGTCTGCCAATTCTTTTTATGTAATATTGCGCTCTTTAACCTAACGAGGTGTTGGAGTGATTGTTGATGTTCGGGGCCGCTTTTGAAGTTTCACTCGCGTTGTAATATTACGGGGAAGTACTTTGTCAGATCAGGCACATTTAAATAATTTTATAAATAACAGACTTAAAAAAAACGCGGTGGAATCAAACTTTAAACTTTAGTGGCGGTGGTGATTTGGAATAAAAGCAACATCTGAGCACAATATTACATAAATAAACTAACAGATTGTGTGGTTACCTTTTTTTATCGAAATATTGGCATCAAGTTGACTGGATATTAGCGGATGAGGCTGTAAAAATCTTGCTGCATTTTTTAAAATGATTCTTGGTTTGCTTAGAGCAGATTGTGCTAATTGAATAACTGTGAAGGCTGTTTAAATCGATCGGACTTCGTTTAATTCCGAAGATTTCCTGGTGAGCATTACAATAAAGTCACGTTCGTGAAGGTTACACGTAATGAATTCTAGAAGTTTCTAGCAAATTGCAGATACAAATCCAACAACGACTCCAAGCATCATGTTACATAATCAAAACTACTGCTGGAAAAATAGAAACACTTCATGAATTATCAAAATGTGGGTCATTTTAAATAAGTAAAATTTTCAATAGAACTTATTATATTTTCATCATATTTCACGGAGAAAACGATATCAGGCACACTTACATTTGGTAGTGAAGAAATTCCTAACGTGCTTCTGTCCTCTTCGAGTAATAAAAAACATGAAAGACGAAGTTTACAACCGCATTCTGGGCAGCTCGTATATAGATGAACATGAAAAATATATGAAGAGCGTAATTAGCTAGCAGAGAAAGCGGTGGTCAGCCACATGCGTCGCAGATATATTTTTTACTGAATAAAACATTCAATGTAATACTACAACCCATAAACTAAATAAAGGAATTGATATGATGCTGTGTTAAAGATAATAACAATTGAGAATAAACATTTGTTGCGATGAAATATCTACTTTGCAGACGAGTGTTCATCACTTTAAGCACCTTGCCCACAGATGGCACCATCATCAGAAAACTAAATATTGCATTATTTTAAATTCAATTTTCGTGTTATTTTGGGGAACTTTCGCAAAAACTATGTAGCTCCTTCACCCAAACGACATACCAGTATACGATGTATGGAATGTGGAAAAAGGCACCGAACTAATTGAGGTAATTCAAAATGTTGTTACTAAAGTTTGTGAAAACCATGGCACGTCGTTAAATCCTTGCAAGAGGAATTGACGGCCGTAAAATCTATCTTAAGTGCTCACCCACAGTAGGCATGACGCACCTACGTCAAATGTGACACAGAACCGTGATCACACCCGACTGCGCACTGACCTCTCACATTTGACCTTAAACCAGGGCTCTCCGAGTAACTTATCCACTGAAAAATCTGAAAATAATTACCGAATTTTGCCCACATGTGATCTCAGTAAGACTGGCAAAGAAATTTCGCCGAAAACACAGTCAGGAGTGCGTGAAAATTCAGAAAATTCTGAGGTGATGAACGAGAGCATGATCAAACAACACCAGTTTCAAATTTCCATTAATGAAAACCGCACAGTACATCCCGTAATTTTCATCCAGTCCTTCAGAGGACTGCTTCCGGAAAATTGGTCCGAAAAGAGGAAAATTCGCTTTTTGGTAGATTACATACAAGGTGAGGGAGCAGAGTGGGCGTCAGAAGCCCTGCAAATTTACAATACTTATCAGGAATTCGAGCAGGCATTCTTGGCTACATTCTGGTCCCCAGTAGTTCAAGAAAGATTCCGTAATGAGGTGTATAACCCCCAACCGTTCAATGATAGGTACGGGAGCCTGCGTAGATATTTTGAAAAATATTTTAATAAAGCCAAATTTTTGATGATCCTATGCCCTACCGGGAAGTTTTGCGTGTGTTAATCAACAAGCTAATAATACATTTAAAGTTGCAGCATCGTAACGTGTCAGCTCACAGTTTAGAAAGCTTTCTCGCCATGGTAGATACGCTGGATCTAATTTTTGAAGGTGACGGGGCGGGAAACAGTAATAATCGGTACGGAAACGGGAACAGGTATTTGAATTATGCAAGCAGTCAGCTGATTCCCTTTCACCAGCCACAACAAAATAATCTACAACCCTCGCCACGCCGTCCTTCACAGATGCAACAGCAATCGTTTTTCAATCTGAGACAGCTAAGTCTGCAGCAGACAAACGCTGGCGCGAACAGTAGCAATGCTGCACTCAGTACCCCGAAAAGAGGACAATATTGTAGACGCCGCCGTGAAAATAAGTTCAACCCTGGATATGTCAATAGCAATAACAGATAGTTTGGTAGACATGTTGTTGTATATCCAACCAATTCACAACCACGGTACCAGAATGGCAATAGGTACCCGAATTATGGTAATTGGAATTACTGTTCGAAGTTTCAGAACTTTTCACGACCTCCATCCAGACCACAGAATACGAACCAAGTTCAATCGCGAGCATGACCACTGACACGACGGAACGGACTAATTGGACGCAAAATGAGTCGACGGTGACAATTACCGATGTGACTGACAAATAAAAACACCGCAAAGACAAGCTAATACTCAAACTGATTGGGCTCGTGTCAGGCCCTCCGACATTGAGCGGCAGACGTAGTGAGGGCACAATCCACGTTATGAACATGCTTAAGGTTAGTGATGAGCTACTGCAGGTACCTTCTAACTAACAAAAACGCCTGATATTGTTTACCAATCTCATGTTTTGATAGCTGTAGAAGGAATACCATCTTCTGATCGTATAAATACCGGAGCATCTGTCAATGTACTGTCTTACAGCCTCTTTAAGCGTATTAATCCAGTTTAAAAGTTACCCACTTGTCCTGTCCAAAATTGTAACAGTATTGGTGCTGTTGGAGGCCGGATCTAAACCCGTAAAAGTGCAAACACTTGTTCGATTATACCTCAATTCTGAAATAAACACCTGTTCATTTCTGGTTGTAGATTTTGTAACAGAAGATTGCATTCTTGGTGTAGAATATGTACAAAGTCGAGAAGCCAGGCTAGATTTCAAGGAAGGGAAGTGCTACTTGTCAGTAAACAATTGTGAATGCATTATAAATTTCGTTAAGAAGGAGGTCACCCATGCAATCAAACAAATACATTTGGAAGGGTACCCTTGTCCACAGGAAATAGACTGTGAAACCTATGATTCTATAGCAGAGAAAGTTAGTGAGTCCACAAATGCCACAGAAAATCAAAATTAACAGCTTCATTTACTGAACAGATATATTCTGTTTGATAAAACACCTGGCGTCATTAAAACATATCTGTATCATATGCAGGTCAACCCCATGATGCTTTCTTTAAACAAACCTACTCCATCCCGTGGGCTAAAAAGCCTGCACTAAAAGCTGAAATTAGTAGAATGCTTAGATAGAATGTAATATAACCGTCCATGTCAAAATACTCCAGACCACTCCTTGAAATTTTCAAGACAGATGGCACTGTTCGTGTAGTGCTTCACGCACGTGCAATTAATAAAATTATTTTTCCTGTGAGAACTAGACCAGAAAATTTAGATGAGCAGTTTAAGAAATTTTATAGAGTCAAATATCTATCTAGCTTTGACCTCAAATCATCATATTGGCTAGTTCCGATCTCAGAAGAATCCCATAAACACACAGCCTTTATCTTCTCTGGGCGGTCCTATCAATTCAGTGTTACCTTGTGGATTAAATGTACAGGTGCTAGGACCTGAGCTGCTTGACAGCATAACTATTTATGTTGATGACATCCTTGTGGCTACTTCCACATGGGAAGAATACCTTGCTTTGCTTGAGAGAGTGCCTGAAAAATTTTTGTTAGCGGATATAACAGTAAATCTGAAGAAATCTTAATTTGTCAAAATGGAACTGAAGTTTCTTGGACTTATTATATCGCCCACAGGTATTGTACCTAACCCGAAAAAGATCAAACATATTCAAAATTTTCCAAAACTCCACAATAGAAAACAACTGAAAGCGTTCCTGGGTCTTTCTTCATTCTTTCGTCGCTTCACCCACAGAAATTACTTAACAGTTCTGCTTTGCTTGCACTTCTTCACAAAACTGCACCTTGGAAATGGACAGAACAATGTCAACAGGATTTCGCAAAAATAAGACCTTGTAAACTCAGATATCTTGCATCATCCAGATATGACACAGAACTTCTGCATTGTTGCGGACTCATCCAACTGTGGTCTAAGCATCTCTCGGTTTCACATTTCAAATGACCTTAACCCAAGGACAATCAAAGTCATCAGTTTTGCCAGTCGCACGCTCACCGAGTGCGATAATCCACTACAGAACTTGAACTACTTGCTATTGTGTCGGCTTTCAAAAAATTTCATCATTATGTATTTGGCAAACATACATGAGTCTTCTGTGATCAGCAAGCTCTGAGTTTTCTCATGTCATGCAAGCTTTTACACAACAGACTAAGCCAGATGATTTTGCAGGAATATGACTCCGAAATTAAACACGTAAAACATTCAGACAATGTCGTAGCTGACACACTTTCTCGTCTTCCCCAAGATTTACCAGAGTTTGGGGACTACATTGAATCGAACACAGAATTCAAGGTAATGCTCATGAAGGATGCAGAATTCAGACCATATTATTTAGACATGTGCAAAAACATGCAGGACTTGTAACAGAGAGATGAAAGGCGGAACAAAATCACCGCTCGAATTACAGGAAACCCAGCAGAACCAATACACCAACATTGCAAGCTAAATGGAGAATTTTCTTCGCACAATAGCAACAATGGTTTGTTTGTATTCCGGAATCTCACGAAAATCCTATTATTTGGCACACCCACCGAGTTTGTGAACACTTTGGTACGCAGAAATGCCTCCGAAAACTGAAACAGTACTGTCACTTTCCGAACATGTCCAGAAAAATTCACCATACCTTAAAATCCTGTCTGATTCGTCAGAAATGAAAACCAAATAACCAACCTAGTAAAATGCCGCTTCATTCTATACTACCATATCGACTCTGCAACTCCATTAACACTGCTGGCCCACGTCCGACTGGACGAGGAGATGTCCGATATGTATTTGGCATATATGATGTATTTTCAAAATTTATAAAATTATATGCATTAAAAACCGCAACAGCCAAAGCAATGATCGGACGCTTGGAGCGCGACTACTTTCCCTTCGTCGGCAAACCGGCGACTATCCTATCCGACAATGCCAAAATCTTCACGTGTCAGGCGCGAAAAGACTTCATATGAAGTCATAATTTAAAACATACCATAATTTCACGATACAACCCATCTGCCAATCCTATGGAACCAAAGTTAAGTGAACTAATCCGCTTTATCCGAACCTATGCAGCTAGTAAACAAACACTCTGGGTTGAGTATCTTGGTCTATTCGAACAGGTAATAAACAGCTTACCACTTTACTCCACACCATATACATAGACATACACACACACACACACACACACACACACACACACACAACAATCTGGTATTACAAGACAAAGAATCAAACGAATGGGTTAGACCTATACCAAAGATCCCACGGGAAGAAATAACACTTGAAGAAAAAGTAAGACAAATACTTATAGACTTAACTGTTGCTTCTTTAAAGAGAAAAACATACTATGATAAACAGTTAAAGAGAACACAACAGTTCAAAAGTTGGAGATTTTTTCCTACTTGGAAACCAATGAACACCCTCTGCTATCCTGAAACAAAACAAAAAGTGGCAGTACCTCTACCAATGTTCAAATATTCAAATGTTTGTTAAGCTTGAGGAACTTAACTGCGGGTCATCAGTCCCTATACTACAAACCACTTATGAACTACCTTATACTAAAGACGACACAAATACCCATGCCCGAAGGTGGATTCGAACCCCCGACCGTAGTGGCCGTGCAGACTGTGACTGACGCTGCGCAGACCGCTCGGACACTGCGGCCGCCAGTACCTCTACCATTGGCCTTTCCGCATAGTCAAAATACCACATGAACGCAGTTATTTGTTATCCGCTGTACATTCAGGCAGCAGACGTGGACTGTACCCCCACAAACATTTAAATAAATTTTATGGTTAATCTAAGCTGCTCAGCTGACAAACATAACAGTTTCTTAGTCTAAAAGTCAACAGTTACTAAAAGTGTTATGTATACAGTCAGAACAAAATCTCAACGACGGTAAGTACAAGTCAAACTTAGTATTGGCTGACACAAAATGTTGTCACGTGGGATAATTTCATAATACGTATATTTATTACACTACTTTCACGTGCATTATTGACAAAGAACACTTGACCACGGGCTCCAGTTATTATGATATTCAATTTGTGTATTGCGCGTGTGTGTGTGTGTGTGTGTGTGTGTGTGTGTGTGTGTGTATGAAAGGAGGACGAGTGATTTATTTTTGCGCGTAGTTGTGGAATTTTTTTGTATCATTAAAGGGTGGAGCACACAATGCACACTTCAATTTAATTTCGATTCCGCTACGGGCAGGACATGGTAGAAACTTAGATTGATGAAATATTTGTATTTATTTTTGCCCGTTTGCTTCTAATACGAGCGTATACACACACACACACGCGCGCACACACATATACACAAACACTAGCAAGCAAGCACGCACAACTTACAAGCATAACGCTGCAGACAACATTATTAAACTCGAGCAGTAACCACTCCGCGCTATACAGTCAGCTCACAACAAAAATGGAAACAACGATACTCCGTCACCATAAGCTTATGCGAAAAATAAAGGCCCCTACACACTCTCCGATTTATCGTACGACGAACAAGATGTCCAACGAACCAACCAATTGGTAGCAGCCTACACACGTTCGGGCAAACTGACGGAGTGCCACCTGTTCTGGTGTCTAGTTCAAATGTTCAAATGTTTGTACAGTCTATGGGACTTAACTACGGGGTCATCAGTCCCTAAACTTACAAACTACTTATGAACTACTTACGAACTAGGACGCCACAAATATCCATGCCCGAGGGGGGATTCGAACCCCCGACCGTAGTGGTGTCTAGTCAAACTGTTTGCTCTCTCTCTCTCTCTCCCTCTCTCTTCTTCTTTATTTTTTTTTTTTTTCGGCGCGTTCGCTGTGCACACGACTTTAGGCACGGAAGTTGGTTGGTAAGCGCTACACACGCTACAATTTGTTAGGTGAAATGGTGGGGGGAATCGGAGATCGAGTGGTCAGGCAAAACCAATCGGCCTGCAAGGAAAGTTGGTCGGTTAGCGCCTAATTCCGCCCAATTTATCGGGTGACCAACTAATTGGTCCAATAAGTCGAATCGTGTGTAGGGCCCTTAAGGAACACGCAATTTAATTTTTAATCAGCTGATTAGATCCTTTAACGAACAACAACACGGTCTAACATACCAGTCACGACACTCGAGTGAATATTTGTCACCCACAAGGGTAGACCTTGATTACCCACCACGACAGCAGCGCACCATGCGGCCAGCAGGGGACCCTAGTGAGCTGGCGGTATTTCCTGTGCTGTACGTCTCGTTACTGGTAGCTTATATTCGTTTTCGTGATGCTGTCCGCAACGGGGAACGCTTATAGCCTAATAAAATATAGTACCAGCCAGAAAAAATACCTCATTTGTCTGTATTCAGTTTTCCTGAAGACAGTGAGAGGAATGTAACAATCATTCTGCTGAAAAGTTTCCGTTACGATTCACCTGAAAAATGCATGTGATAGTTTGACCTTTCTGGGAACAGAAAATGACACCTGGTCTATATAGATAATTAGGTACTGCAGTTTGGATGAAAAAATGCTTATGATAGGCCTAAGCTACGAAGTAAGATTCTTAAGAATATGTTACAAAACTCTGAAACCGTATATTTTTCTAAAAAAATTGAAAGTTCAGAAAGTAAGATGGAGACTACCTAGGAAGGTATGCAAATGCCCAATATTTGTAGAAAATATTTACACCAAACTCAAATCTGGGCGTCAGTTGTCATTGATTTGATTTGATTTGATTTTTCCAGGGAAGCCAAAACAGTCTTGGTCCAACCCGCTACTGCCCGCACCGAAACTTAGTTTATTGTGCGGTATCGCTCCCTGTATATTTAGTAAATCCAACCAGTGCCTTTGAACAGTGCAAAGAGTTTCTTTACCAGTTTTTTATTAGACACAATTTCTTCAGGTCTGGTTGTCCCAAATATTCTGTGCCTTTTATTCTCCAATGCAATGAATTCGAAGATTAGATGTGATGCAGTTTCATCACCTTCATCACAGATCCTACATTTAGGGTCCACTTCTGTTATTCCCATTGTACGTAGGTTTTTTTTTAAATTCCCATGGCCTGTCAGCAATCCAACCATAAGTCTAATCTGTCTCCTGTTCAGGGCCAGGATTGCAGAGCTTCTTTTAAAACTTGGCTTTGGGATGTTTTTGTTGGTAGACTTTGGTCCAATATTCTACGTGCTGTCTTTTGAGCCAGTTACGTAGCTCCAATTTGATCATTGCCTTGGTGATTGTCAGGACAGGTTCCGGTCCAATAAATGGAGTCTCTGCCCCCATCTTGGCTAATCTGTCGGCAACTTCGTTGCCACTGATACCCGAGTGGCCAGGGACCCACAACAGGTTTGCTCTATTGCTTTCCCCTAACTCCACCAAAACCCTGTGACATTCTGCAACAATTTTAGATCTTGTTGCAGGAGCTACCAGTGATCTCAGGGCTGACTGGCTGTCTGAATAGACATAGATGCTACGATCTTTGTAGCACCTACGCAAATTCTCCTCCACACACGCCCTGATGGCATTGATTTCGGCCTGGAATACTGGGGCCAGTTTCCCTAAAGAGATGCCACCCTCCGGTCTTGACTGCACCCTGCATACCCCGTCCCCAACGCCTTGGTCAGATTTTGACCCATCAGTGAACCAGACAATATCCCCCGTACGGTGTGGAACTATTTTCTCCCTCTGCTCCCTACTTCCAATTGTTATATTGAAAGGTTTGTTGAAGCAGTATGGGGTTATAATATTGTCGGATGGCATTTCCCCAACCTTTCCTATATTTACCTCACTCACTATTTTAGTATGTGATTCTGGATATCCCAAAGAGTTCCAGTTGTTGCCAGATTTGAGGCTGTATGCACCAGCCGCTGCCTCCAACTTGACCCAAAGGTGTAATGGGGGCATATCCAGCATGGTTTCCATCCCAGCAGTTGGTGTGCTGATACTTCGCCTGTTATGGCTAAGCAGGCTAATCTCTGCACCTTACCAAGCTCCTTAGCAGCAACCGGCTCTTCTACCTTCTTCCACCACACCATCGCCCCATAGGTGATCCTGTGTCTAATCACTGTGGTGTATATCCAGTGCATACCCTTGGGGCTCAGGTCCCAATTTTTGCCACAAGCTCTCCTGGTACTCACAAGAGTACCTTTTGCCTTGGAGCAAATATTCCTGATGTGAGGGGTCCATGTCAGTTTCTCATCTAGGGTAACCCCTAGATATTTCACTGTCCCCGTCATAGGTAGCGCTTCATTGAAAAGCTTTAGATTCCAACTTGAATGTTGGATGTGCTTTTATATGAATGATACAACAGTTTTCTTAGGACTGACCCCTAGATCCTGTTTTCTGCACCAGTCTTGCACAATGTCCAACGCACCTTGTGCCATATTCTTCACTGTGTCAGCAAATTTGCCAAGTATTACTATGACAAGATCATCGGCGTATCCTTGGTAAAAGTACTGCCTAAAGTTTAATTCACCAATGAGATTATTCACCACTAGATTCCACAATGAAGGGGAAAGAACTCCTTCTTGTGGGCAATCCCTGTGGGCAATCCCAATGTTGATTACCATTTTTTCATTCATCATGGTAGCTTCTACCTTTCTTCCACTGAGCATGGCCCTAGTCCACCTACATATAGTGGTCCCTAGGTCATGCACCTCTGCTGCCCTAACCATGGAATCGAAGGTCGTGTTGCTAAAAGCCCGCTCGATGTCCAGGAAGATACAGAGGGCTATTTCCTGAAAGTGTAGTGCTTTCTCCACCATCCCAACGAGTTGGTGGAGAGCTGTCTCACATGATGTACCTGGTTGATATGCATGTTAGTTTGAATGTAGAGAAGCCCTACTTATCCTCCTTTCTCCAACATGCACATTAACCACCATTTCCAATGTCATAAGAATGAAGGAGGACAGGCTGATTGGTCTCGTATCCTTGGCCTTGGTATGATCAATTCTCCCTGGTTTAGGAATGAAGACAACCTTCACTGCCCTCCAGGCATTCCTGCTGCTAGGCTAATCCTGAATAACCTGCATAGGAATCTAATGAGATTTTCTTCCGCTTGTTGCAGGAGAGCTGGAAAGATTCCATCGGGGCCAGGTGAACAGGTTGAAATATTCCCACCGCCCATCGGACCTTACTGAGATCGACACACTCCGTGGCCAAATCCCAGTCCTGTTTGCAAATACTTGAGAACTGTTTCTCTTAGGTATACTCCCCATCCTCCTTCCTCAATGTTCCTCCTGGATTAGTTGGTACCCTAGTGAGGATTTCATGAAGTCTCGCTTGAGCAGCCACGCCCACCATTTCCTCACAGAATACCTTCCAGGATGACTCCTTTGCCCGTCTGATGGCAAGGTTGTAATTGACAAGGGCCTCACGATACTTTGCCCATTGACCCTTGCGCCTCGCAAGGTTAAACAGTCTTCGTACCTGTTTCCTTTGCATTTCCAGGTTATTATTCCACCAAGGCACACTCGTATTTGTGCACTTCTTGGTGATTGAGAAGTTGTCCTGGTATGAGGTCACTATAGCAGAGGTTATGGCCTCTGCTACTTCCTCAAACTCTGCTGGATTCCTTATCGAAGTTTTAATTTCCGATAGGCTGAAATTAAGGCCTCTCCTGTATGTCTCCCAGTCCGTTTTCCTGGTATTCCTATAGGCCACGGTCTGCCTGGTTCCCATTTCAACCTTGAATTTAATATACATGTGATCTGATGAGGATGGCTCCAGGACCACATGCCACTGTTTGACGTAACTTCCCATCATCATGGAACCAAAAGTTATGTCAATTACTTCTTCCCTTCTACTATTCCTGAATGTAGGTTCATCACCCCTATTCAGGATCTCAAAGTTGTTAGATACGAGAAATTCAAGAAGGTGCTCCCCTCTACTGTTGGTGTCCTTTCTGTCCTACGATAGTTTGTGGGCATTGGCATCACATCCCACCAACAGTTCGTCACTTTGCCGGTGGCAGGCTTCCGTCAGTCTCCTCACTTTCAAAGGAGGAGGAGAGCTGTCTTCATAAGGAAGGTATGCTGAGGCCAAAACAATTTCCCTCTTGATGCCTTCCTCACGTTGCTGCATCCTGATGGTTACCAAGTTCCTGGAACAAAAATCCATCATTGGTATGAAAGGTATTCCATTTCTAACATAAATGCATGTTCTGTAGTTTTTTAGATTTCTAGATTAAATTAGCTTACCTCCAGTACCACCGAGGCCTGAGACACCTCCTTTGTATAAATAGGGTTCTTGTATCAGGGCCACGTCCACCTCCTGTCTCCCCAGGCGACGGCTCAGGGCAGCAGTGGCCCCTTCACTGTGCTGCAGGTTTATCTGCAGCACTTCCAGTCCCCATCTTGCTGCCATTATTGCCTTTAAGGTCTTCGATTAGCCTGACGCCGACCTGAGAGACCCTAAAAACAGTTTCAGGCCTTGCTCTCGCATTGCCTTCAGGGACTTCTCTCCGACCTCCACCACCAGGGTTCGTCCTTCTAGAACGACCTATTGGTTAATTACCTCCAATCGTCTGTCGAGACTTTTGGGTTCTGGACCCTTATTTTCTCGAACAGAGTCTTTGGAGCGACATCCTCAAGGATCTTTGGTACCAATATTGATACCTTTGCGGTCTTTGCGTCAGGAGTTCGGTTGCTTTCTTGACCAGCAGCTTCATGTCCTCCCACAGGGATATCATGGGCACCTTGTACTTAAGCCATTCTGCTGAGTGCTTCCCCTCGCAGTCGAAAATGAGGGCACCGCGATCCAGATAGACCCTCTTAATTTGGGTCCTGGACCAGCGTCTCCCCCAATCTCTCCAAAGAGGGCCATCTGCACGAGCTGCTCCTGCTGCGAGGTGATGCTCACCAGTGGGTATCCTTCTTGGACAACCGCCATTCTAAAGGCCGAGACTGCAGTACTATAGGTCTTTTTTCCTTATTTCCTTCTTCAGCCAATTAGGATCATGCTTGTCCAGAGAGGAGGGAGTCTTAAATTCCTCTCTAACCCTCTTGCCACCTGTCTTAGACGTCGAGGGGTCTGTGTATCCCCTTCGACCTGAGACAGTCTCTTTTTGGGGGTCTTGGGCTCAAGCCCTTTTGTTTTCCTCAACTTACGTTTAGGAAGTCATTCTTTTCCTTCCTTTTGCTTCTGTTCCTTGAGAAGTTTTCTCCTCTGAGCCCCAGACAAGGCCTTAATCCTAATCTGGTCCAACTTCCCCGTCACAGTTCCCACTTCTTGCTTAGGTCTAGACCCTGACTGAGAAGTAGGAGTGCACTCCATCGGTTCTGATCCCGATGTCTGAGTATCTGAGGTCTCAGATTGCACCTCAGATTCTTTTAAAATAATTTTTTCTCCGTGTTCATCTTAGTCCCACGAGATTTGGAGATTTATATGATCCACATCACGATAACCCCACGCCGTGCAAGGCTACTTACTCAGGGAGGTCGCCCGGTATCCCTGAGGCTTCGTTCGAGACACATCCACCCATGTGCCACGCACCCCTCTGCACGGATCGCATCACACCTTGGGTTGGGAAGGAAAATGGGAAAGGACTGGGAGAGGATAAGGAAGACGGGACGTTGTGGGATATTCTTAGTCTCATCCATCAGCTTAGGTCTTTCCTGCAGTAGATTCTCTACCTTCGGTATAGCCCTCAGCTTCCCATGGATGTTCAAGCCTCTCCACCTGCACGGGCAGTGCTTCGTCTAGGCGGTGTCCCCAGGAGAGGGTCAGTTGTGATACTCTTCCTTTTTTCTTTTTCGGAAATTTGAACGTAACTCTAAAAAGAACACTTCGTAAACTTCCAACTATAAAAAGTTTTTCAACGTATTTCAACCATATGTGGGAATCATCTCGGCCGTCACAAAACAATAAAAAAAGACGAAAATCGTAGTTTTTGCAACAGTTGTCCTAAAAAATAAAACACAAAAGGAAATGAAAAGAAATAGTGTGTCATACGCATTTACTTTGGAGCTACGGGCTACGCTTCTTAGGCGTACATTACTTCTGTTTCAATAGAGAAAGCTGGAAAAATATTCGGAGGCGCATGTTTCTGCGTATGTTATAGCTTTCATCATTCCATTCATCTGCTTTATTTTCAGTACCGTGCATTTATGCATCATCCGTTTCGTCTGATAGTAGACTAAGACCTTTGTGTCTAAAATGAAACAGTCGCATCGTGAATTACGTAGAAATAGGTGCGAGAATAAACTGTTATTCATATGATATACATGACGTTAACAGCGACTGCGTTGCTCGCCGCTAGTGTCGTCTCAATTGTCAGGCGGTAACAGAATTTACACCAGTGAGTGTCGCGAGTGGTATGTAAGACTGTGGTAACTATTTAAACAGTAATCCAGAAAATAAAAATTAGTGTAATATATAAGTGCCCATGAATGTACTTGTACCCCAAAACGCACAATGTGTTTACGATGATGCGCCACAACACAGTTTAACTATTAAGATATTCACAAATACTTGAGGTATACCATGACCTTTGCGAAAGAAAATCTCCAATCTCAAGGGTACAGCTGCCATTCATTTTTTAGTGTAAGAAACTAGAGCAAGATCTCTCCTTCAGCAGACTACGAGAACGAGGATTGTGTTCTATGTCTGTCTGTCTGCACCAGTCACGGTCTGCGCGGCCACTACGGTCGGGGGTTCTAATCCCCCCTCGGGCATAGATATTTGTGCCGTCCTTAATATTAGCTAGTTCATAAGTAGTTTGTAAGTTTAGGAACTGATGAACCCATAGTTAAGTCCCATAAGCTCTACAAAACGTTTGGACAAACACACAATACACATAGTGTTTCACTAAGTGTGTTTGCCTCTGTAACTTATGAAATAATAGGTGACGGGAAATTTTATTGCGGTAGGTCAACACAAGAAATGTTACACTTTCTGCGTAACTATGAACATAGTTTATTGTATAATTTTCCAAAGAGTTACAGCATAAAGATATAATTTTTTAAATGGAACAATAGTGTTTTCTATCGTGCATTGTATTCGTTGAAACCAGCTGCGTCCAAATCAACTTAAACTACATTACTATCACTGTTACTTTGGGAGCTACAACACTTCAATGTTTCAGGGGCAGATACCACAAACGCTGCGCATAATGCAATGCGCCTTCGAAATAATGTGGTGCGGCCGAGTTATAACGTCGCCGGCGTCACGGAGCGAGAAGCTTCAGTGGCATCGTGTCGGCACTCGCCGAGCATCATATCAATGTGTCAACGTACTAGTTGTTCGTCTATGCCATCGTCATCCGATGTCAGTAACTATGGTCTATTGAGCCCCTGTTGTTTACGTGGCTCCAACTGTCGGGTATACGGCCGTGTGCGACGACAGTCGGCAGTCTAACAGCGCATCGAGGAAGCTTCTCGCTCCGTGACCCCGGCGACGTTACAAAAAAACTATTGTTCCATTTAAAAATTATATCTTTGTGGTGTAACGCTTTGGAAAATGATACAATAAACTATGTTCATAGCTCCACAGAAAGTGTAACATTTCTTGTGTTGACCTACCGCATTAAAATTTTCCGTCACCTGTTATTTTATAAGTTACAGAGGCAAACACACTTAGTGAAACACAGTGTATATATAATGAGTTACGCTAGACTACATTGTAAGCAATTTTGATAGAAATGATGACTATGACCTTTACAGATACCTGACACTAATAACATAATGATTTTTGTTTTAAATCCTTTGAATACTTAATCTTCAATTGCACACTTTATTCACCACCGAGGTCAGACCGCAAATTCACTCAAACAAAGAGAGAGATGCAAGGAATAGTTCTGCTAACAGCGACAGTAGTTCAAAATGTTTCAAATCTTTGTATAGCTTACGGGACTTAACTAGGGGGTCATCAGTCCCTACACTTACAAACTACTTATGTACTAGCTAACACTAAGAACGGCACAAATATCCATGCCTGAGGGGGGATTCGAACCCCCGACTGTAGTGGCCGTGCAGACCGTGACTGGAGCGCCTCAGTTCCGTCGGCCACCGCGACCGACGAAACAGTAGTAGTTAGTTACGTAGAAATAATATTTAATGCTAATGGATGTTAATGGTGATTTTTTGCAGGTGATGATCCGATATTCTGTATTGATATTGGGTGCAAATGTCGCGATAATTCTCTGATAAAGCTCTCTCCCTTAAGCACCTGCCCATTTTAATTTTTGTGCTAAGTAATTAGGCGGGTCAGACCTTGCCATTTTGTCGAACGAAACATTTCGTACCATACTTTCTCTGTATGTGTGACTGTCAATGTTTCATAAATGTGATATGTTAAACTTAAAAATTCCTCATTATACTTCAAAATGTGATTCACTGAACCTAAATCAGACTTGTAATTCACTCACGAAAATTACCAAATGGTAAATAATGTGGTGCCTATCGTGAAATGTAATAGGAGGTTAACCGGACCTCAATTATTCAAACTTCAAACTTTGCAGTGCTGTTAAATACAAATGTGTATACGAACTGACATCGCATTCGTGTACCGCCAAAGCAGCGTAATAATTTCTTAATAAACGGACTATTTAGATAGTGACTAAAAAAATTTTTGTGTCCCAGCCTCGTCGCCGCTTTTGTGTCTCGTTTCCGTCGTTGGTGTCGGTGGCCGAGTAGGAAGACCGACACAGGAATAAAGGTAGCGCGCTTGTGCAGGTACGGAGGGGAGCGGCCAGTGGGACAGCAGAAACTAGAAAAACTAGAGTAAATTAGAACGAGATATATATTGCACAGAATTTATACAATACTTAAATTTTACATAGCTCAGTACTGCAGAATGATGATACATGGTTGAGCTAGAGGCCTGCCTAGTGCCTATACGATAGCAAAGTCTTCACTGTTGCCTATCTGATTCCGAAGTGTTAACTGGTTCCTATCTCAGTCCCAAGTGAACGATGTCGTTCAGCCGTGTCGGAGCGGAGTTCTAGCAGAGGGCGCTCGTGGCTGACGTCGTAAGAACGCCGAACCGTGCGTGCATGGCGGCGCGCGGCGAAAGTAGGTGGCTCGCGCTTCGTACTTGTGCGACACCACACCCCTCCCCCCCAAACCGCCGCGCCGTCGTGGCATAGGGCTGAGGGCCACGGCGACAGCACTGGGAGGAAGGCATGGGCGGGGGCGTTACTGGTGGGACGGGCGTCGTAGCAGAGGCTGGGATCGAGACGCCGTCCGCGCCCCGGTATCCACCTTGCGATCCCCCGGAAAACCCGCCAAAACGAGGGGACGGGCGCACCCCTCCGCCTAGCGGGAGCAGGTCATCTTCTTCTGAGGTGCGTGGCCCAGACGGCGGGGGCACGCACGGTCCGGGAATCCTTGGTGACGCTGTCAGCTGCGGCGGCGACGGAGGTGGAGAGGCGGATTGCGTAGGACGCGCGTCCACCTCCATGGGTACGATCTCGTAGTCCGGGGACGCTGGGCCCGGCGGCGAGCGATGTGGCTGTGCTCCCTGGCGGTGACCTGGGTCTGGAATCAAGAAACCCGAGACAGGATCGCGCGGCCTGTGCAGGCGCAATTGGTTTGCGTGGCGCCGCAGCTCCGACCCTGTGGAAGAACTTACAACATACATATTGCGACCAAGCATGCGTTGAATGGTGCCTGGCAGCCATTTCGTACGTCAAGCAAACACCCTGTACAGCGCCGGCGTAGAAACCTGAAGACGCGTAGCGCCATACGAACCGACTCGGTGCGTGGGAGGCTGCAGCAGGTGAAGGAGAGTGCGGTGACGGCGGCCGTGTAGCAGTTCGGCAGGAGACGGGCCGTCACGTGGCATGCACTGATACGTAGACAGGAAAATTTGAAGAGCTTGCTGCCTGGAGTGCTGACCTTTCATCTTTTCCATGTGTGACTTGAATGTTCGAACGAAACGTTCTGCTTCACCATTGGACTGAGGGTGAAAAGGTGCGGTGGTGATGTGCTGAATGCCATTCACACGACAAAACTGTTGAAATTCCGCACTAACAAACTGAGGTCCATTGTCACTGACGATAGTTTCAGGCAAACCTTCGATGCAAAACACTGATGTTAAGGCACTGATTTTACTAGACGCCGTCGTTGAGTTCATGGCAATCACAAAAGGAAACTTGCTGAAAGCGTCTACAACAATTAACCAGCGCGTATTCCAGAAAGGTCCGGCAAAGTAAATGTGTAAACGTTGCCATGGTCCCTTGGGGCGTGGCCAGTCTGAGAAACGTTGCGGAGGAGCCGCCTGATGCTCCGCACAAACAGTACACTGTGACGTCATGCTCTCTATCTGAGCGTCCATACCAACCCAGGTACAATGACGTCTGGCCAGTTGCTTTGTCCTAACAATACCCCAATGTCCTTGATGCAGATGGCGTAACACTTCAGGTTGCAGGGAACGAGGAACAATCATCCTTGTTTGGTCGTTGTCGGTATGTAACAACAGAACACCCTGATTTAAAGATAATGCATGACGTTGTGCAAAATAACGTCGAACCAGAGGTCGTTCAATGTCTTTGGCTCTGGCAGGCCACCCTGAGCGAACAAAACGTGCTACCACACTTAAGTCTGCATCCGCAGCTGTTTCCTGTGCAACCCAACGAGAGTACAAAGGGAAATATGCGACAGCGGTAGCATCTCTGGAGTCTATCTGACAACATGCCATTTCCGAAGAATCAAACGACACATCCTGTCCAACCGGAAGTCGTGAAAGTGTGTCCGCATTGGCGTGTTTAGTGGTAGATCGGTACAAAATCTCATACTGATAATTAGACAATATCAAGGACCATCTCTGGAGCTTTTGTGCCGTTCGTGGCGGAATTGGCTTTGTGGGTGAGAACAACGACGTGGGAGGCTTGTGGTCTGTCAACAAATAGAATTTTCTACCATAGAGATAATGATGAAACTTTGTGACGCCGTAAATGATTGCTAAGGCCTCCTTTTCTATCTGACTGTAATTCTGTTGCGTTGGCGTCAGTAGCTTGGATGCAAAGGCAAGAGGACGATCGTGAGAACCAATACGATACGACAAAACTGCACCCAGACCGTAAGACGAGGCATCGACTGCTAGCACTACAGGCTTCTTTGGGTCAAAGGGAATCAAACATGCATCACTGAGTAGTGCAGACTTCAATTTTTCAAAGGCGACTCGGCAATCTTTAGACCATACAAAAGGAACATTCTTCCTACGTAAGTGATGCAGTGGAGCTGCAATCTGAGAGACGTTGGGAATAAACCTGAAATAATAGTTCAGCTTTCCCATTATTGCTTGCATTCATGCACATTCTTAGGAGGAGGCAAGTCTTTGATTGCTGTAAGATGTGACTGTAAGGGATGAATTCCTTGGGCATTAATGACATGGCCTAGGTACTCTATTTCAGTTTGGAAAACCGACACATTGCTTTATTACAACGTAGACCTGCTGCAGTCAGAACATTGAAAAGACACTCCAGGTTTGCTAAAGTTTCTTCAACTGTACGTTCGGATATCACAATATCATCTAAATAGTTCGAGCAACACGGTACAGAAACTGACAGCTGTTCCAAAAAACGCTGAAAAATAGCAGGGGTGGAAGAACTGCCAAAGGGTAGGCGTTGAAATTGAAAAAGGCCCATGTGAGTATTAATGACGAAAAACTTTCTTGACTCGTCATCTAGCGGAATTTGTAAGTATGCCTCTGCTAAATCGATCTTAGAAAAGAAGCGAGACTGTCCTAATTTGTCCATTAGTTCGTCAGGTCTGGGCGGGGGATAAGTGTCTACAATTGTTTGACTGTTCACTGTTGATTTGAAGTCCGCACAGAGACGAAGTTTTCCTGACGGCTTGGGTATAACTACTATAGGCGAGGCCCACTGACTCGCAGACACAGGAGAAATCACCCCACTATCTTGCCAACGTTTAAGTTCTTCGGCAACTGTATCACGCATTGCGATAGGCACTGGTCTAGCTTTACGAAATTTTGGAACTGCAGATTCTTTTAAAGTTACATGTGCCACGAAGTCTTTTCCACAACCTAGTTCCGGCGAAAACAAGTCACTATATTTCTCACATAATGCATTGATTTTGTCCTGAGGCACTACTGACGAAATTTGAAGCACATCTCTTTGAACTGATAAACAAAACAATTCAAATGCATTGAGTCCAAAAATGTTCTGTGTAGATCTGGCCTGAAGAACTACAAAAGCAACTGTTTTTGTTACACCTTGAAAAGAAGCGGGCAGGCTACACGTTCCTACCATGGGAATATTCTGTCCTGTGTACGCTGTTAACACTTGCTGTGACGGCGACAATTTTGGCGAACCCAGAAGTTCATAAGTATCTTTATTTATTGATGTGGCAGCGGAACCAGTGTCGAGCTGAAATTGCACAGTCTTATCGTCTATGTAAAGAGTCACAAAAAGTTTATGCTTGTGGCGCTCGACAGGTGCGCGAATGTGGGCAACGTCTGCTACGGCTTGTTTGCTGCGCATGCGCGGGCCGCTTAGTGAAGTAAGCGGCGCAGACTCGGCACGCAGCGGATTAACAACACTGTCACTAGATGGCACTACCGCCGGATCGGCGTCCGCACATTGCGAGGCTACTACAGATTCACTAACTACTGCACTAAACTTTTGAGTAGCTACAAGTCTACTGTCACTATCTACACAGTACTGGGCATTTTTACAGGGAGAAGTTGTAGAAGGCACTAGGTTCACTACAGGATTGCACTGTACATAGTCATTTTGCTTGTCCCGATCCCTTTTTCCGTTGCACAGCTTTACGCGCTCGTCGGCGCTTGCTACGTGGCTCAGTACATAGTTTTGCCTTAGGTGCAGAAAAACGCCTCATCATCGTTCTCACTACGTTGCTAGTCCGTTATTTGTTTCGTGTTTCGCAGTTATTATTACGTATGTGTGCTATGGTCTTCGGCTGTTGTCTGCCAACGCGACGTGCCGCTGTCGCCGTTAAGTGCCGCTGTCGCCGACTGCCGATCAGGGCCCCACTGCCCGGCCGCTCCGGACTGCAGCATCGTCGGGTCGCCGCACCGTCGGCGTCTGACGCCTCCGGTGTTTTCGCCGCCGCCGCCCCGAACGGAGCTCCTCCGGCCCACGCCGGGTTCACCGCCGCCCAGCGCGCTCTGCCCGACCTCCAGCCCGTCGGAGCGCGTCCCACCACCGCCGCCGCTGCCGCGCCGCTCCCGCCCCCACCTGGGCCGCCGGGAGGGACGTCCGCCGCCGCCGCTGATCCTGGAGCAGTGTTCTACAGCTAAGGTGACTGTACGACTCTGCCATGTCGACCCTGCCCCCGACCACTGTGTCCTCGACCATCATTTTTACTTCGCCCTCCCATACCCCCACCACCATTTCCTGGAGCACATCCTCCCCTCTCCTTCCTGCCACAATTCCCTCCCTCCTCACCCTCACCACTCCCTCCACAGTCGCCTTCTCCTCTGCCCCCACACAAGCCGCTGCCCTCGTCCCACACTCTCCTGCCCCTTCCTCCGTTCCCCCACTCGATTCCTTCCCTCCCCTCCCCGACTCCCGCGGTGACCGTGCCGCGGTTCACACCCGGCAGACCGCAGTCGACTCCAGTCCTCTCCCACCCGACGACGCAGCCGCAGGGCCGGCTCCGCGCCACCTTCCAGTCTCCCCGGTCCCCACTCCTGCCTCCCAAGCCCTCCTAAAACCAAAGAAGACAAAACGGGCATCCACAGATGCCACCTCCTCGGTGACGAAAAAGCCCGCTGACCCTCTCGCCAGTGGCCCACCGGTCCCGATGGAAGCTGCACCTCTACCCCCTACCCAGCCTGCACCACCTCCCCCGCCACCCCTCCTCCCCTCTCAACCATCTGCTCTCCACACTTTCGTCCTCAATAACCCTGACCCCCAACTCCTAGACTGCCGTGCCCTCACTCTCCTCTTTCGGCAGTATGCTCCTTCTGCCCCCATCTCCCAAATCGTCCCACGGAGGGACTCTGTCCTCCTCAAATCACCTGACCCCGACCTCCAAACACAGCTCTTCCACAAGATCCCCCGCATCCAATTTGGACCCCGTGCCACCCTTGTCCCCCTCCCCCCTCCAGCCTCCAATCGCCAATCCCCTCCTCCCCGTCGTCCTCCCACGCTCACTGCTGTGATCACCAAATTGAACCCGGGGATCACAGAGGAAGAGGTGCTGGAGGAACTCCGGCGGGATCCCCGCTTATCCATCCGCTCAGCTCGTCAAATTAACAATGCGACGGGCCCCACCTACCTCATGCGCGTCTTCACAGAAGACGTGCCATCCATCAACCACCTCCTCCGCAATGGGGCCCTCATTTACAACCGCCTGCACCAGGTGGAACCTTCCCGAGCACCTCCCCAGTCATACCGCTGCTCCCGTTGCCTCACATATAATGATCACCTGACCGAAAATTGCCGTCTCCCTCCTGTATGCCCCCACTGCAAAGGCCAACACTTCCAAACCTCCTGCCCTAACCTCGCCGCCACCCCCTCCTGTAACACCTGCGGTGGGGCACACCCCACCTACTCTTACAAATGTAAGTCCCGCCCCCCCCCCCCACCAAAGAAGAACTCACCGTCCCTGTCCGTCCCACTGATCCCCCAACCCCCGCTAATAACTCCTTATGCCCTCCCCCCACAGCAGAGGACATCATCCGGTTCCTGACTATTATCCTCCAAAATATCCTCACACCCTCCACCCAAGTCTCTCTGGCCGCTCGCTCCCTCTTCAACCTTGATTTTAAGTCTACAACCTCCCAAAATCACACCCACTTCACCTTCTCCCGAACCGACTGTCCTCATACCCTAGTTTAGTCCCCACACCCGCTCCCTTTACCTCTCCCTCTTCCCACCTTTCAACCTCATTATAGCGCAGCAACGATTTAACATCCTGTACTCCAATATTCGCTCCCTTCCCACCAATAAGCTCCTCCTGATGAACACCTTAAACCAACACCGCGTGGATGCCTTTCTCCTCAACGAAACCTTCCTCCTCCCTCACATACATGTCAGTACCACACCCTATATCCTACACCGTCACGACTCTCCCCATCCCCCTGCACGAGGTGGAGTGGCTTTCGGCCATCTCCGACACCACCCAGTTCGGCCACATCCCCTCCTCAACATCCCTTATGAACGTCTCATCCACACCCTCTTCCTCCCTTCCCTCACTGTCACCTGTGCTACTATTTATATCCGCTCCCATGTTCCCATCCCTTATGACTTCCTTGCTCACATTGATAGCACCTTCACAACCTACGTGGTCGCCGCTGATCTCAATATCCACTCCCACTCTCCTGCCGAACTCCGTCGGAGGCATCAGTTCATTCCTACCATCAATGGCAACATTGTCCCACTCCCACGCCACACCCGACCCTGTAGCAACACCACCCCTGATATCGTCATTGTCTCTCCCAATCTCCTTGGGCGCATCACCGCCGACGTTCTTGACCCCATAGGCAGTGATCACGACCCTGTTCTCCTTACCCTCACACACAATGTCCATCGCCCACAGCATCCTCACCCACCTCCACCTCCTAAACTTGTCCATGACTACTCCCGAGCAGACTGGGATGCCTTTCGCCTCTCCATCACCCATCAGGTCGAAAGCCACCATTTCCCCCTACATTCTCTCGATGATATCGAACAAGCTGCCTCCTTCCTTCAGCAGACCTTATCTGATGCTATCCATTCGCACATCCCTACCAAAGCTGTCCAGCCGCACCGTCCCACACTCCCTCCACAGGCTGTCCTTCTTCTGCGGGAATCCCGCCGTCTGTACCGCTCCTTCCTGCGAACCCCTGACCGGGATACACTCCTCTGCCATCGGCAACTCCAGCGACACGTGCACAGCCTCCTGACTGCCACAAAATGCCGGGACTGGCATCAGACAGTGACACGGCTTAATGCCCACCTCCCAATCAACTCGTCTCGGTATTGGAACGCCTTCCACCGCCTCACTGGATCGAAACCTATGCCCACATACCCTCTCCTCCACCTTGACCAGCCCCTTCCTGATAATGCCAGTAAGGCCAACCATTTTGCCTCTTTCCTCTCTGATGTATTCTCCATCCCAGAAAATCCTAACTTTGATTATTCCTTGTTCCCAGATGTCCATGAAAAACCGATGTCTCCATCCCACCCCTGGCTCCTGGCTTCCATTACCTGGACCACATCCCCCCATCGGACATTAACACCCCCATCACTGTACACGACATACAATTAATACTGCGCACCAAACGCAACACAGATCCCGGCCACGATCGCATCACATACCGCCACCTCAAAGAATGTCCCCTCCCTTTCCTCACCACTCTTGCTTCCCTCTATACCACCATCCTCTACACTGGCTGCTACCCCCGCCTGTGGGAAATCTCCCGAGTCCTCATGTTCCTAAAACCCAAAAAACCCCCCTCTGATGCCTCCTCCTACCGCCCGATATGCCTCACCCCAGTGTTCAGCAAGGTCTTCGAATCCATTCTGTCCCATCGCATCCATCACCACCTCCACCTCCACCGCCTTCTCCCCGACACCCAATGTGGCTTTCGTCCTTCCTTCTCCACTGACTACCAACTCCTTCGACTTATGCAACTCCTTTCCCGCCAGCTAAATTCCCGTCGTGCCGCCATCTTTGTGTCCTTAGACCTCGAACGGGCCTACGATCGGGTCTGGCACTCTGGCCTGCTCTTCAAACTCCAAACCTATGCTCTTCCCATCAACCTCGTCCGGGTCATTGCCTCCTTCCTCTCCGACCGCCCCACCTATGTTACCGTCCACAACACCAACTCCCGTCTTTTTTATCCCTCTGCTGGTGTGCCCCAAGGCTCTGTCCTTTCTCCCCTCCTGTACCTCCTGTATACCTTGGATATGCCTAAGCCTGCCCCTCCCATACACCTTTTCCAGTATGCTGACGACACCGCGTTCCTTGCCTTAGCTCCCACCCAGGCCCGTTCCAACCGCCTGCTCCAAGAACACCTTGACTTCTTTGCCGCTTGGTGCAACCAGTGGCTCCTGTCTATAAATCCTACCAAAACCCAGGCGATCATCGTAGGTCGTACAACCCGTTCCTTCCGTCCCCGAGATTTTTATCTGACCCTCCATAACCGTCCCATTAGTCTCACCCCTACCCTAAAGTACCTGGGCCTCACTATTGATCGCACCCTCTCCTGGACTCCCCATCTACGCGCTATCCAAGAAAAAGCCCGCTCCCGCCTCCGCCTTCTCAAACTCCTTGTTGGCCGAACATGGGGCCTCAACCCTTCTACCATCCTCTATACCTACAAATCCCTCATCCGCCCAGTCCTCTGTGTCGACCATCCCGCATGGATTTGCGCTCCCCCATCCTTCTACAAATCTCTGGAGATACTGGAACGCCATGCCCTCCGCCTCGCCTTCCGTATCCCACTTTATCCCCCTTCCCCCACGCGGATCCTCTATGATCTCATTACTTTCCCCAGACTCGTTCTCTTCATTGAAAATCTCCGCCTCCGTTACATATTCCGCAAATCAGATCCGCCTAATCCTCTAGTCCATCCCCTCCTCTCTGCACCTGGTACATTGCTGCGCCTCCACCACTGTATTCCCCCTGCTCTCCACTTGTCCACCCTCCGGATCCTTTCCCGTTGCAACTTCCGTACCCTCCCCCTCCCGGATGATGCCCTCCGACCTGACATATACCCTTCATACCAGCTTTGATCCTTCTCCTTGCTCCCTCTCCCCTTTCTCTCCCTGAGGGCCCCGACTATCCCTCCCTTCATGTCCCTTCTTCCCTCCTCCGTCCCTCCGGTTCCTCCTCTTACTGCCCTCCCCTATCCTTCTTCCCCATGGCTTCCTGGGACATCATGCCCCCCGTCCCTTCCCTACCGGGTCTATGGCTCCTCCCCACCCTCTCCATCTCCTTTCACCCCTTTTCCCCCCACACCACATCTTCAAATACTGTCAGTGCCCCACCATCTACGGAACCTCCTTTGTGCTTCGAAAAGTGTGGTGTGTTTTAGTTAATTTGTTTTATCTTACAACAGTGGACGGCCAACCCGCAGCCGACACCATCAGCTTTTATTTGTGTATCTCTCGAAGTGTGTGTTGTGTTTTTTATTTTAACTCCAAATAGCGGACGGTCTCACCATGGCCGCTGCCCTATGCTCATTTTAATTGTATGTGTGCGCCACTGACATTCGAGCAACTGTTTTTATTCACCATTTTCGCCGTTCCAAGTGTTTTATGTCACCACTGTTTCCTCCATTTTATCTACTTTGTTTTATCTCCATTTTAAATATCCGTTTTATGTCTGTATTATCTCCAAAATTTTATCTCCGTTGTGTTTTTATGTTCTCCACTGACAAATTTTATTTCTGTAGGCCGAAGAGCGCCAGTGAGTACTGCCAGACCGCCCCTCTTTTAGGGGAATTGAAACGACAATACAGAAAAAAAAGCAGAAAAACGTCCTTGCATTTGAGAATCAACAGAAGCACTGTCCAAATCCACCGCGTGTATGACATTTACAGCATGAACTGTTCTTGCATTGTGCGAAGTACTGTTTCTAACGGCACCGTTCTGTGAAAGTTTGTTTTGCATACACACTGTCTGTACATGTCCTGATTTGCCACATTGATAACAAATAGTGTTCCGACTTGGGCACTGAGCACGTTGGTGGCGAGATACACACTGGGGGCAAGATTTACGACCATTTTTTCTGAAATGAGCATTGGTGCCCGTTATTCAAATTACTGTTTCGAACACGACGGGGCGACGTTTGTGTCGCACTTTTACACTGGCTACTATTCACTGTCTGTGCATCACGGCAGGTAGAATTATAAGAATCACTAGGGCTACACTGAGAACTACGGCTAGGAAAGCGTCCGTTGCGGCGCACTGAATTAACACAGTTGTTTTGCATTTCTACATCTACTAAGTCAAAAGGATCATGCGCTTCAATAAGCTGCGGTACACTGTCTAATGATGGGTCAGATTGTTTTAGAATTGCTGCCCTAATTCTGGGGTCCTGAATGTTCTGCGTAATTGCATCTCTGAACATAACGTCAGTATAAGAAAGTCCACAAGAGCAAGTAAATTTACATTGGCGGGTTAAGCCCTTCAATTCCGTAATCCATTGCGTGTGGGTCTGTTCCGGTGATTTTTTCAGTCTGAAAAATCGGTACAGCGCCGCAGCTACGAGAACTTTTCTCTCATAATGAGCATTTAGTGCCTCTACTATTTGTTCAAACTCTACATCATGAGGAGATGCGTTGGGGAAAAGTTTCTGCAGTAACATGAATGTCTGGGGGCCCAGAATCGATAAGAAAAGGTTCTTCATTTTCTGACCTGTAATTTGATGAGCCGCGACGAGTTCTTGAAACTGTGGAAAGTAGTCGCTCCATTCTTCCTCACGTTTGTTCTACTGGCGGAACGTAGGGAGCGGTACAGCGGCATGTGTGGGCTGCTGATGCGACGGCTGTTGTTGAGTTGCCGTCAACTGTGCCACTGCTTGAAGAAGTTGTGTGATTTGCGCCGTCCGTAACTGAATAATTTCCATTAAGTTTGGGTTCGGGGTAGTGGCCATGCTGACCGATTAGGCGCCGCGTATACAAAACACAAATTCAATATGAAAGAAGACGCTCTGCAACAAAAAGTCCACAAAACACATAACGTTCCCCCAAAAATCTTATAATAAGGGTGGGTGGGCTGGAGCAATTTCTGCGTGCTCCAACTGCTGCTGTCTGGCTGCTGCAAGTGGGCTGGTCAATAGTTCTTCTATCACTCCTCGTCGCCACTTTTGGGTCCCAGCCTCGTCGCCGCTTTTGTATCTCGTTTCTGTCGTTGGTGTTGGTGGCCGAGTAGGAAGACCGACACAGGAATAAAGGTAGCACGCTTGTGCAGGTACGGAGGGGAGCAGCCAGTGGGACAGCAGAAACTAGAAACACTAGAGTAAATTAGAACGAGATATATATTGCACAGAATTTATACAATACTTAACTTTTACATAGCTCAGTACTGCAGAATGCTGATACATGGTTGCGCTAGAGGCCTGCCTAGTGCCTATACGATAGCAAAGTCTTCACTGGTGCCTATCTGACTCCGAAGTGTTAACTGGTTCCTATCTCAGTCCCAAGTGAACGATGTCGTTCAGTCGTGGCCACGAGCGGAGTTCTAGCAGAGGGCGCTCGTGGCTGATGTCGTAAGAACGCCGCGCCGTGCGTGCATGGCGAAAGTAGGTGGCGCGCACTTTGTTTCTTGTGCGACACCACAAAAATATAAATAAATAAAATAAAATTCAAATTGAAAGCACGAGGATGCACAGTGTTTAAAACGAACTTAAAGTAGTACAAAAATAATCAACTGGTATTCAACATGCTGCGACGGTCTTTGTAGCAAGCTGCTAATGTAAGTGTAATCCACTCTAGCAGAAGAAGAGAAGGAAAAGCACAACGCACAGCACGAAATCAAAGCACGCCACGCACGATGTCCCCGCTTGATGTATAACTGCAGTGACCTTCTGCAGACCAACGGAGCGCTGAGCCCTGCAATACTCATTGTTGTCAAGTGACTATTATGTCATGCAGTTACCCACAGCATGATGCGGTGCGAGTTTTTACAAAGAGTACAAGAAAGACGACGATAAACTTGTGTAAAGAAATAAAAGCTCAGAACCTTGTTACAGCTTGTTAAAAAAAAAAAAAAAAAAAAAAAAAAAAAAAAAAAAAAAAAAAATTAATAAAAACCTTAAAAAGAAATGTTGTCCCTCACAAACTTGTATAAATGTAAATATATGTATATATCGGAATTTACGTAACATATAAGAGTTCATTGGTAATACCGTACAATGATAAAAACTATCAGTGCAATTAAACTAGCTACGTTATGAAACTTTCTGTAGTTCAAATTTTTAAGTCGCCATTCAGCTATCTTATGCCTCTGTAAATAATTACAATAAGTTCTATTTAGTAATTTCTTATGGAACGGGCATATGGCTGTGTCAACAGACTGATTACTTTGCAAAAGAAAACACACACACACATACCACTCCAGTTTGTGAACCTTGCTGTTTAAAATTCCGAAAATAGGCACTCAACCTAAAAATATGCAAGAATAACTAAGCCGTGTTTCTCTTTACCAGAGAAAAAGATGTAACAACTGGTAACGTATAAAATTTTTATGCTGTACATATAATCTTTTATTCCATGTAAAACTTTGCCAATCTGATCCGTGAACAGTTGCGAGTGACAAGTGGCGGAGAACCGATAGTGACGTCACTCCTCCCACTAAAGCACTAGATATACCGAGCTGAACAATCCGCCATTTTGAATCCCAGTCCGGCGACACTGTTGTAAGCTTTGTGTGGTGTAGCGAAGTGAATCGGCGAATATTTTCTGATTTTATTGGTTGTCGGTTTTGCAGCTTCAAATAATCGCAGACATGGTTGCTGTAAGTTTTATCGGTTTCCTTCAAATTATAGATCGGCGTAAAAGGTAGCTTGTAAATTCAAGAACCGCGGCGGAGCGACCGAGCGCATTGAGGCGCTATGCTACGATGCGCGAGGCCGTTCCCCGTCGGGAGTTCTAATCCCCCCCCCCCCTCGGGCATGGATGTTTGTGCTGTCTTTAGTATAAGCTAGTTCATAAGTAGTTTGTTAGTTTGTGGACTGATAACTACTCAGAATGTCCAATAAGCTTTACAAACATTTGAACATTTCTTTTTAATTCCAGACGCCACGTATGGACGCTAAATCGAGTAACTATCTGTGTAAAGTTAAGAACAAATTTTTTTTTTATTTGTACTAGAAACAGTTATGCTCACAGAGAGGTATTAATGAAAATATTAGCCTACGCTTGTAAGCAATTGTTTATTTTAATTTTGCTTAAGATTCTTAACACCACATTCAGTGTGTTGAAAATAAGCTAAATTTCTTGACTCTTTTTTTTAGAGCAACTAAGGACTTTTTCTACGGGCTGGTAATTGTATTTTAAGTGTTTCATGAGTGCAGCTGGCTTTGCCCAGCTTTTGGTTTTTTAATTATATTATTTCGCATTAGTTAAGGGTTTAAATGTGACTCTCAACATCGGAATATGTAGGTGTAGCCCAAGCTGTGAACAGGTGGTCTGAAATAGTAATAAACTGAACTTCGCAACGATAGAGAACAGGAAAGAAGTCGTAAATGAAAGGCGTTGATTTCAAATCTTAGCATGCAAAAATGACTTTATTTCAAAATGCCTGCTACAAGAGAGACTTTAGTTAGTAGTTATCTAACGACGGCAGACGTTCGAAGTTATTAAACACATTTTTTATGTTAAAAATCTTCTGAATTATGGTGTGTGTAAAACATGCGAGACATTAAGGGGGAAACACGGGAAGTACAATATCGCAATTTAACATTATTATTAACTGCTTTCGAATGCAACTCTTAGTTGCCGTAAACGTATGAGGATGTACCATATATAAACTAGAAAACACGATGATTTTATGTATTTTAATTGCATTTGTTCAATATTTAGAACAACATTTGCCTTAATGTGGAATGTAAGAGAATGTTTCATATCTCTAAATATCCATCCAATGTCGCACATTAAGTTGCTTGCCTCTTACTCAATAAATTTACTATGTTGTAATATTTTTTGCGTTAGGAAAATATATTTAATGACCTTAGGAATATATTAATAAGCGTAATTGTTCCGTAGTCTTCAAATGCGCACCTTTAAAGCGGGATTCAAAATGGCGGATTGTTCTGCTTGTAGTATACAGTGCTCTATCTCCCACCACAAAACGGTGTCACGTCACAGGCGCGTGCGGAGACTTCAGACTGCACGCCGCCTAACTATATGCTACGCCCACCTACCGCGGGCAACAATCTGAGCGCTCTAGCGAGCGACCTACCTCACCGCCCAGCCACCAGGCAACGCATCGAACCACAGACAAATTAAAAAAAATTAATTAAAAAAATAAAAAAATAAAAAAGCAAGCATAATGTATAATGTTTCCTGAAAAGAACTTCCAGCAAAAATATTGTAACCAAAATATAATTGTAGCTGTATATCGCATGACTTCTATGTCTTTGGGTAGAACTCATACATTTGCCAGCTCAAAGCCAGAGGGGGCAGATCTAGTATTACAATGATGTTTTCTAAATATATCTGCCACATTTGTCACTGACCACCACTTTCTCTGGCAGCTAATGACGCTCTTCATATATTTTTGATGTTCATCTATCTTATACGAGGTGCCCAGAATGCGGTTTTACACTTCGTCATTCATGTTTTATTACTCGAAGGGGACAGAAGCACGTTAGGGATTTCTTCACTACCAAATATAAGTGTGTCTGAGATCCTTTTCTCCGTGAAACATGATGAAAATATAATCACTTCTATTAAAATTTTTACTTATTTCAAGTGACCCATCTCTTAATGATTCATGAAGTGTTTCTATTTTTCCAGAAGTAATCTTGATTATGTAACACGATGCTTGGAGCCATTGTTGGACTTGTGTCTGTAATTTGCTAGAAACTTCTAGAATTCATTATGTGTAACCTTCATTAAAGTGACTTTATTGTAATGCACACAAGGATATCTTCGAAATTAAATGAAGTCCGCCAGGCGCGGTGACCGAGCGGTCTGCGGCGTGCCAGTCACGTTCTGCACGGCCACAACGGTCGGGGGTTTGAATCCCACCTCGGGCACTGGTATTTGTGCCGTCCTTAGTATTAGCTATTTCGCAAGTTTAGGGACTGATGACCGCGTAGTTAAGTCCTATAATCTCTACAAACATTTGAAAATTTTTTGAAGCGAAGTTTCGATCTATTTAAACAGCCTTGTTACTAAAACCAATTTTTTAACTTCTTTGTTTTTTATGGTTATTCAGTTAGCACAATCCGCTTTTAAGCAAACCAAGCATCATTACAATGGTAGTGATACTGTAATCGTGGCCCCGAACATTAACAATCACTCCAACACCTGATTAGGTTAAAGAGAGCAGTATTACAGAGTATTTATTTCATAATAACATTACAATATCAGCTAGATGACCTATCTTGATTCTATCTTACTGGTCACTGTTATGCTAAAGAACAAGAACTCGTATTTGGCATTTTGTGGGTTGCTGCAATAGTACTTACACTTAACATAACCTAAAATGAGTAGCATATTACTAAATTTCCTTATTTACATTTTATGAACAACACTTGATTTTCAGTTATTTACACACATTTTGGTTTGCTCTCACTGCAGTATTCTGTATGGACAGCTATATAACCATCATTTAATGTACTATAGCTGAACAAACTGTCATAGGGTGGGCAATTAGGAGAGAAGAAGCTGGGGCTGGAGGTGAAACTTGGACCTGGGGGTTAATGGCGTCAGTGTCCTAACCTCGACTAGGTTAGCAATTGTTAAATATAAATTGTGCTCCCTTTGCAGAACTGACATAAATAGCAGTCATTGGTGTGGGAGGGGTGGGGGGCGTGGACCTTGGATCCGGGAGGTTAACGCCCTGAGTGCTCTAACCTTGATGTATGCAACATATGTGAGGCAAATACTGATTGTGGCCATTGTGTGACTGGATTGTTACCGGACGTGTTCAGGATTTTTTTTTTTTTTTTTTTTTCAACAACTTCGATGAGAATTCTAGACACCCCGGTTGTTGGAGGCTTGTTAACTGACTCAAACTTTTCATCACGTTTCTCACGTTAGTATTTAAGGTTCCTAATACGACTATGTAATTCTGAAATTCTAATAGTTTTGAAGTGCTGGCGTGTTTCTGAAGTTGAAATTCAAGGTTTTTATACAACTATTTATTTGTGGTACCTGTGCAATAACTCTCGCTTCTTTGAAACGGTGAAAGTTATATGTGCGAACCTGTTCATTGTGTTCATTTTACTGTTACACTGATGTTTTGGAATATTACCTGTTAATATGTAGAATATCCTGGAAGTTCCACCTGTTTCGTCCCTTGGTTAGTTCCCTAGCTTTATCAATAACCAGAAACACGAATTCTATGTAGTTCCAGCAATCGGCAAATAAGTCTGTAAATTCACTGAATGTCATACTGGATTTTGCATCTTGATAAGTATGTCATGAATATGTGTTATTCTGTCTAAAATCAATAATTAGGTTCGCATTGTCCCTTATTAGCTGATTTGGAATCCTTGAATATATCTGGCTCAGATAACATACCTGAACATTAATATGCCGACCAAAACAAAAATATTTGGGAATCTGATCCTGATTTTTCAGTGCGACATGATCAAACACCAATAAATTCTTTATCTCCTTGAGTGGTGGACTATCACTGAAAGTCTGGTAGCTAACATCATTACTGTTGTGTAGAATTTCCAGTAACAGCTGGTAATTTGATTGACATTGTGTTTTAAAAAATACAAGACATCCTCGAAACGGGCTTCCTCAGGATATGTTAACAGGAAATGAGCTACGTTTGTTTCTCCGCAGATGGTCTAACGATTAATGCAAGATGTAGTGTATATTTTTTTCTAGACTGATTACCAGTACCATTGCATGACCAGTCGGTTACTACAAATCCCTATTGTTTACTCCAGTCAGACATTCTGCTTACTAATCGTCTCGCGTGGGCCTCGTTTGCCTGTGGTAGAGTGCCAGACTACAAATCGAAAGATCGCGGGTTCGATTACCCCAAGGTCCTAGGATTTTTAACTGTCACTTCCCACTTCTTTCGTAAGTCAATTCGAAGGTCGGAGGAAGGCAACGGCATACCACCTCCAAACAGGACCACGCCTAGTAAAGCACTGTGGTTTCCAAACCAATCTTCGGATTGTTGACTGCTCTACCCCTCTAATCGTCTCACTTCAGTTTACAGAGGATACAGAGAGCAAGACTTTTCAGTTATAAAATTTTTATTTATTACAAATTTTATTACGTTTCTACATACAGGGTGTTTCACTAAGTGTGTTTGTAACTTATAAAATAATAGGTGACGGGAAATTTTAATGCGGTAGGTCAACACAAGAAATGTTACATTTTCTGCGGAACTATGAACATAGTTTATTGTAGAGTTACACCACAATGATATAATTTTGTAAATGGAACAATAGTTTTTTCTGTCGTGTATTGGATTCGTTTAAACCAGCTGCGTCCAAATCACTTTAAACTACATTCCTATCACTTTTAATTTGGGAGCTACAACCCTTCAAAGTTCTGGGGGCGGAAGCTACGATAGCGTAGTTCACTGGCCGAGTGGCTATCCCCTGGGGCACGGCCCACTGTCTCATGACCACCAGCCAGTCAGCTACGCTGTCGTAGCCTCCTCCCCCTCAACTTTGAAGGGTTGTAGCTCCCAAACTAACAGTGATAGGAATGTAGTTTAAATTAATTTGGACGCAGCGGGTTTCATCGAATCCAATGCACGATAGAAAAAACTATTATTCCATTTAAAAATTATATCATTGTGCTGTAACTCTCTGGAAATGATACAATAAACTTTGTTCACAGCTCCGCAGAAAGTGTAACATTTCTTGTGTTGACCTACCGCATTAAAATTTCCCGTCACCTATTATTTTATAAGTTACAGAGGCAAACACACTTAGTGAAACACCTTGTATATATGAACGATATGAGATCTTTTTAACAACAACGTTTTGTTCATTGATGTCGGGAAATCGCGCAAATAGCATTCGCGCCACCGTTGTTCCAACACCTTCACATTTGTAAACGAAGGCTTCCGCGGCCGTTGTCATTGTATATAAAACTCTTCTGGGTGTTGGACCGCATCGTCAAAATATCAAACACTTCACCGACGTTTCGGCCACTATTGCAAGTGGCCATCCTCTGGGTGTTACATTTACTGTAACACCCAGAGGATGGCCACTTGCAATAGTGGCCGAAACGTCGGTGAAATGTTTGATATTTTGACGATGCGGTCCAACACCCAGAAGAGTTTTATATACAACCTTCACATTTGTTTCTCCAGTCACTGGCTCGTTTTTTCCAATAGCTATTCTCTCCAGCAGCAGCGGAAGCGAGGGACAGCTTTGTCCTCAACATTTTACACGCAGTATTCCGGTAACAAGTGTGTTATCAAGTTTCGTTTCTCCAACCCTTTCACGGAGACTCGCGATTCAGGTGGAATAATTGAACGTAAACCTGCCAGCGCTGTCTCCACATGCACGCATCTGCTGAACCAATCGACAGACCATGTGATTTGCCATTAAGCATTTTGTCGAATGTATATCGAGCTCATAGTAGGATACACCGCATAATTAAGTCACCAGATGCGAACTTTGTGGACCACGACTCTTTCAATATGCTATTTCTTTTTTAATAGAACGAATGAGTATACCGCGCTGCAGAAACCTTGGCCGTCATGAAATACGTCTTACAAGGTTCTGTATGTACGTTCTGTGCAGAAATCCCAAGCTATTTAAAGAAAAATCACGGAGACTTTTGGGAATTACAAAACATAATTACATTTTAAAAATATATTTTCCTTGACACGTGGTGATTGGTGACCTTATCAGAGTGTTCGGATTTGACGTTGTGTACTTGTGAAATATGAGACGCAGAAGAGTGGGACGAATGGGGAAACCGTCCCCTCCCATTCTCTTTGATGAGTTAGCATTTCGTCAGTTGGAATTTGTTAACGGGACCTTAACGTGCGCCATACCAGTGTTTACCACAACTACTAACACATCATAAAATATGAGACATCAGATCGAAAATAAAGTTTTATAGGTCCCTTCTCTCCGCGCGCTGGTAGAAGACGGAACGGTAAAGAAATGTTATCAAAGTGGTTCGCTAAACCCTCTGACAAGCAGTTGAAAATGATTTGCAGAGTAAATATGTAGATGTAGATGCAGTTAAAATTTAAATCTTGAAAGTGTAGTTCCTCTTGCGCCCAGGCAGGCCTAAGATTTTGTTTACTCATTTCACGAAGAGTGGGAATAGCCGTGTAGTCTAAGGCGTCATGCTACGGTTCTCGCGGCCACTCTCTGTCGGAAGTTCGAGTCCTCAAAGTCTGGTGGACGGAATTTTCTTCACGCTAGTGCAATGACATTATCAGCGGAATGATTTTGACTATTTTGTGCCAAAAGCATATAACTGATGATTTACAGACCTAGTATGTCAAAGACATTTATATTAGTGCGAAAGACTGATAACACATGGACAGTAATACATTTTATATTATGGTTGTCATATTATACTGTATACAAAACACTGATAAATAGATATATGTCATACAATTTTTCGTCCTCTACTGAGCAAAAATCTCAAACTTATCTGTTCCAACCGATAACTTTTCTATGGATACTACATTACTGACTGTCTTGATAAAATTTAAATATTTTACTTCATAAGAGTTATGGATGATTTTGTAGACTAAACAGCGTCAATCACTAACGTCACTCTGCAAAACTTTATTGATAGAGGCCGTGAAATAATGAAAGTGTCTTTTAGATGTTCAGTTTGAAATCTCTTTATGATTGACTGTCTGTGAACGTGGTGGAATTATTTAAATTGGATTTACATGCGAACGCAACCGATCAGATAGCCCTTCTTGGTGGTCCCAGTATGATGTGGCACTAAAGGCGGGAACAGTTCATTGCTAACTACGAAGCTATTAAGTCGTAGTAACAGTGTAGTTAAGATGTAGTTGTAAAGCAGCGACTTTAAACAGTGTGGTAAATACATTACATTAGAGACATGAATTATCAGTAGATATAAAGTAAAATTGAAGTAAAAAGATTTAAATGAACTTTAAATAAATAAATATTTTCGGAAGAGGATGAACACGGTAAGATTTTCCACTTCATTGCTAGCTATGGTTCTCTTGTTACCTCATTAACAAAGATATTTTCATGTGATTAATTGTAATTCTATTTCCCTTTTCCCAGTTCTATCTATAAGATTGAAGCGTAATATAAAGATTTTTCTGTTATTCTATAATATAGTGATTAATATGATTCTCACAAACTAACTGTTGACAGTTAGGAAGAGTAGTTTAATATGTTTTACAGAAAGAATTTGTAGTACTTTGTTACAAGTAACTTAAATGTTTCAAAATTTGAAAATAATTATTGATCTTAAATTTCAAAAGGAACTTCCAGTGTTTCCTGTATAATTATTTATCACCAAAGCCATGTTATTGATTCAATAATTCAGTCATATTTCATTAGTCATTTAGAATGACCAACCAAAGAGACAGGTTTTTGTTGTGCGGTTAATCACGATCCTTTTGCGCCTTGCTACAGGGCAGTACCTCGGCCTACCGCAGGCCATGCCCTCGACTGCTACTGTCACTGCTCCCTGCCCACTCTCTAGGCTCGAAGCACACTTTAATATCTTTTCCGTTTCCTTCGAAGTTTTGAAACAGAGAACTAACGACGAGAACAGTTCATTTCTACCTATGAAGCTATTAAATCGTAGTAACAGTGTAGTTAAGATGTAGTTGTAAAGCAGCGACATCAAAAACCTTCAGCATGGTTACAGGCTCTACAATTACGCACTGACGTGTCATGTATTGCGGTGTATTTTACATTTGTACAACAACTATTGTGCATTTGTATGAATATCAACTACAGAATATGAAAACATCGGATCATTATCACAGGATGAAACTTATATCACGGTATGGCCTGGAAGAGACCTCCACTCTCACAA
Source organism: Locusta migratoria (assembly GCA_026315105.1). Classification (NCBI taxonomy): domain Eukaryota; kingdom Metazoa; phylum Arthropoda; class Insecta; order Orthoptera; family Acrididae; genus Locusta; species Locusta migratoria. The sequence goes on from CM048749.1 coordinate 408,453,600, forward strand.
TTTGTACTTCTATTCTGATCGAGCTCCAGTCATTGTGATGTTCTCTTAATGCCAACCCACGCTCCTCTTTCTCTTCACCCTTCACGTGCATAATTAACCCTTTAATTCAAAACTATTTATTTGGTGCTATTAAAAGAACCACGATCAATGTATAGTGCGTATATACTGAGAAGAATATTGAAATAAAAGAAATTCCTTAAAATTATTATGAACTACTGGCAAAAAAAGTTCATAGCTGATCAGCTATATAGTGCTTCCATGATGTACCCGATGCAGTAAATACGACTATTAGGCCTCTAACCTTTCCAGAAAGTAACTGATAATGCAACAGTAGTACATGATTGAATACTTTTACATGGCAAAGGAGGAATACTAAAGTATACAAATGCACATGTTAGGAGTAATTTAATGCAACTAATTGTCTAACTGATTCAGTAGCATTCTGCAATTTATAATTTCTAAAACTAGCTACTTTCATGTGTATCGCTATTTCAGAAACAGCTACAAATGAATTTTTGGTAAAATGTTGATCAGTTTGAGAGATAATCGAAAAATAAGGTATGTAGCTGATCAGCTACGCAATGCATTAAAGGGTTAAGGTGAATCACATACTTCAGAACAAGACGCCAATGTATGGAATTTGGATACTTTGGAATATTAGAGGTGTTAAAAGAACACAACAGCATTAGGAATGCCAACTTGGACTTTTGTTGTTTGTATCATCATCAGTTTATGAACGTCTCACTGTCAGAATTTTGGTTACTATCAGCGCTACCAATACGAGTCTGTGTCAACTTGGTTAACTTTCAAGATAGTATATTGTAATACTCATCATAGTATATTGTAATACTCATCACTACAGTTACAAGTATTAGATTAAAAACTGGCTGACATTTCGCTTTCTGAATATTACTGGTTCGCCTCATGATCTGTCATAAAACTGCTGTGGTGTTAATTTATTGACTTAAAAATATTACATTTGTTTTTAAATATGCTAATGATTCTCTGTGCTTCTAAGCAGTTGTATCTCTTTTATTTGGAGAAATTTTGAGTTCGGGATTTTCTTTTATACTGATGAGAAGAATTTACAACTTTATTACAGTACAATAAATACAGTTCTGTGTAACATTTGTGTTAGTTGACAAATCACATGCTGGTGAAAGATGTTCCCCGCTACAGGCAGGGTACAGGTCATAAGTGGCGCAGTCATACTCAGCCCCTTCTATTCTACAAACCACGTAAAATATTTATTTAGTCTCAAGTAATATCAATTTCAGTGTATATCATTTCTACGAGATATACACATGTTACATGCTGCAAGGACCAGTGTAGTAGATAAGAAATACATTGTAAATTCCATAAACTTGAGTTATGCAATTTATTGCTGACATATGACCATCTATGCCAGACATGGATAAGTACTGGGGATACCCACCTTTTGCAAACACTTGCAGTAACCAATTTGTAATCTGAGCACACCTTCTGCAACAACCCCAACTTCCATATGACACACAGCTTCTGCCACCCATGACTGCTGGATGTAATTACCATAAAGGGGCAGCTGTTAATTATCGGGATTATTTTACAGTTAGAACAAATTAGTAACTTAATAAGGGAAGCTTTATTACATATGTAAACAGTCAAGAAATGTCGACTTTATAACATGTCATTATCAAGCTACTGATCGTGATCCATGTACTTTCTAAGCAATTTGAAAGCCCACACATTATGTTCGCGGTGGCATCCTAAGAGACCTTGAGATTATTTTGTCTGAGTATTAAACAATAAGAAACGTAAAGCACGAGAAAACAATAACTGCAGATGTTGGAATGACAGACAAAACAATGGCAAGAAAATAGTAATTTTAGGCTGAGAAGAAACAATAATCAAATAAAATTTTCAGGGAACAAAAACAATTTCGTTCAATGTAATGGGAACTACTGTCAAAGAAACAATGGAGGTAACTTTCAGAGAGGAGGACACGGTTTCAGTCGTCCACAAGGCGGAAATGTTAAAAGTTATCGAGGGACTTCGTACAAGCGAGGTTACGGGTTACAGATCAGAGTAGGAGGAAACAACAAGGTTATTTCCTGCGTGGAGGGGAAATTGGCGAGCTCGAAGGTGTGGAATTTTCCTACAAGGAAATCCGGGACAGCCGCAGGGTAGTAATCAAACAGAGGGGAGAGGTTTCAAATAGTAAAAAGAGAGAAAGACAATGTCCAGGTTGAAATAGTATCAAACAAAGCGATTTATTTGTTACAAACAGGTGAGGGTAGGCGAAGCCCCAATTCCGAGAAGAAAGGTTTATTTTGAATTTCTTTTATTAATCATTTAAATGAATAAATAATTTTGGAATATGAATGACAATGGGAACACAATTTAAATAATTTTTTGAGAAGTGGACACAGACAGTGTTAAAGAGATTAACGTTGCATGTATCCAGTACAATTCATTAAAATATATACTCTCGTTTGCAATATTTAAATGCTTTATGAGGAAGCTTATTTTGTAAAGAGAGAGAGAAGATCACATGCAGCAATATATTGGGCACCCATCCGAGATATAACGGCGAAGACGGTATGGACGACTGTTTAGTAGGTTACTGGTAAATAGCAGAAGAAGACGAGCCCAGGCAATATATGGACTCTTTCGTGTCCAGACGTGGTTTAAACATCAAAAAGATACGCGGCAGACACTTCAAATATCAATAGAGATTTATGACGATGAAATTGACGGAGATGTCAAAAAATGTACAATAATTATAACGACAAGGCAGATAAAGACAGTAACTCAACTTTCCTTTTTCTAAACCCTGCCCAGAGAAGATCCAAGAATCATGTAAGACTAGAGGAAGACGAAAGAAGATGAAGAGTCGCAAGACATGTCGAGAAGAACGAAAATGGTCGAAGAACGCAAACAGACGGGGTATGTGTTGTTCTTATTACCTCAGTGGCACCTGAATCCTTTCAATGCATATCACGTCTAATATCTTATTATAATGGCGTGCATACGATTTAAAAATTCTGTCAGAATGAAGCTGAGATCGCATGAACATTCCATATAATCGGGCCAGAAAAGTCCTGTTTGCTCCAGAACAACTGCGGCGAAGAAATTTTAAAATATTCTTTGATTTGCCGCACCTCATTCTCAGCTTTTTAAGATGTGGCAGCCACGTAAGTTTGGAATCGATTTGAGGCCCAGAAACTTCAAGGTATCTTTAAACTTGACGACCGTGTCACTCATCATCAGTTCAGATAAGATTAAAAGAGAGCATGAACGGTTGAAAAGAACATGCATAGCCATCTCGGTTTAAAACTTAATACCAGTCTACTCGGCTTATTCGTCTGAACGTCGATTAGTTAGTTACAGAGTAAGTGTTGTCTTTGCTTTAAGAAGAGGACAGGGAATAAGTCATTAACAATATTAGTAAAGGACTTTGGACCGAAGATTTAACGTCTAACGTATTACTGTTAATTGCTGTGGCAAACACAGTCACACTAAAACAATAACCTGAGTGATACATTATTCTACAAAAATCGATCAAAGAGGGCGTCACTCAGTCAATAATTAAAATAACGCGAAGCAAACATGAAATGAACAAAGATGAGAAGACAACCATGAAACACACATTCGTGGAACTGCCTGACTATAAGATGCCTCCACGTGGTAACATAAGCATTTTCGGTATCGAAATATACACCCAAAGTGTGATGGCGGAAGGTCAAGTGCGCGGTATTAATATGTTCGTAAACGGCGCGTGCGAATTTGCAAATATTTAGGGGCCCATATCTCAGGTTCTATTCATCTCAGAGTGAAGGGGTAAAGTGTTCTCGATAGATCTTGGCCTAGTGATCATTTGTGTACATATTATAAGACGTGGTATACTATAGCTATCATACGGTACATCGGCAAAATTTTCGAAGTTACACACTTCCTGAAGCCCATCCAAACTGAGCAAATCAGTTGGCTTTTGTACATGACGTGTGGTTTATGGTCACTTGTGGGTATGGTCACTTCGCTATATTTTGTTCCACTTCGATATATTTTGTTCATTGCAAATCTTCGAAATTTTTACCATATATCTTCATATGATGATATTCTCGAGGCCGGTTTTAAATTTTTCGATATCGTTATCCGTTACCGAGATCCAGAGGTTTAAACTTATCATAGTTTTGCACAAAATCACAAAACCAGATTTTTAGACGTTTTAGCACCGTGAATCGCAAATATCTAAATTACTACCCATAGAAAACTGTTCAAATACTTACAATACATCCTGTAGACGTTTATCTATAGACGGCAATTTTCAGTTTTCGTATATGCTAGTCCGTTAGCAAGATACGGCCGATAAACCGCGATATTTTGCTAGAAAAAGTGCGTATTGTGTTGAAAGACGGCGTTCGGACAGCTCTGAAACTTAACATGCGATTTGAAAAAAGGTACACGGCTAAAAAATTTGATTTTTGTACATCTTGAGGATTGAAATCTACGGTCCATGAAGGGGTGATTTTAGTTTTCGTTTATTTTACTTTTAATATGCAGCATCCGGTTTAGTGAACGATTGCAACATATTTTAAAGAGTTTGCAGACGTAAAAACACATTGCGTAGACATCACGTATGGTTGATTTTAGGTTACACATAACTGGGTATGAAATGTAGATAACATATCGAAATTTTATTTAAAGTTTAGAGCAGAATGATATGTGGTTCATGAGATATCGGTCCGTGAATGATAAAACGCGACTGCAATAGATTCGAAAACGCTATTTCTGATTGTGAGCTAACGTATTTTGACGAATAGGAAATGAGTAAAATGTTATGTGTATATTGTTTAGGTGTTTATCTGGGAAATCCGTTTCCCGTTTTTGTAAATGTTTATTTGTTATCGCGATACGTTACAAAAATCATAATTTTTGGTATCAAAAGATCCAACTGCGTGCAATGATAAATCTACACTTCTATTCAAGGCAAATTGCCGAATTTTTTTCAATGCGTTCTAATATTATGATTCGAATAATACCATCCAGTACCGAGATCTGCAGATTACAAGTTACCGAACATATTCGTGACAAATATGCATTTAATATTCGGTCTGACGTGTAATTATGGTTTTTAACTAATGTAGCGAACGTACAGCAATCATCTGAATGTGAAGCTCTTTTTAGAAAGTAAACTACTACATAGTCAATTTGGTCTGACATTTGTACAAATGTATGAAGGTATATACTATCCAAATTATACTAACCATTGATTTCATGTTATATAAGCAGTACACTCTGATGTAACAGTAAAAGATGGGAACCAGCTGAAAAATGCTCCTGCCGGTGCACAGAAAAGATGAATATGTTCTCTGACAAAAAAAGTGTGGAACCAGCTGCCTCAATCCTCTTTCCGACTTCCTCAACAAACATTTAGACATGCAAACATATTCGCGCTTTTTTCGGCTGAATGTGAGTAGGACAGAGACAGAGGAACAGACAGTCATATATGATGGAACAGAGAAAGTCTCAGATCAGGAAAAAGGCATATGCATCAAAACAGCAGTGGAAAGTGAAACGAGATGTCGGAATTCAGGAACAGTGGCAACAACAAACTAAGACAGATGCAGATAGTAGCAACTGGAGCAAAACAGAAAACAGTGGTACACTGAGACGAATGGAGACCATACAAAAAGTATGAGCGTGCGGCACTATAGCACGAAACAATTTGTCCAAATATTCCCATCCCCGGACTAGCATATACCCGCGTGCTAAAATTTTCCGGTCAAACTCCAAGCAAACCATCCCCATGGACATATATGTAAAGGAGACAATCGTGATTGAAGGCAATGAAAGCTGACACTAAATGAGAAAGAAAAGATACTGGCAACAGGACAGGAAGTGAATGGGTCAACGTCAGTGGGGCAGAGGGATGATGAAAGTGGCAGGAATAGACAGGGGGTGAGGAATCGCGAGGGAAAGGAATGAAGATATTGAAAGTTTGACGTAGACAGAAAGCGGTAGTGAGAGAGACAGCAAACAAACGGACACAGACATATAAAGACACTGACAGTGAGACAACATTGCTGACTATGACGGCTTAACTGGGGAAAAGTAATTACAAAGTTATGTGCTAAAAGTGCACGATTATGTTCGCATGCCAAAATTTTTGTGAGGAAGTCGGAATGAGGATTGAGGCAGCTGGTTCCACACTTTCGTGTCAGAAAACATATTCGCCTTTTCTGTGCTCCGGCAGGAGCATTTTTCAGCTGGTTAAAGGATGAACGATTTTCTATACCCAAAAAGAAAGAGACCCGGACAAGGCGGTAGTTCACCATCCGCTTTAAAGTCTATCATACACAGCTAGCGATGTCAAAATTACCATTACTGTTTGCGCACATACGGTCTCATCCAGGTTTTGTAGAAGGAATTAGAATGGCCGCACTCCACGAATCGGGAATCGGGCCTGACACCAAGATTACATTAGAAACGTTGATGAGGATTTCCTTGCTTTTCCTTACGACATGGCGTTGGATAGTATGGTGAATTCTATTGTAATTAGGGGATGTGTTACTACACCCAGACAACGCAGCCTCCAGTTCGCATGTAGAGAAGACCCAGGTATCATCTTCATCAGTAGTACCCCTCTCAGCAGGCACTCTGAGGTACTGGGAAGCGGTATCAGAGATAAAATTCGATGATAGACAATCGTAGTTTCAGAAAAATGTTCAAATGTTTGTAAATCTATCTGACAAACTGCGTGGTCATCAGTCCGTAGCTTAGAAACTACTTAAACTAAGGTAAAGTAACCTAAGGACAACACACACACACCCATGTCCTAGGGAGGAATAAAGAAGTTTTATGAGGATAATATAGATTGCAAATTTACTAATATTCGGTTTATTAACCTTTTGTTCTGTGTTTCGTCCGGTAAAAGGTGAAAGGCTTTCATGGTGATCAGTGAAATGGCGTCTATTTCTAGGTACCGTATGCCATGCACCGCATGATGTCAAAGGTAAATGGTGATGTTCCTCTTTCTTGAAAGTTAAATGTCCATAATCTTATCAGAATCGGAATAATATCGTAAGTTTACTCGAGCATCTCGCATCTCGCAAGGGACGCCTTTGACCTCTAAGGCTTGGAACTGCACGAAACAATGCTCGGAATAAGACATAAATTGGAGGATAGTGGTGTGTGTCATATTCTTACCAAACGATGCATTGTGCCTAAAGTAACAACTTAGCGGAGAGAAACAAAGTAACAAGATATAAATACCAATATATATGCAATTTAGTGGGGATAGTGTACCATTACATATGCAATCAGTAGCGCCAAACACTCTTTGTTTAAGAAACTTATAACAGCGCAAAACACATATACACAGGGTGGTCCATTGGTAATGAACGAGCCAAATATCTCACGAAATAAGCATCAAACGAAAAACTACAAAGAATATAACTTTTCTAGTTTGAAGGGGGAAAACAGATGGCGCTATGGTTGGCACCCTATATGCCGCTGCCATAAGTCAAACGGATATCAACTGCATTTTTAATAGGTACTCACATTTTTATTACATATTCATCTAGAACGTGTATAAATATGAATATTTTATTTGGAACACTTTTGTCTCTTTGTGATAGATGGCGCTGTAATATTCACAAACATATAGCTCACAATTGTAGACGAGCAGTGGGTAACAGGCTGTTTTTTTAAATGAAATACAGAACGTAGATACGTTTGAACTTTATTTAGGTTGTTCCAATGTGATACATGTACTTTTGTGGAATTATCATACATCATGAGAACGCATGCTGCACCTCATGACTCCAATAAATGCTCAAAGTGATGTCTTTCAACTTCAATGCATTTGGTAATACGCGTAGCGAAATTTCTCTCAAGAGCGAGTAGCTCGCCTTCAGTAACGTCCTCACATGCATTGACAATGCGCTGAGGCATGTTTTCAGGCGTTGTCGGTGAATCACGATAGCAACTATCCTTCAATTAATGAAACTTTCACTCTGCAGCAGAAAGTGCGCTGATATGGAACTTCCTAGCAGATTAAAATTGTGTGCCGGAACCGGGACTCGAACCTGGGACCTTTACCTTTCGTGGGCAAGCGCTCTACCACTTAGTTTCTGGAAACATCCCTTAGGCTGTGGCTAAGCCATGCTAGGAGTGCTAGTTTGCAAGGTTCGCAGGAAAACTTCTGTGAAGTTTGGAAAGTAGTACGGGCGGAAGTACGCTTGTGAGAACGGACCGTGAGTCTTGTCAGGATAGCTCAGTGGTAGATCGCTTGCCCGTGAACGGCAAATGTCCCAGGTTCGAGTGCCGGTTCCGGCACATGATTTTAATCTGCCGGGATGTTTCATCCTTCCATTTTACCCACAGAAAGAAATCTGGGCATGTAAGTTCCGATGAACGTAAGGGCAATGGTATGGTGCTTCTACGACCAATCCACCTGCCATTAACTATTCCATTTAAGACCGCTTCAACTGCACGTGAGCCAAGTGCCGGACATCCATCATGTTGAAAGTACATCGCCATTCTGTCATGCAGTGAAACATCTTGTAGTAAAATCGGTAGAACATTACGTAAGAAATGAGCATACATTGTTCCATTTAGATTGCTATCGATAAAATAGGGGCCAATTATCCTTCCTTCCATAATGCCGCACCATACAAAAGCCCGCCAAGGTCGCTAATGTTCCCCTTGTCGCAGCCATCGTGGATTTTTGTTTGCCCAATTGTGCATATTATGCCAGTTTACATTACCTCTGTGAATGACGCTTCGTCACTAAACAGAACGCGTGAAAAAAACTGTTATCACCCGTAATTTATTTTGTGACCAGTGGCAAAACTGTAGACGACGTTCAATGACTTCGCCATGCAAATCCTGATGCATATAAATATGGTAAGAGCGAAATTTATGTCGATATAGAATTCTCAACACCGACGCTTTTGAGATTCCCGATTTTCGGTCAATTTGTCTGCTAATCATGTGCGGATTAGCCGCAACTGCAGCTAAAACACTTACTTGGGCATCATCATTTGTTGCAGGTCGTGGTTGACGTTTCATTTGTGGCTGAACACTTCCAGTCGTTTTAAATAACGTAACTATCCGACGAAAAGATCGGACACTATGATGATGTCTTCCAGGATATCGATCAACATACATATCGCAGGCCCGTTCGGCATTTTGATCACAATAGCCATACATAAATACCATATCGGCTTTCTCTGCATATTTATTTACGTAATAGACGAATATGTAATAAAGATAGGGGTATCTATTTACAAAACGCAGTTGACATCCGTTTGACCTATGGCGTCGCCATCTTGCGGGCCATCTGTTTGTCCTCCTTGAAACCTTAAAAGTTTTGTTCTTCGTAGTTTTTTCGTTTGATGCTTATTTCGTGAGATATTTGGCCCAGTCACTCTGAATGGACCAACCTGTATAGCTGTCACTCATGCCTGAAAGTGTACAAGAGGGATTTCGATGAATGGTTGAAACAAAGTGGGAGAGAACAATGTGCACAGCTCACTAAATTTGCGTTATTCCAAATCACTTTCGCATTCATGCAATCCATTGTCAAAAACCACACAAATTACTCGTCGTGTACTGCTTGAAGAGCCACGTTCAGGTTCAGGCTCCTACTGCCCTTCAAATTCCGTATATCTATCCGGCGTAATGTCGTGTATTTATGAATCGTCGTCGCCATTATGTATCTTAATTATTATTGTATACTAGATGAAAACCCGGCGTTGCCCGGGTATTTATTTATTTATTCGAACCTTGAGTTAGTACTTTTCCTATTCACTCTCTCTCTCTGTCCATTTCCTTTATTCTAAAAACATGTTACATTTATTAGAGAATATATAAGACATCACAGGTAGAAATGCACTCGTTTCGAAGAATGCAATCACGAAATTCAACAATAATTATTGTAATAATATCACGGATCACTTGATGTAATTCGCGAAACATCAAATCGATTTTTTTAAAGAGATGTATTGAAAGAAATTTCTTTTATACTTCTTTATTTATTTATTCTTATATTTCCTTATTCGTATGCTTAGCCTTACAGAGAAAGAGCTGAAGACATTATAGCACGCATAGACCAAAGATATGGTCCTTGACATTACGTTTCGCTGTACGTAACCTCCTTGCTATAGAGTCAGAGCCGGCCGCGGGGACTGAGGCGCTTCAGTCACGGTCTGCACGGCCATTACGGTCGGGCATGGATATTTGTGCCGTCCTTAGTCTTAGTTAGTTCATAAGTAGTTTGTAAGTTTAGGGACTTATGACCCCGTAGTTAAGTCCCATAGACTATACAAACATTTGAACATTTTGAACATAGAGTCAGAAACGTAATCACTGGCCTTCAGTCCGAATTTTTTTATAATTTGACGACTTTCAACCACCATATCTTCCACCCCCTTATAGCTGTCGGCATGGAACTGCTATGGTGTACAACGGGAGACTTAGGACAACAATTACACACACACCATTTGTTTGCGTTCTGTAGTTTGCGCTGCAGAGCGAAATATTAACACACACACACACGTAGAATTTTATATACACCGATAACTTTCCATCCCAATATACTCCACCCTTTTATCATTCTCAACCGTCAAGCAACAATGCAACCAATAAAATCATTTTCAAAGAATAAATATAATTTTCAAAGAATCATTATTGTTCCGAATTTCGCGTTATGTTCTTGAAATTACTGAATATCTATCAGATCGCTATAAAAGCTTTCCTAAAACCTTCCTTAGGTATAAATTATTAACTGTACAAATATTTAAGTCTCTGTGCCTTGTCGTTTGGACGTGATAAGCGTACACCGAACAGACATTCACTTTAATATATATATGGATAAATAGCTATCCGATCGCCATAAAACCGTGCCTAAAGCCTTCCCCGGGTAGACATTAGTAGTTGTACAAATTTTTAGCTCTTCATGTCTTGTCGTTCAGACGTGATAAACGTACAACGAACAGACATTGACATTTATAGATATAGATAATACACCAACGAACTTTACATCTTCGGAACTGATGTTATTTCCAAATCAAATGTTCAAATGTTTGTTAAGCTTATGGGACTTAACTACGGGGTCATCAGTCCCTAAACTTACAAACTACTTATGAACTACTTACAAACTAGGACGGCACAAATATCCATGCCCGAGGGGGGATTCGAACCCCCGACCGTAGTGGCCGTGCTGACCGTGACTGGAGCGCCTCAGTCACCTCGGCCACCGCGGCCGGCTGTTATTTCCACATTCATTACGACGTAACTTGGTCTCTAATATTCATGTCACAGGCATAGGATTAATTCTCTTCATATCAATGCACTGTACTCAATTACACTGTAACTCGCCAACAGCCGTTGCGGAGCGGCCGAGTGCATTGAAGCGCTATGCTCCAATGCGCGAGGCCGTTCCGCGTCGGGGGTTCGAGTCCCCCTCGGGTATGGATATTTCTGCTCTCTTTAGCATAATTTAGTTCTACTTATGAACTTGTAAGTTTAGGGACTGATGACCCCGCAGTTACGTCCCATAAGTTTGACAAACATTTTCAACCCGCCAACACTCCAACTGGCCAACACTCACGCAACTGGAGCACTGGTGAGTGAAGCTACAGTATGCAACCATCTAGTGTCGCTAGCTGACAAATGCGACGTTTTGTATGTGTTGTTTTGTTTGTGATATATTATTAGTCTAAACATGATTTGATGCGGTTACGAGCGTTAGAGGTCAAAGACGTCCCTTTTCAGTGTTTAAAATGTTCAAATGTTTGTATGGCTTATGGGACTTAACTACGGGGTCATCAATCCCTAAACATAAAAACTACTTATGAACTAGCTAACACTAAGGACGGCACAAATATCCATGCCCGAGGGGGCATTCGAAACCTCGACCGTAGTGGCGCGCCTCAGTCCACTCGGCCACCGCGGCCGGCGTCAGTGTTTACGTCATGTCTCCTATACTACATGTAATACAGTCATGTAATTATACCCATCAACTTTATGAATATAGAATCAGTGTATTGATAGAGTTTCACCGCATTCCGATGAACTGTTCGAAAGCACGTGAAACACCACCAGTCATACAAACAGGATGATATTTTCACTCTGCAGTGTGGTGTGGGCTGGTATGAAACTTACTGGCAGATTCAAACTGTGTGCGAAAGCGAGATTCGAATTTAGGGAATTTTACCATTCGCGGGCAAGCGTTCTGCCAACTGATCTATGCTGAAACGCTTCTTGGTCTCACAGATTTACGTCCAACGGTACCTCGCCTCCTACTTGTCGGAGGACAAGCACTCTTGGAAGAAAGGATATGGCGGAGACAGTCTGCGCTTATATGACCGAGTTTGCTTACGAGAGTGATGTAGGCAGTCTCTTGGGTGAAGCAGTTGCATCATCGAAGTGTGCTGCCAATGAAATGTAACCTTTGGTTCGCCTTCCCCACAATATTTTCTATATGTTCTCTCTAGTCTAAGTTGTCCGTAATTGTTACTCCTAGGTATTTAGTAGAATTGACGACCTTGAGGTTTGACTGATTTCTCGTGTAATTCAATTCAGCGAATTTCTTGTAGTGGCAATTGCCAATTTACGCCCCATGAAGAAATTTTGTCTACATTGCTTTGTAGTTCCTTTTGATCCTCTGTTACTTCATTAACTGATAAACGACAGTTGTTGTTGTTGTTGTTGTTGTAGTCTTCAGTCCAGAGACTGGTTTGATGCAGCTCTCCACAATACCCTACCCTGAGCAAGCCTCTTCATCTCCACATAAGAGCAACAATGTACATCTGTCTGAATCTACTTACTGTATCCATCTCTTGGTCTTCCCCTGCGATTTTTTCCCCATACACTTCCCTCCAATGCTAAATTCACAATTTCTTGATGTCTAAGAATGTGTCCTACCAATCTATCCCTTCTTTTAGTCAAGGTATGCCAGAAATTCCTTTTCTCCCCAATTCTGTTCAGTACCTCCTCATTAGTTACGCGATCCACCCACCTAATCTTCAGCATTCTTCTGTAGCACCATATTTCAAAAGCCTCAATCCTCTTCCTGTCCGCACTGTTTATCGTCCATGTCTCACTCCCATACAAGGCAACACTCCATACAAATGCCTTCAGAAAGGACTTCCTTAGGTTTAAATCAATATTTGATGTTAACAAATTTCTCTTTTTCGAGAACGCTTTTCTACCCATTGCCATTCTGCGTTTTATATCCTCTGTACTACGACCATCATTTGTTATTTCACTGCCCAAGTAACAAAACTCATCTACCTCCTTTATTGCTTCGTTTCCCAATCTAATTCCTTCAGCATCACCTGATTTTCTTACAGTGCACTCCATTACCCTAGTTTTGCTCTTGTTAATGTTCATCTTGTATGCACCTTTCAGCACACTGTCCATTCCGTTCAATAGCTCTTCCAGGTTCTTTGCTGTATCTGACAGAATTTCTATGTCGTCGGCAAAACGCAATGTTTATAATTCTTCCCCCTGAACTTTAATTCCTTCACCAAATTTCTCCTTGCTTTCCTTTATAGCTTGCTCAATGTACAAATTGAACAACAACGGAGAAAGACTACAACCCTGTCTTACTCCCTTTCCAACCACTGCATCCCTTTCGTGCCCGTCAACTCTGACAACCGCTGTCTGGTTTTTGTACAAGTTGTAAATAACCTTAAGTTCCCTATATTTTACTCCTGCTTGCTTCAGAACTTTAAAGAGTTTATTCCAATCAACATTGTCAAAAGCCTTCTCCAAATCTACAAAAGCTAGAAATGTAGGTTTGCCTTTTCTTAATCTATCTTCTAGGATAAGCCGTAAAGTGAGTATTGCCTCCCATGTTCCTACATTTTTCCTGAATCCAAACTGATCTTCCCCAAGGTCGGCTTCTACCAGCTTTTCCATCCTTCTGTATATAATTCGCGTTAATATTTTGCAACCATGACTTATTAAACTGATGGTTCTGTATTGTTCACACCTGCCTGCACCTGCTTTCTTAGGGATGGGGATTATAACATTTTTCTTAAAGTCTGAGGGTATTTCACCTGTCTCATACATCTTACACACCAGGTGAAACAATTTTGTCATGGCTGGTTCTCCCAGAGACTTCAGTAGCTCTGAGGGAATATCATCTACTCCAGGGGCCTTGTTTCGACTTAGGTCTTTCAGGGCTCTGTCAAATTTTTCTCTCAGTACAGTATCTCCTATTTCATCTTTATCTACATCCTCTTCCCTTCCTACAATATTGTCTCGAAGTTCATTTCCTTTGTAGAGCCCCTCTATATACTCTTTCCATCTTCCAGCTTTCCCTTCTTTGCTGTGAACTGGTTTTCCATCATTGTCCTTGATATTCATAGAGCTGTTTTTCTTATCTCCAAATGTTTCTTTTATTTTCCTGTAGGCTGTATCTATTTTTCCCCTATTTATACATTCTTCTACATCCTTGCATTTGCCTTCTAGCTACTCCTGCTTAGCCATTTTGCACTTCCTGTCAATCTCATTTCTTAGTCGTCTGTACTCCATTTTGCCTGTTTCATTTAATGCATTTTTATATTTTCTCCTTTCATCGATTAAATTTAGTATCTCCTGTGATATCCAAGGATTTTTTGTAGGTCTTGCCTTTCTACCTATTTTGTCCTCTGCTACCTTCACTATTTCATCTCTCAATTTTACCCATTCCTCCTCTAATTTTCCCCCGTTTCTGTCAATTGTTGCCTAAAGCTCCCTCTGAAATTCTTAAGAACCTCATGTTCCTTCAATTTATCCAGGTCCCATCTCCTTATGTTCCTACCTTTTTGTAGTTTCTTTAGTTTCAGCTTACAGTTCATAACCAACAAGTTATGGTCAGAGTCTATATCTGCCCCTGGGTATGTCTTACACTGTAAAACCTGGTTCCGAAATCTATGTCTTACTATTATAAAATCTATCTGGTATCTTCCGGTGTCTCCTGATCTCTTCCACGTATACAACCTTCTTTTGTGATTCTTGAACCAGGTGTTTGTTATAACTAAATTATGTTCTGTGCAAAATTCTACCAGGCGGCATCCTCTTTCATTCCTTTTGCCCAGACCATATTCACCTACTATCCTCCCTTCCCTTCCTTGTCCTACTACCGAATTCCAGTCTCCCATAACAATTAAGTTTTCCTCTCCCTTAATTGTCTGAATAATTTCCTTTAGCTCGTCATATATTTCTTCGATTTCCTCATCATCGGCAGAGCTAGTTGGCATATAAACCTGTACTACTGTTGTCGGTGTTGGCTTCGTATCTATCATGACAATGATAATGCGATCACTGTGCTGGTCATAGTAGTTTATCCGCATTCCTATTTTCTTATTCATTATCAATCCTACTCCTGTGATACCCCCAATTGATTTTGTATTTATAATCCTGTACTCGCCTGACCAGAAATCCTGTTCAGCCTGCCACCGAACTTCACTAATCCCCACTACATCTAACTTCAACCTATCCATTTCCCTTTTTAAATTTTCTAATTTTCCTACTCGATTAAGGGATCTAACATTCCGCGCTGCGACCCGTAGAATGCCAGTATTGTCTTTCCTGATGATCACATCCTCCTGAATAGTCCCCGCCCGGAGATCCGAATGGGGGACTATTTTACCTCTGGAATATTTTACCCGAGAGGATGCCATCATCATATGTTCAGACAGTAGAGCTGCATGTCCTCGGGAAAAGTAACGGCTGTAGTTTCCCCTTGCTTTCAGCCGTTCGCAGTAGCTGTGTGGCAAAGCCACATTAGCTGATGTTACAAGGCCAGCTCAGTCAATCATCCAGACTGTTGCCCCTGTAACTACTGATAAGGCTGCTGCCCCTCTTCAGGAACCACACGTTTGTCTGGCCTCTACACAGATACCCAAATGTTCAAATGTTTGTATAGTCTATGGGACTTAACTACGGGGTCATCAGTCCCTAAACTTACAAACTACTTATGATCTACTTACAAACTAGGACGGCACAAATATCTATGCCCGAGGGGGGATTCGAACCCCAGACCGTAGTGGCCGTGCTGACCGTGACTGGAGCGCCTCAGTCACCTCGGCCACCGCGGCCGGCCACAGATACCCCTCCGCTGTGGTTGCACCTACAGTATGGCTATCTGTATCGTTGTGGCACGCAAGCCACCCCACCTCGGCAATGTCTGTGGTTCATGGGAGTGGAAACGACAGTACCATCAGCAAACAGTCTATGAGAACTATTCAGATTGTCTCCTGAATCTTTTATAAGCACAAGGAGCCGCGGCATAGCGGCCGAGCGCATTGATGCGCTTTGCTATGATGCGTGAGGCCGTTCCCCGTCGGTGGTTCGAATCCCTCCTCGGACATGGATGTTTGTGTCGTCTTTAGTACAAGCTAGTTGATAAGTGGTTTGTAAGTTTAGGGACTGATGACCCCGCAGTTAAGTCCCATGAGCTTCACGAACATTTGATATTTAAACACAAGGAAGAGTATGAGACCTATAACGCTTTCCTGGGGAAAGCGGACTTTCTGATAGGAAACCGCGAATCCATTCGCACAATTGGGGCGATACTGCATAAGCACGCAATTTCATTAGAAGTCGACCGAGAGGTACAGTGTCAAAAGACATTTCGAAATCTAGAAATCGATTTGAGATCCCTTGTCGATGGTTCTTATCACTTCACGTGAATAAAGGGCAAGCTGTATTTCGCCATGTGAGATACTTTCGCTGGCCGTGTTGGACGAGGGGACTGAGGTGCGCCAGTCACGATCTGCACGGCCACTACGGTAGGGGGTTTTAATCCCCCCTCGGGCATGGATATTTGTGCCGTCCTTAGTGTTAGCTAGTTCATAAGTAGTTTGTAAGTTAGGGACTGATGACCCCGTAGTTAAGTCCCATAAGCTATACAAACATTTCAACATTTTGCGATACTTTCTGAATCCGTGTTGACTGTTGGTTAATAGGTCGATCTCTTCGAGGTGTTTCATAATGTTCTAAAAACAGTTTTAAAAAGTATATGTTCGTAAACCCCACTGCAAACAGACATCAATGAATAGTCCTGTATGGCACCGCATGGTGCAGTGCCGCTGGCCCAGACTCCAAGTGACCGACCACCTGCCGACGAGATGACCGCTTGAAGTTGGGCTTTTGGCGCGCGCGCGGGCAGGAAGTCAAGGGGGGTCGGGAGCGAGTGGTGTAGCTGGCCGGGCTGCGTCGCTCTGACGGTCGGCATTTGGATCTCCAGGTGGAGACTATAGATTTTTGTGTGACAATTGCCAAGTGTGGTTGCTCGTCGTAGACGGCACCAAGTTGTATCGAGTGCTACAGTGTGTTGTGAATATTTAGCCGGTGGAACAAGGTGTGCATCGCACTAAAAGTGACTGTGTTTTGTTAATGTAACACGTGTCGTCACATAGGCATGAACATAAACGGTGTTTGAGACAGGCACATGGTGTGAAAACAATTTGCGACAAATATTCGTTTTGTCTGGGGGCTCACGAGCTATAACTTTATTTGATAAATGTGTCGACGTACAGACGTATCAGCCACAGGGTTTTAATATGGTGTTATAAACAACATAAAGTGAACTTTCACGTGTTTTCAAAAATAGTAGTTAGTACACCCTTTTCTCACATGAACTTACTTTATTATGAATTTTTTTTTGTTAATCATATGCAGGGAAGGAAAGCTGCGAACGTGTGATATCATCCCCTAGAAAACGAGTCAAACAGTGGCAATCAAGTTCCAGTGTTTTTGCATGTTTAGGAATATGGTTCGCAGCTGGTAGTTGTGAGTTTTAAAAATTAAACTTTCCCTATTTTAAACTCACACCCTGACCTTCACCCTCGCATTTTGGCGCCGCTGACGTTACGCTGTTCTCCGCCGAGGAAATAACAGACTGAATTATGGAGGAAGGAAAAGAACTGCGCTGCGAACTGTGTCCGTCCGCGCGCCTTCGGCGGAAAGTTTGTTGAGGAAAGTCAATAAATTCTATAAATCTGATGAAGGCCGGGACAAACATGTCCGCGCCGTGTCCGTGCCGGGTCACGTTCCGAGTATCGGCCGCCATCCGGAGAACGGAACACACGGTGAAAATAAACGCAGTAGACCACACTTGTCAGGCCGCGCGCGAGCAAAGTCTGCGGACGAGAGCGTTCCGGGCGGGTTTCGACGTGTTTAATTTCCCACGTCACGTACGACGCAATGGTAGAATAATGTTTTCAGCAGAGCAACTGGAAATGGATGTGATATGAATAATAGAAGAAGTACATAGCTTTCCTCTACGTTACGACTAAACTAACGAAAAATACCGAGTCTAATATCGAGTAAAACGACTAACAAATGCCGTACCAATGCTTCAGCTCCGGCCATAATGCAACCCTCCACCCCCGACCGGTCCTAATATGCCAGCTGCCATCCCTGACGGCCGGGCACGTCGGCTCCTTCCGCCCCCATCTACACCCCACCGCCGCCACCCGTCCCCATAACTGGTTACTAGCGCGATCACCACCCCACGCCCGCCGCCCCCGATTAATTTTATTAAATTTGCATATAAAATTAATTTCGAGCAGCTTAAGGGGAAACACCGCCACCCGCCCCTGCCACGTCCCACCCCCGCCACCGCTCCTATCACTACTCCACAGTACTCACTTGGTATAGAGATTGCCTCCCCCGAGACGCACATCATGCGACCCCCCCCCCCCAAACCCCCCCTCCAACCCAAAAAAAAATCTTTTTTACAAACATCTTTACTTATTGACGTAAGATTTATTACACTGTGCTAAGCCAACATTGAAAAAATTAGCCAATTATTTTATTTAATCCTAATTTGCACAACAAAAATTGTTCAAATGTTTGTAAAGCTTGCGGGGTCATCAGTCGCTAAACTTACAAACTACTTATGAACTAAGACAACACAAAAGACAACACAAAAATCCATGCCCGAGAGAGGATTCGAACGTCCGACGCGGGAGGCTGTGCCATCCGCAATGTGGCGCTCCAGACCACTCGGCTACTCCCGCACGACGTTGCATAACAAGTAACTGTACTTCGGACATTACAATAACGTGGAATAATGACCGATAACATCAAAATGTACCTGTACTTAATATGAAAGTTTCGTAAACAAATTGATCGCCTCCACTACTGATCACTTGGGTTACTACCACCCCCGCCTACCACCAGGCCATCCACTGCCGCTCTCGATTATTTTCCAATTTCAAATTTGCATATCAAATTAATTGCTACCTCCTATATCTTTGGATTAATAATTATAAAATTACATTTTCTATGAATAGGTACTTGCAGTTTATGTAAAGTGACACATCCAACTCTAACTACAAACCTTATGGGTCAAAATTTTTCAGGTAAGTATAGACACAGCATGTAGAAATTCGATTTGATGGTAGGGGTTTGTGTACTCAAAGTGTTGTATAACCAATGTACATTTACCAATAATTATTTAAAACAGTTTACACCAAGGCAAACATTTAACATTATCCAAAAATGTATTTCGAAAATCGTCGTCCCTAATGTGTCTGGGCAAAATAAATGCAACACCCGATAGACGCGTAAAAAAAAAAAAAAATAAATAAAATAAAAAAAAAAAAAAAAAAATAAAAAAATAATAATAATATTAAATAAAAATAAAAATAAAAAAATAAAAAAAATAGCTTGCGTTAGATCATAAATTCAATCAGAAACACATACACGCACACACACACACACACACACACAGAGAGAGAGAGAGAGAGAGTTTTCTCTAGGTAATCTACGTAAAACTATTCTTACTGTCCTACCGATAAACATATGCTAAAGGTTTAAACAAAATATCATAACGTTTTATTATTTTTTCCTTCTCCACGCCCTACGGTTACCCTATGTACACAACAACTGACGGACGTGTTTAAAAAAAAAACAGCGCGTGTTAGATAATAAATGGCATGTAACGGTAACGATAGTCACAAACTTGTGTCTGCATCTTAAGAAACGCTTTTTCGGTATCCAGATGTGTAACACAACATAAACAGCAAAAGATGTATTGTTTATTAAGAAATTCGAATTTACTGGCGGAAATAACGAAAATTGGTAAAGACATCTAATGATTGAAACACGACGCCTGTATAGAAACTTTACATTTCGGACACTGCAGCTTACACACAGTATTTTACCGACGGTCCACGACAGACGACGAGAGCCTACTCGGTCGGTCAGGCGCCGTTTTACCTGCATCATGCCACCGTTACAATTCTGTCAGGAATGCAACTAAATATATACCTGCAAGCGCTGTTAAAAGATGAGTAATACAAACACATACCTGCTACGTTATCTCTTTTACAAATCATACCAGCCACACTCTGTGGCCACTCTTAAAACAAAATTATCAAGTTCTGAAATTTAATACTATCTTTAGCGACCACACAGTGTTACAATTTTAGACAATGCACACAATTATTTTTGAAATGTACCAAGTCTTTAGATCACTTCCTTAGACCGACACCGGTGTCTTCTATTTCCTGCTCCCAAACAGTATTTCGAAAGGTATAGGGAAGGTAAGTATTCAAACTGCAGTATGTATCGCATTATGTATGTCTTCCTGTAATCCATCTCTTTTATTGTTTTAATATCCAGTTCCGCGCCTCTGACTGTTCTTCTAGACGAGGTAATACTTAACCTGCCCGATAGTTTGGTTGCAACACACTTACTGCAGATTTTCAGTTTTATACAGCAAAATCGACCAGCCCTTTGCCCAAAATATAGAAAGAGAGGCAAAAATTCTTACACCAAACACAAATCAAGATCCTTTCCTGTGCTACCTAAGATTTCTTTTTTCAATCCCCTAAACCGAAATCTTATTTTTTAAATCCATACTTACAAGTTGCTGTCTACCGAAAAAGTAAAATGTCTATAAACACACCGCATCACCTGGTCGTTCAAAGAAAAACTTATCGCCATCACCGCAAAACACCAACAAAGCTCACATATTTCCAAGACCTATGTCGAAGTACAGATGATGATAGATGATCCATCCTAGACAGTGCTAAACACAATGAAATTTAGTGGATCTTCTAGAGGCCAAAACATTCATCAACGAGGTCATCTGTTCTATTATCATCTCTAGGAATAGTATTACACCAACAAACACGTTTAAACCAACAACTTAACGACGAAAGTAGTGCACCTCAGGCCTCTCCAACAACAGCACATAGTGCGAGAGGAGCATCAGCAAATAACAGATAAACAGGCATCGAACATGTTGCGTCTACACTCTTTTGGTTACAGAACTGCATAACTGCAACGTAATGATCGCAAATGCTTCTATGGCATCTCAATGAGGGACTTGTGCAATGGGCACTCTGTCATATGTAATTAAGAACATATTGCGGAAAATACAGCTATTTCACCAACAAAAAATATTAGAACGCATTACAGATGAAAACAATAGAAGAAAAAATTAACATTTGGCAGAAATCGATCCAACAATCTTTGGATCGTCTCTCACACGCTTATAACCGCAAGACCATGCTGAGCTCGCTAAGCAGGAGATTGTAAGAGTACCTATATTCAAAAACAGTTATGTATATCTAATAACGTTTTTATGATACAGTTGCATGTAGCTGTAGCTTACAAACGGTGTAGGTACTGCAATGGAATGCAAGTTAAACTCGGAAACAATCCAAATAGTGTAA
Organism: Locusta migratoria; assembly: GCA_026315105.1. Taxonomy (NCBI): domain Eukaryota; kingdom Metazoa; phylum Arthropoda; class Insecta; order Orthoptera; family Acrididae; genus Locusta; species Locusta migratoria. The sequence goes on from CM048749.1 coordinate 408,475,271, forward strand.
TAAATACGAGCGAGCGTTGGACGTCACGTGACGAGCTGTTGGGGTGGTTTGGCAGGGCGCTGGGTGGGGCGAGTGGGCGAGCCCTACACATGGCCTTACATCCTGCGAAAATCATCCGCTTTGTCACCGCCCACTGGATTCTAGCTGCTTCCTCAGCCACAAGGCGCTCAACCCAGTGCTATCTGGGTGGCACTGATTCAACCAAAACACAAGTATCTCTGAACGTCGAAGACAAGTTACAGAAAAACAACAGTTTGTAATGCACAGTTTTCAAGTATAACATATTTACTGTGTATTAACGAAATAGAAGAATTTATAATGTAAAGCCGTTTTTATATTATTGTTGCTGTGATATTCAGTCCGGAGACTGGATTTTGCAGTTCCCCTGCCTACTCGATTACTGAGGAAGCCTCTTTATCTCCTCATAAGGACAACTCACTTCAATTTTAATGTGTTTACTGTATTGGTCTCTTGGACTCTCCCTGCGACTTTTACACTACATCCCTTCTTCGAAGGGTAAATTCATGATTCCCAGATATCCAAGAATAAGTCATACCAATCGATCCCTTGTTTTACAGAAGTCATTTCACAAATTACTTTCCCCATAATACTCTTAAGTACCTCTCCATTAGGGAATGTAGTCTACTCTTGGGGCCTCGTTCCGACTTAAATTACCAGTACTCTGTCAAATTCTTTTCTCAGTATAGTAGCTCCAATTTCATCTCCATCTACTTCGTCATCGCTTCCTAGAATATTGCGTGGAAGCTCATTTCCTTTGTAAAGTCCCATTACTTATTCTCCCCACCTTTCAACTTTACCTTCACAACTGGTTTCCAGCCTGACGTACTGATGTTCATACAGCTGTTGTCCTCCTCTCTTTTACTTCCCTGTAGGCAGTATCAATTTTCACCCAGTTGCACCTTCTTCTACAGACTTGCACGCCTTCTAAACACTCCTGCTTAGCGATTTTATCCTTCCTGCCGGCCGCGGTGGCCGAGGGGACTGAGGCGCTCCAGTCTCGGTCTGCACGGCCACTACGGTCGGGGGTTCGAGTCCCCCCCTCGGGCATGGATATTTGTGCCGTCCTTAGGATTAGCTAGTTCATAAATAGTTTGTAAGTTTAGGGACTGATGACCCCGTAGTTAAGTCCCATGAGCTAAACATTTGAAACATTTGATTTGAAACCAGGTTGAGAGAAGCTCTAGGAAGAATAAGATGCTGCAAGTAGAAGCACGGCATAGGGTCATGGAATGTATGATCCATGTATCAGGGAAAATTAGACGTGGTTAAAAGAGAAATTGAGAGAATTAACTTCGACATATTGGGAATAAGTGAAATGAATTTATCCTTCCCTCTAATCTCATTTTTAGTTGTCAGTATTTCATTCTGCCTGCTTATTTCGTGCATTTTCATATCTTTTCCTTTTATCAATTAAATGCATTATTTCCTGTGGTATCCAAGGACTTTTTGTAGGTCTACCTTTTCTACCAGTTTAGTCCTCTCTCGCCTCCACTATTTCGTCTGTCAAAGCTACTCATTCATCTTCTTCGGAGTTATATTCCCCTTTTTCTGTCAATTGTTACCTAAATATTCCTCTGAAACTCTCAAACTTCAGCTTGCTTTAATTTATCCGGGTACCATCTTCAAATGTTCCAATGTTTGTATAGCTTATAGAACTTAACTACGGGGTTATCAGTCCCTAAACTTACCAACTACTTACGAACTAGCTAACACTAAGGACGGCACAAATATCCATGCCCGAGGGGAGATTCGAACCCCCGTCCGTAGTGGCCGTGCAGACCGTGACTCGCGCGCCGCAGTCCCCTCAACCACCGGGGCCGGCGGGTACCATCTACATATTTTCCTGCCTTTCTCCAGTGTCTTCAGTTTCAGTCTACAGTTAATAGCCAATAAGATACGCTTCGAGTCTATATTTGGACCTGGATATGTATTACAGTTTAAAACCTGGATCCGAAATCTATATCTTACCATTGTAAAATGTGTCTGGTACCGTCTGGTGTTTCCTCGTCTCTTCCACATGTACAACCGTCTTTGATGTTCTTGAACCAAGCGTTTGTTATGAATAAATTGTTCTCCATGCAAAATTCTACCAGGTGGCTTCCTGTTTCATTCCTTTTCTGCAAACTATATTTACATACTATTTTTGTTCCCTTCGTTTTGCTACAGTCGAGTTCCACTCCGTTATCACAATTAATTTTTCATATACAATATTTTTCTATATAATTTTTTACCTCATCGTACGTTTCTTTGATCTCATCATCGCCAGAGCTAGTTGCCGTATAAACTTACTCTGCTGTCGTCTGTATTTCGTTAGTATGTATCTTTACTACGACAATGCGATCACTGCGCTGTTCATAGTAGTTTACCTGCACTCCTATTCTCTTATTCTTTACTAAACTTACTCCTCTATTACTCCAATTGATTTTGTATTGATAACCCTGTGCTCACTTGATGAGACAACCTGTTCATCTTTCCAGTACACTGCACTAATCCCTACTACATTTAAATCCAATCAATACATTTATATTTTTAAAATTTAAACCTACCTACCTGAATATAACCAATAATATTCTAATCTCTAATCAGTAAAATACTAAAACACTAGTGTTGCCTGTATCGATGATCACATCCTGACATTGACTTGAGTAGTCCACTACCAGAGATCCGAATGGGGGACCAATTTACCTCCGGAATATTTTACCCAAGATGACCCCATAAACACATATTCTTATAGTTGAGGCTTCCAGAAAAGTAACGACTGTAGTTTTCCCTTGTTTCCAGCTTTTTTCAGTAAGTACACGCCAAAGCCACGTTAGCTGATGTTACATGGTCAACTCAATCAACCATCCAGACTGTGGCCCTTGCAACTAATGAAAAGGCTTCTGCGCCTCTTTACGAACCACATTTGTATCTATACTCTCCACACATACCTCTTTTCTGTGGTTGTACCAACAGTTCTGCTATCTGCCACTCCAAGTACGCAGTGTCTGTGATTCATGGGGGAAGTGACAGATGATAATCCTACAATAGCCAAAAATGTATTAGATTATTGTGTCGCATTTTAACTGTTTCGCACTTGATAACTGAAGTATGATGTGATACCATTCAGAAATGAAGTTCCTATTTTTAAAGCATTAAGAGCACAAAGGAGTCATGCCCATTATTTGATATTTTGGGATAATTTCACTTATAGCCACTATTTATTAAGGTTCTTGCAGAGTATGAAACATTCCTGACTTCACTATTTGACTGGACATCTTATGTAGTTTTATAACATTTAGCAAGGTCCACTCTTAATGAAGCAATGACTTGTAACAGTAGGAAAAGATGGGACATTCAGAATGAACTACTATACATTCTGACTGCGAATGGCATTTTTTTCAATATCTTTTCAACACATTTATGTCTGAATATGAATTAAACAGCTTCCTTTTGTAAATATCTGTTAATTACACACAAAATAGAGTTATAATTAATAGGAGGACGGTGGCCATATTAAGTGTGCTTCACTTATAGCCCAAGGTCATTTTGTGAAACCTGACGCTACGATCAGCAATTTAAGTCAGATACGACGCATTTCCTTACGTTCATTCTGGGAAAACAAAGTATTATATTACACAGTTTATGAGCTGGTGTACTTAGGTAAGAATTCTGGCAATTGATAAAGTCTTGGATGACTCCGGGTTATTCACAACAACATTTTCTTTAAGTCTGCTATTTGTACACTCATTTCTAGAAGAAGTGAACAGTTAACATATACTGTTATTACAATTTAAGACAATACTCAACTTTAATGTGATGGGCAGGTGGTCTAATACAGTTGCTTCCTAACAACAAAAATGTTCAGCATTGATCTCTTCCATCAGTCAATAGTACTGTTCCGGGTTAAGCTGACATAGACGACAGGCTCACTGTACTTGCTCCGTACTCCCTGGTAGGCTGACCTGTCGTGGCTGTAGTGCACCGGCATATCTAGCCCAGCCTCTTCTTATGATTGGCCGCCACGCGAAGCAAGAGCGACAGGAGACGATGGGGGTAAGAATTAAGGAATATGGCGCTACGTATCTCAGCCGTACTACGCTTTGAAGCCATGGCTGTCACGACACTCCGACCAAAACACTGAGAGTGTGTTATAGCTGTGTCTGTATCTACAGTCGCTAATCGCATCATACACGCATGTAACGTTCTCAAACTTGTTGTTTGAAGTTTTTTTTTTTTTTTCAGTAAAATCTCAGAAAACGAAAAAGTTTTGTGTTTATTCTGTCTGAAAATAGTCGTTTCTGTAATATGACGAATCACAATTTAGCTAATCTAACGATCGTCAGATAAAATAATTCGATTGAGTGAACTAACGCCAGATTTACGAGCACAGTGACGATGTGTTGTAAGTTTCAGAAATATTGAAACTAGGTTTTGCTTTCCAAATCATTGACTTAATAAAAAATCAAATTTATATTTTATTCCTTATTCATTCGTAAATAATATGTTAAGTGGGGGAAATAACTTTCATCTTTAGGAAATAAAAAAGAGAAAAATACGCTACATCATAAAGATGTTGTATAGGTTCGTTCACAATAAAAGTGGTAAGAATCACACGTTAGCGAAGCAATTTACACATGAAATGGCATTTCCTTGGATTTAGCGTCACTATGAGAACGATTCGTACACATAAACATCACGCAAGTCACCATAATAGTGCATAATACTTCCAAAAACGAGCGACAAGCATACGCAAACAAGGTGAATACAGCAGTGTTTTGGTCGGACCAAAATGGCTACATTTGGCTTCACAGCCGTGACGTCAGAGCGCCTCCGTTTATTCTTACCGTCATGGAGGTAATAATGACTGGAGGCGGCCCTGGCGGCCGAAATACCTTGGGGCGGCTTATCGCCTCTTCTGGAAGTGGCCCTGCGACGTGTGTAGACGACCGGCGTTGTGGCGAATGGCGACAAAAACACTCCCCCCCCCCCAAAAAAAAGGAAAAACAAGAAATCACCGTCGTTGTGTAGTGGGTGAAACGACAGTGGGGGGAAAGTGTGCACGTGGGACCAGTCCAGGGACCGGGGTTCGAATCTGGACCCAGCGCTGAAACACCGGCCGCAACCCGCCATATGACTTGTGCTTGGCACGAAACGCCGGACGGAAAACGCACCAAAGAGCGCACCACAATCTAATATACACATTCGCGACACAAACTGCTGTGGAAGTTGTTACCTACTTACAGTTGCAACGACACTCGCGCTCCTAGTGGTAGGCAAAGTGCCGCAAGAGAAATGTTTGTTTTCAATTTACTTTTCTAAGTAATTAACCAAATAGCTCCTGTAATTTTTGTGTTCCAGTCATTAGTAAAGTGTCTAGAGACATAATTAACCCAGAAATAAATGAAAAGAAGTCGAATGTCCCTTACGCAGTGATACAAACAAGAAGTTCTTCATGAGGAAGTACTAACGAATATTTGTATATTTTGTAGCCTACTGCTTTGAAAGTGGGAGAATATAAACAAACATTTTGTGTCTCGTTTCCGCCGTTTGTCTTAGGTGTCGGTGGCCGAGAAGAGAGAGACCGACACAGGGAAATAGGATGCACGCGTGTGCGGGTACAGAGTCTGAGGTGACCAGCCAGCGGAACAGCAGAAACTAGAAACACTAAGCTAGATTAGAACAATATATATATTTTGTAGAGTACAATACTTAACTTTGTTAACTCAAGACTAGTGGAATGCAGATATATAGTTTAACTAGGTAGAGGCCTGCCTACTGAGGAGAGTCCTAGTGCCTGCCCTATTGCCAAGTGACCGATCCAGTTCAGTCGTGGCCACGAGCTGAGTTGCAGCAGAGGGCGCTCGTAGCTGACGTCGTAAGAACGCCGCGCCGTGCTTGTATGGCGGCGCGCGGCGAAAGTACGTGGCGCGCAATTCAGACTTGTGCTACACCACACCCCTCCCCCCCAAACCGCCGCGCCGTCGTGGCATAGGGCTGAGGGCCACGGCGACGGCACTGGGAGGAGGGCCTGGACCCTTCGGCGAGCATTGTGGCTGTGCTCCCTGGCGGTGAACTGGATCTGGAATCAAGAAACCAGAGACAGGATCGCGCAGCCTGTGCAGGCGCAACTGGTTTGCGTGGCAACGCAGCTCCGACCCTGTGGAAGAACGTTCAACATAGATATTGCGATCGAGCACGCGCTGAATAGTGCCTGGCATCCAACTGTTTTGTCCAGCAAACACCTGGTACAGCACCGGCGTAGAAACCTGAAAGCGTCATGCGCCATACGAACCGACTCGGTGCGTGGGAGGCTGCAGCAGGTGAAGGAGAGTGCGGTGACGGCGGCCGTGTAGCAGCTCGGCAGGAGACGGGCCGTCACGTGGCATGCACCGATACGTAGACAGGAGAATTTGAAGAGCTTGCTGCCTGGAGTGCTGACCTTTCATCTTTTACAAGTGAAAATTTGAAAGTTCGATCGAAACGTTCTGCTTCACCATTGGGCTGATGGTGAAAAAGTGCGGTGGTGATGTGCTGAATGCCATTCACACGACAAAACTGTTGAAATTCCGCACTAAGAAACTGAGGTCCATTGTCACTGACGATAGTTTCAGGCAAACTTCAATGCAAAAAACTAATGTTAATGCATTGATCGTACTAGACGCCGTCGTTGAGTTCTTGGCAATCAAAAAAGGAAACTTGCTGAAAGCGTCTACAACGATTAACCAGCGCTTATTCCAGAATGTTACGACAAAGTCAATATGTAAACGTTGCCATGGACCCTTGGGGAGTGGCCAGTCCGAGAAACGTTGCGGAGGAGCTGCCTGATGCTCCACACAAAGCGTACACTGTGACGTCATGCTCTCTATCTGGGCGTCTATACCAACCCAGGTACAATGACGTCTGGCCAGTTGCTTTGTCCTAACAATACCCCAATGACCTTTATGCAGGAGGCGTAAGACTTCTTGCTGCAGGGAACGAGGAACAATCTCTCTCGTTTGGTCATTATCGGTATGTAACAACAGAACACCCTAACTTAAAAATAATGTATGACATTGCGCAAAATAACGTCCAACCAGAGGCTGTTCTATGTCTTTGGCTCTGGCAGGCCCCCCTGAGGGAACAAAACGTGCATCCGCAGCTGTTTCCTGTGCAACGCGACGAGAGTTCAAAGGGAAGTCTGCGACAGCGAAAGCATCTCTGGAGTCTAAAAAAAAAAATGTTCAAATGTTTGTTAAGCTTATGGGACTTAACTACGGGGTCATCAGTCCCTAAACTTACAAACTACTTATGAACTACTTACGAACTAGGACGGCACAAATATCCATGCCCGAGGGGGGATTCGAACCCCCGACCGTAGTGGCCGTGCTGACCGTGACTGGAGCGCCTCAGTCACCTCGGCCACCGCGGCCGGCCTCTGGAGTCTATCTGACAACATGCCATTTCTGAAAAATCAAACAACACCTCCTGGTCAACCGGAAGTCGGAAAAGTGCATCCGCGGTGGCACGTTTAGCGGTAGGTCGGTACAAAATCTCATACTGAAAATTATTCAGTATCAAGGACCATCTCTGAAGCTTTTGTGCCTTTCGAGGTGGAATTGGCTTTGTGGGTGAGAACAACGATTTGAGAGAATTGTGGTCTGTCAACAAATAGAATTTTCTACCATAGAGATAATGATGAAACTTTGTGACGCCGTAAATTATTGCTACGGCCTCCTTTTCTAACTGACTGTAATTCTGTTTCATTGGCGTCAGTAGCTTGGATGCAAAGGCAATAGGACGATCGTGAGAACCAATACGATGTGACAATATTGCACCCAGACTATAAGACGAGGCGTCCACTGCTAGCACTACGGGCTTCTGAGGGTCAAAGGGAATTAAACATGCATCACTGAGTAGTGCAGACTTTAATTTGTCAAAGGCAACCTGACATTCTTTAGACCATAGAAAAGGAACATTCTTCCTACGTAAGCGATTCAGTGGAGCTGTAATCTGAGAGGCATTCGGAATAAATCTGAAATAATAGTTCAGCTTTCCAATTACTGCTTGCAATTGATGCACATTCTTAGGAGGAGGTAAGTTTTTGATTGCTTGAATATGTGACTGTGAGGGATGGATTCCTTGGGCATTAATTACATAGCCTAGGTACTTTATTTTAGTCTGGAAAACCGAACACTTTACTTTATTGCAACGTAGACCTGCTGCAGGCCGACCGCGGTTTCCGAGGGGACTGAGGCACACAAGTTACGGTATGCACGACCACTATGGTGGGGGTTTCAAATCCCCCCTCGGGCATGAATATTTGTGCCGTCCTTAGTCTTAGCTAGTTCATAAGTAGTTTGTAAGTTTAGGGACTGATGGCCCCGTAGTTAAGTCCCATAAGTTCCACAAACATTTTAACATTTGAACCTGCTGCAGTCAACGCTTTAAAAAGGCACTCCAGGTCTGATAAATGTTCAACTGTAGGTCCTGAGACCACAATATCATCTAAAGACTTCGAGCAGCACGGTCCAGAAACTGTCAGCTGTTCCAAAAAACGCTGAAAAATAGCGGGTGCGAAAGAACTGCCGAAGGGGAGGCGTTGAAATTGAAAAAGGCCCATGTGAGTATTAATGACGAAAAACTTTTTTGACTCTTCATCGAGTAGAATCTGCAAGTATGCCTCTGCTAAATCAATCTTAGAAAAGAAGCGAGACTGTCCTAATTTGTCCATCAGTTCCTCAAGTCAGGGCAGGGGGTAAGTGTCTACAATTGTTTGACTGTTCACTGTTGATTTGAAGTCCGCACAGAGACGAAGTTTTCCTGACGTCTTGGTTAGACTCACTAAAGGCGCGGCCCACTGACTCGCAGAAACAGGAGAAATCACCCCACTATCCTGCCAACGTTTAAGTTCTTCAGCAACTTTACCCCGAAGGGAGAAAGCCACTGATCTAGCTTTACGAAATTTTGGTACTGCAGATTCTTTTAAAGTTACATGTGCCACGAAGTCTTTTGCACAACCTAGTTCCGGCGAAAGGAAGTCACTGTATTTTTCACATAATGCAGTGATTTTGTGCTGAGGCATTACTGACGAAATTTGAAGCACATCTCTTTGAACTGGTAATCCAAACAAGTCAAATGCATCTAGTCAAAAAATGTTCTGTGTAGATTTGGCCTGAACAACTACAAAAGTAACTGTTTTTGTAACACCTTGAAAAGAGGCGGGCAGACTACATGTTCCCAGCACGGGAATATTTTGTCCTGTGTATGCTGTGAGCACTTGTTGAGACGGCGACAGTTTTGGCGAACCCAGATGTTCATATGTGTCTTTATTCATTAACGTGACAGCGGAACCAGTATCAAGCTGAAATTGCACAGTCTTAGTTTCTATGGAAAGAGTTACAAAAAGTTTTTGCTTCTGGCGCACGACAGGTGCGCGATTGTGGAAGACGCCTGATACAGCAGCCCAGAATCGGCACACAGCAGATTAATAACATTGTCCATAGATGGCACTACCTCCAGATCGGCTTCCGTGCAAGCATGTGAGGCTACCCAGATTCACCAGCTTACTGCACTAAAATTACTTTGAGTAGCTACATCAAGTCTGCTGTCACTAGCTACACAGTACTGGGCACTTTTAGAAGGAGAAGTTACAGATGGCTCTAGGTGCACTATAGGATTGCACTGTACACAGTCATTTTGCTTGTCCCGAATCCTTTTCCGTTGCACAGTCTTATGCGCTCGATGGCGCTTGCGACGTGGCTCACTACATAGTTTTGCCGGAGTCACGGAAGAACATTCTTGCATTTGAGTATCAAGAGATGCACTGTCCAAATCCGCAGCATGTATGACATTTACAGCATGAACTGTTCTTGCATTTCGCGAAGTACTGTTCCTATTGTCACCATTCCTGGAATTTTTGTGCTGCATACACACTGTCTGTACATATCCTGATTTTCCACATTGATAACAGGTGGCTTTGCGGCAAGGGCATTGCGCACGCTTGTGGCGAGGTACACACTGGGGGCAAGACTTATAAACATTTTTCTGCAAAGTACGTCGGCGCCCGTTTGTCAAATGACTATGTGTAAGACGACAGGGCGACCTTTGTGTCGCACTTTTACACTGGCTACTCTTCACTGTGTATTCAGCATGGCCGGTAGAATTATAATAATCCCTAGGGCTAGATTGAGATCTGTGACTAGGAAAGCGTCTCTGCCGGCCGCGGTGGCCGAGGGGACTGAGGCGCTCCAGTCACGGTCTGCACGGCCACTACGGTCAGGGGTTCGAATCCCCCCTCGGGCATGGATATTTGTGCCGTCCTTAGTCTTAGCTCGTACATAAGTAGTTTGTAAGCTTAGGGACTGATGACCCCGTAGTTAAGTCCCATAAGTTCTACAAACATTTGAACATTTTTTTAAAGCGTCTGTTGCGGTGCACTGAGTTAACACTGTAGTTTTGCATTTCTAAATCTGCTAAGTCAAAGGTATCATGCGCTTCAATAAGCTGCAGTAAACTGTCTAATGAAGGGTCAGACTGTTTTAGAATTTCTGCCCTAATTATGGGGTACTGAATGTCCTATGTAAGAGCATCTCTCAACACAACGTCACTATAAGAAAATCCACAAGAGCAAGTAAATTTACATTCGTGGGTTAAGCACATCAACTCCATAATCCATTGTTGATGCGACTGTTCCAGTGATTTTTTTTTGTCCGAAAAACCGATACTGCGACACAGCTAAGAAAACTTTTCTCTCATAATGAGCATTCAGTGCAACTACTAGTGCATCATAATCGAGATCATGAGGAGGTGCGTGGGGGAAAAGTTTCTGCAGTAACACGAAGGTCTTCATGCCCACTACGGAGAGGAACAAATGCTTGACTGTCTGACCTGTATGTTGATGAGCCACGAAGAGTTCTTGAAATTGCGCCAAGTAATCGCTCCATTCTTCTTCACGTTCATTGTAGTGGCGAAACGTAGGAAGAGGTACGGCGGCAGGTGTGGGCGGCTGATGGGACGGCTATTGTTGGTGAGCTGCCTGTGCCGTCAACTAGGACACCACTTGGAGTAGTTGCGTGATTTGCACGGCCTGTAACTCACTAATTTCCATTAAGTTTGGGTTTGGGATAGTGGCCATGCTGACCGATTAGGCACCGCACATACAAGAAATTTATAAAAAAACACAAATGCAATGTAAAGAGAACTCTCTGCAACAAAAAAGTCCACAAAACATGTAACAGAATATGTTCTCCCAAAATTCTTATAATAAGAGTGGGTGGGCAGGAGCGATTTCTGGGTGCTCCAACTGCTGATGTCTGGCTGCTGCAAGCGGGCTGGTCCAAGGTTCTTCTATCACTCCTCATCGCCACTTTTGTGTCTTGTTTCCGCCGGTTGTCTTAGGTGTTGGTGGCCGAGTAGAAAGAGACCGACACTGGTACATAGGATGCACGCGTGTACATGTATATAGTCTGAGGTGACCAGCCAGTGGGACAGCACATACTAGAAACACTAAGCTAGATTAAAACAAGATATATATTTCGTAGAGAGAGTACAATACTTAACTTTGTTAACTGAAGACTAGTGGAATGCAGATATATAGTTTAACTAGGTAGAGGCCTTCCTACTGAGGAGACTCCTAGTGCCTGTCTTACTCCCAAGTGACCGATCCAGTTCAGTGGAGGCAACAAACGGAGTTGCTGCAGAGGGCACTCATGGCTGGCGTCGTAAGAACGCCATGCCATGCTTGCATGGCAGCACATGGCTAAAGTACATGGTGCGCACTTCAGACTTGTGCGACACAACAAAACCAGAAACATTAATTCTTATTATGTTGACGGGAACTTCTTTTGGCTTGTAATTCGATATGAAGTCAAATGATTCGAGTATTTTTACACTTCACTCGTGTTTGTTATAAACCCATCCATATACCTCTGAGTATTATTACTTCTGATTATATAACCAATGTCTTGAAGATTCTTGCCGTTTGTGGTTCTGAAGTAGTAACAATTCTGTAGTGGTCTTCAGGTTTGCCAAGTTCCGTGGAGTTCTTTTCGGCCAAACGCCGAAGGTATATACTGATCACCGTGCATTGACGTTCTTCATGTCAGTGAATTTGACGCACGGACGGTTGGCCAGGTGGGCACTCTTTCGCCAGAAACTATGCTTCACGCTTGCACGCATATCCGGGACAGAGAAACTGCTTTGACTGAGAGATCCAGTGGTGAGCCTAATGAAAATAATTACAGCCTGTTCTATTTACATGGCGTAGCTTTTGAAAGTCTCATCTCTACTTCCCTCCATGACATAGCACGGGAACAAGACAAGGACCCAGTTCTGAAAGACGTGAAGGGTTTATGGCGTGACCACAATAATCCGTCGATTAGGAACTATTACGTAATTGGGAATAACGTCTAATTCCGCCGTAGCAACCCCGGGAAGTCCAACTGGGATGTGTGTATACCGGATGAGTTGGTGTACAAACTCATTTGGTATACGCAGTACGCACCTTAGCTACACGCACTATGGGTCCCGTAAATGTTTTGTTAATTATTTGAGGGGCAGTGGCCTTGACCAGGCATCAGCTCTTTCAAGGGCGATGGTTACCGATGTTAACCACTTGGTTAACGACATCCGGTGACGGATTGGGGCAGCAATTGTCACTGCGACCCACACAGTTAGTTGAGGGAGTTCTCCCTGGATGGCGCGGCATTGGATATCACGCATTTTGTTTTCCTATTGTTGGTACAGCACTGTTTGTTTGTTGCCTTGCAGCAGTTTTGCGCGGATTAGTTGGTGTACGTTTTGGAAGGCAAATTTGACAGATATATACTACTTTCATTTCCAAGTAAGTATTTTCATATGTAAATATAGTTCATGCTATCTACGTTCAGTGCAATAGTTACACGAAACAAGTTCATTTATTGCATATTTTTGTTACATTCATCTTGGTTAGCGCTGCTAACCACCGCGCAATTGGTACACAGCTGTCTTCCAGTATGGCTAGGAGGTGTCTTAGTGATAGTGAAATACAAAAACTACTCTTTGAGGACTTTCCATCAGACTCAGATAGTGATGTAAGTTTGTTTGAAGACTCTGACATTGATCCTATATATATACCTGACAAGGATTATATTTTGTTATCATGTTCCAAAGAGCGTAGCAATGAAGCAGTTGTTAATTTACCAGAATGTAATCTTCACTTGTGCGATAATATACAACCTTGAATGGCTAAAATGCCATCAAATGATGATTCTTCAGGCTCTGAATCACTTCCTCTGTCCATGCCACCATTGGCTATAGCAACAACATCTGTGGCACATATACAGCGAAACACCTCAAATCATTCTGGTGCCTCTGGTGGATCTGGAAGTGTACCTATTGTTCAGGATGTTCCTCCACAATGGAGCCAAAATTTCAGAGTTGACGAACTGCCTAATTTTGTGGAATAAGTAGCTCTAGAGCTATTTTTACAGAAATGTCAAATCCATCACCACATAAAATATTTTGTGAAATTTTTACTGATGAAATGGTAAAACATATTGCATTTCATACCAATTTGTATGCCACACAAAAAGGAATGCCTTTCATCCCAACTACTGAAGATGAGATGAGGGTTTCCTTAGGCATATATTTATGAGTGTCAAAAAATTACAAAGTTATCGAGATTATTGGTCTTCATCTCCAGATTTAAATGAGTTATATATATGACTTGATGACTGTAAAACGATTCAGTTTTTTCCTCAGTCATGTAATGTGCCTCTATGTCTACGAAAAGGCGAAACTTGCTTTCAGACATTTCACTCTTAATAATAATGTACTTTGGAGTTGTTTTTGTAAATTTCCTAAGTCAAAATTTTACCTCTCAAAATTGTGCAACAAATAAGTAACTAGTAAGTATAATGGGCGGTGGTTAACATAGGTAACCACAATTTAATTGACTGAAGTTAAAAAAGTAAGCAAAATATCGTAAAAATGTATTAAAGTAAATTGTTCTGTTTGGTATGAAGTTTTATAATTTTGGCAAAATACGTGTTTTCATTTTTAAAAAATTTCCTGCCCCTCAAAGAGATAAAAAATATGCGGTTAACATTGATAAACACTGCCCCTGAAAGCTCCTTGATACCTGCTACATAGAAAAGAGGATCCGGAAAGTTCTTGCTGTTTGTAAAGCATGTCAAAAGTCCATGGCTCCCACAGTGTCTTACCTTGCTCTTCTGTTTCCCATTATCCCTTCTCGTTTACGAGAAATTGCTGCCGTGGATTTGTTTGGCCCCCTACCGTTGTCAATAGCACTAATCACTTTGTGTGAGTAAAGAGCTAGTTGTGTTTTGCATGAACGATATTTTATAAATCCGTATATTGACCTTGGGTGAATATATAATTCTGTTCGAGGTATTTCATAATATTTGAAAACAGGAAATGTTCCAAAACCCTGCTGCAGATTGACGTCAACGAAATAACTCTGTAGTTTAGTGGGTTACTCCTACAGCCTTTCTTGAATATAGGTGTGACTTGTGCAACTTTCCAGTCTTTTGGTACTGATTGTTCATTGAGCGAGCGGTTGTATATGGCTGTTAAGTAGGAGCTAGCGCTTCAGCAATATCAAATAGAAATCTCATGGGTATACAGTCCAGACGAGAAGCCTTGTTCTTGTTAAGTGATTTAAGTTGCTTCACTGCTCTTAGGATATCTACTTCAACACTACTCATTCTGGCCTCTGTTTGTTATTCGAAATCTGGAATAATGATTCCGTCTTCTTTGGTGAATGAGTTTCTAAAAACTTTGCTTTAGTCATCGTCATGATCGCCATTACTATCAAGTAGTGAGTGTATTGTTTTTGTTTTGCCCCTAGCATATTTAACATATGACCAAAATCTCTTTGGGTTTTCAGTCAAATTTCGAGAAAGAGTTTCGTTGTGAAAAGTATTGTAGGTATCTCGCTTTGAAGTCCTCCCTAAATTTCGAGCTTCTCTGTAGGGTCACAAATCCTGGTAATTTTGTGTTCAATTAAATTTAGTATGACTTTTCCGTTGTTTTTTGCGACAGTGTCCCGACCTATTTTGTGTACCAATGGGGATAACCACCTTATTTTAATAATTTATTTAGTATAAAACTGTCAATTACTGTCCATACCTTTTCTCTGAATCTGGTCTACATTACGTTTAGTGTTTAGAATGAGTGGAACTGTCTTTCTTTAAGCAGTATATAGTATTTTCATCTGCCTTCCTGAAGAAATTTATTTTTCGTTTATTTCGGGTGTCTTTGGGACTACCGATATTCAATCTCGCTATGGTCTCTCAGTGTTCACTTAATACCTGTATCCGTTTTGATGCTTGTTATGAGCTCAGGATTATTTGTTGCTAAGAGATTATGTCTGTTTTGACATCCGTTTACAATTCTAGTCAAGGGTGGATTCAGTGAGGGGGGTACCTGCCCCAGTGCCCCCTCCACCCCAGACGGCCCGACGAAAAATGGGAGAGAGAGAGAGAGAGAGAGAGAGAGAGAGAGAGATGGTGAGAAAGGGAGGGAAAGATCTTATCGTTAAAATAATTAACTTTTACTTACGAGCAACATATAATTTTGAGTTTAAAAATGCAAAATCCCTGTTATTAACATAACGTAATTTGACTTTTGGTGTTGTGCTTCCATTTAATTGCTTCTTGCTCTTTTTTGCCGGTAATCTATATCTATAAATGTGAATCTCTGTTCGGTGTACGTTTATCACGTCTGAACCACAAGACATAAACAGCTCAAAATTTGTACAGTTACTAATGTCTAACCGGGGAAGGTTTTAGGCACGGTTTTATGGCGATCGGATAGCTATATTAATGTGAATGTCTGTTCTGTGTACTCTTATCACGTCCGAACAACAAGACGCAGAGACTTAAATATTTGTACAAATTTATACTTGGGGAAGATTTTAGAGAGGGTTTTTTGTAGTGATCTGATTGATATTTAGTAATTTGAAGAATATAACGCGAAATGCGGAACAATAATTACTCTTTGCAAATTATATTTACTCTTTGAAAATGGTTTTATTGGTTGCATTGTTGCTTGAGGGTTGGTAATGATAAAATGGCGGAGTATATTGGGATGGAAAGGTATCGGTGTATATGAAATTCTATGTGTCTGTGTGTGTGTGTGTGTGTGTGTGTGTGTGTGTGTGTGTGTGTGTGTTAATATTTCGTTCTGCAGCGAAAACTACAGAACACAAACGAATGGTCTGTGTGTAACTGTTGTTCGAAGTCTCCCGTTGTACACCATAGCAGTTCCATGCCGATAGCTATAAGGGGGTGGAATATATGGTGGTTGAAAGTCTTCAAATTATTAAAAAAAATTCGGACTGAAGGCCAGCTATGATGTTTGCGAGTCTATAGCAAGGAGGTTACATACAGCGAAACGTGATGCCACAGACCATATCTTTGGTCTATGCATGCTACAATGTATTCAGCTCATTCTCTGTAATGATAGGCATACGAATAAGGAAATATAAGAATGAATAAATAAAGCAGTAAAAAAGATATTTCTTTTAATACATCTATTTAAAAAATCAATTGGACGTTTCGCACATTACATCAAGTGATCGATCTGTGATATTATTACAATCATTATTGTTGAATTTCGTGATTGGATTCTTCAAATGAGTGCATTTCTACGTGTGATTTGATCTACAAACACGCGAGCGGAGCTGCGGGTGTAAGCTAGTTTACGATAAAAATAAATAGAAGTTGCTTATTGTTCGTGATTCCTTGGGAGATAAATGGGATATTGTGTATGTTTTGCTCATACGTAAATACAGTTGAAAGATTAAAAAAAATGCGCTTAATTTCATGGGCTGCGTTCAGGCTGACGCATTCAGATATTTTCGGCAACCGGTTCGGTTTATCTGATTCTTTTCCTAGACACTAAGAAATGGTACACCCACCCTTTATAAATAGTTTTATTTGAAGCTACACATTTCGATTTCCCATTTATTGGAGCAAATTAGAAATTTCCACACATCAGATACAAAGGATTGTCATTGTAGTGGAAATTTTATTTGAAACACAGTCAAGTTTAATTTTTATAAAGAAATATTCACTTTGAAGCAGAGTGTGCGTTGATATGTGACTTCCTGGCAGGTTAAAATTGTGTGCTGTACCCGGGATTCGAACCTGCGACCTTTGACTTTCGTGTGAAAGCGCTCTACAGTCTGAACTATCCAGACACTCTTCACAGTCCGTCGTCAAAACATTATTTCTGCTTCTTTAACACCTCCTACTTTGCAAACTTCACAGAAGTCATCCTGCGAAGCCTGCAGGAATAGCAATCCTCGAAGAAAGGATATGTTGGAGACATGGCGTAGCTACAGCCTAAGGGCTGTTTCCAGAATGAGGAACACTTCACTTGTACTGAGAGGTTCACAGGAGAACTTCTTTGAAGTTTTCTAAAGTAGGAGGCGAGGTACTGGCAGAAGCACAGGCGCCGACTTTTTAAAATATAGGGTTTGTCCAGTGGCACATCTAGGGGGAGGGGGGACGTTGCCGACAGGTATTTCTGTATTACTAAAAAATAAAAATAAAATAAAAAACTTTATTTTAATGTCTACATTTCTTCTTTCCTACTTCATTAGATATTAAATTTGGAACTATTTTAAACTCTGAAAGAAGAAAAGTAATTTTTAATACACAGTAAAGAAATTAACAATCATTAATTTCAATTTCACGTTCTAGACCTACTCCGCGGAGTTTGCGACCATTTGAACCTGTTTTTCCTGTTGTAGTAACTACTATAATCATTTTCAGAGTTTCCTTCTTCTGAGACATGATTTTTAGAAAATGATGTGCTTTTATTGTGAACACTATGTTCACTATAGCAATCACTTATATAAGAAAACAAACAGATATCTGATCTTTAATTAATATATCGAATGTCTCGTCCAACAATGATGCATATTAATCACTTTTTTTATTTTTTTGAATCAAAATTCTCTGAAGGGGCATGCTAATCAATGTTAAAATTTCGTTAATTATGTCATGAAACATCCACCTGTATCTAGTCTGATTAAGCCATAGTCTGAGTTCAGGTACCTCTTCGGAACGTAAAAGAATAGTGACAAAATTAGAATACTCATCACCATGACCACGTAAGGCCAATCCTTGGCAAACCAAGAACAATACTGAAGTAAAAATTTTCATTAAACAAAAAGTAGCGGCCTGATTTCTTTCCCTTTAGAATCACCAATTGATGCTATAATATTTACTCCTTTTTCATAGAATTATTTGTTTTTTTTTTAACTGAACAAATATGCAAATTACTTTTACCATGATATTTGAATCATTTCACAGCAACAAACCAGTTCTTAAAGCCGTACTTAACGAATGCCTTACAGGAATTCTTATTCGCGGTAACCGTTTTTGGAGGCAATCTCTCGTTTTCACACATAGACCATCACAACAAAAAATAAACTTTTTCATCTCTTCCGTCATACTGAATCCATGAATATATGTTTACCCAATGTTTTAAAAAAGGCCTTTCCTTCGCCTACCACATTCAGAGCCGGGATCATTTTTCTTGGAATTACCAGAAACACGAACAAGAACTCATTGTCACAAGATGCCGCAGATGAATCACTTTTACTGCTACACGCTGTCGATTCGATATCACCGTCACGATCACGATTATCAATCGAAGTCATATAGTTGACTAGTGACCTACTCAGCGGAACCCAAAACCCCACGATCCGATGGAGCAAGTTGAAACCCGCCCGATGCTTTTTTTTTTTTACTGTCAACTAGCCGTGTTTGTGAAGTTAACAATTGACTGCTTGCTCAAAAAATCTAATTACGGCGGTATTCACACAGTGGTGGCAGTATACAGTTCCTTTAAGCAAAACTCTGATTCTATAAGTTAAGCAAACAGTTCTACCTTTACTGTAATCTTTAGAGGAAACTGCTCACAATTAAAGTATGATCCGCAGTCATGGATATAAATCAAAAATAAATGTTTGCAACGGAAACGCAAATATTCTCTACTCCAGAAGGGAGCAGAGACACAAGATACATGAACAAATTACCCACATTAATCCAAAATAAATGATGAGGGGAGAATTTAAATTAGTACAAAAGGATTATAGTTAAACAAATTAATGTATTGTTCAAAACAAGAACAACAAGGGGGAAAGACCATTTTTTTAATTACAATAAAAACACACCTTACAAAATATTCAAAATATCCACAATTACATGGCCCTAAAATTGCCCACCTGCAAAGTTGAGTACAGGTTATTTACGATCACGTTTCATTGGGGGGAACGGAGGAATTGCAGTACATTCACACACAGATTCATATGCCACGCCATGCAGGTACTTACCAAGCACCCGACACCAATACACCAAGACGACAGCCACGCAATGTGGAGAATGCAGATCGAAGGTTCACTCGCACACAATGAAATAGTACTTCGCTTCCATAACGTGTCAAGATAGTGGCTTAGGGTCATGATCAACTATCAGAAACAAACTCACTTGGTTTAAGACCACAAAGTGTGGTGTACAGACGGAAGTTAAAGTTTCCCTAGAACTTCTAACTATACATTAAATAAGGATTTCATTATATAATATCTAAAAACGGTAGCTCTGGCGTTCGTTTAGCACAGAGAGAAGATAACTAAAGAAGGTTAAAGTTGTTAGATCAATACAGCACTCTACTAAGTCGGAACACAAAATATGCATAAAGTTAACAAAACCAATATCGAAGAGAATAAGATACCGATATATATCGTGTAATAATTGTTTCTGATTAGAGGAATGATATCTGTTATATAAGCAAGGTTACAGATTGATACAGTACAATACAGAGTTCGGTCCCAAAAATTCAGGTAAGTGAAATAATTCTATTTTATGAAAATTAAAAACACGATATACGTCATACAACGGTTCTTTCTAACAGAGGAAAAAGATATATTTAATGGTAATAACCACGACAGGAAACACGCTAATCGGCGCACACTTGGGCCGACAAGTACACAGATTACAAGTTAGAATGGACAATTTTCGGGGAAAATTATTATGCTACACTCACCAGAAAACACATTAGCAAATTAGGTATACAATTATTAACCACTCATGTTCTGTCGACAAAGTACGAACAGTATAGGAGCCGTCAGTCCCCGAAAATATTACAATTCAACTACGATAAGAACGCGAAAGACACTGAACATATTCAAACAGCCGAAGAAATGATTTAAAAGTTATAAAGTGCAAGAACTATGCTAACGAAACACCATCAGAGCCTCGGAATCAGATTCCAGCAAAAATCGACATAAAATTAGCAATCCTGTACGAAATTAAGCAAAATCTCACTACTACACATAGTGTAGCTGCTGCTCCCTGAGCCGGCCGCGGTGGCTGAGGAGACTGAGGCGCTCCAGTCACGGTCTGCACGGCCACTACGGTCGGGGGTTCGAATCCCCCCTTGGGCATGGATATTTGTGCCGTCCTTAGGATAAGCTAGTTGATAAGTAGTTTGTAAGTTTAGGGACTGATGACCCCGTAGTTGTCCTATAAGCTTAACAAACATTTGAACATTTGAACTACTCCCTGAATTAAACCTTGTGAAAAGGCATAAGTACGACTATGGAGCCTGAACTAAGCTGAGCCACGAGGCAACAGCAGAACCAAGCCCAGAGGTACTTACCATACCAGGAACCAAGAAGAGAATGAATAGCTGTCTACACCACTGCTTAATCGTTACCAGAGAGGGGTAGTGGAGGGGAGCCCATAGTGTCACCATTCGTCAGGCAGGTAACCTGACCAACTCCCAGCCAAGGAGGTTAAGAGCAAGCTACATTAGGAATCTTTGCTAAGACTGGGTTCTGCAGTTGGCAAACCTAATTCCCGCCCAGAGACATTCAACACCCAGCGTTTGAAAGAAACGATGACAAAAAAGACGAGGCGTGCCTAGCACTTCGTAAACTTTCTTACATACAAAGTTTCATTCATTCTGTGGAAACCAGGGCCAGTGGGAGCACATCACAGAACACACTAATAGGTATTTGGGGCCTCATGTACAACATAGACACTTAGAATTTTACATACAGATAAATCTAAATCAATATATCATGCCTAGTATCTCGCATATTGTGAGTGGAGTGTCTTGCTACACTCAAAAAAATGTCTGCAGCTTGTCAACATTTGTTCATGGGGAGTCAATTAAATGGAACACGTTATGTGGACATCTGTAAGAATCTGTAACCCACATAGTCGCAGAACCATCTGAGCCTCTGATTCAGACCATCCACTTGTCTCTGTACCAGAGGTCCACGGTTGGACCTGTCAACTATGCTGCAGATGGTGAGCTCTGCTTTCATCTTGCAAGCAAGACTGGCAGTCCTTACCACTTCAGATAGCCACTTCAAAACCTGGGAGAATCTCTTCTGATCCGAAGCGACACACATCACTGGTCTTGACGTGAGCCACATCCAGCAGTTGGCTGCACCCCGTATTCTTTATGGCATGTGGAAGGACTCGTTCCACATCTGTAATGACCCCTACCAGTATGCACAAGGACTGCACATTGGACTTCTTCGCCTCCTGGGCAACCGTCTCTGTAAGGGGTTTCAATACATGCCTAACGTTGGAGCTCTCATCTATGAACTGACCCACTCTCTTTGGAAGTCCAGATCTTGCAGAGTGCATGGTGATTTCAGGGTGAGAGACCCTATCCGGCTCAGGTACATTGTCCTGAACAGGTATCACCTCCAAACTGTTTGCAAGACGAACCGGGGAGGCCTCATGATCAGTCCCCAGGATTGCGTCTTGCCACGCAATCGTGGTTGGGGTGTCTGCCACAATGCGCGCAGTATAAGTGCTTGGCGTTGCCACAAGTTGGTCGGTGGACACGCCGGGCATCCGTTCGGTACTCATAACCGGCCAACAATAATGGCGCTCCTCGTACACAGTCTCAAGCTGTGAAACCGAGGTTAACACAGCTTGAAGCTAGCAACGAAGTGTCAACAGCTCAGTCTGCATCCGCACACAGCAGTGAAAGCCCCTATTCATTATTACATTACCCAGAAAAGCTATAAATAGAAACACGCTATGTAGACTCGACAGACAAACTGGTGCTCCTGTCACTCGTACGAAAACAAAACATAAAACTGACGAGGTTAGAAATGCGCAGTCACTGCCATCAAATTACACTATTTTGGAAATTACGTGAGATTGGACCTACTAAACACAAAAACAAAAAACAAACGTAAGAATTTACACTACAGACAGAGAAGTAAATGTAAATAGTTCGTTGGTACTTAACTGGAGCGCTGGCGGTGCTGCCTGCTAGATAGCTGACGGCCAACTGAATGGACTACTGCTGCTAACACTCGTACCAAAACAAAATAACGACACATGTTGGCCGGCCGCGGTGGCCGCGGGGACTGAGGCGCTTCAGTCACGGTCTGCACGGCCACTACGGTCGGGGGTTCGAATCCCCCCTCGGGCATGGATATTCTGTGCCGTCCTAGTTCGTAAGTAGTTGATAAGTAGTTTGTAAGTTTAGGGACTGATGACCCCGTAGTTAAGTCCCATAGACTATACAAACATTTGAACATTTTTTGACACGTGTTGTGTATCTACTGTTTTTGTTTCAGTACAACTACATATGGGCAACGTAATAATCTCAAACACTTTTATCACACTCCAATAAGAGGCTCTATCGACTTGCTATCGCAATGCAGGAAAACGCGACAAGGTTCCAGCAGATATGCTTACATCCGCTATTATATTTCTACAAGTTTTCTAATTACCATGCAAGCGCAATGTACGACTCAAGTAATCCTTAAACACACTACATAGACCGCTAACGTAAACACAAAGCTGTTTTATTGTAGATGGGAGTGCCTCCAATACAACATCTAGTTTAACATCGGCTAGCCACATTTTATACGGTACAGCCACATGATTTGCATATTTCCTCGATTTGTTGTCCAGTGCTTCCTTGTTGAGTTTCTCCAGTATTCCTAGTACTCTCACAATGCTGCCGCCAGGTAGGAGAAATGGTAATCTCGCCTTATTTCCATCCCTAGCATTGACGAACTTGTCAGATTATACTAAGCAAGTATAAGTTAAAAGATCAGCAATAATTTACCACCGCAAACATCTACACTACATAAATGGCACCAATCGTAAAGTAAACACCACTATCACATGATCAATAAGACAATACTTTGTAACGAACACAGTGCAAGATCTTTTACAACCACAATAACATAATCCTAAACGACTTCCTTAGATCTCTATCGCAACACAGCACCGTCCACAACAGGAAACAGACAATGCATCGCACATTTTAAAGTATATCAAACACTTTTTACTTAAATTTCATCCCAACAAGCCACCCTCACTCTATGTAAGCACTTACAACGACAACCATTTGCAACCCAGCGACCAAACTACAACTGCAATCAACACTTACCACAACAAACGGAACTAGCCAGTTCCAGCTCTTTTTTACTAAAGGTCTAAACTAAACCGACTGATCATTCACCTTTTTGTATTGTATACTCCACCAGAAGTATTTCCGAAACGTTTTCTTTCAGTCACTAGACCGCATAACTCGTATATTTGACAGTCACTTGAGCACAGAAACTCATGATATTCCCCCTTCTAACAAATCAATACTCTCATTAAACATCTGTAACATACCCAATTACATCGTATAAGTGAATGACACACATAGAACAGCTAACAAGTAATGATACAGATCAACACCAAGCTCTTTCTGTTGTATCATCCTACCTGCTAGTCCCCGGTCTAGTTTTCAGGAATAGTATGATGCAGGAATCGTAGACAGCTAGAACAGTTTTATTCAGGTTATAAATACAAGTTTTATTGACTGAAGAATACAATACTCAACTTTAGAACATGTACGTTTCTTCTCTCTTCTCGTGGCGTCTTCAGTATGATGCTAGCTGTGCTGAGACCTCGTGACTGCTTAATTCGTAACCAAGTTCTGATGGGGTCTGACGTATGTCGGCCTAGATACAGTAGCCTGTAGAGGGCGCGCATCTACGGTTACCACCTCCAAGAGGAGCGGCGCCGGTGAGCGATTGGCTGTCGGACATCATGAACTGCCATCTCCACGATCGTTCTCTTGCGTCTTTCAGGTCGTGCTGATGTTACGCCACAATGTCCCTCACCCCCAAAGCGCCGAACCGTTGTCGTGTATGGAGTTCGACAATGAGGGAGGAGGCAGGCTCGTGGACGTACTGATGGACCAGAGCCTTTAGCTTCAGAGGACGTATGACTACCGGCCGGGCCCCATCATCCAGCCTAAGCTCGCGAGGGAACGTCCTCTGGGGAAACCTCCGAAGGGCCCACGTCCACGACCTGTGGCCCCAGTGCTGGCGTAGACGGTGACGTCGGTGGCGACGTCAGCGTCGGATGCTGCGTGGCGTCTTGGTCCAGTTCCTTAAGGATGTCCAGGTGATGCGAAGACGGTGAGGGCTCCATGACGTTTGGCCGCGGTGACGTGGAGATCTCCTGCAGGGGCGGCCGCCGAGGTCGCGCGGGTGGCTGCGGCCGCGAGGTCTGCGTGGTTCGTGAATCTGCCGAGAGAAACGCAGAAGCACCACAGGGTACATAACAAGGGCGAATTTGGTTGCGGTGCCGTCGTACGATGCCATCAAGACCTGAAATTTCAAACGTGAGCATCTACATCTACATACATACTCCCCAATTCACCGTAAGGTGCGTGGCGGAGGGTACACTGTACCACTACTAGGCATTTCCTTTCCTATTCCACTCCCAAACTGAACGAGGAAAAAAAGAATGCCTATATGCCTCCGTACGAGCCCTAATTTCTCTTACCTTCTCTTTGTGATCTTTACGCGAAATGTAAATAGGCGACAGCAAGATCGTACTACACTCAGCTTCAAATTCCGGCCCTATAAATTTACTTAACAGAAATTCACGAAAAGAACGTCGTCTTTCTTCCAGCGATCCCCAATTGAGTTGCCGGAGCATTTCCGTTACACTCGCGCATTGGTCGAACCTACCGGTAACAAATCTAGCTGCTCGCCTCTGAACCGCCTCTATGTATCTGCTGCAGGTCCCAAATACTTGAGCAATACGCAAGACGTGGTCGTACAAGCGTTTTATACGCGGTCTCCTTTACAGGTGAAGTACATCTTCACAAAATTCTCCCAATAAACCGAAGTCGGCTGTCCGCCTTACTCACAACTGTCCTTACATGCTCGTTCCATTTCATATCGCTCTGCAATGTTACGCCTAGATATTTGAACGACGCGACAGCCTCAAGAAGCTCACTACTAATGCTGTATTCGAACATTTTAGGATTGTTTTTTCTACTCATGCGCATCACCTTACATTTTTCTACATTGAGAGCTAGCTGCCATTCTTCGCACCAACTACAAATTTTGTCTAAGTCATCCTGTATACTATTACAGTCAGTTACAGACGACACCCTCCCATACACCACAGCATCATAAGCAAACAGCCGCAAATTACAACTTACTCTGTCCATCAGATCATTTATACAGATAGAAAATAATAGCGGTCCTATCACACTCCCCTGGGGCACGCCTGACGATACACTCGTCTCTGATGAACACTCGCCGTCGAGAACAACGTACTACGTTCTATTACTTAGGAAGTCTTCCTGCCAGTCACAAATCTGTGAACCTATTTCATAAGCTCGTATCTTCGTTAGCAGTCTGCAGTGTGGCACCGTGTCGAACGCCTTTTTGAAGTCGAGAAAAACACAATCCGCCTGTTGGCCTTCGTCCATGGCTCGCAAGATGTCATGTGAGAAAAGGGCAAGCTGAGTTTCACATGAACGATGTTTCCTAAACCCGTGCTGATTCATGGAAAGAAGCTTTTCCGTTTCAAGGAAATTTACTATATTCGAACTGAGAATATGCTCCAAAATTCTACATGAAACTGATGTCAACGATATTGGCCTGTAATTGTTGGGTCAGTTCTCTTTCCTTTCTTATACACGGGAGTCACCTGCGCTTTTTTTCCAATCAATAGGAACTTTGCGCTGAATTAAAGATACGCTATAAATGTAAGCACCGTAACATGGGAAGATCTCTCTCTGCTCCCACCGTCTGTGACCGCCAAAAACTCCGAAACAGACTGTGTTACGCCGAAGTAAGCGATACTTGCGTATTAGCGGCTGCTGCTTCAGACGGCGTTGTGGGTGGAGCAAGCAGGGTGCGGGGCGGCGGCCGTGCAGAAGTTCAGCCGGCGATGGTCCTTCTCGTGAATGCGAGCGGTAGGAGGCGATGAACAGTTGCAAAGCTGCGTCTCGTGATTGCGCCGGACGAAGTTGAGACATCTGCTGCTTAAATGTCCAGACGAAGCGATTCGCAGCGCCGTTTGACTGCAGATGAAACGGTGCACTGGTGAAATGTTTAATGCCATTACGTTCACAAAAGGAGTGAATTTCGTCCGATGCGAACTGAGGGCCGTTGTCAGTGACTATAAGTTCAGGGAGAGCTTCCAGACAAAAAATTGAAGACAATGCCTTAATCGCGCTATTAGAAGTCGTAGAAGAAATTGGCACTGAAATGGGCCACCACTAAAAGCATCAACCACAATAAGCCACTTACCGTTCCAGAATTGACCAGCATAGTCAATATACACTCGTTGCCATTGTGAATCTGCTTTTGGCCACGCAAAAATTTTCTGAGGTTGGGCGGCTTGTTGGTAGTGCACAATGAACACTGTGACATCTGTTCTATTTGGGCATCCATATCCTGCCATGTAAAGTGTCGTCGTGCCAATTGCTAAGTGCAAACTATTCCCCAGTCTTCTTGGTGAAGAAGACTTCGCGGAATCAACACACGCGATTGTCCATTGTCATATGAAACTAGGATGATACCTCTATCTACTGAAAAATAGCGACGCACCAGTGAATTTGCAATCTCATGTTTTGAACGAGGCCATCGTGAGCGAATGTAGCGCAACAAAATTCGTAAATCGGGGTCTGTTTCTGTGGCCCGACAATTTTCCAATAGTCCAACGGGACGTATTGCAAAAAACTATCTTCTTGTGCATCTATCTGACAACAAGACGACTCAGAAGCGTCAAAATCTCTATCATGGCCAGTCTGAAGACGTGAAAGTGCGTCGACATTCCATGGCGAGTTATGGGTCTGCACACAATCTCGTACTGATACCGTGATAAAAGCAGTGCCAAACGTTGCAATTTATGTGCCATGCGAGTAGGAATCGGCTTGGCTGGATGAAAGAATGACTGCAGAGCCTTGTGGGCAGTTACTAAATAAAATTTTCTCCCATAAAAATAGTGATGGAATTTCGTTGCACCGTATACAATTGCTAAAGCTTCCTTCTCAATTTGAGAATAACGGCACTGTGTGTCTGTCAAAAGTTTGGATGCAAACGCTATCGGACGATCCGTATCCCCATTCTATGTGACAGTACTGCTCCTAGACCAAACGATGGCGCGTCCACTAAAATATATATATATATATATATATATATATATATATATATATATATATATATATAATAAATGGAGGGAACAGTTTGTTAACTTTCCCACGACTGACTGTAATTCTTTCACATACTTTGGTGCGGGCAGATCGCGAATGGCAAGCAAATGTGACTACTTGGGGTGCACATCTTAACTCTTTATGACGTGTCCTAGATACTGCAGTTTCGGTTTCAAAAAGTCACAATTATCTAAGCGACACTTCAGACCAGCATCTGAGAAAATTTGAAACAATTTCCTCAAATGTGCAATGTGTTCTTCTGGGATACGGCCTGACACAACGATGTCGTCGAAGTAGTTTGAACAACAAGGCACCCGAGCAGTAAGCTATTCAAAATATCTTTGAAAAAATTGCGGGCGCGGATGCACTGCCAAACGGTGGATGCAAATGTTTAAACAAGCCCAGATGTGTATTGATAACAAACATTCTCTGTGGTTCTTCGTCGAGGGATAGTTGACGGTAGGCATTGCGCAATTCTATTTTTGAGAAATATAAATCTTCAGCTCTCGCAAAGGTTAACTGTCTACAACTGTTTGTGGATTCACTGTAGTCTTGACATCGACCCAAATGCGGATGCAACCTGACTGCTTCGCACACTGGCTAGCCTGTATTGGTTCAGTTGCACCATTTTCTTGAAATGTGCGAAGTTCTTGCTCTACTTTGTCGCGTGAAGCGTGCGGTACATTACGAGATTTGAAAAATTTGGGTTTCGCATTTTCCTTTAGAGTAATGTGTGCAGCAAAACCTTTAGTTAGTCCAGCATAAATGAAATCTGGAAAGTCTTTTAGCAACTTGTCTACAC
Source organism: Locusta migratoria (assembly GCA_026315105.1). NCBI lineage: Eukaryota > Metazoa > Arthropoda > Insecta > Orthoptera > Acrididae > Locusta > Locusta migratoria. The sequence goes on from CM048749.1 coordinate 408,503,568, forward strand.
TGTCTTCAGCATCAAAATAATTCATCACTAAGACCTTGTCTTGCACAGTATAACCAAAAAGATTAAAAGAATCTAAACGAAACATATTCTCTCCGTTGTAAGACTGAAGCACTTGAAATGTCACTTTGCACATTTGCGATCGGTATGCTGCAGGTTGTGAACACTGTTGTAGTACTGGAATGTTATTGCCATTGTATGCTGTCAACCTTGTTTTAGCGCGAGAAAGGTGCAGCAATCCTAAAAGTTCATAAGTTTTGCGATTGATCAATGTGACTAATGCACCAGTGTATATTGGAAACTTTGCAGAATTGTCATTCACACGCAAATTGACATATATTTTTCTGGCCTGGTGTACAACTTCTGCTACTTCCGTGTCCGTGATGTTACAAGGGGCAGCCACGGTTTTTGAAAACACTGCATTTACTGAATAAGTGTTTCTTTACGCTGTTTGGGCCGGGAGGGCAAAGTCCATTTCTTTTTCTGTAAGCAGACTGTTTGTATATAATCTTTCTTGCCACATGCATAGCATTCCGCTGATCGGGACGGACATTTCTGCCTTTTGTGCCGCGAGAAACATTGCGGAAAAGATTTCACTTTCTGATTAGGCATGGCTCTGTATCTCGCAACTTGTTTACGCGTTGAGCGGGCAGGCGGAAAAGCATGGTGGCCGACCGGCTCGTGGCGTATTTATGGTACACAGTGGACTTGGATCACAGATTACCGCTGCCGCAGTACCTTAATCATACAGTTCCAAAATCTGTTCTACTTGATGGAAAAACGGTTCTGATATTTTCAGAATCTGCTTCCTTAGGCAGACATCAGTTAAATTATAGGCAACTAGCTTAACCCGCGGCTACGCTCGTGTGTTGGTTGATTATGATAGATAATGCGCAAAACGTCAAATAGATTTTTTAAAAGAGATGTATTAACATAAATTTCTTTTTCACTGCTTTATTTAATTATTCTTATATTTCGTTATTCGTATACTTATCCTTACAGAGAAAGAGTTAAAGACATTGTAGCACGCATAGACCAAAGATATGGTCTGTGGCATCATGTTTCGCTGTATGTAACCACCTTGTAATTGAGTCGCACTCATCGCTGGCCTTCAGTCCGAATTTTTTTATTATTTGACGTTTTTCAACCACCATATCTTCCACCCCTTATAGCTGTCGGCATGGAACTGCTATGGTGTACAACGGGAGACTTCGGACAACAATTACAGACAGACCATTTGTTTGCGTTCTGTAGTTTTCGCTGCAGAGCGAAATATTAACACACACACGCGTAGTATTTTATATACACTGATAACTTTCCATCCCAATATACTCCACCCTTTTATCATTATCAACCTTCAAGCAACAATACAACCAATAAAACCATTTTCAAAGAGTAAATATAATTTCCAAAGAGTAATTATTGTTCCGCATTTCGCGTTATATTCTTCAAATTACTAAATATCTATCAGATCGCTATAAAACCGTGCCTAAAAGCTTGCTGAGGTATAAATTAGTAACAGTACAAATATATAAGTCTCTGTGTCTTGTCGTTCCGACGTAATATATATATATATATATATATATATATATACCCGATCGCTATAAAACCGCGCCTAAAGCATTCCCCGGGTAGACATTAGTAAATGTACAAATTTTTAGCTCTTTATGTCTTCTGGTTCAGACTTGATAAACGTACACCGAACAGACATTCAAATTTATAGATATAGATAGTGTCACGTAACATCCAATCTGAATACAAAGCTCCAAAGGAACATTTAAATTTTCACTTCCAAGTGAGACCTTAGAGATCTGTTCTCCACTTCCTGTATGAATGATTTTGCCCTTTCTTACACCGAATGGACTGATACCTAGCGGCCACTACATTGATTTTCTGTTCATAATACGACGTGAGGGCTCCTATTACTGAATCATAAGAAATTTCAGAAGACTCAGCTGTGGGAAACAGTTTCTTAACAAAATGGAACGTTGGGGGGCGGGGGGGGGCTACACACGATAACAAGAAATGAAGTTTGACAGTACCTTGTATATTGTGAACTCTGGCGTAGGCTTCAAACTGTTGCAGCTATTCAGTCCATTCTGGCGGAATGGTGGAATTACTGGTGGTGGTGGCTGTTGCAGAGGTACTTGCGTATTATGAGACACAGGTGCGACCAGAAGTTATTGCACAGATTGCAGTAGGCAGGCGATTTGTTGGCTCTGGACTGAAACATTTGCATTAGCTGCTGTGCATCGAGTGCAGGAAGCTATGGCGCATTGACAGTGGCAAGGTTAGTAGCATTAGACATTTTACAAAGAGAACATGAACAAACAGTACAAAAATATGGAAATTGCCACGTAACTCCATAAGAGAAATTCACAAATGGTTATACTAGATTCGCCGAGACATGAAATAAAGCAAATGCATAGCACAGCGTAAGTTCATCCAGTTCTCGTTGCAACGTGGGTCGTTTTTCTCCTTGTCGCCATTTGTTGTACCATCCTCGCTGCCATTTGTTGAGTACTCGTCCCGGTCTAGATGTCAGGTAAGCTACGGTGCAGGAGTCGTAGACATCTAGAACAGTTCTGTTTAGATTATTAATACAAGTATTATTGACTGAAAAATACAATACTCAACTTTAGAACATACGTCTGTTTGTTCTCTCTTCTTGTGGCGTCCTCCGTATGATGTTAGCTATGCTGAGACCTGGTGACTGCTTAGTTGGTAGCCAAATTCTGACGGGTTTCTGACGCATGTCGTCCTAGATATAGTATCTCGAAGAGGGCGCGCATATACGGTTAGTCCCTCCAAGAGGCGCGGCGTGCTTGGAGTGCGATTGGCTGTGGACGTCATCCGCTGCCTTCTCCACGATCGTTCTGTTGCGTCTGGCGTTTGGCGCAGACATTACGCCACAACACTTTCTCCTCTCTCTCTCTCTCTCTCTCTCTCTCTCTCTCTCTCTCTCTCTCTCTCTCTCTCTCTCTCTCTCTATATATATATATATATATATATATATCCGCTGCCTTCTCCACGATGGTTCTGTTGCGTCTGGCGCTTGGCGCAGACATTACGCCACAACACACTCTCTCTCTCTCTCTCTCTCTCTCTCTATATATATATATATATATATATATATATATATAGAGAGAGAGAGAGAGAGAGAGAGAGAGAGAGAGAGAGAGAGAAGAGAGAGAGTGTTGTGGCGTAATGTCTGCGCCAAGCGCCAGACGCAACAGAACCATCGTGGAGAACAGACATTACGCCACAACACTCTCTCTCCCTCTCTCTCTCTCTCTCTATATATATATATAGACATTACGCCACAACACTCTCTCTCTTCTCTCTCTCTCTCTCTCTCTCTATATATATATATATATATATATATATATAGAGAGAGAGAGAGAGAGAGAGAGAGTGTTGTGGCGTAATGTCTGTTGTCCACGATGGTTCTGTTGCGTCTGGCGCTTGGTGCAGACATTACGCCACAACACTCTCTCTCTCTCTCTCTCTATATATATATATATATATATATATATATATAGAGAGAGAGAGAGAGAGAGAGAGAGAGAGTGTTGTGGCGTAATGTCTGCACCAAGCGCCAGACGCAACAGAACCATCGTGGACAACAGACATTACGCCACAACACTCTCTCTCTCTCTCTCTCTCTCTCTCTCTCTATATATATATATATATATATATATATATAGAGAGAGAGAGAGAGAGAGAAGAGAGAGAGTGTTGTGGCGTAATGTCTGCGCCAAGCGCCAGACGCAACAGAACCATCGTCGAGAAGGCAGCGGATGACGTCCACAGCCAATCGCACTCCAAGCACGCCGCGCGTCTTGGAGGCGTCTTTTAGTGATGTTTATGAATGGGCGCCTCTCAATAGCGTAGCAGAGATGCTTGTCGTGGTAAATTATTCTTCTTCAGTCGAGAAGGATCACTTTCAATAAACCCTATGGTTAGATGATTTAAAGCCGGCTAATTACCTGCACAGGGAGACGCGTTTAATCGCCTCGGGTGTTCTATTACTTCGAAATGGTGTAGAGTATATATATATATATATATATATATAGAGAGAGAGAGAGAGAGAGAGAGAGAGAGACAGAGAGAGAGGAGAACGTGTTGTGGTGTAATGTCAGCGCCACACGCCAAAGCAACAGATCAATCGTGGAGAAGGTAGCGGATGACGTCCAACAGCCAATCGCACACTACGCACGCCGCGCCTCTTGGAGGGAGTAACACTAGATGCGCGCACCATTTCGAAGTAATAGAACACCCGAGGTGATTAAACGCGCCTCCCTGTGCAGGTAATTATACAGCTTTAAATCACTTAACCAAAGGGTTTATTGAAAGTGATGCTTCTCGACCAAAGAATGATTTACCACCATAAGCATCTCTGCTACGCTACTGAGACACGTCCATTAATAAACATCACCGAAAGACGAGATAAATATACTACAACCCAGACACATAACCACAATAGTAGCTATCAATATGCAGTCCACAAATACAGAACACCTATATGTTTCAACGAACTGTACAATTAAACAGATCAAAATCGGTGTTATGCACAAGCCAGGATATATCGTCTGTAGGGATACATAAGAGGTAATTTTACGAAGATAGAATATTACACTTTGTGATATCGTCAACGTCCGCACCATCGCGCCTGCGGCAGGTTTCCCGCTCCATTGCCTGCACAGGGCGTCTCTCCCACCAGCAAATGCTCACCCCGTACAGCCGGACAGCGCCGGCGCGGCCTGCGCACATAGAGTGCCTCAGCGACTCCATGGCCACCACGGCTGGCGTCGCCTCGCAATGTGGCTCCAATCACAAGCAGAGACGCCACAGGTGACTCAGGTTTGGCGGGTGTATTCCTACGCCACCCGGCTTTTATAAGCCCACGCTCGGCCGCTTTGGGCAGTTCTCGTGCTGGTCGCCACCTACTGCGCTATCAGGACGTCTCGCTGCGGACTTTGCTCTTCTACGGTCGGGGGTTCGAATCCCCCCTCGGGCATGGATATTTGTGCCGTCCTTAGGATAAGCTAGTTGATAAGTAGTTTGTAAGTTTAGGGACTGATGACCCCGTAGTTAAGTCCCATAAGCTATACAAACATTTGAACGTTTGAACTTTGCTCTTGCTTCCTGCCACCGACAAACATTTTAATGTAACGAATTGTGACACATCACTTATTGTAATAAACAGTATTCTGTTTTAGACCACGCCTAAGTTATTGTTGTTTGTCACTTTGGATACAATCATTTCTTCTATCAACAGCGATAAGAATTAAAAAAAAAAATAACGATTTGTCACTGCAATACCATCACTCTTAATGTAATAGCAACACAATAAAGACCAGCTCTAACTGAGCTCCACAGCTCATAAACAGACTCCGCGCACATTCGTATTACACTACTATGGATCATTTCCTTGCAGTTGACACAAAAGTGGTATTTACCATACTAGTTGACTACAACAGCCGTTATAACTTGCATGATGAAAATATAGTAATTGATAACCTATTTTATACACAAACCCAGACACTCACAAACAGTCGGATAAGCGCTAAATTGCGATGTAATGCCAAATGCCAATGTCCTGTCCATACACCAAGATATAGCACAACAAGGATTTAACCGAATGCTTGCTTAGCTGTAGACTGGAACAAAATGATTGTACAGCTTATGGGAATTAACTAAGGGGTCATCAGTCCCTAAGCTTACAAACTACTTATGAACTAGCTAAGACTAAAGACGGCACAAATATCCATGCCCGAGGGGGGATTCGAACCCCCGACCGTAGTGGCCGTGCTGACCGTGACTGGAGCGCCTTTGGTCACCTCGGCCACCGCGACCGGCAGACTGGAACAGCACAGAAGTACATCTCCGATATCTGGCCAACTATCAAATACTCTGCCAATCAAAGCATTGCCCTTCTCACCTGTCTAACCTGTCTTCCGGTATTTTCTTCTACATCCATAGACCTGTAAAACCGAAACTTTCTACACGAAAACCTGTAAGTCTTAACAACAAATACATATTGCAGATTCAAACCATTACATGCTTTACAGTCCTCCCATCGATATTGGAGTGCTCCTCAGCACACTTGATCCCTCTACAGATCTTATAATCTACAGCCACCACTTCATAAGGGTGGTCCATATACACCGCAGAAGATTACGAGGCTCTGTTCACAGAGGGAAGAAACCTAGAATGTGTATAACTCGATTCCAACATCACTAAAAACATGCGGTGCTACAACAGCTTACAACACATTAGATCCAACTCTAAACCTTTTAGGACAAAGCAACCCACCCATCGGTGATTTTCACTTATACTTTTTGCAAGATCGTTCTATATGAACAACCATTTACAGTCAAAACCAGAACGTATTTGTACGACTCTTCTGACCCTAACAATTTCTGTTTGGACACCCTAACAACACTATAACCCAGAAAATCCCAATACATACAAAAATGTTTCAAATATTTGATAAGCTTATGGGACTTAACTACGGGGTCGTCAGTCCCTAAACTTACAAACTACTTAACAACTACCTTATACCAAGGACGGCACAAATATCCATGCCCGAGGGGGGATTCGAACCCCCGACCGTAGTGGCAGTGTAGACCGTGACTGGTGCGCCTCAGTCTCCTCGGCCACCGCGGCCGGCTATCCCAATACATACTACACGACAATTTCCAAATCCTTACACCGATTAAATGACAGGCTCGAACAGGTGGTATATCCCTTGTGGTCTAGTTAGCCAGCACACACTGAATGCTTAGCCATTTACAGTCAGATGTCAAAATGCCGCTCAATACTAATAAAATACTTGCAGATCACTACGTGTTCCACTAATCTTCTTACACAAAAGCGCCAGTGCCATTCGTCTTATGTTCTCCAGCAAACAACAAGTAAGGTTTGTGTGGATATTTTATACGCTTGAAATGTTGTTTATATGTCACAACCCACATCACGAAAAATGTACAGAGCTATAATAACTTTAAATAAAAAATAATCACAACAGACTCACTTCTATCCCTTTTTAAGGTAAGTAGATCCACAGATCAAATAAATGCACATCACTACCTTCGATTGCTTTTCTATTAAGACAGTGGAATGTTCGTCGAATCACGAATTATCCTTTTGTGTAATATTGCAGCTGGAGAACTATTTAAATCCAAACACATCGTGAGGTTGTACGACTCCTGCAACTAACCACGTCTTTATGTTTCAGAGGAAATCGCATCGATAGATCAGACATTTAGACCCCACACAGATAAGTACAACATGCAATAGCTTTGATATATCTTACCAATCGATCCTATGAATGTTAAATTAGGGTATAGAGGAAGATACAGAGTAGATAAAATAGAATATAAACGCCTGTTGTTAGGTCAGGAGTGTACTAAATACAGAATCGAACCAATCATCGATTGCGTTTTCCAGGTAGAAGGCGATACAGACGGTAACGACCACACAGTGAGAACACAATAAAAACTCACAATGAAGATACAGAACACTGAATTCGTTATTCAACTCTTATTACATATATCGTATACACCACACTCACCTTACAGAATATAACCATAGTGACAACAGTCTACAGTATTATTAACCATCCTGGTGAATTTAGTTTAACCTTGAAGAATACATACTTTATTGTATTTTATGTAATCATATCTTCGCTTACAGATGTATCGGCGCACATCAATAACACTGCAGCAGCAGTGTAAGGTATCTTATGACGGAAAAAGACAACTAGCAGGTGTCGACTACACGTTCTGCTGAAGGTAAATGGTCTGTCAGCAGAAGAAGATTCAGAGATTGCTTACATTCACAACAAACAACAAGAGAAATGTGCTGAGGTATTAAAAATTAAAACATAACAGACTGACCTCTATCTCCTTTTAGTGTAAATCGAGCTACTGAACACAAACGTTCACACCACCACCAACAGATCATGTCCTGGTATGACTTCGAATCGTTCTCCAAATTATGCTCTTGAGTGATATTTCTAGGCGAAAGATAAAATAACTCCCATGTGGGTGACAGGTACAAGCTTCGTTCGATTCTAGGTGTATGCTTTGGCATGTGTGGTACAGGAAAAGACTGATCACATGGCATCGTATGGCTCCTAATATATGACTGTTAGTTATTCAGATTGAATAGTACAGGATTTTTAACAAACTGGGCATGTGCAAGTACCTAGTACCCACCCATGACTTTCGCTTGGAAAAAGAAACTCGGTACGGAACAGAAATGTCATTGCAGACAATGATAGGTCAGCTGTAATCGATTGTTTAATGTGGTTGACATCGAATTGCCGAGTAAAAAATATGTATAATACATTTAATGTCGAATCACGAGCTGCGGCGGACCGGCCGAGCAATTGAGGCGCTGAGCTGCGATGTGAGAGGCTGTTCCTCATCGGGGGTTCGAATCGCCCCCGCCCCCTCCTCGGGCATGGATGTTTGTGCTGTCTGTAGTATGTGCTGTCTGTAGTATTAGGTAGTTTGTAAGTTTATGGACTGATAACCTCGCTGTTAAGTCCCATAAGCTTAACAAACATTTTTAGAAAGCACCGCATGCAGATATTGAGGCAATTAGGAAAAACCAAAATATTGCAATATAGCCAAACTCATAAACAATGTAGTCTTCGTAAACATACCTCTACAGATGCTAATCGCTGATCATGGATCTTGTTTGTTACACCTCAGCACTGAACTGTTGAGGAGTTACTCAAGTGTAAACTTTAGGTTACAATAACTCTGGATGTAATTAACATTTTACAATGTGATACACGTCATTACTTAAGTGTGTTTTCCTATTTTCAGTTGTGTAATAGGTTTCCATTTAAGAAACAGACGTTTGTGTTAAAAAACATACTTCAGTTCCGTGTTAATGGTTTGTATTAACCAATTAAACGAGCCCCTCTCCTCACTTTCGGTCTGCGGAATTAGTTATTACATATATGTTGTTGTTTACGAGATATTCCTAGGTGACTCATCTAGTATATGGGTGGTCGATTGATACTGACCGGACGACATCTCTCAAGAGATAATCAGCAAACGAAAATAACTACAAAGATCAAAACTTTCCTAGCTTGAAGGGGCAAAACACATGGCGCTATGTTGACCCGCTAGATGGCGGTACCATAGGTCAAACGGATATCAACTGCATTTTTTTAAAAATAGGTACATCCATTTTTATTACATATTCGAGTAGCAAAAAATAAATGTGAATGGTTTATTTGGAACATTTTTGTCGCTTTGTGATGATGGCGCTGTAATATTCACAAACATGTTGCTGACAATTTAAGACGAACAGGTATGTTTCTTAAATTAAAACACAGAATGAAGGTAGTTTGAACTTTATTTGGGTTCCCTCCAGTGTGATACATACATTATGAGAACGCTGTTACTGCGTGATTACCGTGATTGCAGCTGGCTCCACAGGGATCATAACAGCGGGTCGCTGTTTATAATTACCTCATGAATCCAATAAATGCTCAAAATTGAGTCCTTCAACTTCAATGCATTTGGCAATACTCGTAACGAAATTACTCTGATGAGCGAGTAGTTCGCCTTCAGTAATGTTCTCACATGCATTGGCAATGCGCTGACGCATGTTTTCAGACGTTGTCGGTGAATCACGATAACAAATATCCTTCAATTTTCCCCACAGAAAGAAATCCGTGGATGTAAGGTTCGGTGAACGTCGGGACATGGTATGGTGCTACTACGACCAATCCACCAGTCATTAAGTATTCCATTTAAGACCGCTCCCACCGCACTCGAGCCATATACCGGACATCCATCTTGTTGAATATTCATCGTCATTATGTCTTGCAGTGATACATCTTGTACTAAAATCGGTAGAACATTACGTAAAAAATCAGCATGCACTGCACCATTTCGATTGCCATCGATAAAATAGGGGCCAATTCTCCTTCCTCCCATATTGCCGCACCATAAATTAACCCGCCAAGTCGCTGATGTTCCACTTGTCGCAGCCATCGTGGATTTTTCTTTGCCCAATAGTGCATATTATGCCAGTTTACGTTACCTCTGTTTGTGAATGACGCTTCGTCACTAAACAGAACGCGTGGAAAAAATGTCTTACCGTCCCATAATTTATTTTGTGCCCAGTGGCTGAACTGTACATGGCGTTCAAAGTCCTGGTGCATGGAAATATGGTACGGGTGAAATTTATGTTGATGTAGAATTCTCAACGCCGACGTTTTTGAGATTCCCGATTCTCGCTCAATTTGTCAGCTACTGATGTGCGGATTAGCCGCAACAGCAGCTAAAATACTTACTTGGGCATCATCATTTGTTGCAGGTCGTGGTTGACGTTTCACTTGTGGGTGAAAATTTCTTGTCTCTTTAAATAACGTAACTATTCGAGGAAAGGTCGGGACACTTGGATGATGTCTTCCAGGATAACGATCAACATACATAGCACAGGCCCGTTGGGCATTTTGATCACAACATACATAAATACCATATCGACATTTTCTACAATTGGTAAACGGTCCAATTTAACATGAGTAATGGATCACGAAGCAAATACCGTCCGCGCTGGCGAAATGTTACGAATACCACGTACTTATACGTCTGTGACTATTACAGCGCCATCTATCACAAAGTGTTCCAAATAAAACATTCATATTTATTAAGGTAGTAGACGAATATGTAATGAAAATAGGGGTACGTATTAAAAAAAAATGCAGTAGACATCAGTTTGACCTACGGTAGCGCCATTTAGCTGGCCAACCATAGCGCCATCTGTTTTCCCTCTTCAAGTTACAAAAGTTTTGTCTTTGTAGGTTTTATCATTTGATGCTTATTTCGTGAGATATTTTGTCACATGTAACTGCTATAGGAAACATACAAAATATGTTTCAAAGCCACAGTCGCTTCATAGAAAAACCTCTTTAACATACTTCCATTTAACTACCAATGCACTATTATTTTCTGCGCACTTTGGAGTCATTTTAAAATGCCCATGTTCAAAAATATTACAATTCCTTGTGGTGTCGCACAAGTCCAAAGTTCGCGCCACCTACTTTCGCCGCGCGCCGCCATGCACGCACGGCGCGGCGTTCTTACGACGTCAGCTACGAGCGCCCTCTGCTACAACTCCGCTCGTGGCCAGCACTGAACGACTTCGTTCACATGGGACTGAGATAGCAACCAGTTAAGACCTTCGTAATCAGATAGGCACCAGTGAAGGCTTGGTTATCGTACAGGCACTAGGCAGACCTCTAACAACTATGTATCAGCATTCTGCAGTACTGATCTCTGTAAAAGTTAAGTATTGTATAAATTCTGTGCAATATATATCTCGTTCTAATTTACTCTAGTGTTTCTAGTATCTGGCTGCTCCCCTCCGTACCTGCACCAGCGTGCTATCTTTATTCCTGTGTCGGTCTCAATCCACTCGGCCACCAACACCTACGACGGAACAAGACACAAAAGCGGCGACGAAGCTGGGACACAAAAGTGGCGACGAGGATGGGATACAAAATTCCTAAATCACATAAAACAGTACAAATTTTCTAAATTTACCACAATATAAAAACAACCAGAGAATTCGGAGGCTGAATGCCCCGCGTTCAGCTGTGGGCACACATGATTCATCTTTCATCATCATAAAGGATGAAGTACTTGCCCGCACCTGAACAGAGGCCATTCAGGCTCTGAATTTCATTTTGTATGTAACTGTCTCTGATCTTCGCCAGATGGGTATATGCGAGTCCCTATACAGAGGAAGCCATCCGAAGTTGTCATAGGTTTCTCAACATATTTCCAACATTCGAATAATTGGACTATAAGACTGAAAAAGATTGACCACTTGAAAATTCAAACAGTTGTACAATATGATCGAAAAATAACAGTTTTGTACAATGATGCCCACAGGATTATGATATTAGATCAACCAAATTACTTAATGGTGATTGTACAAAAACCTATGCCATATGATTGAAAAAGGTTTTTTTAGCTTTGTAATCCGAAGTGACCAAATTGCTAAGGTCATCGGTCTACAGTCTTACAAACTACTGAAACTAATTTAATCTAAGGACAACACACACACCCATGACCGAGGGAGGACTCCAACCTCTAGTGGGTGTGGCAGTGAACTCTGCGACGTCGCGACCCCGATCACACGACCATTCCCGTGAGGCGCACATGGTTTGAAAGACATTTTGGATAACTATAGTGTTCCGATACTCTTTATCACTTTGTGATATTATACTTTACACTGTTCAATATGATTGAATCTTGTAATATTTTTTGTAATCATAGGAACTTGAGAATAATGCCATAGTACACCGAAACTAGAAGTGCATTGGTTATTAGATGACGACGATTTTACCTGGTGATGCCAGCAGCAGAAAATGTCTGCACAACATCAATTTATTTCGGAGCGCTGCCAACGTTACGCTGCCCCTACCCACAGAATATTACTGCATACATTGTTACGGGTAACGTTTCCAACACTGCGACAGCCATCTGCTTGCTGGTGCTCGCTTCCCGGCAGCCATGGTGCACGCTTCCTGTAGCTATTAACAGCCGCCGCACGGATTTTCAGATTACCGTGGACGAACAATGCAGAGACTGTGAAAACAGCGTATCCTAAAAGATACTCCAATTACGGGTCAGAAGAAAACAGCGAGTAAATATATCGCGTTATGTTTGATATTCCCTCAAAACCTAAAATCAGATTTCCTGTGTTTGCGTTGTACTGAATTTCTTCTTCGTGCATTGTAAAGTTTCTAAGCAGAACGAGATAAGGTTTCAAGAAAGCTTTTGCGATCAATAAAATTAGACTTTAAACTTTCTGGAATATTAAAATTGTGTGCCAGAAACGGGATTCGAACTTGGGACATTGGCCTTTCTCTGGCAAGCGCTCTACAATCTGAGCTATTCCAACATTCCTCACAATCCGTCCATACAACTTTACTTCTGGCAGTACCTCGCGTCCTACTTTCTTAACTTCCAAGAAGTTCTTCACTGAACCTTTCAGGAGTAGCAATCCTCATTTTGGAAACATTCCTGCAGCCAAGTCACCACATCCTTTCTTCCTGGAGCGCTAGTCCTGCAAGGTTCGCAGAAGGATTTCTTTAAATTTGGAAAGTAGGGGGCGAGGTACTGGCAGAAGAAAAGTTTTGTCGATAGGCTGTGTAGCGTGACGGAAAACCTCAGATGCTAGAGCGCTTGTACGGGAAAGGCAAAAGTCACAGATTCGAATCCCACTTCCAGCACGCAATTTTAATTCACCAGAAGTTATATATCAGCCCACACTCCGCGGCAGAAAGAAAATCTCACGAAACAATAAACGACTTTTATTTATGTTTATGGTAAATTACTGACCAAACAGACCAATTAAATGGAAACATAGCACAAAAAGTTAAATTCCGTTGTGTTAATTACAGGGATTTTGCGTTTTTAAACTCACAATTATATGCTACCTGTAAGTAAGAGTTGATTATTCTAATGGTGAGATTCTTTCCCTCCCTCCCTTCCTCTCTCTCTCTCTCTCTCTCTCTCTCTCTCTCTCTCTCTCTCTCTCTCTCTCTTCCTTCTTTTTCTCCCAGTTTTCGTCGGGCCGTCTGAATCCGTCCTTCTCTGCGGTGATATCTTCTGCTGATATGTTGTGACCCAAAGATTTCGTGTGAGATGTAGCGAAATGTGAGTTAGTAATACTGAGAGGTCACTTCTAGTGACCCTTCATGATCTCTCAGTTTGCTAGTTGCTATTTTACATAATTCAGGTGACGAATGGTCAGCCCATACATAGATATTAGCAATACCGAACGACTTGGGAAGCAAGAAGGGCAAAACGGTGTTATTTCTTCTATTGTTAAACCCAGGACCTCCTTGAAGCGCTTCCCTTCCTTCTCGATTTTCTAAATAAGATCAATCATTGTAATTGTGTAGTTGGTTAAGTGCCACAATACTTGGAGTTGAATTGTAGAGCAGAGGTATATATCGCTGGCCACTGGTCAATGCAAAGAGTATCAGATGTTTCGAGCAGTGCTAAGGATCGTCTGAGCGACTTCTATTCCCCCCGCCCCCTCCACTATCTCTGGGCATGGGACTTCCGCCCCGGTGGACGCGCTCGACACTCTGCTGCTCTCCGTCGCCATGCTAAGTAACTGGTCTTCGAGGATCCGTCGACTGCCGTGGGCGTCTTGGTAAAATGTCAGGAATTCTCACAGAATTCCCCAACGAGTCGTATGTGAGGTACATCGAGCTTAAGGTAAATTCATAAATAAAATTGCAATAAAATCACCACGTTAGGGACTTGTAAATTTCTGAAAGGCTGTTGTTCCTTATGAACAAAGGCAACTTTGACTAGGAAGCACTAGATCATTCTTTCGTTATGTTTAAAAAGTAACTTCTAACAGGGTTGTAATCGGCGAGCCAAGCCGATATTTTTTGGGGTTAATTCTGCCGTGACTTTTATTTGTAAAATAAATATGGGAAAGTTCACGTGGCCCAGGGAGCCACAGTACTCCACCTACAACTAGTGTTTAAATGTATATCAATATTCTTTCTTTTTCAGCAACAGTAGGAAATGCAAGTTTCATTTTAATTAACGTGTGATTCAAATTTTTCTCAACTTTTGTTGGGCATTGCAGTAGATCGGTATTTCAGCCAGTTTCATTCTTTTAATAAAAATTCGTGTTACAATTAACCACAAATAGAAGAAAAGTAAAGTTGCTACGGGCAGGCAACGTGGTAATTGATTTGATGCCCACAAAGATGCTTCAAAGGTTCTAAATGTAAATTCAGATATGACATCGTGTGATGAACTCGGTGAGTACCATGGCGGACAATAAGGTGAGTTATTTGAAAGCCTTGCAGACGCAGAATTAATTGATAAGCAAGAGCGTCCGTCCTCTGGGTACTGTAAATGATAGGCACAAAAGAAACGTGTGAAGAGAGTAGGATGTTTAGATTTAAGAAGTGTTGCATGCTTTCTTGATCTTCCTGTCTGGCTACCCATTTAACTGCCCCAATATTTTTAAAAGATCTTATTCGCATGTCGATCTTAACTGTAAAGTGGCAATAGTCAATCAGTAGCACCATACTAACCGTGGTGACTTTTGAGCCCTGAATAATTTTCCTTTCCCATGCTCCAAGGAGACCTCGTTACGAGGCCACATTATGCTAATTCTAATAACGGTCTGAGAAACGAAATTGTTCAAATGTTAAAATCAATAACGGACGGACATAGAACCGAGGTTGTTTTTTTTTTTTTTTTTTTTTTTTTTTTTTTTTTTTTTTTTTATGTTGACTGTAACATGTTAGGAATAGTAAGAGGGCTATGACCCTAATGAATATGAGACAATAATTAAATACGTACTCAAATTTCATACCTCAAATCACTCCCCAATCAATGAATGCAAATGCTAACTAAATTGACTAAGATTTCACTGTTGAAAGAATAAAAGAGGCTTAGTGCCCCTGTAACTCAGATTAAAATTGTTTCCGTTGCGCATTTGAACCGTCTTATTTAGGCCATTTACTATTACCCTAGTAGAGAGATCCCATTAATAATCAGTGTGGCTAGCGCACTCGCCCCTATGACGGTCTGCACTGCAGAACTGTGTAATGGGTACAGTAGCACTCCTAACTGTACCAGCGTTTCCTTCAGCCCTGCTCTGAGTCGGCGTCGCGGTAGGGAGCGATGTCCCGAGTACGCCTGCACTTATGGCTTATTTATGATGAACGAACTTAGAGAACTAAGTAATAAACAAACAGAAAACTTAAATGCAATAGAAAAGAATGTTATGGACCACTTAACCGGTATAAGAAGGACGATAGAGGAGAAATTTGCAACGCAGAGTCGTGAAATCATTAGTAGGTTTGACGAACAGGAAAGGAAATTAGAAGACCAGACTGTTCGTATAGAGAATGTCGAAAGTAGGATAGAGACAGTAGCTTCCGCAAGTCACGCAAGTCAGGCAACAGCTGACTGTATTCAGA
Source organism: Locusta migratoria (assembly GCA_026315105.1). NCBI lineage: Eukaryota > Metazoa > Arthropoda > Insecta > Orthoptera > Acrididae > Locusta > Locusta migratoria. The sequence goes on from CM048749.1 coordinate 408,519,571, forward strand.
AAAAAAGTAGGAGAGGTAAAACAGGAAGTGGCCGATGTACGCGTGCGCATGTAGCACCGCATTTTCGTTGTAGAAAAGGAGCTAGTAGAAAGAGGCGAAGCTGCACTATCCGAAACAGTTGTAAATTCAATTTTAGAGAAAGCAAGTGAGGCGCAGGCTAGAATTGTAGATCGCGTCTGTGAGCAAGTAGCGGAGCAGGGCGAAAGATTGCGTAAGCAAACAGGGGAAGTCAATTAAATAATCGAGAAGGCCGATGCTCTTACTGTAGTGGTAGAAGAACTGACATTGAAATGACATATTGTTAGGATGCTATGAACAATTTAAAGAAACTCAATTCAAAATAATTAACAAAATGTTGTGCAATTGACAGAATGGCTGAAGTGCCATGCCCAATTTACTTAAAACCGACTACATTACTTTAGTACGGCCGAGGCTGTCACGTCGTGATATATGTTGGGAGGTGGAAAGATGGTCGCATTTGCTGATGGGGGGGGGGGGGGGCAAGGGTGGAATTCGTCTAAGCATTTACAAACTGTACCGTCAGATCTGACAGCTGCTGGTTGCGTGGTCTTTTCTGGAACCAAAAATTACTATCTTTCTGAGTCTTGACTGTCTTCTGTCAATCGAACTCTCCCTACGTCTTGATTACGTTCAAATGTTTGTAGAGCTTATGGGACTCGACTAGAGGGCCATCAGTCCCTGAACTTACAAACTATTTATGAACTAGCGAAGACTATAAACGGCACAAATATCCATGCCCGAGGGGGGGATTCGAACCCCCGACCGTAGTAGCCGTGCAGACCGTGACCGAAGCGCCTCAGTCCCCTAGACCACCGCGGCCGGCTCTTGATTATGTCAAAAATGTTCAAATATATGTGAAGCTTATGGAACTTAACTGCGGGGTCATCAGTCCCTAAACTTACAAACTCCGTATGAACTACCTTATACTAAAGACGATAGAAACATCCATACCCGTGGAGGGATTCGAACTCCCGATGTAGAACGGCCGCACGCATCTGAGTATAGCGCATCAATGCTCTCAGCCGCTCAGGCACGGCTTGATTACGTTAAGAATGACTTATCAGTCCCTAGTCTCTCTTTTCTCATAACGAACCACCGCAATGCCACTCAATATTTGCTCTCAAACGTTAACTAATTAGTCTTCGTACTTGTGCACACCGGACATTAAGTATTGTACCCAACACAATAAACACAGTGAAATCTATAGGGTCATTCACTAGTGTATCACATAAATTCACTTTGACCGAAAGCTGCCTCACGATTAAATACTGTGATGGAGTCTTTCCCTGCGCACTGCTCTGAACACAGTACTGACAAGGAAAGTACATGGGCTCGAAAAACATAGCTGTATGAACGTTTGGTTATAGGATCTCTACGTACACCTCAATGTGCTAGTGGATGTCGTTTCTGTGCAAAGCTCTGCAACCATGCTCTAGATAGTAGTGTACATGTAATTGTAGACGCCATACGTAATGCAGATATCTTAACTATAACTTATGTAATAATCATCGTACATGTTCAAAATGATCAAATGTTTAAGTTTATGGGACTTAACTACGGGGTTATCAGTCCCTAAACTTACAAACTACTTATCAACTAGCTTATCCTAAGGACGGCACAAATATCCATGCCCAAGGGGGGATTCGAACCCCCGACCGTAGTGGCAGTGTAGACCGTGACTGGAGCGCCTCAGTCCCCTCGGCCACCGCGGCCGGCCGTACATGTTCTCAAGCGAATTGTCATCAAAAGCCATGATGATAGTTGCAACTTTAACCTTCTTTCCGAAAGACTGTTGGTATTCACTGCCACTGCTTCCATTGCCTCTTCCCTCACTTACCGTAACACTACCACTTGCAATGAGTGGTTAGTCATTATCATCCATATTATCATTATTATGAGTTTGTAACAACAGTATCTAACTTATTCTCATATTTCTGTACCACAAAAGATACGTGAAAGCATGCAAATGATTAATCTTCTACACTAATACCATCTTCACGAAGAAGGGTTCTCCGTAACTTCATCTCAACTAATCGCAATACATTAGCAGGATTGATTAGCAATCGCCGCCCCATATGACGCTTCACCACACAAATAACATCACAAAACGCAATTTCGGAGGCACACTACACCGTCCCTACTGGTGAACCGACAGGTCAAAGTGCAATGCGGCATGGCATACGCAGAGGCCTCTAACGGACGACTGCAGAGTTTTGCAGATGCGGGAATATCACTAGTGGAATAAGGGATCTTTACATTATCTCTCATATGATTTTGGTGTTTATGTGTTTGTTCGAGCCCAAGTTCTTTCCTTGTGAGTATACGCGCTCGCTACCTGTTCTCACTCTCAAGCGCGTCGCAGAAGCGCCCGCCATTCTCGCCAGCTATATTTTGCGTCTTTCCGCTTCTCTCCCGTCCATGTCACCACGCTGGAAAGTATGACTGCCTGTTGACTGCTCGCTTCCAAAACATGGTTTGGCGCTCAATTTAAACTGCCCAATAGCTATCCAGTTAACAAATTTGTTGGGTTTCCGTATTTATTTAGCAACGCTTTTGTTATGATCGTCACTAGGCGCCACTTCACCCCGGAATATATCATGTGTAATTACGCAGGTGGACTGCATCATGTCTTAGCATTACTCTTATGCGACTAACATCTATTAATCTCTGCTTTGAATGCAACCTCGGGGAATCCTCTTTTTTCCCCACCGGGGTACCACTTAGCAGGTTCAGATCGCTGGCTCACAAAACCTGTAATTTTACGGTAATGTAAACAAGTAATTGCTTCAACCTCGAAATTAAAAATATTATGGCACTTGCGACATGATTCTGTGATTTGCATATTAAATATGCTTCCTTTTGCGTACCCCATCCAGATTATATTCAAGTTAATCGTCTCGACGATTAGGATACGATAATGAGGTCAGTATATGCAGGAAATAATAGTCAGGGACACACAACTACTTGCAATGTTTCTCGATTTTCCGTTTGGCTTTTGACACTGCACCTCATAAGTGTCGCCACCGTTTTGCGATTAGGTTAATTACTTTCTTTCAGGAAGGACACAATATTGTAACTGACGGTTAGTCATCGAGTAGAACAGAAGTCATATCTAGCGATCCTAAAGGAATTTTTATAGGGTCCCTAATGTTCCTAACTTTTATAAACTATTTAAAGAGACAATCTCAGTAGCTCTTTCATACTGTTCACAGTTTATGCTGTCATTTATCGGTTAGTAAAGTCGCTATGATATCATCAGTAACTGATAAATGATTTAGGTAAGATATCTTTATGGTGTAAACATGACAATTGACCACGAATAATGAAAGGTGTGAAGTCATCCATATGACCACTAAAAGAATTCCGCTAAACTTCATTTAGACCATAAATTTGTCAAACCTACAGGCCGTAAATTCCAGTAAATACGTAGGAATAACAATTAAGAACAACTTAAATTGGAAAGAAAATAAAAAAATAAAAATTATTGCAAGGAAGACGTACGAAGACTATGTTTCACTAACAGATCGCTTAGAAGAAGCAACAGTTCTACTAAAGAAACAGCTTAGACAACACTTGTGCGTCCCATTCTGAGGTACTGCTGCCCATTGTGCGTTCTACACCATGTGTGAATGGTGGATGATTTTTAGGAAGTTCAGAGAATGGCGGCTGGATTTGTATTATCGTGATACAAGGTTGAAGGTTATATATATGACGACGTTACAGCGTTCGTTTTTCATTCAACGTTGAGGGTGTCACAGAAATGATGCGCAAGTTTGGGCGGATATTATTAAAAGCAAGGCGTTATTATTTGCAACGACTGACAGTGGATTGTAACATTGCATTTGAGTTTCGGCGAGTAACCATTGTATATCTGTATTACATTTGCTTAATACTTGTAAGCACGACAATGAAATTTGTTACATTTTTTATTTGCTTCTTTTCTTTTTCACATGTTACATCCAAAGTTCGATGTACTTTGCTTTACGTAATATTTAGCGACTTGTAATGGAAACTCTGTGACGGGAAAAGGATCTGATCACCGTATCACTTTAGTCCCTTCGAAAATCCAATGAACCAAGCAACCTAGCTGGCTACTTGAGTATAGGCTGCTACTGCCTCTATGCCATGGCGGTTTCCGTGAATGCTGATCCATCTCACGTAATCGTATTTACCTGGAGTCTTCTTACATCTCCTGCCCGACAGCAGTATCTCATTATAGTCTCTTTTGATGGAGAGCTTATGACACAACATGCAGAAAACACTTCCGCCCGACATTGCACGATTCAAATCTCCAGGACCCGCTCCCGATCTTCATCGAAAACTTTTAGTCACTCTGCTGTTTGTGAGTCCAGATTTACGCATCCCATAGTTCGCCCCAATATAAGGGAATTAGGTCCCACAAGGTTCTGTATTGAGTATCCCCCTGTTTTTAGTGGCCTTTGATGGCGTAGTAGCAGTTGTGATTTAGTCAGTTTGACCTCATTTTATGCTGACGAGTTTTGTATTTATTTTTGCTTCACTACCGCTAGTAATGCTGAGCGGGGGCTACAGTGCGCCACACATAAGAAGCAGTCATGGCCCCCAAACAACGTGTTCCAGTTTTCAGACGCCAACAAATGTGTCACGCCCTACTGTCGATATAGTACTGTCCATCCCACATCCTGGACATAACGTTAATGACGAACTGATGAATATAGTGGAAACATACCTCTTTGTAGGTCCAGTTTCCGACGCCTGCTTGACTTCGCTCCCTCATCTTCGTCAAGTTATAAACAAAGTGCTGGCAACACCTAAACTATCTTCACTGACTGAGTAGCACAGTCATCCTTCAGTGGCTGCATAAACCGTAATACAATCGGACCTTTACTATGAGAGTATGCGATATGGTTCCACAGTATCTACGGCATTGCGGGTTCTAGACCAAATATTCTACTGTGGGGATCGACTAGCATTAGGAGCTTACCACAGCCCAGTGAAAAGGATACTTTTCGTGGCTGAGGTCAATCCATTCCTGGTCCGGCGGTACCAGCGGCTAGCGAATCATTATATTGCACGTGTCAGTAGTTCACAGAAGCATCCAAATTACCATACCTTTTCTTATTCAGGGTCATTCAACTCCCTCATCGGTGGCATAGGTAAGAAGATACGCTTTGGTGACTTTTCTCTGACATCGAACCTTGGCTTCTTCAACCTCTATCTAGGCCCACTCACGTGCACCTCCTTGGTATATACCAACCAAAACATAACTTTGAACTGTGACAACGCCCAAGTGGTTAATCCACCTTCAGGTCCTCCGGCTTCTATCCTCGTTACTTCTTAGGACTCCAAAATAGCCTATACCTATGTCTTAAAGATTGATATTCATGTCGTCTTCGTATATGTTCATGCAGAGCATATCGAACGGCGCTCCTTACCGGTTCCCTTTAGTGGTAACACTGCAGATGTGGGGTAGCTATCTATCCCAATCTTGAGCATATCCACTCGCCGTCACTGGGTGGTGTCTATACCAGAGTCTATCTACATCCTTGATCGATCGGAACGTCTGGACACCAGGACAGGTCGGAATTCCGAGGACTGAACGGGATGATAGGCCAAGTAGGCTACCAGTAAGACTGTACTGGAGATCGGCATCCTGGTAAATAATCTTCGGCATTACACCAGAATGAGTTTGGAATATGGAATTCAGACTGGCAACACCAGCCTGTGCCAGTTATCAAGTAGGATACAAACATATGAGGGCCTGAATGAAAGTTTCACTCTGCAGCGGAGTGTGCGCTGATATGAAACTTCCTGGCAGATTAAAATTGTGTGCCAGAACCGGGACTCGAACCTGGGACCTTTGCCTTTCGCGGGCAATCGCTCTACCGACTGAGCTATCCCGACACGACTCACAATGCCGCCTCACAACTTAACTTCCGCCAGTACCTCGCCTCCTACTTTACAAACTTCACATAAGCTCTCCTGCGAACCATGCAAGACTAGCACTCCTGGAAGAAAGGATAAAGGATATGGTGGAGACATGGCTTAGCCACAGCCTAAGGGATGTCTTGCATGATTCGCAGGAGAGCTTCTGTGATGTTTGGAAAGTAGGAGGGGGGGGGGTACTGGCGAAAGTAAAGTTTTGAGGCGGCATCGTAAGTCGTGTCGTGATAGCTCAGTCGGTAGAGCGCTTGCCCGCGAAAGGCAAAGGTCCCAGGTTCGAGTCCCGGTTCGGGCACACTATTATAATCTGCCATGAAGTTTCATATAAGGGCCTGTCGCAGGGAATCTGTTCTGCCGGCTCCGCACTGACAATGACTGTCTGACATGGAGCCATCTTTTCCTCAGTACTGTTGTCGTTTGCGTCTGACAGACGCCCACATTTGGTTGGACTGTCCTGAAGTCTCCGTCTTGATGGGGAATTTTTTTTTCTGATACACTGCATATAGTGCTTCCTGACAATGACTCAAAGGACGAAAAAGTTGATAACTTTATTCTTGCAAGTGGATTTTATCGTTCCATTTAAGTTTTAATCTTCCTCGCTTTCTTATCTGTCATCTCTTGCCTAGTACTCTAAGTCAGACGATTTTAATGTGTTACAGAGTGGTTCGATAATCATTTTATTGCTGTGATTTGCCAGCGAAAATCCTCTGATAATTAGTGTTCAATCTCGCCCCCCCCCCCATTTAGTTTCCGTTTTTAATTTTGATGGGTTACTCACTGCGTCAGTACTAACGTATTATCACACACTGTATCAGTATTTTTAGTAGTGAGTGGTTTTTAAATGCACGGTTTCTGGATGGAAATAAAGAACAATTATCATTGTAGATTCGTCCTTTGAATGACAAACCAACCACATCACAAAAAAAGTTCAAATGTTTGTATATTTATCGGACCAAACCGCGTGGTGATCACTCCGTAGCTTACAAACTAATTAAATTAAGGTAAACTAACCTAAGGACAACACACACACTACATGCCTCAGGGAGGAACGAACCTCCGCAGCGAGACGCCTTAGATCGCTCGGCTACTCCACCGCGGCACATCACACTCAGTTAAAATGAGGGGAGCAGTAATCTATACGCCAATAGTATCACAAATGCGGGATCCTCGCGATGGAGTAGAAAGCCATGTTTAAGGGGCAGTGCATGTTTAGCAGGCGTCACTTCACCCCGCATGAGTGAGCGGCAGGAGGACCACCACAACTGAAGCTTTTTTTTTTTTTTTTTTTTTTTTTTTACCTCATTGCAAACCACTTCCACTCCCAAACCTACACATACATCTGCCGCATCACAGGGACGACGCTTGCAGGGGAACACAACACACTGACATATATCCCGGTCTCTGCAAACTCTCTTGGCAGCCCCAACCCCGACACGCCTTGAAACCAAGGAGAATGACGTTTGCTCCCCACGTCTCTGTACTGACCACAATGGGTTACCTGTTAGCTAAGTGAGGGTCTCAGCTGGTTGGTACATTTACAACATCGGAGTACATGGGAAACAGAATGTTCCGAACACGCCACGTTTACTACAGGTAAAGCTAGACAATTAAAATCATTTAAGACTGATAGTCTATGTAGTTCCTTCTACCGTTCGCAATAATTTCTAAGCCTCAATAAATAAACAGGTTCCTGGGCACTGTCTCAAGTTAAGGACTCAGTTCGGCGTAACGTAGCAGTCATTCCAGAATCGTAGTGCACACGCCTAGCTCGGCGAACACGGTGCTGGATCATGACCATACTGTACTGCAGACCGTATGCACCGACTGTTTAATTTTGGTTCCAATGATCGGGTTTGACACGTGTGGTGCTGTTCATAATGCGCGGCCTGTGATGGGAAACTGAGAACTCACATTACCAGCCATCGGTATTCCCAGGACTGTAACGATGTGTAGTTGTCTTTGGCGTTATCACAGTACGCAAAACTACCTTTTATTTCCTTCTAACAAGAAAAAAGGACGTCTAGCTCACTTCATGTTCAACAAGCATTCTTTGTTGGCAATTAACTTCCTGATTTTCTGCGTCAAGTAAACAATACCCTTTTTTCTTTACACCTACAGTACAGTATGTGACTAACATTTAAGAGTATAATTTATTTATACACATATTATGATGTTTCACACCTTTATTTTGAACTCAGGAATTTTTACTCTGTTCATGCATACCGCAAACTTTTGATTTTAGCGAGACAAACAACTTACTTGTGACATAACTTCCCATTTCCATTTTTACAACGTATCTGTAGAATTTTGTGCGTATTCCTTAACCTTGTGTGTTTACTATTTTATCGAGTGCTGTAGTTTGTGCTCAAGCATTCCTCAACATTTTTGTTTCTCTTTATGTCAGACACAAACAATAATTACTGTATAGTTTATATTAGACTCTATGTAACATTATGAAAAATAGGATTAGTTATTGTTCATCTTGATGGTTTTAGAACATAATTTCATCATCACAAATAAGCATTTTCCTCTTACCTTACGAATTTCTCATGAAATCTTACTGAGCAACTTTCCTCACCTTCATGTAGATGAGTTATTAAACCACTGTCACACACCCATCACACACACACACACACACACACACACACACACACACACACACATTAAAATTGTGAACAAATTACAGCCGACGAGTTGCATTATATGGTTTATTACGTTAACTTGGACCTAGGTTTCTGTAAAAATTATTTTGTCTTCTTCAGAAGATGTACCTGACAAAACTGATAAGCAAGCATTCATATGGATACGAGTAATATACACGAAGTGTATAAAGAAAAGTAAGAAATTAATAGTACAGTATTAGAAGGGAATATACACACAAATTATGTCAACATGAAAGTTTTTAAATAAAATATAATGAAATGCCCATATGTAACTGTCTCCATGTCATGGGATGAAATTTAAAATATTAAAACTGTAATGTTTACAAGATAGAAAGTTAAAAATTATGGTGCAATGCCACACACAGACCGAGTGAGCACTATGTACTGATAGAGGCGTAGGAACATTAGTGACATGTGCCAGCACCAACAAGGCGACCACATGGGTATATATATATATGGTCCGTGAAATTCAGAACTCAACAATCAACAAAAGCAATTCAACGTAATTCTCAAAAATTCTCGAGAATATTGACTTTGAAGTTTTGCAGATAATCGTAAGTACCAATCACTAAATGAAATTTGGCATCTGTGTGCACGTATTTTCGTTTATTCGTAATTTTCAATTTTAGGTTGTTAATATTGATGGTTTCAATAAAAAGGAAAACATAAGTAACATTGTTTACAGTATTGGCTTCTCTATTAGTTGACGTCGGCAGTTGCGACTCTGTTTTTGGAAGGTCATCTCCATAGCTAGTAATGGCTTTCCAAGCTTTCCAACCATCGTTTTACGTAACATGGTTTTCAGCTCGTCTATATACCCATAAGCAAAATCTGATACAACACGAGGATTTAGAGATCTGTAAAGAATTTTTAAAACTTAATTCCAAAAGAAAACAAAATTGTCACTGTGGGATCGAACCATCGACCCTGTGAGACCAGATTACTACCACTTTTTTTTCCTTCTTTTTTCTTTTTTCTTCTTTTTTCTTTCGCTCTATAAGTAGTTCTTTTCCTTGCGATTGCTGCTCGAGTTTCTTCATTGTTGTTCGATGTGTTTTACACTCAGCTTTTTGTTACAGAGGGCGTTCAGCCTTCTCAAAGGGCGCGTTGGGCCATGGCACCCGGCGTCCACCTGAGCCACACCGGTAGTCGCTGCAACCGCTGCTTGGTACTTACGGCTACTTTGCAAAACTTCAAAAACGATTTTCTCTAGAATTTGTTAGAGTTGCCTAGAATGGCTTTGGCTGATTGTTATGTAAGTTCTGAACTTCTCGTACCATAAATATAAAGAAATTCGAAAATGCGATAACAATGTTGTATCCTTGTAAATAGCGCCAAGGAGGCTGATGGGCATAGGCGCAGTGGCGAAAGCGAAAGAATATAGAGGAAAGGAAAGCTATGTACAACAACTAATAGAAATAGATGGGGTAAAGAAAGATGGGAAAGCAGGTGAGGTTTCACTTGCATGAAGTCTCGAGCTGAGACATGTGCATGACACGTTGTATACTCGTACGTACATGAAAGAAGAGTTTTAGAAAACGTTTGAGTTAAAATATATACAGCACTAGCGGACCCATACATGATGCAAAAAAAACTCAAATTGAAAATAGACAAACACCATGAAATGTGTGGAAGGGGATAGTGGCACACAAGGCAGCACATACCAAAAAAGTAACCACATGCACAGTCAGAATTCGGAGGATAACAACACCGTGCATGCAACACCGCAAATGCAAATCTAGGACAGACATAATAAGAAACTAGCAAAGTCCCAAAGTAGGACACCGGTGTGTAAAAATAACTCGTATTCAGCAGATAGCAGTATTAATATCAGTAGTAAACCAAACTGACATTATGACTCATGATGATAATGCAATTTTATAAAAACGTTTTAAACATAACTTAGCCTCAAAGCTAAAAATTTCGTTTTTCCCTAGCAATTTTGTACTTGATCTCAAAATTTGTTGAGAATCAATGAAATTTGACAGTCAAGCAGCTTAAAATGCACATGATAGCAATAATATTACAGAGAAAGAACTTGCATTACAGTCTAGTTTTTGTACTAAGGAAGATATGTTGATTAAATATATAAACCGAACTAATTAGGTTACCACAGATGACATTTACATGCAATTAATTCATCTTAAATGGAAAGTTTTATCTGCAATCATTTGGTTTGGCTATGGGTAGTCCTCTTGCTGGTATTATAGTAGCCATATTTTTCAGTTCTCTTGAAAACGATTTTTTACTTCTCAGATTTTAGATTTTACGCTCGGTATGTGGATGACATAATTATCCTGTCTGACGGCAATGACAGTGAATTAGACCAGTTATATACTATATCTAAAAGCTTTCAAGAAACCATTAAAGCCGGCCGCGGTGGCCGAGGAGACTAAGGCGCTCCAGTCACGGTCTTCACTGCCACTACGGTCGTGGGTTCGAATCCCCCCTCGGGCATGGATATTTGTGCCGTCCTAGTTCGTAAGTAGTACATAAGTAGTTTGTAAGTTTAGGGACTGATGACCCCGTAGTTAAGTCCCATAGACTACGCAAACATTTGATTTGTTTTTTTGAAACCATTAAATTCACCAAAGAAGTTCAAAATGAACATGCCGAGCTAAACTTCATCGATCTGAAATTGGCCATAGTAGACAACAATATAACACTGGATATTTACCGTATACCGTATGGTGTTATTATTCCTGCTCATTCTGCACACCCATAACCACATAAATTAGCGTTTATCCATTCCGCTACTAATCGTGCTTTAACAACTCCCATGTCGCCTGGTAACTTACAGAAGCTGTTAATAACGTGTATGATACAAATGTGGTGAAACGAATCGTTGATGAGAAGACCCCTCAACAGTTTCCAACGGTACTTAATAGCAAATCACACCTTGATAAAACTAAAAGTGAAAGGTTTATTTCTATTCCGTTTTTAGGCAACGTATCCTACAGATTACAACGACTATCGACGAAGAAATATGATCGCAGAGTCAATTTTTCCACTAACAACTATTTAAAGAAAAATTTTGTCCATACCGTTAAGACCTTCTTAGACTCTTTTTGCAATTCTGTAATTTACAAAATAATATGAAACTGCATATACAGTGCGATATAAGAAAGCTCTGCTAGGCAAGGCAGGACGCAATGTGTATTCGACCTTTGCCGACCATTTGCGCATTACTGACCATGTTATGACGTCTTTAGAAGACACATTAATTTTACGTAAGGAAGTTAAGGGTTGGAAATTAGTTTTATTAGATGAATATCAAATTTTCAAACACCCCATCATTAATGATGACAATATGCTTAATGACCAACTGCAACTTGCAAGTAGACACTATTATATATGTAGACAATTCATCTGCTGCCGCGGTGGAGTAGCCGAGCGGTTTAAGAAGCCTCGCTGCGGAGCGCACGGTTGCTCTCCGTGGAGGTTCGAGTCCTCCCTGGGACATAGATGTGTGTGTTTGTCCTTAGGTTAGTTTACCTTAGTTTAAGTAGTTTGTAAGCTACGGACTGATGACCACGAAGTTTGGTACGATAGATTTACAAACATTTGAAATTTTGAATTCAACTGCTCATCAATAATGGTTCCTGTGCGGTGCTATTGTCCTCAGAATTCTGACTCTGCATTTGTTTGTATATTTTTCCAGTATGTTCTCTCATTGCCCACCCACAAGTTTCGTGATGTTTGCTTTCAACTTGATGTTTTTTGCACCATATATCGGGTCACACGTTTTTTATATATTTCATTGCAAACATTATTTTTAACTTTCCTTTCAAGTACGAATGCTTATACAACGTGCCATGTCTTTGCTCCAGACTTCATGCACGTGAAGTCCCATCTGCTTTCCCATATTTCTATACCTCTTTTGTCTCTGTCATTTGTTGTAAATAGTATTCATTTCCTACATATTCTTTCGCTTCCGCGACCCAAAGCATGCCCATCAGCCCTCTTAGCGGCACCTACTGCGGGCATATGTCATTTTTTTCCCTACGCTTCTATTAGTACACTAGTTGTTCACTCGGCCTGCGTGTGGCATTGCTCCAAAATTTTTAGTTTTTTATCTTCTAATCATTACAGTTTTTATATTTCAAATCTAATCCCATGTCATGGAGATAGCTATGTATGGCCATTGGATTATGTTTTACTTTACATCAACTTTCATGTTGAGGTAATGTATGAGTATATTCCCATCTGATACTGTAATTTTTTATTTCTTATCAACTACAGGTATATTATTATTATCCACGTGACTGCTTTGTTTATTACTTTTGTATTTTTCCAGTATATATATGCACACACACAATATATATATATATATATATATATATATATATATATATATATATATATATATATATATATATTACTAATGTAAGATAATTTAGTCCATTTTTATAATAACGATGGAGCATTTTCCTAACATTTTATTGAACGCTGTGGACAGCTTGTCAGGTGTTTCATGACACTGAAGGTTCTGTATGCTAATCCATGACGTTTATCACTGATTTGGCACATGAGTACTCATATATGAGATAATAATGCTACCTGACTTTGAGGAGATTGCATATACTTCGTGTGCTGTATGACAAGATTGGTTACCGTGATTGGACTGTTTCTCAACAGTATGGAATAATATTTGTAGTTTCTGGAATGGTATTGTGTTGTGAATTTTTTGGTATGCATTGTCAGTGGAATAATCAGGACTGCAATTACTTTCCCTGTGTCTGATCTCTGCCTACTAAGACATTAACAAACGATATACATATACTGCGCCCGTTTCCAGTACATTTTCTTAAAATCTCAGATGTAATAATTTTTTCCCCAATTTCAACGACTGATAAAACTAGAACACATTATTTTGTTAAACTTTTATTTAATAAATAATGTGTAGTACTTACATTTTGTACATATTTCTAGATCTTCTACATGATAATTTCAAGCTCACTTTTGTCGACTAACAACTTTTCTTTCCTATTCTACAGTATTATATGGTTTGTCAAAATATAAATATTTTTATTTCGCTTTTCGTAAATGTGTAGGAAAACTGTCATGAGTACACATAGTCAACATATAACTTTTTGTCTGCAAAATTTTAACTGGAAAAGCTGTAGGCTAGAAAATGTGTATTGAAGGTGTCAAACTGGAAACTTCTTCGTGAGTGAATGTGTCACCATGGAGGAACTATTTGGATTGTTATGACACGTGCGCGCACACGGTCAGAGATGCTGTATTGTTGGCCGCATTTTGTTCTTCAGATTGTTTCATTGACGGCGGGGTCAGTTAAGCGTTTTACAGAGCTGATAAGTCGTAGGAACAGTGCAAGAGAACAAGGCAAATGTATCATATGCGAGATGTAGGAGAAATTAGTGATCACGGCAAAAAAAAAAAAAAAAAAAAAAATGGAAGAACTAAAGCGTAATCAATCTGACATTTCGAATATTAAGGAGGAACGGATTAAAATTAATAAACAAAAGGTACTAGAGTTGTCTGTTAAAATTACTCGGCAAGAAGTACAGCTTCTCTCATCTAAATCGTCTAAGACTATCAGAGTAGTAAGTGACGAAAGTGTAGTGCAAAAATGTGCGGGGCATGGCGGGTAGACATCGATACAAAGCTCACCTGTGGGTGAGGAAAGTGTTCCCCACAGTGGACTTGTATCAAGCGGGCTTTCAAGAAATAGCTGATTCAGGGAGGCGCTATACCAGCTAATCTCACCCCACACAAGTTCGCGTTCGCGACACAGGGTTTTACAAACCGTAGAGGGAAAAGATTAGTCTTTGAATTTAAGTACTTTCTCTCTGTATAGAACTTTCCAGTTTATAAAGAAAATAATTATTTTCTTCACCCGAATTTTCTTATGCCACAATTCAAGAAATTGCCGTCTGCATCATGGGCGTTGCAGTAGACACTCGGTTTCATTTGTGGGCATGTGCAGGGGAGCGTAACTGAACATACGTGTTCTGTGGGCTGTGGCAAATAGTTGCTGATCGTACTTCGAGTTCAGAACCACTCTTTTTGCAGCTTACTGTTCTTCTTACACAAGAAAGATTTAAAGAAGAGTTAGTGTAGGGAAATATATGGAGCGTGTCGGGTATAAGGACCCAGATAAGTTACTGGATTCCCTCATTCCTTGACAACCCGTTCACTGAGAAGAAATTAATGAAGAATTGTTTCACAAGGCTTCCTACCGATTCCAACCGATGTGCATGATGGGCACGTTTGAGGACACTATTGGCTAATTCATCAGCGCGGTGAATAATGCCTCATATGTCGAAAATCGACATAGATGGCGTAGTAAAGAACTCAGGAAGCGGCATAATTCTGCCCAATATTGTAAAATAGGTGTAATAACAATTATGATAAGAGACTTGATGTAAACAATTTCCAAAACATAGCGAGAGTAATCGTTCAGATAATAACAAACAAGGTCAAGGAAACTGCCAGAATCACGTCATTGATGGTCACTATAACAATGCACATCAGAGGCACCAGTTTGGGCAATCCCAACGGTATCATAAAGGGCGTCAAAATGGCTCAAATGGCTTCGAGGACCCAGAATCACTGTAAAATAGGTGGTGAAATAATAATAATAATAACTTTGGAAATGGAGGCCACAGAGTCTGCTCCTACAAAAAGGTGGGGATATTGTTTAATTAAGACCGCCGAATCCTGCATCCTCAAACAATAACAGTGGCAGGAATGAAGACAGCAACTGAATTGAGTAATGGGTGATATGTTAAATATGCGGAAGAATAAAGTGTTAATTTTAAGCCTGTGTAGTAAAATGTTTATTTTTGTGTGTAATAGACAGCTAACTGTGCACTCGTGGTAAATTGTGTGTAAAAATATGTATTTATTTAAGATTTTATCATGCCATAATGCGTAAATCATCTAGAGGTAGGATTTTACTTGGAATGAGCTTCAATCCTGCATTCTGTGCCCACTTTGATAGTGCACATAGGTCAAAATTAAAATTCTCGATTGCTGCCTTCAGGTTTTTTGGTTTTGCACTTAAATACAACTGGAGGTCATCGGCATACATGTGGTATTTACTAAAGGACAAGACGGATGATACGTCATTTACGTACAATGAAAAGAGAAGTGGGTCTACCACCGAACCTGATAGTACTTTTCTCCACTGTAATATGTCTTGGATTTTTGTCATTACTGTATGGCTGCAGACTATCTCTTTTCATATGTAAATTGTAACAAAGCAAAAATGATTTATGATTTATTTAATCTAAGAATTTAGTATGCATAAAATTTAATGTTGTTTATATCCAAATTGTCTGATGAATTGTTATGACAAATTGGAATGTCAATATGTTTTCCCAAAGATAGAAAAGTTACTCTTCATGTATCTGACCAGTGGCATACACCATGCTAGGATCAAAACAGCAGGATCAAGATGGCAGCTGATAAACCACGGACCCTTTCTGCATCAAAACCAAGCGATGAGTAGCTGAGAAAAGGAGCATATCAACCACTTCCGCCATGCACGGCAGACCCCAAGAGTACAAAGCAATCTGAGACGACGCTGGGCCAAGCCATTCATCTTTAACAGGACCAGACCTCTCCCCCCTCCCCCCCACCCTCCTTCTGTGCTGGGAATGCCACCACAATTGTGCAGCGACAGCTGAACCTGTCTGCATGCCTCGCCATGTGGACGTCCTGTTATTGGCCACGGAAGCTGAAAATACCACCGAATGGGCAAAGGAGGCATGGCACTGATGCCACAGCCCCTTAAATACGAAAGTGTCCAGCCTCAGATAACATGACGGGACTCTGTGTCTGGCGATGCGGTCGCCAGGAAACAGATAAGACACTTTTCTATTGAGAATGGTGTCAGCCAACAATGACGCACTGAATGGAGAAGCAAGTAAACCCGGCTTATCTGTAAAACCTCCTACGGATTAATGGAGGGGCAACCGACTGCGCCACAATGCTGGATGTTCAGGGCCAAACTGGTTCACAGTAAGGCAAGTTCACTTTGCAAAGGGGCCTCACTCAGCTGCATAACGACACCATGAGACCGGAAGAAGAGAGCCCGGCAATGCGCGACATGGCAGCCCACATGAGGGAGTCCTGCTGTCTCGTGTTGATTGCCACACACAGACTCCTGTTTCGGTCGTGGGCAGTACATGCTGCTTCCTCTGCCAATATTGTGCATTATATATACATACACTCTCTCCCGTTTGTCATAAACATTGTACTGACTTCATGAGATCTATTTGTCTTCTAAAAGTGCCCCCATAAGATCATCATCAAAAATTTTTTAAAAAGACATTTCAGAGTTTTTACATACTTTAAAAAAGTTGTAAAATTTGAAACAAAATCCAATTTATCTTCATAGTGATATTTGCGTTTATTACGACTTGTGCTTCGCCATTTTATCTATCAGTTACATTTCGAATTTTTCCTTTATTCAGTAACTATGGTTGTATATCATTTGTTGATATCTGCAAATTTGCAATTTAATAAGGATATTGGTATTTATTATACATTTCTGAGTAGTTAATGGGAATGATTTGACTTTATCATGATAGTTTAAGGATTAGATTTTCATGTTTTCCCCATCAACATTTCTTTGGTTTAAAGAAATATATTGAATTTCAAGACTGATCTTGTAGAATCTCTCAAAGTTCTTTATACACATTTGACAATGTATACACAAAGTAATAGTAACATTATAAAAATTTAGGGTCACAGATTCCACAAGTAAACAGATGAATACATACTATATATATAAATAGTTATTGTTGTTTGTCGGTATGTACATTGCATTTGGCATCAATATTTTAGGTTTTCCTTTTAATTTTTTTGGTAAATTTAGATATGTCATTGTGAGTAAAATCAATTAGGGAGCCACATTTAGTTTTGCAGTGTGAATTGCTTTAAGACTGTAATTAAGGGTGAATGTGACATGGTCTGTGGCCAGTCGTCTGGGCAGAACCACGTTCAGGTTTCATGGAATAGGTCATCAACCCTCAGAAAGGGTCATAAGCCCAGAGGAGTATGATCGACTGGGCCTTGGATTAGTTTGTCGTTTATATTCAGAGGAGAAGTTGAGCTAGGATGACCGGTTTATTATATGGTAGTAAAATCCTCCACAAAATTTAAATTGATAGACTGTGATAGGGGACCTATACATTATAGGTTTAGTTCGGAACAATTTGAGTAAAGTAAGAATATATATTTTCTTTTGTTTCAGTGACTGGCTATGATTAAATTTTAAATTTCTCCAGTTCTATTGTCACATCACTTCCATAGAGGAGACACTCCACTTCTGAGGTTTTAAGAGTTGGGTCTTATTTATAATTAATGTTTGAAGATAAGTGTTTATTACAGATAATAATTTTATTATTTTTATTTTCTGATTCCTATATACAGTAATGGTTTGGAGAGATGTGTCAGGAGTTTTTTTTTTTCCATTGATATAATCGTTTGTTAGAGTACTTCAGATATTCCATATCTATGGTTACTTATGGCTCATGGCTCATGGTTACAAATGCAGGGGGTTCATAGTAATTTGATGTTCTATGGGCCGGCCATTATTTATTTCGCGTAAAGGTCTCAAGGCAGTGACAAGCCAAACCATCTGCGCCATCCCATGGTATCAGAAGTGCGCAGTGGGGGTTGTGAGGCACTTTTCGACAGGCGGAGCTACCCTCCAGCTACATAGATGGTACGGACACCCACCGTTGCTGGAAAATACAGGGCTTTACCGCGAATGTGACTGCCGCCAGTCGAACCATCGTTGAGCGTTCTTTTTCAGCAAACAAGGAATGGTCATGGCAGCTCCAAATTTCTTCATGTGAGCTGTGACGAACGGCCACACATTTGATGGTAAGAGATGACTTCCCACTATTTCTGAGTCCCAAACTGACAGGCTGCTGCACGTGCACTTCCGCGCAAGGAGAGGCTGTCTGAGGCGCTTCAGTCACAGTTGCACGGGCGCTACTGTCGGGGGTTCGAATCCCCTGTCGGGCATGGATATTTGTGCCGTCCTTACTCTTAGTTAGTTCATAAGTAGTTTGTAATTTTAGGGACTGATGACCCCGTAGTTAAGTCCCATCGACTACACAAACATTTGAACATTTTTTTAGAGGCTGTCTGATTCAGGTTATGTCTGGCGCCCATGTTAATAAAAATCGGCGCCAAGATGACGGCGAGAGATAATTTCGCAGATGATTTGGAGAAAATGTCTGACCTATGTGTCCTAGGGCGAGAAATTTGCAGCCAGGAGCGGAGTCGAAGGTGCAGATTTCAGCTCTGTAATTGGCTGTCTATTTTGCTATATAACTGGTCGAACGATCCGTCATCTGGCTGAGTGTTGTCATTGGACAGCCCATTAAAGGTTTGGTGAGATTGGCATTTTACGTATTAAGGGTGTGGCCACTAACGTCTGGCGTATGAAGCTTGTTGGTGTGGTGGAGAGAGGAGGCTGTGGCAAGACATACTGTCGAATATGGGTGACTTTGGATTTTAGACATCGCAGTGGGCAGTACGCGTTGTGAAAACTCCGGAAGACGCTGCAGTTCGCAGACTGAGTTGTAGGTTCGCTTGTGGTAATCATACGCGTACTTCGATCTTCGTGGCTACGCCGTCTGTGGCCATTGTAATAACACGGTGCCCTCTCACCGATAAAATTATATCGATACTTCATAAAATAAGTAATTATCTGCGATGTGTCACAGATACATTTCATGTATTGACTTTCAGTTTTCTTTTGCGATTTAACGCCGCAGCAACGTTTGAAGCTAGTTAGCACTTTCTGTTCGTTTATGGTAGAATTTACATCTCTCCGCAATTACGCTGTTTTTGTGTTTTTTCGTGATAGCCAGGTACGGCGATAATCTTTTTATGAAGGTATGTGTGTGCTTCATTTCTTTCTTTCATTAATAAATCCCGCATTGTCTCCTCAAAATGCAATTGATGAATTTTAATTGTAGTTAGAGGATTCCTCCCATCTCCCTGTGGTTTTTTTTCAGCCATGTTGGACTGCTCCAAAAATGAATCGTTTGGTTTTTGTGTTAAATAAACCGTAATCTCTAGTGTAGCCTTTCTCCACAAAATACACATTTCAGATTTGTATTATTCAATAGTCAGAAGAACCTGCAGTCATTTATCCGTAATTTTTCGTTATCTGATTTATGAATACAGTGGAACCCGACTAATCCGTCACCTTCGGGAACAGGACCATGGTCGGAACGAAAAAACGTCAGATTATCCGAAATATGTGTTATTTAACACAAAAATATAAAAAGAAATTTATTACAAAAAATTAAACGATTTAAGTACTAAAAGACGTCTACAGTGATGTAAAAAGTTGTTTTCTACACAGTGTCAAACAATATATTAACTATAAAACGACTAGACACACTATAATACGTATTGTTTTAAAAGGGAAAAACGGCAAACAAATTACAGTACTGAATTGTACTGTACTGACTGTAGAAACAGATAGGACACCATGACGAGTTTCTTACCAACGATCAACCAAGCCTTCACTGGCAAGAAATTTACTTTCGGCTTCCAGTTTTTTGTGCGAAACTATAGCTTCTTCTTTTAGAACTGACAGGATGTTGCAGTTCCTATCCTTCTTTCTTGACAAAACCACATCCATAGATGCGTTATTAAGCAGTTCAAGTTTAGGATTTTTTAATGTTCTGAGATTCTTCAGAGTGTTTTCACATCAACCGTAACTGTATAGGATTCAATGTCTTTCTAATTCTTCCTCCAGTCCTTAATTCATTCAGTTACTTTGCAATTTTTTCGGGGTGATTCTCCTTTTCCAGTCTTTGTAGCACTGCTAAGTTTTCATTTAGTGAAAGAATTACGTGTTTACGTTTGTATCTGAAACTGTACACACAATGCATATAATAAGTACTGTAGAGAACACGGAATAAAGCAAAAAACGATGTTTTTTAATCCCAACAAAGGATAAAACTGCACAATAAAGTACAGTGTAACAATATGCACAGCGACAGGCACCGCAACAATGGCTCGACAGCGTCCAGTCAGTGACAAGTGGGCACAGGCTCGCTAGCATGAACATGGTCGGACTAACCGGAGTGGCGGACCATCCAAGGTCGGATTAGAGGGGTTCCAGTGTGTAACGAAATTTCAGTGTCCACCTTTCTTTAAAAATGTAATATTTTATGCGGTCAGCTACATGGGAAACTGTTTAATAATATTAAACCACAATATCCACTGTCGGCGAGTAGTTACTTTTATCAAAACTTTAACTTTAAGTCTACCAGGAGAAACTTCGATGCAGAACCGTGTAGGTTAACTATTCGTCGAATGCTTTTTAACACACTGCCTACATTACCTCTCACCGTTAAATGGTCTGCTAACCCGTTATCTTACACTTAAAGATTTTTTCCATTTCTACCGATTTTTTTAAAGTAATTTTTGCATGGCTTCCAACTTTAAATTTTTCTCCTTTGCCATTTTTTTTAATCACTAACTTAAACAGTCAGGCAGTGACATGAAAAAGAATCTGGCGATCAATGTGACAGGACGCCGTAAATTGTATTAGTTTCGTAATTTCATGATAGGGTTTAATTAGAGTAAAATAGTTTTGGATTTACATTATTGTCTGTCACCATTGTCAGTGAGTTAATTGTTGTTTCTGATTTCATGAACTGCAAGTACCGATCATGACTGCTAATTTGATATAATATTTGGAGCCCAAACTCATAACTGATGTGGACAGAAAATATTTTGATAACCAAACCTAACCGTGTCTCCATTAATTCTGTTCATTCACATGTATTGAAACCCGCACTGTCTTTAATGCCAAGGTATTTAATTCTACTAACAAGTACAACAAATTAGTTCAGTTGTGTTACACACGACTACACATGAATCATCGAAGGCAGGTAGAAAGGGAAGCAACTGGAGGGCTAGTAGCCGAGCGTAAAGATGGCACATACACAGAAAAGTACTGAAAAGTGAATTCGTGAAATTGTTCCATAGCGCCATTGTCTGCTGAAGGAGTGCTACCAGGCGCTCTAATAAAAGGCGTCAAGTATGTGAAATTTGTGCTTTGTCGGCGTATATATAAGCGCCATTTCAACGGTTTCCTGAAAGTTATACAAGCTGAGTATGGGTATTTATTTGCTTTAGCACAGTACAGTTCGTTGGCTTAGAATACTTAGAAAAAGTTTTTGAGTTTTTGTTCGTCAGTCATTAGGAAATCCCTCTCTTCCTCCAAATAAAAGGGGGAAAGTGCATTGTCGAACAGATTAATGCCTATTTTAATCTAGCGTTCCATACTTTCATAACTATGCACTTTAAGAAATTAATCTTTGCAGGGCAAAGAGGATCTAATAATAGAGACGTAGGACGAAATCAAAGCGTTTATGAAAGAGTTTAGTCTGTCTGAGAGGCAAATGAGTTAGAAAATTTTAACATTCTTTAATCGTCTGATTCGTTTTAAACTAATTTAAAATTTCCTGAACGAACCAGTGGTGATCGTTTTCAAATTAATGACTTTTTTCTATAATATTGAATATACAATAGCTGAAGCAATGTTAATAATATGATTGAATGTTCTGTCTCGCTTTTCTCATATCAAATCATGCATAGTTATTACTACTGACAGAGCGACAAAATACCGTAATATGGCTGTTACGTTTTCTAGCTTTCAAGCAAAAATCAGAGAAACTGAGACATGAGCACTGCTTGGCCCATTCTTTGAATCTTGTGACCGACGTGGTAATGACAAATGAAGCCACGAGCACCCACACTGACTTTCAAAAGTCGTCGCCCTTGAGCAAGACCCAAGGTAAGTGCAATTAATATCCATTGTCAGCTGGTAGAGCAACGGGTGATTAGTAAACAAGTGTAGGATCCGACACATTGACGGATAAGGGTAGTCAAGGACTCATTAATACTTTATTCCAAGTTCGGGTAATTTATAGTGTAAGGACGTGTATATTTCATGCTTATGTGTATGTATGTAGATTGAAGGAGAATATATGATTTATTCTGGGTCGTGAACGGGAACCTTGATTTATTTACCGAGCGTGGAGGACATTAGCACACGCACCTCATATACATTTCTATTTGCCCTTCCGAACTTAAGAGTAGTCGTTTATGGTGATGCTTAGGATGATTTGACGCAAGGGATGAAGGAGATATTGTAGAATATTTTACTCGATCAGAATAATTTTATATCTAATTGTTTGAACTATCAGTAGATTATACGCTCATGTATAGCATTATTGCCAGCAATTTGATGATCGATCAGCTGATAACAACACATGAACACGGAAAGCAGTACTGCATGACACACACACACACACACATGCACAACATGTGTAAAGCTGGTAAGAGCTCAATTTTAGTCTAGTTAGCTGTAGCGTGAGGAACACATGTAAGCTAGACAGAGAACGTTAGAAGCAGGATACATGCACTTAAAAAAGAGAGAAAAAGAGAAAAAATTATTTTTACTTCAGATAGCCTTAGAATATTTTCCTGTCACGTTTTAAGAACACATGATGCATACAACTAAATTTGGTAACATAGCTGTTTAGGTTACTAATTTTTATATCATTTAGTTTATACTACCTAAGTTTCTTTTCTGATTGATAACTACATTGTACCAGATATGCGCAACTTCATGGTATGGTATGGAGAATCTATCTCCAAAACAACATAGGCTTCAGTATTAGATATTTTTGTGTCCCGACTTCGTCGCCGCTTTTGTGTCCCAGCCTCGTCGTAGGTGTCGGTGGCCGAGTGGAACGAGACCGACACAGTAACAAGACAGCACGCCGGTGTAGGTACGGAGGGGAGCAGCCAGAAACTATAAACACTAGAGTAAATTAGAAAGATATATATTGCACAGAATGTAACAATACTTAACTTTTACATAGTACTGCAGAATGTTGATACATAGTTGTTAGAGGCCTGCCTAGTGCCTGTACAATAGCAAAGTCTTCACTGGTGCCTATCTGATTACGAAGGTCCTAACTCGTTGCTATCTCAGTCCGAAGTGCCAAGTGCGAAGTGACTGGTGTCTTTTCAGTGGTGGCCACGAGCGGGGGTCCCAGCAGAGGGCGCTCGTGGCTGTCGTCGGAAGAACGCCGCGCCGTGCATGCATGGCGGCGCGCGGCGAAAGTAGGTGGCGCGCACTTTGTACTTGTGCGACACCACACCCCTCCCCCCCAAACCGACGCGCCGTCGTGGCGTAGGGCTGAGGGCCACGGCGACGGCACTGGGAGGAGGGCCTGGGCGGGGGCGTTACTGGTGGGACGGGCGTCGTAGCTGAGGCCGGGATCGAGACGCCGTCCGCGCCCCGGCATCTGCCTTGAGATCCTCCAGGGAACCCGCCGAAACCTGGGGAAGGGCGCCCGCCCCCGCCCAGAGGGAGCAGGTCATCTTCTTCTGAGGTGCGTGGCCCAAGCTGGGGGGGCCCGCACGGTCCCGGAGTCCCTCTCGGCGACGCTGTCATCTGCGGCGGCGACAGCGGCGGCGACGACTGCATCGGAGGTGCGTCGACCTCCATGGGGACGATCTCGTAGTCCGGGGACGAACGATGTGGCTGTGCTCCCTGGCGGTGAACTGGGTCTGGAATCAAGAAACCGGAGACAGGATCGCGCGGCCTGTGCAAGCGCAATTGGTTTGCGTGGCGCCGCAGCTCCGAGCCTGTGGAAGAACGTACAACAAACATTTTGCGCCCGAGCACGCGCTGAATGATGCCCGGCAGCCATAGTTTCTTCTTGTTTCCAGCAAACACCCTGTACAGCACCGGCGTGGAAACCTGAAAACGCGTAGCGCCATACGAACCGACTCGGTGCGTGGGAGGCTGCAGCAGGTGAAGGAGAGTGCGGTGACGGCGGCCGTGTAGCAGCTCGGCAGGAGACGGGCCGTCACGTGGCATGCACCGATACGTAGACAGGAAAATTTGAAGAGCTTGCTGCCTGGAGTGCTGACCTTTCATCTTTTCCATGTGTGACTTGAATGTTCGAACGAAACGTTCTGCTTCACCATTGGACTGAGGGTGAAAAGGTGCAGTGGTAATATGCTGAATGCCATTCACACGACAAAACTGTTGAAATTCCGCACTAACAAACTGAGGTCCATTGTCACTGACGATAGTTTCAGGCAAGCCTTCGATGCAAAACACTGATGTTAAGGCACTGATTGTACTAGACGCCGTCGTGGAGTTCATGGCAATCACAAAAGGAAACTTGCTGAAAGCGTCTACAACAATTAACCAGCGCGTATTCCAGAAAGGTTCGGCAAAGTCAATGTGTAAACGTTGCCATGGTCCCTTGGGGCGTGGCCAGTCTGAAAAACGTTGCGGAGGAGCCGCCTGATGCTCCGCACAAACAGTACACTGTGACGTCATGTTCTCTATCTGAGCGTCCATACCAACCCAGGTACAATGACGTCTGGCCAGTTGCTTTGTCCTAACAATACCCCAATGTCCTTGATGCAGGAGGCGTAACACTTCTCGTTGCAGGGAACGAGGAACAATCACTCTTGCTTGGTCGTTGTCGGTATGCAACAACAGTACACCCTGACTTAAAGATAATGCATGACGTTGTGCAAAATAACGTCGAACCAGAGGCCGATCAATGTCTTTGGCTCTGGCAGGCCAACCAAAGCGAACAAAACGTGCTACCACACTTAGGTCTGCATCCGCAGCTGTTTCCTGTGCAACCCGACGAGAGTTCAAAGGAAAGTCTGCGACAGCGGAAGCATCATTGGAGTCTATCTGACAACATGCCATTTCTGAAGAATCAAATGATACATCCTGGCCAACCGGAAGTCGGGAAAGTGTGTCCGCGTTGGCATGTTTAGTGGTAGGTCGGTACAAAATCTCATACTGATAATTTGACAATATCAAGGACCATCTCTGAAGCTTTTGTGCCGTACGTGGCGGAATCGGCTTTGTGGGTGAGAACAACGACGTGAGAGGCTTGTGGTCTGTCAACAAATAGAATTTTCTGCCATAGAGATAATGATGAAACTTTGTGACGCCGTAAATGATTGCTAAGGCCTCCTTTTCTATCTGACTGTAATTCTGTTGCGTCGGCGTCAGTAGTTTGGATGCAAAGGCAATAGGACGATCGTGACATCCAATACGATGCGACAGAACTGAACCCACACCGTACGACGAGGCGTCAACTGCTAGCACTACAGGCTTCTGTGGGTCAAAGGGAATCAAACATGCATCACTGAGCAGTGCAGACTTTAGTTTGTCAAAGGCAACCTGACAATCTTTAGACCATACAAAAGGAACATTCTTCCTACGTAAGTGATGCAGTGGAGCTGCAATCTGAGAGGCATTGGGAATAAACCTGAAATAATAGTTAAGCTTTCCCATCACTGCTTGCAATTCATGCACATTCTTAGGAGGAGGCAAGTCTTTGATTGCTCGAAGATGTGACTGTAAGGGATGAATTCCTTGGGCATTAATCACATGGCCTAGGTACTCTATTTCAGTTTGAAAAAACGAACACTTTGCTTTATTACAACGTAGACCTGCTGCAGTCAACACTTTGAAAAGGCACTCCAGGTTTGCTAAATGTTCTTCAACTGTACGTCCGGATACCACAATATCATCTAAATAGTTCGAACAACACGGTACAGAAACTGTCAGCTGTTCCAAAAAACGCTGAAAAATAGCGGGAGCGGAAGAACTGCCAAAGGGTAGGCGTTGAAATTGAAAAAGGCCCATGTGAGTATTAATGACGAAAAACTTTTTTGACTCGTCATCAAGTGGAATCTGTAAGTATGCCTCTGCTAAATCAATCTTGGAAAAGAAACGAGACTGTCCTAATTTGTCCATTAGTTCGTCAGGTCTGGGCAAGGGATAAGTGTCTACAATTGTTTGACTGTTCACTGTTGATTTAAAGTCCGCACAGAGACGAAGTTTTCCTGACGGCTTGGGTATAATTACTATAGGCGAGGCCCACTGACTCGCAGAAACAGGAGATATCACCCCACTATCTTGCCAACGTTTAAGTTCTTCGGCAACTGTATCACGCAATGCGATAGGCACTGGTCTAGCTTTACGAAATTTTGGAACTGCAGATTCTTTTAAAGTTACATGTGCCACGAAGTCTTTTGCACAACCTAGTTCCGGCGAAAACAAGTCACTATATTTCTCACACAATGCATTGATTTTATCCTGAGGCACTATTGACGAAATTTGAAGTACATCTCTTTGAATTGATAAACCAAACAAGTCAAAAGCATCTAGTCCAAAAATGTTCTGTGTTGATTTGGCCTGAAGAACTACAAAAGCAACTGTTTTTGTAACACCTTGAAAAGAGGCAGGCAGGCTACACGTTCCTAGCACGGGAATATTTTCACCTGTATAAGCTGTTAACACTTGCAGTGACGGCGACAATTTTGGCGAACCCAGAAGTTCATAAGTATCTTTATTAATTAATGTAACAGCGGAACCAGTATCAAGCTGAAATTGCACAGTCTTATTTTCTATAGAGAGAGTAACAAACAGCTTGTGCTTCTGGCGCACGACCGGTGCGCGAATGTGGGCAACGTCTAATACATATTGTTTTCTGCGCTTGCGCGGGTTGCGTGCGGTAGGAAGCGGCGCATACTCGGCACACAGGGGAGTAACCACACTGTCACTAGATGACACTACCGCCGGATCGGCGTCCGCGCAATGCGAGGCTACTGCACTAAAATTACTTTGAGTAGCTACACCAATTCTACTGTCACTAGCTACACAGTACTGGGCACTATTACAGTTAGTAGTTGCAGAAGGCACTATTTTCACTACAGGAATGCACTGTTCATAGTCATTTTGCTTGTCCCGAACCCTTTTCCGTTGCACTGTTTTACGCGCTCGTCGGCGCTTGCTACGTGGTGCACTATATAGTTTTGCAATAGGTGCAGAAGAACTTTCTTGTAATTGAGAACCAACTAAAGCACTGTTCAATTCCACAGCCCGTATAACATTTACAGAATGAATTGTTCTCGCACTCCGCGAAGCACTGTTCCTAACTTTACTGGTCTTTGAGTTTTTAATTTGCATACACACAGACTGCACATGTCCCGATTTGCCACATTGATAACAGGTTGCGTTGCGACTAGGGCAATGAGCACGCTTGTGGCGAGACACACACTGGGGGCAAGATTTACGTACATTTTTCTGAAATGAGCGTTGGCGCCCGTTATGCATATTACTGTGTCTAACACTACGGGGCGACCTTTGCGTCGCACTTTTACACTGGCTACGGTTCACTGTCTGTTCAGCACGGCAGGTAGAATTTAAAGAATCACAAGTGCTATACTGAGAACTACGGCTAGGAAAGCGTCCGTTGCGGCGCACTGAATTTACACTGTGGCTTTGCATTTCGACATCAGCTAAGTCAAAAGTATCATGCGCTTCTATAAGCTGCAGTACACTGTCTAATGAAGGGTCAGACTGTTTCAGAATTGCTGCTCTAATTCTGGGGTCCTGAATGTTCTGCGTAATCGCATCCCTCAACATCACGTCACTATACGAAAGTCCACAAGAGCAAGTAAATTTACATTGGCGGGTTAAGCCCTTCAATTCCGTAATCCACTCTTGGTGTGACTGCTGCGGTAATTTTTTAAGTCTGAAAAATCGGTATCGTGCAGCGGCTACAAGAACTTTTCTCTCATAATGAGCATTCAGTGCATCTACAATTTGTTCAAAGTCTACATCACGAGGAGATGCGAGAGGGAAAAGTTTTTGCAATAGTACGAAAGTCTGGGGGCCCACAATCGATAAGAAAAGGTTCTTCACTCTCTGACCTGTAATTTGATGAGCCGCGACGAGTTCTTGAAACTGTGCGAAATAGTCGCTCCATTCTTCCTCACGTTCGTTGTACTGGCGGAACGTCGGAAGCGGTGCGGCGGCAGGTGTGGGCTGCTGATGTGACGACTGTTGTTGTTGGTGAGCAGCCTGTGCCGTCAACTGCGACACGGCCTGGAGAAGCTGGGTAATTTGCGCCGTCTGTAACTGAATAATTTCCATTAAGTTTGGGTTCGGGGTAGTGGCCATGCTGACCGATTAGGCGCCGCGTATACAAGTAACTTAGTACAAAACACAAATGCAATATGAAAGAGGACGCTCTGCAACAAAAAAGTCCACAAAATACGTAACAGAATATGTTCCCCCAAAAATCTTATAATAAGGGTGGGTGGGCGGGAGCAATTTTTGCGTGCTCCGACTGCTGCTGTCTGGCTGCTGCTAGCGTGCTGGTCCACGGTTCGTCTATCACTCCTCGTCGCCACTTTTGTGTCCCGACTTCGTCGCCGCTTTTGTGTCCCAGCCTCGTCGTAGGTGTCGGTGGCCGAGTGGAACGAGACCGACACAGTAACAAGACAGCACGCCGGTGTAGGTACGGAGGGGAGCAGCCAGAAACTATAAACACTAGAGTAAATTAGAAAGATATATATTGCACAGAATGTAACAATACTTAACTTTTACATAGTACTGCAGAATGTTGATACATAGTTGTTAGAGGCCTGCCTAGTGCCTGTACAATAGCAAAGTCTTCACTGGTGCCTATCTGATTACGAAGGTCCTAACTCGTTGCTATCTCAGTCCGAAGTGCCAAGTGCGAAGTGACTGGTGTCTTTTCAGTGGTGGCCACGAGCGGGGTCCCAGCAGAGGGCGCTCGTGGCTGTCGTCGGAAGAACGCCGCGCCGTGCATGCATGGCGGCGCGCGGCGAAAGTAGGTGGCGCGCACTTTGTACTTGTGCGACACCACAGATATAAGAATTTTATTTTCAGCCAAGAATAGTCGACGAGTACGTCCTGCTGCCGATGCTGGATTCTTCCACATTTTAACATCTCAGCGTCATCAATTAGATGAACAATTATACTGTTCTCGACGGAGACGAACAGCCACAGACACAAACACACACACTAGCGGAACTTGAATTTAAGATCACAGCTGTAGAATAAGTTATAAGTCTGATGATATTATTTACAGTAATTTTATCTGCACACAATTGAATTTCACACATAGGATCACGTTTAGGCACGACCGCAAAGAATCGCTGATACGAGTCATGTTGTGGGGATGAGGACGTACTGATATTAGGATTTGTCGTTCATGCTTTACGTTGCTTATTTGCGTATCATCTTTGCTGTAGTGACTAAATGATAGGATTGTTATTGTGCATGAAATTTAGCAAGATTTCTCTAATTTTTTCTCATTCCTCTTCGTACTTTAACTGTTATTTCTACCGTACAGAATGGTGTGAATTTTCCTCTGTGTCGAACACGATGGTCGGGCCTGATCTCGTCTTGTCTGTACAATTTGTTCATGAATTTTATTATTTTCTCTGTGACTGACTGATTTGGTATCTGTATATCTGAATAACACTTGACAGATCACACATTTTAAGACATTGCAGCAGATACCAGTAGAGAAGGAATAGGAATAAGACTCGATGACGTTAATCATTTACTTGTTCTAAACCAGATTAATTTATGAGTCACATTAGAGACGAAATGTGAAGGGATAAATGAATAGAAATGGCTGAAAGGAGCATTTCCGCTTAACACAAACCAACATGAGCATAGGCACACTATTTGTGGTAATTTTTATGCTCAAATGACGTAATTCTGTTATTGTAAATGTATGATGATATGTCGACTTGTTTTACAATTCAGTTTTGTCTGAAATGTGCTATGATGCAGGATAGTGATTATAGTAATGATGATAGGACATGTCAGCATAAGAGATATTTAAACCCGTAAAATATGTCAGTATAATATTATGTGACTTGTGAGAAAAAAGGACACCGAACCGTGACTTTAAATTATACAGAAAAACTGAGTAATGTCTAGGGAAGTGGAGTGTCAATGTTCAACTGTGTGAGCGAAAAGACGCTTTTTTGTAGATCAATAACGATGGTATACTCCATGGACCGTTCATTTTATTCAGGTGAAGACAATTGCAATTAGTGCGCGGTGGTGTAAAGAAACGTGTGCTAACGCCACACCATAAACACTCACGTGTGCCGAATTTAAACTGAACGTGATGGGCACGATAGACGTTCTGGACATCGTACGTGCGCACGTAAGAAGAAATCATTATATAAAAACGCTAACACGAAAATGATGGTACAGATTGCTAATTTATTCGTACAAGAAGGCCAATGAAAGTTACATAATTCGAAAGATTGGTTGTCGTAGATTTCACGAACATAAATATTATGTGTGCATTTAGCCATTAAAAGTGATAAATGGAAGTAGAAACTTTTCCTATCTACAGCTTGGATCAAGTTCTACATTCTCCAACAATCAGCTCACTGACTGGCTATTCCCCTCGACCAAAGACGCTGTAACGCAGTGGATAAGCAGTATTAAAAATAACGTATTAAAATAAGTGAATATCGAACCATGGAGTGCTCCCAACTCACTTTCTTGTGCCGTTCAAATGCTTCATTTTCGCAGTGATTAAGAGTGGTTAAAGGAAATTGATGTTTGGATGTTTTCATATGAATGGCAATATAAAGGATGATGCGCCGGGAGAGGCATCTAGCTGTGCTCGGGTGGAATTACGAAGTCGAGAATGTCGATATAAATGATGATGCGCCGGGAGAGGCATATAGCGGTGCACGCGTCGAACTACGAAGTCGACATGTTGTCAGCTCTGGAATTCTGAATATCGCAGTATCGAAATAACATTATTTCTTGGCGTTGCATAAATATATGAACACCGAAATTTTAGTTCCATTTCAAATATTAGGCTAATGAAAGTTATATAATTCGAAAATGGCATGAGAAAATTTTATTTGTTGTTATTGTGTCAGGCATCTTCCTTAACACGTAAAAGATACCGGTTCATACCTCCCAGTGCCGGTTAAATATTACCAAATATCCCAGCGGCCTCCTATGATAATGTTGGCAACAGATGCTGAATTGTCAGAATCCTGTGAGTCTTCATTTTAGCCAATAGCTTGACAACGCTGATGTTTTCTCTTGGAATATTCGCTTTACGAGGGCAGTTATTTTTACTGAGCGGGCGAGGGTACATACAAGAACCTGTCAACCATAAAGTAGGAACAGCATTATTTGTTTACTTCATGGTCTGTACAATACACTAATCGAGTCATTCTTTGTGGTTCGAACATATGGGCAAAGATTTTCTATCGTGTTCTTGATGTTGCCAACATAATCACGCGAGGCCTCCGACATGATACGTAAAATTTTACCCCCAGTGACCATTGTAAACACAATTGGTCGACTTTCAACCACAGGCAATACTAGTTCACATAGACAGATGCACATGAGCCACCAGGACAATGCCGTGTGACGAGTATGGACGCTAGTAGGTGCTGTGGTATCCAAAACATGCATAAACATTGCCTATCGCAGCTAAACAGCAAAAGTCTGTACCCACCAAATGCAGTGTAGCGATCACTCCCACCGAGTGAAAATTGGACACTCCCTTTGCATGATGCACTACACTTCATTCCAGTGGTATCACTGAGCGCGATTGTACGGGTGAAAATTTATCATGTGAAC
Source organism: Locusta migratoria (assembly GCA_026315105.1). Classification (NCBI taxonomy): domain Eukaryota; kingdom Metazoa; phylum Arthropoda; class Insecta; order Orthoptera; family Acrididae; genus Locusta; species Locusta migratoria. Next base: position 408,551,698 of record CM048749.1, read on the forward strand.
CGCGGGATGCCGCCACGACGAAACAGCATTACAGACTGAGACAGTGGCGCGATATGCAGTATAATAACCATTTTTGAGGGCACACTCCTTAAACAAAGCTTACAGACTCCGTATTTAACTAGCTATTTTCAAATGAAATACCCCCAACACATGTGTGAAATCATGCTGACTGTGTTGCTTAAAGCAAAGACCGTCTGTATAACAAAGATTGAAACATTAATGATGTCAATAAAACCCATTGCTTTTGTTGTAAGGAAAACGTTCTCCCATTTCTTAACACCATTGTCTTCATTTAAAAACATGTAAATAATGCTGTAAATAATTTTGTTCAGATGTCTGTCGGAAAAGCTTGATTTGAATTTAACTATGGACATACGTCATTTGCATTTAATTTGAAATTAACTCGTTATCAATGAATGGCGTATTTTCATATCAGTTTCGTTAATTCCATTTTTTCCAATCAAAAGAAGCACACACGCACCTTGCATCATACAGTTTATAAAACACGCTTTAAATCACGCAATTGTCTACGCGTATGCACACTCTAAAACACACACTAAACAATCGTGTGACTGGATATAACTAACCACAATGTGCATTCTTTACAGGAAAATCTGATAGTTGCAATAGCTTATGTGAAACTGCTAATTTTATTTTTGTTTGTCTTCTTTCATTAGTAATCCATGGAATGTGACGGTTCGAGATGGGCGATGAATAGATACGTCACCAGAAGTCACTGCCGACCCCCGCCGCCTCCAATACCAACCCAATAACGCCAAATCGGCGACGCTACAAATAAAACTTCGTCTCGAAACAATACTTAAATCAAAATTTCTAAGACTCACATAAACTATAGTATATACATGAACCCTCATTTACGGATACTTATTTAAATGAAGAGAACAGTGCGACGTAAACAGGACTCTACCAGGGTCTTGGGAGTATTCTGTAAAATAATGTGATGTAACAAGTTTTATTTACTGATGCTATTTGTAAAACCTTTTTACTCTTCTTTATTATGTTATTCCATTGTTCACCGTATGTTATTCATGTAACCTTTTTTATCATGTAATGTGTTTGCCATGGTTTTCGAACGCTGATAGCTGAGTCAACAATGTCAAAGGGGCTCGTGTAATAATACGATACCCTCTCACCGATAAAATTATATCGATATTTCATAAAATATGTAATTATCAGCGATGCGTCCAAGATACATTTCATGTATTGACATTCATTTTTCTTTTTCGACTAACCCTGTAGAAATATATGAACCTGTTCGTTTCTGGAAGAATTAACATCTCTCCGCAATTACGCTGTTTTGTAAATTTTATGTGCTAGCCACCTACGGTGGTATTCTTGTTATAAAGGCATGTTTGTACTTCATTGCATTCTTTCATTAATAAATAACCCATTCTCTCGTTAAAATACAGTTGATGAGTTTCAATTGTAATTAGAAGATTCCTCCCACTGAAAGACGACCGTCTGTCGTCTTCCATATATATATATATATATATATGGAAGACGATATTTATAAAATTGTAATTTATTTGATGTCGCTAGATTAGCATTTTGTTAAATCTAGAACCCCACTCTTCTCAAGGCATGAGGAACAGCATTTTTTTTTCATGTTTTAAAATATTAGTTCTGTAATGTTGGCTAATATTCTAAAGGTTTTGTTATTTTAATAATTTATTGTTGTATTTATGAATGTGGCAATACGTACGGCTTCTCCGCTACACCATTGTCCCAGTGACAATGTGTACTTGTTTTACTTTTAAGTGGATGTGCAGGAATCTAATGGAAGTCTGAATGTAGGTAGTAATAGCTCACTTATCATGGTTCTCTCTGGCCCAGAGACGATAGTTAGTCGTTACCAACCTCTACTGCTGGTGCTACCAAAGAGGTTTCTACACACTTTGGTTACAAGCCAGTCGACGAGCCCTCCCCAGGGCGAGTCTTCGCCCCAACCACCTTGTTTTTAGTGGGTTTTGCCAGTTTCTGGTAGCATCGTGCCGCCTACTTCGCACCTTCTACTTAGTGCCTCCTGCACGCTCGGTCTTCACTTTGTGCTGAAGTCGTGGTGAGATAAGGTTGGTTCTGCTCTTGTGTCCGCCGGGATGGTAGCGATTCGTTGTCTAGCATGTTTAACTTAGACTCTTGAACATAGATTCATTTCTTGGAATATTGTTTCAATCGTGTGCAGAAATGTGTTCTAGTTTTTCAATCCAGTGATTTCCAACAGATAAACGTGGTGTATGTGTTACTAGTTGCAGTTTGATAATGGCCTGGTATATTGTAAACTTTTGTGATCATGTGGTGGTGTACAATCTCTGTGTAAATTCTTTCTAGCTTTGTGGGGCCTAATTACTAACAGACGGTATGTTCATTTTTGTACAGTGCATGTAAATCTTTCTTATCATTTCCTTCTGTGAGTGATACGTGTTCCAAGTGGTTGGTTCTTTGAACAAATCCTTCAGCGTCCACTATCGTTTGTTCCTTGCCCATCGAGCAAGTAGCTATGCATGTATCCTTCTGATTTCCACTAACATTTCGTGATCTTCTCTCCCTGCCTCTTTTAATTTTGCTGTTTCTTCTCTGAACTTGTAGTATGCACTCAGTTTTTGTCAGTAATTCTCTCCGAGCCTTGTACAACCTCCTTCAATAGCCTGCTTATGAAATTCTATGTATTTCCAAGGGTTGCATGCCGTAGTTTTTTTCTCACTTTTCCGTCTTTGCAATTATTTAACTTTTCTGGTTTTTTGAGACTGCACGTCTCTGTAACAGCTCCCTGTCGCGTGTAGCTGCATTTCATTTGCTTCTTTATGTGTTTTTAATCGTTTCTATGGGTTGCATGCCGTAGGTTTTACTTTTATTTTGCCGACTTTGTAATTATTTAACTTTTCTGGGTTTTGAGACTGGTATTCTTCCGTCTCTGCGAACGCTCCCAATCGCATGTTGCTGCATTTCTGTAGCTTCCTTATGAAATTCTACGCAGTTCTACGGAAATTGAATTTATACATTTTTATCGGTTTTTGGAACCACGTGGGTCCGAGCTCCGATCTCAGGGGTTTGCAGCTAGTCACCTGAATTCACGCCACTTCTCATAAAATCAGTGCCTAGATAGTTTACTCTCAGATTGCAACTTAAAGAGTCCGTGATGTGTATTGAATCCGATTTTTAACCACTTCACCTTAGTGGAGTGCGAACATGTATGGTAGCCGTATGTCGCTGTTAGCGTTTTTTTTTTCCGCAGTCTAATCTAAATGCAACTTAACTTTGCTATATTCACAGACTAGAGCCATCTTCGCAGTTTTATTGTATATTGTGTTGTGTGGTACCTCCGGGTTTGCTGAATTTCGCCTACTATAACGGCGCCTGCTTCTGCCTCGTTTCAGCATGCTGATTTCAGTGAGCTTCGCTGTTGCATTGCATGTGTGTGAGCGATTGAGTGTTGTTTGTAAATCCTCCCCCCCCCCCCAGTAGCGTTAAATTCTGTGTAATTTAAGTTAAAATCAATGATGGGCATCGTCAGTATTAGATAATGTAAGTGGGGTGCATTTTTATTGTATTAACAAAATTGGTTCCCCATTCTGCTTGTATTCGACCTGTATAAACAAGTTAAGTTCAGTATAATTTTGACTTGCCTATAAATTGTTGTTTTCGATCACCTTCGCCCTTTTATTTAATATTCCTTTGGACCAGTGTTGAGAACAAGATCAGATGCAATTTTTGATGTTTAAGTTCCATTGACCATCAGTGCTTTTCTTAGCCACCTTTATGAAATAACTTTCATTGTGGTGGCTTGTTTATTAATGCCTGTGTCCAATTTCGTGTGAGCTGCTACGTATATTGGCCACTGTATCGTTAACTTCCTGTTATTAGAGTAATTTTAACCAAGTCAGTTCTCAATTTGGGCCAGGGAACAAGGTTTTGCAGCCGGGAATAGCAGGTAGTTCACACGGACCTTATGCTAATTTTACTGCTAAAATTAAGCTTTTTTATAACAGTACTCTTTTTGTGGGTACCTGCTAGCAAAGTGAAGCTTTTACTTCGTATTATGGCCCACTTTTACCACCTCCCTGTGATGATTTTTTCAGCCATGTTGGACTGCTCCAACAATGGATGGTTTGATTTTCGTGTTAAATAAACCGTAATCATCCTGTATCCTTTCCCTTGAAATTTTTTATTTCAGAACTGTATTATTAAATAGTCAGCAGAACCTGCAGTCATCTATCCGTAATTTTTCGTGGACTGATTTACGAGTATAACGAAATTTCAGTGTCTAACTTTCTTTATAAATGCAATACTTTATGCGGTCATGTACACGGGAAACTGTTTAATAATACGAACCACACACCCAATATCGGCGAGTAGTTACTTTTATCAAAACTTTAACTCTAAACCTACCAGGAGAAATGTTTTATGCAGAGCCGTATACGTAGATATTCGTCGAATTCTTTTTAATACATTGCCTGCGTTACCTCCGACCGTTGGTCTGCTAATCCGTTATCTTTTAGCTAAAGATTTTTTAAAAATTTTTTCCTATTTTTTCACAGTAATTTTTGCGTAGCTTTAAATTTCAAATTTTACCCATTTGCCATTTTCTTTAAATCAGTATCTTAAACAGTCAGGCAGTGACATTAATCCACGCAGAGTAAATATCGTTGCTGCTATGTAGAATGAATTATTGATTTTCAAGACGGCATCCATAGCCTTCTGTTCCAATCTGCCAACATGGACGTTGCTCCTGCGAGGTCAACGTGCTGTGTGTGGTAAACCATTGGCTGAGCTACCCCACTGCCTCATTATGGGTATTGGGATATTAATTGATTGTGTTTGCCTTCTATCTTCTCCTGTAAGATTAGGATAATATTTTTGAGTAAACAAACTTCTTTGAATCGTAGGATCTCCGAAAATATAGGAAGTCATTTATTTTATTTTGTATGATATCGTGTCCTTCAATTTTTGTAAAGTTATTTGACACGTTATTTCTTATTTTCATGTTATTGTATTTTGATTTTTGGACACGTAAAAAGTAAGTGGTTAGGTTCCACCATTGAAGTTTGAAATACAATCTTAATTTATTGTAGTAATTAAATACTATAATTTGAATACCACAGTAACTTTTTTGGAGGGAAATATAAACGTTTACTTATAATATCAAAGGGGAGAAAACAAATTTCTGGAAAAGAAGTAGGGCTAATAGGGTAACTAATAGAGTATTGATCCTACTATGTTGTATGCCACTGGTCAGATAGATTATCATTAATTTTCTTATGTTTAGGAAAACATGCTGGCGCCCCAATTTATCACAACCATTGATCAGATAATTTGTATATAAAAACATTAAAGTGTTTTGCATACTGAATTGTCGTATTAAAGAAATCATAACATGCCTTCCTTTTTGGTTTGTTATAATTTTCATAACAAAAGAGACGTCAGTAACGACAAAAATCCAAGATACGTTACAGGCAATCCATCTTCTGAGAGCAGCCAACATTTATGGATTGTAACGTACACTTTTGTAAGGGTGGACCCCTGTACATTGTATTTTAATGGGGCGAAAGAGAATGTTTATTAGGACTCTGCTTTGTGAAGCCAAAAGTAGCAGTCGCTTTTTCTTCTGCTCAGAGCCTCTTGTTTCGTGGCGCTATACTTGTAACTTTGCTGCAGGTTTCAGAATTGCGCTATTGCACTGAGTGGTAGCAAGTTGAGAACAAGGTCACCTTGTCTGACATTGACAGCACTGCTGTGCTTGTAACGTATTGCACAGTTCTGGTGTCATATGCGCATTCAACTTCTTCGCGTAGCACTACATGTTAGCAGAAGTGGCTAATACAGCCGAACTTGTGTATTCGTTGTCTCTGAGATACACCGGGATCACAGTGGCTGATAGCAGTCGAGTACTGCTTCTGTAATATGGAACCTATTCGTTGTTTTCTGCGCTCGAAAAATTCAGTTATCTTCACCCCAATGCAGACCGTCGCCGACAACGTCTCTGCTCCCCACAGTGTTATTGATAAAGTATCGCCTGTAGTTGATAGTCCGCCGTCAGGTTGTTTGTGCTGGCTGATTAGTGGGAAGATGATTATTAGGTTTTTATTTTGTTGTTTTAGATCAGGTACAGGAATATTGGCTTCAAGTACGCCACTACTTCTGAGTGATAGTATGGTATTTTCTTGCAAAGGTATTGTATACATATGACTGTAGGGATTTTCAACCATCTTGTATCAAGTCTTTTTTTAATTAACTTTGCAAGACCTGTAAACATTTGTGGATATTGTGATGTGTGCAAGTAAATTAGAAAATAATTACATGAATCGTCAGTCAAATTTAATTCACATTATTATTAATATTTTGGATGGATTTTCATAGAGGAATTTATGGAGATATATAATGATATTAAAAGTGGAAGCATTCTAAATATTTGACAGGTCATCAACGCCTGTCCTTTGATATTCAGATTTACATTACTTTGCTTCTCTTCCTATAAGGCTTCCGCTTCCCTGTCAAGACATTATTTCCCCACACCTTACACTTCTTAAGAAAAATCGACATATTTAAACACAAATGTTATATTAGTAAACAAATCACCAGTTTCATTGATGAATCATGAGGCGAACAAGTAGTACGCCTTATTAATAACACCCCACGCCATTAGTAAACATTCATAACACACCGATATTGATTAGGTTACAGTTCAGGTACTATATTATCGATATCGACTGAGCTTAGTAAAATATGACAGTGGGACAAGTTACTATTCTGTATAGCAAGCAAATTTCAAATTACTTAAACAGGTTGTTGAAAACTGCAATTTGGCAAATGTTATAGTCAGTTACACAATTTTAGTATCTTAGATTGTTGTTGTTATTTTAGAAAGGAAAACATTTTACCTTCTAATCTGACAAATAACCATATAACAGACACACTCTCATACCAGTTATAAACCAAATCCTGCGACCATGCAAACATCTTCATAAGCCGTATACCACTAAGGAACATCTCTTAGCCGCGGGGTGCAGTTCTACGCATCGTGTCAGGGTTTGTGAAGTCGCTCCCGCAAACCATTCGAGTCCTCCCTCAGGCATATGTGCATGTTTTCCTTAGGATAGGTTTACGTTAGTTTAAGTAGTTTTTCAAGTCAACAAGATAGTGACTCACTGGTAATAATGCTACACAACGAATCTAACGTTTTTCTTGTGATCCTTAGAACAGTCAGCACCTCCTTCGTCTCTGTCAGTGTTTGTTGATGTTGAAGGTGCCGAGCGAAAGGCGAAGGTCCCAAGTTCGAGTTCCAGTTCCGGCACACAATTTTAATATGCCAGGAAGTTTCGTATCAGCGCACACCCCGCTACAGAGTGAAAGTTTCATTCTGACTATAGTATTACTTATCAGAACATAACTGGAAACCGCTATCTCACAAAAAATTGATAGCGTGTTCCTTTTTTTTACAGTGATTTTTAAGTAAATATATTTATTAATCAACTAATAGAATGTATTTTTTCCTAGAAAAGGAAATATTAGAGAGGATGTAGTTCGTAGCCAATAAGCTATATTGTCGAATTTATTTAGTATTGCTGGTTTTGGCAAGCCAAGTTGCCATCATATGCTTATCGAATTCTATAATGCTGAATAAATTGACCAGTGGCGACCTCGGGAGCGAAGTGTGTTCATTCTACTAATGAAGTTTAAGATCACCCATTGCCAAACATGAGCACATTACTAAGATTGTAGTTCCCATAAACTCCCGTTGTAGAAGATCTGTGCATTAAAATGTATAGATGCATGAGTAGGGGGTTTTGGGCGCACGACTACTAGGACTTACTTGCCCCAAGAAATGAAATATTATGGGAGTGTGAATAAAAATCGGAGTAATAGCTAGCAACGAACGTGAAATAAGAGCTTTCTCGCAACTTATGTCAGCAACTCTAGTAAAACACACAAAACAGTAATACAACTGAGGAGTTGATCATTTGCCCTAATCGAAAATAAGTAGTCTTTCAGACAACAGGGATAACAAAAGGGTGAGCCAGCCACTCTGGAGTACATTAAAGCCTCCAGCACATGGGTGAATGTACAGTGCCCAGTTCGGAGGCTGGTAATGACTGTTTCTCCGCGCCTGAAAATCTGGCAGTAGGCTCGAAACGGACATTTAGTGGGTTTGCTTCAACACTCTCAACTTACTGTTCGTCACAGAGACACATTCCTCCTACCACAACTGTAGGGACCTCAGGCAAGAAAGTGATATCCGGTTGGGGAATCCTGTACTGCATCACAACACAGCCCGAACTACTTCTTCAAATTCAAATTCAAATGTTTGTATAGCTTATGGGACTTAACTACGGGGTCATCAGTCCATAAACTTACAAATTAGTTATAAAGTAACTAATACTAAGGACGGCACAATTATCCATGCCCGAGGGGGGATTCGAACACCCGACCGTAGTGGCCGTGCAGACCGTGACTGAAGCGCCTCAGTCCCCTCGGCCACCGCAGCCGGCAGTCTTCTTCTTTACCCCGTATTTTATGCCGTGACACTCACCAAAAGAATTCATCCTTCCCCCGAGGTTGGCAAAAGTACACTAATGTATATGTTACAGCAACGTCAAAAAATAATGATTCTCAAAAAATGATTCTCGGAAAGGCAAATCCCTCAAATGTTCAAATGCTTGTAGGGCTATGGGACCAAACTCTAGTTGTCATCGGTACCTAGACATACGAACTGTAGTACTGTGTGCTAACAACAGTCACCCACCCATGCCCGAGGGAGGACTCGAACCTCCGAAATGAACGGCTGCGCACTCACTATGCAGGCGCGTTTGCGCGCACCGCCATTGCCGCACAGCGGCTAATCCTTTCAGCGTCGTAGGGAAACACAAATGAACAGCCGTCGGAATCCGCATGCTAGGAACGACCAGTGTACAACACTGTAACGGTAAGAAACACATAGTGGAGACGAAAATCAGAGGTTTGATCGTTCTTAAAAGTCATCAGGTCTAAAGCAAGTCTGAGCCCTGGTAAAGACCAGGGGGAATCCTACTCCATCGTTTATGTTTCTAAAAGGCCATCCATCGTTTTGCATATCAGTTGTTCCTCACACCCAGAAATTCTGAACAGCTTTGTTAAACTGTTTCCGGATACTACTGTCGTTTATAGTTTAATACATTCAAGAAAACATCGAAAGAAACTCCAAAATTAAGCCTAAATAATGAAAAGGGTGAAGTCATCCATATGAGCATTTAACAAATTCTTTCATTAACTCTTTATTTGGCACACACAACTTACGAAAACTATTATGTTACAGAAATTAAATGTGTAGGGCCTTGCAAACAGATTTATAAGATTTTTTTTTAATATAGTTTCTGGTTTATAACATTGACCAAATCTTCGGATGGTGGTACAGTGTTGTTCTTATAACTGTCGAAAATTATTGTATATTTGACTACTTCATGTAAAATGTGTGAAAACAAGTCTGTTTGATGCAAAGTTCAGAACAGTCACATGATTTCCACACTTTACAGTCAAGCATCCCCTGAAGATCTTGCAAATTACTTTCGGGCCGTAATCTGTCATATCTGTCGTACCGTACATCATTGACTGTTACGGGAGATGCTATTTAATTTTTCTTTTGTATTTATTGCCCATTTTGTAATCGTTTACCAGGCCTTCTCTTCCCAATAAACATAAGTACATTTTCTGTCTCCCATATAAGATCTTGTCAACAATTTTCCATAGTAATTGGTCTTAGAGAATTCCTCTTTGCCTTTTATATGCAGTTTTCCATGTATCACTAAACAGTCGTCACAAAATTAAAACAAACATGTACCTCGGTAACGTATGCTTGGAGTGTCCGCTAAAGATTCAGTTTATTGCCAATCTTTTCGCAAAAGACAACGAAACATCACTTTATTGGAGAGCTTAAATGTTAGTTTCAAGCACTATTGCCCATCAAAGGATGAAACTTGAAACATGATTCAGAAAACCACGCGCAATTTTGATGTTGCTTGAGAGCAACATTGCCATATAAAGGGTTAAACTTAATTTACACTATAGTCTGAAGGCAGTAAATTCAACAGTATACCTAGGAATTACAATCACGAAACACTTAAGTGGCATAGAATAAATGGCAAATGTTGTGGGGGTGACAAAACAAATGCTGTGTTTCGATAGTAAAACACTTAGAAGCTGTAAGTGATCTACTTAAATAAACTGTTTACACTACAAGTGTGCATCTTACTTTAGAGTTCTGTTGCGCTGTGTGGGATACTTATCTGGTAGGACTCACGGAGAACACACATGAAGTCATGAGAAGGGCAGCTCATTTTGCGTCACTGCGATACAGAGAGGAATCTTGTCACGGAAATGATGCTCAAAAGAGTAGCGCCATCGTAGCGGGGCGATCTATTTGCGAAGTCGCTTTCACCTACTTTCTCCTCAGAATGCGAACATATTTTGCTACCATCCAACTAAATAGTGAGGCATGATCTTCATATCAAAGTAAGAGAAATCAGACAGAAAACGGAAAGATTTAAGGCTTGGGCGCACCGGTTTCGATTGCGCGATCTTCTGGGCGGTTGACGATTCGGTTACGTCACATCCTGAGTCAAGTCTGCGTGAGAGATACGGTTTTGCAGTAGTACGCCATCGGGCAGGGTCGCATTGGTGTCTTCCGCTAGTGAAAGCGTTTTGCAGGTTCTTCTAGGAAAATGAGGTGTTGTTCTCTTTTCTCATTTATTTGAATCCAATAACCTCAACGGTATATCGTGAATACCACTTTTATTCAATTCCGTATTTCCATATAATAAGAAAAGGTTTCGAGCAACATTGTGACTTGCTACGACAGATCTTTGAGAATAGCACCACGTACTGGCGAAAACCTAGCGAAACTAGAGGTGAGATAATGAAATATGTGTATTCGCACCCGTGTTATATGCACAGAAATATATTTAAATAAGACAAGTAACGTAATTATAAGTATCATACATTACAGACATTGGGTATCATACGCGTACATCTCGAAGTTTGTAGCAGTCGCTCCGTTTCGTCTCCCATCTTGAAATCCGCAATTCCATCAGAAAAGCAGACGAATCAAATACTGCAGAATTCTTATACAGTTGTCAGCATGCTTAATTTAGAATTAGATACCCCTGGCGTATTAAAGCAACTTAAATCACTTAACAAATGTAAGTCCCCCGACCCCGATTATTTAGCAATTAGTTTCCTTTCAGAGTATGCTGATGCAATAGTCCCATACCTAGTAATTATATACAACCGCTCGCTCCGCGAATGTTCCGTGCCCTAAGACTGGAAAGTTGCACAGGTCACTCCAGTATTCAAGAAAGGCAATAGTTATCCGGAAAAATTTCAGGCTTATTATCATTGACGTCGGTTTCAAAAGAACATATACATTCCTCAAGTATTATGAACTACCTCGAAAAGAACGACTTATTGACCCAGAGTCAAAACGCATACAGAAAGTATCTTCCCTGTGAAATACAGCTAGCTCTTTACGCACATGATATGATAGTGCGTTCGAAAAGGTCTGTCAAATTGATTACGTATTTCTACATTCCCGAAAGGCTTTTGACACTGTACCTCACAAATGTCTTCTAATCAAAATGCGTGCTTATGGAATACCGCACAGGTGTGCGACTGGATTCTTGATATTCTGTCGGAAAGGACACAGTACGTTGAAATTGACGGTAAGTCATAAAGTTAAACAGATGTGACATCTGCCGTTCGCAAGGGAAGTGTCGTAGGGCTCCTACTGTTCCTTATTTGTATAAACGATTTAGGAGACAATCTGAGTAGATCTTTTAGACTGTTCGTCTACGAAGCTGTCCTTTTGCAAAAGCAACTGCAAAATGATTTATAAAAGCTATCTGCATAGTGCAAAAATTGGCAATTGCCCCTTAATATCGTGAAGTTTGAAGTCATCCATGTGAGCACTAAAACACATCCGTTAATCTTCATTTACATTAGAAGACAGTCAAAACTACAGGCCGTAAATTCAACTAAATACATAGGAGGAACACGAAAAACTTAAATTGGAAAGAACCCATAGAAATTATTATAGTGAAAGCGAACGAAAAACTACGTTTCGTTGGCAGAACAAGATGCAACAGTTCTACTAAAGAAACTGTCTACACTAAACTTGTGCGTCCTATTTTGGAGTACTGCTGCGCATTGTGGGATCCCCACCAAGTGGGACTGACGGCCGATTTAGAGAAAGTTCAGAGGAGCGCATCTCGTTTTGTATTATCGCGATATATGTGCGGCAGTAGGGGGGGGAGGGGGAAGGAGAGTGCCAAGGAAATGATGTACGTATAGGGGTAGAAATCATTAAAGGAAAGGCTATATTCCTCGAGACAAGATCTGTTTGTGAAATTTCTTTCAACAACTCACTCTTTCGAATGTGAACGTATTTCGTTAGCACCCTCTTACATAGGTAGACATGAACATCAAATACAATATGAGACATCAGATAGAAAAGGGAAAGATGTAGGTGTTCCTTTTTCCCGCGAGCTGTTAGAGCATGGAACTGTAGAGAAATATCACAAAAACGATTCGCTGAAGCGTCTTCCATGCACGTCAATGTGACTTGCGTAGTATTTATGTATTTTTTTTTTTTTAAATGCGTAGTCAACCATTAGCTGTTTATTGTATTTCAAACTTTACCGGTTTCGGATATTATCCATCATCAGAAGAGTTAAATTAAACAGGCTGATAGATAACTACGTTGTTGATCTGATAAACTTAGCAGAGATCGTTCATAGTATTCATGAATACTTCGAGCTCTGTTAAGTTTATCAGATCAACTATGTAGTTATAAATCAGCATGTTTAATTTTACTCTCCTGAGGATGGATAATATCCGAAACAAGTAAAGTTTTTAATACAATAAACAGGTGATGGTTGACTATGCATTTTTTAAAGTATATTACGGCTGTAGTCTCAGACCTAAGCAAGAATTTGACTATTTATGTAGATGTTGATGTAAAAAAATCTCTCGGCGCGCTGGTAGTTTAGTTATCCGTACAACAGTACCTTCCGGCGCCGCGGTCAGAACTGCCTGGCTGCGAGTGTGTCGGGCTGGTCCCGGGTCGCCACGTGGCAGCGTATTGACGTTTGGCATAGCGAAGACCGCCGTACGCCGCAGCTGACCGCGATCTGCGTGCCCAGGCGTTCACTGCTACCTTCTACTCGTACGTTACTAACCTCTGTGTCCTAGTGTTGTTCCCATACAAGACAACATTAAAAGCTGCTTTATGCAGTAAAATATGTAGCTATCCTTAAAGTCACATTACTTTTGAAGAACAACTTGCCTAGAGAACATATTTTTTTTTTCAGTTGTCGTGGCACGTACTGTATTCAGATATATTAACTACTCCGACTTGTTAGTCCTCTTACGTAGCTTTCTCTAAGGGGCAGTCAGCGTGAGTCTGGCTTTTGTTTTGTGCTGCGATGAAGGTTATTGATCTGACAGTGTTAAAAGTCATTAAAAAAAGTTTGAAGTTATGACATGCACAAAATGCAAATACAAATGTGTGTCGTGCATGAAAAACCTCACATAAAAGTTATCATTTTCCGATCAAAAATATTAAGGAACATTTCTTATTGACAATAAAATTTTCTCGGGTCTCCAGCCGCGTCATGTGGTTTACTGTCCACGACGTTTCAGCCGAGATCGCCTCGACCATTGTCAAGTGGTTGACTGTCGAGTGATTGCTGCTATCGTCCTTATATAGCTGCACTGCGGGCTGTGACGTCACTTGTGCTCCGCGACATGATCACAAAAGGCAATGTTTTGGTTGCGTGCCTGCCGCGCCCGCTTCAACCTTCCTATCGCCGGTTCCAAGTCGTGCTCAGCTGCAAGTAGACGTCTCTATTAAGAGTGTTGTCGGCTATTTTGATCTCAATCGCCTCTTTTATTACACTAACACAGAAACTGTAGGTTCTTGTAATTATGGATGTCTCCTCAAATGCAATACGACATCTGTTTTCAAGTGCATGCTCCACAATTGCTGAATTTTCGGGATAACGTAAATAATAACATCGTGTACCACTCAGCGCTGTTCAATAGTGCGCACTGATTTTCCTATATAAAATTGTCCACAACCACAAAGTTGTGTTCGTAGGCCTACAATATCTTTAACAGGTCTCATCAACTGACGTATTTTTGAAAGAGGGCTGAAGACCGTGTCAATCTTGTGTCTCTTAACGAGTCGGCTAATCGTTCCAGTGATTGAGCCACAAAACGGAAAAAAGGCAAGTTTCTTCGAGTCCTCCTCGGGGGTCTTCTGCTTCTGTGTCTTCGGGAAGATAGCTGTCGTAATCTGGCTGTTGCTGTAGCCGTTGTCACAAAAAACAGTCCGTAGGTGGTTCAGTTCCTTTTGCAGATTTTCAGTGTCTGACACTGCTTCCGCTCGTTGCTCCAAGGTCCTTAAGACAGACTGTTTCTGCATGTTGATGATGATGGCTTGTGGCGAGTAGGTACCGGTACACGAACGATGTTATCGTTTACTTTATCCCGAAAAGTCAGCAGTTGTGGAGCATGCGCTTCAAAACAGACATCGTATTGAGTTTGAGGAGATATCCATAATTACAAGAACGAACAGTTTCTCGGATAGCCTAATAAAAGAGGCGATTGAGATCGAAATAGCTGACAATACTCTTAACAGAGACGGTGGGCGCCGGCCGCGGTAGCCGAGGGGACTGAGGCGCTCCAGTCACGGTCTGCACGACCATTTCGGTCGGGGGTTCGAATCCCCCCTCGCGCATGGATATTTGTGCCGTCCTTAGTATTAGCTAGTTCATAAGTAGTTTGTATGTTTAGGGACTGATGACCCCGTAGTTGAGTCCCATAAGCTATACAAACATTTGAACATTTTTGAAGAGACGGTGGCTTGCAGCTGAGCACAGCTTGGAACCGACGATCGGAAGGTTGAAGCGTGCGCGGCAAAACATTGCTTTTTATGGTCATGTCGCGGAGCACCAGTGACGTCACAACCCGCAGTGCAGCTATATAAGGGCGATAGTAGCAATCACTCGACAGTGAACCACTTGACAATGGCCGAGGAGATTTCGAGCGAAACGTCGTGGGCACTAATCCACATGACGCGATTGGAGGCCGAGAAATTTTATCAACATAAGTCGCCGCGAAACAATGTATTCAAACATTTCTTATGTTTAGTGTCTTGTATTAATAAAGAAAACATTGATATTTTTCAAAGTCAGATTCATAATGTGGGAATGAAAGCGTTAGAGAGTGTTTTCAAAATGTGAGCCGCGATCTCTAGGAGAGTCTCAAAATGTTGCTCGATGGTGGAGAGGGCGGGAATGGGGAGGGGGGGGGGGTCGCGGTAACTGGAGGAAGAAGCTACACCGTAAAATTATCAAGGGTTCAGTAATAGAAAAATATAGTCAAAAGTGAATTTCATTTAATGTTAAAATTCTGCAGTTCCTTGTGTAACATGAATTGATCATTGATTGTTTTATAATTCTGTTAGTAACGAATAAGGGCAAAAGCTGAAAACTACTTTCAGGCCCCAATAGACAGGTAAAGGAGCACGGTACAATAAATAATTCTGGGAATTTCGAGAGAAAATTCTACTTGTTTACAAAATGTGTGTAAATTGCGATCTTTTTTAATGAGCATAATTCGCTACTGGTTCTTGCGTCAAATACGAAACATTCGTTATGCAAAATATTTTTTTCCGTCAGAAATTATGTAAACTGGGATAACGTGTTCAATTCGAAAAGGTTGGAATGCAATAGGCTAGAGAATGTAATGGTAGAGAAATATTATGGAAGCCAGGCAATTAAGTTTGATTTCAAGGCTAAATCTGTGGATGTGTTCAGTAATGTACAATAAACACAATAAAAGAAGTCGTAATTTTTTATGTTTATTTACATTCTCAAATCGATTTAAACTTAATTAGTAGCAATATTCAGTGCCAGTATAGCTGACGTTAACAGAATCGTAAATAGGAAACAACTCAGAAATTTCGTACAACACAAATGATAAAGGTCTTGTATAAACGAGAGCAGTATTACTGAAGCAAAACATAAATAAAGAAAGACGCGTAAGATTTTTATTGCAGGTGTCTCTGTGTTTGATGCAAGAACTTTTCTATATGAATTATACAACGTGTCTGACTTGGTGACTGAATTGAGGCAGTCTGTTCCAAAACTGTTCTTATCCAATTTTTTTACGAAATGTGTGAAGCCTACTCTCATTTTCTTTAGATCCCGTCGCATTCACTGATTAGCCTATAGTCACTCAAAACTTGTTCTTTTCCTCAGAATTCATTAGCTAAATATCGATCATCGTTCCAAAACTTTACTTATTTACACCAATTGTCGTTCCAATAGTCGCCGTATGCTCCCAGCCAATGAAGTTCTTTATATTCCCGTCAAAGAAAACGCGCGATATCTTTCCCGCGTTTTTAACGCTGTCGTCGGTGAGGTGTGAAGACGTGTACAGGTTTGTGATATCAGATCATTACGATGGAAGGATTACGAAGTGTCCTACCATCTAGCGGGATTTATGTCAGTCAAACGGGGACATAGTCCTACGTCTTGCAAACATCTGTCGTAATGTGCTACCACCTACTGGCATTGATGCTAACTTTGTGTTATGTTTAGCAGTATTCAAAGATAAATAAATACTACGTTCCCAAGGCGTAAAATCTTTGGGTGTTCACGTGTTCTTGTGCTCTTACACAGCAGCCGCCACTCTAAAACGGAAATGAAACAATATTACATTCCTCTGATATAATGAAATTCCACGCTTGACGTTTATTATTAGTGTCCTTTTCATTTCCCATCAGAAGGTATTTTCAGTCCATTATTGTATTGTTACAGGCATGGGCCAATGGGACCACCCCAATATCCACCATGCAGTCATAATGTGTCAACGTACAAATGCAGGAAACTCAAGATGTTGGATATTCAACAGTTCCATAAGAACTTCTACAGGTCTCACAATAAAATCGAGCAAGACGCTTTCATATTCAAGTATCTGAGAGCAGAAAAGCCTAAGAGAGACAGAAGCGCAAAAGAAGGTAGCAGTAGGAAGAGTGTTGCTATTGAGTATTTTGTCAGGCTTGCTAATACCGATAAATTTCAAGTGAAAGTGTGCCAATAAGCATTTATCTATATTTTAAATGTCAGTAAAGATATAATTCAGAGAATTGCCGGAAATTACTACGAGACCGGTGAAATGCCTAAAGAGAAAAGTGGTGGTGCTAGAGACAGGCCACAGTGTGATGCAAAGAGACAATCTGTCAAATCTTTTATTGAACGTCTGAAGTGCTGTGAAAGTCACTACTGTTGAGGAAACTTAAGCACTGCAAAGTTACACAGGGTGTATAATGCAGAGTTTCGTCATGATCTGAGAGTGAACGATGGTTCTTTCGCAACATTTTCACAACAGGTTACAACATCGGTTTTGGTTCACCTGTAAAAGGCGCATGTTGTACATGCATTGAACTTAAGGGAAAACTTGAGCATGCAAAGGACAAGAATTCGATAAGGATCCAGCTTAGAATTCATAAGTTGAAAGCTAAAACTTTTTACACAAAGCTACAAGAAATAAGAGTTGATATGCTCACAATGTCATTTGACTGTTAGAAAATCTGGTTAATCGTAAAATACCGGATCAGATTGCCTACTACAGTCGTCAGCTTTACACACATAATTTTACAGTTGTGATGGGCCATTCACATACTGAATCGACAGTACAAAATACGTGGATGGAAGATGAATACAAAAAGGGATCAAATGAGATAGCCTCTGCAATATTTGACAGACTAGCTAAATGTGATTAGTCGAACTACTCAACTTTGCGATTTTGAGCTGATGGCTACGGACGACAGAATGGCAACTCTACAGTAATAATGATGTGTTGCTACTTCCTGTCAAAAGTGAGTCCCGCAAATGTGAAAAGAATTGAACTGATATTTCCCATTCCAGGACACTCCTTTCTGCCATCGCACAGGGTGTTTGGACAAATAGACACTGACATTAGGACCCGACCAGTAATTGCAACCCAAAAGAGTATGAAGATATTTTCGCATCACATGCTCAGGATCCTAAATTGGGTGTGGATTGTACAGTGAGAGACTGGAAGAAGGTTGCTGAGGAAATGATGAGGAAACCAAGTAGCTGGCAATTCAAATTTTCGTCAGCTAAGCGGTTTATCTTGTGCAAAATGTCTGAAGGAAATTTGACAGTGCAAGGAGAACCAAATTACAATATAGACTGTGGCTCAGGAAGGTCTGTGATGAAAAAAGGTAAACGTTTGACGAATATGGGTGTTCCATCAGTTGTGTCCTCAGGACTGCCCTTGAACCCAGCCAAGATTAAGGGTGTTTTAGAATTTACTACAAAAACATTTTGGATCGGAGTGGAAGCTGAATGAACAACTGACTTTCTACAATAATTTGTTTGCGTCCAATACTCGAGTAACAAATTGCTCCCTTGAAGAGACAGTCAACGAATATTGTGAATCTCATGATGATTTTATAGACTAAGTTATTTGATTTCTGCACTATGAATAATTATGTTGAATCACTATTGTTCACTATATAATTTGTTTTTTACATTATAATAAATGAGTATAAACTGAATTTATCAGCACTGTCACAAATGCAAAAAACGAATATATTCCTGATTACCTTAACTAAGCATTTGCAGTGTGCTGCTCCAAAACTTGTCTAATCCTAGATATAAAACAACATAAGGGATTCATCGTTGGGAATATTTACACTCCCAATTCATTGTGACTTAATTCACTAAAATGATGCATTCCTAATTGATAAGGAGTTCAATTTCTGCCAGCATGAAGGAGATTTTACTTTTTTGCATCTCCTGTAAAATTACTTACCATGGATAAGGCAAGTTTTGGAAAAGACCGCCTCAATTGATGTCGTCGTGGGGTGTCACGTGGCTTGGAATGGAGTCTTCTTCTTCTTTCTCTTTGGTCCTTATCCCGCAGATGCAGAGTCGGCACTGTGTTAATCGCGGATTTGGCCTGTCTTGATATTTACAGGGTGGCCGGATGCCCTTCCTGCCGCCACCCTATGCCACAAAGGAGGAAATGTGTACCCCAAATGTCTCCGTATAGTGTTAAATGTGTGAAAGTGTAAAGTGTTACGAAACGTTTGCGAATCGTGTAACTGAGGCGTGACTTGGGGACCAACCCGGTATTCACCTTGGGTAATGTGGAAACCACCTAAAAACCACATCTAAGCTGGCCTGCACTCCGACCCCTTTCGTTAATCCGCCGGGCGGATCCGAACTCGGAATGGGGGTCTTCATTGAATAATAAACAGTTGCCATCGCTATTTGCATTGCTGCATATCAAGAACATCGTATCTACTACCAAAATAATCGTATTATAGTGGTTTTTACTAACGACTTCTACAATAATGTTACTAATCAGTGCTACGTATGGATGCACTTGTGTAGTTTGCAGCTGTAGGAAGACGCTTTTCACTGAAACCTAAATCTTTAAAAAACAACACTTTAGCAAGTGAAAACACCAGATGTATTTCGCAGCATTGGCCGTTAGTGTTTTATTTTAAAAGAAAACACAGATCATCTTCAGTGTCCTTCAAACGAGCATATGAATGCCCTGAATGTAACACTTTAGCAAGTGATGTTTACATGGGACACTGCTAGAAACTGGAACGAGGACCGGTAGTGGTCCCTTGTAACAGTGTCCATTCAGCTGCCGACATAACGTGGCTGAGGGGAATTTGTCGGTACGCAATATGTGTGTGTGTGTGTGTGCGAGAGAGAGAGAGAGAGAGAGAGAGAGAGAGAGACAGGGAGAGAGAGAGAGTGGTCGGCCTTGTCTCACCTCCTCCTGACGAGGCCGGCTACAGACACAGGTCACCACAATAGCGCTATGTCCTTTCCTTGAACCCAGGAAAAACAACAGCCGGGCACTTTTAATTGATTGTATGACAAACAACAGAAATATTGTTTGATACAATAGTTTTACTATCTGTTATGTGGTTTTAATAATAAGACGATTGAGGTACACTATAACAGAAAAATCCCACATCCTTAGTTACATATCCGAGTTATTACAAACAAATAAATATTCGAGATTTTCTGTTGTAGAACTATCATTAGTTGGTAATGTTAAGTGCAGAGATTTATGGAAATACTCCAAAGTACCCTTGACTGTCCGCTATCAGTTCGATATCTTGCTGCGTCAACGAGAGTTGAGGCACTTCGAAGAACTCTATCAGAGTGAGGGACTGTTCTTACGATTCGCTACACTGTCCTGGATCGCATCACAATCCATACCCAATGGACACTCTCCTGACTCGATAAACAGTCGTGATACCAGTAACACCGACCTTACCCGATGAACACTCCCTTAACCCTATAAACCCTCTCCTGACTCCGTCTATATCTACATACTCTGCATCTATATATTTTCTCTGGAAATCATATTTAAGTGCATGGCAGAGGGTTCACGCTACCACTTTCATAATATTTCGGACGTTACATTCTCTGATAGCGCACAGGAAAAGAAACGTCTAAACCTTTCCATTAAGAATCTCATTTCTCTTATTATTGTGATCATGGTTCCCTACGTTAGTGGGAGCTCAAAATATGTTCAAATGTTTGTATAGCTTATGGGAGTTAACCCTCCGTCGGGCGCACCTCCAGATGAAACAAAATCAGGCGCACCCGGCCTGAGAGGCCACCCACATATTTTATGGACTAGCTCCGCCATGTTAAATCAAATTCAAAATGCGTGTTGGCTAGTCTTGAAGAGGATCTAAAGGTAGGAATTATAGCAAACTTAAAGCATAATAATGGATTTATTGAACACAATACACCTTAAACTAAAGTGACCAAAATTACCAATTCCCCACAAAGAGCATTAAAAATTGGTCGAACAGACATGAAGTTATTTTTAAAGGACATTAGGCAGTCTATTCTGACATGGAGTCATCTTTTCTCGCCACATTTGCAGCCAAAATCCGATGCTATAGCTCCCATATCAACAGCTGAAACACAGGTATGGCACAGAACGTATACGTCGCTCAAGCAGATTGGTTGATGACAAGCTGAACATTCGTGATTCTTCATCCTCCTAACTCTTGTTTCAGCCACGCATGGTCGACGTTTTAGCCATTTGGGAGGTAATGTGGGAGAACTTTCCCGTTCCTTGTGGGGTAAATTTTTTTTTTCAGTCGAGTTTGCAGCCGAATCGACATTCCACATATATTCATGGCATACACAGGCTAAATTGTCCAGTTAGAAGTTGATGACACAAGGTTTTGTAATTGGTGGCGTCATTTGTAGCAATATCTTTTACACTGGATGCTGTGTAATGATGATGTGACTCTTCACACTATGAATAGTAGAAGGTATCTACTTAGACTACTTCGTCGTCTTATCGTTTTCAAAATAAAAACTCCTGGCATTTTGTTCTCTTCTTCATATTCCCGAGCTGTTCCCTAAACTTCCTGTTCAGTTGCTGAGTCCTCCTTGCCTTCTCCTACCTCATCCTGAGAGTGGTGTCACTCTCATCGACTAAATCTTCAGCAGTTTCGTCCTCGAGGAGGCGCATTATTTCCACAGGATCATTGGCTTACAGGCATAATATACTTTTCTGGACATTTCAGCAGAAAATATGGATGTGATGACGTAGGAAAAGAAAGGAAAACTGAAATTAGAACTCGATCAGGCGCACTCAGTCTGAAGGGCCAGGGTCGTCAAAGTCTTCTTTTTTTCCGAAGGTAACGGTGAAAATCACAGAGGACAGACTTAGTTTGATTGAAACGAAGTAATAAAATAAAAATATCTTGAAAAATCTCACCTTAAAAACTATAACGTAATCGGGCGCAGACGGCCTGTGAGGCCCAAGGAGTTCCCCGTGATCCGCGTGGAAATCGACGGCAGCCTGCGCATCGGCACTGTGTGATGTTCCCAAAGTTACGCGAGTAAACGGAGAGGCGGGTCGCTGGGCCACCACTGTAAAGCACGGGAATAAAAAAAGTGTTTTGCTGGCCTGTGAGGCCGACTGCGCCCAACGGAGGGTTAACTACGGGGTCATCAGTCCCTAAACTTACAAACTACTTATGAACTAGCTAACACTAAGGACGGCACAAATATCCATGCCCGATGGGGGATTCGAACCCCCGACCGTAGTGGCCGTGCAGACCGTGACGGGAGCGCCTTAGTCCCCTCGGCCACCTCGGCCGCCTGGTGGGAGCTAATAAAATGCATTAGATTTCGGGGAAGAGACTGGGTGAAAGACACTTCGCAGATAGATCACGCTGTGACGAATGACGCCTTTCTTTTAAATGTTTTTCACCATTTTTCTTACATTATTTATATGTTACACTATACCTAGTACAGCGACAATACGAAACGTGCTGCCCTTTTCTGTACTTTTTCTGTGTCCTCAGACAATCCTGCCTGGTGAGGATCCCACAATGCAGCTATACTCTAAAATAGGACAGATAAGACGTTGTACGAAGTTTCTTTAGTGGAACTGTTCCATCTTCTGAATATTCTGCCAGTGAAACATAGCCTTTGTTATCCTTCGGTACGATAGGTGGTATGTGGTCTCGCCAATCAAAGTTGTTCGTCATCGCCATTACTAGATATGTAATTTAATTTACAGGCTGTAGATTTGACTCATTTAGTGTGCAAATGAATTATAACAGATTTATTTCATACGTAATCTTGATTATTTCACAATTTTCATAACTGAGGATTGAACGACAGTTTTTTAATCATAGAGATATATTATTTAATTTTTTTTCAGTTGCTTTTGATCATAGGTTAACATTAATAACCGATGAAGACGGCGGCGTGGGAACTCCGAGCGGTCTGGATCGCCACGTTACGGATCGCGCGGCCTCCGGCGTCGGAAGTTCGAATTCTCCCTCGGACATTGACGTGTGTGTTGTCCTTAGGTTAGTTTAACTTAGTTTATGTAGTTTGTAAGTCTTGGGGCTGATTCCGAAATTAGTTTGTTCCCATAGAATTATAAACATTTGAACGTTTCGATAAACAACGGTCTCATCAGTGAACAGTCTATCAGAGCTGGTCAGGTTGTCTCCAAAATGTTTAAAAAGTATACGGGTCAATAGAGGATCTATAACACTTTCCTGTGGAGCGCCCAACAAAGCGTTTCACGTGATGACTTTTCGTCAATTACTAGTCACGGTATCCTTTCCGAAAGAAAGTCTGTAATCCAGTCTCACAACTAAGGCAATTTTCAATAAGCACGCAATTTGAGTAGAAATCTCTTGTAAGGTACATTGTCGAGTGCCATTTGGAAATATACAAGTAGGAAATCAATTTGAGTTTGTCAGTAGGACACAACGCTTTCTGTTACTAAATGCTAGCTGCATTTCACCAGATCGATAATATCTGAATACGTGTTCACTATGGATTGGAAAGCTGTACTGACTCGATAAATAACGTCCTGACTCGATGGACACTGTCCTGACTATGAACGTTATCCTGAATAGAGGCACACGGTCACGACTCGATGCAGACTGCATTGAGGCGCTATGCTACGATGAAGGAGGCCGCTCCCCGTCGGGGGCTTGAATCCTCCCTCGGGCATGGATGTTTGTGCCGTCTTTAGTATAAGGTAGTTCATAAGTAGGTTGTAAGTTTAGGGACTGGTGACCCCGCAGTTAAGTCCCTTAAGCTTAACAAACATGACATAGTAATTCTGTGAAGGTCAGCAAAAGACCTGGAAGAACAGTTGAATGGAATGGTCAGCGTGTTGAAAGGTGTGTGTAAGATGAACATTACCAATAGCAAACGAGGGAAATGGAGTGCTGTCTAAGAAAATCAGGCGATGCTGAAAGAATTAGATTCGGTAATGAAACGATATAGGTGGCATGTGAGGTTTGTTACTTGGGCAGTAAAATAACACATGGTGGTGGGAGTACGGAGGGTATAAAATGTAGAATGGCAACAGAAAGAAAAGCCTGTTTGAGAAAGAGAAATTCGTTAACGTCGAATATTAATTTAGGCGCACGGAAATCCTTTCTTAAGGCAATTGTGTGGAATGTTGCTTTGTGCGGGAGTGGAACATGGCCGATAAACAGTGCGGACAGAAAGAGGATATAGGCATTTGAAATGTGGTGCTACAGAAGAATGCTGAAGATTAGGTGTGTGGATCGCGCAACTAATGAGAAGGTGCTGAACAGAATTGTGGAGAAAAGGAATTTATGGCATACGTTCACTAAAAGAAGGGATCGATCGATAGGCTGTTCCCCGTCGGGAGCTCGAATCCCCCCTCGGCCATGGATGTTTGTGCTGTCTTTAGTATAAGGTAATTCATAAGTAGTTTGTAAGTTTAGGGACTGATGACCCCACAGATAAGTCCCTTATGCTTAACAAACAGTTTCCGCACCGACTATGCACTCAGCCAATATGGACTAGTTGATGCGAATTTCATTGGGGAACATACAAACGGAATTGACGTTTGGGCCGGGGAGGGATAAGTGATTGAGTTATTCAGTGCATACGCGTGGCTGAGTGGATGCCAGCTGGGTGGCTTGGCATTTTCGGTTAGGTAGGTGGCTGCCATCTCCAATAAAATAAAAGAACCTCTGAGCCAAAATTTCATTGGTCAAGAAAGAACAAACAAGAACCCACTTCTGGAAGGATCCGATTTATTCACCAGTAAAAACGGGGGGAGGGGGGGGGCGCTTAAATTGACTACCTAGGAAGCAAGAGTTCCCGTGTTCGAATCCGCCGACGGTACAAATTTTAATACAATGCCTTGCCTCGTATTCAATATAGCTGAAATCTGGAATTACACTATTTTAAAAATAGTAATAATTTCGAGCAGTGGGTCCCTAACTGTGACAGTGCGGCCTGCCGATACGCATAGCCAGAAAGGCGCCACATCCTCAGGGCACAGAGCCTGCTGCTGCTGCTGCGACAAAGGGCGTCACACCGCGGGCTGGCTGCAGCGCAGCGCGCCGGAGCCATCGCCTCCCACTGCTGCCCACCCCCATAACAGCTACTACCCGGAACTTTCAACGGATCAGTGATGCGTTTAATTATAGCAGGCCGATATAAACGTAACCAGGAATCGATCATGGAAGGACTGGGCGGTAGGGGATTGAATATCATTCGTTATCTAAGCTTATTTTAAACAACATTCATTACCAAACCCAAGTAATAGTTTTAGAGCTCACAACAAAATATTGAGACATGAATCTTTATCAAAATGTTTTCTGCAATAGACTCGAAACCCAAAAAAAAGGAAGATGTTACAATTAAGGAATATAATTATTAGCAAGGCTTCAGCACAAGAACTGGCTATAATAAATTTATCTCCCTTGCGTATAAAGGACTGTTAAACTATTTAATGAAAAGAACTTCAAAATTATATACCCAAGATTAAGCAAGTAACATCAGGGTACAAAACCACACCCAACAACTTACACGCTTCACCTAAGCTAAGCTTTAGAACAAGTAAACCAAAACTGTATGAAAATCTAAATATGAACAGTGCGAGCTCGTCTTCCGTTGCGTTCGTCGACGCGCTTAGCACTTAGCGTTCCTCGTGACGTCACCAAGTGTCTCACGTCAGCGGGTGCCGCCCAGTTCAGCAACAAGCGTCCGTTCATATACAGATAATTGACTGTAAAACACACAGAGATACACTTCAGCTTTAAGATACAAGCACAATACTAAGACCCTGAAGCATTTCCCGTACCTCTCAATGAAACAGATTGAGCTGAAGCGAAACTCTGAACTTTAACAACCAAAAGATTTTTTTAAAAAATAACTTAAGACCTTTTTCTACCTTTTGGGATTAGCCAACCACTAATCATGAACAAATTTACAAATTATAAATTACGAAACACCAATATTGTCTCAATTACGAAAAGACTCAAATAATATTCTCTTGGGATACTGAGCCATACGACTGCGAGTCATTGTACCGAGATCCTGCTCCTGAAAACACCAATGCAAAATATTTCCAACAGTTGGCGCCGTAATGACCAGATCTTATCCTACATAAGCAGGAATGTAAACCTGCAATTACACGGATAACTGCGCATGGGGAACTTGCCATCATACACACTTTTAGACGAAAGTTTCAAAAGTTTCTCACCCGGGGCAATCGGAGAGTATCTGCACTGTGGTGACAGGAGAATCTCAATACAGGTTACTGCCCAGCTTGGCGGCAAGTAAACACCGAAGGCGACCTTGTCTCTGTAACGACGACTTGCTTCTACTTGCTCTTGTCCCGTCTTCCGGTCAGATCGTCCCTCTAATTTGCTGCCTCCAACGTACTGTCAAAACACGCCCCGCGTACCCGCCAGACAAACATGACAGCCACACAGTATACAACGGAACGAGCCCCACGACCCAGCTGAACAGCCAAGCCGCAGCTTTAGTCCGCCACGACCTGACTGCACTTTCCTTCATCAGAGACCATCAGACACCCTCTCCATACCACTCAAATCACTCGACCCCGCCAGAGGTCGTCTCTCCCGTCAAGCGCTCAGCCCCACAGATAACATGTTCAAGAGCCGCACGCGAGGTATCGATCGCGGAATGGCTCAGTTAGTGCAAACTTTAAGCGAAAGATCGTTATAGAGAACATAAATTTACTCTCCACAAACTGAACACAAAGACAGAACTGCTCATTTAACTGCAAACGGCGACGTTGCTATAGTGATACAAAGGTGCAAACTTCAAAATAATTTTCACTACAAATTTTTAGTTGTAATTACAACGTACGTTTATATAAGCTGCTGTATTTAATAATAAGTTTACGTGAACGGGTACAAAAAATGAAGTCGTGAAGTGTGATTATTCATTTATATTTTCAGATACGAATACGTTCATACGTACAAAAAATTCATTCAGTTTCCAGTTTCAGTTGTTTAATCAAAAGCAAATCATTTCGAGGCACAAAAGTATTTGAATTTACAAGTCAGTAAAATAATAAAAAAAGGCATTGTGGACTCAATGTTTCAACAATGCCTTTCTGATAAAATCTTACAGGCGCCAAAAATTTTAAAAATGACGTATTTATCTCGTCCTCAAAAATTGTCTTCATCGTAAAATCTTGCTAATATATCATCAATTCCTTTGAGACAAATATGAAAAACATCTCCTTCGCTAATGCTCTCTGTGCCACACCATATCAAACACACTGCTACTTATCACATTATTCTGTGCCACGAGTAGCTGAGCAGCGCCAGTGATTCTCGACAAAACGAAAGAATCTCTCAGACAGACATTCCAGTAGAATCATTCCCTGAGTTTGTTTATTATGCTTCTAACACGTACTTATCACCGCTATGTGAGGACACAGTAGTCGAAGGAGATACATGAGCTCACTGTCGCAGGTGTTGCATTAAAACCCAACCTTTTAAAAAGTTCCTGACATCCTTGTTCGTACGGACGCTTTAAAATTACTCGTCTCGTTTCTCGTTGAAGCTGGACATTAACGCATTACACGCGCGGGATGGTCAAGAGGACATACTGATGGACGAGGATAAGGACAGGATCGCCGGAAATTTCGTCGGTAGGAAACGTTTGTAGCTGCTTCCAGATATCGCCAACAGTTTGGAAAATTAAGAGCTCTGAGAAATTTAAACTAGTGCCAGGACCACATGGTAAGTCAGGAAGGACGTCCGCGTTACTGTGATGAGTGGTCGGATGGAGATGGAGTTTGTATCGAAACTAGCAGAGGAATTAGACCTAGCACTGGATGCGGCAGGAGATCCTACTGGGCATAGGGCGTAAGGGGGAAACAAAACTTGAGCGAAGGGGGGAGGGAAGAGTTATGATCCGTCACGCGATGGAAGGATTTGCAGTACAGGAAATGAAGAACAGGAAGAAGGAATAGTGCAGGCCTTCTTCACTACCTGAGAGTTTTTCTTTTCTTGGTTATTTTTTTTTGGGGGGGGGGAGGGGGGAGATGTTTAATCAGGGTCTTGTAGATGGAGTCACTTGGCTGCTGGAAGTCATCAGGAAGCATTTCGGGTCCGACGCAATATTCAGGCGTTTCCGCGGCCAACTACAGAGGTAAGGAGCGCTCGTATGGGATAAATCAGATTTATCACAGTCCTTTGTCTGGTGGAAGGCAACATCTTTCTTCCAAAGTTCATAGAGTTGGAAGGGAGGAATTTTTTGTAGCATGAGATTTTGCCCAGGAAAACTGTAATTATTGGAGAGAGTGGTAAATGCAGTGGTAGCAGCCACGTGAGGAAGGAGAGATACCTTTAGAGAAAACCTCTCGTCCGAGGCAAGTGATGGCTGGCTGACAGAGTGTCACTCATCGAGCATTTCAAACTGGCCCGGAGTCAGAGGAACAGAGGGCGTACATGCTGGAGATGGTGTCGACGTAGCTCTGTCACCATGATGTCACCCAAATAGTTAATAGACAGATGAGTTGCTATTTGCTTGAAGTAGCGCTGGTATATGGCCACTGCACTGCTAATCATGTACATGAGTCTGTTGAGTTTCAAGAGCCCTCCTGGCGTATTGATGACAGTGAGGAGGAAAGATGGTTTATCCAATGGAATCTTCAGGTGGACGTCTTCGAGGTCAGTTTCCATGAAGAACAGCACATTGGGAGTTGCTTTGATGTCACTCCACAAACGGAGAGATCCGTCGGCTCCTTT
This sequence comes from Locusta migratoria, assembly GCA_026315105.1. NCBI lineage: Eukaryota > Metazoa > Arthropoda > Insecta > Orthoptera > Acrididae > Locusta > Locusta migratoria. Next base: position 408,580,361 of record CM048749.1, read on the forward strand.
ATCATCACCAGGGGTTTGGACCAGTAACTACACCTTACAGGCAACCTGGAGGTGGTCAGCTCATCCTGCAAGTTGCAACGCGACGAGAACATGGCGAGTGCGTAAGTTCCGTGGTTTAGTTAAAGATGGCAAATCGATGGAGGCCAATTCTCACAAAAGAAAAGTCCTGCAATTCTTTGCACAAAGCGTCCACCTCCAAAAACGACGCCTGTGGGTAAAGTAGCTAGACATTGTCATCGATAGAGAAATCAATACTCTCGAATACATTGAGGCTAAAAATGTCTATCGACGAAGCATCGCTGACCACGAAAAAAGGGACATTCCGCTTGACCGAGTTATAGGGCTGCCGCCGCGAATGGAATAGTGGCACGATGGCTTGATCGTTGTATGTGAAAGGGCAGGTGGCAGGCGGCAAGGCGACGGCGTTACAGGTGCAGCCCCAGTGGTGGCGTGGGACGAGTAGATCACGAAGGAAACTGCGGCGCCGGTGTCTAACTGCATCCGCAATGGCCATCCATTAATGCGACATTCAGTCACTAGTTTGGTGGCATATGGGAACCGCACATGATTGACTTCCATCGACAGACTGTAATGGGTGGCATCCGATAATCCTTGGAACGGCACACGGAGCTCAAATGTTCATTAAATTATTAAATCCACAGAGAGAGCAGGATGCCCACCAGTCCGGTCCGTTGTCTGTCGTGCTTCGTGAAGCAGTCCACACAATACAGAAACTCGAGATACAGCTGATTTGGAAAGAGACAGAGTATTCTCAAGCATCGGTCGATGGTAGGGGCACGTCGGAAGCGCTGTAGTTCCACAAAGGGTGGTTTCGTCCTATTGGATTAGTATGACGGAGGCAGTTGATCCGGAGCGCTTTGACGTCATCTGACACTGCAAGTGACGTAGAGTATTACTGAGTGGCCTGATCACAGAGAGATGTCACCATGGCGCACGACTCCAAACAGCGGTCCGCCACGGGTGTCACTTTAAACTTAGATACCAGATCGATAACTTGTTGGATCGTCCAGTTTCAAGATGTCATGACGATAGGAAGCGTCAGGAGTAGCCTGGTTAAGTTGGTCGAAGACTATGTTATCGGCGTTAGATTCCTTTGATATCCACGTCATGAACTGACAACACCAGCTCAATCCCTGGTGTTCTGCCGCCAATTGTCGACATCTGACCAGGCTTCTTGCGGGATTGATTGAACTCAACTCGTGCTGCTAAAACATGAAAGTGACGACGGTAGTAATAAGCAATGGTGTGCATGCCATGCAATTCTTGTACCATCTGCTGTTGCTTACCAGCGAAGTGTTTTAACAGATCATGTAGGAGTTTCTAGAGCACAATAATCAGCTCAGTGTTCGCATCACGCATTGTATGACTCAGCACTAAACGCGTCACTACTTGTGATGTGACTGAAGAAGTTCAGTTCTGAAGAACTAGACTTGCACCCAAAGTCAGAGAGATACAGAGAGTATCTTCAGATAAAGTTCGTTCCAATAGTCACTCACTCTAAAGATATTCCTTAGAGAGGACAAGTTTCCCCTGCGGCTTCGGGGGTTAGGTTACCCCACGAGGTATTCCAGCCCATCGAAAGAGGAAACGCAAAAGAGTCTTAAAATTTTTCGGCAATATATATTCTAAATCCTATGTGTTTTTCACCTCTGCAGTTCAAAGGTTATTCAGAAGTGTGGGCTAATTGGGGAAAGAGACGATTCGTGGTTCATTATGTATTTATCGTGCAAAAAAAATGAAATGAATTTATAAATGCATCTTATATCCTCTCATTGGGCAAGCACACCTAATGTGGTCCCTTACTCCATTGTGCATCGTCCATTCCTGCACCATCTGTCGTAATGGATTTCATAGTGCCCAATATACACTACAGTAATCAGTCCAGTGTGGTGGGGTACCTTCCTGGTCGTAGCTGCCTGACAACACCGGAATCGCATGCCTCATGCTTCAGCTGCGAATGCCTCATGTATGCAAAGGAGTAGATTCCAATCTACCTAGGGCATCGGGACTCAACGTGACGACATAAACCCTCGCAACGTTACCTTCCCCGGCTGCATCTTTGAAAAAACGTATGGCCCTTAAATGATCAGAGCGATACTCGTTCCAATCCTTATGTATATACGGTCCGCTGGTAAATATCTGTTAGCAACCTTGTTGGGAACCTCGAATAGAAGCTTGGCGAGCTGGCGTCATTGTCCAAGATGAGGTGTCTACTTTGCTACAAGCGGTATCCCCTGCCCAGTCGATGGCATTACTTGCCTGAGACAAACCGAATGATCTTCCATAAGTATTGCACCTCATAAGTCGCTAAACGTGTACCAGTGCATAATTCAACACCACGATTTCCTGTCACAGTTTGACGGAGAGGTGTACGCGAACTTACAGCAGGGAGGAGTTCACGTTAGCTGGTCTATCTATCACAGTGGTCCCACCGGTACTTTTTTACGTTGGCCTTTGAGGGGGCTAAATTGGCCGAAAAAATAAGTTATTATATTCCTGTAAATCCATATGTTCGTCCCCATATGGGATGTTTTACGTGCGGGAAATTAGGAAATTTGGGCACGTAACCACGTATGAACTTCCAGCCCCACATGCAGGAAATGCGGGCGGCCATCACCTCTGTACTCTCCGTGTACTCTCCGTCCCCGAACCATCACGTAGTTATGATCTGTTGGGAGACTGTACAGTTTTGCGTACAGAAAGAAAACTCATGGGGGTCAAGAGCCTGGATAGACTTACATACACTGAGGAAAGTGTATTGTTGTTTTCTGCTGTCATGTGGCTACCAATCCTTTTGGGGACGGCAGCATCGCAAGTGCAACCTCCCATTTGAGTCCTAAGAGTTGTCAACCTCATACTGACTCCTCGACGGCTGGGCCCTCTGAGTTGGCTTCCCCTCCTCCTGTATATTAGCCTACCCGGATAAACCAAGGCTGCTTTCTTTGACGATAGGACCCTCCTAAGTTGTCAATGCGATTCTTTCTTGACAGTGGCATATCATGGAATGAATGTGTCGATCAGCTGGCAACTAGACCACCACTTCAAGGCCCCCGGAGATTGGTCTTCCGGAGAGGGACCACAATTTGCAGTTGAACTACAATGTGCTTCAGGTGTGGTGTTCCGAATCTACATCTACATAGCAACTCTGCAAATCATAATTATATGCCTGGCAGAGGGTCCATTAACCACTTTAAAAACCTTTCTTTACCGTTTCATTCTCTAATAGCGCAAGGGAAGAAAGAACACCTACATCGTTCCGCTTTCGATCTGATTTCTCTTATATTTTTGGGATGGTCATATCTCCCTATATAGGTGGGTGCTAGCAAAATATTTTCACATTCATACGTAAAATTCGGTGATTGAAATTTCGCGAATTGATCTCGCCGCAACGAATAACGTCTTTCTTTTAATGATTTCCACCTCAAACCGTGTAACTTTTGTGACGCTTCCCTCTCCACTCCCCCCTGTAACGTGATAAAACAAAACGAGCTACCCTTTCCTGAATCTTGTTAATGTCTTCCGTCAGTCATATCTGTTTAGGCACCCACACTGGGAAAAAGTACTCCAGGAGAGGATGCACAAATGTGATGTAGGCAGTTTATTTGGTGGAGCTGTTGCATCTTTGAAGCGTTCGTAATTGTATCTAATGGAACGTGCCCTACAAACATTATGCGCTGAAGCTCTCTATGTCCACGTGCAAGTCATCGCTGAGGCCCTCTTGTAGGGAATCAGTTATCCTTTGTCGCCTTCTTTTTGGCCTTCTAGATAACATTAGGCCATCTTTTTCGTAGAGAGTACCCGAGAAAGAGCCGCTGTGGCGTTTTCTCCACAGAGCTCCATATACTGTTGAAATGTCCACTTTTAGCCGCCTAGAGGCTGTCCTAAAATCTACCTGCTGCGCTTCCGCTGTTGGTGATGTTGCATATATGAATGATTCTCTTTTATGATATAATCGCACTGCAAGCTTTTATCGTTCTGTTTAGTGGTGGGTTCCTTAGCCTGGTCCTTCTGGCACTCCACCCTCATCAATACTAATCTGTAGGCACTTTTGTGTTGTATGTCCTACTGTTGACTGGAGACTTTTAGTATGTGCAAAATGAAGGCACAATCTCTATTATCCTTCTAATCAACCAGCCACGGTACTCTGCTGTAATGATTATGTTCAGTTAACTATTTGGTTTCGTGTTTTCTTATTTCCTGTTTTCAGTGTAGCTTTATTGTCGCTATGTACACGTAGCAAATTTCCCAACTGGGCTAAGAGCGTTAACTTTTAATATGTTCATCTTTTACTGTGATATATTAGGTAGCAACAGGGGCCATGAAGTAGAAATTTAGTCCCATTCATAATTCCAACAACGACAAGCCGATATCCAGACGAAGCGCCGTTCAATCCCAAGAGTGAATGCGAGAAACTTCTAATAAATTCCATAGCGAAACCCTGTCACGTAAAGTCTGGTCGTATATAAAGTATACTAGTGATAAACATAGTCAGTACCCTCATTACGCGATAGTAACGGGATGCTACTGATAACAGTTCTGCTAAAGCATAAATTGTTTAACACAGCCTTCCAAAATTCCTTCACGAAAGAAGCAACTGAAATGTTCCGGTCCTGATTGTGTACCAATTAGTTTCCTTTCATTGTTTGCAGAGATGCAGTAGCCCTATAACTCGTGATCATTTACAACAGCACGCTCAGCGAACGTTCCGTACCCAAAGGCTGGAAAGTTGCATAGGCTACACCAATATTCAAGAAACGCAACAGGAGACACCAACAAAATTACAGGCCTATATTACTGACGTCGGCCTGCAACAGGATTTTAGCACATATACCTTCCCACTTATATTAAGAATTACCTCGAAGTGAACAACGTATTGACCCATAGTCAACATGGATGCAGAAAGTATCATTCCTGTAAAACACAGCGAGCTCTTTATTCAAATGATGTGATGAAAGCTATCGATAACGTATGTAAACAGATTACGTACTTTCAGATTTCCGAAAGGCATTCGATACTTTACCTCGTAATCAAACTGCGTGCTTCACATAGTTCTGCGATTGGATTCGTGACTTCCCATCAGATTACGTTGTAATCGACGTAAAGTCATCGAGCATAAGTGATATCTGGCGTTCCCAGGATAGTGTTATAGGGCCCTTACTGTTCCTTCTTTATATTTATAAAGTAGACTTTGTGTGTACGTGTTGCATACGAATCTACAGATTTGTGCGAATCTTTATGAAATATTGTACACGTAATCTTCAATCTATGAGGACGGTCGCCGTATGTGTCAGAATCACATATGATACATAATTCACAAGATATGACGTCATAAAAATGAGATGCGCGAAAAACTATTGTACTTAGCAACAATGCTGTTCATTTTCTCCTACACCACTGGACCGATTTCAACCAAATTTGGTACAAACATTGTATACCATGAGGTACCAATTACTGCAGGCTTTAAGAACCACTACGTCACATAGTTAAGAAGATTTGGCGTCATAAACAATGAGAATCGCAAAAAACTGCCACATAATGCGGTGAGACTTTACAAATATGCTATTTGTGATTGACAGAACTTAGCCATTTGCAACAAACTTCAAAAATAATCTGAAACCTTTATTATACTTTTTCTCGCTGACAACCATGGCAAAATGATGAAAGAAAAAATGTTTCTCGCTTACTACTTTCCGCTGTTCATGGAGAAAAACTACGGCATTCGGTATGACATTACAATTTCTAATTTCTACACTACAAACTTTAGCCGCAGAAAATTATACAGACACTATACACACATATAGTTTAATGTACCTTCGAAATTTTATCACAGTACGACACGTAGTTCATGTGATATGAGCAAAGAGATCGTAACGTTCATGAAAACCGCACCATCATGCAACAAGTTTCAATCTATTAGTTCTTTACTACTAATTGTATTCCCAAGAGATTTTACAGACATACAGCACTTATATAAATGAATAACTACCTGAAAAATTATACCACTGTACAACATATAATTCAAAAATTATGACATCGTAAGAATTTTATATGTCATTTGTATTTTGATTGCGATCTTTCTTTGTTTGGATACTGCACTTATAATTTTGTCCATTACGCGAGGCAGCCATATTTCTTATTTATTCTCCGATAAATATAGTATATTTTTAGAAAAATGAAGATTGACAGAGAGAGAAGTGATATGATAAGTACTAAATCAAAACTTGAATAAATCAATAAATACCCGGCACGCCGGGTTTTCAGCTAGTATTTTAATAAACGTTTTAGGACACAAACTGAGTTGCTCGCTTACACTGTTCGCGGATGACGCTGTCACTTATCGGTTAGTAAAGTTACATGAAGATAAAAAATAATTGCAAAATGACTTAAATATCTACAAGAGCAATGAATGGAAATTGACTATGAATAATGAGCAGTGTTACGTCATCAAAATGACCACTAAAAGAAACCCGTTAAACTTCATCATTCGGAAACGCCGTGTGATTATGCAACCGGTGTATCCGATGTGTTGCATGGTCTGCCGGCCGTCCAGGGGCGACCTGACGCCAGCAGAAAAGTTATACTGTGCCGGGAGCGTGCACAGTTGTCCAGAAAAAAGGCGTCTGCATTTGGGTCCTTAGATATTCTTTAAAAAATGTGACTGTATATGTGATGTATAAATCATTGTTTACATTTAGTAAATAAATCTAGTCAAGTTAATAACCAATTCCGTTCGATTTTGGACGACATGTTCGAATGTATATCCACCCAAAGGGCCCAAAGTACTGAACTGATATCTTCCTTCACTTACAGACTATTGATACCACTTAAAGTAACTTACGCTAAAGACAACACATACACCCACAACCGCGAGAAAGAACTCTCTTCTCCAATGCGTGCGGCCCCGCAATCAACAACATAGTGCCGCAGGAAACGCGACCATTCGTCATAATATCTACACCAGAATGTAGAATTTATTAATACACTTATGTTTACGTCATTGTTTTTTGACTCTTGTTATGGCGGTCTCAGTTCTTGATACACTGGCGGTTAAGAGACCATGCTTGTTTCTACGAAATTGACTGAAAAGTTGCGAATGCAGCTGTACAATTAATTAGATATAGGTGAGCTATTAATATTAATATAGCAGTGCTATTTATAAACGTAATCTTTGGTTCGCCTTACCCATAATATTCATATGTGTTCTTTCCAGTGTAAGTTGTTCGTAATTGTAACTAATCGAACGTGCCCTACAAACTTTATGCGCTGAAGCTCTCTATGTCCACGAGCAAATCATCGCTGAGGCCCTCTTGTAGGGGATCAGTTATTCTTTGTCGCCTTCTTTTTGGCCATACCTAGATAACATTAGGCCATCTTTTTCGTAGAGAGGACCCGAGAAAGAGCCACTGTGGCGTTTTCTCCACAGAGCTCCATATACTGTTGAACTGTCCACTTTTAGCCGCCTAGAGGCTGTCCTAAAATCTACCTGCTGCGCTTCCGCTGTTGGTGATGTTGCATATATGAATGATTCTGTTTTATTATATAATCGCACTGCAAGCTTTTATCGTTCTGTTTAGTGGTGGGTTCCTTAGCCTGGTCCTTCTGGCACTCCACCCTCATCAATACTAATCTGTAGGCACTTTTGTGTTGTATGTCCTACTGTTGACTGGAGGCTTTTAGTATGTGCAAAATGAAGGCACAATCTCTATTATCCTTCTAATCAACCAGCCACGGTACTCTGCTGTAATGATTATGTTCAGTTAACTATTTGGTTTCGTGTTTTCTTATTTCCTGTTCTCAGTGTAGCTTTATTGTCGCTATGTACACGTCGCGAGTTTCCCAACGGGGCTATGAGCCTAACTTTAAATTTGTCCATCTTTTACTGTGATATATTAGGTAGCAACAGGGCGCATGAACTTGAAATTTAGTTCCATTCAAAATTCCAACAACAATGACAAGCCGATTTCCAGAAGAAGCGCAGTTCAGTCCCAGGAGAGAATGAGAGCGACTTATAATAAATTCCACAGCCAAACGTAATTTGGTAGAGAATTCTAAGAAATTCTGGTCGTATATAAAGTATACTAGCGATAAAACCCAGTGAATAACTTCATTTCTCGATAGTAACCGTGATGCTACTGATGACAGAATTTTTTAACACAGCCTTCCGAAATTCCTTCACCAAAGAAGAGCAAGCAAATACTACAGAATTCGTTTCAAGAACAGCTGCCAGCATGCGTAATTTAGAAGTTGATTCCCCTGGTGTATTGAAGCAACTGAAATCTCTTGGTCCTGATTCTGTACCAATTATATTCCTTTCATTGTATGCAGAGAGGCAATGGCCCTATAACTTGTGATCATTTACAACCGCACGCTCAGCGAACGTTCCGTACCTAAAGGCTGATAAGTTGCAAACACTTCACCAATATTCAAGAAAGGCAACAGGAGAGATCAACAAAATTACAGGACTATATTAGTGACGTCGGCCTGCAGTAGGATTTTAGATCATTAACCTTCCAACAGATATTAAGAATGACCTCGAAGAGAACAACTTATTGACCTATAGTCAACAAGGATTCAGAAAGTATCATTCCTGTATAACATAGCTAGCTCTTTATTCAAATGATGTAATGGAAGCTATCGATAAGGGATCTAAACAGATTACGTACTTTCAGATTTCCGAAAGGTTTTCGATAGTGTACCTCGTAAGCGTCTCGTAAGCAAACTGCGTGCTTCACATAGTTGTGCGATTAGATTCGTGACTTACTATCAGAAAGGACAGTACGTTGTAATCGACGTAAAGTCATCGAGTAGAACCGAAGTGCTATCTGGCGTTCCCAGGAAAATGCTATTGGGCCTTACCGTTCCTTATTTTAATAAACGATTTAGGACACTGTTTGCGGATGATGCTGTGACTTATCGGTTAGTAACGTCACATGAAGATCAAAGGCAACTGCAAAACGACTTACATAAAATATCTGCAAGAGCAAAAAATGGAAATTGACTATGAATAATGAGCAGTATTCGGTCATCCAAATAACCACTAAAAGAATCCCGTTAAACTTGATTATTTGGAAACGCCGTGTGATTATGTAACTGGTGCATTCGATGTGTTGCATGGTTTGCCAGTCGTTTAGGGGCGACCAGAGACCATCAGAAAAATAATACTGTGCCAAAAAAACGTGCACAGTTGTCCAGAAAAAGGCGACTGCGTTAGGTTCCTTCGATATTCTTCGAAATATGTGACTGGATAAATAATGGATACATAATTGTTTACATTTAGTAAAACAATCTAGTGAAGATGATGTATAATTCCGTTCGGTTTTCGACGAGATGTTCAAATGTATGTTAACCCAAATGGCCCAAAATACTGAACTAATCGTTTCCTTAAATTACAGACTATTGATACCACTTAAAGTAACTTACGCTAAAGACAAGAGAAAGAACTCTTTCCTCCTACGGCCGCGCAATCGACAACATGGTGCCGCAGAAAACGCGGCCATTCGTCATAATATCTACACCAGACTGTAGAATTTATTAAAAAATCTATGTCTTCGTCATTGTTTTCTGACTATTGTTATGGCGGCCTCAGTTCTTGATACAGTGGCGGTTAAGAAACCATGGTTGTTTCTACGAAATTGACAGAGATGTTGCGAATGCAGCTGTACAATTAATTCCTTATATGTGAGCTATTGATATTAACGTAGCAGTACTACGTGGGATCCTTCAGAATGCAGGAATGCATGTATAAATTGCCACCTGAAAAAATATTCATAAATTAAACCACGTATTATGTTCGTACGTACGCATTTTACGTTAAAGTATCTTCAGTGATCACTATAAAATTCTGTTGTTTTTAGTTAAATAGTATTTGTTTATGAACAGTTCACACGCTTTACTTAACAGCATTAACCACAGTATATAACACTTTTATTATTTAACGCTGATTCATTTATTTTATCGATTCATAACGTTCTGTACGCGGCACGTTGACTGACAAGAAAAGCAAGGTTTTCGCGAAGACTTTAATGTCCAATGGGCAGCAGTGGAAGGGCTTACAAGGAATCTGAGACGTTACTATACACATTTGATCATCTTCATAATCTGTATATACGAATTTGATTGTCCATGAGTTTTTGGGTTTGAGTGTTTGTGTGTACGTATTGCTTACAAATCTATAGCATAATTCCAATATTGATGAACTTTTGCACAGTGGAACTTCAAATAAAGGAACGGTCACCGTAAAATCATGTACAACACGTAGCTCAGGACATATAACGTCATAAAGAATGAAATGCGCCGAAGTCTGTTGCACATTCCTCCTAAACCAATATACCGATTTCAAACAAATTTGATACACTTGTACCTTACCGTAACGTACCAATTGCTCTTGAGGGGAAAAAACACATCCAACATAAAACCACATAAATAGTAAACAATAATAGTCACAAAAATGCCATATAATGCGGTAATATTTTTTTCATACATTGCATGAGAATTAAAGTACCTAGCGACTTCCAACAAACTTTTAACATAACTTCAAACGTTTATTATACCAATCAGTACATTGTTGAGTTTGAAAAGCCCTCCCGGCATATGGACGACAGTCAGAAGGGAAGATGGTTTATCCGGTCGAATCTTCAGGTGCACCTCTTCGAGGTCAATGTCCTTGATCAACACCACATTCAGAAAAGCTTTTATGTCGTTGCACAGATGGAGTCATTCGTCGGATTCTTTACGATCACCACGGGTGTGGACCAGTGACTACACCTTATAGGTGATCTGGAGACGGTCAGCTCATCCTGCCAATTGCATCGCGACGGAAACATGGCGAGTGTGAAAGTACCGTGGTTGATCTGAAGATGACAAATCGATGGAGGAGTGGAAAACTCTCATGCAGCCAATTGCCACAGAAGGAAGGTCTTGAAATTCTTTGCACAAGGCGTCCACCTCCAGAAACGGCACTTTCGAAATATTAGCTAGACATTGTTATCGAGAGAGAAATCAAATGTGTCGAATACACTGAGGCCAAAAATATCTGTCGAGAAGGCATCGTTGACCACGAAAAAAGTGACATTCCGCTTGACCGACTTACAGGACTGCCGCCACGAATTGCACCAGTGGCGCGATGGTTCGCTGGTTGGATGTGAGGAGGCGGCAGGGCGACATCGTTACAGGTAGAACACCAGTGGTGGTGGAGGACGAGTAGTTCAAGAAGGAAACTGTAGCGCTGGTGTCTAACTGCACACGCAGTGGGCATCCATTAATACGACATTCAGACATTAGCTTGGTGGCGTGTGGACACTGCACATGATTGACACGCATCCAGCATGCATTATTCAGAAGTTGAAACCCCTGGTGTAATGAAGCAACTGAAATCTCCCGGTCCTGATTGTGTACCAATTAGTTTCCTTTCATTGTGTGCAGAGAGGCAATAGCCCTATAACTTGTGATAATTTACAACCGCTCTCTCAGCGAACGTTCCGTACCTAAAGGCTGGGAAGTGGCAAAGACTACACCAATATTCAAGAAACGCAACACGAGAGATCGTCAAAGTTACAGGCCTATATTATTGACGTCGGCTTGGAGCAGGACTTTAGAACATATATCTTCTCCCAAGATATTAAGAATTACCTCGAAGATAACAACCTATTGACCCATAGTCAATACTGATTCACAAAGTATCATTCCTGTAAAACACAGCTAGCTCTTTATTAAAATGATGTGATGAAAGCTATCGATAAAGGATATAAAGAGATTATGTATTTTCAGATTTCCGAAAGGCTTTCGATACTGTACCTCATAAGAGTCTCGTAATCAAAATGCGTGCTTCACATAGTTGTGAGATTAGATTCGTGACTTCCTATCAGAAAGGACACAGTGCGTTGTAATCGACGAAAAGTCAACGAGTAGAATAAAAGTGATATCTGGCGTTCCTTATTTTAATAAACGATTTAGGACGCAATCTGAGTTGCTCGCTTGTACTGTTCGCGGATGACGCTGTCACTTATCGGTTAGTAAAGTCACATGAAGATCAAAATCAATTGCAAAATGACTTAATAAGATGTCTGCAAGAGGAAAATCTGGAAATTGACTATGAATAATGAGCAGTGTTAGGTCATCCGAATGATCAATGAAGTCATACACATGACCACTAAAATAAAACAGTTAAACTTCATTATTGGGAAACGCCGTGTGATTATGCAACTCGTGCATTCGATGTGTTGCATGGTCTGCCGGTAGTCCAGGGGCGAGCTGAGGCCAGCAGTATTGTAATACTGTGCCGGAAGCCTGCACAGTTGCCCAGAACAAAAGCGTCTGCGTTTGGGTCCTTAGATATTCTTTGAAAAATGTGACTGCATAAATGATAGATAAATCATTGATTACATTTAGTAAAAAACTCTAGTCAACTTAATGACCAATTCCGTTCAGTTTTCGATGAAATGTTCGAATGTATGTGGACCCAAAGGGCAAAAAATACCGAGCTAATCTTTTCCTTAACTTACAGACTATGGATACCACTTAAAGTAACTTACACTGAAGACAACAGACACACCCACGTCCGCGAGTAAGAACTTTTTACTCAGACGCGTGCTGCCGCTCTCAAGAACATGGTGCCGCAGAAAACGCGGACATCCGTCATAATATCTACACCAGAGTGTCGGATTTATTAAGAAATTTATGTTTTCGTCATTGTTTCCTGACTATTGTTATGGCGGCCTCAGTTCTTGATACAATGGTGGCTAAGAGACCATGCTTGTTTCTACGAAATTGACTGAGAATTTGCGAATGCAGCTGTACAATTAATTCGATATAGGTGAGATATAAATATTAAAATAGCAGTGATAGGTGGGACCCTTCAGCATGCTGAAAAGCTTGTATAAATTGCCAGCTGCAAAATTATTCATAAATTAAACCATTAATTATGATCGTGCGTACTATTTCACATTACTTTAAAGTACCTTCAGTGATCTCTGTATTATTCTGATTTTTTAAATTAGTATTTGTTTATGAACACTTGACACTATTTACTTAACACTTTAACACTTTTATTATTTCAGGCTAATTCATTTTCTATCTTTACATTTCTTAACCTTCTGTGCACGGCACATTGACTGACAAGAAAAGCAAGGGATTCGCGAATACTTGAAAGTCCAATGGGCAGCAGTGGGAGGCTTACAAGGAATATGAGACGCTTCTGTGCACATTTGATCATCTTGATAAACTTTACACATAAATTTGACTGTTCGTTAGTTTGTGGGTTTGAGGTTTGAGAGTTTGTGTGTTCGTATTGCATACAAATCTATAATATAATTCCAATATTGATGAACTTTTGCACAGTGGAACTTCAAGTAAAGAGAACGGTCACCGTAAGTGTAAGAATCATGTACAACACATAGCTTAGGACATATAACGTCATAAACAATGAAATGCGCCGAAGATTGCCGCACATTCCTCCTAAACCAATACACCGAAATCAAACAAAATTGGTGCACATCTTCCTTACCGTAACGTAACAATTGCTGTTGAGGGGAGAAACACATACGACGTAAACCAGATAAATAATAAACAATAGTAGTTGCAAAAAATGCCATATAATGTGGTAAATTTTTTTTCATACAGTGTATGAGAATTAGAGTACTTAGCGATTTCCAACAAACTTTTAACATAACTTCAAACGTATTTTGAGTTGAAGCCCTCCCGGCGTATTGATGACAGTGAGGAGGGAAGATGGTTTACCCGGTCGAATCTTCAGGTGCACCGCTTCGAGGTCAATTTTCCTTAAGAACAGCACATTGAGATTTGCTTTGATGTTGCTTCACAGACGGAGTCATCCGTAGGCTGCGTTACAACCACCACGGGGGTGGACCAGTGAGTACACCTTACAGCTGATCCGGAGGCGGTCAGCTCATCCTGCCAGTTGCAACGCGACGGAAACAGGGCGAGTGTGAAAGTACCGTGGTTGAGCTGAAGAGGCAAATCGATGGAGGCCTGGAAAACTCTCGTGCAGCCAAAACCCACAGAAGGGAGGTCCTGAAATTCTTTGCTCAAGGCGTCCACCTCCAGAAACGGCACCTGCGGAAAGAGAAATTAAATGTCTCGAATACATTGAGGGCAAAAACGTCTGTCGAGAAGGTATCGTTGACTACGAAAAAAGTGTGACATTCTCCTTGACCAATTTAGAGGACTGCCGCCACGAACTGCACCAGTGGCGCGATGGCTCGCTGGGTCGGCCGCGGTAGCCGAGGGGACTGAGGCGCTCCAGTCACGGTCTGCACGGCCACGACGGTCGGGGGTTCGAATCCCTCCTAGGGCATGGATTTTGTGCCGTCCTTAGTCTTAGGTAGTTCATAAGTAGTTTGTAAGCTTAGGGACTGATGACCCCGTAGTTAAGTCCCATAAGTTCTACAAACATTTGAGCATTTTTTTTTTTTTTTTTTTTTTTTTTTTTTTTTTTTTTTTTTTTTTTTTTTTTGGCTCGCTGGTTGTATGTGAGGAGGCGGCAGGACGACAGTGTTACAGGTGGAGCCCCAGTGGTGGCGTAGGACGAGAAGTTCAAGAAGGAAACTGTAGTGCCGGTGTCAAACTGCACCCGCAGTGGGCATCCATTAATGCGACATTCACACATTAGCTTGGTGGCTGGTGGAAACTGCACATGATTGACTTCCACCGACAGACTGTCAAGGGTGGCAGCCGATGATGTTTGCAACAGCACACGGAGCTGAAATGGTCATTACGTCCACAGAGCGAGCATTTTGCCCACCAGTTCGGTCTGTTGTCTCTGTCGTGATTCGTGAAGCAGTCTAGACAAATGAGAAGCTTGAGATCCGACTGAGTTGGCGACAGGCAGAATACTCCCAATCATCGGGCACTTTGTCAGGGCCGTAGTTTCACGGAGGGCGACTTCGTCCTATTCGATTAGTATGACGGAGGCAGTCGACCGTGCCGCTTAATCTCATCAAACACGGCAAATTTTGTAGTCTTGCGGTGGGGCCTGATCACTGGGAGATGCCTCCTCGACGCATGACTCCAATCAGCGGTCCGCCACAGGTGTCGATTTTAACTTAAATACCAGGCCAATAATTTTTTGGATCGTCCAGTTTCAAGATGTCTTGACGATAGGAATCATCAGGAACAGCCTGGTTAAGCTGGTCCAAGACAATGTCATCGGCGAAGGATTCCTTTGATATCTAAGTTGTGACCTGACAACGCTAGGTTAAATCCCTGGTGTTCCGCCGCCAATTTTCGACATCCTATCAGGCATCTGTCGCCATTGGTTGAACTCAACTCGTGCTGCAAAACATGAAATTGACGACGGTAGTAAGAATCAATGGTGTACAAGTCATGCAATTCTTTTACCAGCTGTTGTTTCATAGCAGCAAATTGTTCAAGACATCATGTAGGATTTTCTAGGGTACAAGACTCATCTCAGTGTTGCCCACCACGCAGTGCATGACGAAACACTGAACTCGTCACTACTTATGATGTTACCGAAGAAGTTTAGTTCTGAACAACTCTGCAGAAATGGACTTGTCGCAAGACATACAGAGAGTGTCCTGAGATAAAGTTCGTTCCAGGATTCACACACAATGCATATTTGTTACGAAGGTCAAGTTTCCCCTACGGCTTTGGACGCTAGAATAGCCCCATGGTATTCCAGCCCAAAGTAAGAATAGTCTTCAAATTTTCGGCAATATATATATATTTCTAGTTTGGTTTCACCTCTGTATTTCCAAAATTATTCAGAATTGTAGACTATTTGGGAAAAGAGGCGATTCGCGGTGCATCGCGTATTTACTGTTCCAAATTATATTAGGCATCCATTATGGATTCATTCTATATCCTTCCGTTGATGCGGAGCTCATTTTACGTCCATTGCACATCTTAACCTCCTGCATCCACTATCATAATGGTTTTATAGGGTCCAATAGCCACTACATTAATCAGTCCATTACCGGCCGCTGTGGCCGAGCGGTCTGCGACGCGCCAGTCACGGTCTGTATGGCCGCTGCTATCGGAAGTCGAATCCCCCCTCTGCCATGGATGTTTGTGCCGTTTTTAGTTAAGCTAGTACATAAGTAGTTTGTAAGTTTAGGGACTGATGACTTCGTAGTTAAGTCCCATACGCTCTACAAACATTTGAACATTTGTTCAAAAATGTTTGTAGATATTATGGGACTTAAATACGAGGTCATCAGTCCTTAAACTTACAAACTACTTATGAACAAGCTAATACTAAGGCAGGCCGAAATAGCCATGCCCGAGGGAGGATTCGAACCCAAGACACTAGTGGCCGTACAGAGCGTGACTGGCGCGCCGCAGTCCCCTCGGCCACAGCGGCCGGCTTATACGTTTGAGTCAGTCCATTGTGGCGGGATAGTCGTGTTCTCTCCTGGACGTAGCTGCCTGACAACACCGGGATCGCACGGCTCATGCTTCAGCCTCAAACTCTTATTGCACAGCCAAGGGGTAGATGCTCCTCTACCTAGGGCATCAGGACTCCCAGCAATGGTCGTCCCGGAGGTGACCATTGCTGTCGCTGGGTGACGCCCATGAAGAGTCTGGGTGACAATTGTTGCAATCTACAATGAAAACGTCAACAACTTGTAATTCCGGTAGTCATTCGGCTACCGGAGTCTGTAAGCATGGCAAAAGAGGCTTCAATGTGACGACATGCAACACTTGCAAAGTTACATTTTTCCGGCTGCAACTTGAGAAGAACGTATGACCATCAAATTATCACAGCCATACTCGCTGCAGTCCTTATGTATAAAAGGTCCGCTGATAAATATCTCTTTGAGACCACGCCACTGTTACTTGTTGAGAACCTCGAAGAAAATTTTGGCGAGTTTACAGCAGCGAGAAGTTCACGTTAGCTGATCCATCTATAAGTGGCCGAAAGATCATAGGGGTCGCACCGGTGCTTTTTTACTCTGGCCTTTTAGGGCGATAAAGTGACCGAAATGATCAAGGTTCTTATTTACCTGTAAAGCCATATGTTCATGTCCATAAAGGGTATTTTAAGTGAGAGTGAATAGGAAATTCTGGCAAATATCCTCCCATGAACTTTCAGCGCCACATGCAGGAAATGCGGGTGGCCATCACCGCCGAACTCTGCGTTCTCCCTCTCCCCCACCCATCACTTCGCTGTAATATGTTAGCAGCACCTTAAACCCTGTTTGACAGTCTGTACTATTCTGCGTAGAAAACGAAAAATCATGGAGGTCAAGACCCTGGACAGATCGACATACACTGAAGAAAGTGTAATGTTGTTTGCTGGTGTCATGTTGCTACCCATCCCTTTGGGGACGACAGCATAGCAAGTGCAACGTCCCTTTGTGAGTCCTACGAGTTGTCAATCTTACACTGACCCCTCTATAGCTGGGCCCCATGGGTGGGCCTCTTTTCTTCTGTACATTGGCCATACTTGGATAAAGGATGGCTGACATCTTTGTCGATAGGACCCGCCTATCACTGTGATTCTTTCTTGGCACTGGTGTATCATGTAATGAATGTGTCTATCAGCTGGCCAACTAGGCCACCACTTTACGGCTCCTTGAGATTGATCACCCGAAGATGGATCACCATCTGCAGTTGAATCACAAGGTGCTTTAGGTCTGGAGTACAGAATGGCCTTAATGCTCTGTAGCTATGTCCATGTGCAAGTCATCGCTGAGGCCCTCACGTAGTGACTCAGTTATTCTTTTATCGCCTGCATATTTGCCATACCTAGATAACGCTTGACCACCTTCTTCGTCGAGAGGACCCGAGAAACAGCCGCTGTGGCGATTTCTTCACAGTGCACATATCTTGATGAACTGTCCACTTTTAGCCATCTTGCGCCAGTCCTAAACTCGACCTGCTGCGCTTCCGTTCGTGCACGTATGGATGACTCTGTTTCATGTTTTATGCGCGTTGCAGGCGTTTATTATTCTGTTTAGTGGTGGGTTCCTTAGCCTGGTCTCTCTGGCCCTCCACCCTCCAGCAATATTAAACCGTTGCCACTTTTCCGTTGTATGACCTACTGTTGACTGGAGGCTTTTAGTATGTGCAGGAAGGCCGGTACATCCTTTAATATCCTACTAATCAGCCAGCCACGGTACTCTGCTGTAAGGGTTCATTCAACCATTTGGTTTTGTATTTTCTCCTTTTCTGTTGTCAGTGCAGTTTATTGTCTCTGTGTACACCTAGCGAGTGTCGCATTTGGGCTATGAGCGTTAGATTTTGACTTTGTTCACCTTTTTCTGTGACATACTAGGTAGTAACAAGGGCTGATGAGCATGGAATTTAGCCCCCTTAAAAACTCCAACAACAACGACGAGCCAAAATCTAGAGGAAGCGAAAATCAGTCCCAGGCGAGAGGCTTATAATAAATTCCACAGCGACACCCTTTTACGTAATTTGATAGAGAATCCTAAGGAATTCTGGTTGTGTATCAACTATACTAGGAATTAAACATTATCAATACCTTCATTACGCGATAGTAACGACGATGCTACTGATGAGAGTTCTGCTAGAGCAGAATTGTTCAACACATCCTTTCAAAATTTCTTCTCCAAAGAAGGCGAAGCAAATACTCCATAATTCGTATCAAAAACAGCTGCCAGCATTGCGTAATTTAGAAGTTGATAGCCTTGGTGTACTGAAGCAACTGAAATCACTCAACCAAAGTAAGTCTCTCTGTTCCTATTGCATACCAAATCGTTTCCTTACAGAGATGCGATAGGCCTATACCTTGTGATCAGTTACAACCGCTCGCTCAGCGAACGTTCGATACCCAAAGACTGGGAAGTTGCAAAGGTTCAAGACAGGCAACAGGAGTGATCCGCAATATTACAGCCCTATATCATTGACATCGGCCTGCAGCAGGATTTTAGAATGTATATTTTCCTCAGATGTTAAGAATTTCATCGAAGAGAACAACTTATTGACCCATAGTCAATACGGATTCAGACACTACCATTCCTGTGATATTCAACTAGCTCTTTATTCACATGATGTGATGAACGGTGTCGATAAGGAATGTAAATGGATTCCGTAGTTTTAGATTTCCAAAAGGCTCTCGATACTGTACCTCACAAGCGTCTCGTAATCAAACTGCTTGCTTATGGAATATCGTCACAGTCGTGAGCCTGGATTCGTGACTTCCAATCTGAGAGGACACAGTACGTTGTAATTGATGTAAAGTCATCGAGTAGAACAGAAATATCTGGCATTCCCAGGAAGTGTTATAGGGCGCTTCTCTCTCTCTCTCTCTCTCTCTCTCTCTCTCTCTCTCTCTCTCTCTCTCTCTCTCTCTCTCTATTCGTTTAGTCGCTTCCGACTCTTTTCTTAACTCCACGAACCAAAGCACTCCAGTTTCCTCTGTCCTGCACTTTCTCCCGTAGACTTTCCAGTTTGGAGCACGTTGCTTCTGTGATGCCATCGATCCACCTCATCCTCTGCCATCCTCCCATCCTCTTCTTCTAGTGCCTTCGATCTTCCCCAGCATTAATGTTTAGTCCAGTGAACCATGTCTTCGCATTATGTATTCAAAGTAGGCCAGCTTCTGTTTTAATATTAGACCTTCCAGAGAGAAATCTGGTGTTATTTGCTCTAATATAGATCTGTTGGTTCTTTTTGCCATCCATGGAATCTCAAGAATTTTTCCTCCTGTGGACCTTATAATCTTTTCAAGGTTTGACATCGGCTTTTTGCCGAGCAACAAGCGTCTCTTGACTTCGTTGCTGTAGTCGACATCATTAGAGATCTGGGAACCGAGATAATGCAACATGGCCACCACCTCCCTGGATTCTTCACCTATATCCCATGAATTGACAGGTGTAGTTGCCATAATTTTGGTTTTCTTCATATTTAGCTTGACCCGGCCTTTTCACTTTCGTTTTTTATCTTCAGTAAGAGAGCCAGCAGTATGGTATCATCTGCATATCTTAGGTTGTTTATTCCAGCTATTTTAATTCCTGTCTCTTCTTCAACAGTTCTGGCATTCCTTATAGCGAGCTCCGCAAACAGACTGAATAAGAACGGAGACAATATGTAGCACTGACGGCCCCCTTTCTGAATCTTTATTCATTTCGTTGTGCCATACAAAGTTCTCACTGTGGCTTCTTGATCAATGTATAAACTCCGAATCAGACGAATTAGGTGAACTGGTACTCCCATTTTATTGATTACGTCCCATAATTTGTTGTGATCCACGCAGTCAAAGGCTTTGGCGTAACCAATAAAGCAGAGCTGTACATCCTTTTGGAATTCGTTTGCTTTTTCTATAATACACCAAATGTTGGCAATTTGATCTCAGGTTCCTCTCCCTTTTCTAAACCCAGCTTGTTCTTCCGGTAGCTCTCGAGCTAGATATTGGCGAAGCCTGTTTTGTAAGATTTTCAGCATACCCTTGCTAGCATGCGAGATAAGTGCAGCTGTTCGGTGATCTGAACATTCCTTAGAGATTCCCTTCTTTGGAATCGGGATGAATATTGATCTTTTCCAGTCTTCTGGCCACTGCTGTGTGCTTCATATTTTCTGACATATTAAGTGCAGCACTTTCCCTGCATGTCTTCCAATGACTTAAAATAATTCTGCCTGTATTCCATCATGTCCACTAGTTTTGTTATTAGCCATATTTTCAAGGGCCCACTGGACTTTGCTCTGCTAAATATCTGGCTCTAGTTCTAAAATGTCATTATCGTCATCAGCAGCAGTAGCATTGTCACTGTGCAGTTCATTCTTGTATAGGTATTCTACATATTGTACCCATCTTTCCTTAACATCCTCTGATTCACATACAGCTTTACCATTTCTATCTTTTATCTTTCCATTTTTTCCCTGCAATTTTCCTTTAATATTTCTAATTTTCTTGTAAAGATCTCTTGTCCTCCCCATTTTGTTACTATCTTCAACTTCTTTGCCGTGTCCATTACAGAAAATATTTTTATCTCTTCTAGCTAATTTCTGAAACTCAGTATGTAATTTAAGCATAGCTGATCTGTCCCCCTTTATTTTTGCTTTCCTTCGTTCTTCTGAAAATTGCAGTGCCTCAGCTGATAGCCATCGGGTCTTCTTGCTATTTTTCTTCTTGGGACTGTGTTTCTCTGCTGCCACCTTGACGGTATTGGCTACTTCTGTCCTCAGCACTTGCGAGCTTTTGTCTTCCAGCTCTAATACATTAGTATGCGTAGTCCGAGGGTATGAATTCAAGGTCGTATCTGCTAGATGGAATAGTTTTTGCTACTTTCTTCAGTTCTTCAGTTTCAGCCGAAATGTAGCAATTAGGAGCTCATGGTATGATTCGCAGTCAACTCCAGATCTTATTGCAGCTGAATAGATCGCACTCTTCCACCTCTGAATACAAAATATGTAATCAATTTGATTCCGGGTTCTGCCGTCCGCTGAAGTCCAAGTATATAGGTCTCGTTTTGGTAGCTGAACGAATTATCTCGGAAGAACTCTGGGTCTCTGTTCTGACTCATTTGCTGTACCAAGACCAAATTTTCCTGTCATACCATCTACAATTGATTTCCTACTTTTGCACTCCAGTGTCCGGCTATGAAGACGAACTCCTCTTTTGGTGTCGATGCAGTAATTCTTGTAAGTATCCATAGTACTGGTCAATAGTTTCCTTTTCAGCATCTGTGGTTGGGGCATAAACTGGAATTACTGTGATGTTGAGGGGCTGAGCTTGAAGACTGATAGACACTATTTTATCATTTTTGTAGTTGCATCCCATTACAGCTTTACCCACTCTATTACTAACTATAAAGTCCACAGCATTACTTCTGTTGTTCTCATGTCCAGTTCTCATGTCTCCCATACCAGTCCACCTAATTTCACTTATTCCCAATATGTCGAAGTTAATTCTCCCCATTTCTCTTTTAACCACGTCTAATTTTCCCTGATACATGGATCTTACATTCCATGACCCTATGCCTTGCTTCTACTTGCAGCATCTTATTCTTCCTAGAGCTTCTCTCAACCTGGTTTCCCGCGGAGATCCAGTGGGGGAATTTGAATCTACGGAACATTTTGAGCTGAGCGAAGCCATGGGGTTTTCTAGGGATACTTTCAGTGGTGGTTTCTCGTTGCCATCCAAACTGTTCCTCATATTTATAAACGATTTACAACACAATCTGAGTAGCTAGCTTAGACTGTTCGCGTATGATAGTGTCACTTATCGGTTATTAAACTCACAAGAAGATCAAAAATAACAGCAAAATCATTTAGATAATATATCTGCAAGGTGTAAGAAAGTGAAATTAACCCTGAATAATGAGAAGTGTGAAGTCAGCTGTGTGACCACTAAAATATAACCGTTAAACTTCATTATTGGGAAACGCCGTGTGATTATGCAACTGGTGTGTCCGTTGTGTTGCACGGTCTGCCGGTCGTCCAGGGGCGACCTGAGGCCATCAGAAAAGTAACACTGTGCCGAAAACGAGCGCAGTTGTCTAGAAAAAGGCGTCTGCTTTGAGGTCCTTAGACATTCTTTAAAAAATGTGAGTGTATAAATGGCCGATTAATCATTATTAAAATTTCAAGTTAATGACCAACTCCGTTCGGTTTTTGACGAAATGTTCAAATATATGTAAATCCAAAGGACCATAAACACTGAACTAACCTGTTCCTTAACTTACAAACTATTCATACCACATAAAGTAACTTACGCTAAAGACGGCACACAATCCAACATGCTCTAGAAGTTTAATCCGCTGAAGCTATGTCCACTTGTAAGTCATCGCTGAGTCCCTCTCGTAGTGACTCAGTTATTCTTTGTCGCCTGCATATAGGCCATACCTAGATAAAGCTTGGCCACTTTCTTCGTCGAGAGGACTGGAGAAACATCCGCTGTGACGCTTTCTTCACTGTCCACTTTTGGCCACCTAGAGGCAGTCCTAAATTATACCCGCTGCGCTTCCGTAATTGATGACGTAGAATGTTTGGATGACTCTGTTTTATGTTTTATGCCCGCTGCAGGCTTTTATGATTCTGTTTAGTGGTGGGTTCCTTAGCCTGAACTCTCTGGCCCACCCTCCCTCCATCAGTATTAATCAGTTGCCACTTCTGTGTTGTATGTCCTACTGTTGACTGGAGGCTTTTAGTATGTGCAGGAAGGCCGCTACATCCTTTATTATCTTACTTAACGGCCAGCCACGGTACGGTCTCGCACTTTCTCCTTTTCTATTGTCAATGTAGCTTTCTTTTACTGTGACATATTAGTTAGCGCAGGGTGTGATGGACAAGAAATATAGTCCCAGTCAAAATTCCAACAACAACGACAAGCCAAAACCCAGAGGAAGCGCAGTTCAGTCCCAGGCGAGAGGCTTATAATAAATTCCACAGCGAAATCCTGTCACGTAATTTGATAGAGAATCCTAAGGAATTGTGGTCGTGTACCAACTATACTAGCAATGAAGCATTATCAATACCTTCATTACACGATATTAACAATGATGCTACTGATGACAGTTCGGCTAGAGCAGAATTGTTTAACAAAGTCCTCCAAAATTTCCTCACCAAAGAAGGCGAAGCAAATACTCGAAAATTCGTAACCAAGAATAACTGCCAGCATGCGTAATTTAGATGTTAATACCCTTGATGCATTGAAGCAACTGAGATCACTTAACAAAAGTAAGTCCGATTGTACACCGATTTGTTTCCGCGCAGAGATGCGACAGCCTTATACCTTGTGATCATTTACAACCGCTCGCTCAGCGAACGTTTCGTACACGAAAACTGTGAAGTTGCTAAGGTTAACGAAAGGCAACAGGAGTGATCCACAATATTACAGGCCTATATCATTGACGTCTGCCTGCAGCAGGATTATAGAATATATATCTTCCAGACTTCCACAGATATTAAGAATTACATCGAAGAGAACAACTGATTGACTCATAGTCAATATGGATTGAGCAAGTATCATTCCTGTGAAACAAAGCTGGCTCTTTATTCACATTATGTGATGAAAGCTGTCGACAAGCGATGTAAATAGATTTCCAGAAGGCTTTCGATACTGTACCTCACAAGTGTCTCCTAATGATACTGCGTGCTTATGGAATATCGTCATAGTTGTACGATTGGATTCGTGACTTACAGTAAGTTGTAACTGACGTAGAACAGAACAGAAGTGATATCTAGCAATCCCAGGGAATAAGACCCTTACTGATCCTTATTTTTATAAACGATTTATGACACAATATGAGTAGCTTGCTTAGACTGTTCGCAGTGGTACTGTCACTTATCGGTTTGTAAAGTCACAAGAACATCAAAAGCAACTGGAAAATGATTAAGATAAGATATATTCAAGATGTGAAAAAATGGAAATTAACCCAGAATAATGAAAAATGTGAAGTCATCCGTATGACCACTATAAGAGAACTGTTAAACTTCATTATTCGGAAACGCCGTGTGATAATGCAACTGGTGTATCCGATGTGTTGCACGGTCTGCCAGTCGTCCAGGGGCGACCAAAGGCCAGCAGGAAGTAATACTGTGCCGAAAACGTGCACAGTTGTCTAGAAAAAGACGTCTGCTTTGTGGTCCTTAGATATTCTTAAAAAAAAAAGAAAAAAAAAGGAAAAGAAGTACTGCAGAAATGGTGAATAAATCATTATTTACATTTAATAAAAATATCTAGTCAAGTTAATGACCAATACGGTTTGGTTTTTGATGAAATGTTCAAATATATGGAAACCCAATGGGACAAAACACTAAATTAATCGATTCCTTACCTTACAAACTATTTATACTACACAAAGTAACTTACGCTAAAGACAACACACACACACACACGTCCACGAGAAAGAATTTCTTTCCTCCGACGGGTGCGACCGCGCAATCAACAATATGGTGCCCCAGGAAACGCGGATATCCGTTATAATATCTACACCAGAATGTCGGATTTAACGCATTTATTCCAAATGTATGTTGTCGTCATTGTTTTCTGACACTCGACACTCAGACATTAGCTTGGTGGCAGGTGGACACTCCACATGATTGACTTTCATCGACAGACTGTCACATGGGTGGCGGCCGATGATAATGGCAACAACACACGGTGCTCAAATGGTCTTTACGTCCACAGAGAGAGCCTGATGGCCACCAGTTCGGTCTATTGTCTCGGTCGTGTTTCGTGAAGCAGTCCAGACAATAGAAGAGCTTGAGATCCGGCTGAGATGGTGAAAGGCAGAGTGCTCCAAAGGATCGGGCGATGGCAGGGGTACTTCGGCAGGGCCGTAGTTCCACGGAGGGTGATTTCGTCCTATTCGATTAGTATGGCGGAGGCAATCGACCAGACGCCGTGACGTCATCAGACACTGCATATTACGTAAAGTCCTGCGGCAGGCTCTGATAACAGAGAGTTGCCACCTCGGTGCATTACTCCAATCAGGGGTCCGTTACAGGTGTCGATTTAAACTTAAATACCAGGCCGATAACTTGTAATATCGTCCAGTTTCAAGATGTCTTGACGATAGGAAGTGACAGGAGCGACCTTGTTAAGTTGATCCAAGACTATGTCATCGACGTAAGATTCCTTTGATATCCAAGTTGTCAACTGACAACGCCAGGTCAATCCCTGGTGTTGCGCCACCAATTGTCTACGTATAACCAGGCTTCTTGCGGAATTGGTTGAACTCAACTCGTGGTGCTAAATCATAAAACTGACGATGGTAGTAAGAAGCAATGAGTGCACGTCATGCAATTCTTGTACCAGCTGTTGTTGCATTGCCACAAAGTGTTTGAATAGGTCATGTCGGAGTTTCTAGAGCGCAATACTTATCTGTGTTGCCATCACGCAGTGCATGAAGAATCTCTAAACTCCACACCACGTGTGATGTTACCGAAGAAGTTCAGTTATTAACAACTCTGCAGAAATGATATTGCACGTAAGAGATACAGAGAGTGTCCTCATATAAAATACTTTCCAGGTGTGACTCACTCTAAGTATATTTCTTAGAGCCAAGTTTCCCCTGCGGCTTTGGGCGCTAGAATATCTCGAGGTATTCCAACCCATCGTAAGAATAGACTGAAAAGGATCTTCAAATTTTTCGGCAATAAATAGTCTACATCCTATGTTGGTTTCACCTCTGTATTTCCAAAATGATTCAAAAGTGGGCTCTTTCGTAGAAGAGACGATTCCCCTCTGAATTTACTGTGAAAAAAATGTTAGGTATCCATAAATAAAAGACTTTATAACTCTATTCTGCATCCTTCCATTGGGCAAGGACACCTAATGTGGAGCTCATTTTACGTCCATTGTGCATCGTCACCTCCTGCACTCACTATCTAAGTGATCTTCTTAGAGCTCAATATCCATTACAGTGATGAGTCCATTGTGGTGGGGTTGTCATGTACCTTCCTGGTCGTAGCTGCCTGACAACAGCTGTATCGCATTGCTCATGCTTCAGCTGCGAATTATTCATGCACACTAATGAGTAGATGCCCATCTACCATCAGGACTCCCAGCAATGGTCGTCCCGGAGAAGTTTTATAGGTACCTTACTGTTTTCATAAAGGATTTAAGACACAATATGTGTCTACCTAGGGTAGACTGTTAGCGGATTATACTCTCACTTATCGGTTAGTAAAGTCACAAGAAGATCAAAAGCAAATGCAAAATAATTTACGTAAGATATCTGCAAGGTACAAAAAATGGAAATTAACCCACAATAATGAGAAGTGTGAAGTCATCCACATGACCACTAAAGGAAAAACGTTAAACTTTATTATTCGGAAACGCCGTGTGCTTATGCAACTGGTGTACCCTATGTGTTGTGCGGTCTGCCGGTCGTCCAGGGGCACCCAGAGGCCAGCTGAAAAGTAATACTGGGCCGAAAACGTGCACAGTTGTCTAAAGGCGTCTGCTTTGCGGTACTTAGATATTCTTTAAAAAATGTGACTACATAAATGGTGGATAAATCATTATTTACATTTAGTAAAAAAATTCTAGTCAAGGTAATAACCAATTCCGTTCGATTTTTGACGTAATGTTCAAATATACGTAAACCCAAAGGGCCCAAAACATTGAACTATTCGGTTCCTTAACTTACAAACTATTGGTACCACATAAAGTAACTTACGGTAAAGACAACACACACACACACGCGCGCGTCCGCGAGAAAGAATTTCTTTCCTCCGACGGATGCGGCCGCGCAATCAACATGGAGCTACAGGAAACGCCGCCATTTATCGTAATATCTACACCAGAGTGTCGGATTTAACGCATGTATTAAAAATTTATATTTTCGTCATTGTTTCCTGAATAATGTTATGGCGGCCTCGGTTGTTTATCACCTCCAAGCGGAGTGAGTTGTAAACTGCACCCGCAGTGGGCATCCATTATTTCGACATTCAGTCATTAGCTTGGTGACAGGTGGACAGCACATGATTGACTTCCATCGACAGACTGTCATTGGTGGAAGCCTATCATCTTTGGAACGGCACACGGAGCTCAAAAGGTCATTACGTCCACAGAGATAGCGTAATGCCCAGCAGTTCGGTCCGTTGTCTCTGTCGTGTTTTGTGTAGCAGTCCAGACAATAGAGGAGCATGAGATCCGGCGAGAGACACGTTGGCAGGGCCGTTGTTTCACGGAGAGCGATTTCGTCCTATTCGATTAGCATGACAGAGGCAGCCCACCCGAGCGCCGTGACGTCATCAAACACAGCAAATGTCGTAAAAATCCGCGGCGACCCATGATAACAGAGACCTGCCACCTCTGCGCATGACTCCAATCAGAGGTCCGCAACAGGTGTCGATTTAAACTTAAAAACCAGGATGATAACTTACTGGAGCGTCCAGTTTTAAGATGTCTAGACGATAGAAAGCGTCACTAGCAGCTTGGAAAAGTTGGTCTAGGAAAATGTCGTCGGCATATGATTTCTTTGATATGCCAGTTGTGGACTGACAACTCCAGGTCAATCCCTGGTTTCCGCCGCCTACTGTCGACATCTGACCAGGATTCTGGCGGCATTGGTTGAACTCAACTCGCGCTGACAAAACTTGAAAGTGACGACGGTAGTAACAAGCAATGATGAGCAAGTCATGCAATTTTTATACCAGCTGCTGTTGCATAGCCGCAAAGTGCTTGAATAGATCATGTATGGGTTTCTAGAGCACAATGCTCATCTCAGTGTTGCCCATCACGCATTGAATGACAAAGCACTAAACACGTCACCACTTGTGATGTTACCGAAGAAGTTCAGTTCTGAAAAACTCTACAGGAGTCGACTTGCACGCAAGAGATACAGAGAGAGTCAGATAAAATTCGTTCCAGGAGTCACTAACTCTATTTCTTAGGTAGCTCATGTTTGCCCTGCGGGTTTGGGCGCTAGAATAGCCCCTAGGTATTCCAGACCATTGTAATAAAAGACTCAAAAGTCTTCAATTTTTTCGGCAATAAATATTCTACATCCTGTGTTGGTTTCACCTCTGTATTTCCAAAATGATTCAGAAGTGTAGGCTACCTGGGGAAAGAGACGTATTGTGGAGTATCGTGTATTTATGTACAAAAAATAAATAAAAAAATAAAAATAAAAATAAATAAAAAAATAATGGAATGAATTTATAACAGCATTCTGTATCCTTCCATTGGGCAAGGACATCTAATGTGGATCTCATATTACGTCCTTTGTGCATCGTCCCCTCCTGCACCCACTATCTAAATGGTCTTCATAGAGCCCATTATCCACAGTCCATTGTGGTGGGGTAGTCATGTACCCTCCTAGTCGTAGCTGCCTGACAACACTGGGATCGCAAGGCTCATGTTTCAGCTGCGAATTTTTCATGCTCGCCAAGGAGTAGACATACCTAGGGCATCAGGACTCCCAACAATGGTCTTCCTGGAGAAGTGTAATAGGGCTCCTACTGTTCCTTAATTTGATAAACGGTTTACGACACAATTTGAGTAGCTAGCTAAGACTGTTCGCGGTTGATACTGTCACTTATCAGTTGGTAAAGTCACAAGAAGATCAAAAGCAACTGCTAAATAATTAAGGTATCTGCAAGGTGAAAAATTGGAAATTAACCCAGAATAATGAGAAGTGTGAAGGCATCCACATAACCACTGAACGAAAACCGTTAAACTTCATTATCGGAAACGCCGTGTGGTTATGCATCTGGTGTACCCTATATGTTGTGCGGCCTGCCGGGCGTCCAGGGCCGACTAGAGGCCAGCAGGAAACTAATACTGTGCCAAAAACATACACAGTTGTCTAGAAACAGGCGTCTGCTTTGTCGACCTTAGATATTCTTTAAAAAAAAAAAGTGACTGCAGAAATGGTGGATAAATCATTATTACGGTAAACACAACACACACATACACGTTCCGCGAGAAAGAATTTCTTTCTTCCGACGGGTGCGGCTGCTCAATCGATAACATGGTGCCCCAGGAAACGCGGCCATTCGTCATAATATCTACACCAGAATGTCGTATTTAACACATTTATTAAAATATATTTTTTGTGATTCTTTTCTGATTACTGTTATGGCGGCCTCAGTTCTTGACACAATGGCGGCTTTGAGAACATGCATGTTTCTATGAAATTGATTGAGAAGTTGCGAATACAACTGTACAATTAATTTGATATAGGTGAACTTTTAATATTAAAATAGTTGTGGAAGGGGTGATCCTTCAGCATGCATGCATACATGTATAAATTTTCCTCTGCAAAGTTATTCCTGGATTAAACCACTTATTATGATCGTACGTACATATTTCACCTTACTTTAACGTCTCTCTAGTGATCACGATCACATTCTGATTTTTTTTTTTGTTAAAAAGTAATTGTTTATGAACAATTTACACGCTTTACTCAACACCACAAACCATAGTCTATAACAATTTCATTATATCAAAGTGATTCATTTTCTTTCTTTAGTTCTTTACGTTCTGTGCACGGTACATTGACAGACTAGAAATACAAGGTTTACGCAAATACTTGGAAGTACAATGGATAGCAGTGGGAGAGCTTACAATAAATTCGAGACGTTTTTACGCACATTTGATAATCTTTGTATATAAATTTTACTGTCCGTGTGTTTGTGGGTTTCT
The DNA here is from genome assembly GCA_026315105.1 of Locusta migratoria. Taxonomy (NCBI): domain Eukaryota; kingdom Metazoa; phylum Arthropoda; class Insecta; order Orthoptera; family Acrididae; genus Locusta; species Locusta migratoria. The sequence goes on from CM048749.1 coordinate 408,610,422, forward strand.
GTGTTCGTGTGGCCGTATTGCATACAAATCTATAGTTTTATTCCAATATTGATGAAATTTTGCACAATGGAACTTCAAATAAAGAGAACGGTCGCCGTAAATTTACGATTCAAGTACAACAAGTAGTTCAGGTCATGCCATCAGAGACAGCTGTAATGCTACGTAGGGTTACCGTAGGTCGCGGCCACGGGAACACCAACCTACGAGCTTACACATCACAGGGTGGCGACTCACGAGTCACTGCGTTGCCTGCAGCAATCTACATACACGTAGCTGCCTTTTAACTGTATTCAAATCACCGACTTCTTTAATTTGCAGAATTTTACTTTATTTTTATGCGAAATTTGTTTACCGAAGTATAAATCATTGATGGTTACATGTGTTCTGCTTTCAGTTGGACAAAGTGAAATGATGGTACACTACAACTAACTTATTACGTGCCAGCCGCGGTGGAATAGCCGAGCGGTCTAAAGCGTCTCACCCGCGGTGCGCACGGTTGCTCGCCGTGGAGGTTCGAGTCCTCCCTGGGGCATGGGTGTGTGTGTTTGTCCTTAGGTTAGTTTACGTCGGTTTAAGTAGTTTGTAAGCTACGAACTGATGACCACGCAGTTTGGTCCGATAGATTTACAAACATTGGAACATTTTGAACATTACGTGTCAGATGCGATGAAGTGTATTTAAGTAAATTTCGCTATTTCAATTAGGCCCACTATCCAAGTAAGTGCAGAAAATCAAGTACATGTGTACTAATTAAGGGTTTCGTCTTTTTCAAGATAAGAAGCTAACAAACAGATGGTTAACATATGTGAAAGGGGTAAACTTATCCACGATTACAAGGAACTACACCCACTTAACGGCTTCGAAGATAAAAATATGTACAAACAAATGATGAGAACTGTCTTTTATCCAAAACAGTCCCAATTTTCCACAACAAAAAATGAGTAAAACCTTTCGATTAGAGACCAGAAAGTGCAATTTCAACAATTTTGAAAATTATGCTCTTATGATGTAGTCAGTAGCGCACGTGAGGTGTGAAATTTAAATTTATTATTACATTGCTTTTCTATGTTATTGTTGCTGCTGTGGCCTTCAGTCCGGAGATTGCTTTGATTAAGCTCTACACCTTACTCTATCCTGAGCAAGTCTCTTCATCTCATCAGACCGGCAACTTACAATTGTCTGATTCTGCTATCCATGTCTTGGCTTACCTCTGCGATTTTTACCCCACACACTTCTCTCCAACGCTAAATTCACGGTTCCTTGATATCGAAGAATGTGTCGTATCAATCGATCACTTCCTTTAGTCAACGTATGCCAGAAATTCCTTTTCTCCACAATTCTGTTCAGGACATTCTCATTAGTTATGCGATTCACCCACCTATCTTCGGCATTCTTTTCTAGCGCCACATTTCAAAAGCAGCTAGCCTTTTCCTGTCTACACTGTTTATCGAACATGTTCTACTTGCATACAAGGCAACACTACAATCAAATTCCTTCAAAATGGGCTTCCTTAGGCCTAAATTAATATTCTATTTTAACAAATTTCTCTTTTTCAAACGCGCGTTTCTTTCTATTGCCATTCTTCCCTCTATACTGCGGCCATCATGTTTTATTTTACGCTCAAGTAATAAAACTCATCTACCACCTTTATCGTTTCGTTACCGAATCTAATTCCTGAAGCATAGACTGATTCTCTTAGTCTGCACCAATACCGTTGTTTTGCTAATGGTCATCTTATACACACCTTTCAATACGCTGTCCATTCCGTTCAAATCTTCTTCCGGGTCCATTACCGTATTTGTCATCGGCAAAATGCAATGTTTTTATTTCTTTACCCTGAACTTTAATTCCTCCTCCAAATTTCACCTTGCTTTCCTTTCTCAATGTATAAACTGAATAACATTGGAGAAAGGCTACAACCCTGCCTTACTCCCTTCCCATTAACTGAATCCCTTTCTTCGCCTTCAACTCAGTTAACTGTTGTCTGGTCTTTGTACAAGTTGTAAAAAACCTTCTGTTCCCTATATTTTACTCCTGCTGATTTCATAATCTGAAAGAGTGAATTCGAATCAACGTTGTCAAAAGCATTCTCCAAATCTACAAAAGCTAGAAATGTTGGTTTGCCTTTCCATAATCTATCTTCTACGATGATTTGTAAGTTGGCTATTGCCTTCCGTATTCCTACAATTCTCCTGAATCCGAACTGATCTTCCCCAAGGTCGGCTTCTACCAACTATTCCATCGTCTTGTAAATAATTCGTGATAAAATTTTGCAACAGTCACTTGATAAACACATGGTTCTGTAATTTTCACACCTATCTGCAGCTACATTCTTTGTAATGGGGAATTTTACACTTTTCTTAAACTTTGAGTGGTATTTACACTGTCTCATACATCTTACGCACCAGGTGAAGTAGTTTTTCTCATGGGTGGCACTCCCAGAGACTTCTGTAAATCTGATAGAATGTCGTCCACTCCAGGGGCCTTGTTTAGACTTCGGTCTTTCAGTCCTCTTTAAAATTCTTCTTCCTCTTCCCTTCCTACAATACTGTCTCTAATTTCACTTCCTTTGTAGATCCCTATTATTTACTCTTTCCCTCTTTCGGCTTTCCCTTCTTTGCTGAGAAATGGTTTTCCAACTCCTGTAGGCGTTATCAGTAGGATGGAAGGGCCGAAGATAGCTAACTTTGAGAGATGAATAACAGTCAGTCACCCCCCCTCCTCCTCCATACACCCTTACTCCCATTTTGCGAGGCCTCCCCCTCCTCCTCCCCCTACTTCCCCTCCATAGAGTTCAAGGTCCTGGTCACCGACCTTACAAGTGTCGGTTGTGGCCCAGTGAACTCAAGTTAACGTTCTGGGAATCTAACCCGCGCCCTCCGACCTTGGAATCCACCCAGAGCGCGCGTGTTCCGAGTATTTTATATTACGTAGATCAATCGCTGTTTATGTAAATAATTGACTCCCCCTTCCATACAGAACCATAACTCTATTAAAAAAAATCTGATTTCTATCGCGCCATCGATCCCACGGCATCGCAAAAACGGTGGGCCGCAGGTGGGGGGGGTGACGTCATGTGTCGCATCCGGTCTAGGGCAGGACCACCTGGGCTGCAAGTATTTAATCAACAGACGCGCAGAGGAGCTGCGGAGGCACGCGCCCCTTACCGATCGGCCGCAAAAAAGCGACTCCCCTTGCTTGGCAGGTGAAAATGAAGTCAAGAGCACGCAGCTGGGGGGCGCCCACACGCACCGGACACACACACACACACACACACACACACACACCATCGACAACCATCGACAACATGAAATATGATCGCATAATCGCACTGTAATAAAGTTCATACTTTGAGATTAATTCCCGCACAGTCCTCCTATCAATGCTGCAACCCTTCTCACATCGGAGTTTTTCGTGACACGCTAGAAACAGTATCCCTCACTTAGAGAGAATTGTGATTTTTGTCATTCTTAGCGTCACCGAGGATTCCAATTTTTAAGAAACTATTATCTACACCAACCATTTATCTGGGAAAACAGCGAACACTTCGTCAAACGCGAGAGAAATTACTAACCTCTTTCAAAGTCATATGTCTCGAACTGCAGGACGCATCCATCAAGACATCCTAATGCGCTCGGCTATTCCGTCGCAGCACACGTTTTGCTTCGAGTCTTAAAAAATACGGTATCTTTCGATCAGAGTGTAGAACACGCCATGATTGCGTGTAGGAAGCAGTTCCTCCAAACGATTTATTACCGACTTCCATGACTAACAACACAACCCCTTCTTCATTACAGTTATTACTAAACTCTGACAGAACTTATTTTATGAGCTTTTCTATGTCTGGAAGATATATCTGCACACTAGTCAGTATTCGGATATTCTTATTAAGCCGGCAAACAATTTGCGAAAAACAACACAAATGCTCTGTATGGTATTTTTAGCTGAGACCACATTGATGGGATTGACACACACTACAGCGCTGCACTTTGTATTGCATATTCTCCGGAATTAGTTTAAACATATTGGATACTATTTGAAAATAGTCGTCATTCCAATATAAATATAGGCACTTAGAGCATTGAAAATGTGAGGTTCATAGAATTTTTAGTAAGGGCTAGACTTTTCTTCTTCCTCCAGCATTAGTTTGTATCCGCATTTATGGCAGCTGCTTTAACCATATATTCAGGATTCCGTTTCTTGGCTTCGATATCCCCCACCTCTATTAAAAAATAAGGCTTTTAAAGCACATTGTCAATGCAGACCAGATGGTTGGTGCGTGGTAGTAGTACTAAGGGGACGTATTCCGCTAGATATCTTCTCCTGCTTTAATATAGCTCTTCTGTCGGGATTTTAACTATTATTTTCTAAATAATGCAACTCTTATGGCAATTCTGCTCCAAACTAATACGGAATTTCTATATAGAATTTTTATGATTACAATTTGTTTTCAAAACGAGACATCATTCCGCTATAAATGTAGGCACATAGTAAATGTGGGATTCTTAGGATTTTTAGTAAGGGCAAGACTTGTGGAACGAACACGCTTTTCTAGGTGCCAGACCTAATTCTGCGATAACTGTTTCCGAGGGCATTGTGAGGAAAATGTTCTGGACTGGGAGAAATATGATTCTCCTGCTTTAATATTGCTCATCTGTGTTACACTTATATCGTCCTTGATGACGTCAGAATCTCCAAGTAATTTACACACACAGAAACAAACCTCAGAAAGAATTGGGATGCAATTTTGCAGCTAAACGTAGACACAATATAAATAAATTCGGTGTAATGCTACGGATGCGTACTCTAAGTATCGTCTGAGCAAAATAACTGTATCTCTTCGTATAGACGATGTTTGCAACAGCCCACGAACGTGCTATTCCATAGCTTTTAACTCCGCAAATGACTTCTCTGTAGGTAGATGGACAACACATTTGGTAACAAAGTATCTTTTCTTTTTGAGCAAATACAAACGAGAGTGCAACTTCACAAACACGTTTTTCGCGCGTCCTTTAATGTAGAATACAAACTGTGTTACGCTAATTTTGGCCATCACAGCGGTGCGTGATCATTCTCCCTGACTGTTTAATGTAAATGCAAATATTTTGACAGTAACAAGATCGTCAACGTTTCCCGACATGCCTACCAACCAGTAATACAAAATAGTCTACACCACGCTTCTTAAATATTGTTATTCCATAGGGTTTGAACTCCGCAAATATCGTCTACTGTAAATGCAAATATTTTATATGTTCCAGCCGTAGCTAGATTTCTCAACATATTCTGTTTAAAAACCATATGTAAACATGACTGTGACAGTTTCTCTCGATATGTGTGATAAACTTCACGGAAACGAACTCTTTGCTTGTTTTTAGTAACACCCATCTATATTTTTAACTTGTAGTTCAAATCCACACTGGAATCTACCATTTCCTTCCCCAACCAATATTTAGATAAGTACAAAGAAGGTACGTTCTCCAACCCCATATCGTATCCCTGCTTCTTTCGGTAAACTACCTCTTTTAAGGCTTTAACAACTAGTTCTGATGCTTTTGGCAACTCTTCGGGACGAGAACATTCGGGTAGTTTCATTTTACCTCTTATTTCCCGCATGACACAGCCGTGTGTACGCTGCCATTTCTTCTGATGCAGAACTGTAGAGTCTCCATATAGAACTTTAGGTTTGTAACTTTTGGAAACGAATTCTGGTTAAATAGTGTTATTCCATACGGGTTTGCACCTTAAAAACACATTTTCGTACGTCCCTTAATGAAATAAACGCAATCGTTTCCGTTAACTTCGGCGAGTACTCCAACACGTGACCATTCTCCCTTGCTGTTTACTGTAAATTTGATTATTTTATATTCCCCAGTCACAGCGAGTTTTGCATATAGTGTGTTTAAACAAATAAGTGGGTCGTGCTTGCGGATCTGCAATAGACTCCACTTTTTCCAAATGCAATTGGTATTCTTCCGTTACAGCAGTTCTCTTCGCCATATAATCCAGCTTCGTTTCTTGACGTTCATCTCCTCCATTTCCAGCCGTCTTTCCGGGCACATAGCACATTAACTGCACTTAGAGGAGTAATTTCTTTAATAGGAAAGGCTTAAAGCTTTTCGATAGCTTTAATCTTTCTTAGGACTTGAAGAGTAACACTGCTTGTAGGTACTAGACCTAATTCGAGGTGTCCACATCCGGCCGTAATGTGGAGAATAACAGCCTGTAATGGGAGAAATATGTTCCTCCTGTTTTAAAGTAGATCTTCTGCGTAATATTTATATCGTCCGTGCTGGAGTCAGTATTACGAATATCCACGTAATTTACAGGTAGACAATTGAAACTAAAAGCTGGCAAAGCATAATTTCTAAGCTTTTCTAGGTCTTTCGAGTCTGGAAGATTTACCTGTACACCAGGCATATATGTTTAAACAAAATATCACAGCGTTTTATCATTTTAAGCAATTTCACAAAATGCTCCTCGTTTTAAGACTACCTATACAACTGCCTACAGACATTTTTTAAAATAGTACCTGTTAGGTAATAAACGGGAAGTAGTTTAAACTTTATTGGAGTGCTAGTTAAGACTTTCAGGGTTTACTAGTTTAAACTTTTTGTTGCTTTTATAACATCCCGTATAGTTTTTAACTTTTAGCAAAAATTTACATCTATGTCTTGCATTTACGCCTCCGGCTATTAAATCGATAAGTACACGGAAGGTAACTTTCGAAATCCAATACCTTTTGATTTGTCTACATTTTTACCGCTTTAATAGAAACTAGAGTGAAGTGTAAGGATAGTATTTTACTCATGGGTGATTTCAACGCCAGGATAGGATATCGAACAGAAGGTTATGAAAAGGTTATGGATAAGTTTGGAGAGGATATGGAGACCAACAGGAACGGAAAAGAGGTCTTGGATTTTTGTTCCAGTATGGGCTTAGCTATCACAAACTCCTTCTTTAAGCATGAGGACATTTACTGCTATACATGGGAAGGAAGGGGAACCTGATGTGTCATTGACTATGTAATGACAGACCAGGAATTCAGGAAGACAGTCAAGGACACGCGTGTTTTCAGGGGGTTCTCCCATGATACTGATCATTATTTAATCTGCAGTGAAATTGGTTTTGTGAGGCCAAAAGAGCAGAAATTCAGGTCCATGTGTAGAAGGATAAGAGTGGAGTAGCTTCAAGACAAGGAAATTAGACACAAATACATAACAATGATCTCGGAAAGGTACCAGCCAGTTGTATGTAATGATTTACAGTCACAGGAAGAGGAATGGTCAAGGTACAGGGATACACTACACGAAGCAGCTTGAGAATGTTTTGGAACAGTATTGTGTAAAGGCAAGAAGGAGCAGACAGTTTGGTGGAATGACACAGTCAAGGCAGCCTGTAAAAAGAAAAAGAAGGCATATTAGATATCAGGCAGAAAGAGAAAGTTATGTTGAAGAAAGAAACAAAGTAGAACGGATAATTGGAGATTCCAAGCAGAAATCATCGAAAGACCTTGGAAATAAGCTAGAAATTTCTACGTCAAGCCGCGGGAAAACCATTTGGTGCGTGTAGTGGAACGGCGACAGGATAAACTGAAATGTACAATATCATTATTCATGTTGTTCATTAGTGTCTAATCATGAAATTATTCTAACACTAGAAAAAGTGTTATCAGTTGCTATGACGTTGTTGATTAGTCATTTACAGTTCCCTAGCAACACCAACTATCATAGAATAACCGTGTAAATTCTCTAGACTTCGTCCGAAGTGTCCCGCACAACATAAATTAAAATTTGTAGGAATAATTTGTAGGACAGTGACCGACCAGTTAAAAGCCATACCAATTGATGACTTCTAGCGCTGCTACCAAAAGTGGGAACGACGACTCCGCCGATGTGTAGCTGCCCAAGGAAACTACTTTCAAGGGGATAACATTGTTGTTTGAAAAAAATAGAACTTTGGTTGGTATGAAATCAGTCTCATTACTTTTCTCACAAACCCCGCTCGTACAAGAACCAATCAATATTTATAAAGTTCACTCTATGCTGCAAGTTCTCTTTGTTTATTTAGTAATAAATATTCTATCTTATTCTTGCTGTAGTTCATGAGAATTATTTTCGTCAACTAGGTATTAAGACACATATATAATTGTCTATCTCAGTAGGTACCAGCTACAAGAGGCCAACATCCATTTAACCTTGTAAAATAGTTTCAAATTTGATTAATACATTACTGTGGCATTCACAGCTAATAATGGCAGTAGCATGTACTACATTCGTTTAATAGCAACATCAGCTGACACCTTAACAACAAACATACCCATCTACGTAAGCTTATAATAAAAAAACTGGAATCAATCATTATTTTAAGTATGGTTACATTTACACTCTTTTATATACTTCTTAGAGGTTATTAGGGGAAAAACATCGCGTAATAGACAACTCCACATCGTCATTCAATATACAATATTCATGAAAGGAGATGAAGTGCCACGATAAAACCCTAACAGTAGAGAATACGTAAGCATGTTTCAAAAGTAGGGCGTCTTCCAAGCACCTTTACCATCATCATCCAAATAACATCTTACCTTTTCCCCTACCAGTGAGCACTTATGGCCCATATACAGCCTCACATACACTTTGATCGCTGAGTAAAAATAATACGAAGTGGACTTCCATGCAATATCATTACCCCTCATACCTTACTTATACGAGAGTATAAAATATATAAAAATCCTTCTTCTTTCTTCTAACAAAAGATATAAAACATAAATTACAAATATCGTGGGTATCTGTTCCTCTCTTTTATTGCAGATTACTAATACTGCACTTCATCAATTACTACTATCACTAGTTGCTAAGTAGCTGAACTAAAACAGAAAAATTAGTGCCACACTAAATAATTGCTGTGCATTAAGCCTCTTGGTTATTTTACTTAAATTAATTTCTTATGAAGATATCACTCATTGCATTAAATAAAATTAATTCTCGGATGATCTTAGTAGGCAGTATTACTGTTCACATATATTACTAAGAGGAAATTCCTTAAGTTAATTTTCAATCTTGCTTCATACACTGTTGAAATGCATATATACCAAATCGATAACTATGGATAGATACAAGAATCTCTCAAACAGAACTATAAATAAACATGATCGGTCATCTGAATAAATTAAGTTTTTAGTAACTACATTAATTGTAACAGGAATAATACTTGTAATTTAATTAAATAATCATCTCTCCTCACCCACATGGCTTTCTATTCCATGTAATCGACTTATATTATCTCCTTAATAGTTCTTACGGCGGGATTAAGAACAACTTGACCTCTTCAACGCTGTAAAGTCCCTTAATCATGCCTGTAGTAGGTTCTTTCAATAATATAGCCTTCTTGTGTGGTAATTTGTATAAGGCGCGGTTTCAGTGCCAATCGAAATATAATAAAACTTTCTTGTATGGTATTTTGTATAAGGCGTGGTTTAAGTGTCAATAGAAGTATTGTTTGTATCTTCCCCAACGTATAGAATAGTAACAGGTTATCTAATAGATCCAAGGTTAAACGTTGCTGTTCCCCTTGCGACCAATACCTTTCTTTAAATTGGTCGACAAAATCACTCCATCTACTAAATTCGTTCCTACGTAATACTGCATATTCATTGGCCTTGGCTTCTGAGTATCCGATAACAAACTGAAATTTTCCTGTCATCATTCCATCTAGCAGGCAAAAAATTCCTAAATGCTTTTACAAAAATCATTGGATGAACATCATTACCAGGTCTAAACGTAGGGAATTTATTAACAGTATTCGAGCTATTGGAATTACTAACCTCTTCTTACCATTCCACTGGAGCTAACATTTGATTGGATTTCGCCCTCGAAGATGGTATCGCGCTGATTTTGTTTATATCAGAACAGCTCTCTGCGTTATTTTTATTTTCAGTTACAAAAACAGTTCGAATATAATCTTTGATGGAAGTAGATGCACGATTATCAAAGTTAATATTGTCTTGGGTAGTATTCATCTGAGATAACTGCTTTGTCAGCTCTTGTATACGCATTTCTGTTTGTGACAATCGACTCATCAATTCAGGATTTTCCTCTCTGTCAAAAGATGCAGGCGCAGCCTCTTGTATTTTTATATAATCTTTGACTGCTTGGAAATCACTTTGCATCTCAGAAACTAACTCTTTAAAGTGTTCGATTTCAGATTCTGCTTTATCGGTTCTTCGTTACAAAGCAATTAACTCAGTATTTTCTATTAAAGGTTTCTACAGTTTCTGCAGAAATTTCTTTGACATATTCGACAATATCATTACGAATATCGTCTACTTTTTCAGTCATTTCATTACGTAAAACTCGGTTGTTCTTTTCTGTCTCGTCAATAACGATAACGTTAATAGTGTCTAGTCTTTCTTTTAAGTATTCGAGATCATTACGCATTTGCGCCTTTTCCTCTCGAGATTAGCGTATGTGAACGTATAGCCGGTTTGTAAGGTTCGCTAACTGTTCTTGTGTTTCAGCTTCGGAATTTTCTAATTTTTCGGATAGCTGTTTGTCTAGCTCAGCAATCGACTCATCAATAGATTGTTTCACTGAATCGATGGATTGTTTTAACCTACCACTTTGTTCCTCACTAGCTAACTTTATAGATTGTTCAGTAAATTGCTTTACCGACTCTATAGATTGTCGTAACTTATCACTCGGTTCATCACTAAAACGATCTAAAAGTTTCTTAAACATCCTCATCATTGATCTAGTTTGCCTATCATCATAGTTTGTTCTGAATCTGACAGTTCACTTTCTGACATTTTATCGTATTAAATAATAAACTACTAGGACACAATTAACACTTCCCTATTATCACAACACAAACACTTGACACTTTAAAATAGGCTCGCCGTTTTGTATTATTATTTTACAAATGAATGTGTGTGTCTAATTATTAACTGTCGTGAGGACAGCTGATGTGATGGCTCCGCTGGAAAAGTGTGGGTGGAATCTCAGCAGGCGATAGTACGCTGACTGGAACGTCGTAGGCTGATCAAGCCGGTCTTGTAGCTGTAGACTGCAGTGATACAATCCGTTGTCCACCTAGCTAAACGACGTAACTCACTCGTTACGTTGTTGCACTGCTTAATTGATATTATCAAGTTCAACAGTTAACGTTGCGTAGCGGACCGTAATTTTGCTGTATCTGAATTTTTTTTTCTTTTCTTTTTTTTTTCTTTTTCTTTTTATTAGTACGTTCGAATCAGTTTAAACTGATCAGAATGTGAGATGAGTATCTATTTTTTCAAGGCTTCTAATGTGTGTCCCAAAAGATTGCTGTATTTCCTCTGTTCCGTCATTGCTATATCGACAATCAAAGATCTCATATCACTAAATTTTTGTGTAGAGCTAATCGACATTTAACAAGCGAAATATTTTTTTAAATAGTCCATTAAATAGTTCCTTTCGATTAAATCAATGATTAATGTCCGTCAAGTTTACGTAAGTTAAGTTTTCTATGATGCAAATACGTAATTTCATTTAATCAGAGATTATAGCTTGCCCTTCCATTAATAACGTTACCTCTAGAACGCAATGTCATTCAGTTCGCATATTCAGAATTAAAATTAATAACATCCTTTTCTGTTGAATGTTGTTGTTATTGTTATGGTCTTCAGTCCGGAGACTGGTTTGATGCAGCTCTCCACCCTACTCTATCCTGAGCAAGCCTTTTCATCTCCTCGTAAGAACAGCAACCCACATCCACTTGAATCTGCTTACTATACGCGTCTCTTGGTCTCCCTCTGCGATTTTTACCCCACACACTTCCCTCCAATGCTAAATTTACGATTCCCCGATGTCTAAGAATGTGTCCTACCAAGCGATCCCTTCTTTTAGTCAGGGTATGCCAAAAATTCCTTCGCTCACCAATTCTGTTCAGTACCTCTTCATTAGTTATGTGATCTACCCACCTAATCTTCAGCATTCTTCTGTAGCACCACATTTCAAAAGCCTCTATTCTCTTCCTGTCAGCACTGCTTATCGTCCATGTTTCACTCCCATACAAGGCAACACTCCACACAAATGCCTTCAGAAAAGACTTCCTTACCCTTAAATTAATATTCGATGTTAGCAAATTTCTCTTTTTCAAAAATGCTTTTCTTCCCATTGCCATTCTGCATTTTATATCCTCTGTACTGCGACCATCGCATGTTATTTTACTACCCAAGTAACAAAACTAATCTACCACCTTCATTGTTTCGTTACCTAATCTAATTCCTTCAGCATCGCCTGATTTTCCAAGACCGCATTCCATTATTTTTGTTTTGCTCTTGTTAATGTTCATTTTATATGCTCTGTTCAACACGCTTTCCATTCCATTCAACTGCTCTTCCAGATCCTTCGCTGTCTCTGACAGAATTACAATGTCATCAGCAAAACGCAATGTCTTTATTTCTTCCCCCTGAACTTTAATCCCTATTCCAAATTTTTCCTTGCTTTCCTTCACCGCCTGCTCGATGTACAAATTGAATAACATTGGAGAAAGGCTACAACCCTGTCTTACTCCCTTCCCAACTGATGCTTCACTTTCATGCCCTTCGAGTCTAATAACTGCGGTCTGACTTTTGTACAAGTTGTAAATAACTCTCCTTTCCCTGTATTTTACCCCTGCTGACTTCAGAATTTGAAAGAGTGTATTCCAGTCAACATTGTCAAAAGCTTTCTCCAAATCTACAAAAGCTAAAAATGTTGGTTTGCCTTTCCTTAATCTGTCTTCTAAGATTAGACGTAAAGTGAGTATTGCCTCCCGGGTTCCTACGTTCCTCCTGAATCCAAACTGATCTTCCCCGAGGTCAGCTTCTACCAGCTTTTCCATTCTCCTGTAGATAATTCGTGTTAAAATTTTGCAACCATGACTTATCAAACTGATGGTTCTGTAATTTTCACACCTGTCTGCGCCTGATTTTTTTGGAATGGGGATTATTACATTTTTCTTAAAGTCTGAGGGCATTTCGCCTGTCTCATACATCCTACACACCAGTTCAAATAGTCTTGTCATGGCTGGCTCTCCCAGAGACTTTAGTAGCTCTGAGGGTATTTCATCTACTCCTGGGGCCTTGTTCCGACCTAGGTCTTTCAAGGCTCTGTCAAATTCATCTCTCAGTATAGTATCTCCTATTTCATCTTGATCGACTTCCTCTTCCCTTCCTACAACATCGTCTCTAAGTTCATTTCCTTTGTAGAGCTGCTCTATGTACTCTTTCCACCTTTCAGCTTTCGCTTCTATGCTGAGAACTGGTTTCCCATCTGAGTTCTTGATATTCGCAGAGTTGCTTTTCTTGTCCCCAAATGTCTCTTTTATTTTCCTGTAGGCATTATCTACTTTTCCCCTTGCTATACATTCTTCTACAGATTTACATTTGGCTTCTAGCCACTCCTGCTTAGCCATTTTGCACTTCCTGTCAATCTCATTTTTTAGACGTCGGTACTCCATTTTGCCTATTTCATTTACGGCATTTTTATATTTTCTCCTTTCATCAATTAAATTTAGTATTTCCTGTGATATCCAAGGATTTTTTGTAGGTCTTGCCTTTCTACCTATTTTGTCCTCCGCTGCCTTCACTATTTCATCTCTCAATGCTACCCATTCCTCTTCTACTGTTTTATTTCCCCCTGTTTCTGCCAATTGTTGCCTAAATCTCCCTCTGAAATTCTCCAGAACTTCAGTTTGCTTCAATTTATCTAAGTCTCCTTATTTTCCTACCTTTCTGCAGTTTTTTCAGTTTCAGCCTACAGTTCATGACTAACAAGTTATGGTCAGAGTCTATATCTGCCCCTGGGTATGTCCTGCAGTTTGTAACCTGGTTCCGGTACCTATGTCTTACCATTATAAAATCTATCTGATATCTTCCGGTGTCTCCTGGTCTCTTCCATGTATACAACCTTCTTTTGTGATTCTTAAACCACGTGTTTGTTACGATTAAATCATGTTCCGTGCAAAATTCTACCAGGCGACTTCCTCTTTCATTCCTCCTGCCCAGTCCATATTCACCTATTATTTTTCCTTCTCTTCCTTTTCCAACTACCGAATTCCAGTCTCCCATCACAATTAAGTTTTCCTCTCCCTTAACTGTCTGAATAATTTCCTTTAGCTCCTCATATATTTCTTCGATCTCCTCATCATCGGCAGAGCTAGTTGGCATATAAACCTGTACTACTGTTGTCGGTGTTGGCTTCGTATCTATCTTTACAATGATAATGCGATCACTGTGCTGGTCATAGTAGTTTACCCGCATTCCTATTTTCTTATTCATTATCAGTCCTACTCCTGTGATACCCCCAACTGATTTTGTATTTATAATCCTGTACTCACCTGACCAGAAATCCTGTTCATCCTGCCACCGAACTTCACTAATCCCCACTATATCTAACTTCAACCTATCCATTTCCCTTTTTAAATTTTCTAATTTTCCTACCCGATTAAGGGATCTAACATTCCACGCTCCGATCCGTAGAATGCCAGTATTGTCTTTCCTGATGACAACATCCTCCTGAGTAGTCCCCGCCCGGAGATCCGAATGGGGGACTATTTTACCTCCGGAATATTTTACCCGAGAGGATGCCATCATCATATGTTCATACAGTAGAGCTGCATGTCCTCGGGAAAGATAACGGCTGTAGTTTCCCCTTGCTTTCAGCCGTTCGCAGTAGCTGTGTGGCAAAGCCACATTAGCTGATGCTACAAGGCCAGCTCAGTCAATCATCCAGACTGTTGCCCCTGTAACTACTGAAAAGGCTGCTGCCCCTCTTCAGGAACCACACGTTTGTCTGGCCTCTCCACAGATACCCCTCCGCTGTGGTTGCACCTACGGTACGGCTATCTGCATCGTTGAGGCACGCAAGCCACCCCACCTCGGCAATGTCTGTGGTTCATGGGGGTGGTCTGTTGAATATTAACTTTAAAAATTATTACGTGCTGTTAATCTGCTAACATGTCTGTTCCTCTATCAATCGTTTCACTCCATAACACTGTCTTTTACGGGTTGTAACTTTTTCACCAAACCAGAGATGAAAGTAGAAATATATCTATCCCAGCCGTTAAATCACTTGTAAAATCCTGGCACCATTGAATCTAAATATTTACCAAGCCTATTTGAAATAAAACCAAGTCTGAAGATAGATTCTGGATTGTAACTAAATCCACAAACAAAAGTCAAATCCCACCAAAAGCATCTTTCACGAGTGTCCCATTTAACAACGTAATAATTTACGTGCAACGATCTTATCACAGACTTTCCATCACTAAATGTTGAATTAATTTTTACTTTAGCATGAAAACTTTCCAGTGTGATCCTCGCAAAATTCTTCATAAAACAAAATACAGACCCAGACACATTTTCCATTGAACACTCTTTCACAGTTTTTACTACTTTCGAAACAAATATGATTACAGTACCATTCAAAGGTCGGCAAAGAACTAACTCACTTTTTACAAATCAGATTGCACATACCCTTCATTGTTAAAAAATATATCATTGGCCACGGAAGAAACTCGGTGTTCCAGGTGTCTTCTTCCAACCAGAAGCCGCCGACCATGATGCAGTGAAGTCCGGTTGTGTTGACAGCTGCCGACGGCTACGAAGACGCCCTTCGCGGCTAAGATGCTGCCGTGCTGCTCATGAAACAGAAGAAAACAATTTTTTTTAAACAGAAATGTATGCAAAAACAATACTTACTACCTACATTAAAAGTCATAAAGTAATAAAGCAGTCAACAATCCGAAGATTGGTTTGAACACCACAGTGCTTTACTAGGCATGGTTCTGTTTGGAGGTGGTATGCCGTTGCCTTCCTCCGACCTTCGAACTGACTTACCCAGCCAGTTATATGGGGACCTACAGTTTAACGTGGGTTCCGAACCACGATACTATTCGGTATTTTTCACATGAGCAATAGTGCCAGAGGGGAAAGAAGTGGAAAGTGACAGATAAAAATCCTAGGACTTGGCAGGGATCGAACCCGCGACCTTTGGGTTTGCAGTCTGGCACTCCACCACTGTGCAACCGAGGGGCACTTAAAAGTCATATAAAACACGAAATAAACTCACCATGTATCGTTGACGCTGGAAAAGCCGGTAGTGACTTCTAAAATACGTTTCTGAATCACTACAAGACTGCGTCGTCAGCTACACCCCGGCGACAGCAACTCGGGACGCAGGCGCTGCTACTGATGGGTCTACTGGGCCTGTGAAATCAAAGAAAACGTGCCGAGATGTAGCAACAGCCTGCACCCCACTCGCCGCGACCTCTCGCTGAGAACAGCGGGACCGAACGCCAAGGCTGCCCCCGTAGACTGCGCTCGGGACCGGACTGCACCTTTAAGTTGCGTTCAGCCAGACGACGTCGCTGCGCGCAGATTCCGCCACACAGCAACGGCTCACACTCCCGCTTCAGTATCCGTGTGCTACACGTTCTTCAAAAGTCTTTTGAACTGGTCGCCAACATTATGTAGTGGAACGGTGACGATATAATTGCGATGGTTAATATAATTATTCATGCTTGTCTTTAGTCTAGGACGTTGCTAGGACGTTGTTGATTAGTTATTTACAGTTCCCTCGCAACACCAACTGTCTTAAGCTACCGTGTTAATTTTCTAGACTTCGTCTGAAGTGTCCCGCACCACAACATAAATTAAAATTTGTAGGAATAATTCCTTTACATCTACATACATACTCCGCAGTTCACCGTAAGGGGCGTGGCGGAGGGTACACTGTACCACTAATAGGCATTTTCTTTCCTATTCCACTCCCAAATTGAACGAGGAAAAAAAGAATGCCTCTATGCCTCCATATGAGCCCTAATTTGTCTTTGTGATCTTTACGCGAATTGTAAGTAGGCGGCAGCAAGATCGTACTACACTTAGCTTCAAATTCCGGCCTTCTAAATTTACTTAACAGAAATTCACGTAAAGAACGTCGTCTTTCTTCTAGCGATCCCCAATTGAGTTGCCGGAGCATTTCCGTGACACTCGCGCATTGGTCGTACCTACCGGTAACAAATCTAGCTGCTTGTCTCTGAACCGCTCTTATGTCTTCCTTTAAACTGATCTGCTGCGGGTCCCAAACACTTGAGCAATACTCAAGACGTGGTCGTACAAGCGTTTTATACGCGGTCTCCTTTACGGGTGAAGTACATCTTCCCAAAATTCTCCCAATAAACCGAAGTCGGCTATCTGCCTTACTCACAACTGTCCTTACATGTTCCATTTCATATCGCTCTGCAATGTTACGCCTAGATATTTGAACGACGCGACAGCATCAAGAAGTTCACTACTAATGCTGTATACGAACATTATGGGATTGTTTTTGCTACACATGCGCATCACCTTACATTTTTCTACATTGAGAGTAGCTGCCAATCTTCGCACCAATTAGAAATTTTGTCTAAGTCATCCTGTATGCTATTACAGTCAGTTACAGACGACACCCTCCCATACACCACAGCATCATCAGCAAACAGCCGCAAATTACAACTTATTCTGTCCATCAGATCATTTATATAGATAGAAAATAATAGCGGTCCTATCACACTCCCCTGGGGCACGCCTGACGATACACTCGTCTCTGATGAACACTCGCCGTCGAGAACAACGTACTGCGTTCTATTTCTTAGGAAGTCTTCCATCCAGTCACAAATCTGTGAACCTATTCCATAAGCTCGTATCTTCGTTAGCAGTCTGCAGTGTGGCACCGCGTCGTACCCCTTTTTTACCGCGTCGTACGCCTTTTTGAAATCGAGAAAAACACAATCCGCCTGTTGCCCTTCATCCATGGCTCGCAAGATGTCATGTGAGAAAAGAAGGAAATTTCAAGGAAATTTACCATATTCCAACTGAGAAAATGCTCCAAAATTCTACATGAAACTGATGTCAACGACATTGGCCTGTAATTGTGTGGGTCAGATCTCATTCCTTTCTTATAAACGGGGTCACCTGTGCTTTTTTCCAATCACTAGGAACTTTGTGCTGAATTAAAGATTCGCGATAAATGCAAGATAAGTAGGGGGGCAATGCCGCTGAATAGTCTTTGTAAAACCGAACTGGTATTCCGTCCGGACCAGCAGACGTTTTCCTATTTAGCTCTCTCAGCTGCTTCTCTACACCGGAAAGGTCTAGAATATTTCCATTGCGCGTGGGTTGCCGGTTTAACTGCTCAAGACAGTTTTCGGAGAATGTGTCCAAAAGTAGCTCGCAAGACTGCTTGTCTGTACCGCCTGAAATGTAACTAGCGAGGTCCCAATCTATACTCTTAGGTTGAAGTCTCCTCCGACTAATATTACATGGCCCGGATATCTATGCACTACCTGGTGTAGACTTTCTTTGAATGATTCTAAAACTGCTACAGCAGCACTGGAGAGCCGGTAAAAACACCCAACTATTAACTTTACTTCTTTTAGACCTGTTATGCGTGCCCAGATAACTTCACAGTTACTTTCAACCTCGATCTCAGTAGAAACAATATATTTGTCCACAGCGATGAACACTCCTCCTCCAGTTGTATCCGATCTATCCTTCCGATATACATTCCACGCTTCGCTCAATATTTCTGAACTTGCCACATTATGATTTAGCCAGCTTTCGGTGCTTAAAACTATCTGAGCGCAATAACTTCCATGCAGTGCGGCAAATTCGGGAACTTTGTTTCCAATACTCTGTATGCTTTAAATAATTCATCAAAAATAAATCAGGTTCTTGTACGAGAGGGGTATGAAAAATAGTCTATAGCCGTTACTAAAATTTTATCAAAATTAATCACAGGCACTTCTATTTGCAGTTCTTAACTCGTACTGAAAAAATATTAATAATCCACTGACATCTAAACACTGGTTTTCCACATTCACACTAAATACTATTATAATGTCACATTCTAAGCTAATCAGTAGTGATTCAATCAGATTTAAATTGTTTTCTGAAATAAGTCTAGATTCTTCACAAGAATCAAATTTCTCTTGCTATAAAATATTCTTGATCATAAATAAATCTTCATAAATGCAAGATATCTTTCAACATTAACAAATATTTATTCTTCTTCGCGTTAATACAGCGTCGGTTTAGCAAGTAACGTGGACATGGACAACTAGCTTGGACTGAATCTCAAACAAGACTAATTATAATTTTAATATTTTTTTTTCTTTTCTTCTTTGAAACGATTGAACACGAAAGTTACACCGCCACGTGTAGTTAATGCCTAATGTACACGAAAAAAATTGGAACAGGTGGATACCGAAGCCAAGAAACGTAAACTTGAATATACGGCTAAAGCAATTGTCATAAAAGACGAATACAAACTGTTGCTGGAAAAAGATATCGAAGCGAGGTTTAAATATTGTTTTAAACAGAAGGTGTTGAGAAATCTAGCTACGATTGGAAATTATAAAACTTTTTCATTTTCAGTACAAGTTATTTGCGGAGTTAGAACCCTATGGATTAACAATATTTAAGAAGCGTGGCGTGGACTATTTTGCATTACTGGTTGGTAGGCATGTCGGGAAAAGTTGACGATCTTGTTATTGTCAAAATATTTCCATTTACAGTAAACAGCCAGGGAGAATGATCACCCATCGGTGTGGTGGCTGAAATTAGCGGAACGTAGTTTGTATTCTACATTAAAGGACGCGCGAAAAACGTATTTGGATCTAACGACCGGTATGATTTTTTTCTTCTTCTCAAAGAAACACGTTCGTCGCCTGTTGCAAACATTGTCTATACGAAGAGATACATTTATTTTGCTCATACACCTTATGTGACAAACGATTTCGGAAACACGAACTGTTTTTAATAGTTCTTAAGGGTTGACTTGTTTGTAAATGTATGTGGGTTATACGACACTTAGAGTACACACCCGTAGCATTACACCGAATGTCTTTATATTGTCTCTATATTTAGCTGCAAAATTGCATCTCAATTCTTTCTAAGTTAGGGATACTGTTTATACCGCGTCACTAAAAACGCCGGTGTGAGAACGGTTGCGGTATTCATAGGCGCAACATGCAATGGTTTGTGTTCAAATGTTCAAATGTTTGTTAAGCTTATGGGACTTAACTACGGGGTCATCAGTCCCTAAACTTACAAACTACTTATGAACTACTTACGAACTAGGACGGCACAAATATCCATGCCCGAGGGGGGATTCGAACCCCCGACCGTAGTGGCCGTGCTGACCGTGACTGGAGCGCCTCAGTCACCTCGGCCACCGCGGCCGGCATTGGTATGTGTGTGTGTAAATTACGTGGAGATTCTTAATACTGACGATATAAGTATTACACAAAACAGCAATATGAAAGCAGGAGAATCATATTTCTCCCAGTCCAGAACAATTTCCTCACAATGCCCTCGGAAACAGTTATCGCAGAATGAGGTCTGGCACTTACAGAAACATGGTCGTTCCTTACTAAAACTCCTAAGAACACAACATTTACTGTGCACTATGTGCCTATATTTATAGCGGAATGATGTCTCGTTTTAAAAACAAATTGTAATAGTAAATATCTATAGAAAAATTCTGCACCAGTGTGGAGTAGAATTGCCTTAAGAGTTGCATTATTTAGAAAATAAAAGTTAAAATCCCGAGAGAAGAGCTGTATTAAAGCAGGAGAAGATATCTAGCGGAATAATTCCCCTTAGTACTACTACCACGCAGCAACCATCCGGGCTGCATTGACGATACTTTTTAAACCCATATTGGAAACAGAGGTGAGGGATATCGAAGCCATGTAATGGAATCTTGAATATATGGTTAAAGCAGTTGACATAAAAGGCGGATACAAACTAATGCTGGAGGAAGAAGAAAAGTTTAGCCCCTACTAAAAATCCTAAGAGCCTCATATTTTCAATGCTCTAAGTGCCTATTTTATATTGGAATGACGACAATGTTTAAAGAATTAAAAAATAAGCTGAGTGTTATTATAGCTCTAACAAGTACCTCTGTTTGAAATAGCATCCAAAATGTTTCGAGGATATGCAATATTTCTAAAGTGCAGCGCTGTACTGTGTGTCAATCCCATCAATGTCGTCTCAGCTAAAAAATACCTTAGAGAGCAGTTGTGATACTTTTTTGCAAATTGTTTGCTGGGTTAATAAGAATAACCGGATACTGACTGGTGTGCAGATA
Organism: Locusta migratoria; assembly: GCA_026315105.1. Classification (NCBI taxonomy): domain Eukaryota; kingdom Metazoa; phylum Arthropoda; class Insecta; order Orthoptera; family Acrididae; genus Locusta; species Locusta migratoria. The sequence continues at coordinate 408,631,574 of CM048749.1, forward strand.
TATCTTCCATACCTAGAAAAGTTTATAAATTATGTTCTGTCAGCGTTTAGTAATAACTGTAATGGAGAAGGGGTTGTATTGTTAGTCAAGGAAGTCGGTAACAAAATCGTTTGGTGGAACTGTTTCCTAGACGCAATCATGGCGTGTGCTGCGACGGAATAGCCGAGCGCTTTAGGACGTCTTGATGCGATGCGTGCGGCCTTTCGAGACATCTGACTTAGAAAGAGCTTAGTAATTTCTCGCGCGATTGACGAAGTGTTTGCTGTTTTCATGGATACTTCGTTGGTATAGATAACAGTTTCCTAAAAAATGGAATCCTCGTAATGATAAGAATGACGATGATCACAATTCTTTTTAAGTGAGGGATACTGTTTGTAGCGTGTCACGAAAAACTCCGGTGTGAGAAATGTTTCATCATTCATAGGGGGAACGCGCGGGAATTAATCTGAAAGTATGAACTTTATTACAGTGCGATTACGCGATCGTAATTCACCCCCATGAACCACAGACTTTGCCGAGGTGGGGTGGCTTGCGTGCCTCAACGATGCAGATAGCCGTACCGTAGGTGCAACCACAGCGGAGGGGTATCTGAGGAGAGGCCAGACAAACGTGTGGTTCCTGAAGAGGGGCAGCAGCCTTTTCAGTAGTTACAGGGGCAGCAGTCTGGATGATTGGCTGAGCTGACCTTGTAACATCAGCTAATGTGGCTTTGCCACACGGTTACTGCGAACGGCTGAAAGCAAGGGGAAACTACAGCCGTTACTTTTCCCGAGGACAGGCAGCTCTACTGTACGAACATATGATGATGGCATCCTCTCGGGTAAAATATTCCGGAGGTAAAATAGTCCCCCATTCGGATCTCCGGGCGGGGACTACTCAGGAGTATGTTGTTATCAGGAAAGACAATACTGGCTTTCAACGGATCGGAGCGTGGAATGTTAGATACCTTAATCGGGTAGGAAAATTAGAAATTTTAAAAAGGGAAATGGATAGGTTGAAGTTACATATAGTGGGGATTAGTGAAGTTCGGTGGTAGGATGAACAGGATTTCTGGTCAGGTGAGTACAGGATTATAAATACAAAATCAGTTGGGGGTATCACAGGAGTAGGACTGATAATGAATAAGAAAATAGGAATGCGGGGTAAACTACTATGACCAGCACAGTGATCGCATTATCATTGTCAAGATAGATACGAAGCCAACATCCACAACAGTAATACAGGTTTATATGCCAACTAGCTCAGCCGATGATGAGGAGATCGAAGAAATATATGAGGAGCTAGAGGAAATTTCAGACAGTTAAGGGAGAGGAAAACCTAATTGTGATGGGAGACTGGAATTCGGTAGTAGGAAAAGGAAGAGAAGGAAAAATAGTAGGTGAATATGGACTGGGCAGGAGGAATGAAAGAGGAAGTCGCCTGGTAGAATTTTGCACGGAACATGATTTAATCGTAACAAACACGTGGTTTAAGAATCACAAAAGAAGGTTGTATACGTGGAAGAGATCAGGAGACGCCGGAAGATATCAGATAGATTTTATAATGGTAAGACATAGATTCCGGAACCAGGTTATAAACTTCAAGACATACCCAGGGGCAGATATAGGCCCTGACCATAACTTGTTAGTCATGAACTGTAGGCTGAAGTTGAAAAAACTGCAGAAAGGTAGGAAAATAAGGAGATGTGACTTAGATAAATTGAAGCAAACTGAAGTTCTGGAGAATTTCAGAGGGAGATTTAGGCAACAATTGAAAGAAACAGGGGGAAATAAAACAGTAGAAGAGGAATGGGTAGCATTGAGAGATGAAATAGTGAAGGCAGCAGAGGACAAAACAGGTAGAAAGGCAAGACCTACAAAAAATCCTTGAATATCACAGGAAATACTAAATTTAATTGATGAAAGGAGAAAATATAAAAATGCAGTAAATGAAACAGGCAAAATGGAGTACAGACGACTAAAAAATGAGATTGACAGGAAGTGCAAAATGGCTAAGAAGGAGTGGCTAGAAGCCAAATGCAAATCTATAGAAGAATGTACAAGAAGGGGAAAAGTAGATACCACCTACAGGAAAATAAAAAAGACATTTGGGGGCAAGAAAAGCAACTACGAATATCAAGAACTCGGATGGGAAACCAGTTCTCAGCAAAGAAGGGAAAGCTGAAAGGTGGAAAGAGTACATAGAGCAATTCTACAAGGGAAATGAACTGAGAGACGATGTTGTAGGAAGGGAAGAGGAAGTAGATCAAGATGAAATAGTAGATACTATACTGAGAGATGAAATTGACAGAGCCTTGAAATACCTACGTCGGAACAAGGCCCCAGGAGTAGATGACATACCCTCAGAGCTATTAAAGTCTCTGGGAGAGCCAGCCATGACAGGACTATTTGAACTGGTGTGTAGGATGTATGAAACAGGCGAAATACCCTCAGACTTTAAGAAAAATGTAATAATCCCCATTCCAAAGAAATCAGGCGCAGACAGGTGTTAAAATTACAGAACCATCAGTTTGATAAGTCATGGTTGCAAAATTTTAACACGAATTATCTACAGGAGAATGGTAGAAGCTGACCTCGGGGAAGATCAGTTTGGATTCAGAAGGAACGTAGGAACCCGGGAGGCAATACTCACTTTACGTCTTATCTTAGAAGATAGATTAAGGAAAGGCAAACCTACATTTTTAGCTTTTGTAGATTTGGAGAAAGCTTTTGACAATGTTGACTGGAATACACTCTTTCAAATTCTGAAGTCAGCAGGGGTAAAATACAGGGAAAGGAGAGTTATTTACAACTTGTACAAAAGCCAGACCGCAGTTATTAGACTCGAAGGGCATGAAACGGAAGCATCAGTTGGGTAGGGAGTAAGACAGGGTTGTAGCCTTTCTCCGATGTTATTCAATTTGTACATCGAGCAGGCGGTGAAGGAAAGCAAGGAAAAATTTGGAATAGGGATTAAAGTACAGGGGGAAGAAATAAAAACATTGCGTTTTGCTGATGACATTGTAATTCTATCAGAGACAACATAGGACCTGGAAGAGCAGTTGAATGGAATGGACAGTGTGTTGAAGAGAGCGTATAAAATGAACATTAACAAGAGCAAAACAAAAATAATGGAATGCGGTCTTAGAAAATCAGGCGATGCTGAAAGAATTAGATTAGGTAACGAAACAATGAAGGTGGTAGATGAGTTTTGTTACTTGGGTAGTAAAATAACATGCGATGGTCGTAGTACAGAGGATACAAAATGCAGAATGGCAATGGGAAGAAAGGCATTTTTGAAAAAGAGAAATTTGCTAACATCGAATATTAATTCAAGTGTAAGAAAGTCTTTTCTGAAGGCATTTGTGTGGAGTGTTGCTTTGTACGGGAGTGAAACATGGACGATAAGCAGTGCGGAAAGGAAGAGAATAGAGGCTTTTGAAATGTGGTGTTACAGAAGAATACTGAAGATTAGGTGGGTAGATCGCATAACTAATGAAGAGGTACTGAACAGAATTGGTGAGAAAAGGAATTTTTGGCATACCCTGACTAAAAGAAGGGATCGCTTGGTAGGACACATTCTTAGACATCGGGGAATCGTAAATTTAGCATTGGAGGGAAGTGTGTGGGGTAAAAATCGCAGAGGGAGACCAAGAGACGCGTATAGTAAGCAGATTCAAATAGATGTGGGTTGTCGTTCTTATGAGGAGATGAAAAGGCTTGCTCAGGATGGAGTAGAGTGGAGAGCTGCATCAAACCAGTCTCCGGACTGAAAACCATAACAACAACAACAACAACAATTCACGTGCTGGATGGTTTGTGTGTGTGTGTGTGTGTGTGTGTGTGTGTGTGTTTGTGTGTGTGTGTCCGATACGTGAGGGCGTCCTCCAACCTCTACATCCGGCCTCGTGGTCTTGACTTAATTTTCACCTGACAAGCAAGGAGGAGTCGGCAGCCGGTTGCGCCACATCCGGCCGCTTTTTTGCGGCCGATCGCTAAGGGGCGCGTGCCTCCGCAGCTCCTCTGCGCGTCTGTTGATTAAATACTTGCAGCCCAGGTGGTCCTGCCCTAGACCGGATGCGACACATGACGTCACAGTTTTTGCGATGCCGTGGGTCCGATGGCGCGATAGAAATCAGATTTTTTTCTTAGAGTTATGGTTCTTTATGGAAGGGGTGTAAATTATCTACATAAACAGCTATGGCGCTGCTTGATATAAAATACTCAGAACACAAGCGCTGTGGGTGGATTTCAAGGTACTAGTACGCGGGTTCGATTTCCGGAACGTGACTTACGTGGTGGGACAGGTAGGGGTCTCGTAGTCAGCAAGTGGTTGGACGGAGGGGGGATATCATAGAAGTCATTAATCTTGTCAAATGTTATAATTCCGCGCTGCGGCGGGATTCCGAGGTCGGAGGTCTAGGGCCTTGTAAGGTCGGTGAACTTGACCTTGACGGAGGAGGACGGGGAGGAGGAGGGGAAGCCGTCCCAAAGAGAGCTATCTTCGGCCTAGAGGTGTGTGGAGGGGGTGAAAGCGTGTTATTCACTTCCCAAAGTGAGCAATCTTTGGCCATTCCCTCCTACTGGTATCTATTTTTCCCCTATTTATACATTCTTCTACAGGCTAGCATTTGGTTTTTAGTCGTTACTGCTTAGCCATTTCGCACTTCCAGTCAATCTCATGTCTTAGTCGTCTGTACTCCACTTTGTCTGTTTCATTTACTGCATTTTTATATATTTTCTTTTCATCAATTACATTTAGTATTTTCTAGTAAGCATGGAGGTCCAGGTTCTATTCCCATTCGCATCACAAATTTTAATTCAATGTTTTTCATTTATCAATATTTTCCTGTAATGTCCAAGGACTTTTTGTAGGTTTAGTTCAAAATGTTTATCCAGCTTAAGGTGTAAGAAAATTGCCTGTTTGAGGTCGTAAAATAATCTCAAAATTTAGAATGCGTAAGAAAATAATATAGTAGTAATAATTTTGTTATTGAATGTTGCAGCAAATCACAACTAATGGGTCGCAACAACACTTTCGCAGTGAAAGTTAAAATTTTGATTAAAAAGGAAGTGATATTAATTAACTTGAAACAGTCACTGTAGTAATTAATTAAGCTTAGCCCTATCTGACTTAGCATTGACTGCAGCCTCCAACTAGCACCTCTTACGTTCCACGAACAGCACAACTTCACTAATAAATGTGTCAGAATTCATGTAGTGGTGATGGCGTGTTCGTATTATAATTAAAATCTTAATAGCTGATAGACTCTGATTGCAATGATAATAGCTCAGTACTGTGAAACTCCGTGGTGCAATGAGCTCCAAAAATACTACAGTCAAAGTACTCAATAATTTTGATAATATTCTTTAAAGCAGTCAACTTCCTTATAAAACTTTACGTGAACTGTTTTTGATTAATTGGTTCCAGGGCCTGGGTAGCGTACGCCTGTAACTGGTTGAGCAGAGTTTGGCATTTAACATATTTCATAAAAAAATTACTTCAGTCAGGTCTGGTTAATCAACTATAATACTTTGACTGCTGTTAGCCTGGTTACTTTCTACATAACTGAAACCAACTTTACATTACTTGCAAACTCTCTTGCACTTTAATTACTAGTCTCCGTGGTTGTAACACGTTTAGCGATTCTTTAACTCGTCTAGCACTTTCTTTAAAACTGATCGTAATTACTTTGAAAAATTATTGAACTTGTTGGTCAATGTACAGGCTCTCATAATCAACATAATCTAATAATGGTGATAATGGGGTGACTACAACTACTTACAAAATTAAGACTGATTTCAAAATAAGTCACGTATAATTGAACCAAAGTTCTGATTGGATTGGCACTACATTTACATGCATACAAAATAAAATGTTACAAAAGTATTCATCTGCTTTCGTCGTCTTCGTGGTGAAGTCCATACAAGGCAGATATGATTACAATAAGTACTCTTACTACAACAATGATCACACTCGGTGACAATAGACTTGATACCAAACAATTACTTTTCTTGCACACATGAAAAAACATTACTATGATCACTTTCGAGTATAAATAAACTTATTTCGCACTTCGTTAAATACATTAAACAGTACGCCTCTCAGTCTTATTGCAATTGCATAAAACTCGCGCCACACTGCGCCTACCGTGCCTCTGCACCATCAACAAAACATTTGTGTGTTTACTATAGCGAGTCCGCTCCGCGACTGCTTCAGCAGCGCGACACTCACAGCTACTACTTCTGCACCAAAGACAGTCTTTACAACAGGTTCATTGTCGTCGCACCGCAGGCCCGCATACCAAGGTTTCATCCACTTGTTTTGTTTATTGTGTGCTAACCTGCAAACGGGGCGTTGCTTCAGTCTTTCATTTCACATTCACATACACAGTAATTAAAATAAATGATAAGTTATACAATACATTAATATCTTCAAGTCATGTTAATTACATGATATTTACATTAGTTTTAATTTTTCTGATGTAGTGTAGTTCCCCTTACAATATTTTGATTACAAATTTCACATTAATAATAGAATTTTTTAATGTCACATACGTGTCTGAGTCCTACATTTTTTTGTTCTTTATGGACACCAGTTCCATAGCGTTAGCTTGTTTGACTTTGTCTACACGGTAGGGTCTTATCTCTTCCAATTCATCAGTAGAATGATTTACGTCATAATAATTAGTCTCCTCTTCTTCGTTAAGGTACACAGAGTCAACGTAATGTTGCATCTCTGCCTGTGTTTTCTCTTTCTCTTCGAATAAGTTCCATTTCGTCTTGATTCCACCCACATTCCATTCTATACATCTTTCATAATAATTAATCTTCATTTCTAACTTCCGCATCGTGTCCGCACCAATCACGACGTCGGTCTTTAATCCTCTGACAACTAAAAATTCTTCCACTATAGCCTGTTCACATACAATAATCTCTAACATTACTCGTTTCCGTACTTGCAGGCTTTGCTTTGGTATAATAGATGACGTGTTTATATTACAATAGTCTTCTTTGATAATTACTTTCTACTTGCGGCTAATTAAGTACAAATCCTCTTCGATTGCACTGTACTGGCTTCCGGTGTCCGGTGTCACAGTAACAATCCGTTCTCCTACAAATCAGGTAATCATCAAGTTCGTTTCGGTGTCCTCTTGGGTGTCGTCTTCTTCGAGTAAAAAATGTGTCCTTTCTTTGTGTGTCAATCCAAATAAGGTTTCATTTTGCTGTACCCCACTTCTTCGTCCGCTGCAATGCTCTTGATTCACATAACTACAGTCAGACGGTTCATTTACAGTTGAGTGTTTCATTTTCACGCGTCGTCTTCTCCAGTACTCTGTGCCGGCTCGCGGCGCGTCACGCCTCATTGTTGTCGGCACGTTGCTTATACCGTTACGATCTTCAAATTGTTCGTCCTTCTCTTTTAACCTTTCTCTTTGCCTTTGTTTATCATGACCTGTTTTTATGTCTTCCTGGCTGCATCTGATATTAAATGTTTTTACTGGATGTTCCACTTGCTGTAATAATTCGGTGGTGTACTGGTTTCCTTCGTCTTCAACAGTCAAAATATTTGTTTTCAGGTCCACGACCGCTTTAACTTTCTGTAGCCAATCACCTCCAATTATCAACGGAATATTTGTTTCTTCCACTACTAAAAACTCATGGTAAAATAGTTTGTTAAGCTCATTGATTTTAAATGGCAAGAAAATCTTTTTCTTTGATTCCACAACTTTAGAATTGAAAGCTCCATATATTTTCAATCTAGTTGCTGGAAGTTCTTCTATTCTATGCAAGCTTTTCTTAACATCCTCATAAATCGATAGTGTCATAATTGAAATCATCGACCCAGTATCAATTAATGCTTCATAATCCTTGCTTCCGATTACCAGTTTTAGTTTCGGACATGTATTGCTTTCGCTCTGTTTGGCATCTCTCAATACTCGTATTTCAGTTCTAAGCACATCTTCTTCTTCCGTTGATAACCTTTGTTGTTCATCTGACGTTCGTATGGCATTGCATTGTCTCATCTGCGGTGCTGTTTTTGCAACGTCGTGGTGGCTCCAAATTTCGATATGTTCGATGATGTCAGGAAACTCATTCTGCAATAAATCGTAATTTTCTGCTACTTCTTCCGTACAGGTGGTTACGGTATCTGCTGCTTTGTTGTCTGGTTCTCCCTGCTCATCTTCTGTCGTATCCGATTCGTCACTGTCTTCCGTCTCTTCCACGTCAGTATCTTCTTCCAGTTGAACACAACAAGTTTTATTATCTTGATCATTGTTGGCCAGTAACGCATCTATTGCTTCAACGAACATTCTTATTTATTTGCGCTGATGCGTCAATAACTTTGTTTATTTGCGCGCCCTCAAGCTTCTTTACCTCTACAGTTGTTGTTCGTTCATTCTTGCCATGTTCAATTACGTTCGTAGTCTTGTATATAACGTCAGATTCGTCTTCATCATCTGTCGTTATCCATTCATTATCGGAGTCTTCTTTCTTTGCATTTTCGTCTGAGCTCGTCGGTCCTTCTGTCCCCTTTAAAGGCTTTGCGGCCTCGCCGCGGGGCAAAGCAGGCCGCTCAATTAGTTTAAACAACGTGTGTTTTCTTCATGATTGTTCGTACTTTGATTGCGTATTTCGTGGTTGGTGTCTCCACTATCTACTGTGCGTGCTTCTAACGCATAAATCTGTTTGTCGCGAGGTCCCGGATTTCTCGTAGACTGTTCTTCCGTCTCCTCTACTTCTGTCTACATTACGTAACTGTTTGTATTCTTTGGGCCTAGCTCCGGTGTTTTGCCAATCATTTCGATTATTACTCTCTCTATTACGATTTTCCTGTCGGTCTTGTCTTGGTTCTTCTTCTCTCTGATGACGTTGCCGTCGATCATCTTGTCGGCCGTTATTGGTATCACCTCCTCGTGACCTTTCTTCCCGCGTATCCGCCTGTCGGTGCCCGTATCCGTTATCTTCACGGCGTGTACCTTCGTCCCTCCGATAATGTCGATCATCTGTTCCATTCCTATTCCCTCTGTCCTGTCGGTTGTGTCGGTCTCCATTTTCCCAGCTTCGATCACATCTTTCCAAGACTTCCATAAATTTTTCTATAGATAAAACTGGTTGTACAATGAAAAGATCTCGCACACGTCTGGGCAATTTTGCCAACATTACTGAAATGAAAGCTCGCTCCGGTATTGGATAGCTAAGATACATATTCTTATTCCAGTAATGTTTCACATATTCCTTCATCGTACTGAATTTATTTGCGTTAAAAATCGGTGCTGTGTGAATATCTTCATAAACTTTATCCTGCTTTTGCTGATGACCAATATTTGCGTATTAGTTGATCCTTAAATTCGCGGTAGCTTCTGCTCTCGCTACTCATGTCCATAACGTCATTATGAATACTTTCATGCACGTTGGACAGAATATAATTTATACACATGCGATCCGACCAATCTCGCGGTAAAGTTTGTTCGATATGATTAAAAAATTTCATTATATCGATGTCGCCATCTGGTTTTAATAGTGGCGGTCTGATACTACGCAAATACTTTTCCATTCGTCTATCATTTTCGGTGCGCCTTGCCTCCTCATTTTTGTCAACACAACTCAATGGGGCAACATTTCTTTGCTCCGGTACAGTTCCGTTCAAATTTATTTCGTAATGCATATTCCCGTTACTGGTTTCGGTGACAGATTTTGTCGTTTCAAAGCTGACGTTTCCTGCAGCAGGCTGCCTTACGAGATGATAACAATTATCTGTTGCGTCATCATTGTGACTGCCAACTTGCGCTTCTGTACTAGGCGGGGTCCACGTATTGTTTTCATGTTCCACAATACGCTGCATTTCTCTTTGCATCTGAACAATTCTTTCCTCGGTGAGTTTTAATCCCTGTTCGAGTCCCGCGACTTTGTCTTTGGTTCTGTTTAATGATTTTTGAACTAAAGTTACTTCGTTACTGCACTCGGTGTAACGCTCCTCACAATTTTTTTGCGCCTTCGTAATCTGTTGTTCCGGTTGCGTGGCTAAATCATCTATCCTTTTGTCCTGTTTACTCATTTGCTTCCTGACGTGTTCATTTTCCTTTTTTATTTCTTCGATTTTTCTATCTATTTTCTTCATGTCCTGTCCAAGTTCCCGTCTTAGTTCTAACTATGATTTTTCGATTTTTTGATCTATTTTATTTATTTACTGTCCAAGATTCCGGCTCATTTCTAACTGTGATTTTTCGATTTTTTGATCTATTTTCTTTATTTCCTGTCCAAGATTCCGGCTCATATTTTGCATGAATTGCATTAACGCACTCATGTCTGCATTTCCTTGAGGCACAGCATCCCTCATTTTTGTCCTTCGCCTATACATTTTATTGCTGTCCATTTTCCGTTCCTCCTCACTACTTGATGACAGATCATCTGATGAACATTTAGCCTCCGATTCGTTCTGATGTTCGTCAATTACCTTTTGCTGATCACTAACATTGTCCGCGACCTCATCCACGTTAGTTTTCTCTCCATTAATTACGTGACCAACGTTTATCGCTAACCTGCGTTCGTTTGAGTGTCTCAAATCTGTACTACTTCTTCGAACCTCATTTTGATCATGCGTAATTTCTTGTCGATCTACGTTCAAATTTGCATATTCCATTTCCGGTACGTTTTCCATTTCGGTTACCTTTTCTAATCTTGAATCCATTGTTGATACCTGGCTTCTACGCATTATCGCGTTCCTAGTAAGGACCCTACTTTCCTCTATTATTGTTGCGTCACGATGACGCTGCCCTACTGGTGCCATGTTTAAACTTTTCAACAATATTTCAAAATCAACAAACGATATACAAATGTCAAATCCAATAAACAGTCAATCAATATACAGAACCAAATAATAAATCAAAATGTAATGATAACTTAATTACTATTACTTTATTAACAAATTTCTTGCCAAAACAGTTACAAACGTAGGCGCCCAAAGTGTCCTGGCAGTAGTGTCGCCAATTGTAAGAAAATTGCCTGTTGGAGGTCGTCAAATAATCTCAAAATTTAGAATGCGTAATAAAATAATATAGTAGTAATAATTTCGTTATTGAATGTTGCAGCAAATCACAACTAATGGGTCGCAACAACACTTTCGCAGTGAAAGTTAAAATTTTGAATAAAAAGGAAGTGATATTAATTAACTTGAAACAGTCACTGTAGTAATTAATTAAGCTTGGCCCTATCTGACTTAGCATTGACTGCAGCCTCCAACTAGCACCTCTTACGTTCCACGAACAGCACAACTTCACTAATAAATGTGTCAGAATTCATGTAGTGGTGATGGCGTGTTCGTATTATAATTAAAATCTTAATAGCTGATAGACTCTGATTGCAATGATAATAGCTCAGTACTGTGAAACTCCGTGGTGCAATGAGCTTCACAAACACTACAGTCAAAGTACTCAATAATTTTGATAATATTCTTTAAAGCAGACAACTTCCTTATAAAACTTTACGTGAACTATTTTTGATTTATTGGTTCCAGGGCCTGGGTAGCGTACGCCTGTAACTGGCTGAGCAGAGTTTGGCATATAACGTATTTCATAAAAAAATTACTACAGTCAAGTCTGGTTAATCAACTGTAATACTTTGACTACTGTTAGCCTGGTTACTTTCTACATAAATGAAACCAACTTTACTTGCAAACTCTCTTGCACTTTAATTACTAGTCTCTGTGGTTGTAACACGTTTAGCAATTCTTTAAGTCGCCTAGCAATTTCTTTAAAACTGATCGTAATTACTTTGAAAAGTGATTGAACTTGTTGGTCAATGTACAGGCTTGCATAATCAACATAATCTAATAATGGTGATAATGGGGTGACTACAACTACTTACAAAATTAAGAAACGTTGAAACGTTTGTACAACTTATGGGACTTAACTACGGGGTTATCAGTCCCTAAGCTTACAAACTACTTATGAACTAGCTAAGACTAAAGACGGCACAAATATCCATGCCCGAGGGGGGATTCGAACCCCCGACCGTAGTGGCCGTGCTGACCGTGACTGAAGCGCCTCAGTCACCTCGGCCACCGCGGCCGGCACAAAATTAAGACTCGTTTCAAAATAAGTCATGTATAATTGAACCAAAGTTCTGATTGGGTTGACACTACATTTACATGCATACAAAATAAAATGTTACAAAAGTACTCATCTGCTTTCGTCGTCTTCGTCGTGAAGTCCATAGAAGACAGATATGATTACAATAGGTACTCTTTCTACAACAACGATCACACTCGGTGACAATAGACTTGATACCAAACAATTACTTTTCTTTCACACTTGAAAAAACATTACTATGATCACTTTCGAGTATAAATAAACTTATTTCGCACTTCGTTAAATACATTAAACAGTACGCCTCTCAGTCTTATTGCAATTGCATAAAACTCGCGCCACACTGCGCCTACCGTGACTCTGCACCATCAACAAAACATTTATGTGTTTACTATAGCGAGTCCGCTCCGCGACTGATTCAGCAGCGCGACACTCACAGCTACTACTTCTGCACCAAAGACAGTCTTTACAACAGGTTCAACATTTTCTCTGCCGCATTGCTAACTTACAGCATAAGAATGTCCGTGCATTATGCGGGTTTACTCATATAGAACATTTTTACACTGAATGATTCAATATAGAAAATGACGTTACATAAGAAATATATCTAGCATACAACAAATGAAAAATACATGAAATAAACAAATTTATGACAATATATACATTACTTTAAATCAAACTGTAAATACAGCGACAGGTGTACTCTTACAAAGGGACTTAACTGCAGCGTCATCAGTCCCTAAACTTACCAACTACTTATAAACTGCCTTATACTAAAGATGGCACAAACATGCATGGCTGAGGGGGGAATTCGATCCCCTGCCGGCGAACAGCCATGCATATCATTGCATAACGGCCCAATGCGCTCGGCCGCTCCGCCGCGGCGTAGGTCTTATCTTTCTACCTATATTGTCTTTGTTATTATATTATTTAATGCTTTATAATATGGATATATTTTACAAAAAACCGTGGCTTCAGTTTGTCCCAAATATGGCTGGCGTTTAGCCACTCTACAAAATTTTAAGCTTTTTGTTCACCGACAGGTGGCAATACCACTTGTTATATACCCTTCCAGGGCCGCACATTATAAAGAGTATGATACTCGACAAATAGTTATATAGCGGCATACTCAATATTTAAGACTTCGTACATTAAGCCAGAACCGTGTTAATCGAGGTATGGGAGTGTCCATATAATCTGTGTTAATGCAGTCGGTACAGTGTTCACCGAATTAGGAGAACTTTCATCGATTCAGGACAGTGTTCGTGATCTCATGAAAAATTTTCGGACAGTGGTCATGGGGTTCATGAAGTCAGGACAGTTTTCGTAGAGTCGGGACAGGGTTTACCACGGCATCGAGCTAGGACAGTGTTCATTCAATCTTGACAGTGTGCCTACATTTAGGATAACGTTCATCGACTCAGGACAATGTCCATTGTTTTACGACGGTCTTTATCGAGTCAGTACAGCTCCCTAACCCATCGATAACACGGATTCCGAAATTTTCGATCTTGTGAAACGCAGCCAGCTCATTAGTCACACGAAGTGTTGCGACCTACTGACGATTCAAATTGATTCCCTACTTCTATACTTACACCTCACAAGAGGTTTCTAATCAAATTGCTTGCTTATGGAATATTGTCTTAGTTGTGAGACTGGATTCCTGATTTCCTTTCTGAAAGGATACTGTGAGTGGTAATTGACGAAAAGTCATCAACTTAAACACTTTGTTGGGCGTTCCACAAGAAAGTGTTATAGATCTCGTAATGACCCTTATATTTATAAACATGTAGGAGACAACCTGAGTAGCTCTGATAGACTGTTCACTGATGAGGCCACGTTTATGTTCAAATGTTTGTAGAGTCTATGGGACTTAACTACGGGGTCATCAGTCCCTAAACTTACAAACTACTTATGAACTAGCTAATCCTAAGGACAGCACAAATATCCATGCCCGAGGGGGGATTCGAAACCCCGACCGTAGTGGCCGTGCAGACCGTGACTGCAACGCCTCAGTCCCCTCGGCCACCGCGGCCGGCGGCCATCTTTTATCAAAATGGTCAAATAAATGTCATTTTATATAACCAAACTATGTTGGTCATCAGTCCCTAGTCCTACAAACTACTTAAACTAAGTTAAACTAACCTAAGGACAACACACACATCCATGCCCGAGAAAGGATCGAACCTCCGATGCGGGAGGCCGTGCAATCCGAAGAGTGGCGCTCCAGTCCGCTCGACTACTCCCGCGCGGCTGTCGTTTATCCGTTATTAATGTTACCTAATGATCAAAAGCAACTAAAAAACGATTTAAATAATATATCTGCATGATGAATAAATTCGCAATCATTCCTCAATAATGAGTAGTGTGGAATTATCCTGATTACGTAATGTAGAGTGTGCAAATCAAACATGTAAAATAAATCAATAGAGAGTGTGAGGATATAATATTTAATAATAAAATAACTATGGGAAATGTACTTGAATGGACAAGTGAAGTTTAATAGCAGACAAAGAGTGGGTTAACAGCAGCAGCAGTTACGAAGTCAGTTGTAAACAGTGGTGGCCGGACTGTTATTCGTCTGAGGCACGTGCGCACCTGAAAAGGGAACTCTCGCAACAACACAGGCTACGTGTAGAGCGTGACTTTGTAATCTTACTAAAGTGCCTTACGCTAACGTAAGTAGGTAGGAACTTTTCGACTATAAATGACCCTTCTAAGTACAGGTCGGCAGAGTCGTCGGAAGACACAACAGTTCGGACCAAACCGCCGGAAGCACCGGGGCGCCGCAGCTGTCGGTCGCGCTCCGAGGGACGAGTTTCGACACCAGAAGACCATGGGCCGACGGGAGCGAGTCAGCTGCCATGCAATGCCGGACTTAGCGCCGCGGAGGATGGAAGCGTAGCAGCGGCGACAATGGCAGCTTACCTGGGACCCAGTCGGTGAGCGCTACCTTCATCTCCTGGGTGGGGCGCAGCCTCCTGTCATCGCTCGGCGGAGAACGCGAGTTAGTCGTCCATAACCGCCACACGCCATCCCAGGCAGAGCGGCACGGTCCTGCCTCCACAGGGCTCTGAGACCTACTGTCTGCACAGCGCATGGCGAGCAGCGCTCGGCCTCTTCCGCGCTATCAGCCGACACCGGCTTCCGCTGCGCCAGCATCTTCACTCAGCGCTCCCTGCCGTACGAGTCTCTCACCACAACGGTGTCCAACAGTAGATCTTTCATTATCTCAATGTAAATGTTCTTCCGAGACAACCGAACCATTTCGTTCAAGTACAGAGTTCTGTTTCGCATGTCACTTGTGTAACTGCAAGTATAAGGGGTTTCAAGTCCTAAGAATTGTTGTAAAACTTGTGTTAAATAAATGTCTAAACTTGGATTCTTGTTTTCTACCGCCTCCCTCTCCCTAAAATTCGAGTGAGTCCATGTTCCACAAGAGAATGCCATCTTTGACAATTATAGTGTCAGTCACATCTCAGTAAAACACGCTACATTATGGTGTCAGGAAACGGCTCGACTCTAAGGGAATGTGTTAAGATGCTAGGAGTATTTGTAGGATTGTTTCAATTGTGGGAATAATTTTTTCTTTGTTTTGTGGGTACTAGGAGGGAAAATACTTTAGCTACGGCAGGGGAGAATGACGCACAGGGGTTGGCGAGTGTTACTGTGGATGAGGCAATTACGTCATTAGTTAATCAGGTGGCGCAGTTGCGAGCAGGTAATGAGCAATTACATGAGTAGTTACGTATTTGTCGTCAAACGGGTGTAGCTCCGCCGCTGATACATTCCTCAGCAGCTACGTTAGTATGTCATTTTTCAGGCAAACTGGGTGAGGATATAGTGATTTTTTTATAACCTGCTGGCAGCAGCTAAGCTAGGGTTGTGGTTCATTGATTAGAGTGCTGCAAATGACCAAGTTAAGGCTAGTTGGTGAAGCGAAAACCTATATCCAGTGCAACGAAGAACTAAGGAACGCATTAACTTTCGAGCCATTCAAGAATGGCTTACTAAAAGATTTCAATCACAAAACGGTGAAAGATTTTTTTTTTTTTTTTTTTGGGGGGGGGGGGGGGGTGGACAGTTAAGCACGGTAAGCATGAAGCAGAATGAAACATTGGAAAACTTTGTGGACAGAATAAGGAAAATAAACAAAAACACGGTTGACACTGGTTGATGGGGAATGAGGAGGCTAATAGAATTATTTTACAGGAGGAGGAAAATAGGGCATTAGACGCGTTTTTACAGGGATTGCCATTAGAAATGTCACGGCGGGTCAAGGCACAATTTTCAACAACGCTAGCACAAGCGGTAACCACGTCAACCGCGTTTGACGAAACTGATTTGGCAACAAAGGGAAGGGAAAAGCAGGGTATTTTTACCACGGAAATAAGGTGTTTTATGTGTGATAGGCGCGGGCACATAGCAAAAAAACTGTAAACAGTTTGAATGTTAGAATTGTGAGAAAATAGACCACGTTAGTAAAGAGTGCAGAGCAAAAAGGCAACCTTAGTGTTACAACTGTAGCAAAATAGCTTATTACCAAGGAGTGCAGGGCGAAGAAAGCGCCGGCCGCGGTGGCCAAGGGGACTGAGGCGCTCCAGTCACGGTCAGCACGGCCACTACGGTCGGGGGTTCGAATCCCCCCTCGGGCATGGATATTTGTGCCGTCCTAGTTCGTAAGTAGTTCATAAGTAGTTTGTAAGTTTAGGGACTGATGACCCCGTAGTTAAGTCCCATAAGCTTTACAAACATTTGAACATTTTTTTTTTTTTTTTGCTAAGAAAGCGGGCGCAAAAGTTAAACAGTTAAACGGGAAAGGGGGCCCAGGAGTCGCCGGCCCGGGCTCCCAGTAAGATTTCATGCTACAAAACGGAGGCAAAGGCGGATTGCTGGCTGCTAGGAGCAATTGGCAAACACAGTGTAAAATTCTTAGTAGATACAGGAGCGAATATATCGGTAATAGCCGATAAGTGCATACTAGGGAAAGCGTTAGAACCTCCAAGATACAGGTTGAGCGGGGTAAGTGGTAAAACAATACATTCGTTGGATCATACACTAGTGAATTTTATGGTTAATGGTCAATAATTTACTGAAGATATGGAAGTAGTATCTGAAGTAAGTGAGGGATACGATGCGATTCTAGGAATAGACTTCCTGAATACACATCGTGCCAAAATCGACCTCTGTCGGCAATTACTGGAAATTAGTGGGGACTTATTACAACTAGGGGATACTGCTGCGAAGGGCCCACTGTCGCAAGATTCACCTAACCGGTTGGTAGAATCAAGTAAACTGCGTGCAAAGCCTTTGTGGGGATTTCACGCGATAGAGTACCGTCAGGTGCAGGGAAGGTCCTGTGGATTGACATTGAGACTGACTTACCGGCAGATACTGGTAGAGCCTTTGGAGGCCAATAGTGAACTAGACGATGTGCATTGTTGTGTACAAAAAGTATAGTTTGCATATAGGAAACAGAAGGGCCAAAGAGAATACCAGTATTACTTGATAATTTTGGAGCAGAGCATAAGGATTTGAGAAAGGGGATATTGCTACCAACGATAAGTAGTTTCGAAGAAGAAGATTTCATAAAAAAAAGGCAAGGCTGGCAGCCTATAAAACTGTAATATGTCAGAAAGTGTCTCATCTGAAGGGAAGCGATTGAATGGCAATAAAGGGAGTATTAGACGACTTTCAGGAACTGTTTAATGCGCAAGGTCCCTAACAGCTACAAAAATTACCCAACATAGGATTCTCACGGGTAATAACCCTCCAGTGTATAGAGAGTTGCGCAGCACTTACAACCGATATTAGAACAGTTTATAGAACAGCAACTTAAGGTCGGGACAATCCAACAATCCGATTCACCATGTAGTGCAAAGGTGGTCATAGTGCCCAAGAAATCAGTAAACGGGACAAAACAATACAGGTTCTGTTGTGATTATAGACATATCAATAAACAAACCACGTCCGATGTGTACCAGTTACCGAATATAACAGACATTTTGGATAGCCTGGGGAACAGTAGGTACTTCTTTACGATCGACCTCAAATCTGGCTATCATGCGCCAGAGGACAAAGAGAAGACTGCGTTTTCTAAGCCAGGAGGACATTGGCAGTATGTTAGAATGCATTTGGGGTTAAAAAAATGCGCCAGCAGCTTTCAAAGGCTATTAGATGGGGTTCTAAGAGGTCTAAAGACACGAGATTGTTGTGTATACTTAGATGATATTGTTTTTTCGAAAAGTATTGAAGAACACGCAGCTTGGTTACTTAAAGTGTTTCAGACGCTAATAGACGGTAAGCTTACGGTCAACTTGGAAAAATTTCGCTTTGTAGAAATGTCACGTATTTGGGGCATTTAATTAGTGCAGATGGTGTGAAAGCGGATCCTCGATTGATATCAGCAGTAAAGGAATTTCCGGTTCCCCAACGGGTGAAAGATTTGCAGGCTTTTTTGGGACTCACGTCGTATTACAGGAAGTACATAATAGATTTTACAGAACGCCAGGCCTTTAACACGGCTATTGAAAAAGTGAGCAAAATTCCCATGGATCTAATAATGCCAGGCAGCATTTGACACGTTGAAAGAAAAATTAATATCCAGTCCAGTTTTGGCATATCCCGATTATACCAAAGAATTTATTTTATCCTGTAATGCAAGCGGGCATTCAGTGGGGGTAGTGTTGTGACAAGTGACTGATGGAGCGGTACGACCTATAGCCTATGCATCCAGACAATTATCATCAGCAGAAAAAACTACTCAACAACTGAGAAAGAACTACTGAGTGTAATCTTTGCAATCAAATATTTGAAGTGCTATTTGTACAGCAGAAAATTTAAAGTCGTCACGGACCACACAGCGCTAAAATGGTTATTAGGTTTACAGGGCCCATCTAGTAGATTTATCCGGTGTCCCTTTGATTGTCGGAAATGGATTTTGAAGTAGTGCATAAGCCTGGAAAGAAACATACCAACGCCGATGGATTGAGCAGAAAAGTCGCTGTAATTGAAGCAATAGGTCGAACAGCGGAAGAATGCCAGAATGCACAAACCAATGATTCGGAATACAAAAAAATATGCTGTTATGAGACAGTTCTGTTTTGAGGAAGAAGTGTTATGCCCTAAAACACGGCTTAGACTAAGAATAGTGGTTCCTAAACACTTGAGACAGGAGGTTTTACGGGAGGCCCACGACCACATGCTATCCAGACATGGAGGTCAAAGGACAACAATAGGCGGGTGGCAGAAAGATTTTGGCGGCCTTCAAGGAAGCTGGATGTGAGGCAATACGTGCGAGACTGTGTGGAATGTGCACGACGAGCCGATATAGGGCGACAGAAGATTCCGTTGCAGAGACTCCCAGAGGCATCGACACCATTACAAACATGCAGTTTAGATATATATGGTCTATTTCATAAGACGCCAGCGGGTAATAGGTATGTATTGACAATAATAGATCATTTTTTGCATTACCCCGTGATGGTTAGTTGCCCGACCAACAGCCTAGTAGAGTCACGCAAGCGCTGGTGAATAACTGGATTCTGAAATTCAGAGTATTGGAGTCCATAATAACGGATAAAGGTGCGAATTTTACGTCAGAAATCTTAAAACAACTTTGCCGATTATTGAAAATAAAGAAACTTTGAACTACTCCACTCCATCCACAGGTGGATGTCAGAACAAAGAGTGTGCACAGAACCATTGGGAAGGTGTTACGTTACTATTTCAATGAACAGCATAATTACTGGGACCAATATTTATGAAAGTTAATTGCAGGATACAACGCCAAAGTGCACTAATAAACAGATCTATCTCCTTATGAGGTAGTGTACGGTACGAAGATGGCATTACCGTTCGATATTCTTTAGCGGAAACAAGGGAAATCAGGAGAACCGATAAAAATTTTTGCAAAAATGTTGAGAGAGGTATGGAAGAAAGTACAGAAGGCAAACACAAAAGCGCTGGAGCGACAGGAAAGGATTGGCAATCAACATACAAAATACCCAGATGCTAGCATAGGTCAGTACGTCATGTTGTCAACCCCTTATGTAGAAGGGAAAAACAAAGAAGCTGGTATCAAATAATAAGGGGCCATATCAGAAAGTAGAGATTACATCGCCAGTAAATGTGAAACTACAGCTCCCAAATAGACGATAGAGCACGGTAGTAGAATTAAACCGTGTAAGGGAGTGATCGACATACCAACACCGCCAGTGGTACCAGATAAAACACGGAGTAAGAAGCAGCCAATGGGAATGTGTGATGATACGGCAGTAGTTATACGACAATCAGACCGGTATAATCTGAGGCGACGAAGATAGAATACAATGACAGTTCTAGTAATGATTTTAATAAGGTTGTATATTGTTTTAATAAGTAGTTAACAGCGATATTTTTTCTATTCTTTTCCAGCTGGGCTGATAATACCCATGAAATGGAGAGGAGCACAATATGATTACTGCTGTTCACAGCACCCATTAGTTATTGTTTAGGATTACAAGTACATCAGTTGAATAGTGGTGTGTTTTTTACGAAACAAGAACAAGTGGTGTTAACCAATCATATATGAGATATTGTGTTAGATTATAGTTTATGGTCATTGAGGAATGAATTTAGGAAGTTAGAGGAAGAGTTTATTACGTTAAGAAATAGAACTAGTAGTAGGAAGGAGCTTCAGGGAGTAACAGGAGAAATAAAAACACTGGAGTTTTCTTTTCAGCAAGTGAAAGACAATCTGCACCGAGAACAGAATGTCGTACTGCGATCAACAGTAAGAATTAAACGCGGGTGGATTGACGCAGGCGGGAAATTATTAAAAACGGTCTTCGGTACAGCAGATAATGACAATATTATTCAGCTAAATGGTACATTGCAGGTAGTTAAAGACGCAATGGATGTAGTACAAACCACGAAGGATTAGCATAGTACAAGGATCAGGGGATTAGAGCAGAACATCCTAAATAATACGAGGCTAATAAGGAACGTAAAGCAAGAATTAAACAAGTATTTATTGTCAACAGCTATTACGGTTAATAATGATCTGCAGGTAGTTCAGAAACGCCTATACATGGGGGATAAGGAAATTTTAGTGAGTAAGACGTTACGATTTCTTTCAGACAAATTATTCGAAGCCAGATTAGCTACAGAAGAATTAATGAAAGCCATACAGCATGCGACGTAGGGTCACGTTACAACTATGCTATTGCCGCCTAGAGCATTCATTTCTTCATTACGTAAAGATAGTAAGCAACTGCCGCAAATGCTACAATTAATATTTCCTCCAGAAGAATCATACTTACCTCAAAATTATAGATTAGTCCAAGTATCAGTACTGTCAGACGGATTGAACCTGAGGGTGCGAATAACAGTACCAGTAACTGATAGGCTAGTATTATATAATGTATACACTGTACACACGTTCCCAGTAAAATGAAATACATTGAATAAATTCGTACGATATAAAGCAAACGACGTATTCATACTTTCAGAGAAAACAAACGCAAGTACAGTAATGAGCATCGTAGACCTAAGCAACTGCATTGATGAAGAAATCATGATTTGTTCAGCCAGGAAAAGAAGGATCGGCGATAAGACCTGTCAGGCACAATTGTTTTTTGGTTCAGACCCTTCATTATGTAAAAGAGAAATTTTACCGACTACATCACATTTTTTCGAAGAGGTAAACTCTCATTGGATCTATGCAGTACATCAACCGACTGATATTTTTGCTCAGTGTTTTAGGGAAGGACTTGCTGAACCGACGCAGCATATGAAACTCACGCGTAGTGGATTATTACTAAACGGAACTCTTTGGACCAAATTTCAATTTACCAGCTTCCTTAACAGGTCAAATTACAGTTAACGAAAGTTATTCAATTATATTTTGGCCAAGCAACCCTATGCAACTCCTACCAGCACAAAATCTGTCTTACCTTAACGATTCACTAGACTCATCTATAATAATTTCATTAAATCTCTTTATACAAACTCAGCAGGACGGAATAGACACTAATACGTTAATGCAGCAAGTGATAAACTTGAAACAACAGCAAATAACGATATTTGTAGTAATCAGTTCAGATGTTTCAGGAATTTGTCTTGTCGCAGCCTTACTCTGCGAAATTCCCTACTATTATAGGCGTATGAAAGTGAGAACATCAAAAGATTTACCAGTACATCAAATACCAGTAACATGGATTACTTGAGCCTGTACATAATCTTTGTAACTCCTATACGTTAATGTATTGTAACCTGTATTCAATGAAAGCATGGCCCGCACAAGGGTGGGGCTGGGTGGACCCATCGTCCAGGGCCCGGTGCTGAAGAGGGCCCGAACCCAGCCCTAAATGATTCAAACTTTTGGTTACTGAAATTAGAAACAAACGAGAAGTACATGTTGAATATTTTTCATCCAACGAAATTTTACAACATTCTAAAGGCAATTGTAGTAGATATTTATGATAAACTGCTTATCTTACATGATTACTTCGATTGATGTTCTTAGTTATTCCAATTTGTTTGTATTGTATGTGTGTATTCACTAAGGTGAACGATCATACTGATTTTTTCGGGACACTCACGATTTTTTTTGTATTTTTCCCAATTTTTTTCAAATATAATTCGGTACATCTATTTATCCTCGATTTAACAATTATGTCCCAATTTAGAAACTTATCTCACCTGTTTCTATTTTATTATTAGTTTTAATTATGATGGGACACTGTTTGGCAAAAAGTTCGTTAGACTTAAGATACTTCTCACAAACCGTTTCCACTGAGCATAGGCGCACAAACTATACCAGTGAGAAAATCAGTGAAGGACTGCTAACACCACTTTTCCCGGTCAAAGATGAATTGATATTATTTCTCATTTCAGACAGAATCATGTGCCACTCTCAAATGTGCTTAAGCTAGTGCAGTTACTCTTCTGCCTTTCCGGAAATAATGCTGGGACTGAAAAGGTATTTTCCGCACATGAATAATATATTATGGACAAGTGACAAAGCACAGCTTGCTGTAGAAACTGTGAAATCATTATTAGTAACTAGAGTAAATTATTATAAATTTTACGTAGCATTTTTCACATGTTGTTTAAAAATACAGACTTGAAGAAGAAAATTCACTGTACTTTTAAATACAGTTGTTCTGATCACATTCCTTCATCATATAAAGTCCTAATAAAGAGTAAATTAATGTACTTTTTGTGTCAACTTAAACTGATTTTTTGTAATTACTACTTTCACTAAAATCTTCTTCTAATGTAATGAAAATATATATACAAATTACAAAATTTCTAGTGTGTCTCGAATTTGGAAATAGAAAATTTCGTTATGTCCCGAATCAGAAGATTACCTGCATAGTTAATTCCTTGATGGACATGGAAAAAACACGAGTGGAAGCTGAAGGCTTTGTTCTATGACCCAACCACGTGGAACACATATCACTCACGAAAGGAAACGATGAGAAGATTTTACATCCACTGTACAAAAATGAACATATCACCTATTAGAAATCGGGCCTCACAGAGGCCTCAGAGTTCATTCACCGCCATATGATCACAAAAGATTTTAACATATCAGTCCGTTATCAAACTGCAACTAGAATCACACGCACCACATTTATGTATTGGAAATCTCTGAAATGAAACACGAGAACACATTTCCACAAGCTATCGGAGAAAATATTCCACGAATCTAAGTTTGATTTGATTTTTTCAGGGAAGCCAAAACAGTCTTGGTCCAACCCGCCACTGCCCGAACCGAAATTAAGTTAATTGTGCGGTATCGCTCCCTATATATCTAGTAAAGCCAACCAATGCCCTTGAACAGTGCAAGGAGTTCCTTTACCAGTTCTTTATTAGACACAATTTCTTGTGGTCTCGTTATCCCAAATGTTCTGTGCCTTTTACTCTCCAATGCAATGCATTCGAAGATTGTATGTGATGCAGTTTCATCACCGTCATCACAGATCCAACATTTAGGGTCCTCTTCTGTTATTCCCATTGTATGTAGGTGCTTTTTGAAATTCTCATGGCCTGTTAGCAATCCAACCATGAGTCTAATCTCTCTCCTTTTCAGACCCAGGATTGCAGAGCTTCTTTTAAAACATGGCTTTGGCATCATTACCTTGCCATGTTTTGTTGATGGACTTTGGTCCAATATTCAACGTGCTGTTTTCTGAGCCGGTTACGTAGCTCCAATTTGATCATTGCCTTGGTAATTGTCAGGACAGGTTCCGGTCCAATAAATGGAGTCTCTGCCCCCATCCTGGCTAATCTGTCGGCATGTTCGTTGCCACTGATCCCCGAATGGCCAGGGACCCACAATAGGTTTACTCTATTGCTTTCCCCTAGCTCCGCCAGAACCCTGAGACATTCTGCAACAATTTCAGACCTTGTTGCAGGAGCTGCCAGTGGTCTCAGGGCTGCCTGGCTGTCTGAATAGATATAGATGCTACGATCTTTGTAGAACCTACGCAAATTCTCCTCCACACACGCCCTGATGGCAGTGATTTGGGCTTGGTATACTGAGGCCAGTTTCCCTAGAGAGATGACGCCCTCCAGTCTTGGCTGCACCCCGTATACTCTGGCCACGAATCTAAGTTAAACATGCCAGTCAATGAAACGCTACCACCTCCAGAAACAAGAGCAGAACCAACCTTACCTCACCAGACGACCAGAGCAGAATGAATCCAGCGGTCATGAGGCGGGAAACTGCTACCGGATGCGGGAAGCCACCGGAAGCCGGAAAAACCAAAAGAACAGCGGTGGTGGGGACGCAAAGCGAGGTTCGCGCTGGATGGAATGCTCGCTAACTAGACTGTAACCAAAGGGTGTAGAAACCTCTTTGGTAGCTTCAGCAGCTATCGACTCTGAACCAGAAAGAATGATACAAAACGGCTATCACTCCCCACATTCAGACAGCTATAGATTCTCGCACTCACTTAAAAGTAAAACAACTTCACATTCTTACAGGGACTGTGGCGTAGCGGAGAAGCCGTACTTATGCCACATTAATTGATATAATAAGAAATTATTAACACAACAAAATACGAAAAACCTAGCAGTATTAACTAATATTTTAACACATGAAATAAAGATACTGTTCCTCAAGCCTTGAAAAGAGTGGGGTTCAAGTTTTAACACATTAAATAAATCATAACTTTACAGAAATATATGGAAGACGACAGACGGTTGCCTTTCAACATATACAAACACAAAATAAAGAGACATTAACACTTCGTTCCTAACAGCACACACTAAACTGTTAGTTTGAAGCAGACTCACAGTATATGATTGTTATAATACAAAATAGCTGAAAATCCGGCGTTAACCGGGTATTTATTTTTTTATTCGAACCTTGAGTTAGTACTTTTCCTATCCAATCTCTCTCTGTCCATCCTTTTTTTTTCTAAAAACATGTTACATTTATCAAAGAATATATAAGAAGTCACAGGTAAAAATGCACTCGATTCGAAGAATCCAATCACGAAATTCAACAATAATATCACAGATGTAATGCGCGAAACGTCAAATTGTTTTTTAAAGAGATTTAGTAAAATAAATTTTTTTTACTGCTTTATTTATTTATTCTTATATTTCCGTATTCGTATGATTATCCTTACAGAGAAAGACCTGAAGACATTGTAGCACGCATAGACCAAAGATATGGTGTGTGGCATCACGTTTCGCTGTACGTAACCTCGTTGCTATAGACTCGCAAACGTCATCGCTGGCCTACAGTCCAATTTTTTTTAATACTTTGATGACTTTCAGCCACCATATCTTCACCCCTAATAGCTGTCGGCATGGAACTGCTTTGGTGTACAACGAGAGACTTCGGACAAGAATTCCACATACACCATTCGTTTGCGTTATGTAGTTTTCACTGCAGAGCGAAATATTAACACACACACGGAGAATTTTATATACACCGATAACTTGCCATCCCAATATACTCCATCCTTTTATTATTATCAACCTACAAGCAACAATGCAACCAATAAAACCATTTTCAAAGAGTAAATATAATTTTCAAAGAATCATTATTGTTCCGCATTTCGTGTTATATTCTTCAAATTATTAAATATCTATCATATCCTTATAAAACCGTGCCTAAAACGTTCATCAGGTATAAATTAGTTACTGTACAAATATTTAAGTCTCTGCGTCTTGTCGTTTGGACGTGATAAGCGTACACCGAACAGACATTCATATAGGTAAATAGCTATGCGATCGCGATAAAACCGTGCCTAAAACCTTCCCCGGGTAGACATTAGTAACTGTACAAACTTTTAGCTCTTTACGTCTTGTGGTTCAGACGTGATAAACGTACACCGAACAGACATTCACATTTATAGATATAGATGACTTTGATCAGTGCTATTTATCAACTGTCATGAGGACAGCTGGTGGCACGGTATGGGTGGAATCTCATCAGCCGATGGTACGCTGACTGGAACGCCGTAGGCTGTATCAGGCCGCTCTTGTAGCTGTAGACTGCGTCGTCAGCTACGCCCCGGCGACAGCAACTCGAGACGCAGGCGGTGCTACTGATGGGTCTACTGGGCCTGTGCAATCAAAGAAAATGTGGCGATATGCAGCATCAGGCTGCACCCCACTCGCCGCGACCTCTCGTTGAGAACAGCGGGACCGAACGCCAAGGCTGCCCCCGTAGACTGCGCTCGGGACCGGACTGCACCTCTAAGTTGCGTTCAGCCAGACGACGTCGCTGCGCGCAGATTCCGCCACACAGCAACGGCTCACACTCCCGCTTCAGTATCAAAAATGTTCAAATGTTTGTAAATCTATCGGAAGAAAGTGCGTGGTCACCAGTCCGTAGCTTACAAAGTACTTAAACGTAGGTAAACTAACCTAAGGACAACACACACACCCAATTATGTGGTGGGATAACTGCGATGGTTAACACTAGAACGGCGTAGTTTCTGACATTCCTAAAACGGCGGAAAGCTGTCATTTTGACCCCCAAATAAAATATTTTCATATTAGACTTAAATAAGTGTTTTTTGTTTATCCACACCTTTTCTCTAGCATGGACAATAATTTTTTTTAAACCATAATTAATAATTATCAATAATTATTTATTACAACAGCGAAATATCTTCAAATTTATTGTTGCTACTGCTAACAAGTTTCCTATTTGTATAAACTTGTAGACACATTTAGTATACTTGGTCCATATTACTCTTTTACGTGGTCTACAAACACCTTTGTATCACTTTTCTCTCAAGTTACTGGAATCTGCTAGACGCACTTAGCACATATGAGTTTTGTTTTATTCGCACATTTTCCGCACATGGCTTTGTGGAACTTTACACAGCTTTCGCTGGTCTTGTTGCCTTTGCAGAGGCTGATTTGGCACTTCCTCCGATTTCTAGTTGATTTCGGTCTTATCCTCTTCCTTTGCCTGATGTTCTTGCTCTTTCATTACCTTGAGTACGTTAGCAAGATGAAGTATGAACTTCTTCCTTTCCATTTCCTAGTTTGTTACTATGTTGTAAATGGCCCATGCATTTGTTGCCGCCATGTCCATTGGCCATCTCCTACATAAAACCTCTGTAGTATATTTACGGGTCATTTGATCTACCACGTCCAATGCATACTTTGTTGCATTGTAGAATGTTACTATTTCAGGTTTCTTCTTTCCTTCCGTGCTTATTGCTATTTCGGAATGTAGTGTACTCAGAAGAATGACGTTTTTATTCTTCTTTCCTTGGTATACAGTCATGGTGCATTCTGGGTTGCCGCTATGGTGCAGGATGCTGGTGGAATGTATTTCAGCATTGCACTTCCTTACTGCATCAGGGATTTCACGAGGGGTCTTGTTCATTGTAACAACTAATGAAGTTTTCTTCTCTTTGAGTTTCTTAGCAAGTTGAAGAGATGTAAAGAAGCTGCCCCATCCCTAGCAACCATCTTTGTATACGCTGCGAACTGTGTCTGCTGTGATGAAAGATGTGATGACTGATATAGATCAGCACGTGAATCCTCTTCCACTAATCGCTCCTCATTCACTATGTCTTCATCTGCAATTGTCTCAGGTACATAATCATCATCTTCGTCAGCGAAGTCCGTTTCCGATTCAACTTCGGAATTCTCTAAGAACTGTAACACTTCTTCATCAGAAAGCCCATGCTGACGATACATGTACAAAATCGTTTTTCGAGGATAAAAACTATCACAAGAATGACACGATATATACTGTGGCAGACTGGAAACGAACACATGCCATGTTGCAACAATGACAGGTAACTACACTGCAATACTGCTGACTGTTGCCACTACTTTGTTGGATTACTTACATATATTCAGAAGGAAATTACATTGGGGTCAAATTGACCCCATCCGCCGTTCTAGGTATATCGATAGAAATGTCAAATTAAATATAAATACTTTTTAAATTCTAATACATCATCATAAAGAGGAGAAAAAGTTAGGAAAAGTCATTTGATTTCATTAGGAAAGTAAATAAACTGAAATGACAATGAATTAAAAAAGTATGGCAGGGGTCATTTTGACCCCTTTCGCCGTTCTAGTGTTAATACAGTTACTCATGTTCATCTTTAGTCGCTAATCATGAAAGTATATTGTAAAATTCTTGAATATCCGTCTCCAGATCGCTTATATTTTCTAAAACATTACCGGTTTCGGGACAGCTGCCCATCTTCAGATCTGTTAAATAAATGTTTATAAAGTATGATATCAAAAAATTTAAAGGAAAAACATTAAAAAAACATTAAAAACATAACAAAATTTTGAAGTTACAGAGTAACCTGTCCTGTAATGAACGAATGTTCACAGTCGTTACTAAAAACATAGTAGCTGCCTGAGGGTTTATATAAAGTACTTGAAATCATCTGATTGGTTGGGATCCTTTTGTTAAAATTATTCTCAATAAGTAATTATTGACTTACATATACTTCTACCTTCTACTCAATGTGCAACAGAGCTCTCAGACTACCACTTGCCGAGGAAGAATTAGAGAAAGAACTAGACATTATCAAACAGGTAGCCGCAGCCAATGGGTACAAGACGCAAGATGTCACGCGGATGTTCAATAAAATTAAAAACAAATCCACTGGCATTAACATATTTAAAGATAAAAAGAAGTTTGTCACTTTAACATACAGAGGACGTGTGTCAGAGAGAATTGCGAAACACTTTCCGAGAAACATAGGGGTGGCGTTCAAAAATGATGGGCAAATGGCACAAAGATTAAGGCATAGACCTACCACGAAAAAACGCACGAAATATAACAACTCCGGAGTATACGAGATTAAATGCGCCAGCTGCGATAAATATTACATAGGGCAAACTGGACGCAACTTTGAAGTCCGATACAAAGAGCACTGCAATAACAGCAATCGCACAGCATTTGGAGCGCATGCTAAAGACAATAAACACCAAGTCAGCACTATAAGCGAACAAATGGAAGTGTTGCACAGGGCACCGAAAAGCTTTCATTTAAACGTACTTGAAGAACTTGAAGTATATGCGCACGAGGAGAAAGACCCGTACAAACTTCTAAATGAGCAGACAGACTTCATGCATAAAAACTTTTTTGAAATATTTAAAGACATTTTGTAGCCTTGCCTGGAATGGAACGCGCTGCCAAACACCAGCTACGGCGGCCCTCAGCACACTGGCGGCGGTGAATGGGACACGGCGTAGGAAACCTCGGCGACGCTACTGCTACCTGACACACGGAAGCCTCATCCGCAGACGGGAAAGAAGACATTGTCCACAATATTTGTTTTTAATCATTTTTTAAGAGATTTTAATATTTAACAATATTTTTATTTCTTATAATTTTATATATATATTTTTTATTTTTTAACTCGATAACAGTTTCACTTAAAATGTTATTATATTTATCCAGAACCCAATGTTATGTTTTTTAAATGTTTTTCCTTTAAATTCTTTGATATCATACTTTATAAATAGTAGCTTATATTCAGTTGTAACATTTATTTAACAGATCTGAAGATGGGCAGCTGTCCCGAAACCGGTAATGTTTTAGAAAATATAAGCGATCTGGAGACGGATATTCAAGAATTTTATTCATATAACGATCGCAATAACTCCCTGAAGACCAATAAGTCTTGCTTTGATAAAAAAGTGTATTGTCCCTAGAAGGGTTTTATCAGTTCCTAGGATATTGTTGAATAGTTATTTATAGTCCCCTAGCAACACCAACTGTCACAAGCTAACCGTGTAAAATTTCAAGACTTAGTCCGAAGTGTCCCGCACCACAATATAAATCAGAAAATATAGGAATAACGCCTTTCAACAGTTCACAAAAAAATAAATTAGGTTCTTGTACGAGCGGGTCAAGGAAGCTAGTATGTGGCCGTTACTGAAATTTTATCGAAGTCAAACACAGGAGCTACTGTTTGCTGTCGCTAACTTGTACTGAAAAAATTAATATTCCACTGCATGCTAAACACGGTTTTTTCAAATTCACATAGCAATGTAATATCACATTCGAAGCTAGTCAGTGATAAATTCAATCAATATTTAAATTGTTTTCTCAAATACGTTCTTCACGAAAATCAAATTACTCTTGTCATAATATATTCTTGATTATAAATAACTCTTCATAAATACAAGATACTTTTCAATATTAACAAATATTTATTCTTCTTCATACTAATACAAAGTCCGTTTAGCGAGGGACCTGAACCTGTACATCGAGATTGGACTGAATCTCAAACAACAATAATTAATCATTTAATGTTCTTTTCTGTTCTTTGAAACGATTGACGCGCGGCAATAAAGAAGGCGCAGCTGCATTCGTAGCCCCGTAGCCGTCGGTTAAATTCTGCTAGCGGCCACATACTTCAACGTTGGCTGCGGCGACGACGACGCTGCCCTTGTTGACTGCGGCGCCTTGATCGTATATGTAACAAACAGAAAATATAACATTATAGGAATCATAAAATAACAATATTTGAATGAACATGAAATATGTATACTTTTTAAATAAAAAGTTTTTTTTTCCTATTTACAACATCAAAACAGAGCTGACACAGGAAAATGTAGTACGACTATCTTGTCCCACTACAACTTTCGGAAGGATATAGTCGGTATATCCCTTGTATTCCGGTTCTAGTCCGTGTAATCGACGGCTTTTACGTTGCCTAATCGGAGCCACGGTGATGAAGGTGTTGCACAGGATACCCGGCGCCTTCGCAAAAACCATGTCGCGTTGAAATGGAAACAGGCTTGACATCGAAGGTAGGGTTGTCTACTGAACACAGCACTTATACTGAAAGCAGGTTTATTGCGAAATGAAACATACACGCAGCACTAACTGCCTCTCGGACAGAGTGCTGTGCCATTTATACACAGAATGTACCAGAAGTTAGAAGAATAGTTAACATAAATAACATGTAGAAATTACAAGTACACAGTAGAAACATGTAGAACATTCTCAAAATGTTTATTACAAAGAAATACACTTTTACCTGTGGACGGGCCTTCAGCGCCGCAATCGGTGACGCTATGCCTTGCGCCGCGCCGGCATTCGGTTAAATTGGGGTCTTGCGGCAACATCTAAGAATGGTCTTCAACCAGGAAATATGTTTTAACGCATTTCTTGGATTACAAACACCTTTTCCATAGTCTGTGCACCAAGAAGTCTGTGCCACAAGAACATTTAAAAATGACATTTTTGATAACTGCCGTGGACGGTTTTTTGCAACAAACTTTTTAAAGAGGTATTAAGAAGTAAATACTGCCCTGAACAAAAAATAGTGAACGTGACGTTCCTTGGCAATGTCTCATTTGCTACAAAACGTACATTTTTGTGTTAAGCGTAACAGTATAAGACTACATTAATAACAACAATTATTTTCAGAAATTTATAACATTATGTACCTGACTAATGCGAGAGTTTCGAATTCTTATACCACGTGTGTCGTCTGCTTCTATCTACAAACTTTACAAGGTCGTACTTTGCACATCAGTGTTTTTTTCTGCAAACTGCCCGAAGAGAAAATAAGAGGAGCTGGACAGCATGTGTTTGTCTGAAGCTCCAGTGTTAATATCGAGACCGAGGGCACGTCACGTTACAGAGGCGGAGAAGATATTTCTCTGCCCGTGACAACGGGTTATTACTGGCCGCCAGCCAGACAAAAACGAGTGGCGAAGCCCGCAGTTCGCTTCGTATGCCTTTGAGGCTACATATGCCAATAAAGGAAATAGCTGTGCTCAAACCACCCAGCTGAATTTTGACGCGGTAAGCACTGCTAATTATATGATGTCCACAACTGTTTTCACTTGATATTGCATTTAGTAACTAGAATGTCGTATCTTTAATCGTCCTGAAACAAGAGTCCGTAATGGAAACGAGTTGCAGTGAATGTGAAACCTTCCTGCTAAATATACATTTCAGAAAAATATCATCGTTGAACTGCGTAAATGTAATTGGTAAGTATTTAGCTGTGTTTCTTTTAAGGTCATAGTAGAAACGAGTAATGACCGGGGTGACTTATTAACTTACTAATAAATGATAAGTCGAAACTTGTACGTTTATTAAGTTCATTTCCTGGCGAGACATGAGGTCGACTAAGAAGAATACGAACACAAGTATATTTTTCAAAACTGCTGAAAGGTTATTGGAACAAGTAACCACTTTCTTCCCAGTAACTCAGAATTAAGGACGTGATGCGGCGTTGTCATTATGAGCTCATTTCTTCAAAGTCTGTGAATTTTATAATTCACAGACTAGTAATTTTTTCTAAGTACGTGACTAACGAACAATTTTCAAAATACGGGGCAAACTTCATAAACATATTTTGGAACAAGATATGGAGTAGAATGTTATGCATTAGCTACTTGTTACTTTTAGCGAATACAACAAGGCTTGGAATGCATCACAAGCCACCTGATTGTCAGAACGGACTTATAACTATCGTGATCAAATGAACAAACAAGCGATATAAGCGGCAACTGAAGCTATGAGCACACATCTAGGGATAAATATCAGGTAGAGATAACATATACCTAAAAAAAAAAATTGAAATGAGTACAATGTAATGGAAAAGAGGTAAAAAAGGAAAAAGTATAAACAAACAACCGTTACTATGTATGGGCATCATGTAGGCCAATACATGTAGCAAGCGGAATTTCGTGTTTTATGAAATGTTGTTAATAAATAGCTGATAGTTTTAGATGCATTTTACTATTTGATGGCCATTGACTCGCACCTTGCCGGCCGCGGTGGCCGCGGGGACTGAGGCGCTTCAGTCATGGTCTGCACGGCCACTACGGTTGGGGGTTCGAATCCCCCCTCGGGCATGGATATTTGTGCCGTCCTAGTTCGTAAGTAGTTTGTAAGTTTAGGGACTGAGGACCCCGTAATTAAGTCCCATAGACTATACAAACATTTTGAACTCGCACCTTACCAAAATATCGAAAACTGTGTGTTCCATTTATCAAATGTATTTTTATTTTTATTTATTTTTATTTTTTTTTCTTTTTTTTCAACATGATTTAACAGAAATAAAGATCGTTAGTAAATTTGACTACAGAACGGTGAAATAAATAATTCCAGAATTTTAGTTTTTCAGTTAAACTATGTAGATAGTACGAAAAATTTTCAGTATACATTTTAAGGGAGTGAAATAGTAAAACACAGTACCTCAACATATATTTAAAACATGCAACATCAGGAATTAATTGGACAAGGTTACATGAGACAAGTAATCTTATTAAAATTAAGTTTTCCTCAAGTCTCCAGTATTCATTATTGCTTTAAGTTAGCGTCTTTTATCCTTCCATATCCTTTACAATTTAAAGATGTTATTGCTTTTCATTTCCAGTAGTTTAGAATAAAAATTAAAAATCCAATAAAATGCGTTTTTGTGCCGTAAGGCAATTTGTACAAACCGATTTTAATATCTCTAGTACAATTTGTTCATGTTTAACATAATGTTTCACATTCAATACAACCGAAAAATAGATTTTGCTTCATGTCTTATTGTCCCAATACATATTCCGGAGGTAAAATAATACACAATTAGGGAAGAGAACATTGGAAATCTATGGAACGGAGCGTGGAATGTTCTAGCCCTTAATTAGGTACGACAGTTAGAAAATTTGAAAATAGAATTGTAAAGGTTGAAGTTATATATTGAGGGGATTAGCGAAGTTTGGTGGCAGCTGAGTACAGGGCAAAACCTGTTTGGATAAATCAGGAGTAGGTCTAATGATGAATAAAAAACAGGAATGCGGATGTAGCAGCAAAGACAGACATTAACACCAGCCACAATAGTACACTTTTCTATGCCAACAGCCGCTGGTGATGACGAGGATAATTTAAAAAAATGTATGATGAGATAAAAGAAGTTATTCGCACGCTTAATGGAGTGGAAAACGTGGTTATGACGGACAACTGGAACTGAGTATTAGGTAAAGGAAGTGAAGGAAAAATTGTAGAAGAATATCTACTGGGTAAAAGTAATGAAAGAGGAGGTCGTCTGGTACAAGTTTGCGCAGAGCACAATTTAATCACCACAGACACTTGATTTAAGCACCATGCGTGAAAAATCTGTATATGGAAGATTCCGGATCGGAACATCTACATTGATTTTATAATGGCACGAAATAGTATTCGAAACCACGAATTAAAGTGTATAACTTTTCCTGGGGCAGATATAGCCTCTGACGGTAACTTTTCGCTTATGAACTGTTGATTAAAACTTAAGACTGGGGAGAGGTAGAAAAGTAAGGACATGGAACCTAGATAAAGTGAAGGAACCATAGGCTGTTTAGTGATTGAGATGGAGCATTAGGCAGGTATTGGCCGAAATGTGAAAAAGTAATACAGCAGAAGAAAAATGAGTAGTAGGAGTGAAAACAGCTGAGAATGTTTTTTCTAAGGCTTAATAGAGAGCCTTGGATAGCGCAGGAGATGCTAAACACAATTGATGAAAGAAGAAAATACAAAAATGCAGCAAGTGAAATAAGCAAAAGGGGGAACACGCGGATAAAAAAGTGATGCTGACAGAAAGTGGAGACTGGCTAAGCAGCAGTGGCTAAAATAAAAATGCTAGTCCAAAGATTTATTATAACAAAGGAAAAGATACGGCCTACAGGAAAATAAAAGACATATTTGCAGACAATAAAAGCAGCTCCACGAATATCAACAACTCTGATGTGAAACCAGAACCGAGCAAAGAAGGAATAGCTGAAAGGCGGAAGGAATATATTCAGGACATAGACAAGGTGAATAACCTTGAAAGTCATATTGTAAATGTTGAAGAAGATATATGTGATACTATATTGAGAGAAGAATTTGGCAGAGCCTTATAAGATATCACTTAAAAAAAAGGACTTTAGGATAGATGATATTCCTTCTGAACTGCTGAAATCGTTGTGAGAACCAGTCAGTACTAAATTTTTCCAACTTACGTGCAAAAAAGTGTCACATAGGAAATGCGTCATACTCCAAGGACATTATAATAATTCCAATTTCAAAGAAAATCACTTTCAGGCAAGTGTGAAAATATATGCAACATTCCAACAGGAATTATTTACAGTTGAATGGTAAAAGTGGTAGAATTAGGATTTAGGAAAAATGTAGGGATACGCGAGGCGGGATTCACATTAAGACTTATCTTAGATGTGAGGTCAAGAAAATGCGAACCTAGGTTTGTAGCTATTGTAGAATTGACGTAAGGTTTTGGCAGAGTTGACTGGAATACAGTCTTGCGAGTACTCTAGAGAGCATGCTAAAATAAAGGGAACGATAGTTATATGGGTGTCCGGACATATTTGCCACGCCGGACTTTTGCCACACTTTTACCTGCTCCGAAGGGTCGCCCCCCCTCTCCTCCTCCGCCCTCCACCCCTCCCCCCCTCATCACCACCACCCGTTCGGACATCTGCACACTGGTCGCTTCCGCACTTCATAGTGTGACCGTCAGTATGGAAGTTATTAAAATGGCCAAGGGCAGGCCTTTTGCCCATTACAATGGATACGCGACAATAAGGTGTGGATGTGCTTACGCCGAAAATAGAATCATTGCAAGGGAAAGCTGCTTTCGAAGAACGGAGACGTATTGAAAGTAGAGAACATCTGTAAGGCCCACCTAACGATGCGAACTTTATTAGTTGTAAAAATAAAAAGAGTGTATCAGACCTCAGTATCCTTAAATAACTTAATGATGAAACTAGCTGGTCCCAGTTCAGTTCAGTAGCGTAGCAACGAAATTTGACTCAACGAAGCAAATACATTAAACATCACTCAAATGATCCTCCTGCAACCAGAATTCATAGTTACATCTACCACTTTTCAATTTGCAATTTCCTACTTAAGTAAATGCTCCCATAGTTTAAATGTTGATACAATTTTTTCTTTTAACCTTCTATTATTATGGTCATTCAGTCCCATATTGAGAGCTCTAAGCCGCGGTGGAGTAGCCGAGCGGTCAACAAAAAAAAAAAAAAAAAAAAAAAAAAAAAGCGGTCTAAAGCACCTCGCTGCGGAGCGCGTGGTTGCTCGGTGTGGAGATTCGAGTCCCCCCTGGGTCATGTGTGTGTGTGAGTTTGTCCGTAGGTTATTTTACCTTAGTTTAAGTAGTTTGTAATCTACGGACTGATGACCACGCAGTTTGGTCTGATAGATTTACAAACATTTGAACACTTCCTTCTAATGCTAAGTGTTAGACTATTTTTCTTATCCTTTAGAACCTTTTTGAAAATATATTTGATCATTTCGTCTGCAACATCACTTATTTGATAGAATTATTTGCTTTTCATCACCAAGGGTATCTACTTATATGTTATGTTTGCAGCAGTTCTCATTTCGAATTGTGGAATATTTACATCGTCTTCTTTGGTGACAGAATTTCGAAAAACTGCATTTAGTAACTCAGCTTTCGTCGCACTGTCATCAGTAATATTACCGTTGGCATCGTGCAATAGAGGCATTTACTTAATCTTTCCGCAGGTGTAGATAACATAGGACAGGATCTCTTTGGACTTTTCGCCACATTTCTGCAAGGAGTTTCGTTGTGAAAACTATTAAATGAATGTCGCATTGAAGGTCGCGCAAAATTTCGAGCTTCAGTAAAACTTCGGCAAATTTGGGGATTTTGCATTCGTCTAAATTTTTGACCAAACCTTTCTGTTCTATTTTGTGTACCACGGGGGACCAGTTTAGTGCCGGCCGCGGTGGCCGAGGGTACTGCGGCGCTTCAGTCACGGTCTGCTCGGCCACTACGGTCGGGGGTTTGAATCCCCCCTCGGGCATGGATATTTGTGCCGTCTTTAGTTGTAGGTAGTTTGTAAGTTTAGGGACTGATGACCCCGTAGTTAAGTCCCAGAAGTTATACAAACATTTGAACATTTGAATTGACCAGTTTAGTCTCTTATTAATTCATTCGGTAGAAATTCTTCCAGTACTGTTGATACTATTTCTTTGAATGTAAGCCACATATTGACTTCACTTACATAGTTAATTTAGAAAAACTGGAGAAAGATAGTAAGATGTCAACCGAATATTTAACTTTCTTTCGTGTTTTATATATATGGTTTTGGTAAATATCTTTGTTACGAATTTGAGCTTGCTACAACTTTGTGTTCACTTATAACTATATCCGTCGTGATATGAGAAGTATTTGTGACTAAGAGCTCAAGTGTGTTTCCGAAACCATTTACAATTTGAATGGGTTCATGAACTAATTGTTCAAAATGAAAAAAATAAACATTTAGAAGAATTTCGGAAGATGTATCTGCCACCCTATCTGAAGGTGTAGTCCTGTCAACATACGGATGGTAGATTTAAGTCACTGACAACTGTAATTATATGAGTAACGTACCTATTTGTAATAAGACTCAAGTTTTGTATGAACTGTTCGCCGGCTTCATCGTGAGAGTGCGGGGGTCGATAAACGGCGTCAGTTATTAATTTATTCAACATCATAGTACAAAATCTGCTCATACTTACTCACAGGAACGTTGTGAGCTAGTACACAAATTACATTACGATTTCCTTTTGTGCTTTTTGTTTCTTTTATAGTGCAGATGATAGGAATTATGGATTTTCCCTTAATAAACTAGGGTGCTTCCTCTGCGACTCAGAAGATACCATAGCTAAACAATGTAGAACAACAGTCTACGTTACAAGCATATCATTCTATATTCCTTCATTTCCTTATTTCGAATATTTTAAAATGGTATGTCGACTTTAGGTGACCTGTCAGACGCTCTTATCTTTATTTTATAAACGTATTTTCTGTCATTGTTTTGAACATTTGGGACAATACACTTTATTAACCAATGTTTCGCCGCAAGAGAGCAAAGTTATGAAGTGTATCGTTCGTCTTTCCTCTCTATTTTTAATCCAGTTGTAGCAATTAGTATATGTACAAATACAGCGATTCGACTTGATTAACCAGCGAACATTCGAATTATCTTTAGGTCGTTCCTTCCGTGTTCATTCCCATAGCGATAGACTGTTTCAATCGCAATGAGTAAGTGTGCAAGGAAGCTACCGCACAGTCGGAGGGAGAAAGAATCCATATTTGTGCTTGGAATAACTAATTATACACTGAAATATACGACTGTATTGCTTTAGTTTCCCAATAGTTATACATATTTAGATTTCAGGATACTGGAATGAAGTTGTACATTTCGGCGAGTTGTCGAAGAAAAAGATCTCTTCCGTATTGGCTGTATCGAGTAAGATGCGGAGACGGAGGTTCGGAAGCAAACAGCAGGAGTACGGGGAAGGGCGTCCCTTGCCTGAGGGGTCGCTAATCCAACTACCTGGCGAAGGGTCAGGTGTGGCAAGTGTCCGGCGTGGCAAGTGCTCGGCATCCGTTATATGCATCTTGTGTAAAAACCAGACAGAACTTAAAGTGTCGAGGGGTATGAAAAGGTCGCTGTGGTTGGTGAGGAAGTAAGACAGGGTTGTAGTTTTCCCCAATATTTTTCAATCTGTTCACTGGGAAGTCTGTGAAGGAATGCCGAGAGAAAGCTAGGTAAGGAATTAAATTCAGGAAGAAGGGGAAAAAATTAAGATATGCCGATGCCGTAGTAATTCAGTAACGACAGCAAAGGATCCGGAGAAATAATTGAACGGAACTGAATGTGTCTTAAAAAGGGGTTATAATGAGGTACAATAACAATAGTAAAACAAGAGTAATGGAATCTAAACGAAGAAAATCAGGTGCTGTTCAAGAAATTAGAAAATGAGACAGTAAAGGTGATAGATGAGTACTGTTATTTGGACAGGAAAGTAAATTCGGATGGGCTATGTAAAGGAGATGTAAAATGCAAAACGGCTATGGTAATATAAACATTTCTTAAGAAGCGAAATTTGATGAAAACCAAATTTAGTTTAAATGTTATAAAGTCATACCGAAGGCATTTGACTGAAGTGAAACGTTGACGAAAAATAATTCACACGGGAATATGATAAAAGCATTAGAAATGTGGTGCTATAGACGAATGCTGAAGATTAGGTGGGTAGATGGCGTAACTAATGTGGAGGTGCTGAAGAAAATTTGGGAAAAAAGAAATTTCTGGCATATCTTGGCTAAGAGAAGGAATCGATTGGTGGGCCACATTCTGAGCCTTCAGGGGATAGTTAATTTTACATTCGAGAGATCTGTGTGGGGGGAATCAAAGAGACGAACACTGTAATCAACTTCCAAAGGATGTGGGTTCCGTTCTTATTCAGAGGCTTGTTTAGTACAGATTACCGTGAAGAGCTGCAACAAACCAGTCTCAGAGCTAAAGACTACAACAACGACAACTCATTTGTATAATGACATTTTAACTGCAGTCTTTAGTTCTGCTATTGTTCTTGTAGGGTATTAGATTTTTTATTGTGATTTTTGAGTCTGAATTGTGTGACTCAAACGTGACTTATTCTTGAAATAAGTTTTCAAAGTTATACCTTAATTTATTTACCTTAATGAATGTTTTACAATCCCGTGACAGTTTATTCAATAGAAACAGCCCGAAAACTATATTCATGTTTCATACAATGAATTTATGGATTTGGGAACTTCTATTAGTAGATAAAGATGCATTAATTTCATGACATAGGCAATGTTAACTAATATTTATTCTTCAAAAATAGATTCTGCTTTGAAAGTGATGTGATAGGTGACCTAGCTGCTAGAATCCATCAAACGCCTTTCACTAATGATGACAGATGCTCTCACACACATCATCCACTTTTCACTGTATATTAGTAAATACATAAAAAGTATTGAATTTCATAAAATAATTGGCAGTATCCACCATCTGCTATATAGGTACTGCTTAAGAAAGGTCTTCAGACAATGAAAGATACTTTTTGTTTCTTGGACATTATTGTTCTTCACCTGGATGTAATACAAGCAACGTGTGGGCAGATCAAGTGATCAGAATTTACGTCGATATGAATGCACAGAATAAGTAAATAAAATATAAATAACGTTTAATACTTGTCGATATGTAGATGTTTACATGCTGACAAATATAAATTACTACACCCTTCTAGACTTCGACACTGCACACAAGATATCCAGACGAAAGATATATAAATTGTCTATAGTCTATACAGATCAAAAGCTGAAGCAGCATTGAAGTACCAGATATTAATCAAATGTTCAAATGTTTGTGAAGCTTAAGGAAATTAGCTGCGAGGTCATCAACGTTCAAATGTTTGTTAATCTATCGGACCAAACTGCGTGGTCATCAGTCCGTAGCTTACAAACTATTTAAACTAAGGTAAACTAACCTAAGCACAACACACACACACACACACACACACACACCCATGCCCCAGGGAGGACTCGAACCTCCGACGGCGAGCAACCGTGCACTCCACAGGGAGGCGCCTTAGACCGCTCGACTACTACACAGCGGCCCGGGGCCATCAGTCCCTAAACTTACAAACTACTTATGAACTACTTTATACTAAAGACGACACAAATATTCATGTCCGAGGAGGGATTCGAACCCACGGCCACGCGCATCAGAGCATAGCGCTTCAATGCGCTTGCCCGCTCCGCCACGGCAGGTATCAATCAATGTCGAAACACACTCACATGAATAAATAATAAAAATAATTTCCACTCATTCTTTTAAAAGTCTTAAACGTTTAATATGAACATTTTACCTATATGAATAGGAACCGCTTAAATCTATTTCTGGCATGTTAGTTCCCTCATTAGATAAAAATGGAAATTCCTTATCAAATGTTAGATTTCATAATAAGGTGGAATAACACTGAAAAAAAAATCTGTATTAATTTTTTTTATTACAATTGATATCCACTTACCGTGAGGTTAAGCCTCTAAACATACAACAGATAAAAGTTATTCTAACACAGAATGGTTTTTAAGAGTGAGAGCTGATGTCTCTACCCAACACACTCAGAGGTGAGGTCTCCTTAACCCAACTAAGAACACAGAGCAAATGAGAGGGAGCCATGCTCTGACGGCGCCTAAATGCGCGGTTACACTTGTGGCGGCCTCACGCACCCCTTACTCGCGCACTTGCTATCGATCATACATACTGTAGTGTCGCACAAGTATGAAGTGCGCGCCACTTACTTTCGCCACGCGCCGCCATGCACGCACGGCGCGGCGTTCTTACGACGACAGCCACGAGCGCCCTCTGCTGCAACTCCGCTCGTAGCCACGACTGCTGCATCGTTCACTTGGGAATCAGATAGGCACCAGTTAAGACTTGGCTATCGGATAGGCACTAGGAATCGTCATGGGGAGGTCTCTATCTAAACTTTGTATCAACATTCTACTAGTCTGCTGCTCTCCAAGTTAAGTAATGTATTATTTCTATGAAATATATCTCTTATACTAATCTAGCTTAGTGTTTCTAGTTTCTGCTGTCCCACTGGCTGGTCACCTCCGTACCTGCACACGCGTGCATCCTATTTTCTGTGTCGGTCTCTCTCTACTCGGCCACCGACACCCAGGACAACCGGCGGAAACTAGACACAAAAGTAGCGACGAGCATGGGATACAAAACATACAGTGAAGATGTTACACACCCACATTAGTACATGGCGTAGTCCTCACATTCGTCAACGGAGGCGATGATTCTGGAATCCATTCAATCATACAGATGGAATATACTGTCGTTAGATGTTCAAATGTTTGTTAAGCTTATGGGACTTAACTACGGGGTCATCAGTCCCTAAACTTACAAACTACTTATGAAATAGCTAAGACTAAGGACGGCACAAATATCCATGCCCGAGGGGGGATTCGAACCCCCGACCGTAGTGGCCGTGCAGACCGTGACTGGAGCGCCTCAGTCCCCTCGGCCACCGCGGCCGGCTGTCGTTAGATGTGTAACGTGGACGGCCGTAGCGGATTGGATGGATGTGGGGAAGTGGCAGATTAAGATTCGTCGTGCATGGGAAAAATACAATTTATTTCTTTTTTAGTTCCTTGTGGTTAAACGACTCCTCTGCCCGTGGCTAGGGCACGCGTTGAGAGTGGCAGGCGGAAACGCCAGCTAAGGCGCCAGGCCGGCCGGCAGACGCAGCTCGGATTCCAAAAAAATGTTCAAATGTTTGTATAGCTTATGGGACTTAACTACGGGGTCATCAGTCCCTAAACTTACAAACTACTTATGAACTAACTAAAACTAAGGACGGCACAAACATCCATGCCCGAGGGGGGATTCCAAACCGCGACCGTAGTGGCCGTGCAGACCGTGACTGGAGCGCCTTAGTCCTCTCGGCTACCGCGGCCGGCGTTCGGATTCCGCTGAGTCGAGCTGACAGCAGACGTCGCCACTCAGCGCTGCATGGCACTGCCGTTAGTAACACGCTCCGCCTCCTGCTGTACGCCCCGGGGGCGCCGACCCCGCCCAGATGTAGGCTGATGACGTCTCGCTGCCTACCGGCGTCGTGGTGTCTGGCGCGGCCCGCTGTAAGAACCCGATTCCAGCGCGGCCCGCGTGATGACGTCGGAGGAGTGGCGGCCTGCCAGAGCCGTCCCGCTGAAGGTCCTCACTTCGACGCCCGCTGTCGGTGGCGTGCTGCCCTGTTGCGTCGCGGTGGCGACATCCGGCGTAGAGACGTTCCGGTCTGTGCATTCTGCGTCCCCCGAACCCCCACTGACCAGTACAGCGCCTATATGTACTGCTTTTCTGCTTAGATGTTCTCCGAGGCTCAATGGTCTCAAGGCGACGACCGCGTCGTCCCAGTTCCCGGGTTACTGTCATCAGCAGACTTGTTTCAACACCTTCTGCTTCTTCCGCCTTCTGCCGCTAGAACGTGTACTCGCGATAACCACAATATCACTTCCTTCTTAACTGGTAAAGTTAACAAATATCTCCATGCCCCTACACTCCTTCCCTATAAGAGAAAGAAATTCGTCCTTGAATTTCACAAAGCATCACCCAACACACTATATTGTTAATTAAAAAACAAACACTTATTCATCAAAAGAAGAAATACAAAGTGCTAAAACTATTCATGACACCTTATTGCACCATTTACCTACAGTATATTCAGTCTGACCCAACTTTTTCAGGTCTTTCTTCCACCATTTCGGTTATAAAATGGAATCTCA
Organism: Locusta migratoria; assembly: GCA_026315105.1. Lineage (NCBI taxonomy): Eukaryota > Metazoa > Arthropoda > Insecta > Orthoptera > Acrididae > Locusta > Locusta migratoria. The sequence continues at coordinate 408,675,212 of CM048749.1, forward strand.
CTGTGAAACACAGTCCATGAACAAGAGGCAGTGTGTTTATCACAAGTCCTCCTAAACCTTATTAGTTTACTCAGTACCAAGCTTGCTGGATGGGTTTCTTAGGGTTATAGAGGGCAGGAATCGCAGTTGAGTGACTTTTTTCTTAAACACTTAATAGCCTACAACAATCCATCCGTTATACAAAAACACTAGCCGCAGTTGCTGATGACCCGATAATTATTGTTTCCCTCAGTTGTTGCTGGCGATAATTTTGAACATGTTCTAACAATCGTCCCATAGCAATACGACCATGCTGTACGGCAATCATTTGATCTAAGAAAGTGAGTAGGGTAGAGTACAACGAATCATTCGACTTTGTAAGATTTTACTGGGGCAAAATTTCCAGCGGTTGATCCGGTACTTAAATCAAACTATGTTTTATTCCTATGGTAACTGTTCCTATTATTGTGGGAGGTAACCTAAAAGTAGGTCCGGAAATCTCACATGCAGTGCCGTTGATTATCAATCCTTGACGATGGAGTTCCAATCTTTGTTTTTCCATTTGCCGTCCTTGTTCATGACACGTGTGAATAACAATCGTAGGATTTGCTACTGAAAAGAGCCAATGCAGTCCTACTTTCCTGAAAAGATCCTGATTCCCTGCTATAACTTCTCTCGGGCATTCCTTGGTTAAATTATTCGAGCAAAAGATTTTGGAACTGTATTCATTAATTTTGTGGATCAAATAGTAATATGTCCTGTACTGCGCTGATTTAGTCCCTACACTGACAGTAACGTGTGAGTGCGTCTATCTGTAGATACCAACAATATGTCCGGCATTTTTAACTGTACCATCTTGCGCATTGCCTCCCAATATATCGGAATCTACAGCCTACACATGTAACTGGAAATTTGATATCAACCTCCAACCTTGTAGCCACCTGTCTGCTTGTTACCGGCCATGCGATAATAGATGGATAGTGCTTTATCTCTGTCGGTCGCCAGAAGTACTAGTGGCGACGGTCATTTTGCTCTAATCCTCTCCGTCCTCAAATCGTTCTGGCGATAGCAACTCTGGCGACAAGTGCCAACGAGTGGCGTACAGTAATGCCTCTTCTAACTCCGTCGTTTCCATACGGGCATAGGTTACGCTTTCTTGTAGACTCCGCAGCATCTTTGCAATTGACAGCTGTCTCAAAAAATGTTCAAATGTGTGGTAAGCTTATGGGACTTAACTACGGGGTCATCAGTCCCTAAACTTACAAACTACTTATGAACTACTTACGAACTAGGACGGCACAAATATCCATGCCCGAGGGGGGATTCGAACCCCCGACCGTAGTGGCCGTGCTGACCGTGACTGGAGCGCCTCAGTCACCTCGGCCACCGCGGCCGGCTAACAGCTGTCTATCGACCTTTCCCAGATGTTCCTTAATTACGTTCAAATCGTGGTTTGTTGCATTCGCCGATAGTTGAACGTGCGATAGCAACGTGGCAGCGAGAGTTCGGAGTTGCTTATTATTATTAAATACGTCATTTCGAGGCTAGACAACCTTGTCGTATGCAAGTCTAGTGTCTCCTGGTTGTCTCTCACGTCGCTCTGTAAATGCTGTAACGTCTCATTAATCTTCTTAAGGTCCTCAGAATCCGCTGTTCCGGACACTGTGTTCAAAAATCTTTCTCCTGCATCGAATCTTCACCTTTTCCGACGCTGAATCATTGCAGATGTTCGTCGTAACTAAGACTGTAAGCGAGTACGTCGGAAAAGGTAACGATTGGATTCAGGAGAACGAATTTTGAAAACAGTGTTCGGACCATTTTCTTACGCTTTGCGAAATCCTTCACTTGTGAAATATTGCCTTTTTGCTGCTTCATGCAGAAATCGAAGAGTGATCTATTTTTTCACCTAATACGACCTCGTATGGAGATAAGCCAATACTTTCGTGCACTTTGGTGTTGTTTGCGCAAATTCAGGCGTTGAGAAGTGTATCCCAATTGTTGTGTTGGGAATTAACATAACAGCTCAACATTTGGCTATTGTTCTATGTACACTCTCTGTTCTGCCGTTCGACTGCGGATGATATGCGCTAGTGCGTAATTTTTTAATGTGCAACAACCGACACAATTGTTTGAATAATTCGACCATAAATGTTGCTCGGTGATCCGAAATTATAGTGTCTGGAACGACAAATTTCAGTATCCATTCATTACGTAACGCCTGAGCTACAGTCGTCGCTTACTGATAAGGTATTGGAACCATGGCTACGAAACGAGAAAAATGGTCAATTATAGTGAGTATATATCGATTACCTGCAGGGGTTTGAATTAGTGGTCCAAAAACGCCAATTCCTATCATGGCCCAAGCTTTAACTGCTTCTGGAAGTCTCTGCAGTTCTATTCGTTGACGGCTGAGTTACGCCCTCTGTGCACATAGGATACAATTTTTTACATATTTATCTACGTCCTGTTTCCACGTTTTCCACAAGTAGTTCTGTGCTATTCTGCGCTCAGTTGCTCTTTTCCCCGAGTGAACTGCCAAAAAAAAAAAAAAAAAAAAAAAAAAAAAAAAAAAAAAAAAAAAAAAAAAAAAATGGGCTTGCTTTAGAAGCGTTTCGAAGCGTAGCTGGCACAATTCGCGGTCCGTTACGTGTTGACTTAAAAATAATTCCCCAAGCAGAACTGCGGCTGGCTGGCAAATTGCTGCCACTCCGCGTCCGCGTGTTGTGCATTCCTCCAGTCTTCTTCATCAATTCCTGCACATTCCATGCTTCGGATTTTCCTTCTTACTCCGTCTGCGTTTGCATGTGAGGTACCTGGTCCATGAATTACTTCAAAATCGTACTCAAGAATACTTAGACACCATCTTGCAAGACGCGAGGATGGGTCCTTCAAGTTTAGTAGCCAACAGAGCGCTGAGTGGTCTGTTACTACTTTTAACTTTCTACGGTATAAGTAACATCTAAAATTTGTTATTCAAAAAACTAAAGCCAACATCTCACGCTCTGCGGTTGAATAGTTCCTTTCGGCGTTATTGAGCTGCCTGGATGCGTAATCTACAGGATGTTCCCGACCATTCATTTCCTGACTTAGAACCACACCTAATGCATAATTGAATGCATCACACGATAGTATAAATTGCTTGTTGAAATCAGCAAAGGAGCAGATGTCAACAACTATTTCTTTTTCCGAATGATGAATCGCATTCCGAAGACCAAATAAATTTCGCATCCTTCTTTAACAACAACAAGGGGTGTTGCAATTTATGCTAATTTTGAAATACATTTTCTGTAGAAATTTGCTACTCCTAAATAAGATTGTAACAGCTTTACAGTTGTTGGTCTTGGAAAATCTTTTACAGTTTGTACCAATTTAGGATCCGTTCGAATTCCTTCCTGACTTATGATATGTCCTATATAACGGACCTCCTTCAAGGCAAAGTGGCACTAATCCGGACTCAGCGTTAACTTTGCGGTAAGCAGTCGGTCAAACACGTCACGCAAAAGTGACACATGCTCTTGCAAATTCTTGGAAAAAATAATTATGTCCTCCAAGTACACCATGCACTGTCTACGCTTAAGACCCCGTAAAACACTATCTAGCAACCGTTTAAACGCAGCTGGGGCGTTTTTCAGACCAAAAGGCATACGTTTGTACTGATAATGACCATCTCGTGTAGAAAAAGCTGTCTTCGGTCGATCTTCTGGCGCTACTTCGAGTTGGTGGTACCCACTTCGTAAATCCAAGATTGTGAAATACTGACACTGACCCAAATTATCCAGGGTTTCCGTAATATTCAGCATTGGGTAGGCGTCTGTCACTGTCTTCTTATTTAGAAATCGATAAACACAGCAAAACCTGCGCAACCAGGGACTGTAACTCTCCTACATAATATCATTTGGCAACTGCTGATCTATTAACTGCTGCCTAACAGACTGCAAACAGTGAGGTACGTGGTATGGCTTTTTATAAACTGGCGCCTCGCTCCCTGTGGGAATTTAATACTGTACTAGCGGTGTTTGAGGTAACGGGCCTGAAGTATTAAATAATTAAATATATTCTTTTAACAAAGCTTCCATGACGACCTTATCCTGTTCCTCCAAACGTTTAACCTTATTCTTTAGTGCTAACCAGTCGACAGATTTTCCTGGCGTTGCTTCCCTTTGTGTAAAATTACCTTCAAAGTCATTTTCAATTAATACTTCTAAATTTGCTACCTGGGTAACCTTCACAAACTGTACCTCCTCGGGCCCAAAATTATCAATGCTAACCGGTACTACCCTCGTACCTTCAATTTCCCGCACGTAGGATATGCTACGTCGTACAAAACACCTGGCTGGATCCAGCCTGTCATTTTCCGATAACGGTTCCAAAACAGATAACGTATATTCTGGCAAATCAGCGCCTACTTAAAACCAGATTAACCTCCCTGACGTTTGCGGTATGTTATCACGCGAGCTCACCTTGAGGGACCTAGTCTGAAGTTTAAGTGGTTTCCCTTGCGCGATGGGCAAACCTTGCTACTGTAATGGTATCTCGGTGGTGGCGCCTAAATGAAACAACGTTCCATCCAGTTCCACCGTACGCCGTTCCATATCAACTTTAGCGTGATGAGTTATCAGGAAGTCTAACCCAAGAATGACAACGTAGTTGCTGCCTACCACCGGAAGAACGTCAACGTCTACCTGAAAAGTTGTTCCACCCACTCGGAAATCAAGAGTACTTGATCCAAGTGAACTTACGCCCCCCCCCCCCCCCCCCCCACCAACGCCGTGGTGATTGTAATGATTTCTTTCCGAGCATTACCCTGCTCGCTACCGACACCTGAGAACCAGTGTCCCACAAAAATTTACAAAGTTTTCTCCCCACAAAGCCGGTCAGAAAAAGATCTGCCACTGATTTTGCACAGGTTCTAACGTTTACTGGGAGCGTAGCACAGTAGACACCCCGCTGCCCGCCCCATTTAACGACAGACGACGTGATTAAGCTTGAATAATCCTTCCCTTTCTATTGCCCATTGTTACAAGAGTCACACTGCAAGTGACCTAATTTTTTTCACTGCCTACACTGCACTTCTTTGCATTCCCGTTTCATATGGCCCTTACGGCCACACCTAAAACATGTCACATCGTTAGAGAATACCGTTCTTCGTTCCCGTCACCTCGTCATTGACTCTATTTCTTCTAATGCCAAAGCTAACGTCAGAAGCTCGCTCAATGTCTTTCGGAAGTCCAAACTAACTTTTTTCGACAAATCTGGTTTCATACCCCTCAAAATCGCATCAAAAGCTCTTTCCTCTGCCTCACGTAAATCAACTGAATTTATCCGATCATCATCTGTTAGTTCATAAGTACCCATGTTGTCCTTCATAATCCTATCCGCAAAAGCTTCAATTAATTCACCCTGTCTTTGAAAAATGGTTTTACGCTTATCCCGACAATACTTCTTCGTATTCTTCTGACGGAACCTCTCAATTAAAGTTTTTCGGAATCCTTCAAAAGTCTTAGCCTCTCGCAAATTCTCATGGCACATTGCAACTGACTTAGCTTCTCCTGTCAATTTTAGTTTTGCAATGCTTAGCATCTGATCCGTTGACCAATTTCCCAACCTGGCTGCAGTAGCCATATATATATATATATATATAAAACATCTTCACCTGACTTTCCCAAAAATGGCGTAACCAACGCCGCGACAGTAGTATCTACTGTTACTACCCGTGGGAATGACTCTACCTGACCCCCGACCTTTAGATCATCAAGTTAAGCCTGCAGCTGGCTCACCTGATCCACTATATGGTCAACAGATACGCGTGAAACAAAAGGAACAAAGACCCAGAGAAAGCAGTGAAGAAGAATTCAAACTTGATACTCCATCATTTTGCTGCCGTAGACCGCTGCTGGTCGACCTCTCCTTGATTCTCTAAACTTGCACCTTCCGGCACCTGTAGTCAATTTTTTTTTCGCCAAAATTCTTCTGACACCAGTGTAACTGGGACGGCGGTAGCGGATTGGATGGGTGTGGGGAAGTGGCAGCTTAAGGCTCGTGGTGCCTGGGAAAAATACAATTTATTTCTTTATTAGTTTCTTGTGGTTGAACGGTTCCTCTGCCAGTTGCTCGACCCTGCCTCCAGCGCGGCCCGCATGATGACGTCAGAGCAGTGGCGGCCTGCCAGAGCCGTCCCGCTGAAGGTCCTCACTTCGACGCCCGCTGTCCTGTTGGGTCGCGGCGGCGACTTCCGGCGTAGAGACGTTCCGGTGAATGCATTCTGCGTCCCCCCGAATGTCCACTGCCCAGTACAGTGCCTATAAGTACTGCTTTTCTGCTTAGGTGTTCTCCAAGTTTCTGTACACCGTCGGTCAATGGTGTCAGGGCGACGACCGCGACCGCGTCGTCCCAGTTCCCGGGTTACTGTCATCAGCAGACTTGAATCAACACCTTCTTCTTCTGTCGCCTTCTGCTGCTAGAACATGTAATCGCGAAAACCACAACTTCCATGTTAACTGATAAAATTAACAAATCTATCCATGCCTCCACAGATGTATTACTCCACGCATACACCATGTATTGACATAGTTCTGTAGGTAAAAAAAGAAAAATATCGAATATCACTTGTCTCATCATAATCCACACGTAATCGATTGCAGTTATGTCCGGACATTGGTCTGACAGCGGAAGTATCGGTACTTCTTTCGGAGCACCTTGAGTTTCACGCGCAGAGTGTGGACGAGCATTATCCTGTTCAACAACACATCACTTTCTGTTGAAATAATGGTACTTCACAAACACGAAATTTGGACGAGGGTTACGGCTTATCATACGTTTGCCTATAAAGACTGTAACAGATTTGTCTTGCAACAATTGCACTGTATGCTGCCAGGTCTACGTCGCAAGCGCAAACGACCATCACGCGCAGGCATAATCCACTTTCATTACTCAAAAACACAGCCCACCAATCCATCTTCCATCTGACGGCAACAGCCGGACCATGTTCTATCATGCGCAAAAATATCCGAATTACCTAAATTGCGTTCCCCCATTATCTGCATGAGACCCAAATAAACGTACCTCTTTCGCCATATAGTTATTCAACATTTGAAAATGGATTCACTAGAGAAAATTGCTCTTTATGGCAATCATTCCAGATGTAAGTTAACACCACGATACTGCAAATAACAGGAAGTACTGTATTTAGTTCTTAGCGTTTGCAAACTCCACGTTATTACAACTACTGGCATATCAATAGCATTATGACACTCACTAGAGTCAGATAAAATAAAATCTGTGACATAAAATATTAACTAATACTTAGACAACTTTTAATATTAATGTGAACAACAGATTTTACTAAAGCACGGAATTCTTAAGTTCTGTACCAATTCGAAGTACTTCTTCTCTCTAAATCTTTTTGTCACAACTGCGAATTTTCATTTGTGTGGCGAAAATGGTAATGTATTAATGGCTGGATGAGCAAACCCTTATTAACTCCATTAAAAGCAACCAACGCTGTATGTAAACTTCCACATTAATTGCGTATCATCAATATAACTAAACAAGAATTTGTCTTACCAATACTCAATCATGACAAAGATCATCGTAGCCGAAAGATGTGTGAAATATCGCAGATTACACCACAAGTATCATTTCGCAAAGCTGAAATTGAATTGTAAGATAAATAAGTAAACTCAGAAGTTGGAAGTCGAATTTCCTCGCCTGCAGTGACATGTAATTTCGTTATACCTGACCGGAAATCGAACCCCAAACATACCGATGCCCTTTCTGTGCACGGATAGACGTTAAATCGCAAACGTTAACTCAACTGGAATGAGGATGCTTGTGTGTCTGACTAGAAACAATGGCGCCTGTTAATAGTGCATGAAGAGAAATTGTGATGGACCACGATTCTAAACATTATGTGCTTTTCTTAGAGATCCAGAGGAGCCTGCATTCCCGGAGTAAGGAACTAAATGATCTAGCAATATGATTCCGAGTAAGTCGAATACCACAAAAGAGGAGATACAGATTACAATCCCTGTCCAACAGAATATTTTCAACGTTTCAACTTCAGAGACAATAAGAGGCATATGAACTGAAACGATAATTGATTTATAAAACAAAATAAAGTTTTGTAATGTGAGTAAAGCTTTCTGGCAACATAGTTATTGATTGTCATGTATTCAGGCTTATATTAGCAACTATGAATCTACTCTGTCTTACTTGACAGCTTTTAGACTTTTATTTAATATGAATTTTAAATTACTGCGTAACTTGACGGTCTTCACTTAGCATTACCTGCGTTAAAGTAAATGTGATCTTGCCGGTTAAAAATATACGTCTAAAGAAGGGAATACAAACCATACAATACATATATTAAAGTAGAATCGGTCGGCGAGACCACTACTGCACACTTGCTTTGTTATGTAAGACACGGTGTTATGTAAGAGGCACTGAAGACAATGTCCCGCTCAGTGAAGTGATCTACTACAACGACGCTTCTGACACAGAAATTGCACTAGTTAATGTTTTCTGGATATAAAGACAACTCCATACAACATATCCCGACATATAGAAATTACTAAATTAGCACTATACCAACAATATCCTACGTTGGAGAAATAGTGTGCGAATTTACCAGTTAATTCGAATATTACTGTCAATAACGCTATTATTATTTAGCTCTACATACTCCTGGTGGGGAACATATGTTCTTATGTTACACTATAGTTTACTCCTTCTCCTTCTATTTCATCATGTGTTACTGTATTTTATATTTACCAATTACTAGCTTATGATTACCCGCTTCTCTTGGTTAAAGTGTTACATCAGTAGTTTTATAAATGTAATATTCAAGGGGAATAAAACTGCAGTGAGAGACTTTCCGTTTATTATTTTTTTTAAATTCTTTTCATTATTACTTTTATTCTGCACGCCATAGAATCAGTAAATGGCTATTGAAGAAGGAAACTACATAAATTTTCCTTGCAAAGAATTCTTATTAAATGAAAACATCTATAGACACGAAGGAACGTCGTTATGTTTTAAATCCAAATGATACCCATAGAAAGAGGCACATTTTCCTACCCATGGTACTGCAAGTCATGCGGGATACAGGTAATACTTTTTGGGTACTACGTGGGTTACATTTTACCTGCAGTGCAGGCAGTTTAGTGTGCTATCGTTGGCAACGAAATATTCGCTTCAGGAGGATCATTAATTTACTGACCAGGACGGCACCCTATTTATTTCATCACCATCATAATGAATTATGCCCTCATTCTAAGTGACTGATTTTTCAAAAAAGCATTGAACGGCCATTGCCAACATCAGCATACTACGCCGATGCTGTAAGTAAAATTGTACCCCTTGTTGTAAGGTATTTCACCACAGTTATGACAATGAAAAAACGAAGCATCGGCATCTGTTAGTTATTTGGTGTGCTATGTAACTAACATCCCTTCAGTTTGTCCTTTCCTGTACTATGGCGTTTTCTACGCATTCCTAAACACAATGAACTCATAATCTAATGAGGAAAGGACCACACCGAAATCAGAAAGGAAACTACGTAAATTCGATTTTCCTTGCAAAGAATTCTTATGTAAATATATTCAAAGAATACACATGGAGGTAATTTTGGAACTGGCAATCTGTGTAGTTAATGTATGTCTGTGTTTCACTTTGACTCTATCTTGATTTAAGAATTATACAATAACCGTAGTTTCACATGAACGATAAACTTCGTAAGTTTCGGAGTACGTAGCTTTTCCCAAAAGTGTTTGGTACGACTGCATTTAATGCTGCCCGGCCGCTGATCGCTAGGTGGCGTAAAGACAATTCTTGTCATTTCCTGTAAATTGGCTTGCTGTTCCTGCTCTATTGGCAAGTTCTCGATGTGCACATGTCCAGCTAGTAAATTAGTGATCTTCTCATTCCCTATGAATCGGTACACGCGACACCACCTATCGAGCGCTAGACGGGCCGAATTAAATGCAGTTCAACCATTTACTTATTGCTCTAGAAAAGCTAAAATGAGGATTACAAACACAGATATTAATTACTCACCTAACTGAATGGTATTAATCTGTTAGTAACGCGATACTGTCCGCTAAACCAAAGTAACCCTTGACTTACGAACTATCCGTCACAGATATACAATAACGTATGTCTACAGTCTGTGTATTGATGTGAGCTCAAAGATAATATGGAAATGATACTATGTAATATGAAATCGTGACGCTCGACGTATATTTGTTTCTCTAATCCAGTTGTCAGTATTTTTATCCTAAGCACTACAGTTGTCTTTCCAATGCTTACATTGAGTTGTTGTTGTTGTGGTCTTCAGTCCGCAGACTGGTTTGATGCAGCTCTCCACGCTACCCTGTCCTGTGCAAGTCTCTTCATCTGAGAATACGTTCGGCAACATACATCCTTTTGAATCTGCCTACTATATTCATCCCTCGGTCTCCCTCTACGTTTCTTACCCCACACGCTTCCTTCTAATGCGAAGATGACAATTCCTTTATGTCTCAGAATGTGTCCAACCAATCTATCCCTTCTCTTAATCAGAATATGCCAGAAAGTCCTTTTCTCCCCGATTCGGATAAGCACCTCCTCATTAGTTACGTGATCTACCAATCTAATTTTCATCTTTCGTCTGTAGCACCACATTTCAAAAGCTTCTATCATCTTTTTAGCTGTACTCCTTATCGTCAACGTTTCACTCCCATACAATGCTACATTCCAGACAAATTCTTTCAGAAAGGACTTCCTAACATTTAAATTTATATTCGATGTTAAAGTTTCGCTTCTTTAGAAATGATTTTCTTCCCATAGCCACTCTGCATTTTATATCTTCTATACTTCTTTTATATCTTGCTACCCCAATAACAAAATTCATCTACTACATTTATTGACTCATTACCTAATTTAATTCCTTCAGCATGGCCTGATTTTCTGACATTGCATTCCATTACCTTCGATGTACTCTTGTTAATGTTCATCTTATCTCGTCCTTTCAAGACACTGTCCATCCCATTCAATTGCTCTTCCAGATCTTTTGCCGTCTCTGACGGAATTACTATGTCATCGGCAAACCGCAAAGATATTATTTCTTCTCCCTCACTTTAATGCCCTCTCCAAATTTCTCCTTCCATTCCTTCACTGCCTGCTCAATGTACACATTGAACAACATTGCGTTAAAGCTACAAAACTGTCTTACTCCCTTCCCAACCTCTGCGCCCCTTTCTTACCCTTCGACTCTAATAACCGCTGTCTGCTTTTTGTATAGGTTGAATATAACTATGCGCTCCCTATATTTTGCTCCTGATACCTTCAGAATTTGGAAGACTGTATTCCAGTCGACATTGTCAAAATCTTCCTCCAAATCGACAAACGCTAAATACGTAGGTTTCCCTTTCCTAAGGTTTGTAGATTTTCCTTTCTTTAGCCCATCTTCTAAGCTAAGTCAGAATGTGAGTATTGCCTCCCGTGTTCCTACATTTCTCCTAAATCCAAACTGATCTTCGAAATGTTCAAATGTTCAAATGTTTGTAGAACTTATGGGACTTAACTACGAGGTTCAAATGTTCAAATGTTTGTAAAGCTTATGGGACTTAACTACGGGGTCATCAGTCCCTAAACTTACAAACTACTTATGAACTACTTACGAACTAGGACGGCACAAATATCGATGCCCGAGGGGGGATTCGAACCCCCGACCGTAGTGGCCGTGCAGACCGTGACTGGAGCGCCTCTGTCCCCGCGGCCACCGCGGCCGGCAACTGATCTTCCCCGAGATTGGAATCCACAAGCTTTTCCATTCGTCTGTAAATAATTCGTGTTATTATTTTGCACCCATGACTTATTAAACTGATATATACATACTGAATACCAGGTGATACAACTTTTTCACGACTGGCCCTCCTAACGACATCAGCAGTTCGGACGGAACATCATCTACTCCAGGGGCCTTGTTTCAACTCAAGTCCTTCGACTCTGTCAAATTTTTCTCACAGTATCATATCTCCTATCTCATCTTCCTGCACTTCGTCTGCCATTTCTAGAATACTGCCTTCATGTTTACTTTCTTTGTATAGGACCTCTACATATTCCTTCCACAGTTCAGCTTTCTCCTCTATGCTTAGTACTGGTTTTCCGTATGAGTTCTTGAAATTCATACAGCTGTTTTTCTTCTCTCCAAATATCTCTTTTATTTTCATGTAGTCGGTATCTATCTTTCCCCTAGTTATGCATTCTCCTACGGTTCTGCATTTGTCCTCTAGTCACTCCTTCTTAGCCAGTCTGCACTTCTTGCCAATCTAATTTTTCAGACGTTTTTACTCTCTCTTTCCTGTTTCAATTGCTGAATTTTTATATTTTCTCCTATCATCAATTAATTTCAGTATATCCTGTATTATCCAGGGATATTAGGCTTTGTCCTTCTGCCTATATGGTCCTCTGCAGCCTTCACTACCCTATCTCTCAGAGCTACCATTCTTCTTCTACTGTATTACTTTCTCCAGTTTCAGCCAAACCTTGCCTAATGCTCCCTCTGAAACTCTCAACCACCTCTGGTTCCTTCAATTTGTCCAGGTTTCATCTCCTAACTTTTCTACCTTTCTGCAGTCTCTTAAATTTTAATCTACAGTTCATAACCAATAACGTATGGTAGGTTCTATATCTGCCCCTGGATATGTCTTACACTTTAGAACCTGGTTTCTAAATCTGTTCCTTCCCATTATAAAGTCAATCTGATACCTTCCAGTGTCTCCTGGTCTCTTCCACGTATACAGCCTTCTTTCATGATGATTAAACAAAGTGTTGGTGATCTTTAAATTGTGCTCTACACAAAATTCTACCAAACGATCTCCCCTTTGATTCCTTTTTCCCAGTCCATATTCACCTACTACATTTCCTTCCCTTCCCTTCCTGCTACCGAGTTCCAGTCCCCCATCACAATCAAGTTTTCGTCTCCCTTAACTTTCTGAATGATTTCTTTTATCTCCTTATACATTTTTTAGATATCCTCATCATCGGCCGTGCTATTTGGCATATAAACTTGCACTACTGTGGTTGGTGTTGGCTTAGTGTCTACCTTTACTACGATAATGCGTTCACTGTGCTGTTCATTGTAACTTACCCGCATTCCTATTTTCTTATTCATTATCAGACTTACTCCTGCGTTACCACCAATTGATTTTGTATTGATAACCCTGAACTCACCTGACCAGAAATCGTGTTCAACCTGCCACCGATCTTCACTAATACCTATCATATCTAACTTTAACCTATCCATTTCTCTTTTCAAATTTTCTAGCTTACCTACGCGATTAAGGGTTAGAACATTCCACGCTCCGACTCCGCTTATATTGAGTTCATTGGTGTGTTGCTAATGTAGTTAATGCTCAGTTAATGTGTGTCTGCCTTTCCTAGTGTTTTATCTTTAGGTCTTTTTTTTATCTTTGAGCATCTTTTGGTCGTCGTATTGCTCCACATTTTACGGATTTTTGTTCGCCACACTCACCCACCGCCACACACCGCGACCAAAACACCATAGTGCACACCGCGAACCTAAAAGCTACTCTCATACATAACCGCCATTGGTCTGCAGTGAATAATTTTGCCTACCAAGTGAAATATGCGGTCACATGTCCTACTTTCCATTTTTATTTACACTCCTGGCCATTAAAATTAATACACTTCGAAGATGACATGCTACAGACGCTAAATTTAACAGACAGGAAAAAGATGTTGTGACATGCAAATTATTAGCTTTTCAGAGAATTCGCACAAGGTTGACGCCGGTGGCGACACCTACAATGTGCTGACAGAGGAACGTTTCCAACCGATTTCTCATACACAAAGAGCAGTTGACCGGCGTTGCCTGATGAAACGTTGTTGTCATGCCTCGTGTAAGGAGGAGAAATGCGTACGTTCACGTTTCCGACTTGGTATAGGTCGGATTTAGCGGTTTATCATATCGCCACATTGCTGCTCGCGTTGGTCGCGATCCAATGACTGTTAGCAGAATATGGAATCGATGGCTTCAGGAGGGCAATACGGAACGCCGTACTAGATCACAACGGACTCGTATCACTAGCAGTCGAGATGACAGGCATCTTACCCGCGTGGCTGTAACGGATCGTGCAGCCGTGTCTCGATCCCTGAGTCAATAGATAGGGACGTTTGCAAGACAACAACCATCTGCACGAACAGTTCGACGACGTATGCAGCAGCATGAACTATCAGCTCGGAGATAATGGCTGCGGTTACCCTTGACGCTGCATCACAGACAGGAGCGCCTGCGATGGTGTACGCAACGGCGAACCTGGGTACACTAATGGCAAAACGTCATTTTTTTCGAATGAATCCAGGTTCTGTTTACAGCACCTTTTCAAATCACATTTCGTAATGCGGATGCAGACCGTTCAGCGTCACAACCTTTTACCACTGCGTCAAAGTTACGAGTTGCCTCCCATGGTTCTAAAGCATGCTCTCACTGCTCCCAAAATTGTATCCATCCTCTCTTCCTAACGCCTCATCTTTAAAATACAATTTCCCTTCCAAAATATTATGCATTTGAATATCACCGGATTAAATGCTTTGAGCACCTCATTACAAATGTTGTTTACATTTATCAAATGTTCAAATGTTCAAATGTTTGTGAAGCTTATGGGACTTAACTACGGGGTCATCAATCCCTAAACTTACAAACTACTTATGAACTATCTAAGACTAAGGACGGCACAAATATCCATGCCCGAGGGGGGATTCGAACCTCCGAGCGTAGTGGCCGTGCAGACCGTGACTGAAGCGCCTCAGTCCCCTCGGCCACCGCGGCCGGCTTACATTTAACAAACATATATATATATATATATATATATATATATATATATATATATATATATATATATATTTAACAATACTAAAACCGGTTGGAACTGAAGGTCATTGCTCAGATAGCCATCAAGCGTGGCATTTCACTGTTCAAATATACTGCCGTAGTCGAAATGTAGTTACACAATTAATTTTCTATTTATCATGTATTAAGTCTTTTTCACAAATACATATAATTGTTTACGTATACATTATCTACTGCAATCTACTATTTTTAGTCGTCCATGAAATGTTTAAGAGGCAGTCTACAACATAAAACGAATGTTATTAAGAATAATATTAAGTATAATAAAATACATATATAAATGTAATGCACTTTTCTGGGTTCATGTTTTGTGTTTCTGAGTAGGAATCTATGTTCCGACACAAGAATATTACTACCTCAACGAAAACCAGACTAAGAGAGTGAAACAAAGTTTATTGAAAGAATACTTAAATAACTTGGTGCGTCTTTTAAGATAGGTAGCGTTGTGCAATACTGCCAATGTGCTTCCTAAAATTGCTACTCTTAAACACTACGTATCAATAATTGTAAATATAAGTCTTACAATACTATTATTATAGTACTGAAATTTATCAGATATTTATCTGTAAGGGATATTGAAATTGTAATTACGGCGTTAGGTTCTCCCAAGTCTCCTGAATCCATTCGTATAATTATATTTGCCGTATGATCATTCTCTAATTTTATATGGATTTTTAGAATAATGTGTATGGCTAATTGTATTTCAATTGCCATCTGGGATAGCCGTCCTCGTCAATCGAAGACCGCCGTTTCCTGTGTAAGAGCAGATACTTAAGGGTTTTCCTGACGACCTGTAGTCCATTCACTAGGTCCAAACTGTTCGCCGGCCGGCTGGGGAACCCAACAGCTTGCCAGAACTTGATTTTCACATGGAAACAATCACATTCCCCTTCATCTGTAATGTTAGAAATGTATCGATTATTTAGCTGTATTTTAATTGAAGTATATGTGTGTATATTTTATCTTTGGTGTAGTAATCTTCTCCTTGAATTTTTGAAAAATAATTTTTTTTAAGAAAGTATTTAACATGTTGTAAAAATGTTCAATCAATTATTTTGTTGAATATGTTGTATAAATTATGTCATGTTTTGTGTAGGTTTTTGTTAGGGCAATTTTAGAATTATGTAAAAGGTTGAGTAATGTACTTTGTAAATGAAAGGTGGCTGGCGTGAGCTAGAAGTATATGTGTGTATATTTTATCTTTGGTGTAGTAATCTTCTCCTAGAATTTGTGAAATTTTTTTTAAAAAAGTATTTAGCATGTTGTAAAAATGTTCAATCAATTATTTTGTTAAATATGTTGTATAAATTATGTCATGTTTTTTGTAGGTTTTTGTTAGGGCAAGTTTAGAATTATGTAAAAGGTTGAGTAATGTACTTTGTAAATGAAAGGTGGCTGGCGTGAGCTAGAACGTGGTGATTTGTCTGGAGTATGTTCTGGAAATGGTGTGTGAGCGAGTAGACACAAGAGAAGCGAACAGAATTGAGCAACAAGTTGTAGATTCGCTATCTGAAGTAGTAGCAGCAAAGGCCTACTGTGAGAGGTGAGAAGCAGTGGATTTTGGAGACTGGGATCTGGGATGAAACTATGTGGCCATCAATTATAGTGGGTGTGCTGACGTCGTAATACAAATTTACCTTCGCCAAGAAGAAGATAATTGACTTCATTGCTACATCAGGCACAGCTAATGCTAAAGTTAATTTGTTGAGCCACCAATTCTTCTAATTTGCCACCAACAATACTGCAAGTAACGTATTTCATTATTGAAGTAAATGCATGAACCAGCAGCGTTGTTTGGAACTTATAATAATAACTTATTAACGCTATTTTTGCCACGTCATATTTCCAAACAAAGTCCTTTTCCTAGTAAGAAACATTCAAATATACCCAAGGAATATTATTATTGTCTTAAAAATTTGCTAAAAGATTACCATTAATTTATTATGCATTAAGGTTCGAACGAAATATTATTATTTTCAGTGATAAAATGATGAACCGTTTCAATGTTGTTTATAGAGTTTAAATAAATGACAGTAGAGTATCGAAATTAAAAGTAATTAATTTTCTTACTAAATGCAATATCGAAGTGACAGACTGCATTGCTACTTTCCTTCATTGACAAAGTTATATCTTGTATCATATGTTTTAAATTACTGCCAAAGTAGTAGCTATATTTTAAACAAACAATATTCAGAACAATCTTTGGCCCGTCAAGCAGTTTCCATAGTATTCTTTAAAAAGAATGATACAGACTGTGTCAATCTAATCTATTTTAAGAAAAGTATATTAATACTCAGGTCAAAATGAAGTCACTTTCGGTATATTGTAGTCCATAAATTAATTTGTTACATTGTTTGCCCAGTATAAAGTAAATGCAACACCTGATAGTACATTTTGGTACCTCACCTGTATTAAATGAAAGTTCTCTTGCTCTATATACAAAATACTTTGTTATATGTAGGAGAAATAAGACATTTGCCTTTGGCTACCTGTAGTTAAATGATAGCATCACTTCCTTACTTCAATTATTGAACAAAAGTATACAGATAGAATCAAGATAATAGGTGTTAAAGTGCTAGTTTTCACTTATCCAGACTTATGGGGTTTTGCTATGTATTAATCATATTGCTATTAGTGTCATTGTGCAGTGCAAACACACGTATTATCATTTCATTAACAATATATATATATATATATACTATTCGGCAATAGTACTGAAAAACAGTTTTCCTCGTTTATTTTGACTTGTAGCTTGGGAAGGAATTATTTTCAATTGCTCTACGTAGCATTGCACGTAATAAGCGAAATGACACTCATTTCCTACAATTGTTTTGACCCCTGCATGTTGGCCGCGCAAAACGCAAGCACCGTCAAAAATTAGAGGTATTACTCTTTTTCCTTCCAGCCTTGAACAACATTGGCGAAGACATTTTTTATACATGCTGCTAAGGAGTAAGCGTCGTTACCACCGCAGGGCGATGCCGCTAACCATACGGCTATTCTTGCTATGTGGAGAGTAGTGACATTATTATTCATCGTCGGGTCTTCTGAAGGCTTTTACAGTTGATGCATTTTTAATTGATAGTTATAAGATATTTTGCCAAATATAACGTAGGTTTAATAAATATTGAATGCGTCAAAAACAAGTATGAAGGACGTGTGTTGCCTGCATGGAGGATTTGCGTATGCGCAAGGGGAGGTGCGCTGTAGCTCCATTGCCTTTGCTTCATGAACATTCGTGTAGCCAGGAGATGGCGTCTCTACAAGCTCCAACGGCAATGTTAAAAGCGGCGTTTCGCCTACCTCCTGTCGCAGGAGCGCCCATATGCTTCCTCCACGAGGTTCAGTAGAGAATTTGAACCTCAGCCGCGCATGCGCATTGCAACGCTGCGACCACTACTGCCTATATTAACCCTTTCAGTTCCACTTCATGAAATCAGCTTTGGAAAAATAAAAATTACGTGTTTTCTGTATTAATAAAGTGTAGTAAACATCAGAATATGTTTTGAAATTTTTGGTCGAACTATTGATTTTTTCATGTCACGTATTTCATGCACAACGCAGACGTTTGTATATCGCTAATTAATAACTTAGACGTTATTTTGTTGGTAGATAACAGTGCCTGGCCAATAATGCTAGCGTAATTTTCGCTACAACACCAAAGATAAGAAGGTTCACTGCTGGAATAAAAGAAAAGGAACCACACTGACGCTCACACTCTCAGCCACGTGCAGACGGCAACGCAACACAACCTCCACGATGAACAGATTAATGCTTCAGAAGTGGCTACGCGCCGTACCAAGCATCACAATGTCGTGCTAGAAGCATGTTTGTTCATCAACAAAAAATGCAACTTTAGGGATTGATGCACAAAATAAATAACGTACATGGACAAACGGGACAAACATATATCAGAGAACGATAACAGACGAGCAGTAATAAAACACACATAGTCATTAAAAACAGTTGGCCACGGCGACGATTTAAAAGTACATTGCAGAAAACATTAAGGACAGACACGAAGACAGTGGACGGCGCACAGAATAAAACTTAGGGACGGCGATCACGGAGGCACTGATTAAAAACACACGACACTGGATACACTGGCACTGTACATGTTGGTAAAAAGTCGAGACGCCCCCGCGGGGGGTGGGGAGGGGGATGGAGGGGGGAGGAGGTGGGACAGGGATGGGGGAAGCACGGGGGAGGGGGGGAGAGGGGAGGGAAGAGAGAGAAAGGAGGGAAAAGAGGAGTGACGAGACTCTGGACATGGGAGAGGGGTAGCCAGGCGGTTGGGAAGGAAAAGGGACGGGAGAGAGGGGAGGGGTGCTGATGCTACGGGGAAGGGATCAGAGATGGTAGGAGGGGTAGATATCGGGACGAAGTTCGGTATCCGGTAAGGGAAGGGTGCGGAAATTGTCCTGGGAGAGGAGACGGAGCGTATGTAGGTGGAGGCCGGGAGGGATGGTATGGCGTAGGCGTGGCAGAGGCCCAGGATTGGTGAGGATAGGGTATACCAGAGAGTTAACATTTCTCATGCGATAAAAAAATTTTGAATTTGCATATAAAATGATCTGATAGAAGAACGAAACGAAAAACGATAGTTTAATGACACTTTTTGTTTTATTAATTTATTTATATTTTTCACGATGAGCTTTTCCGGTGGTACACTGAACCAGTGAACACATAGGACGCGCCACCACTGATAGTAACACAGCAAGACAAATTCAGTAGTGTAGTACAGCCTGTACTACGGGTAATGGTGGACTCACGTAATGTGTGTGTACCGATAACAGATGCCACTGCTACAGCACAAGAGGGTGAGGTAGTGTACAATGTGAATTTATTATTGTTATTAATTCCGTAACGGGCGTGGTAATTTCTAGCCGTTTTTCACTGCCATAGCAATGAGACCTGGGCTGACGTGCTGTACCGCCGGTGCTGCTGCTGCGACGTCAGCGCTGATATCACGGCGCGGCACAGACGAACAGGAACCTGTTTTCGAATTTTTTTTATACCGGCAGCGGAACCACGAGCCGCTCTGTATGTTACTCGCTACGTCACGCGTCGGATCAGTCTCGAAGAGGCGCGAAGTTAGCGTATTTCCTGTCCCTGCGTACGACACAGCATTCCTTTTCCTAAATAAATCATTTCAGTGTCAATCATGACTTCATACTCATGATATCCAACACCTATCCTGTGTGGTGTCGCACAAGTACAAAGTGCGCGCCACCTACTTTCGCCGCGCGCCGCCATGCACACACGGCGCGGCGTTCTCAGGACAGCCACGAGCGCCCTCTGCTGCAACCCCGCTCGTGGCCACCACGGAAAGACATCGGTCACTTGGGACTGAGATAGCAACCAGTTAGGACCTTCGTAATCAGATAGGCACCAGTGAAGACTTTGCTATCGTACAGGCACTAGGCAGGCCTCTAACAACTATGTATCAACAGTCTGCAGTACTATGTAAAAGTTAAGTATTGTTACATTCTGTGCAATATATATCTCTTTCTAATTTACTCTAGTGTTTATAGTTTCTGGCTGCTCCCCTCCGTACCTGCACCAGCGTGCTATTTTTGTTCCTGTGTCGGGCTCATTCCACTCGGCCACCGACACCTACGACGAGGCTGGGACACAAAAGCGACGACGAGGCAGGGACACAAAATCCTGTAGCCGACAATTCTAGCTCGGCCATTCTGTAAATCTGGTGTGCAGAAGTACGACACAACGTGCAAAATTTTAGCCTCTGCATGGCTACTAAGAGATTACCAAAGTAGCACATCCGCACACGTGCCTTGTTTCCTTATGGCGGGCGATAGTGGTGAACAGCTGTTCGCTATGCCGCCAGCGGCCTCTACATCTGAAGCGCCTGCGTGCGCGCTGCGACGCAGCAGCTCTCGTTTCCGTGCGACTGGATTACGTGCTACACATGTGCGCCGGGGGGGGGGGGGGAGGAGGTGCACTAGCGCCCCACTGGCTAGGATGAGAACAGACAGAAAAAGATGGAGAAATAAAATTTTGTTATTATCTATCGAAATATATAAAAATGAATGTTTGTCTGTATGTCCTGTATGCGTTCATAAACCATTCATTCGATTGCAATAACACTTTATTGTACTGTTCATCGTATGCCCACGAAGGTTCCTGGCTCAAAAACAAAAAAGCATGACACACAGCTGAGGAGATATAACGTCATAAATAATGACAGGCCACCTCGTGAAATATCCAGAATTATGCGTCATTTATGCACTGGACAGATTTCAACCAAATTTGGTACACATCTTCCTTACCGTGAGGTACCAATGCTGTGATGGTGAGAATGACATACGACACATGATTCAGGAGATATAAGGTCATAAACAATAGGAGTTGCAAGAAACTGCCACATAATCCGACGAGAATGTATAAATACAGTATATGAAAGCGAGACTACGTAGCCACATAGAACAAACTTTAAAAATAATTTCATACGTTTATTGAACTATTTTTTGCTGACAATCAAATCAAAATTATGAAAGGAAAAAAGGTCCTCGCTTACTACTTTTCCCCTGTTCATGGACTTAGACTACGGCATTTGGTATGACGTTACAATTTATAATTTCTACACTAGAAATTGTTGCCGCAGGAAATTTTACAGACAGTTTACACATGTACGTTTGAATGTACCTTCTAAATGGTATCACAGTAAGACACGTAGTTCATGAGACATAAGGACATAAAGAGTAACGTTCATGGAAAACCACCCCATCAAGCACCAAACTGTATTATTCAAATGTTTTTTAAGCTTAAGAGACTTAATTGCGGGGTCATCACTCCCTAAACTTACATACTACTTATTAACTACCTTATACTAACAACGACACAAACATCCATGCCCGAGGGGGTTTTCGGACCCCCGACCGTAGCGGCCGTCCACACTGTGACTAGCTCGCCGCACAAATTGTATTCCCAAGAGATTTTATTGACGTACAGCACTTATACGAATGAGTATATACCTAAAAATTTAACTTGTACAACATATAATTCAATAAATATGAGATGGTACGAATTTTATATTTCACTTCCTTTTTGACTGCTATCTTTGTTTGGAAACTGCACTTATAGTTTTGTACATTATGCAAGATATCGTTATATCTTACATATTATCCGATAAATATAACATGATTTTTGAAAAAAAAGGAGATGGACAGAGAGAGAAGGGATAGGAGATGTACTACTTCAAGGCAGGAATAAATAAATAAATACACGGGCAACGCCGGGTTTTCAGCTACTGTAATATAAAATATAATTATTCCGACGTATGCATTGGTCCAGATTACTGTCTAAATAGAAACCTGAAGCGACTGTTGTCCAAAAGTGTTAAATGTTAATTTTATGTGCAAAAAGGCCTACAACACTCAAAACACCAATAGAGGTGTGTTCCAAAGATTTATATTCAAATCCCAGTACTTTTCCCTCGTGCCTTAATACAGATTGCACTGGTATCAATCACATCAAGAAGGTAATTCCGACCGCATTTCACGAGGAGTACACAGTGGGGTGTTCTGGCTGTCATACCTATTATACAGGTTAATACGCTGTGTGCGTCATTTCGACGCCATAGTTCAAATGGGTATGTCTTATTTTATTGTATTACGGTACTTTCCCCACCGCGGCGGAGTGGCCGAGCCCATGCTCCGATGCGCGAGGCCATTCCCCATCGGGGCTTCGAATCCTCCCTCGGGTATGCATGTTTGTGTTTTCTTTAGTATAAGTTAGTTAAAAGACCCCGCAGCTAAGTTTCATAAGCTTAACAAACATTTGAACATTTTTACTTTCCCAATTTGGCCAGATACTCTCCCGAACTTAATCCAGCTAGGACAACGGGAGAAAAAGGAAGCGCCTGTGGCCTTTTACAGAAGAAATGCCATAATTTACCTTGAGTGAACTTGGAAAACCACGGAAAATCAAGATCAGATTTGCCGGCCCAAATGTGTAAGCGCCAACAGAAATTAATAAACGTTCTGTTGAACTTAAAATCTGCCACTGCCGACCTAAGCACCCTAATAGTGTTAAAGCAGGCTTAAGTTTACATTCATTAGTACTATCAGGATCACGTTTGTCATTTAGATATAAACGTTTCTGTACTTCACTTTTACGTCGTCTCATTACTTTTGTCCGCCATTTCTAACTTAACATCAGAATCGAAAATTTCAATAATTTGCCTGCGCTAAACATGATAACAGACTTTTTTACTTTCTAATTACTCTCTGGCGCTCATAAAAGAATCTTAAATAGTCATAATGTTATATACTCAATAAGAAAATATAATACATTACTCTCTTTCAGGTTAGTTGTGCTTGTCGGTAGCTTTATGAAAATAAGAAAGGTAAAAGTAGGCCACTGTACGAAATAAAAGCTTAATTCTGGTAAGAGTACCCAGACAAGAGTTTACTGTTATACAAAAGCTTAATTTTAGCAATGAAATTAGCAAAAGGTCCGTATGAACTACCGGCTACTCCTTGCTGCTTGGCCTTGTTCCCTGGCCCAAATTGAGAACTGACTTGGTTCAAACTACACGTATAACAGGAAGTTAACGATACAGTAGCCAATATACGTAGCAGCTCACACGAAATTACACACAGGTATTAATAAACAAGCCACCACAATAAAGTTATTTCATAAAGGTGGCTAAAGAAAAACATTTATTGCGCAACGGAACTTAAACATAAAAAAACTTGCATCTAAGCTTGTTTTCAGCACTGGTGAAAAACAATATTAAATAAAAGGGGGAAGGTTCCCGAAAAATACTATTTATTGGCAAGTCAAAATTATACTGAACTTAACTTGTTTATTCAGGTCGAACAAAAGCAAAATGGGGAACCAATTTTGTTAATACAATAAAAAAGCATCTCATATATACAGTCTAATACTGACGATGCCCAGTATTGAATTTAACAAAAATTACACAGAATTTAACACTACTGGGGCAAGGATTTACAAACAACACTCACTTGCTCAGACACACGCAATGCAAAATCAGCGTGCTAAAACGAGGCACAAGAAGGCACCGTTATCGTAGGCGAAACTCAACAAACCCGGAGGTACCACAAAAAAATATATATAATAAAACTGCGAAGATGGCTCTGGGACGTCATGCCTGATTTCAAATGGTGCGTGAGTACAGCAAAGTTAATTTGCATTTAGATTAGACGGCCAGCAAACACGCTAGCCGGCCACGTTGGCCGAGAGGACTGAGGCGCTCCAGTCATGGTCTGCACGGCCACCACGGTCAGGGGTTCGAATCCCCCCTCGGGCATGGATATTTGTGCATTCCTTAGTATTAGTTAGTTCATATGTAGTTTGTAAGTTTAGGGGCTGATGACCCCGTAGTTAACTCCCATAAGCGATATAAACATTTGATTTGAAACACGCTAACGGCGTCGTTAAATGATCACACTCCATTGAAGGTAAAGTGGTTAAAAATCGGATTCATTACACAAAGTCATGGCGGACTCTTAAGTTGCAATCTGAGAGTAAACTATCTAGACACTGATTTTATGAGAAGCGGCGTGAATACAGATGACTAGCTGCAATCTCAGGAAGTCGGTGTTCGGACCCACGTGGTTCCGAAACCGATAAAAATGTATAAATTTAATTTCCGAAAATAAAAAAAAAATTAACTACGGCATGCAACCCCTATAATTGCGTAGGATTTCATAAGGAAGCTACTTAAATGCAGCAACATGCGATTGGGAGCGTTCACAGAGACGGAAAAAGTCCAGTCTAAAAACCTGGAAAAGTAAAATAATTGCAGTCGGAAAAATAAATATAAAAACTACGGCGTATAACCCATAGAAGTATTTAGAATTTCTGAAGCAAGCTATTGAATGGCGTTGCAGAAGGCTCGGAGAAAATTACTCTAAAGACTGAGTGCATACTATAAGTTCGGAGAAGAAACAGCAAAATTAAGAATAAGTGGGGAGAGAAGATTGCGAAATGTTAGTGAAAATCAGAAGTATACAAAGATAGTTACTTGCCTGATGGGCATGGAACAAACAATAGTGGAAGCTGAAGGCTTCGTTCTAAGAATCAACTATGTGGAACACATATCACTCGTGGGAGCAAACGATAAGAAGGGTTTCACATGCACTGTAAAAAAATTAGCATATCGTCTGTTCGTCTGTTAGAAATCTGGCCCCAAAACGCAAGAAAGAATTTCCACAGAGTTTGTACACCACCACATAATCAGAAAAGGTTTGAATATACCAGGCCGTTATCAAAGTGCAACTAGTAACACATACACCGTGTTTATCTGTTGGAAATCGCTGGATTGGTAAACCAGGACACATTTCCAAGCACTATTGAAAGGAATACTCCAAAAAATGAATCTAGGTTTAAGAGTCTAAGTTAAACATTCTAGACAACGAATCGCTACCATCTCTACAGGCACAAGAGCAGAACCAACCTTAACTCACCACAATCCAAGCACAAAGTGATGATCGAGTGGCCAGAAGGGGGGAAATCTACCGGAAACTGGGAAACCCAAGAAAACAGTGGTGATGGAAAGAGGAAATTGCGAGACTCGCACTGGGGAAGGCTCATTGACTGGCTTGTAACAAAAGGGCGTAGAAACATCTTTGTTCGCATCAGCAGAAGGGCTTGGTAAAGACTATCTATCGACTCTGAGCCAGAGAGAACCACTCAAAGCGAGCTATCACTACCCACATTCAGAACGCCATTAGATACTCGCACATCCACTCAAAAGTAAAACAATTACACATTCTCACAGTGACTGTGGCATAGTGGAGAAGTCGTACTTATTGTCACACACATTAGTAACCACCATAATAAATTATAAAAATAATAAAATCCTAGCAATATTAACTAACATTTAAGAAACTAAATATTTTAAAACATTAATTGAAAATTTTGATGTAGGCTGATGTAATTATATTACATAAGAGAGAGCAAAAGTTTCTAAGCTAACACGTGGTTGCCTTATGGGCAATATCGACAGCTGGGGTACGTCACAAAAAACACAGCAAATACAAAAAAGCACACTGTAAAATACTAATTGCTATAAAAAACTAAATTAATGGAGATGCAAATGTGGCTGGTGAGACTACGGAATTGGGACAACATGTATAACGATCCAAAATATACACAGAAACTTACACAAATCATAAATATAGAAGATACATGACATTGAAAAAAAAAAAAAAAAAAAAAAAAAAAAAAAAATCACATGGTTGATCGTGTCCTCCTGTGTTGTCTCACATGATTAGTAAAAACGCCAAATTGTTCATAAACGAACGAACACACATGGATGAAATGTCTTCATAAGTTCATTACAGTCATATTTTAAAATTTTTGTGGACGACCACAGTCGCTACAGGGAATCGTATTTCGCACTTTCAGAGCGTCCACTGTTTTGACTGCTCACGCCACTTTCCCACCTGATGCTGTCCTTGCCATTGTCGTCCACTCAACAGTGGTTTTTAAGTCTAAAACACTGTTCTTATTGATTCGAAATGTAGACTAGGGCCTTCGAAGAGGGAGGGAGACAATCTTCTAGAAGATACTGGGCGGAAACTAAAACCTGCACACATAAGACAATACTTTTAACCTTTTGTGTCTCTTCCTCAGCTATTCAACCGCATCTGACGTGAGTAGGAGGGTGTGTTTAGTGCACCTGTCTGCAGGCCTGGTGGCCCTTGTTCCTGTGGCAGGTGGCCCGACGGGTGCTCAGTTAGCGGCAGCGACTGCGGACCAGCGTGGCCGCGTCTTTTGTGTGCACTGACAGCCCTCCGGCTGCGTAGTTTTTGTGTTGCTGCTAATCACCCAAACTGGCCGGCTGGGACTGCTGGACCGGGTACCTGTTATGGAGGTATGACAGGTCGACCGCTCGTCTTCCGGCTACCCACAAAAAGCCTGGTAACTCCGATGTCGGTTTCGGTCCGGTCCCACGCACGAGGCTGGCGTGCATTACAACTGATGTTTGTCTCCGTCATGGCAACAGACACCATCACACATCTGTCAACACTTTGGTACACATTGTTACCACAAGACACCCGAAACTTAGAAGGAACTCCATCGGGTCATAATCGTGGAGAGCCCTGGAATTCTTTTTTCAAATAAACGTTTAACAGAAGTACAATTGACACCAACAGATGTTTAGCCATAACATTTTAAAATTAAAACACTTATTACGATATACAAAAATTAACAAATAAATTAGCCAACGGCAAATAGTTCTTCAAATTAGATAAAACATTTTAACATTAAAGATACAATATTTACAGATATAAGAATTCGGTTTCAAATCAAATTGAAGCGCAAAACACAAAAATTAACATATTACTTTGAAATCACACAGAGTTACACATCAATAATCAAATTGGTTATCCTGTAACTTAATATAACATCAAGAAAAATATGTTAAATAAATTGAAAATGGTCAACAAGGCTATTCGTCTCGTCAGGTCATAGTCTGTGTTATCTTTAGGGAGGCAAAGCTACCTTCATCCATGCAGCAAGCAGTGATATGCAAAAACTAACTACCAAGTCACTACGCAGCGCTACGCAAACACTAACTACAAAAATTAACTACCTACAGCTCGGGCACAAATTATTCTAACTACCGCACGAGGTGGGGAGGGAGGTTTCTTGAGCTCGCCAGTCTGGTTCCATACGCTGCAAATTCGAGGTTACTACCTGTAAAAAGACTTACACCAGTCGCTCACGCTGGGGTGAAAAACACATTTACTAAAAAACGAGATAATACATCTTGGAGGTAGAAAAAAAGAAAACACATGATAAAATTTTCAAGCACATAAAATAAACATTACAAATCCACACATTTTAAACAATCCTAAGTTAATAAAGTGAGATCTGAGGTATCAGTGACTTGCAATGTAACTTAATCTTACCACAACCATGCTGCAAAATTAAGAATGAGAATTAGTGGTTGCAGGGTTCACCGTTGTATCAATGTTACACACTTATGTGTTCTCGACGTATATGTTAGGTGGACAATTCCTTGACATTGAGCTTGCCATTCTTCAACTCCATTATTTTTTGTTTATTTCCTCACATATTTTTCTGCTTCTGAATGTGATTCTGGGCTCTTCCTCGGATCATGCTCGGTCCTTTAATTATAAAATTGCCCTACAAAACTTATGTGAAAAATGCAAGTTCATTCTATTAATAAGCCAGAGTGTATATTGTCAGTGAAATTTAGATGAACCCCTTCATTCATGCTCTGCCGTGACCATCCACCAGTCGAATCGCACGCCTCCTGTTATGCAAACCGACAATCCCTAGACAAAATTATCTAGACCCCTAAACATCAACACCACAGTGCATCAAGTGCAACTAAAAATCCTATGAATTACGGCGTTGGCGCCTACCATGGCGTCTTATTAACATGCTACCTAATGGGAAGATTGCTGATTAAAAAACAAAAAAACTACAGTAAACGTGAAAACTCAAGCACTCGATAAACAAGGTTAGCTTCACACACAGTGAAGAAGAGCACACACACTTAAAATGAGAAACTGGGACGCAAATTATATAAACAAGATATACACAATATAATACTTAACATGTCCTAAACAACTTAGATTATGCACCAACAATCCTCACGATGGAAACGAAAGATAAAGACATGGACAAAAAAGGGACTATGTGAGGTGGGAAGCCTTATAACTAACAGAGACACTTGGATATGTCACACTAATAATTCTTTAAGTGCAAAACAGAGCGTCAAGGTAACGTACGTCGAACAGCTGACCAGGTGGAACTGGCATGTGGCTCTTAACCACGCCAATAGCGGCGTGCACCTTATAGTACACAAAACACGCAAACAACAAAAAGACATGCTATGGCGAAATGAAATTGCACAACAAACACATACATATACAAAGAACACATATAACAAAATACACTATTAAAACAAACCACATAAAGAAAACACTGCAAAAGACATACAAAATACAGAATAAATTTACAAGCACAAATCACAAAACTTAGAATGTATGTAACTGGCGTGTGCTGGGTCCAGGGCTTTTCGGATGGTTATGGTGCTGATCAGCGGACCTGATTTCTACGTCTTCTGTTGGTGGGTCACGTGGTTTTCTCTGGCCTTTATCAGGTCGATAGCCTTATTACCATTCCCGAACCTGTCTGATCGCTTATCACGCCGATAACCTTGCTCGTTCTTGCGTTGCGGCTGGTTCTCAGCATTGGAAGAAGGACCAGACTCCCCGCTGCTAGTACTTACCGCCTGGTGGTTGTTCCTAGCGCTATTGTCGTTCCGATTACTTCTCCTAGAAGATCCGTTCTCTCTCTTCTATGTCCGTAATCATCGTCAAACTCCAAGTCCTCCAGGTAAGCCTGGAAGAACTCAATGTCTTCCTTGCAGCTTTCCGCAAGGACGGCATTGCGCACATACTAATTAATTCGCATGGAGGGTATGGACAGTCGAGGAACTTATTTCACAGCATCATTCTTTGAAAGAATTCGCCGAGTCTCCTGCAATTGCTGTTTGAAAAGTGGAGCATCACTAAAATGCTACATTTTACTCTTTCCTGCTGCGTCTCCGACCAGTCGGCGGACTCCCTAAAATCGTCATAGTAGCGACAATATGTCAAGAGAGGTCGCATCCACGTGGTGGGTTCTCCCACGAGATATCCGCACACATACTCGATTTTCTGCTCTTCTGGCCAGTTCGGAGGCAGAGAATAATCGAATTGCTCTAGCCACGCACGGGGGTGTATCCCGCTTGCAGGGTTTCAGAAGACCTGGTACTTTTTTACTGTCAAAAAATGGTTATAATCAAATGCCTACACTGACTCTCGCAGAGGTACTCGACTCGGTTTTCTCTTATGGGAGGACGGGCATGCAGAGGTTCGACTTCCTTCTCCTCGAATCATATTCACGGTCAGAACGACAGGGTCGACCTCCACACAAACTGCGGGAGGCGTTTTCTAATAGCGCGGGAGGTGGGGGTGCAACGGAGACTTGCTCCAGATGCGCGACGCGTTCTTCTAGCTTGGCCGCTACATCGCAACGCCTACGGTTAATTTCCCACTTTTGTTCCTTGAACCGGAGTAAGTCGCGAACTTCCGCCAACTCATTTACAACAACAGAAACTGCCCTTTCTGCAGCCGTTTCCCCGGTCTGAAGGAGCTGCGCCACCGAGGTGGCCAGCTGTACAACACCCGCGCCTAGTTCATTGGTGCGCATTTTCGCCCGACCGTCTACCAAATCAACTTTCTCCTCAAGAGTGTGTATGTTAGTATCTACACGGTCGGAGAGGGCAGATATAGCTTCTGCATTCTCTGAAATTTTAATCGTATTTTCTGAGTTACCATGCATTGCTACCTCATACCATTTCTGAACTAGCTGCACTATATCGGTGCGCAACCCATCCAGATTATTGTTAATAATATGAACAGTGTTACTTTGCATCTCCCTGCTCTGTGCAGAAACCTTGATAAGTTCGGCCTGAACTGAAGCATTCTGCGTTTTCATCCCTGTTTCTAATTCCTGGACTGAAACAATCTGCGCTTCCATCCCTGCTTCTAATTCCTGAACTGAAGCATTCTGCGCTTCCATTATGGAACCTACTTCTGCTTTAATTTCTGCTTTTATTTCCTGAACTTAATCGTTCTGCGCTTTCATCCCTGTTTTTATTTCTATCATGAAATCCACGATGTCACTTACAGTCATATCAGAAACGCACACGGGCCTAGTAACACTGATTGAACTAGTTCGCGAAGTAGTAGAAACCGGCATATTGGTATGCGGTTCGCTTTGTTCGCCCATGCCCTCACTTCCGGTCGCGTCGACGTTTAAGCTAGTCGCGTTTTCAACGGGAACGCGGCCGTCTGTATTCGCTACTTTTTCCCTCTCGGTCGGAAGATCTGACCTACACGACTTTTCATGGTCCCCACTTGGTTTAATCGCCTAGAGCGAGTGGAAACGGACAAGACAGAACCATTCTCCATCATCACAAGTAATTTATAACAACAAAAGTAAAAGAAACAATATTAACCTAACAAAAAAACGTGTAACGAAACCCGAACTAGAATCTTCACAGGCAATGTCCTGTGGCTGTTCTCTTTTTACAAAAACGAATAAATAAAATAATTCATTAGACCTGACATGAAAAATACATAGTGCTGAGTACATAAAATGAAACAGTTTAATGCGCACTGCTACTATCACACCTACACCCACAGGGAGGGAAAAAGATTAAAAAAAATCCCCGCATGCATTTAAAGCAAAAATCTGTTTCATTGATCAGATGATCAGTTAGAACAGCGAAAAGCATTATTATACAACAGGGCTCTGGTATGCACAAGAATTCTCGTACGCATGCGAGAATTCTCGTACGCATGCGAGAATTTCATCGTTTGTACGAGATAAGAGGCAAAAGCGAATATTGTACGCAAACATACGAGAATTTTGCCTAAAATCTTAAGTTTATAACAAATATGCTGTATACACATTTGGTAGAGATATAATTCACATGGTGTAGCCTATATGTATTTCAGCAATGCAAATCGTAGGAACTGTTACAAAATAGGCAGAATGACGTTTTAACACGTATATAGTGTTTGCATTAAGAAACCCTAAATAGATAAATAGAAAACATTTTTTTTTCGCCTGAAAATTTTGCTCTCTTTAATTATAGCGTTGTTGGGCGAACGATTCAGTTATGCATCATCAGTACAATAATATTAACAATCAGATGCCGTGATTAACCTGTTTCATTTTGTTCTCCAACGATATTCTGCCAGGCTTTGTCCTGCACACTACGATTGCAGTAGTCTGAACTATTATGATCGGACAGTTGCGGATACCTTTCTATTTTATCACAGACGTTAAACTCGAAATCGTGTCGCATTTTGAAACTTTGAATGAGAGAAACTGCAGCGCGCCCCCTGTATTCTACGCGCCCGCCTCGCGCCCTTTCACTGCGCCACTGGTGGCGGCGAACGGTCGCGGCGCGGACTACGGAGCGGCGCGTCCCGCCACGCCACCTCTGTGTGGACTGAACGGCTACATTTGTTAACGTGGAGGTGGCGCAGGCAGGCGTCCGCGCCGCGCCAGTTCTGTGTGAATTCGGCCTAGAGACACGCTCCGCCTCCTGCTGTACGCCCCGCGGGCGCCGACCCCGCCCAGATGTAGGCTGATGACGCCTCGCTGCCTACTGGCGTCGTGGTGTCTGGCGGCGCCCGCTGTGGGAACCCGCCTCCAGCGCGGCCCGCGTGATGACGTCGGAGGAGTGGCGGCCTGCCAGAGCCACGCCGCTGAAGGTCCTCACTTCGACGCTCACTGTCGGTGGCGTGCTGCCCTGTTGGGTCGCGGTGGCGACATCCGGCGTAGAGACGTTCCGGTCTATGCATTACGCGTCCCCCGAACCCCCACTGACCAGTACAGCGCCTATATGTACTGCTTTTCTGCTTAGATGTTCTCCGAGGCTCAATGGTCTCAAGGTGACGACCGCGTCGTCCCAGTTCCCGGGTTACTGTCATCAGCAGACTTGTTTCAACACCTTCTGCTTCTTCCGCTTTCTGCCGCTAGAACGTGTACTCGCGATAACCACAATATCACTTCCTTCTTAACTGGTAAAGTTAACAAATATCTCCATGCCCCTACACTCCTTCCCTATAAGAGAAAGAAATTCGTCCTTGAATTTCACAAAGCATCACCCAACACACCATATTGTTAATTCAAAAACAAACACTTATTCATCAAAAGAGGAAATACAAAGTGCTAAAACTATTCATGACACCTTATTGCACCATTTACCTACAGTATATTCAGTCTGACCCAACTTTTTCAGGTCTTTCTTCCACCATTTCGGTTATAAAATGGAATCTCACTGTGAAACACAGTCCATGAACAAGAGGCAGTGTGTTTATCACAAGTCCTCCTAAACCTTATTAGTTTACTCAGTACCAAGCTTGCTGGATGGGTTTCTTAGGGTTAGAGATGGCAGGAATCGGAGTTGAGTGACTTTTTTCTTAAACACTTAATAGCCTACAACAATCCATCCGTTATACAAAAACACTAGCCGCAGTTGCTGATGACCCGATAATTATTGTTTCCCTCAGTTGTTGCTGGCGATAATTTTGAACATGTTCTAACAATCGTCCCATAGCAATACGACCATGCTGTACGGCAATCATTTGATATAAGGAAGTGAGTAGGGTAGAGTCCAACGAATCATTCGACTTTGTAAGATTTTACTGGGGCAAAATTTCCAGCGGTTGATCCGGTACTTAAATCAAACTATGTTTTATTCCTATGGTAACTGTTCCTATTATTGTGGGAGGTAACCTAAAAGTAGGTCCGGAAATCTCACAAGCCGTGCCGTTGATAATCAATCCCTGACGATGGAGTTCCAATCTTTGTTTTTCCATTTGCCGTCCTTGTTCATGACACGTGAGAATAATAATCGTAGGATTTGCTACTGAAAAGAGCCAATGCATTCCTACTTTCCTGAAAAGATCCTGATTCCCTGCTATAACTTCTCTCGGGCATTCCTTGGTTAAATTATTCGAGCAAAAGATTTTGGAACTGTATTCATTAATTTTGTGGATCAAATAGTAATAGGTCCTGTACTGCACTGATTTAGTCCCTACACTGACAGTAACGTGTGAGTGCGTCTATCTGTAGATACCAACAATATGTCCGGCATTTTTAACTGTACCATCTTGCGCATTGCCTCCCAATATATCGGAATCTACAGCCTACACATGTAACTGGAAATTTGATATCAACCTCCAACCTTGTAGCCACCTGTCTGCTTGTTACCGGCCATGCGATAATAGATGGATAGTGCTTTATCTCTGACGGTCGCCAGAAGTACTAGTGCGACGGTCATTTTGCTATAATCCTCTCCGTCCTCAAATCGTTCTGGCGATAGCAACTCTGGCGACAAGTGCCAACGAGTGGCGTACAGTAATGCCTCTTCTAACTCTGTCGTTTCGATACGGGCATAGGTTATGCTTTCTTGTAGACTCCGCAGCATCTTATCAATTAACAGCTGTCTATCGACCTTTCCCAGATGTTCCTTAATTACGTTCAAATCGCGGTTTGTTGCATTCGCCGATAGTTGAACGTGCGATAGCAACGTGGCAGCGAGAGTTCGGAGTTGCTTATTATTATTAAAGACGTCATTTCGAGGCTAGACAACCTTGTCGTATGCAAGTCTAGTGTCTCCTGGTTGTCTCTCACGTCGCTCTGTAAATGCTGTAACATCTCATTAATCTTCTTAAGGTCCTCAGAATCCGCTGTTCCAGACACTGTGTTCAAAAATCTTTCTCCTGCATCGAATCTTCACCTTTTCCGACGCTGAATCATTGCAGATGTTCGTCGTAACTAAGACTGTAAGCGAGTACGTCGGAAAAGGTGACGATTGGATTCAGGAGAACGAATTTTGAAAACAGTGTTCGGACCATTTTCTTACGCTTTGCGAAATCCTTCACTTGTGAAATATTGCCTTTTTGCTGCTTCATGCAGAAATCGAAGAGTGATCTATTTTTTCACCAAATACGACCTCGTATGGAGATAAGCCAATACTTTCGTGCACTTTGGTGTTGTTTGCGCAAATTCAGGCGTTGAGAAGTGTATCCCAATTGTTGTGTTGGGAATTAACATAACAGCTCAACATTTGGCTATTGTTCTATGTACACTCTCTGTTCTGCCGTTCGACTGCGGATGATATGCGCTAGTGCGTAATTTTTTAATGTGCAACAACCGACACAATTGTTTGAATAATTCGACCATAAATGTTGCTCGGTGATCCGAAATTATAGTGTCTGGAACGCCAAATTTCAGTATCCATTCATTACGTAACGCCTGAGCTACAGTCGTCGCTTACTGATAAGGTATTGGAACCATGGCTACGAAACGAGAAAAATGGTCAATTATAGTGAGTATATATCGATTACCTGCAGGGGTTTGAATTAGTGGTCCAAAAACGCCAATTCCTATCATGGCCCAAGCTTTAACTGCTTCTGGAAGTCTCTGCAGTTCTATTCGTTGACGGCTGAGTTACGCCCTCTGTGCACATAGGATACAATTTTTTACATATTTATCTACGTCCTGTTTCCACGTTTTCCACAAGTAGTTCTGTGCTATTCTGCGCTCAGTTGCTCTTTTCCCCGAGTGACCTGCAAAAAAAAAAAAAAAAAAAAAAAATAAAGTAAAATAAAATAAAATAAAAATAAAATAAAAATAAAAATAAAAAAATAAAAAAAAACATGGGCTTGCTTTAGAAGCGTTTCGAAGCGTAGCTGGCACAATTCGCGGTCCGTTACGTGTTGACTTAAAAATAATTACCCAAGCAGAACTGCGGCTGGCTGGCAAACTGCTGCCACTCCGCGTCCGCGTGTTGTGCATTCCTCCAGTCTTCTTCATCAATTCCTGCACATTCCATGCTTCGGATTTTCCTTCTTACTCCGTCTGCGTTTGCATGTGAGGTACCTGGGCCATGAATTACTTCAAAATCGTACTCAAGAAAACTTAGACACCATCTTGCAAGACGCGAGGATGGGTCCTTCAAATTTAGTAGCCAACAGAGCGCTGAGTGGTCTGTCACTACTTTTAACTTTCTACGGTATAAGTAACATCTAAAATTTGTTATTCAAAAAACTAAAGCCAACATCTCACGCTCTGAGGTTGAATAGTTCCTTTCGGCGTTATTGAGCTGCCTGGATGCGTAAGCTACAGGATGTTCCCGACCATTCATTTCCTGACTTAGAACCACACCTAATGCATAATTGAATGCATCACACGATAGTATAAATTGCTTGTTGAAATCAGCAAAGGAGCAGATGTCAACAACTATTTCATTTTCCGAATGATGAATCGCATTCCGGAGACCAAATAAATTTCGCATCCTTCTTTAACAACAACAAGGGGTGTTGCAATTTATGCTAATTTTGAAATACATTTTCTGTAGAAATTTGCTACTCCTAAATAAGATTGTAACAGCTTTACAGTTGTTGGTCTTGGAAAATCTTTTACAGTTTGTACCAATTTAGGATCCGTTCGAATTCCTTCCTGACTTATGATATGTCCTATATAACGGACCTCCTTCAAGGCAAAGTGGCACTAATCCGGACTCAGCGTTAACTTTGCGGCAAGCAGTCGGTCAAACACATCACGCAAAAGTGACACATGCTCTTGCAAATTCTTGGAAAAAATAATTATGTCCTCCAAGTACACCATGTACTGTCTACACTTAAGACCCCGTAAAACACTATCTAGCAACCGTTTAAACGCAGACCAAAAGGCATACGTTTATACTGATAATGACCATCTCGTGTAGAAAAAGCTGTCTTCGGCCGATCTTCTGGCGCTACTTCGAGTTGGTGGTACTCTCTTCGTAAATCCAAGATTGTGAAATACTGACACTGACCCAAATTATCCAGGGTTTCCGTAATATTCAGCATTGGGTAGGCGTCTGTCACTGTCTTCTTATTTAGAAATCGATAAACACAGCAAAACCTGCGCAACCAGGGACTGTAACTCTCCTACATAATATCATTTGGCAACTGCTGATCTATTAACTGCTGCCTAACAGACTGCAAACAGTGAGGTACGTGGTATGGCTTTTTATAAACTGGCGCCTCGCTCCCTGTGGGAATTTAATACTGTACTAGCGGTGTTTGAGGTAACGGGCCTGAAGTATTAAATAATTAAATATATTCTTTTAACAAAGCTTCCATGACGACCTTATCCTGTTCCTCCAAACGTTTAACCTTATTCTTTAGTGCTAACCAGTCGACAGATTTTCCTGGTGTTGCTTCCCTTTGTGTAAAATTACCTTCAAAGTCATTTTCAATTAATACTTCTAAATTTGCTACCTGGGTAACCTTCACAAACTGTACCTCCTCGGGCCCAAAATTATCAATGCTAACCGGTACTACCCTCGTACCTTCAATTTCCCGCACGTAGGATATGCTACGTCGTACAAAACACCTGGCTGGATCCAGCCTGTCATTTTCCGATAACGGTTCCAAAACAGATAACGTATTTTCTGGCAAATCAGCGCCTACTTAAAACCAGATTAACCTCCCTGACGTTTGCGGTATGTTATCACGCGAGCTCACCTTGAGGGACCTAGTCTGAAGTTTAAGTGGTTTCCCTTGCGCGATGGGCAAACCTTGCTACTGTAATGGTATCTCGGTGGTGGCGCCTAAATGAAACAACGTTCCATCCAGTTCCACCGTACGCCGTTCCAAATTAACTTTAGCGTGATGAGTTATCAGGAAGTCTAACCCAAGAATGACAACGTAGTTGCTGCCTACCACCGGAAGAACGTCAACGTCTACCTGAAAAGTTGTTCCACCCACTCGGAAATCAAGAGTACTTGATCCAAGTGAACTTACGTCCCCCCCCCCCCCCACCAACGCCGCTCAGAGTCCAGCGTGATGATTGTAATGATTTCTTTCCGAGCATTCCCCTGCTCGCTACCGACACCTGATAACCAGTGTCCCACAAAAATTTACAAAGTTTTCTCCCCGGAAAGCCGGTCAGAAAAAGATCTGCCACTGATTTTGCACAGGTTCTAACGTTTACTGGGAGCCTAGCACAGTAGACACCCCGCTGCCCGCCCCATTTAACGACAGACGACGTGATCAAGCTTGAATAATCCTTCCGTTTCTATTGCCCATTGATACGAGAGTCACGCTGCAAGTGACCTAATTTTTTTCACTGCCTACACTGCACTTCTTTGCATTCCCGTTTCATATGGCCCTTACGGCCACACCTAAAACAAGTCACATCGTTAGAGAATACCGTTCTCCGTTCCCGTCACCTCGTCATTGACTCTATTTCTTCTAATGCCAAAGCTAACGTCAGAAGCTCGCTCAATGTCTTTCGGAAGTCCAAACTAACTTTTTTCGACAAATCTGGTTTCATACCCCTCAAAATCGCATCAAAAGCTCTTTCCTCTGCCTCACGTAAATCAACTGAATTTATCCGATCATCATCTGTTAGTTCATAAGTACCCATGTTCTCCTTCATAATCCTATCCGCAAAAGCTTTAATTAATTCACCCTGTCTTTGGAAAATGGTTTTACGCTTGTCCCGACAATACTTCTTCGTATTATTCTGACGGAACCTCTCAATTAAAGTTTTTCGGAATCCTTCAAAAGTCTTAGCTTCTCGCAAATTCTCATGGCACATTGCAACTGACTTAGCTTCTCCTGTCAATTTTAGTTTTGCAATGCTTATCATCTGATCCGTTGACCAATTTCCCAACCTGGCTGCTGTAGCCAAATTATATATAAAACATCTTCACCTGACTTTCCCGAAAATGGCGTAACCAACGCTGCGACAGTAGTATCTACTGTTACTACCCGTGGGAATGACTCTACCTGACCCCCGACCTTTAGATCATCAAGTTGAGCCTGCAGCTGGCTCACCTGATCCACTATATGGTCAACAGATATGCGTGAAACAAAAGGAACAAAGACCCAGAGAAAGCAGTGAAGAAGAATTCAAACTTGATACTCCATCATTTTGCTGCCGTAGACCGCTGCTGGTCGACCTCTCCTTGATTCTCTAAACTTGCACCTTCCGGCACCTGTAGTCAATTTTTTCCGCCAAAATTCTTCTGACACCAGTGTAACTGGGACGGCGGTAGCGGATTGGATGGGTGTGGGGAAGTGGCAGCTTAAGACTCGTGGTGCCTGGGAAAAATACAATTTATTTCTTTATTAGTTTCTTGTGGTTGAACGGTTCCTCTGCCAGTTGCTCGACCCTGCCTCCAGCGCGGCCCGCGTGATGACGTCGGAGCAGTGGCGGCCTGCCAGAGCCGTCCCGCTGAAGGTCCTCACTTCGACGCCCGCTGTCGGTGGCGTGCTGCCCTGTTGGGTCGCGGCGGCGACATCCGGCGTAGAGACGTTCCGGTGAATGCATTCTGCGTCCCCCCGAATGTCCACTGCCCAGTACAGTGCCTATAAGTACTGCTTTTCTGCTTAGGTGTTCTCCAAGTTTCTGTATACCGTCGGTCAATGGTGTCAGGGCGACGACCGCGACCGCGTCGTCCCAGTTCCCGGGTTACTTTCATCAGCAGACTTGAATCAACACCTTCTTCTTCTGCCGCCTTTTGCTGCTAGAACATGTAATCGCGAAAACCACAACTTCCATGTTAACATAAAATTAACAAATCTATCCATGCCTCCACAGATGTATTACTCCACGCATACACCATGTGTTGACATAGTTCTGTAGGTAAAAAAAGGAAAAAAATCGAATATCACTTGTCTCATCATAATCCACACGTAATCGATTGCAGTTATGTCCGGACATTGGTCTGACAGCGGAAGTATCGGTACTTCTTTCGGAGCACCTTGAGTTTCACGCGCAGAGTGTGGACGAGCATTATCCTGTTCAACAACACATCACTTTCTGTTGAAATAATGGTACTTCACAAACACGAAATTTGGACGAGGGTTACGGCTTATCATACGTCTGCCTATAAAGACTGTAACAGATTTGTCTTGCAACAATTGCACTGTATGCTTCCAGGTCTACGTCGCAAGCGCAAACGACCATCACGCGCAGGCATAATCCACTTTCATTACTCAAAAACACAGCCCACCAATCCATCTTCCATCTGACGGCAACAGCCGGACCATGTTCTATCATGCGCAAAAATATCCGAATTACCTAAATTGCGTTCCCCCATTATCTGCATGCGACCCAAATAAACGTACCTCTTTCGCCGTATAGTTATTCGACATTTGAAAATGGATTCACTAGAGAAAATTGCTCTTTATGGCAATCATTCCAGATGTAAGTTAACACCACGATACTGCAAATAACAGGAAGTACTTTATTTAGTTCTTAGCGTTTGCAAACTCCACGTTATTACAACTACTGACATATCAGTAGCATTATGACACTCACTAGAGTCAGATAAAATAAAATCTGTGACATAAAATATTAACTAATACTTAGACAACTTTTAATATTATTGTGAAGAACAGATTTTACTAAAGCACGGAAATCTAAAGTTCTGTACCAATTCGAAGTACTTCTTCTCTCTAAATCTTTTTGTCACAACTGCGAATTTTCATTTGTGTGGCGAAAATGGTAATGTATTAACGGCTGGATGAGCAAACCCTTATTAACTCCATTAAAAGCAACCAACGCTGTATGTAAACTTCCACATTAATTTCGTATCATCAACATAACTAAACAAGAATTTGTCTTACCAATACTCAATCATGACAAAGATCATCGTAGCCGAAAGATCTGTGAAATATCGCAGATTACACCACAAGTATCATTTCGCAAAGCTGAAATTGAATTGTAAGATAAATAAGTAAACTCAGAAGTTGGAAGTCGAATTTCCTCGCCTGCAGTGACATCTAATTTCGCTATACCTGACCGGAAATCGAACCCCAAACATATCGATGCCCTTTCTGTGCACGGATAGACGTTAAATCGCAAACGTTAACTCAACTGGAATGAGGATGGTTGTGTGTCTGACTAGAAACAATGGCGCCTGTTAATAGTGCATGAAGAGAAATTAATAATTAGTTTTCATTAGTGGTCCAGTGTGCTCCAATTACGGCTTCAAATGAGATCATGCATTTTTTGTGATGGACCACGATTCTAAACATTATGTGCTTTTCTTAGAGATCCAGAGGAGCCTGCATTCCCGGAGTAAGGAACTAAATGATCTAGCAATATGATTCCGAGTAAGTCGAATACCACAAAAGAGGAGATACAGATTACAATCCCTGTCCAACAGAATATTTTCAACGTTTCAACTTCAGAGACAATAAGAGGCATATGAACTGAAACGATAATTGATTTATAAAACAAAATAAAGTTTTGTAATGTGAGTAAAGCTTTCTGGCAACATAGTTATTGATTGTCATGTATTCAGGCTTATATTAGCAACTATGAATCTACTCTGTCTTACTTGACAGCTTTTAGACTTTTATTTAATATGAATTTTAAATTACTGCGTAACTTGACGGTCTTCACTTAGCATTACCTGCGTTAAAGTAAATGTTATCTAGGCGGTTAAAAATATACGTCTAAAGAAGGGAATACAAACCATACAATACATATATTAAAGTAGAATCGGTCGGCGAGACCACTACTGCACACTTGCTTTGTTATGTAAGACACGGTGTTATGTAAGAGGCGCTGAAGACAATGTCCCGCTCAGTGAAGTGATCTACTACAACGACGCTTCTGACACAGAAATTGCACTAGTTAATGTTTTCTGGATGTAAAGACGACTCCATACAACATATCCCGACATATAGAAATTACTAAATTAGCACTATACCAACAATATCCTACGTTGGAGAAATAGTGTGCGAATTTAACAGTTAATTCGAATATTACTGTCAATAACGCTATTATTATTTAGCTCTACATACTCCTGGTGGGGAACATATGTTCTTATGTTACACTATAGTTTACTCCTTCTCCTTCTATTTCATCATGTGTTACTGTATTTTATATTTACCAATTACTAGCTTCTGATTACCCGCTTCTCTGGGTTAAAGTGTTACATCAGTAGTTTTATAAATGTAACATTCAAGGGGAATAAAACTGCAGTGAGAGACTTTCCGTTTATTATTTTTTAAATTCTTTTCATTATTACTTTTATTCTGCACGCCATAGAATCAGTAAATGGCTATTGAAGAAGGAAACTACATAAATTTTCCTTGCAAAGAATTCTTATTAAATGAAAACATCTATAGACACGAAGGAACGTCGTTATGTTTTAAATCCAAATGATACCCATAGAAAGAGGGACATTTTCCTACCCATGGTACTGCAAGTCATGCGGCATACAGGTAATAATTTTTTGTGTACTACGTGGGTTACATTTTACCTGCAGTGCAGGCAGTTTAGTGTGCTATCGTTGGCAACGAAATATTCGCTTCAGGAGGATCATTAATTTACTGACCAGAGCGGCACCCTATTTATTTCATCACCATCATAATGAATTATGCCCTCATTGTAAGTGACTGATTTTTCAAAAAAGCATTGAACGGCCATTGCCAACATCAGCATACTACGCCGATGCTGTAAGTAAAATTGTACCCCTTGTTGTAAGGTATTACACCACAGTTATGACAATGAAAAAACGAAGCATCGGCATCTGTTAGTTATTTGGTGTGCTATGTAACTAACATCCCTTCAGTTTGTCCTTTCCTGTACTATGGCGTTTTCTACGCATTCCTAATCACAATGAACTCATAATCTAATGAGGATAGGCCCACACCGAAATCAGAAAGGAAACTACGTCAATTCGATTTTCCTTGCAAAGAATTCTTATGTAAATATATTCAAAGAATACACATGGAGGTAATTTTGGAACTGGCAATCTGTGTAGTTAATGTATGTCTGTGTTTCACTTTGACTCTATCTTGATTTAAGAATTATACAATAACCGTAGTATCACATGAACGATAAATTTCGTAAGTTTCGGAGTACGTAGCTTTTCCTAAAAGTGTTTGGTACGACTGCATTTAGTGCTGCCCGGCCGCTGATCGCTAGGTGGCGTAAAGACAATTTTTGTCATTTCCTGTAAATTGGCTTGCTGTTCCTGCTCTATTGGCAAGTTCTCGATGTGCACATGTCCAGCTAGTAAATTAGTGATCTTCTCATTCCCTATGAATCGGTACACGCGACACCACCTAGCGAGCGCTAGACGGGCCGAATTAAATGCAGTTCAACCATTTACTTATTGCTCTAGAAAAGCTAAAATGAGGATTACAAACACAGATATTAATTACTCACCTAACTGAATGGTATTAATCTGTTAGTAACGCGATACTGTCCGCTAAACCAGAGTAACCTATGACTTACGAACTATCCGTCACAGATATACAATAACGTATGTCTACAGTCTGTGTATTGATGTGAGCTCAAAGATAATATGGAAATGATACTATGTAATATGAAATCGTGACGCTCGACGTATATTTGTTTACCTAATTCAGTTGTCAGTATTTTTATCCTAAGCACTACAGTTGTCTTTCCAATGCTTATATTGAGTTGTTGTTGTTGTGGTCTTCAGTCCGCAGACTGGTTTGATGCAACTCTCCACGCTACCCTGTCCTGTGCAAGTCTCTTCATCTGATAATACGTTCGGCAACATACATCCTTTTGAATCTGTCTACTATATTCATCCCTCGGTCTCCCTCTACGTTTCTTACCCCACACGCTTCCTTCTAATGCGAAGATGACAATTCCTTTATGTCTCAGAATGTGTCCAACCAATCTATCCCTTCTCTTAATCAGAATATGCCAGAAAGTCCTTTTCTCCCCGATTCGTATAAGCACCTCCTCATTAGTTACGTGATCTACCAATCTAATTTTCATCTTTCGTCTGTAGCACCACATTTCAAAAGCTTCTATCATCTTTTTAGCTGTACTCCTTATCGTCAACGTTTCACTCCCATACAATGCTACATTCCAGACAAATTCTTTCAGAAAGGACTTCCTAACATTTAAATTAATATTCGATGTTAAAGTTTCGCTTCTTTAGAAATGATTTTCTTCCCATAGCCACTCTGCATTTTATATCTTCTATACTTCTTTTATATCTTGCTACCCCAATAACAAAATTCATCTACTACATTTATTGACTCATTACCTAATTTAATTCCTTCAGCATGGCCTGATTTTCTGACATTGCATTCCATTACCTTCGATGTACTCTTGTTAATGTTCATCTTATCTCGTCCTTTCAAGACACATTCCATCCCATTCAATTGCTCTTCCAGATCTTTTGCCGTCTCTGACGGAATTACTATGTCATCGGCAAACCGCAAAGATATTATTTCTTCTCCCTCACTTTAATGCCCTCTCCAAATTTCTCCTTCCATTCCTTCACTGCCTGCTCAATGTACACATTGAACAACATTGCGTTAAAGCTACAAAACTGTCTTACTCCCTTCCCAACCTCTGCGCCCCTTTCTTACCCTTCGACTCTAATAACCGCTGTCTGCTTTTTGTATAGGTTGAATATAACTATGCACTCCCTATATTTTACTCCTGATACCTTCAGAATTTGGAAGAGTGTATTCCAGTCGACATTGTCAAAATCTTCCTCCAAATCGACAAACGCTAAATACGTAGGTTTCCCTTTCCTAAGGTTTGTAGATTTTCCTTTCTTTATCCATCTTCTAAGCTAAGTCAGAATGTGAGTATTGCCTCCCGTGTTCCTACATTTCTCCTAAATCCAAACTGATCTTCGAAATGTTCAAATGTTTGTAGAACTTATGGGACTTAACTACGAGGTCATCAGTCCCTAAGCTTACAAACTACTTACGAATTTGCTAAGACTAAGGACGCATAAATATCGATGCCCGAGGGGGGAATTCGAATCCCCGACCGTAGTGGCCGTGCAGACCGTGACTGGAGCGCCTCAGTCCCCGCGGCCACCGCGGCCGGCAACTGATCTTCTCCGAGATTGGAATCCACAAGCTTTTCCATTCGTCTGTAAATAATTCGTGTTAGTATTTTGAACACATGACTTATTAAACTGATATATACATACTGAATACCAGGTGATACAACTTTTTCACGACTGGCCCTCCTAACGACATCAGCAGTTCGGACGGAACATCATCTACTCCAGGGGCCTTGTTTCAACTCAAGTCCTTCGACTCTGTCAAATTTTTCTCACAGTATCATATCTCCTATCTCATCTTCCTGCACTTCGTCTGCCATATCTAGAATACTGCCTTCATGTTTACTTTCTTTGTATAG
The DNA here is from genome assembly GCA_026315105.1 of Locusta migratoria. NCBI lineage: Eukaryota > Metazoa > Arthropoda > Insecta > Orthoptera > Acrididae > Locusta > Locusta migratoria. Next base: position 408,719,865 of record CM048749.1, read on the forward strand.
GACCTCTACATATTCCTTCCACAGTTCAGCTTTCTCCTCTATGCTTAGTACTGGTTTTCCGTATGAGTTCTTGAAATTCATACAGCTGTTTTTCTTCTCTCCAAATATCTCTTTTATTTTCATGTAGTCGGTATCTATCTTTCCCCTAGTTATGCATTCTCCTACGGTTCTGCATTTGTCCTCTAGTCACTCCTGCTTAGCCAGTCTGCACTTCTTGCCAATCTCATTTTTCAGACGTTTTTACTCTCTCTTTCCTGTTTCAATTGCTGAATTTTTATATTTTCTCCTATCATCAATTAATTTCAGTATATCCTGTATTATCCAGGGATATTAGGCTTTGTCCTTCTGCCTATATGGTCCTCTGCAGCCTTCACTACCCTATCTCTCAGAGCTACCATTCTTCTTCTACTGTATTACTTTCTCCAGTTTCAGCCAAACCTTGCCTAATGCTCCCTCTGAAACTCTCAACCACCTCTGGTTCCTTCAATTTGTCCAGGTTTCATCTCCTAACTTTTCTACCTTTCTGCAGTCTCTTAAATTTTAATCTACAGTTCATAACCAATAACGTATGGTAGGTTCTATATCTGCCCCTGGATATGTCTTACACTTTAGAACCTGGTTTCTAAATCTGTTCCTTCCCATTATAAAGTCAATCTGATACCTTCCAGTGTCTCCTGGTCTCTTCCACGTATACAGCCTTCTTTCATGATGATTAAACAAAGTGTTGGTGATCTTTAAATTGTGCTCTACACAAAATTCTACCAAACGATCTCCCCTTTGATTCCTTTTTCCCAGTCCATATTCACCTACTACATTTCCTTCCCTTCCCTTCCTGCTACCGAGTTCCAGTCCCCCATCACAATCAAGTTTTCGTCTCCCTTAACTTTCTGAATGATTTCTTTTATCTCCTTATACATTTTTTAGATATCCTCATCATCGGCCGTGCTATTTGGCATATAAACTTGCACTACTGTGGTTGGTGTTGGCTTAGTGTCTACCTTTACTACGATAATGCGTTCACTGTGCTGTTCATTGTAACTTACCCGCATTCCTATTTTCTTATTCATTATCAGACTTACTCCTGCGTTACCACCAATTGATTTTGTATTGATAACCCTGAACTCACCTGACCAGAAATCGTGTTCAACCTGCCACCGATCTTCACTAATACCTATCATATCTAACTTTAACCTATCCATTTCTCTTTTCAAATTTTCTAGCTTACCTACGCGATTAAGGGTTAGAACATTCCACGCTCCGACTCCGCTTATATTGAGTTCATTGGTGTGTTGCTAATGTAGTTAATGCTCAGTTAATGTGTGTCTGTCTTTCCTAGTGTTTTATCTTTAGGTCTTTTTTTTATCTTTGAGCATCTTTTGGTCGTCGTATTGCTCCACATTTTACGGATTTTTGTTCGCCACACTCACCCACCGCCACACACCGCGACCAAAACACCATAGTGCACACCGCGAACCTAAAAGCTACTCTCATACATAACCGCCATTGGTCTGCAGTGAATAATTTTGCCTACCAAGTGAAATATGCGGTCACATGTCCTACTTTCCATTTTTATTTACACTCCTGGCCATTAAAATTAATACACTTCGAAGATGACATGCTACAGACGCTAAATTTAACAGACAGGAAAAAGATGTTGTGACATGCAAATTATTAGCTTTTCAGAGAATTCGCACAAGGTTGACGCCGGTGGCGACACCTACAATGTGCTGACAGAGGAACGTTTCCAACCGATTTCTCATACACAAAGAGCAGTTGACCGGCGTTGCCTGATGAAACGTTGTTGTCATGCCTCGTGTAAGGAGGAGAAATGCGTACGTTCACGTTTCCGACTTGGTATAGGTCGGATTTAGCGGTTTGTCATATCGCCACATTGCTGCTCGCGTTGGTCGCGATCCAATGACTGTTAGCAGAATATGGAATCGATGGCTTCAGGAGGGCAATACGGAACGCCGTACTAGATCACAACGGACTCGTATCACTAGCAGTCGAGATGACAGGCATCTTACCCGCGTGGCTGTAACGGATCGTGCAGCCGTGTCTCGATCCCTGAGTCAATAGATAGGGACGTTTGCAAGACAACAACCATCTGCACGAACAGTTCGACGACGTATGCAGCAGCATGAACTATCAGCTCGGAGATAATGGCTGCGGTTACCCTTGACGCTGCATCACAGACAGGAGCGCCTGCGATGGTGTACGCAACGGCGAACCTGGGTACACTAATGGCAAAACGTCATTTTTTTCGAATGAATCCAGGTTCTGTTTACAGCACCTTTTCAAATCACATTTCGTAATGCGGATGCAGACCGTTCAGCGTCACAACCTTTTACCACTGCGTCAAAGTTACGAGTTGCCTCCCATGGTTCTAAAGCATGCTCTCACTGCTCCCAAAATTGTATCCATCCTCTCTTCCTAACGCCTCATCTTTAAAATACAATTTCCCTTCCAAAATATTATGCATTTGAATATCACCGGATTAAATGCTTTGAGCACCTCATTACAAATGTTGTTTACATTTATCAAATGTTCAAATGTTTGTGAAGCTTATGGGACTTAACTACGGGGTCATCAATCCCTAAACTTACAAACTACTTATGAACTAACTAAGACTAAGGACGGCACAAATATCCATGCCCGAGGGGGGATTCGAACCTCCGAGCGTAGTGGCCGTGCAGACCGTGACTGAAGCGCCTCAGTCCCCTCGGCCACCGCGGCCGGCTTACATTTAACAAACATATATATATATATTTAACAATACTAAAACCGGTTGGACCTGAAGGTCATTGCTCAGATAGCCATCAAGCGTGGCATTTCACTGTTCAAATATACTGCCGTAGTCGAAATGTAGTTACACAATTAATTTTCTATTTATCATGTATTAAGTCTTTTTCACAAATACATATAATTGTTTACGTATAAATTATCTACTGCAATCTACTATTTTTAGTCGTCCATGAAATGTTTAAGAGGCAGTCTACAACATAAAACGAATGTTATTAAGAATAATATTAAGTATAATAAAATACATATATAAATGTAATGCACTTTGCTGGGTTCATGTTTTGTGTTTCTGAGTAGGAATCTATGTTCCGACACAAGAATATTACTACCTCAACGAAAACCAGACTAAGAGAGTAAAACAAAGTTTATTGAAAGAATACTTAAATAACTTGGTGCGTCTTTTAAGATAGGTAGCGTTGTGCAATACTGCCAATGTGCTTCCTAAAATTGCTACTCTTAAACACTACGTATCAATAATTGTAAATATAAGTCTTACAATACTATTATTATAGTACTGAAATTTATCAGATATTTATCTGTAAGGGATATTGAAATTGTAATTACGGCGTTAGGTTCTCCCAAGTCTCCTGAATCCATTCGTATAATTATATTTGCCGTATGATCATTCTCTAATTTTATATGGATTTTTAGAATAATGTGTATGGCTAATTGTATTTCAATTGCCATCTGGGATAGCCGTCCTCGTCAATCGAAGACCGCCGTTTCCTGTGTAAGAGCAGATACATAAGGGTTTTCCTAACGACCTGTAGTCCATTCACTAGGTCCAAACTGTTCGCCGGCCGGCTGGGGAACCCAACAGCTTGCCAGAACTTGATTTTCACATGGAAACAATTACATTCCCCTTCATCTGTAATGTTAGAAATGTATCGATTATTTAGCTGTATTTTAATTGAAGTATATGTGTGTATATTTTATCTTTGGTGTAGTAATCTTCTCCTTGAATTTTTGAAAAATAATTTTTTTTAAGAAAGTATTTAACATGTTGTAAAAATGTTCAATCAATTATTTTGTTGAATATGTTGTATAAATTATGTCATGTTTTGTGTAGGTTTTTGTTAGGGCAATTTTAGAATTATGTAAAAGGTTGAGTAATGTACTTTGTAAATGAAAGGTGGCTGGCGTGAGCTAGAAGTATATGTGTGTATATTTTATCTTTGGTGTAGTAATCTTCTCCTAGAATTTGTGAAATTTTTTTTAAAAAAGTAGTTAGCATGTTGTAAAAATGTTCAATCAATTATTTTGTTAAATATGTTGTATAAATTATGTCATGTTTTTTGTAGGTTTTTGTTAGGGCAAGTTTAGAATTATGTAAAAGGTTGAGTAATGTACTTTGTAAATGAAAGGTGGCTGGCGTGAGCTAGAACGTGGTGATTTGTCTGGAGTATGTTCTGGAAATGGTGTGTGAGCGAGTAGACACAAGAGAAGCGAACAGAATTGAGCAACAAGTTGTAGATTCGCTATCTGAAGTAGTAGCAGAAAAGGCCTACTGTGAGAGGTGAGAAGCAGTGGATTTTGGAGACTGGGATCTGGGATGAAACTATGTGGCCATCAATTATAGTGGGTGTGCTGACGTCGTAATACAAATTTACCTTCGCCAAGAAGAAGATAATTGACTTCATTGCTACATCAGGCACAGCTAATGCTAAAGTTAATTTGTTGAGCCACCAATTCTTCTAATTTGCCACCAACAATACTGCAAGTAAAGTATTTCATTATTGAAGTAAATGCATGAACCAGCAGCGTTGTTTGGAACTTATAATAATAACTTATTAACGCTATTTTTGCCACGTCATATTTCCAAACAAAGTCCTTTTCCTAGTAAGAAACATTCAAATATACCCAAGGAATATTATTATTGTCTTAAAAATTTGCTAAAAGATTACCATTAATTTATTATGCATTAAGGTTCGAACGAAATATTATTATTTTCAGTGATAAAATGATGAACCATTTCAATGTTGTTTATAGAGTTTAAATAAATGACAGTAGAGTATCGAAATTAAAAGTAATTAATTTTCTTACTAAATGCAATATCGAAGTGACAGACTGCATTGCTACTTTCCTTCATTGACAAAGTTATATCTTGCATCATATGTTTTAAATTACTGCCAAAGTAGTAGCTATATTTTAAACAAACAATATTCAGAACAATCTTTGGCCCATCAAGCAGTTTCCATAGTATTCTTTAAAACCAAATGATTAAAAATACAGACTGTGTCAATCTAATCTATTTTAAGAAAAGTATATTAATACTCAGGTCAAAATGAAGTCACTTTCGGTATATTGTAGTCCATAAATTAATTTGTTACATTGTTTGCCCAGTACAAAGTAAATGCAACACCTGATAGTACATTTTGGTACCTCACCTGTATTAAATGAAAGTTCTCTTGCTCTATATACAAAATACTTTGTTATATGTAGGAGAAATAAGACATTTGCCTTTGGCTACCTGTAGTTAAATGATAGCATCACTTCCTTACTTCAATTATTGAACAAAAGTATACAGATAGAATCAAGATAATAGGTGTTAAAGTGCTAGTTTTCACTTATCCAGACTTATGGGGTTTTGCTATGTATTAATCATATTGCTATTAGTGTCATTGTGCAGTGCATACACACGTATTATCATTTCATTAACAATATATATATATATACTATTCGGCAATAGTACTGAAAAACAGTTTTCCTCGTTTATTTTGACTTGTAGCTTGGGAAGGAATTATTTTCAATTGCTCTACGTAGCATTGCACGTAATAAGCGAAATGACACTCATTTCCTACAATTGTTTTGACCACTGCATGTTGGCCGCGCAAAACGCAAGCACCGTCAAAAATTAGAGGTATTACTCTTTTTCCTTCCAGCCTTGAACAACATTGGCGAAGACATTTTTTATACATGCTGCTAAGGAGTAAGCGTCGTTACCACCGCAGGGCGATGCCGCTAACCATACGGCTATTCTTGCTATGTGGAGAGTAGTGACATTATTATTCATCGTCGGGTCTTCTGAAGGCTTTTACAGTTGATGCATTTTTAATTGATAGTTATAAGATATTTTGCCAAATATAACGTAGGTTTAATAAATATTGAATGCGTCAAAAACAAGTATGAAGGACGTGTGTTGCCTGCATGGAGGATTTGCGTATGCGCAAGGGGAGGTGCGCTGTAGCTCCATTGCCTTTGCTTCATGAACATTCGTGTAGCCAGGAGATGGCGTCTCTACAAGCTCCAACGGCAATGTTAAAAGCGGCGTTTCGCCTACCTCCTGTCGCAGGAGCGCCCATATGCTTCCTCCACGAGGTTCAGTAGAGAATTTGAACCTCAGCCGCGCATGCGCATTGCAACGCTGCGACCACTACTGCCTATATTAACCCTTTCAGTTCCACTTCATGAAATCAGCTTTGGAAAAATAAAAATTACGTGTTTTCTGTATTAATAAAGTGTAGTAAACATCAGAATATGTTTTGAAATTTTTGGTCGAACTATTGATTTTTTCATGTCACGTATTTCATGCACAACGCAGACGTTTGTATATCGCTAATTAATAACTTAGACGTTATTTTGTTGGTAGATAACAGTGCCTGGCCAATAATGCTAGCGTAATTTTCGCTACAACACCAAAGATAAGAAGGTTCACTGCTGGAATAAAAGAAAAGGAACCACACTGACGCTCACACTCTCAGCCACGTGCAGACGGCAACGCAACACAACCTCCACGATGAACAGATTAATGCTTCAGAAGTGGCTACGCGCCGTACCAAGCATCACAATGTCGTGCTAGAAGCATGTTTGTTCATCAACAAAAAATGCAACTTTAGGGATTGATGCACAAAATAAATAACGTACATGGACAAACGGGACAAACATATATCAGAGAACGATAACAGACGAGCAGTAATAAAACACACATAGTCATTAAAAACAGTTGGCCACGGCGACGATTTAAAAGTACATTGCAGAAAACATTAAGGACAGACACGAAGACAGTGGACGGCGCACAGAATAAAACTTAGGGACGGCGATCACGGAGGCACTGATTAAAAACAAACGACACTGGATACACTGGCACTGTACATGTTGGTAAAAAGTCGAGACGCCCCCGCGGGGGGTGGGGAGGGGGATGGAGGGGGGAGGAGGTGGGACAGGGATGGGGGAAGCACGGGGGAGGGGGGGAGAGGGGAGGGAAGAGAGAGAAAGGAGGGAAAAGAGGAGTGACGAGACTCTGGACATGGGAGAGGGGTAGCCAGGCGGTTGGGAAGGAAAAGGGACGGGAGAGAGGGGAGGGGTGCTGATGCTACGGGGAAGGGATCAGAGATGGTAGGAGGGGTAGATATCGGGACGAAGTTCGGTATCCGGTAAGGGAAGGGTGCGGAAATTGTCCTGGGAGAGGAGACGGAGCGTATGTAGGTGGAGGCCGGGAGGGATGGTATGGCGTAGGCGTGGCAGAGGCCCAGGATTGGTGAGGATAGGGTATACCAGAGAGTTAACATTTCTCATGCGATAAAAAAATTTTGAATTTGCATATAAAATGATCTGATAGAAGAACGAAACGAAAAACGATAGTTTAATGACACTTTTTGTTTTATTAATTTATTTATATTTTTCACGATGAGCTTTTCCGGTGGTACACTGAACCAGTGAACACATAGGACGCGCCACCACTGATAGTAACACAGCAAGACAAATTCAGTAGTGTAGTACAGCCTGTACTACGGGTAATGGCGGACTCACGTAATGTGTGTGTACCGATAACAGATGCCACTGCTACAGCACAAGAGGGTGAGGTAGTGTACAATGTGAATTTATTATTGTTATTAATTCCGTAACGGGCGTGGTAATTTCTAGCCGTTTTTCACTGCCATAGCAATGAGACCTGGGCTGACGTGCTGTACCGCCGGTGCTGCTGCTGCGACGTCAGCGCTGATATCACGGCGCGGCACAGACGAACAGGAACCTGTTTTCGAATTTTTTTTATACCGGCAGCGGAACCACGAGCCGCTCTGTATGTTACTCGCTACGTCACGCGTCGGATCAGTCTCGAAGAGGCGCGAAGTTAGCGTATTTCCTGTCCCTGCGTACGACACAGCATTCCTTTTCCTAAATAAATCATTTCAGTGTCAATCATGACTTCATACTCATGATATCCAACACCTATCCTGTGTGGTGTCGCACAAGTACAAAGTGCGCGCCACCTACTTTCGCCGCGCGCCGCCATGCACACACGGCGCGGCGTTCTCAGGACAGCCACGAGCGCCCTCTGCTGCAACCCCGCTCGTGGCCACCACGGAAAGACATCGGTCACTTGGGACTGAGATAGCAACCAGTTAGGACCTTCGTAATCAGATAGGCACCAGTGAAGACTTTGCTATCGTACAGGCACTAGGCAGGCCTCTAACAACTATGTATCAACAGTCTGCAGTACTATGTAAAAGTTAAGTATTGTTACATTCTGTGCAATATATATCTCTTTCTAATTTACTCTAGTGTTTATAGTTTCTGGCTGCTCCCCTCCGTACCTGCACCAGCGTGCTATTTTTGTTCCTGTGTCGGGCTCATTCCACTCGGCCACCGACACCTACGACGAGGCTGGGACACAAAAGCGACGACGAGGCAGGGACACAAAATCCTGTAGCCGACAATTCTAGCTCGGCCATTCTGTAAATCTGGTGTGCAGAAGTACGACACAACGTGCAAAATTTTAGCCTCTGCATGGCTACTAAGAGATTACCAAAGTAGCACATCCGCACACGTGCCTTGTTTCCTTATGGCGGGCGATAGTGGTGAACAGCTGTTCGCTATGCCGCCAGCGGCCTCTACATCTGAAGCGCCTGCGTGCGCGCTGCGACGCAGCAGCTCTCGTTTCCGTGCGACTGGATTACGTGCTACACATGTGCGCCGGGGGGGGGGGAGGAGGTGCACTAGCGCCCCACTGGCTAGGATGAGAACAGACAGAAAAAGATGGAGAAATAAAATTTTGTTATTATCTATCGAAATATATAAAAATGAATGTTTGTCTGTATGTCCTGTATGCGTTCATAAACCATTCATTCGATTGCAATAACACTTTATTGTACTGTTCATCGTATGCCCACGAAGGTTCCTGGCTCAAAAACAAAAAAGCATGACACACAGCTGAGGAGATATAACGTCATAAATAATGACAGGCCACCTCGTGAAATATCCAGAATTATGCGTCATTTATGCACTGGACAGATTTCAACCAAATTTGGTACACATCTTCCTTACCGTGAGGTACCAATGCTGTGATGGTGAGAATGACATACGACACATGATTCAGGAGATATAAGGTCATAAACAATAGGAGTTGCAAGAAACTGCCACATAATCCGACGAGAATGTATGAATACAGTATATGAAAGCGAGACTACGTAGCCACATAGAACAAACTTTAAAAATAATTTCATACGTTTATTGAACTATTTTTTGCTGACAATCAAATCAAAATTATGAAAGGAAAAAAGGTCCTCGCTTACTACTTTTCCCCTGTTCATGGACTTAGACTACGGCATTTGGTATGACGTTACAATTTATAATTTCTACACTAGAAATTGTTGCCGCAGGAAATTTTACAGACAGTTTACACATGTACGTTTGAATGTACCTTCTAAATGGTATCACAGTAAGACACGTAGTTCATGAGACATAAGAACATAAAGAGTAACGTTCATGGAAAACCACCCCATCAAGCACCAAACTGTATTATTCAAATGTTTTTTAAGCTTAAGAGACTTAATTGCGGGGTCATCACTCCCTAAACTTACATACTACTTATTAACTACCTTATACTAACAACGACACAAACATCCATGCCCGAGGGGGTTTTCGGACCCCCGACCGTAGCGGCCGTCCACACTGTGACTAGCTCGCCGCACAAATTGTATTCCCAAGAGATTTTATTGACGTACAGCACTTATACGAATGAGTATATACCTTAAAATTTAACTTGTACAACATATAATTCAATAAATATGAGATGGCACGAATTTTATATTTCACTTCCTTTTTGACTGCTATCTTTGTTTGGAAACTGCACTTATAGTTTTGTACATTATGCAAGATATCGTTATATCTTACATATTATCCGATAAATATAACATGATTTTTGAAAAAAAGGAGATGGACAGAGAGAGAAGGTATAGGAGATGTACTACTTCAAGGCAGGAATAAATAAATAAATACACGGGCACCGCCGGGTTTTCAGCTACTGTAATATAAAATATAATTATTCCGACGTATGCATTGGTCCAGATTACTGTCTAAATAGAAACCTGAAGCGACTGTTGTCCAAAAGTGTTAAATGTTAATTTTATGTGCAAAAAGGCCTACAACACTCAAAACACCAATAGAGGTGTGTTCCAAAGATTTATATTCAAATCCCAGTACTTTTCCCTCGTGCCTTAATACAGATTGCACTGGTATCAATCACATCAAGAAGGTAATTCCGACCGCATTTCACGAGGAGTACACAGTGGGGTGTTCTGGCTGTCATACCTATTATACAGGTTAATACGCTGTGTGCGTCATTTCGACGCCATAGTTCAAATGGGTATGTCTTATTTTATTGTATTACGGTACTTTCCCCACCGCGGCGGAGTGGCCGAGCCCATGCTCCGATGCGCGAGGCCATTCCCCATCGGGGCTTCGAATCCTCCCTCGGGTATGCATGTTTGTGTTTTCTTTAGTATAAGTTAGTTAAAAGACCCCGCAGCTAAGTTTCATAAGCTTAACAAACATTTGAACATTTTTACTTTCCCAATTTGGCCAGATACTCTCCCGAACTTAATCCAGCTAGGACAACGGGAGAAAAAGGAAGCGCCTGTGGCCTTTTACAGAAGAAATGCCATAATTTACCTTGAGTGAACTTGGCAAACCACGGAAAATCAAGATCAGATTTGCCGGCCCAAATGTGTAAGCGCCAACAGAAATTAATAAACGTTCTGTTGAACTTAAAATCTGCCACTGCCGACCTAAGCACCCTAATAGTGTTAAAGCAGGCTTAAGTTTACATTCATTAGTACTATCAGGATCACGTTTGTCATTTAGATATAAACGTTTCTGTACTTCACTTTTACGTCGTCTCATTACTTTTGTCCGCCATTTCTAACTTAACATCAGAATCGAAAATTTCAATAATTTGCCTGCGCTAAACATGATAACAGACTTTTTTACTTTCTAATTACTCTCTGGCGCTCATAAAAGAATCTTAAATAGTCATAATGTTATATACTCAATAAGAAAATATAATACATTACTCTCTTTCAGGTTAGTTGTGCTTGTCGGTAGCTTTATGAAAATTAGAAAGGTAAAAGTAGGCCACTGTACGAAATAAAAGCTTAATTCTGGTAAGAGTACCCAGACAAGAGTTTACTGTTATAAAAAAGCTTAATTTTAGCAATGAAATTAGCAAAAGGTCCGTATGAACTACCGGCTACTCCTTGCTGCTTGGCCTTGTTCCCTGGCCCAAATTGAGAACTGACTTGGTTCAAACTACACGAATAACAGGAAGTTAACGATACAGTAGCCAATATACGTAGCAGCTCACACGAAATTACACACAGGTATTAATAAACAAGCCACCACAATAAAGTTATTTCATAAAGGTGGCTAAAGAAAAACATTTATTGCGCAACGGAACTTAAACATAAAAAAACTTGCATCTAAGCTTGTTTTCAGCACTGGTGAAAAACAATATTAAATAAAAGGGGGAAGGTTCCCGAAAAATACTATTTATTGGCAAGTCAAAATTATACTGAACTTAACTTGTTTATTCAGGTCGAACAAAAGCAAAATGGGGAACCAATTTTGTTAATACAATAAAAAAGCATCTCATTTATACAGTCTAATACTGACGATGCCCAGTATTGAATTTAACAAAAATTACACAGAATTTAACACTACTGGGGCAAGGATTTACAAACAACACTCACTTGCTCAGACACACGCAATGCAAAATCAGCGTGCTAAAACGAGGCACAAGAAGGCACCGTTATCGTAGGCGAAACTCAACAAACCCGGAGGTACCACAAAAAAATATATATAATAAAACTGCGAAGATGGCTCTGGGACGTCATGCCTGATTTCAAATGGTGCGTGAGTACAGCAAAGTTAATTTGCATTTAGATTAGACGGCCAGCAAACACGCTAGCCGGCCACGTTGGCCGAGAGGACTGAGGCGCTCCAGTCATGGTCTGCACGGCCACCACGGTCAGGGGTTCGAATCCCCCCTCGGGCATGGATATTTGTGCATTCCTTAGTATTAGTTAGTTCATATGTAGTTTGTAAGTTTAGGGGCTGATGACCCCGTAGTTAACTCCCATAAGCGATATAAACATTTGATTTGAAACACGCTAACGGCGTCGTTAAATGATCACACTCCATTGAAGGTAAAGTGGTTAAAAATCGGATTCATTACACAAAATCATGGCGGACTCTTAAGTTGCAATCTGAGAGTAAACTATCTAGACACTGATTTTATGAGAAGCGGCGTGAATACAGATGACTAGCTGCAATCTCAGGAAGTCGGTGTTCGGACCCACGTGGTTCCGAAACCGATAAAAATGTATAAATTTAATTTCCGAAAATAAAAAAAAAATTAACTACGGCATGCAACCCCTATAATTGCGTAGGATTTCATAAGGAAGCTACTTAAATGCAGCAACATGCGATTGGGAGCGTTCACAGAGACGGAAAAAGTCCAGTCTAAAAACCTGGAAAAGTAAAATAATTGCAGTCGGAAAAATAAATATAAAAACTACGGCGTATAACCCATAGAAGTATTTAGAATTTCTGAAGCAAGCTATTGAATGGCGTTGCAGAAGGCTCGGAGAAAATTACTCTAAAGACTGAGTGCATACTATAAGTTCGGAGAAGAAACAGCAAAATTAAGAATAAGTGGGGAGAGAAGATTGCGAAATGTTAGTGAAAATCAGAAGTATACAAAGATAGTTACTTGCCTGATGGGCATGGAACAAACAATAGTGGAAGCTGAAGGCTTCGTTCTAAGAATCAACTATGTGGAACACATATCACTCGTGGGAGCAAACGATAAGAAAGGTTTCACATGCACTGTAAAAAAATTAGCATATCGTCTGTTCGTCTGTTAGAAATCTGGCCCCAAAACGCAAGAAAGAATTTCCACAGAGTTTGTACACCACCACATAATCAGAAAAGGTTTGAATATACCAGGCCGTTATCAAAGTGCAACTAGTAACACATACACCGTGTTTATCTGTTGGAAATCGCTGGATTGGTAAACCAGGACACATTTCCAAGCACTATTGAAAGGAATACTCCAAAAAATGAATCTAGGTTTAAGAGTCTAAGTTAAACATTCTAGACAACGAATCGCTACCATCTCTACAGGCACAAGAGCAGAACCAACCTTAACTCACCACAATCCAAGCACAAAGTGATGATCGAGTGGCCAGAAGGGGGGAAATCTACCGGAAACTGGGAAACCCAAGAAAACAGTGGTGATGGAAAGAGGAAATTGCGAGACTCGCACTGGGGAAGGCTCATTGACTGGCTTGTAACAAAAGGGCGTAGAAACATCTTTGTTCGCATCAGCAGAAGGGCTTGGTAAAGACTATCTATCGACTCTGAGCCAGAGAGAACCACTCAAAGCGAGCTATCACTACCCACATTCAGAACGCCATTAGATACTCGCACATCCACTCAAAAGTAAAACAATTACACATTCTCACAGTGACTGTGGCATAGTGGAGAAGTCGTACTTATTGTCACACACATTAGTAACCACCATAATAAATTATAAAAATAATAAAATCCAAGCAATATTAACTAACATTTAAGAAACTAAATATTTTAAAACATTAATTGAAAATTTTGATGTAGGCTGATGTAATTATATTACATAAGAGAGAGCAAAAGTTTCTAAGCTAACACGTGGTTGCCTTATGGGCAATATCGACAGCTGGGGTACGTCACAAAAAACACAGCAAATACAAAAAAGCACACTGTAAAATACTAATTGCTATAAAAAACTAAATTAATGGAGATGCAAATGTGGCTGGTGAGACTACGGAATTGGGACAACATGTATAACGATCCAAAATATACACAGAAACTTACACAAATCATAAATATAGAAGATACATGACATTGAAGAAAAAAAAAAAAAAAAAAAAAAAAAAAAACAAATCACATGGTTGATCGTGTCCTCCTGTGTTGTCTCACATGATTAGTAAAAACGCCAAATTGTTCATAAACGAACGAACACACATGGATGAAATGTCTTCATAAGTTCATTACAGTCATATTTTAAAATTTTTGTGGACGACCACAGTCGCTACAGGGAATCGTATTTCGCACTTTCAGAGCGTCCACTGTTTTGACTGCTCACGCCACTTTCCCACCTGATGCTGTCCTTGCCATTGTCGTCCACTCAACAGTGGTTTTTAAGTCTAAAACACTGTTCTTATTGATTCGAAATGTAGACTAGGGCCTTCGAAGAGGGAGGGAGACAATCTTCTAGAAGATACTGGGAGGAAACTAAAACCCGCACACATAAGACAATACTTTTAACCTTTTGTGTCTCTTCCTCAGCTATTCAACCGCATCTGACGTGAGTAGGAGGGTGTGTTTAGTGCACCTGTCTGCAGGCCTGGTGGCCCTTGTTCCTGTGGCAGGTGGCCCGACGGGTGCTCAGTTAGCGGCAGCGACTGCGGACCAGCGTGGCCGCGTCTTTTGTGTGCACTGACAGCCCTCCGGCTGCGTAGTTTTTGTGTTGCTGCTAATCACCCAAACTGGCCGGCTGGGACTGCTGGACCGGGTACCTGTTATGGAGGTATGACAGGTCGACCGCTCGTCTTCCGGCTACCCACAAAAAGCCTGGTAACTCCGATGTCGGTTTCGGTCCGGTCCCACGCACGAGGCTGGCGTGCATTACAACTGATGTTTGTCTCCGTCATGGCAACAGACACCATCACACATCTGTCAACACTTTGGTACACATTGTTACCACAAGACACCCGAAACTTAGAAGGAACTCCATCGGGTCATAATCGTGGAGAGCCCTGGAATTCTTTTTTCAAATAAACGTTTAACAGAAGTACAATTGACACCAACAGATGTTTAGCCATAACATTTTAAAATTAAAACACTTATTACGATATACAAAAATTAACAAATAAATTAGCCAACGGCAAATAGTTCTTCAAATTAGATAAAACATTTTAACATTAAAGATACAATATTTACAGATATAAGAATTCGGTTTCAAATCAAATTGAAGCGCAAAACACAAAAATTAACATATTACTTTGAAATCACACAGAGTTACACATCAATAATCAAATTGGTTATCCTGTAACTTAATATAACATCAAGAACAATATGTTAAATAAATTGAAAATGGTCCACAAGGCTATTCGTCTCGTCAGGTCATAGTCTGTGTTATCTTTAGGGAGGCAAAGCTACCTTCATCCATGCAGCAAGCAGTGATATGCAAAAACTAACTACCAAGTCACTACGCAGCGCTACGCAAACACTAACTACAAAAATTAACTACCTACAGCTCGGGCACAAATTATTCTAACTACCGCACGAGGTGGGGAGGGAGGTTTCTTCAGCTCGCCAGTCTGGTTCCATACGCTGCAAATTCGAGGTTACTACCTGTAAAAAGACTTACACCAGTCGCTCACGCTGGGGTGAAAAACACATTTACTAAAAAACGAGATAATACATCTTGGAGGTAGAAAAAAAGAAAACACATGATAAAATTTTCAAGCACATAAAATAAACATTACAAATCCACACATTTTAAACAATCCTAAGTTAATAAAGTGAGATCTGAGGTATCAGTGACTTGCAATGTAACTTAATCTTACCACAACCATGCTGCAAAATTAAGAATGAGAATTAGTGGTTGCAGGGTTCACCGTTGTATCAATGTTACACACTTATGTGTTCTCGACGTATATGTTAGGTGGACAATTCCTTGACATTGAGCTTGCCATTCTTCAACTCCATTATTTTTTGTTTATTTCCTCACATATTTTTCTGCTTCTGAATGTGATTCTGGGCTCTTCCTCGGATCATGCTCGGTCCTTTAATTATAAAATTGCCCTACAAAACTTATGTGAAAAATGCAAGTTCATTCTATTAATAAGCCAGAGTGTATATTGTCAGTGAAATTTAGATGAACCCCTTCATTCATGCTCTGCCGTGACCATCCACCAGTCGAATCGCACGCCTCCTGTTATGCAAACCGACAATCCCTAGACAAAATTATCTAGACCCCTAAACATCAACACCACAGTGCATCAAGTGCAACTAAAAATCCTATGAATTACGGCGTTGGCGCCTACCATGGCGTCTTATTAACATGCTACCTAATGGGAAGATTGCTGATTAAAAAACAAAAAAAACTACAGTAAACGTGAAAACTCAAGCACTCGATAAACAAGGTTAGCTTCACACACAGTGAAGAAGAGCACACACACTTAAAATGAGAAACTGGGACGCAAATTATATAAACAAGATATACACAATATAATACTTAACATGTCCTAAACAACTTAGATTATGCACCAACAATCCTCACGATGGAAACGAAAGATAAAGACATGGACAAAAAAGGGACTATGTGAGGTGGGAAGCCTTATAACTAACAGAGACACTTGGATATGTCACACTAATAATTCTTTAAGTGCAAAACAGAGCGTCAAGGTAACGTACGTCGAACAGCTGACCAGGTGGAACTGGCATGTGGCTCTTAACCACGCCAATAGCGGCGTGCACCTTATAGTACACAAAACACGCAAACAACAAAAAGACATGCTATGGCGAAATGAAATTGCACAACAAACACATACATATACAAAGAACACATATAACAAAATACACTATTAAAACAAACCACATAAAGAAAACACTGCAAAAGACATACAAAATACAGAATAAATTTACAAGCACAAATCACAAAACTTAGAATGTATGTAACTGGCGTGTGCTGGGTCCAGGGCTTTTCGGATGGTTATGGTGCTGATCAGCGGACCTGATTTCTACGTCTTCTGTTGGTGGGTCACGTGGTTTTCTCTGGCCTTTATCAGGTCGATAGCCTTATTACCATTCCCGAACCTGTCTGATCGCTTATCACGCCGATAACCTTGCTCGTTCTTGCGTTGCGGCTGGTTCTCAGCATTGGAAGAAGGACCAGACTCCCCGCTGCTAGTACTTACCGCCTGGTGGTTGTTCCTAGCGCTATTGTCGTTCCGATTACTTCTCCTAGAAGATCCGTTCTCTCTCTTCTATGTCCGTAATCATCGTCAAACTCCAAGTCCTCCAGGTAAGCCTGGAAGAACTCAATGTCTTCCTTGCAGCTTTCCGCAAGGACGGCATTGCGCACATACTAATTAATTCGCATGGAGGGTATGGAAAGAATTCGCCGAGTCTCCTGCAATTGCTGTTTGAAAAGTGGAGCATCACTAAAATGCTACATTTTACTCTTTCCTGCTGCGTCTCCGACCAGTCGGCGGACTCCCTAAAATCGTCATAGTAGCGACAATATGTCAAGAGAGGTCGCATCCACGTGGTGGGTTCTCCCACGAGATATCCGCACACATACTCGATTTTCTGCTCTTCTGGCCAGTTCGGAGGCAGAGAATAATCGAATTGCTCTAGCCACGCACGGGGGTGTATCCCGCTTGCAGGGTTTCAGAAGACCTGGTACTTTTTTACTGTCAAAAAATGGTTATAATCAAATGCCTACACTGACTCTCGCAGAGGTACTCGACTCGGTTTTCTCTTATGGGAGGACGGGCATGCAGAGGTTCGACTTCCTTCTCCTCGAATCATATTCACGGTCAGAACGACAGGGTCGACCTCCACACAAACTGCGGGAGGCGTTTTCTAATAGCGCGGGAGGTGGGGGTGCAACGGAGACTTGCTCCAGATGCGCGACGCGTTCTTCTAGCTTGGCCGCTACATCGCAACGCCTACGGTTAATTTCCCACTTTTGTTCCTTGAACCGGAGTAAGTCGCGAACTTCCGCCAACTCATTTACAACAACAGAAACTGCCCTTTCTGCAGCCGTTTCCCCGGTCTGAAGGAGCTGCGCCACCGAGGTGGCCAGCTGTACAACACCCGCGCCTAGTTCATTGGTGCGCATTTTCGCCCGACCGTCTACCAAATCAACTTTCTCCTCAAGAGTGTGTATGTTAGTATCTACACGGTCGGAGAGGGCAGATATAGCTTCTGCATTCTCTGAAATTTTAATCGTATTTTCTGAGTTACCATGCATTGCTACCTCATACCATTTCTGAACTAGCTGCACTATATCGGTGCGCAACCCATCCAGATTATTGTTAATAATATGAACAGTGTTACTTTGCATCTCCCTGCTCTGTGCAGAAACCTTGATAAGTTCGGCCTGAACTGAAGCATTCTGCGTTTTCATCCCTGTTTCTAATTCCTGGACTGAAACAATCTGCGCTTCCATCCCTGCTTCTAATTCCTGAACTGAAGCATTCTGCGCTTCCATTATGGAACCTACTTCTGCTTTAATTTCTGCTTTTATTTCCTGAACTTAATCGTTCTGCGCTTCCATCCCTGTTTTTATTTCTATCATGAAATCCACGATGTCACTTACAGTCATATCAGAAACGCACACGGGCCTAGTAACACTGATTGAACTAGTTTGCGAAGTAGTAGAAACCGGCATATTGGTATGCGGTTCGCTTTGTTCGCCCATGCCCTCACTTCCGGTCGCGTCGACGTTTAAATTAGTCGCGTTTTCAACGGGAACGCGGCCGTCTGTATTCGCTACTTTTTCCCTCTCGGTCGAAAGATCTGACCTACACGACTTTTCATGGTCCCCACTTGGTTTAATCGCCTAGAGCGAGTGGAAACGGACAAGACAGAACCATTCTCCATCATCACAAGTAATTTATAACAACAAAAGTAAAAGACACAATATTAACCTAACAAAAAACGTGTAACGAAACCCGAACTAGAATCTTCACACGCAATGTCCTGTGGCTGTTCTCTTTTTACAAAACGAATAAATAAAATAATTCATTCGACCTGACATGAAAAATACATAGTGCTGAGTACATAAAATGAAACAGTTTAATGCGCACTGCTACTATCACACCTACACCCACAGGGAGGGAAAAAGATTAAAAAAAAATCCCCGCATGCATTTAAAGCAAAAATCTGTTTCATTGATCAGATGATCAGTTAGAACAGCGAAAAGCATTATTATACAACAGGGCTCTGGTATGCACAAGAATTCTCGTACGCATGCGAGAATTCTCGTACGCATGCGAGAATTTCATCGTTTGTACGAGATAAGAGGCAAAAGCGAATATTGTACGCAAACATACGAGAATTTTGCCTAAAATCTTAAGTTTATAAAAAATATGCTGTATACACATTTGGTAGAGATATAATTCACATGGTGTAGCCTATATGTATTTCAGCAATGCAAATCGTAGGAACTGTTACAAAATAGGCAGAATGACGTTTTAACACGTATATAGTGTTTGCATTAAGAAACCCTAAATAGATAAATAGAAAACATTTTTTTTCGCCTGAAAAATTTGCTCTCTTTAATTATAGCGTTGTTTGGGCGAACGATTCAGTTATGCATCATCAGTACAATAATATTAACAATCAGATGCCGTGATTAACCTGTTTCATTTTGTTCTCCAACGATATTCTGCCAGGCTTTGTCCTGCACACTACGATTGCAGTAGTCTGAACGATTATGATCGGACAGTTGCGGATACCTTTCTATTTTATCACAGACGTTAAACTCGAAATCGTGTCGCATTTTGAAACTTTGAATGAGAGAAACTGCAGCGCGCCCCCTGTATTCTACGCGCCCGCCTCGCGCCCTTTCACTGCGCCACTGGTGGCGGCGAACGGTCGCGGCGCGGACTACGGAGCGGCGCGTCCCGCCACGCCACCTCTGTGTGGACTGAACGGCTACATTTGTTAACGTGGAGGTGGCGCAGGCAGGCGTCCGCGCCGCGCCAGTTCTGTGTGAATTCGGCCTAGAGACACGCTCCGCCTCCTGCTGTACGCCCCGCGGGCGCCGACCCCGCCCAGATGTAGGCTGATGACGCCTCGCTGCCTACTGGCGTCGTGGTGTCTGGCGGCGCCCGCTGTGGGAACCCGCCTCCAGCGCGGCCCGCGTGATGACGTCGGAGGAGTGGCGGCCTGCCAGAGCCACGCCGCTGAAGGTCCTCACTTCGACGCTCACTGTCGGTGGCGTGCTGCCCTGTTGGGTCGCGGTGGCGACATCCGGCGTAGAGACGTTCCGGTCTATGCATTACGCGTCCCCCGAACCCCCACTGACCAGTACAGCGCCTATATGTACTGCTTTTCTGCTTAGATGTTCTCCGAGGCTCAATGGTCTCAAGGTGACGACCGCGTCGTCCCAGTTCCCGGGTTACTGTCATCAGCAGACTTGTTTCAACACCTTCTGCTTCTTCCGCTTTCTGCCGCTAGAACGTGTACTCGCGATAACCACAATATAACTTCCTTCTTAACTGGTAAAGTTAACCAATATCTCCATGTCCCTACACTCCTTCCCTATAAGAGAAAGAAATTCGTCCTTGAATTTCACAAATCATCACCCAACACACCATATTGTTAATTCAAAAACAAACACTTATTCATCAAAAGAGGAAATACAAAGTGCTAAAACTATTCATGACACCTTATTGCACCATTTACCTACAGTATATTCAGTCTGACCCAACTTTTTCAGGTCTTTCTTCCACCATTTCGGTTATAAAATGGAATCTCACTGTGAAACACAGTCCATGAACAAGAGGCAGTGTGTTTATCACAAGTCCTCCTAAACCTTATTAGTTTACTCAGTACCAAGCTTGCTGGATGGGTTTCTTAGGGTTAGAGATGGCAGGAATCGGAGTTGAGTGACTTTTTTCTTAAACACTTAATAGCCTACAACAATCCATCCGTTATACAAAAACACTAGCCGCAGTTGCTGATGACCCGATAATTATTGTTTCACTCAGTTGTTGCTGGCGATAATTTTGAACATGTTCTAACAATCGTCCCATAGCAATACGACCATGCTGTACGGCAATCATTTGATATAAGGAAGTGAGTAGGGTAGAGTCCAACGAATCATTCGACTTTGTAAGATTTTACTGGGGCAAAATTTCCAGCGGTTGATCCGGTACTTAAATCAAACTATGTTTTATTCCTATGGTAACTGTTCCTATTATTGTGGGAGGTAACCTAAAAGTAGGTCCGGAAATCTCACAAGCCGTGCCGTTGATAATCAATCCCTGACGATGGAGTTCCAATCTTTGTTTTTCCATTTGCCGTCCTTGTTCATGACACGTGAGAATAATAATCGTAGGATTTGCTACTGAAAAGAGCCAATGCATTCCTACTTTCCTGAAAAGATCCTGATTCCCTGCTATAACTTCTCTCGGGCATTCCTTGGTTAAATTATTCGAGCAAAAGATTTTGGAACTGTATTCATTAATTTTGTGGATCAAATAGTAATAGGTCCTGTACTGCACTGATTTAGTCCCTACACTGACAGTAACGTGTGAGTGCGTCTATCTGTAGATACCAACAATATGTCCGGCATTTTTAACTGTACCATCTTGCGCATTGCCTCCCAATATATCGGAATCTACAGCCTACACATGTAACTGGAAATTTGATATCAACCTCCAACCTTGTAGCCACCTGTCTGCTTGTTACCGGCCATGCGATAATAGATGGATAGTGCTTTATCTCTGACGGTCGCCAGAAGTACTAGTGCGACGGTCATTTTGCTATAATCCTCTCCGTCCTCAAATCGTTCTGGCGATAGCAACTCTGGCGACAAGTGCCAACGAGTGGCGTGCAGTAATGCCTCTTCTAACTCTGTCGTTTCGATACGGGCATAGGTTATGCTTTCTTGTAGACTCCGCAGCATCTTATCAATTAACAGCTGTCTATCGACCTTTCCCAGATGTTCCTTAATTACGTTCAAATCGCGGTTTGTTGCATTCGCCGATAGTTGAACGTGCGATAGCAACGTGGCAGCGAGAGTTCGGAGTTGCTTATTATTATTAAAGACGTCATTTCGAGGCTAGACAACCTTGTCGTATGCAAGTCTAGTGTCTCCTGGTTGTCTCTCACGTCGCTCTGTAAATGCTGTAACGTCTCATTAATCTTCTTAAGGTCCTCAGAATCCGCTGTTCCAGACACTGTGTTCAAAAATCTTTCTCCTGCATCGAATCTTCACCTTTTCCGACGCTGAATCATTGCAGATGTTCGTCGTAACTAAGACTGTAAGCGAGTACGTCGGAAAAGGTGACGATTGGATTCAGGAGAACGAATTTTGAAAACAGTGTTCGGACCATTTTCTTACGCTTTGCGAAATCCTTCACTTGTGAAATATTGCCTTTTTGCTGCTTCATGCAGAAATCGAAGAGTGATCTATTTTTTCACCAAATACGACCTCGTATGGAGATAAGCCAATACTTTCGTGCACTTTGGTGTTGTTTGCGCAAATTCAGGCGTTGAGAAGTGTATCCCAATTGTTGTGTTGGGAATTAACATAACAGCTCAACATTTGGCTATTGTTCTATGTA
Organism: Locusta migratoria; assembly: GCA_026315105.1. Lineage (NCBI taxonomy): Eukaryota > Metazoa > Arthropoda > Insecta > Orthoptera > Acrididae > Locusta > Locusta migratoria. The sequence continues at coordinate 408,742,295 of CM048749.1, forward strand.
CACTCTCTGTTCTGCCGTTCGACTGCGGATGATATGCGCTAGTGCGTAATTTTTTAATGTGCAACAACCGACACAATTGTTTGAATAATTCGACCATAAATGTTGCTCGGTGATCCGAAATTATAGTGTCTGGAACGCCAAATTTCAGTATCCATTCATTACGTAACGCCTGAGCTACAGTCGTCGCTTACTGATAAGGTATTGGAACCATGGCTACGAAACGAGAAAAATGGTCAATTATAGTGAGTATATATCGATTACCTGCAGGGGTTTGAATTAGTGGTCCAAAAACGCCAATTCCTATCATGGCCCAAGCTTTAACTGCTTCTGGAAGTCTCTGCAGTTCTATTCGTTGACGGCTGAGTTACGCCCTCTGTGCACATAGGATACAATTTTTTACATATTTATCTACGTCCTGTTTCCACGTTTTCCACAAGTAGTTCTGTGCTATTCTGCGCTCAGTTGCTCTTTTCCCCGAGTGACATGCAAAAAAAAAAAAAAAAAAAATAAAATAAAATAAAATAAAATAAAATAAAATAAAATAAAATAAAATAAAATAAAAATAAAATAAAAATAAAAATAAAAAAATAAAAAAAACATGGGCTTGCTTTAGAAGCGTTTCGAAGCGTAGCTGGCACAATTCGCGGTCCGTTACGTGTTGACTTAAAAATAATTACCCAAGCAGAACTGCGGCTGGCTGGCAAACTGCTGCCACTCCGCGTCCGCGTGTTGTGCATTCCTCCAGTCTTCTTCATCAATTCCTGCACATTCCATGCTTCGGATTTTCCTTCTTACTCCGTCTGCGTTTGCATGTGAGGTACCTGGGCCATGAATTACTTCAAAATCGTACTCAAGAAAACTTAGACACCATCTTGCAAGACGCGAGGATGGGTCCTTCAAATTTAGTAGCCAACAGAGCGCTGAGTGGTCTGTCACTACTTTTAACTTTCTACGGTATAAGTAACATCTAAAATTTGTTATTCAAAAAACTAAAGCCAACATCTCACGCTCTGAGGTTGAATAGTTCCTTTCGGCGTTATTGAGCTGCCTGGATGCGTAAGCTACAGGATGTTCCCGACCATTCATTTCCTGACTTAGAACCACACCTAATGCATAATTGAATGCATCACACGATAGTATAAATTGCTTGTTGAAATCAGCAAAGGAGCAGATGTCAACAACTATTTCATTTTCCGAATGATGAATCGCATTCCGGAGACCAAATAAATTTCGCATCCTTCTTTAACAACAACAAGGGGTGTTGCAATTTATGCTAATTTTGAAATACATTTTCTGTAGAAATTTGCTACTCCTAAATAAGATTGTAACAGCTTTACAGTTGTTGGTCTTGGAAAATCTTTTACAGTTTGTACCAATTTAGGATCCGTTCGAATTCCTTCCTGACTTATGATATGTCCTATATAACGGACCTCCTTCAAGGCAAAGTGGCACTAATCCGGACTCAGCGTTAACTTTGCGGCAAGCAGTCGGTCAAACACATCACGCAAAAGTGACACATGCTCTTGCAAATTCTTGGAAAAAATAATTATGTCCTCCAAGTACACCATGTACTGTCTACACTTAAGACCCCGTAAAACACTATCTAGCAACCGTTTAAACGCAGACCAAAAGGCATACGTTTATACTGATAATGACCATCTCGTGTAGAAAAAGCTGTCTTCGGCCGATCTTCTGGCGCTACTTCGAGTTGGTGGTACTCTCTTCGTAAATTCAAGATTGTGAAATACTGACACTGACCCAAATTATCCAGGGTTTCCGTAATATTCAGCATTGGGTAGGCGTCTGTCACTGTCTTCTTATTTAGAAATCGATAAACACAGCAAAACCTGCGCAACCAGGGACTGTAACTCTCCTACATAATATCATTTGGCAACTGCTGATCTATTAACTGCTGCCTAACAGACTGCAAACAGTGAGGTACGCGGTATGGCTTTTTATAAACTGGCGCCTCGCTCCCTGTGGGAATTTAATACTGTACTAGCGGTGTTTGAGGTAACGGGCCTGAAGTATTAAATAATTAAATATATTCTTTTAACAAAGCTTCCATGACGACCTTATCCTGTTCCTCCAAACGTTTAACCTTATTCTTTAGTGCTAACCAGTCGACAGATTTTCCTGGCGTTGCTTCCCTTTGTGTAAAATTACCTTCAAAGTCATTTTCAATTAATACTTCTAAATTTGCTACCTGGGTAACCTTCACAAACTGTACCTCCTCGGGCCCAAAATTATCAATGCTAACCGGTACTACCCTCGTACCTTCAATTTCCCGCACGTAGGATATGCTACGTCGTACAAAACACCTGGCTGGATCCAGCCTGTCATTTTCCGATAACGGTTCCAAAACAGATAACGTATTTTCTGGCAAATCAGCGCCTACTTAAAACCAGATTAACCTCCCTGACGTTTGCGGTATGTTATCACGCGAGCTCACTTTGAGGGACCTAGTCTGAAGTTTAAGTGGTTTCCCTTGCGCGATGGGCAAACCTTGCTACTGTAATGGTATCTCGGTGGTGGCGCCTAAATGAAACAACGTTCCATCCAGTTCCACCGTACGCCGTTCCAAATCAACTTTAGCTTGATGAGTTATCAGGAAGTCTAACCCAAGAATGACAACGTAGTTGCTGCCTACCACCGGAAGAACGTCAACGTCTACCTGAAAAGTTGTTCCACCCACTCGGAAATCAAGAGTACTTGATCCAAGTGAACTTACGTCCCCCCCCCCCCACCAACGCCGCTCAGAGTCCAGCGTGATGATTGTAATGATTTTTTTCCGAGCATTCCCCTGCTCGCTACCGACACCTGATAACCAGTGTCCCACAAAAATTTACAAAGTTTTCTCCCCGGAAAGCCGGTCAGAAAAAGATCTGCCACTGATTTTGCACAGGTTCTAACGTTTACTGGGAGCGTAGCACAGTAGACACCCCGCTGCCCGCCCCATTTAACGACAGACGACGTGATTAAGCTTGAATAATCCTTCCGTTTCTATTGCCCATTGATACGAGAGTCACGCTGCAAGTGACCTAATTTTTTTCACTGCCTACACTGCACTTCTTTGCATTCCCGTTTCATATGGCCCTTACGGCCACACCTAAAACATGTCACATCGTTAGAGAATACCGTTCTCCGTTCCCGTCACCTCGTCATTGACTCTATTTCTTCTAATGCCAAAGCTAACGTCAGAAGCTCGCTCAATGTCTTTCGGAAGTCCAAACTAACTTTTTTCGACAAATCTGGTTTCATACCCCTCAAAATCGCATCAAAAGCTCTTTCCTCTGCCTCACGTAAATCAACTGAATTTATCCGATCATCATCTGTTAGTTCATAAGTACCCATGTTCTCCTTCATAATCCTATCCGCAAAAGCTTTAATTAATTCACCCTGTCTTTGGAAAATGGTTTTACGCTTGTCCCGACAATACTTCTTCGTATTCTTCTGACGGAACCTCTCAATTAAAGTTTTTCGGAATCCTTCAAAAGTCTTAGCTTCTCGCAAATTCTCATGGCACATTGCAACTGACTTAGCTTCTCCTGTCAATTTTAGTTTTGCAATGCTTATCATCTGATCCGTTGACCAATTTCCCAACCTGGCTGCTGTAGCCAAATTATATATAAAACATCTTCACCTGACTTTCCCGAAAATGGCGTAACCAACGCCGCGACAGTAGTATCTACTGTTACTACCCGTGGGAATGACTCTACCTGACCCCCGACCTTTAGATCATCAAGTTGAGCCTGCAGCTGGCTCACCTGATCCACTATATGGTCAACAGATATGCGTGAAACAAAAGGAACAAAGACCCAGAGAAAGCAGTGAAGAAGAATTCAAACTTGATACTCCATCATTTTGCTGCCGTAGACCGCTGCTGGTCGACCTCTCCTTGATTCTCTAAACTTGCACCTTCCGGCACCTGTAGTCAATTTTTTCCGCCAAAATTCTTCTGACACCAGTGTAACTGGGACGGCGGTAGCGGATTGGATGGGTGTGGGGAAGTGGCAGCTTAAGACTCGTGGTGCCTGGGAAAAATACAATTTATTTCTTTATTAGTTTCTTGTGGTTGAACGGTTCCTCTGCCAGTTGCTCGACCCTGCCTCCAGCGCGGCCCGCGTGATGACGTCGGAGCAGTGGCGGCCTGCCATAGCCGTCCCGCTGAAGGTCCTCACTTCGACGCCCGCTGTCGGTGGCGTGCTGCCCTGTTGGGTCGCGGCGGCGACATCCGGCGTAGAGACGTTCCGGTGAATGCATTCTGCGTCCCCCCGAATGTCCACTGCCCAGTACAGTGCCTATAAGTACTGCTTTTCTGCTTAGGTGTTCTCCAAGTTTCTGTATACCGTCGGTCAATGGTGTCAGGGCGACGACCGCGACCGCGTCGTCCCAGTTCCCGGGTTACTTTCATCAGCAGACTTGAATCAACACCTTCTTCTTCTGCCGCCTTTTGCTGCTAGAACATGTAATCGCGAAAACCACAACTTCCAGGTTAACTGATAAAATTAACAAATATATCCATGCCTCCACAGATGTATTACTCCACGCATACACCATGTGTTGACATAGTTCTGTAGGTAAAAAAAGGAAAAAAATCGAATATCACTTGTCTCATCATAATCCACACGTAATCGATTGCAGTTATGTCCGGACATTGGTCTGACAGCGGAAGTATCGGTACTTCTTTCGGAGCACGTTGAGTTTCACGCGCAGAGTGTGGACGAGCATTATCCTGTTCAACAACACATCACTTTCTGTTGAAATAATGGTACTTCACAAACACGAAATTTGGACGAGGGTTACGGCTTATCATACGTCTGCCTATAAAGACTGTAACAGATTTGTCTTGCAACAATTGCACTGTATGCTTCCAGGTCTACGTCGCAAGCGCAAACGACCATCACGCGCAGGCATAATCCACTTTCATTACTCAAAAACACAGCCCACCAATCCATCTTCCATCTGACGGCAACAGCCGGACCATGTTCTATCATGCGCAAAAATATCCGAATTACCTAAATTGCGTTCCCCCATTATCTGCATGCGACCCAAATAAACGTACCTCTTTCGCCGTATAGTTATTCGACATTTGAAAATGGATTCACTAGAGAAAATTGCTCTTTATGGCAATCATTCCAGATGTAAGTTAACACCACGATACTGCAAATAACAGGAAGTACTTTATTTAGTTCTTAGCGTTTGCAAACTCCACGTTATTACAACTACTGACATATCAGTAGCATTATGACACTCACTAGAGTCAGATAAAATAAAATCTGTGACATAAAATATTAACTAATACTTAGACAACTTTTAATATTATTGTGAAGAACAGATTTTACTAAAGCACGGAATTCTAAAGTTCTGTACCAATTCGAAGTACTTCTTCTCTCTAAATCTTTTTGTCACAACTGCGAATTTTCATTTGTGTGGCGAAAATGGTAATGTATTAACGGCTGGATGAGCAAACCCTTATTAACTCCATTAAAAGCAACCAACGCTGTATGTAAACTACCACATTAATTGCGTATCATCAACATAACTAAACAAGAATTTGTCTTACCAATACTCAATCATGACAAAGATCATCGTAGCCCAAAGATGTGTGAAATATCGCAGATTACACCACAAGTATCATTTCGCAAAGCTGAAATTGAATTGTAAGATAAATAAGTAAGCTCAGAAGTTGTAAGTCGAATTTCCTCGCCTGCAGTGACATGTAATTTCGCTATACCTGACCGGAAATCGAACCCCAAACATATCGATGCCCTTTCTGTGCACGGATAGACGTTAAATCGCAAACGTTAACTCAACTGGAATGAGGATGGTTGTGTGTCTGACTAGAAACAATGGCGCCTGTTAATAGTGCATGAAGAGAAATTAATAATTAGTTTTCATTAGTGGTCCAGTGTGCTCCAATTACGGCTTCAAATGAGATCATGCATTTTTTGTGATGGACCACGATTCTAAACATTATGTGCTTTTCTTACAGATCCAGAGGAGCCTGCATTCCCGGAGTAAGGAACTAAATGATCTAGCAATATGATTCCGAGTAAGTCGAATACCACAAAAGAGGAGATACAGATTACAATCCCTGTCCAACAGAATATTTTCAACGTTTCAACTTCAGAGACAATAAGAGGCATATGAACTGAAACGATAATTGATTTATAAAACAAAATAAAGTTTTGTAATGTGAGTAAAGCTTTCTGGCAACAAAGTTATTGATTGTCATGTATTCAGGCTTATATTAGCAACTATGAATCTACTCTGTCTTACTTGACAGCTTTTAGACTTTTATTTAATATGAATTTTAAATTACTGCGTAACTTGACGGTCTTCACTTAGCATTACCTGCGTTAAAGTAAATGTGATCTTGCCGGTTAAAAATATACGTCTAAAGAAGGGAATACAAACCATACAATACATATATTAAAGTAGAATCGGTCGGCGAGACCACTACTGCACACTTGCTTTGTTATGTAAGACACGGTGTTATGTAAGAGGCGCTGAAGACAATGTCCCGCTCAGTGAAGTGATCTACTACAACGACGCTTCTGACACAGAAATTGCACTAGTTAATGTTTTCTGGATGTAAAGACGACTCCATACAACATATCCCGACATATAGAAATTACTAAATTAGCACTATACCAACAATATCCTACGTTGGAGAAATAGTGTGCGAATTTAACAGTTAATTCGAATATTACTGTCAATAACGCTATTATTATTTAGCTCTACATACTCCTGGTGGGGAACATATGTTCTTATGTTACACTATAGTTTACTCCTTCTCCTTCTATTTCATCATGTGTTACTGTATTTTATATTTACCAATTACTAGCTTATGATTACCCGCTTCTCTGGGTTAAAGTGTTACATCAGTAGTTTTATAAATGTAACATTCAAGGGGAATAAAACTGCAGTGAGAGACTTTCCGTTTATTATTTTTTAAATTCTTTTCATTATTACTTTTATTCTGCACGCCATAGAATCAGTAAATGGCTATTGAAGAAGGAAACTACATAAATTTTCCTTGAAAAGAATTCTTATTAAATGAAGACATCTATAGACACGAAGGAACGTCGTTATGTTTTAAATCCAAATGATACCCATAGAAAGAGGGACATTTTCCTACCCATGGTACTGCAAGTCATGCGGGATACAGGTAATAATTTTTTGTGTACTACGTGGGTTACATTTTACCTGCAGTGCAGGCAGTTTAGTGTGCTATCGTTGGCAACGAAATATTCGCTTCAGGAGGATCATTAATTTACTGACCAGGACGGCACCCTATTTATTTCATCACCATCATAATGAATTATGCCCTCATTCTAAGTGACTGATTTTTCAAAAAAGCATTGAACGGCCATTGCCAACATCAGCATACTACGCCGATGCTGTAAGTAAAATTGTACCCCTTGTTGTAAGGTATTACACCACAGTTATGACAATGAAAAAACGAAGCATCGGCATCTGTTAGTTATTTGGTGTGCTATGTAACTAACATCCCTTCAGTTTGTCCTTTCCTGTACTATGGCGTTTTCTACGCATTCCTAAACACAATGAACTCATAATCTAATGAGGATAGGCCCACACCGAAATCAGAAAGGAAACTACGTCAATTCGATTTTCCTTGCAAAGAATTCTTATGTAAATATATTCAAAGAATACACATGGAGGTAATTTTGGAACTGGCAATCTGTGTAGTTAATGTATGTCTGTGTTTCACTTTGACTCTATCTTGATTTAAGAATTATACAATAACCGTAGTTTCACATGAACGATAAACTTCGTAAGTTTCGGAGTACGTAGCTTTTCCTAAAAGTGTTTGGTACGACTGCATTTAATGCTGCCCGGCCGCTGATCGCTAGGTGGCGTAAAGACAATTCTTGTCATTTCCTGTAAATTGGCTTGCTGTTCCTGCTCTATTGGCAAGTTCTCGATGTGCACATGTCCAGCTAGTAAATTAGTGATCTTCTCATTCCCTATGAATCGGTACACGCGACACCACCTATCGAGCGCTAGACGGGCCGAATTAAATGCAGTTCAACCATTTACTTATTGCTCTAGAAAAGCTAAAATGAGGATTACAAACACAGATATTAATTACTCACCTAACTGAATGGTATTAATCTGTTAGTAACGCGATACTGTCCGCTAAACCAAAGTAACCTATGACTTACGAACTATCCGTCACAGATATACAATAACGTATGTCTACAGTCTGTGTATTGATGTGAGCTCAAAGATAATATGGAAATGATACTATGTAATATGAAATCGTGACGCTCGACGTATATTTGTTTACCTAATTCAGTTGTCAGTATTTTTATCCTAAGCACTACAGTTGTCTTTCCAATGCTTATATTGAGTTGTTGTTGTTGTGGTCTTCAGTCCGCAGACTGGTTTGATGCAACTCTCCACGCTACCCTGTCCTGTGCAAGTCTCTTCATCTGATAATACGTTCGGCAACATACATCCTTTTGAATCTGTCTACTATATTCATCCCTCGGTCTCCCTCTACGTTTCTTACCCCACACGCTTCCTTCTAATGCGAAGATGACAATTCCTTTATGTCTCAGAATGTGTCCAACCAATCTATCCCTTCTCTTAATCAGAATATGCCAGAAAGTCCTTTTCTCCCCGATTCGGATAAGCACCTCCTCATTAGTTACGTGATCTACCAATCTAATTTTCATCTTTCGTCTGTAGCACCACATTTCAAAAGCTTCTATCATCTTTTTAGCTGTACTCCTTATCGTCAACGTTTCACTCCCATACAATGCTACATTCCAGACAAATTCTTTCAGAAAGGACTTCCTAACATTTAAATTAATATTCGATGTTAAAGTTTCGCTTCTTTAGAAATGATTTTCTTCCCATAGCCACTCTGCATTTTATATCTTCTATACTTCTTTTATATCTTGCTACCCCAATAACAAAATTCATCTACTACATTTATTGACTCATTACCTAATTTAATTCCTTCAGCATGGCCTGATTTTCTGACATTGCATTCCATTACCTTCGATGTACTCTTGTTAATGTTCATCTTATCTCGTCCTTTCAAGACACATTCCATCCCATTCAATTGCTCTTCCAGATCTTTTGCCGTCTCTGACGGAATTACTATGTCATCGGCAAACCGCAAAGATATTATTTCTTCTCCCTCACTTTAATGCCCTCTCCAAATTTCTCCTTCCATTCCTTCACTGCCTGCTCAATGTACACATTGAACAACATTGCGTTAAAGCTACAAAACTGTCTTACTCCCTTCCCAACATCTGCGCCCCTTTCTTACCCTTCGACTCTAATAACCGCTGTCTGCTTTTTGTATAGGTTGAATATAACTATGCGCTCCCTATATTTTACTCCTGATACCTTCAGAATTTGGAAGAGTGTATTCCAGTCGACATTGTCAAAATCTTCCTCCAAATCGACAAACGCTAAATACGTAGGTTTCCCTTTCCTAAGGTTTGTAGATTTTCCTTTCTTTATCCCATCTTCTAAGCTAAGTCAGAATGTGAGTATTGCCTCCCGTGTTCCTACATTTCTCCTAAATCCAAACTGATCTTCGAAATGTTCAAATGTTCAAATGTTTGTAGAACTTATGGGACTTAACTACGAGGTCATCAGTCCCTAAGCTTACAAACTACTTACGAATTTGCTAAGACTAAGGACGCATAAATATCGATGCCCGAGGGGGGAATTCGAATCCCCGACCGTAGTGGCCGTGCAGACCGTGACTGGAGCGCCTCAGTCCCCGCGGCCACCGCGGCCGGCAACTGATCTTCCCCGAGATTGGAATCCACAAGCTTTTCCATTCGTCTGTAAATAATTCGTGTTAGTATTTTGAACACATGACTTATTAAACTGATATATACATACTGAATACCAGGTGATACAACTTTTTCACGACTGGCCCTCCTAACGACATCAGCAGTTCGGACGGAACATCATCTACTCCAGGGGCCTTGTTTCAACTCAAGTCCTTCGACTCTGTCAAATTTTTCTCACAGTATCATATCTCCTATCTCATCTTCCTGCACTTCGTCTGCCATATCTAGAATACTGCCTTCATGTTTACTTTCTTTGTATAGGACCTCTACATATTCCTTCCACAGTTCAGCTTTCTCCTCTATGCTTAGTACTGGTTTTCCGTATGAGTTCTTGAAATTCATACAGCTGTTTTTCTTCTCTCCAAATATCTCTTTTATTTTCATGTAGTCGGTATCTATCTTTCCCCTAGTTATGCATTCTCCTACGGTTCTGCATTTGTCCTCTAGTCACTCCTGCTTAGCCAGTCTGCACTTCTTGCCAATCTCATTTTTCAGACGTTTTTACTCTCTCTTTCCTGTTTCAATTGCTGAATTTTTATATTTTCTCCTATCATCAATTAATTTCAGTATATCCTGTATTATCCAGGGATATTAGGCTTTGTCCTATTGCCTATATGGTCCTCTGCAGCCTTCACTACCCTATCTCTCAGAGCTACCATTCTTCTTCTACTGTATTACTTTCTCCAGTTTCAGCCAAACCTTGCCTAATGCTCCCTCTGAAACTCTCAACCACCTCTGGTTCCTTCAATTTGTCCAGGTTTCATCTCCTAACTTTTCTACCTTTCTGCAGTCTCTTAAATTTTAATCTACAGTTCATAACCAATAACGTATGGTAGGTTCTATATCTGCCCCTGGATATGTCTTACACTTTAGAACCTGGTTTCTAAATCTGTTCCTTCCCATTATAAAGTCAATCTGATACCTTCCAGTGTCTCCTGGTCTCTTCCACGTATACAGCCTTCTTTCATGATGATTAAACAAAGTGTTGGTGATCTTTAAATTGTGCTCTACACAAAATTCTACAAAGCGATCTCCCCTTTGATTCCTTTTTCCCAGTCCATATTCACCTACTACATTTCCTTCCATTCCCTTCCTGCTACCGAGTTCCAGTCCCCCATCACAATCAAGTTTTCGTCTCCCTTAACTTTCTGAATGATTTCTTTTATCTCCTTATACATTTTTTAGATATCCTCATCATCGGCCGTGCTATTTGGCATATAAACTTGCACTACTGTGGTTGGTGTTGGCTTAGTGTCTACCTTTACTACGATAATGCGTTCACTGTGCTGTTCATTGTAACTTACCCGCATTCCTATTTTCTTATTCATTATCAGACTTACTCCTGCGTTACCACCAATTGATTTTGTATTGATAACCCTGAACTCACCTGACCAGAAATCGTGTTCAACCTGCCACCGATCTTCACTAATACCTATCATATCTAACTTTAACCTATCCATTTCTCTTTTCAAATTTTCTAGCTTACCTACGCGATTAAGGGTTAGAACATTCCACGCTCCGACTCCGCTTATATTGAGTTCATTGGTGTGTTGCTAATGTAGTTAATGCTCAGTTAATGTGTGTCTGTCTTTCCTAGTGTTTTATCTTTAGGTCTTTTTTTATCTTTGAGCATCTTTTGGTCGTCGTATTGCTCCACATTTTACGGATTTTTGTTCGCCACACTCACCCACCGCCACACACCGCGACCAAAACACCATAGTGCACACCGCGAACCTAAAAGCTACTCTCATACATAACCGCCATTGGTCTGCAGTGAATAATTTTGCCTACCAAGTGAAATATGCGGTCACATGTCCTACTTTCCATTTTTATTTACACTCCTGGCCATTAAAATTAATACATTTCAAAGCTGACATGCTACAGACGCTAAATTTAACAGACAGGAAAAAGATGTTGTGACATGCAAATTATTAGCTTTTCAGAGAATTCGCACAAGGTTGACGCCGGTGGCGACACCTACAATGTGCTGACAGAGGAACGTTTCCAACCGATTTCTCATACACAAAGAGCAGTTGACCGGCGTTGCCTGATGAAACGTTGTTGTCATGCCTCGTGTAAGGAGGAGAAATGCGTACCTTCACGTTTCCGACTTGGTATAGGTCGGATTTAGCGGTTTATCATATCGCCACATTGCTGCTCGCGTTGGTCGCGATCCAATGACTGTTAGCAGAATATGGAATCGATGGCTTCAGGAGGGCAATACGGAACGCCGTACTAGATCACAACGGACTCGTATCACTAGCAGTCGAGATGACAGGCATCTTACCCGCGTGGCTGTAACGGATCGTGCAGCCGTGTCTCGATCCCTGAGTCAATAGATAGGGACGTTTGCAAGACAACAACCATCTGCACGAACAGTTCGACGACGTATGCAGCAGCATGAACTATCAGCTCGGAGATAATGGCTGCGGTTACCCTTGACGCTGCATCACAGACAGGAGCGCCTGCGATGGTGTACGCAACGGCGAACCTGGGTACACTAATGGCAAAACGTCATTTTTTTCGAATGAATCCAGGTTCTGTTTACAGCACCTTTTCAAATCACATTTCGTAATGCGGATGCAGACCGTTCAGCGTCACAACCTTTTACCACTGCGTCAAAGTTACGAGTTGCCTCCCATGGTTCTAAAGCATGCTCTCACTGCTCCCAAAATTGTATCCATCCTCTCTTCCTAACGCCTCATCTTTAAAATACAATTTCCCTTCCAAAATATTATGCATTTGAATATCACCGGATTAAATGCTTTGAGCACCTCATTACAAATGTTGTTTACATTTATCAAATGTTCAAATGTTTGTGAAGCTTATGGGACTTAACTACGGGGTCATCAATCCCTAAACTTACAAACTACTTATGAACTAACTAAGACTAAGGACGGCACAAATATCCATGCCCGAGGGGGGATTCGAACCTCCGAGCGTAGTGGCCGTGCAGACCGTGACTGAAGCGCCTCAGTCCCCTCGGCCACCGCGGCCGGCTTACATTTAACAAACATATATATATATATTTAACAATACTAAAACCGGTTGGACCTGAAGGTCATTGCTCAGATAGCCATCAAGCGTGGCATTTCACTGTTCAAATATACTGCCGTAGTCGAAATGTAGTTACACAATTAATTTTCTATTTATCATGTATTAAGTCTTTTTCACAAATACATATAATTGTTTACGTATAAATTATCTACTGCAATCTACTATTTTTAGTCGTCCATGAAATGTTTAAGAGGCAGTCTACAACATAAAACGAATGTTATTAAGAATAATATTAAGTATAATAAAATACATATATAAATGTAATGCACTTTGCTGGGTTCATGTTTTGTGTTTCTGAGTAGGAATCTATGTTCCGACACAAGAATATTACTACCTCAACGAAAACCAGACTAAGAGAGTAAAACAAAGTTTATTGAAAGAATACTTAAATAACTTGGTGCGTCTTTTAAGATAGGTAGCGTTGTGCAATACTGCCAATGTGCTTCCTAAAATTGCTACTCTTAAACACTACGTATCAATATTTGTAAATATAAGTCTTACAATACTATTATTATAGTACTGAAATTTATCAGATATTTATCTGTAAGGGATATTGAAATTGTAATTACGGCGTTAGGTTCTCCCAAGTCTCCTGATTCCATTCGTATAATTACATTTGCCGTATGATCATTCTCTAATTTTATATGGATTTTTAGAATAATGTGTATGGCTAATTGTATTTCAATTGCCATCTGGGATAGCCGTCCTCGCCAATCGAAGACCGCCGTTTCCTGTGTAAGAGCAGATACTTAAGGGTTTTCCTAACGACCTGTAGTCCATTCACTAGGTCCAAACTGTTCGCCGGCCGGCTGGGGAACCCAACAGCTTGCCAGAACTTGATTTTCACATGGAAACAATCACATTCCCCTTCATCTGTAATGTTAGAAATGTATCGATTATTTAGCTGTATTTTAATTGAAGTATATGTGTGTATATTTTATCTTTGGTGTAGTAATCTTCTCCTTGAATTTTTGAAAAATAATTTTTTTAAGAAAGTATTTAACATGTAAAAATGTTCAATCAATTATTTTGTTGAATATGTTGTATAAATTATGTCATGTTTTGTGTAGGTTTTTGTTAGGGCAATTTTAGAATTATGTAAAAGGTTGAGTAATGTACTTTGTAAATGAAAGGTGGCTGGCGTGAGCTAGAAGTATATGTGTGTATATTTTATCTTTGGTGTAGTAATCTTCTCCTAGAATTTGTGAAATTTTTTTAAAAAAAGTATTTAGCATGTTATAAAAATGTTCAATCAATTATTTTGTTAAATATGTTGTATAAATTATGTCATGTTTTTTGTAGGTTTTTGTTAGGGCAAGTTTAGAATTATGTAAAAGGTTGAGTAATGTACTTTGTAAATGAAAGGTGGCTGGCGTGAGCTAGAACGTGGTGATTTGTCTGGAGTATGTTCTGGAAATGGTGTGTGAGCGAGTAGACACAAGAGAAGCGAACAGAATTGAGCAACAAGTTGTAGATTCGCTATCTGAAGTAGTAGCAGCAAAGGCCTACTGTGAGAGGTGAGAAGCAGTGGATTTTGGAGACTGGGATCTGGGATGAAACTATGTGGCCATCAATTATAGTGGGTGTGCTGACGTCGTAATACAAATTTACCTTCGCCAAGAAGAAGATAATTGACTTCATTGCTACATCAGGCACAGCTAATGCTAAAGTTAATTTGTTGAGCCACCAATTCTTCTAATTTGCCACCAACAATACTGCAAGTAAAGTATTTCATTATTGAAGTAAATGCATGAACCAGCAGCGTTGTTTGGAACTTATAATAATAACTTATTAACGCTATTTTTGCCACGTCATATTTCCAAACAAAGTCCTTTTCCTAGTAAGAAACATTCAAATATACCCAAGGAATATTATTATTGTCTTAAAAATTTGCTAAAAGATTACCATTAATTTATTATGCATTAAGGTTCGAACGAAATATTATTATTTTCAGTGATAAAATGATGAACCGTTTCAATGTTGTTTATAGAGTTTAAATAAATGACAGTAGAGTATCGAAATTAAAAGTAATTAATTTTCTTACTAAATGCAATATCGAAGTGACAGACTGCATTGCTACTTTCCTTCATTGACAAAGTTATATCTTGCATCATATGTTTTAAATTACTGTTAAAGTAGTAGCTATATTTTAAACAAACAATATTCAGAACAATCTTTGGCCCATCAAGCAGTTTCCATAGTATTCTTTAAAACCAAATGAATAAAAATACAGACTGTGTCAATCTAATCTATTATAAGAAAAGTATATTAATACTCAGGTCAAAATGAAGTCACTTTCGGTATATTGTAGTCCATAAATTAATTTGTTACATTGTTTGCCCAGTACAAAGTAAATGCAACACCTGATAGTACATTTTGGTACCTCACCTGTATTAAATGAAAGTTCTCTTGCTCTATATACAAAATACTTTGTTATATGTAGGAGAAATAAGACATTTGCCTTTGGCTACCTGAAGTTAAATGATAGCATCACTTCCTTACTTCAATTATTGAACAAAAGTATACAGATAGAATCAAGATAATAGGTGTTAAAGTGCTAGTTTTCACTTATCCAGACTTATGGGGTTTTGCTATGTATTAATCACATTGCTATTAGTGTCATTGTGCAGTGCAAACACACGTATTATCATTTCATTAACAATATATATATATATATATATATATATATATATACTATTCGGCAATAGTACTGAAAAACAGTTTTCCTCGTTTATTTTGACTTGTAGCTTGGGAAGGAATTATTTTCAATTGCTCTACGTAGCATTGCACGTAATAAGCGAAATGACACTCATTTCCTACAATTGTTTTGACCCCTGCATGTTGGCCGCGCAAAACGCAAGCACCGTCAAAAATTAGAGGTATTACTCTTTTTCCTTCCAGCCTTGAACAACATTGGCGAAGACATTTTTTATACATGCTGCTAAGGAGTAAGCGTCGTTACCACCGCAGGGCGATGCCGCTAACCATACGGCTATTCTTGCTATGTGGAGAGTAGTGACATTATTATTCATCGTCGGGTCTTCTGAAGGCTTTTACAGTTGATGCATTTTTAATTGATAGTTATAAGATATTTTGCCAAATATAACGTAGGTTTAATAAATATTGAATGCGTCAAAAACAAGTATGAAGGACGTGTGTTGCCTGCATGGAGGATTTGCGTATGCGCAAGGGGAGGTGCGCTGTAGCTCCATTGCCTTTGCTTCATGAACATTCGTGTAGCCAGGAGATGGCGTCTCTACAAGCTCCAACGGCAATGTTAAAAGCGGCGTTTCGCCTACCTCCTGTCGCAGGAGCGCCCATATGCTTCCTCCACGAGGTTCAGTAGAGAATTTGAACCTCAGCCGCGCATGCGCATTGCAACGCTGCGACCACTACTGCCTATATTAACCCTTTCAGTTCCACTTCATGAAATCAGCTTTGGAAAAATAAAAATTACGTGTTTTCTGTATTAATAAAGTGTAGTAAACATCAGAATATGTTTTGAAATTTTTGGTCGAACTATTGATTTTTTCATGTCACGTATTTCATGCACAACGCAGACGTTTGTATATCGCTAATTAATAACTTAGACGTTATTTTGTTGGTAGATAACAGTGCCTGGCCAATAATGCTAGCGTAATTTTCGCTACAACACCAAAGATAAGAAGGTTCACTGCTGGAATAAAAGAAAAGGAACCACACTGACGCTCACACTCTCAGCCACGTGCAGACGGCAACGCAACACAACCTCCACGATGAACAGATTAATGCTTCAGAAGTGGCTACGCGCCGTACCAAGCATCACAATGTCGTGCTAGAAGCATGTTTGTTCATCAACAAAAAATGCAACTTTAGGGATTGATGCACAAAATAAATAACGTACATGGACAAACGGGACAAACATATATCAGAGAACGATAACAGACGAGCAGTAATAAAACACACATAGTCATTAAAAACAGTTGGCCACGGCGACGATTTAAAAGTACATTGCAGAAAACATTAAGGACAGACACGAAGACAGTGGACGGCGCACAGAAAAAACTTAGGGACGGCGATCACGGAGGCACTGATTAAAAACACACGACACTGGATACACTGGCACTGTACATGTTGGTAAAAAGTCGAGACGCCCCCGCGGGGGGTGGGGAGGGGGATGGAGGGGGGAGGAGGTGGGACAGGGATGGGGGAAGCACGGGGGAGGGGGGGGAGAGGGGAGGGAAGAGAGAGAAAGGAGGGAAAAGAGGAGTGACGAGACTCTGGACATGGGAGAGGGGTAGCCAGGCGGTTGGGAAGGAAAAGGGACGGGAGAGAGGGGAGGGGTGCTGATGCTACGGGGAAGGGATCAGAGATGGTATGAGGGGTAGATATCGGGACGAAGTTCGGTATCCGGTAAGGGAAGGGTGCGGAAATTGTCCTGGGAGAGGAGACGGAGCGTATGTAGGTGGAGGCCGGGAGGGATGGTATGGCGTAGGCGTGGCAGAGGCCCAGGATTGGTGAGGATAGGGTATACCAGAGAGTTAACATTTCTCATGCGATAAAAAAATTTTGAATTTGCATATAAAATGATCTGATAGAAGAACGAAACGAAAAACGATAGTTTAATGACACTTTTTGTTTTATTAATTTATTTATATTTTTCACGATGAGCTTTTCCGGTGGTACACTGAACCAGTGAACACATAGGACGCGCCACCACTGATAGTAACACAGCAAGACAAATTCAGTAGTGTAGTACAGCCTGTACTACGGGTAATGGTGGACTCACGTAATGTGTGTGTACCGATAACAGATGCCACTGCTACAGCACAAGAGGGTGAGGTAGTGTACAATGTGAATTTATTATTGTTATTAATTCCGTAACGGGCGTGGTAATTTCTAGCCGTTTTTCACTGCCATAGCAATGAGACCTGGGCTGACGTGCTGTACCGCCGGTGCTGCTGCTGCGACGTCAGCGCTGATATCACGGCGCGGCACAGACGAACAGGAACCTGTTTTCGAATTTTTTTTATACCGGCAGCGGAACCACGAGCCGCTCTGTATGTTATTCGCTACGTCACGCGTCGGATCAGTCTCGAAGAGGCGCGAAGTTAGCGTATTTCCTGTCCCTGCGTACGACACAGCATTCCTTTTCCTAAATAAATCATTTCAGTGTCAATCATGACTTCATACTCATGATATCCAACACCTATCCTGTGTGGTGTCGCACAAGTACAAAGTGCGCGCCACCTACTTTCGCCGCGCGCCGCCATGCACACACGGCGCGGCGTTCTCAGGACAGCCACGAGCGCCCTCTGCTGCAACCCCGCTCGTGGCCACCACGGAAAGACATCGGTCACTTGGGACTGAGATAGCAACCAGTTAGGACCTTCGTAATCAGATAGGCACCAGTGAAGACTTTGCTATCGTACAGGCACTAGGCAGGCCTCTAACAACTATGTATCAACAGTCTGCAGTACTATGTAAAAGTTAAGTATTGTTACATTCTGTGCAATATATATCTCTTTCTAATTTACTCTAGTGTTTATAGTTTCTGGCTGCTCCCCTCCGTACCTGCACCAGCGTGCTATTTTTGTTCCTGTGTCGGGCTCATTCCACTCGGCCACCGACACCTACGACGAGGCTGGGACACAAAAGCGACGACGAGGCAGGGACACAAAATCCTGTAGCCGACAATTCTAGCTCGGCCATTCTGTAAATCTGGTGTGCAGAAGTACGACACAACGTGCAAAATTTTAGCCTCTGCATGGCTACTAAGAGATTACCAAAGTAGCACATCCGCACACGTGCCTTGTTTCCTTATGGCGGGCGATAGTGGTGGACAGCTGTTCGCTATGCCGCCAGCGGCCTCTACATCTGAAGCGCCTGCGTGCGCGCTGCGACGCAGCAGCTCTCGTTTCCGTGCGACTGGATTACGTGCTACACATGTGCGCCGGGGGGGGGGGGGGGGGGAGGAGGTGCACTAGCGCCCCACTGGCTAGGATGAGAACAGACAGAAAAAGATGGAGAAATAAAATTTTGTTATTATCTATCGAAATATATAAAAATGAATGTTTGTCTGTATGTCCTGTATGCGTTCATAAACCATTCATTCGATTGCAATAACACTTTATTGTACTGTTCATCGTATGCCCACGAAGGTTCCTGGCTCAAAAACAAAAAAGCATGACACACAGCTGAGGAGATATAACGTCATAAATAATGACAGGCCACCTCGTGAAATATCCAGAATTATGCGTCATTTATGCACTGGACAGATGTCAACCAAATTTGGTACACATCTTCCTTACCGTGAGGTACCAATGCTGTGATGGTGAGAATGACATACGACACATGATTCAGGAGATATAAGGTCATAAACAATAGGAGTTGCAAGAAACTGCCACATAATCCGACGAGAATGTATGAATACAGTATATGAAAGCGAGACTACTTAGCCACATAGAACAAACTTTAAAAATAATTTCATACGTTTATTGAACTATTTTTTGCTGACAATCAAATCAAAATTATGAAAGGAAAAAAGGTCCTCGCTTACTACTTTTCCCCTGTTCATGGACTTAGACTACGGCATTTGGTATGACGTTACAATTTATAATTTCTACACTAGAAATTGTTGCCGCAGGAAATTTTACAGACAATTTACACATGTACGTTTGAATGTACCTTCTAAATGGTATCACAGTAAGACACGTAGTTCATGAGACATAAGGACATAAAGAGTAACGTTCATGGAAAACCACCCCATCAAGCACCAAACTGTATTATTCAAATGTTTTTTAAGCTTAAGAGACTTAATTGCGGGGTCATCACTCCCTAAACTTACATACTACTTATTAACTACCTTATACTAACAACGACACAAACATCCATGCCCGAGGGGGTTTTCGGACCCCCGACCGTAGCGGCCGTCCACACTGTGACTAGCTCGCCGCACAAATTGTATTCCCAAGAGATTTTATTGACGTACAGCACTTATACGAATGAGTATATACCTAAAAATTTAACTTGTACAACATATAATTCAATAAATATGAGATGGCACGAATTTTATATTTCACTTCCTTTTTGACTGCTATCTTTGTTTGGAAACTGCACTTATAGTTTTGTACATTATGCAAGATATCGTTATATCTTACATATTATCCGATAAATATAACATGATTTTTGAAAAAAAGGAGATGGACAGAGAGAGAAGGGATAGGAGATGTACTACTTCAAGGCAGGAATAAATAAATAAATACACGGGCAACGCCGGGTTTTCAGCTACTGTAATATAAAATATAATTATTCCGACGTATGCATTGGTCCAGATTACTGTCTAAATAGAAACCTGAAGCGACTGTTGTCCAAAAGTGTTAAATGTTAATTTTATGTGCAAAAAGGCCTACAACACTCAAAACACCAATAGAGGTGTGTTCCAAAGATTTATATTCAAATCCCAGTACTTTTCCCTCGTGCCTTAATACAGATTGCACTGGTATCAATCACATCAAGAAGGTAATTCCGACCGCATTTCACGAGGAGTACACAGTGGGGTGTTCTGGCTGTCATACCTATTATACAGGTTAATACGCTGTGTGCGTCATTTCGACGCCATAGTTCAAATGGGTATGTCTTATTTTATTGTATTACGGTACTTTCCCCACCGCGGCGGAGTGGCCGAGCCCATGCTCCGATGCGCGAGGCCATTCCCCATCGGGGCTTCGAATCCTCCCTCGGGTATGCATGTTTGTGTTTTCTTTAGTATAAGTTAGTTAAAAGACCCCGCAGCTAAGTTTCATAAGCTTAACAAACATTTGAACATTTTTACTTTCCCAATTTGGCCAGATACTCTCCCGAACTTAATCCAGCTAGGACAACGGGAGAAAAAGGAAGCGCCTGTGGCCTTTTACAGAAGAAATGCCATAATTTACCTTGAGTGAACTTGGCAAACCACGGAAAATCAAGATCAGATTTGCCGGCCCAAATGTGTAAGCGCCAACAGAAATTAATAAACGTTCTGTTGAACTTAAAATCTGCCACTGCCGACCTAAGCACCCTAATAGTGTTAAAGCAGGCTTAAGTTTACATTCATTAGTACTATCAGGATCACGTTTGTCATTTAGATATAAACGTTTCTGTACTTCACTTTTACGTCGTCTCATTACTTTTGTCCGCCATTTCTAACTTAACATCAGAATCGAAAATTTCAATAATTTGCCTGCGCTAAACATGATAACAGACTTTTTTACTTTCTAATTACTCTCTGGCGCTCATAAAAGAATCTTAAATAGTCATAATGTTATATACTCAATAAGAAAATATAATACATTACTCTCTTTCAGGTTAGTTGTGCTTGTCGGTAGCTTTATGAAAATAAGAAAGGTAAAAGTAGGCCACTGTACGAAATAAAAGCTTAATTCTGGTAAGAGTACCCAGACAAGAGTTTACTGTTATAAAAAAGCTTAATTTTAGCAATGAAATTAGCAAAAGGTCCGTATGAACTACCGGCTACTCCTTGCTGCTTGGCCTTGTTCCCTGGCCCAAATTGAGAACTGACTTGGTTCAAACTACACGAATAACAGGAAGTTAACGATACAGTAGCCAATATACGTAGCAGCTCACACGAAATTACACACAGGTATTAATAAACAAGCCACCACAATAAAGTTATTTCATAAAGGTGGCTAAAGAAAAACATTTATTGCGCAACGGAACTTAAACATAAAAAAACTTGCATCTAAGCTTGTTTTCAGCACTGGTGAAAAACAATATTAAATAAAAGGGGGAAGGTTCCCGAAAAATACTATTTATTGGCAAGTCAAAATTATACTGAACTTAACTTGTTTATTCAGGTCGAACAAAAGCAAAATGGGGAACCAATTTTGTTAATACAATAAAAAAGCATCTCATTTATACAGTCTAATACTGACGATGCCCAGTATTGAATTTAACAAAAATTACACAGAATTTAACACTACTGGGGCAAGGATTTACAAACAACACTCACTTGCTCAGACACACGCAATGCAAAATCAGCGTGCTGAAACGAGGCACAAGAAGGCACCGTTATCGTAGGCGAAACTCAACAAACCCGGAGGTACCACAAAAAAATATATATAATAAAACTGCGAAGATGGCTCTGGGACGTCATGCCTGATTTCAAATGGTGCGTGAGTACAGCAAAGTTAATTTGCATTTAGATTAGACTGCCAGCAAACACGCTAGCCGGCCACGTTGGCCGAGAGGACTGAGGCGCTCCAGTCATGGTCTGCACGGCCACCACGGTCAGGGGTTCGAATCCCCCCTCGGGCATGGATATTTGTGCATTCCTTAGTATTAGTTAGTTCATATGTAGTTTGTAAGTTTAGGGGCTGATGACCCCGTAGTTAACTCCCATAAGCGATATAAACATTTGATTTGAAACACGCTAACGGCGTCGTTAAATGATCACACTCCATTGAAGGTAAAGTGGTTAAAAATCGGATTCATTACACAAAATCATGGCGGACTCTTAAGTTGCAATCTGAGAGTAAACTATCTAGACACTGATTTTATGAGAAGCGGCGTGAATACAGATGACTAGCTGCAATCTCAGGAAGTCGGTGTTCGGACCCACGTGGTTCCGAAACCGATAAAAATGTATAAATTTAATTTCCGAAAATAAAAAAAAATTAACTACGGCATGCAACCCCTATAATTGCGTAGGATTTCATAAGGAAGCTACTTAAATGCAGCAACATGCGATTGGGAGCGTTCACAGAGACGGAAAAAGTCCAGTCTAAAAACCTGGAAAAGTAAAATAATTGCAGTCGGAAAAATAAATATAAAAACTACGGCGTATAACCCATAGAAGTATTTAGAATTTCTGAAGCAAGCTATTGAATGGCGTTGCAGAAGGCTCGGAGAAAATTACTCTAAAGACTGAGTGCATACTATAAGTTCGGAGAAGAAACAGCAAAATTAAGAATAAGTGGGGAGAGAAGATTGCGAAATGTTAGTGAAAATCAGAAGTATACAAAGATAGTTACTTGCCTGATGGGCATGGAACAAACAATAGTGGAAGCTGAAGGCTTCGTTCTAAGAACCAACTATGTGGAACACATATCACTCGTGGGAGCAAACGATAAGAAAGGTTTCACATGCACTGTAAAAAAATTAGCATATCGTCTGTTCGTCTG
The DNA here is from genome assembly GCA_026315105.1 of Locusta migratoria. Classification (NCBI taxonomy): domain Eukaryota; kingdom Metazoa; phylum Arthropoda; class Insecta; order Orthoptera; family Acrididae; genus Locusta; species Locusta migratoria. The sequence continues at coordinate 408,765,363 of CM048749.1, forward strand.
TTAGAAATCGGGCCCCAAAACGCAAGAAAGAATTTCCACAGAGTTTGTACACCACCACATAATCAGAAAAGGTTTGAATATACCAGGCCGTTATCAAAGTGCAACTAGTAACACATACACCGTGTTTATCTGTTGGAAATCGCTGGATTGGTAAACCAGGACACATTTCCAAGCACTATTGAAAGGAATACTCCAAAAAATGAATCTAGGTTTAAGAGTCTAAGTTAAACATTCTAGACAACGAATCGCTACCATCTCTACAGGCACAAGAGCAGAACCAACCTTAACTCACCACAATCCAAGCACAAAGTGATGATCGAGTGGCCAGAAGGGGGGAAATCTACGGGAAACTGGGAAACCCAAGAAAACAATGGTGATGGAAAGAGGAAATTGCGAGACTCGCACTGGGGAAGGCTCATTGACTGGCTTGTAACAAAAGGGCGTAGAAACATCTTTGTTCGCATCAGCAGAAGGGCTTGGTAAAGACTATCTATCGACTCTGAGCCAGAGAGAACCACTCAAAGCGAGCTATCACTACCCACATTCAGAACGCCATTAGATACTCGCACATCCACTCAAAAGTAAAACAATTACACATTCTCACAGTGACTGTGGCATAGTGGAGAAGTCGTACTTATTGTCACACACATTAGTAACCACCATAATAAATTATAAAAATAATAAAATCCAAGCAATATTAACTAACATTTAAGAAACTAAATATTTTAAAACATTAATTGAAAATTTTGATGTAGGCTGATGTAATTATATTACATAAGAGAGAGCAAAAGTTTCTAAGCTAACACGTGGTTGCCTTATGGGCAATATCGACAGCTGGGGTACGTCACAAAAAACACAGCAAATACAAAAAAGCACACTGTAAAATACTAATTGCTATAAAAAACTAAATTAATGGAGATGCAAATGTGGCTGGTGAGACTACGGAATTGGGACAACATGTATAACGATCCAAAATATACACAGAAACTTACACAAATCATAAATATAGAAGATACATGACATTGAAGAAAAAAAAAAAAAAAAAACAAAAAAAAAAAAAAACAAAAAAACAAAAAAAAATCACATGGTTGATCGTGTCCTCCTGTGTTGTCTCACATGATTAGTAAAAACGCCAAATTGTTCATAAACGAACGAACACACATGGATGAAATGTCTTCATAAGTTCATTACAGTCATATTTTAAAATTTTTGTGGACGACCACAGTCGCTACAGGGAATCGTATTTCGCACTTTCAGAGCGTCCACTGTTTTGACTGCTCACGCCACTTTCCCACCTGATGCTGTCCTTGCCATTGTCGTCCACTCAACAGTGGTTTTTAAGTCTAAAACACTGTTCTTATTGATTCGAAATGTAGACTAGGGCCTTCGAAGAGGGAGGGAGACAATCTTCTAGAAGATACTGGGAGGAAACTAAAACCCGCACACATAAGACAATACTTTTAACCTTTTGTGTCTCTTCCTCAGCTATTCAACCGCATCTGACGTGAGTAGGAGGGTGTGTTTAGTGCACCTGTCTGCAGGCCTGGTGGCCCTTGTTCCTGTGGCAGGTGGCCCGACGGGTGCTCAGTTAGCGGCAGCGACTGCGGACCAGCGTGGCCGCGTCTTTTGTGTGCACTGACAGCCCTCCGGCTGCGTAGTTTTTGTGTTGCTGCTAATCACCCAAACTGGCCGGCTGGGACTGCTGGACCGGGTACCTGTTATGGAGGTATGACAGGTCGACCGCTCGTCTTCCGGCTACCCACAAAAAGCCTGGTAACTCCGATGTCGGTTTCGGTCCGGTCCCACGCACGAGGCTGGCGTGAATTACAACTGATGTTTGTCTCCGTCATGGCAACAGACACCATCACACATCTGTCAACACTTTGGTACACATTGTTACCACAAGACACCCGAAACTTAGAAGGAACTCCATCGGGTCATAATCGTGGAGAGCCCTGGAATTCTTTTTTCAAATAAACGTTTAACAGAAGTACAATTGACACCAACAGATGTTTAGCCATAACATTTTAAAATTAAAACACTTATTACGATATACAAAAATTAACAAATAAATTAGCCAACGGCAAATAGTTCTTCAAATTAGATAAAACATTTTAACATTAAAGATACAATATTTACAGATATAAGAATTCGGTTTCAAATCAAATTGAAGCGCAAAACACAAAAATTAACATATTACTTTGAAATCACACAGAGTTACACATCAATAATCAAATTGGTTATCCTGTAACTTAATATAACATCAAGAACAATATGTTAAATAAATTGAAAATGGTCCACAAGGCTATTCGTCTCGTCAGGTCATAGTCTGTGTTATCTTTAGGGAGGCAAAGCTACCTTCATCCATGCAGCAAGCAGTGATATGCAAAAACTAACTACCAAGTCACTACGCAGCGCTACGCAAACACTAACTACAAAAATTAACTACCTACAGCTCGGGCACAAATTATTCTAACTACCGCACGAGGTGGGGAGGGAGGTTTCTTCAGCTCGCCAGTCTGGTTCCATACGCTGCAAATTCGAGGTTACTACCTGTAAAAAGACTTACACCAGTCGCTCACGCTGGGGTGAAAAACACATTTACTAAAAAACGAGATAATACATCTTGGAGGTAGAAAAAAAGAAAACACATGATAAAATTTTCAAGCACATAAAATAAACATTACAAATCCACACATTTTAAACAATCCTAAGTTAATAAAGTGAGATCTGAGGTATCAGTGACTTGCAATGTAACTTAATCTTACCACAACCATGCTGCAAAATTAAGAATGAGAATTAGTGGTTGCAGGGTTCACCGTTGTATCAATGTTACACACTTATGTGTTCTCGACGTATATGTTAGGTGGACAATTCCTTGACATTGAGCTTGCCATTCTTCAACTCCATTATTTTTTGTTTATTTCCTCACATATTTTTCTGCTTCTGAATGTGATTCTGGGCTCTTCCTCGGATCATGCTCGGTCCTTTAATTATAAAATTGCCCTACAAAACTTATGTGAAAAATGCAAGTTCATTCTATTAATAAGCCAGAGTGTATATTGTCAGTGAAATTTAGATGAACCCCTTCATTCATGCTCTGCCGTGACCATCCACCAGTCGAATCGCACGCCTCCTGTTATGCAAACCGACAATCCCTAGACAAAATTATCTAGACCCCTAAACATCAACACCACAGTGCATCAAGTGCAACTAAAAATCCTATGAATTACGGCGTTGGCGCCTACCATGGCGTCTTATTAACATGCTACCTAATGGGAAGATTGCTGATTAAAAAACAAAAAAACTACAGTAAACGTGAAAACTCAAGCACTCGATAAACAAGGTTAGCTTCACACACAGTGAAGAAGAGCACACACACTTAAAATGAGAAACTGGGACGCAAATTATATAAACAAGATATACACAATATAATACTTAACATGTCCTAAACAACTTAGATTATGCACCAACAATCCTCACGATGGAAACGAAAGATAAAGACATGGACAAAAAAGGGACTATGTGAGGTGGGAAGCCTTATAACTAACAGAGACACTTGGATATGTCACACTAATAATTCTTTAAGTGCAAAACAGAGCGTCAAGGTAACGTACGTCGAACAGCTGACCAGGTGGAACTGGCATGTGGCTCTTAACCACGCCAATAGCGGCGTGCACCTTATAGTACACAAAACACGCAAACAACAAAAAGACATGCTATGGCGAAATGAAATTGCACAACAAACACATACATATACAAAGAACACATATAACAAAATACACTATTAAAACAAACCACATAAAGAAAACACTGCAAAAGACATACAAAATACAGAATAAATTTACAAGCACAAATCACAAAACTTAGAATGTATGTAACTGGCGTGTGCTGGGTCCAGGGCTTTTCGGATGGTTATGGTGCTGATCAGCGGACCTGATTTCTACGTCTTCTGTTGGTGGGTCACGTGGTTTTCTCTGGCCTTTATCAGGTCGATAGCCTTATTACCATTCCCGAACCTGTCTGATCGCTTATCACGCCGATAACCTTGCTCGTTCTTGCGTTGCGGCTGGTTCTCAGCATTGGAAGAAGGACCAGACTCCCCGCTGCTAGTACTTACCGCCTGGTGGTTGTTCCTAGCGCTATTGTCGTTCCGATTACTTCTCCTAGAAGATCCGTTCTCTCTCTTCTATGTCCGTAATCATCGTCAAACTCCAAGTCCTCCAGGTAAGCCTGGAAGAACTCAATGTCTTCCTTGCAGCTTTCCGCAAGGACGGCATTGCGCACATACTAATTAATTCGCATGGAGGGTATGGACAGTCGAGGAACTTATTTCACAGCATCATTCTTTGAAAGAATTCGCCGAGTCTCCTGCAATTGCTGTTTGAAAAGTGGAGCATCACTAAAATGCTACATTTTACTCTTTCCTGCTGCGTCTCCGACCAGTCGGCGGACTCCCTAAAATCGTCATAGTAGCGACAATATGTCAAGAGAGGTCGCATCCACGTGGTGGGTTCTCCCACGAGATATCCGCACACATACTCGATTTTCTGCTCTTCTGGCCAGTTCGGAGGCAGAGAATAATCGAATTGCTCTAGCCACGCACGGGGGTGTATCCCGCTTGCAGGGTTTCAGAAGACCTGGTACTTTTTTACTGTCAAAAAATGGTTATAATCAAATGCCTACACTGACTCTCGCAGAGGTACTCGACTCGGTTTTCTCTTATGGGAGGACGGGCATGCAGAGGTTCGACTTCCTTCTCCTCGAATCATATTCACGGTCAGAACGACAGGGTCGACCTCCACACAAACTGCGGGAGGCGTTTTCTAATAGCGCGGGAGGTGGGGGTGCAACGGAGACTTGCTCCAGATGCGCGACGCGTTCTTCTAGCTTGGCCGCTACATCGCAACGCCTACGGTTAATTTCCCACTTTTGTTCCTTGAACCGGAGTAAGTCGCGAACTTCCGCCAACTCATTTACAACAACAGAAACTGCCCTTTCTGCAGCCGTTTCCCCGGTCTGAAGGAGCTGCGCCACCGAGGTGGCCAGCTGTACAACACCCGCGCCTAGTTCATTGGTGCGCATTTTCGCCCGACCGTCTACCAAATCAACTTTCTCCTCAAGAGTGTGTATGTTAGTATCTACACGGTCGGAGAGGGCAGATATAGCTTCTGCATTCTCTGAAATTTTAATCGTATTTTCTGAGTTACCATGCATTGCTACCTCATACCATTTCTGAACTAGCTGCACTATATCGGTGCGCAACCCATCCAGATTATTGTTAATAATATGAACAGTGTTACTTTGCATCTCCCTGCTCTGTGCAGAAACCTTGATAAGTTCGGCCTGAACTGAAGCATTCTGCGTTTTCATCCCTGTTTCTAATTCCTGGACTGAAACAATCTGCGCTTCCATCCCTGCTTCTAATTCCTGAACTGAAGCATTCTGCGCTTCCATTATGGAACCTACTTCTGCTTTAATTTCTGCTTTTATTTCCTGAACTTAATCGTTCTGCGCTTCCATCCCTGTTTTTATTTCTATCATGAAATCCACGATGTCACTTACAGTCATATCAGAAACGCACACGGGCCTAGTAACACTGATTGAACTAGTTTGCGAAGTAGTAGAAACCGGCATATTGGTATGCGGTTCGCTTTGTTCGCCCATGCCCTCACTTCCGGTCGCGTCGACGTTTAAATTAGTCGCGTTTTCAACGGGAACGCGGCCGTCTGTATTCGCTACTTTTTCCCTCTCGGTCGAAAGATCTGACCTACACGACTTTTCATGGTCCCCACTTGGTTTAATCGCCTAGAGCGAGTGGAAACGGACAAGACAGAACCATTCTCCATCATCACAAGTAATTTATAACAACAAAAGTAAAAGACACAATATTAACCTAACAAAAAACGTGTAACGAAACCCGAACTAGAATCTTCACACGCAATGTCCTGTGGCTGTTCTCTTTTTACAAAACGAATAAATAAAATAATTCATTCGACCTGACATGAAAAATACATAGTGCTGAGTACATAAAATGAAACAGTTTAATGCGCACTGCTACTATCACACCTACACCCACAGGGAGGGAAAAAGATTAAAAAAAATTCCCGCATGCATTTAAAGCAAATATCTGTTTCATTGATCAGATGATCAGTTAGAACAGCGAAAAGCATTATTATACAACAGGGCTCTGGTATGCACAAGAATTCTCGTACGCATGCGAGAATTCTCGTACGCATGCGAGAATTTCATCGTTTGTACGAGATAAGAGGCAAAAGCGAATATTGTACGCAAACATACGAGAATTTTGCCTAAAATCTTAAGTTTATAACAAATATGCTGTATACACATTTGGTAGAGATATAATTCACATGGTGTAGCCTATATGTATTTCAGCAATTCAAATCGTAGGAACTGTTACAAAATAGGCAGAATGACATTTTAACACGTATATAGGGTTTTGCATTAAGTAACCCTAAATAGATAAATAGAAAACATTTTTTTCGCCTGAAAAATTTGCTCTCTTTAATTATAGCGTTGTTTGGGCGAACGATTCAGTTATGCATCATCAGTACAATAATATTAATAATCAGATGCCGTGATTAACCTGTTTCATTTTGTTCTCCAACGATATTCTGCCAGGCATTGTCCTGCACACTACGATTGTAGTAGTCTGAACGATTATGATCGGACAGTTGCGGATACCTTTCTATTTTATCACAGACGTTAAACTCGAAATCGTGTCGCATTTTGAAACTTTGAATGAGAGAAACTGCAGCGCGCCCCCTGTATTCTACGCGCCCGCCTCGCGCCCTTTCACTGCGCCACTGGTGGCGGCGAACGGTCGCGGCGCGGACTACGGAGCGGCGCGTCCCGCCACGCCACCTCTGTGTGGACTGAACGGCTACATTTGTTAACGTGGAGGTGGCGCAGGCAGGCGTCCGCGCCACGCCAGTTCTGTGTGAATTCGGCCTAGAGACACGCTCCGCCTCCTGCTGTACGCCCCGCGGGCGCCGACCCCGCCCAGATGTAGGCTGATGACGCCTCGCTGCCTACTGGCGTCGTGGTGTCTGGCGGCGCCCGCTGTGGGAACCCGCCTCCAGCGCGGCCCGCGTGATGACGTCGGAGGAGTGGCGGCCTGCCAGAGCCACGCCGCTGAAGGTCCTCACTTCGACGCTCACTGTCGGTGGCGTGCTGCCCTGTTGGGTCGCGGTGGCGACATCCGGCGTAGAGACGTTCCGGTCTATGCATTACGCGTCCCCCGAACCCCCACTGACCAGTACAGCGCCTATATGTACTGCTTTTCTGCTTAGATGTTCTCCGAGGCTCAATGGTCTCAAGGTGACGACCGCGTCGTCCCAGTTCCCAGTTTACTGTCATCAGCAGACTTGTTTCAACACCTTCTGCTTCTTCCGCTTTCTGCCGCTAGAACGTGTACTCGCGATAACCACAATATAACTTCCTTCTTAACTGGTAAAGTTAACCAATATCTCCATGTCCCTACACTCCTTCCCTATAAGAGAAAGAAATTCGTCCTTGAATTTCACAAAGCATCACCCAACACACCATATTGTTAATTCAAAAACAAACACTTATTCATCAAAAGAGGAAATACAAAGTGCTAAAACTATTCATGACACCTTATTGCACCATTTACCTACAGTATATTCAGTCTGACCCAACTTTTTCAGGTCTTTCTTCCACCATTTCGGTTATAAAATGGAATCTCACTGTGAAACACAGTCCATGAACAAGAGGCAGTGTGTTTATCACAAGTCCTCCTAAACCTTATTAGTTTACTCAGTACCAAGCTTGCTGGATGGGTTTCTTAGGGTTAGAGATGGCAGGAATCGGAGTTGAGTGACTTTTTTCTTAAACACTTAATAGCCTACAACAATCCATCCGTTATACAAAAACACTAGCCGCAGTTGCTGATGACCCGATAATTATTGTTTCCCTCAGTTGTTGCCGGCGATAATTTTGAACATGTTCTAACAATCGTCCCATAGCAATACGACCATGCTGTACGGCAATCATTTGATATAAGGAAGATAGTAGGGTAGAGTCCAACGAATCATTCGACTTTGTAAGATTTTACTGGGGCAAAATTTCCAGCGGTTGATCCGGTACTTAAATCAAACTATGTTTTATTCCTATGGTAACTGTTCCTATTATTGTGGGAGGTAACCTAAAAGTAGGTCCGGAAATCTCACATGCCGTGCCGTTGATAATCAATCCCTGACGATGGAGTTCCAATCTTTGTTTTTCCATTTGCCGTCCTTGTTCATGACACGTGAGAATAATAATCGTAGGATTTGCTACTGAAAAGAGCCAATGCAGTCCTACTTTCCTGAAAAGATCCTGATTCCCTGCTATAACTTCTCTCGGGCATTCCTTGGTTAAATTATTCGAGCAAAAGATTTTGGAACTGTATTCATTAATTTTGTGGATCAAATAGTAATAGGTCCTGTACTGCACTGATTTAGTCCCTACACTGACAGTAACGTGTGAGTGCGTCTATCTGTAGATACCAACAATATGTCCGGCATTTTTAACTGTACCATCTTGCGCATTGCCTCCCAATATATCGGAATCTACAGCCTACACATGTAACTGGAAATTTGATATCAACCTCCAACCTTGTAGCCACCTGTCTGCTTGTTACCGGCCATGCGATAATAGATGGATAGTGCTTTATCTCTGACGGTCGCCAGAAGTACTAGTGCGACGGTCATTTTGCTATAATCCTCTCCGTCCTCAAATCGTTCTGGCGATAGCAACTCTGGCGACAAGTGCCAACGAGTGGCGTGCAGTAATGCCTCTTCTAACTCTGTCGTTTCGATACGGGCATAGGTTATGCTTTCTTGTAGACTCCGCAGCATCTTATCGATTAACAGCTGTCTATCGACCTTTCCCAGATGTTCCTTAATTACGTTCAAATCGCGGTTTGTTGCATTCGCCGATAGTTGAACGTGCGATAGCAACGTGGCAGCGAGAGTTCGGAGTTGCTTATTATTATTAAAGACGTCATTTCGAGGCTAGACAACCTTGTCGTATGCAAGTCTAGTGTCTCCTGGTTGTCTCTCACGTCGCTCTGTAAATGCTGTAACGTCTCATTAATCTTCTTAAGGTCCTCAGAATCCGCTGTTCCAGACACTGTGTTCAAAAATCTTTCTCCTGCATCGAATCTTCACCTTTTCCGACGCTGAATCATTGCAGATGTTCGTCGTAACTAAGACTGTAAGCGAGTACGTCGGAAAAGGTGACGATTGGATTCAGGAGAACGAATTTTGAAAACAGTGTTCGGACCATTTTCTTACGCTTTGCGAAATCCTTCACTTGTGAAATATTGCCTTTTTGCTGCTTCATGCAGAAATCGAAGAGTGATCTATTTTTTCACCAAATACGACCTCGTATGGAGATAAGCCAATACTTTCGTGCACTTTGGTGTTGTTTGCGCAAATTCAGGCGTTGAGAAGTGTATCCCAATTGTTGTGTTGGGAATTAACATAACAGCTCAACATTTGGCTATTGTTCTATGTACACTCTCTGTTCTGCCGTTCGACTGCGGATGATATGCGCTAGTGCGTAATTTTTTAATGTGCAACAACCGACACAATTGTTTGAATAATTCGACCATAAATGTTGCTCGGTGATCCGAAATTATAGTGTCTGGAACGCCAAATTTCAGTATCCATTCATTACGTAACGCCTGAGCTACAGTCGTCGCTTACTGATAAGGTATTGGAACCATGGCTACGAAACGAGAAAAATGGTCAATTATAGTGAGTATACATCGATTACCTGCAGGGGTTTGAATTAGTGGTCCAAAAACGCCAATTCCTATCATGGCCCAAGCTTTAACTGCTTCTGGAAGTCTCTGCAGTTCTATTCGTTGACGGCTGAGTTACGCCCTCTGTGCACATAGGATACAATTTTTTACATATTTATCTACGTCCTGTTTCCACGTTTTCCACAAGTAGTTCTGTGCTATTCTGCGCTCAGTTGCTCTTTTCCCCGAGTGACCTGCAAAAAAAAAAAAAAAATAAAATAAAATAAAATAAAATAAAATAAAATAAAAATAAAATAAAAATAAAAATAAAAAAATAAAAAAAACATGGGCTTGCTTTAGAAGCGTTTCGAAGCGTAGCTGGCACAATTCGCGGTCCGTTACGTGTTGACTTAAAAATAATTACCCAAGCAGAACTGCGGCTGGCTGGCAAACTGCTGCCACTCCGCGTCCGCGTGTTGTGCATTCCTCCAGTCTTCTTCATCAATTCCTGCACATTCCATGCTTCGGATTTTCCTTCTTACTCCGTCTGCGTTTGCATGTGAGGTACCTGGGCCATGAATTACTTCAAAATCGTACTCAAGAAAACTTAGACACCATCTTGCAAGACGCGAGGATGGGTCCTTCAAATTTAGTAGCCAACAGAGCGCTGAGTGGTCTGTCACTACTTTTAACTTTCTACGGTATAAGTAACATCTAAAATTTGTTATTCAAAAAACTAAAGCCAACATCTCACGCTCTGAGGTTGAATAGTTCCTTTCGGCGTTATTGAGCTGCCTGGATGCGTAAGCTACAGGATGTTCCCGACCATTCATTTCCTGACTTAGAACCACACCTAATGCATAATTGAATGCATCACACGATAGTATAAATTGCTTGTTGAAATCAGCAAAGGAGCAGATGTCAACAACTATTTCATTTTCCGAATGATGAATCGCATTCCGGAGACCAAATAAATTTCGCATCCTTCTTTAACAACAACAAGGGGTGTTGCAATTTATGCTAATTTTGAAATACATTTTCTGTAGAAATTTGCTACTCCTAAATAAGATTGTAACAGCTTTACAGTTGTTGGTCTTGGAAAATCTTTTACAGTTTGTACCAATTTAGGATCCGTTCGAATTCCTTCCTGACTTATGATATGTCCTATATAACGGACCTCCTTCAAGTCAATGTGGCACTAATCCGGACTCTGCGTTAACTTTGCGGCAAGCAGTCGGTCAAACACATCACGCAAAAGTGACACATGCTCTTGCAAATTCTTGGAAAAAATAATTATGTCCTCCAAGTACACCATGTACTGTCTACACTTAAGACCCCGTAAAACACTATCTAGCAACCGTTTAAACGCAGACCAAAAGGCATACGTTTATACTGATAATGACCATCTCGTGTAGAAAAAGCTGTCTTCGGCCGATCTTCTGGCGCTACTTCGAGTTGGTGGTACTCTCTTCGTAAATCCAAGATTGTGAAATACTGACACTGACCCAAATTATCCAGGGTTTCCGTAATATTCAGCATTGGGTAGGCGTCTGTCACTGTCTTCTTATTTAGAAATCGATAAACACAGCAAAACCTGCGCAACCAGGGACTGTAACTCTCCTACATAATATCATTTGGCAACTGCTGATCTATTAACTGCTGCCTAACAGACTGCAAACAGTGAGGTACGCGGTATGGCTTTTTATAAACTGGCGCCTCGCTCCCTGTGGGAATTTAATACTGTACTAGCGGTGTTTGAGGTAACGGGCCTGAAGTATTAAATAATTAAATATATTCTTTTAACAAGGCTTCCATGACGACCTTATCCTGTCCCTCCAAACGTGTAACCTTATTCTTTAGTGCTAACCAGTCGACAGATTTTCCCGGCGTTGCTTCCCTTTGTGTAAAATTACCTTCAAAGTCATTTTAAATTAATACTTCTAAATTTGCTACCTGGGTAACCTTCACAAACTGTACCTCCTCGGGCCCAAAATTATCAATGCTAACCGGTACTACCCTCGTACCTTCAATTTCCCGCACGTAGGATATGCTACGTCGTACAAAACACCTGGCTGGACCCAGCCTGTCATTTTCCGATAACGGTTCCAAAACAGATATCGTATTTTCTGGCAAATCAGCGCCTACTTAACACCAGATTAACCTCCCTGACGTTTGCGGTATGTTATCACGCGAGCTCACTTTGAGGGACCTAGTCTGAAGTCTAAGTGGTTTCCCTTGCGCGATGGGCAAACCTTGCTACTGTAATGGTATCTCGGTGGTGGCGCCTAAATGAAACAACGTTCCATCCAGTTTCACCGTACGCCGTTCCAAATCAACTTTAGCGTGATGAGTTATCATGAAGTGTAACCCAAGAATGACAACGTAGTTGCTACCTACCACCGGAAGAACATCAACGTCTACCTGAAAAGTTGTTCCACCCACTCGGAAATCAAGAGTACTTGATCCAAGTGAACTTACGCCCCCCCCCCCACCACCACCAACGCCGCTCAGAGTCCAGCGTGGTGATTGTAATGATTTCTTTCCGAGCATTCCCCTGCTCGCTACCGACACCTGTGAACCAGTGTCCCACAAAAATTTACAAAGTTTTCTCCCCACAAAGCCGGTCAGAAAAAGATCTGCCACTGATTTTGCACAGGTTCTAACGTTTACTGGGAGCGTAGCACAGTAGACACCCCGCTGCCCGCCCCATTTAACGACAGACGACGTGATTAAGCTTGAATAATCCTTCCCTTTCTATTGCCCATTGTTACAAGAGTCACACTGCAAGTGACCTAATTTTTTTCACTGCCTACACTGCACTTCTTTGCATTCCCGTTTCATATGGCCCTTACGGCCACACCTAAAACATGTCACATCGTTAGCGAATACCGTTCTTCGTTCCCGTCACCTCGTCATTGACTCTATTTCTTCTAATGCCAAAGCTAACGTCAGAAGCTCGCTCAATGTCTTTCGGAAGTCCAAACTAACTTTTTTCGACAAATCTGGTTTCATACCCCTCAAAATCGCATCAAAAGCTCTTTCCTCTGCCTCACGTAAATCAACTGAATTTATCCGATCATCATCTGTTAGTTCATAAGTACCCATGTTCTCCTTCATAATCCTATCCGCAAAAGCTTCAATTAATTCACCCTGTCTTTGAAAAATGGTTTTACGCTTATCCCGACAATACTTCTTCGTATTCTTCTGACGGAACCTCTCAATTAAAGTTTTTCGGAATCCTTCAAAAGTCTTAGCCTCTCGCAAATTCTCATGGCACATTGCAACTGACTTAGCTTCTCCTGTCAATTTTAGTTTTGCAATGCTTAGCATCTGATCCGTTGACCAATTTCCCAACCTGGCTGCAGTAGCCATATATATATATATATATATATATATATATATATATATATATATATATATAAAACATCTTCACCTGACTTTCCCAAAAATGGCGTAACCAACGCCGCGACAGTAGTATCTACTGTTACTACCCGTGGGAATGACTCTACCTGACCCCCGACCTTTAGATCATCAAGTTGAGCCTGCAGCTGGCTCACCTGATCCACTATATGGTCAACAGATACGCGTGAAACAAAAGGAACAAAGACCCAGAGAAAGCAGTGAAGAAGAATTCAAACTTGATACTCCATCATTTTGCTGCCGTAGACCGCTGCTGGTCGACCTCTCCTTGATTCTCTAAACTTACACCTTCCGGCACCTGTAGTCAATTTTTTTCCGCCAAAATTCTTCTGACACCAGTGTAACTGGGACGGCGGTAGCGGATTGGATGGGTGTGGGGAAGTGGCAGCTTAAGACTCGTGGTGCCTGGGAAAAATACAATTTATTTCTTTATTAGTTTCTTGTGGTTGAACGGTTCCTCTGCCAGTTGCTCGACCCTGCCTCCAGCGCGGCCCGCGTGATGACGTCGGAGCAGTGGCGGCCTGCCATAGCCGTGCCGCGAAGGTCCTCACTTCGACGCCCGCTGTCGGTGGCGTGCTGCCCTGATGGGTCGCGGCGGGGACATCCGGCGTAGAGACGTTCCGGTGAATGCATTCTGCGTCCCCCCGAATGTCCACTGCCCAGTACAGTGCCTATAAGTACTGCTTTTCTGCTTAGGTGTTCTCCAAGTTTCTGTATACCGTCGGTCAATGGTGTCAGGGCGACGACCGCGACCGCGTCGTCCCAGTTCCCGGGTTACTGTCATCAGCAGACTTGAATCAACACCTTCTTCTTCTGCTGCCTTCTGCTGCTAGAACATGTAATCGTGAAAACCACAACTTCCATGTTAACTGATAAAATTAACAAATATATCCATGCCTCCACAGATGTATTACTCCACGCATACACCATGTGTTGAAATAGTTCTGAAGGTAAAAAAAAAAAAAAAAAAAAAAAAAAAAAAAAAAAAAAAAAAAAAAAAAAAAAAAAAAAATTTGAATATCACTTGACTCATCATAATCCACACGTAATCGATTGCAGTTATGTCCGGACATTGGTCTGACAGCGGAAGTATCGGTACTTCTTTCGGAGCACCTTGAGTTTCACGCGCAGAGTGTGGACGAGCATTATCCTGTTCAACAACACATCACTTTCTGTTGAAATAATGGTACTTCACAAACACGAAATTTGGACGAGGGTTACGGCTTATCATACATCTGCCTATAAAGACTGTAACAGATTTGTCTTGCAACAATTGCACTGTATGCTGCCAGGTCTACGTCGCAAGCGCAAACGACCATCACGCGCAGGCATAATCCACTTTCATTACTCAAAAACACAGCCCACCAATCCATCTTCCATCTGACGGCAACAGCCGGACCATGTTCTATCATGCGCAAAAATATCCGAATTACCTAAATTGCGTTCCCCCATTATCTGCATGCGACCCAAATAAACGTACCTCTTTCGCCGTATAGTTATTCGACATTTGAAAATGGATTCACTAGAGAAAATTGCTCTTTATGGCAATCATTCCAGATGTAAGTTAACACCACGATACTGCAAATAACAGGAAGTATTTATTTAGTTCTTAGCGTTTGCAAACTCCACGTTATTACAACTACTGGCATATCAGTAGCATTATGACACTCACTAGAGTCAGATAAAATAAAATCTGTGACATAAAATATTAACTAATACTTAGACAACTTTTAATATTATTGTGAACAACAGATTTTACTGAAGCACGGAATTCTAAAGTTCTGTACCAATTCGAAGTACTTTTTCTCTCTAAATCTTTTTGTCACAACTGCGAATTTTCATTTGTGTGGCGAAAATGGTAATGTATTAACGGCTGGATGAGTAAACCCTTTTTAACTCCATTAAAAGCAACCAACGCTGTATGTAAACTTCCACATTAATTGCGTATCATCAACATAACTAAACAAGAATTTGTCTTACCAATACTCAATCATGACAAAGATCATCGTAGCCGAAAGATGTGTGAAATATTGCAGATTACACCACAAGTATCATTTCGGAAAGCTGAAATTGAATTGTAAGATAAATAAGTAAACTCAGAAGTTGGAAGTCGAATTTCCTCGCCTACAGTGACATGTAATTTCGTTATACCTGACCGGAAATCGAACCCCAAACATACCGATGCCCTTTCTGTGCACGGATAGACGTTAAATCGCAAACGTTAACTCAACTGGAATGAGGATGCTTGTGTGTCTGACTAGAAACAATGGCGCCTGTTAATAGTGCATGAAGAGAAATTAATAATTAGTTTTCATTAGTGGTCCAGTGTGCTCCAATTACGGCTTCAAATGAGATCATGCATTTTTTGTGATGGACCACGATTCTAAACATTATGTGCTTTTCTTACAGATCCAGAGGAACCTGCATTCCCGGAGTAAGGAACTAAATGATCTAGCAATATGATTCCGAGTAAGTCGAATACCATAAAAGAGGAAATACAGATTACAATCCCTGTCCAACAGAATATTTTCAACGTTTCAACTTCAGAGACAATAAGAGGCATATGAACTGAAACGATAATTGATTTATAAAACAAAATAAAGTTTTGTAATGTGAGTAAAGCTTTCTGGCAACAAAGTTATTGATTGTCATGTATTCAGGCTTATATTAGCAACTATGAATCTACTCTGTCTTACTTGACAGCTTTTAGACTTTTATTTAATATGAATTTTAAATTACTGCGTAACTTGACGGTCTTCACTTAGCATTACCTGCGTTAAAGTAAATGTGATCTTGCCGGTTAAAAATATACGTCTAAAGAAGGGAATACAAACCATACAATACATATATTAAAGTAGAATCGGTCAGCGAGACCACTACTGCACACTTGCTTTGTTATGTAAGACACGGTGTTATGTAAGAGGCGCTGAAGACAATGTCCCGCTCAGTGAAGTGATCAACTACAACGACGCTTCTGACACAGAAATTGCACTAGTTAATGTTTTCTGGATGTAAAGACGACTCCATACAACATATCCCGACATATAGAAATTACTAAATTAGCACTATACCAACAATATCCTACGTTGGAGAAATAGTGTGCGAATTTACCAGTTAATTCGAATATTACTGTCAATAACGCTATTATTATTTAGCTCTACATACTCCTGGTGGGGAACATATGTTCTTATGTTACACTATAGTTTACTCCTTCTCCTTCTATTTCATCATGTGTTACTGTATTTTATATTTACCAATTACTAGCTTATGATTACCCGCTTCTCTGGGTTAAAGTGTTACATCAGTAGTTTTATAAATGTAATATTCAAGGGGAATAAAACTGCAGTGAGAGACTTTCTGTTTATTAGTTTTTTTAAATTCTTTTCATTATTACTTTTATTCTGCACGCCATAGAATCAGTAAATGGCTATTGAAGAAGGAAACTACATAAATTTTCCTTGCAAAGAATTCTTATTAAATGAAAACATCTATAGACACGTAGGAACGTCGTTATGTTTTAAATCCAAATGATACCCATAGAAAGAGGCACATTTTCCTACCCATGGAACTGCAAGTCATGCGGGATACAGGTAATAATTTTTTGTGTACTACGTGGGTTACATTTTACCTGCAGTGCAGGCAGTTTAGTGTGCTATCGTTGGCAACGAAATATTCGCTTCAGGAGGATCATTAATTTACTGACCAGAACGGCACCCTACTTATTTCATCACCATCATAATGAATTATGCCCTCATTCTACGTGACTGATTTTTCAAAAAAGCATTGAGCGGCCATTGCCAACATCAGCATACTACGCCGATGCTGTAAGTAAAATTGTACCCATTGTTGTAAGGTATTACACCACAGTTATGACAATGAAAAAACGAAGCATCGGCATCTGTTAGTTATTTGGTGTGCTATGTAACTAACATCCCTTCAGTTTGTCCTTTCCTGTACTATGGCGTTTTCTACGCATTCCTAAACACAATGAACTCATAATCTAATGAGGATAGGCCCACACCGAAATCAGAAAGGAAACTACGTAAATTCGATTTTCCTTGCAAAGAATTATTATGTAAATATATTCAAAGAATACACATGGAGGTAATTTTGGAACTGGCAATCTGTGTAGTTAATGTATGTCTGTGTTTCACTTTGACTCTATCTGGATTTAAGAATTATACAATAACCGTAGTTTCACATGAACGATAAACTTCGTAGGTTTCGGAGTACGTAGCTTTTCCTAAAAGTGTTTGGTACGACTGCATTTAATGCTGCCCGGCCGCTGATCGCTAGGTGGCGTAAAGATAATTCTTGTCATTTCCTGTAAATTGGCTTGCTGTTCCTGCTCAATTGGCAAGTTCTCGATGTGCACATGTCCAGCTAGTAAATTAGTGATCTTCTCATTCCCTATGAATCGGTACACGCGACACCACCTAGCGAGCGCTAGACGGGCCGAATTAAATGCAGTTCAACCATTTACTTATTGCTCTAGAAAAGCTAAAATGAGGATTACAAACACAGATATTAATTACTCACCTAACTGAATGGTATTAATCTGTTAGTAACGCGATACTGTCCGCTAAACCAAAGTAACCTATGACTTACGAACTATCCGTCACAGATATACAATAACGTATGTCTACAGTCTGTGTATTGATGTGAGCTCAAAGATAATATGGAAATGATACTATGTAATATGAAATCGTGACGCTCGACGTATATTTGTTTCTCTAATCCAGTTGTCAGTATTTTTATCCTAAGCACTACAGTTGTCTTTCCAATGCTTATATTGAGTTGTTGTTGTTGTGGTCTTCAGTCCGCAGACTGGTTTGATGCAGCTCTCCACGCTACCCTGTCCTGTGCAAGTCTCTTCATCTGAGAATACGTTCGGCAACATACATCCTTTTGAATCTGCCTACTATATTCATTCCTCGGTCTCCCTCTACGTTTCTTACCCCACACGCTTCCTTCTAATGCGAAGATGACAATTCCTTTATGTCTCAGAATGTGTCCAACCAATCTATCCCTTCTCTTAATCAGAATATGCCAGAAAGTCCTTATTCCCCGATTCGGATAAGCACCTCCTCATTAGTTACGTGATCTACCAATCTAATTTTCATCTTTCGTCTGTAGCACCACATTTCAAAAGCTTCTATCATCTTTTTAGCTGTACTCCTTATCGTCAACGTTTCACTCCCATACAATGCTACATTCCAGACAAATGCTTTCAGAAAGGACTTCCTAACATTTAAATTAATATTCGATGTTAAAGTTTCGCTTCTTTAGAAATGATTTTCTTCCCATAGCCATTCTGCATTTTATATCTTCTATACTTCTTTTATATCTTGCTACCCCAATAACAAAATTCATCTACTATTTTTATTGACTCATTACCTAATTTAATTCCTTCAGCATCGCCTGATTTTCTGACATTGCATTCCATTACCTTCGATGTACTCTTGTTAATGTTCATCTTATATCGTCCTTTCAAGACACTGTCCATCCCATTCAATTGCTCTTCCAGATCTTTTGCCGTCTCTGACAGAATTACTATGTCATCGGCAAACCGCAAAGATATTATTTCTTCTCCCTCACTTTAATGCCCTCTCCAAATTTCTCCTTCCATTCCTTCACTGCCTGCTCAATGTACACATTGAACAACATTGAGTTAAAGCTACAAACCTGTCTTACTCCCTTCCCAACCTCTGCGCCCCTTTCTTACCCTTCGACTCTAATAACCGCTGTCTGCTTTTTGTGTAGGTTGAATATAACTATGCGCTCCCTATATTTTGCCCCTGATACCTTCAGAATTTGGAAGAATGTATTCCAGTTGACATTGTCAAAATCTTCCTCCAAATCGACAAACGCTAAATACGTAGGTTTCCCTTTTCTAAGGTTTGTAGATTTTCCTTTCTTTAGCCCATCTTCTAAGCTAAGTCAGAATGTGAGTATTGCCTCCCGTGTTCCTACATTTCTCCTAAATCCAAACTGATCTTCGAAATGTTCAAATGTTTGTAGAACTTATGGGACTTAACTACGAGGTCATCAGTCCCTAAGCTTACAAACTACTTACGAATTAGCTAAGACTAAGGACGCATAAATATCGATGCCCGAGGGAGGAATTTGAATCCCCGACCGTAGTGGCCGTGCAGACCGTGACTGGAGCGCCTCAGTCCCCGCGGCCACCGCGGCCGGCAACTGATCTTCCCCGAGATTGGAATCCACAAGCTTTTCCATTCGTCTGTAAATAATTCGTGTTAGTATTTTGCACACATGACTTATTAAAATGATATATACATACTGAATACCAGGTGATACAACTTTTTCACGACTGGCCCTCCTAACGTCATCAGCAGTTCAGACGGAACATCATCTACTGCAGGGGCCTTGTTTCAACTCAAGTCCTTCGACTCTGTCAAATTTTTCTCACAGTATCATATCTCCTATCTCATCTTCCTGCACTTCGTCTTCCATTTCTAGAATACTGCCTTCATGTTTACTTTCTTTGTATAGGACCTCTACATATTCCTTCCACAGTTCAGCTTTCTCCTCTATGCTTAGTATTGGTTTTCCGTATGAGTTCTTGAAATTCATACAGCTGTTTTTCTTCTCTCCAAATATCTCTTTTATTTTCATGTAGTCGGTATCTATCTTTCCCCTAATTATGCATTCTCCTACGGTTCTGCATTTGTCCTCTAGTCACTCCTGCTTAGCCAGTCTACACTTCTTGTCAATCTCATTTTTCAGACGATTTTACTCTCTCTTTCCTGTTTCAATTGCTGAATTTTTATATTTTCTCCTCTCATCAATTAATTTCAGTATATCCTGTATTATCCATGGATATTAGGCTTTGTCCTTCTGCCTGTAATGGTCCTCTGCAGCCTTCACTACCCTATCTCTCAGAGCTACCATTCTTCTTCTACTGTATTACTTTCTCCAGTTTCAGCCAAACCTTGCCTAATGCTCCCTCTGAAACTCTAAACCACCTCTGGTTCCTTCAATTTGTCCAGGTTTCATCTCCTACCTTTTCTACCTTTCTGCAGTCTCTTAAATTTTAATCTACAGTTCATAACCAATAACGTATGGTAGATTCTATATCTGCCCCTGGATATGTCTTACACTTTAGAACCTGGTTTCTAAATCTGTTCCTTCCCATTATAAAGTCAATCTGATACCTTCCAGTGTCTCCTGGTCTCTTCCACGTATACAGCCTTCTTTCATGATGATTAAACAAAGTGTTGGTGATCTTTAATTTGTGCTCTACACAAAATTCTACAAAGCGATCTCCCCTTTGATTCCTTTTTCCCAGTCCATATTCACCTACTACATTTCCTTCCATTCCCTTCCTGCTACCGAGTTCCAGTCCCCCATCACAATCAAGTTTTCGTCTCCCTTAACTTTCTGAATGATTTCTTTTATCTCCTTATACATTTTTTAGATATCCTCATCATCGGCCGTGCTATTTGGCATATAAACTTGCACTACTGTGGTCGGTGTTGGCTTAGTGTCTACCTTTACTACGATAATGCGTTCCCTGTGCTGTTCATTGTAACTTACCCGCATACCTATTTTCTTATTCATTATCAGACCTACTCCTGCGTTACCACCAATTGACTTTGTATTGATAACCCTGAACTCACCTGACCAGAAATCGTGTTCAACCTGCCACCGATCTTCACTAATACCTATCATATCTAACTTTAACCTATCCATATCTCTTTTCAAATTTTCTAGCTTACCTACGCGATTAAGGGTTAGAACATTCCACGCTCCGACTCCGCTTATATTGAGCTCATTGGTGTGTTGCTAATGTAGTTAATGCTCAGTTAATGTGTGTCTGTCTTTCCTAGTGTTTTATCTTTAAGTCTTTTTTATCTTTGAGCATCTTTTGGTCGTCGTATTGCTCCACATTTTACGGATTTTTGTTCGCCACACTCACCCACCGCCACACACCGCGACCAAAACACCATAGTTAACATCGCCAACCTAAATGCTACTCTCATACATAACCGCCATTGGTCTGCAGTGAATAATTTTGCCTACCAAGTGAAATATACGGTCACATGACCCATTTTCCATTTTTATATACACTCCTGGCCATTAAAATTAATACACCTCGAAGATAACATGCTACAGACGCGAAATTTAACAGACAGGAAAAAGATGTTGTGACATGCAAACGATTAGCTTTGCAGAGAATTCGCACAAGGTTGACGCCGGTGGCGACCCCTACAATGTGCTGACAGAGGAAAGTTTCCAACCGATTTCTCATACACAAATAGCAGTTGACCGGCGTTGCCTGATGAAACGTTGTTGTGATGCCTCGTGTAAGGAGGAGAAATGCGTACCATCACGTTACCGACTTGGTATAGGTCGGATTTAGCGGTTTATCATATCGCCACATTGCTGCTCGCGTTGGTCGCGATCCAATGACTGTTAGCAGAATATGGAATCGTTGGCTTCAGGAGGGCAATACGGAACGCCGTACTAGATCACAACGGAATCGTATCACTAGCAGTCGAGATGACAGGCGTATTATCCGCGTGGCTGTAACGGATCGTGCAGCCGCGTCTCGATCCCTGAATCAATAGATAGGGACGTTTGCAAGACAACAACCAACTGCACGAACAGTTCGACGACGTATGCAGCAGCATGGACTATCAGCTCAGAAATAATGGCTGCGGTTACCCTTGACGCTGCATCACAGACAGGAGCGCCTGCGATGGTGTACGCAACGGCGAACCTGGGTACATTAATGGCAGGAGGGCAATACGGAACGCCGTACTAGATCACAACGGACTCGTATCACTAGCAGTCGAGATGACAGGCGTCTTATCCGCGTGGCTGTAACGGATCGTTCAGCCGCGTCTCGATCCCTGAGTCAATAGATAGGGACGTTTGCAAGACAACAACCATCTGCACGAACAGTTCGACGACGTATGCAGCAGCATGGACTATCAGCTCGGAGATAATGGCTGCGGTTACCCTTGACCCTGCATCACAGACAGGAGCGCCTGCGATGGTGTACGCAACGGGGAACCTGGGTACACTAATGGCAGGAGGGCAATACGGAACGCCGTACTAGATCAGAATGGACTCGTATCACTAGCAGTCGAGATGACAGACGTCTTATCCGCGTGGCTGTAACGGATCGTGCAGCCGCGTCTCGATCCCTGAGTCAATAGATAGGGACGTTTGCAAGACAACAACCATCTGCACGAACAGTTCGACGACGTATGCAGCAGCATGGACTATCAGCTCGGAGATAATGGCTGCGGTTACCCTTGACGCTGCATCACAGACAGGAGCGCCTGCGATGGTGTACGCAACGGCGAACCTGGGTACACTAATGGCAGGAGGGCAATACGGAACGCCGTACTAGATCACAACGGACTCGTATCACTAGCAGTCGAGATGACAGGCGTCTTATCCGCGTGGCTGTAACGGATCGTGCAGTCGCGTCTCGATCCCTGAGTCAATAGATAGGGTCGTTTGCAAGACAACAACCATCTGCATGAACAGTTCGACGACGTATGCAGCAGCATGGACTATCAGCTCGGAGATAATGGCTGCGGTTACCCTTGACGCTGCATCACAGACAGGAGCGCCTGCGATGGTGTACGCAACGGCGAACATGGGTACACTAATTGCAAAACGTCATTTTTTTCGAATGAATCCAGGTTCTGTTTACAGCACCTTTTCAAATCACATTTCGTAATGCGGATGCAGACCGTTCAGCGTCTCAAACACTGCGTCAAAGTTACGAGTTGCCTCCCATGGTTCTAAAGCATGCTGTCACTGCTCCCAAAATTGTATCCATCCTTTCTTCCTAACGCCTCATCTTTAAAGTACAATTTCCCTTCCAAAATATTATGCATTTCAATATCACCGGATTAAATGCTTTGAGCACCTCATTACAAATGTTGTTTACATTTATCAAATGTTCAAATGTTTGTGAAGCTTATGGGACTTAACTACGGGGTCATCAGTCCCTAAACTTACAAACTACTTATGAACTACTTACGAACTAGGACGGCACAAATATCCATGCCCGAGGGGGGATTCGAACCTCCGACCGTAGTGGCCGTGCAGACCGTGACTGAAGCGCCTCAGTCCCCTCGGCCACCGCGGCCGGCTTACATTTAACAAACATATATATATTTAACAATACTAAAACCGGTTGGAACTGAAGGTCATTGCTCAGATAGCCATCAAGCGTGGCATCTCACTGTTCAAATATACTGCCGTAGTCGAAATGTAGTTACACAATTAATTTTCTATGTATCACGTATTAAGTCTTTTTCACAAATACATATAATTGTTTACGTATAAATTATCTACTGCAAACTACTATTTTTAGTCGTCCATGAAATGTTTAAGAGGCAGTCTACAACATAAAACGAACGTTATTAAGAATAATATTAAGTATAATAAAGTACATATATAAATGTAATGCACTTTGCTGGGTTCATGTTTTGTGTTTCTGAGGAGGAATCTATGTTCCGACACAAGAATATTACTACCTCAACGAAAACCAGACTAAGAGAGTAAAACAAAGTTTATTGAAAGAATACTTAAATAACTTCTGCGTCTTTTAAGATAGGTAGCGTTGTGCAATACTGCCAATGTGCTTCCTAAAATTGCTACTCTTAAACACTACGTATCAATAATTGTAAATATAAGTCTTACAATACTATTATTATAGTACTGAAATTTATCAGATATTTATCTGTAAGGGATATTGAAATTGTAATTACGGCGTTAGGTTCTCCCAAGTCTCCTGAATCCATTCGTATAATTATATTTGCCGTATGATCATTCTCTAATTTTATATGGATTTTTAGAATAATGTGTATGGCTATATTGTATTTCAATTGCCATCTGGGATAGCCGTCCTCGCCAATCGAAGACCGCCGTTTCCTGTGTAAGAGCAGATACTTAAGGGTTTTCCTAACGACCTGTAGTCCATTCACCAGGTCCAAACTGTTAGCCGCCCGGCTGGAGAACCCAACAGCTTGCCAGAACTTGATTTTCACATGGAAACAATCACATTCCCCTTCATCTGTAATGTTAGAAATGTATCGATTATTTAGCTGTATTTTAATTGAAGTATATGTGTGTATATTTTATCTTTGGTGTAGTAATCTTCTCCTTGAATTTGTGAAAAATAATTTTTTTTAAGAAAGTATTTAACATGTTGTAAAAATGTTCAATCAATTATTTTGTTGAATATGTTGTATAAATTATGTCATGTTTTGTGTAGGTTTTTGTTAGGGCAATTTTAGAATTATGTAAATGGTTGAGTAATGTACTTTGTAAATGAAAGGTGGCTGGCGTGAGCTAGAAGTATATGTGTGTATATTTTATCTTTGGTGTAGTAATCTTCTCCTAGAATTTGTGAAATTTTTTTAAGAAAGTATTTAGCATGTTGTAAAAATGTTCAATCAATTATTTTGTTAAATATGTTGTATAAATTATGTTATGTTTTGTGTAGGTTTGTGTTAGGGCAATTTTAGAATTATGTAAAAGGTTGAGTAAGGTACTTTGTAAATGAAAGGTGGCTGGCGTGATCTAGAAGTATATGTGTGTATATTTTATCTTTGGTGTAGTAATCTTCTCCTAGAATTTGTGAAATTTTTTTAAGAAAGTATTTAGCATGTTGTAAAAATGTTCAATCAATTATTTTGTTAAATATGTTGCATAAATTATGTCATGTTTTGTGTAGGTTTGTGTTAGGGCAATTTTAGAATTACGTAAAAGGTTGAGTAATGTACTTTGTAAATGAAAGGTGGCTGGCGTGAGCTAGAACGTGGTGATTTGTCTGGAGTATGTTCTGGAAATGGTGTGTGAGCGAGTAGACACAAGAGAAGCGAACAGAATTGAGCAACAAGTTGTAGATTCGCTATCTGAAGTAGTAGCAGCAAAAGCCTACTGTGAGAGGTGAGAAGCAGTGGATTTTGGAGACTGGTATCTGGGTTGAAACTATGTGGCCATCAATTATAGTGGGTGTGTTGACGTCGTAATACAAATTTACCTTCGCCAAGAAGAAGATAATTGACTTCATTGCTACATCAGGCACAGCTAATGCTAAAGTTAATTTGTTGAGCCACCAATTCATCTAATTTGCCACCAACAATACTGCAAGTAAAGTATTTCATTATTGTAGTAAATGCATGAACCAGCAGCGTTGTTTGGAACTTATAATAATAACTTATTAACGCTATTTTTGCCACGTCATATTTCCAAACAAAGTCCTTTTCCTAGTAAGAAACATTGAAATATACCCAAGGAATGTTATTATGGTCTTAAAAATTTGCTAAAAGATTACCATTAATTTATTATGCATTAAGGTTTGAACGTAATATTATTATTTTCAGTGATAAAATGATGAACCATTTCAATATTGTTTATAGAGTTTAAATAAATGACAGTAGAGTATCGTAATTAAAAATAATTAATTTTCTTACTAAATGCAATATCGAAGTGACAGACTGCATTGCTACTTTCCTTCATTGACAAAGTTATATCTTGCATCATATGTTTTAAATTACTGCCAAAGTAGTAGCTATATTTTAAACAAACAATATTCAGAACAATCTTTGGCCCATCAAGCAGTTTCCATAGTATTCTTTAAAACCAAATGATTAAAAATACAGACTGTGTCAATCTAATCTATTTTAAGAAAAGTATATTAATACTCAGGTCAAAATGAAGTCACTTTCGGTATATTGTAGTCCATAAATTAATTTGTTACATTGTTTGCCCAGTATAAAGTAAATGCAACACCTGATAGTACATTTTGGTACCTCACCTGTATTAAATGAAAGTTCTCTTGCTCTATATACAAAATACTTTGTTATATGTAGGAGAAATAAGACATTTGCCTTTGGCTACCTGAAGTTAAATGATAGCATCATTTCCTTACTTCAATTATTGAACAAAAGTATACAGATAGAATCAAGATAATAGGTGTTAAAGTGCTAGTTTTCACTTATCCAGACTTATGAGGATTTGCTATGTATTAATCATATTGCTATTAGTGTCATTGTGCAGTGCAAACACACATATTATCATTTCATTAACATATATACTATTCGGCAATAGTACTGAAAAACAGTTTTCCTTGTTTATTTTGACTTGTAGCTTGGGAAGGAATTCTTTTCAATTGCTCTACGTAGCATTGCACGTAATAAGCGAAATGACACTCACTTCCTACAATTGTTTTGACCCCTGCATGTTGGCCGCGCAAAACGCAAGCACCGTCAAAAATTAGAGGTATTACTTTTTTTCCTTCCAGCCTTGACCAACATTGGCGAAGAATTTTTTATACATGCTGCTAAGGAGTAAGCGTCGTTACCACCGCAGGGCGATGCCACTAATCATACGGCTATTCTTGCTATGTGGAGAGTAGTGACATTATTATTCATCGTCGGGTCTTCTGAAGGCTTTTACAGTTGATGCATTTTTAATTGATAGTTATAAGATATTTTGCCAAATATAACGTAGGTTTAATAAATATTGAATGCGTCAAAAACAAGTATGAAGGACGTGTGTTGCCTGCATGGAGGATTTGCGTATGCGCAAGGGGAGGTGCGCTGTAGCTCCATTGCCTTTGCTTCATGAACATTCGTGTAGCCAGGAGATGGCGTCTCTACAAGCTCCAACGGCAATGTTAAAAGCGGCGTTTCGCCTACCTCCTGTCGCAGGAGCGCCCATATGCTTCCTCCACGAGGTTCAGAAGAGAATTTGAACCTCATCCGCGCATGCGCATTGCAACGCTGCGACCACTACTGCCTATATTAACCCTTTCAGTTCCACTTCATGAAATCAGCTTTGGAAAAATTAAAATTACGTGTTTTCTGTATTAATAAAGTGTAGTAAACATCAAAATATGTTTTGTAATTTTTGGTCGAACTATTGATTTTTTCATGTCACGTATTTCATGCACAACATAGACGTTTGTATATCGGTATTTAATAACTTAGACGTTATTTTTTGATAGATAACAGTGTCTGACCAATAATGCTAGCGTAATATTCGCTACAACACCAAAGATAAGAAGGTTCACTGCTGGAATAAAATAAAAGGAACCACACTCACGCTCACACTCTCAGCCACGTGCAGACGGCAACGCAACACAACCTTCACGATGAACAGATTAATGCTTCAGAAGTGGCTACGCGCCGTACCAAGCATCACAATGTCGTGCTAGAAGCATGTTTGTTCATCAACAAAAAATGCAACTTTAGGGATTGATGCACAAAATACGGTATTAATCAACTTTTAATACGTTGTTGTCCAGTAACAACACAGGGAATGATGGAGTTAAGCGGCCGCCCAACTCGTATACGTGCTGTCTCCGCGACGTAAAATTTTTTTCTTTTTTATACCTTTATTGTAAGTTTAAAGCCAACTGTGTGAAACAGTTGGCAGGCTGGCAACAGATGCGGTGGCTGCTCTTCAGCCACGTGACATACATGTTAAGGCAGAGAGTAAAAAACTATATATAAAAAGAGGAATAAACTTGCGGAATGTAAAAACAATTGACACACTGAGTTTTTGATGGACTAAAACGTACATGGACAAACGGGACAAACATATATCAGAGAACGATAACAAACAAGTAGTAATAAAACACAGATAGTCATTAAAAACAGTTGGCCACGACGACGATTTAAAAGTACATTGCAGAAAACACTAAGGACAGACACGAAGACAGTGGACGGCGCACAGAATAAAAATTAGGGACGGCGATCACGGAGGCACTGATTAAAAACACACGACACTGGATACACTGGCACTGTACACGTTGGTAAAAAGTTGAGAGGATGGAGGGGGGGGGAGGTGGGACAAGAATGGGGGAAGCACGGGGAAGGAGGGGAGAGGGGAGGGAAGAGAGAGAAAGGAGGGGAAAGAGGAGTGACGAGACTCTGGACATGGGAGAGGGGTAGCCAGGCGAGTGGGAAGGAAAAGGGACGGGAGAGAGGGGAGGGGTGCTGATGCTACGGGGAAGGGATCAGAGATGGTAGGAGGGGTAGATATCGGGACGAAGTTCGGTATCCGGTAAGGGAAGGGTGCGGAAATTGTCCTGGGAGAGGATACGGAGCGTATGTAGGTGGAGGCCGGGAGGGATGGTTTGGCGGAGGCGTGGCAGAGGCCCAGGATTGGTGAGGATAGGGTATACTGGAGAGTTAACATTTCTCATGCGATAAAAAAATTTTGAATGTGCATATAAAATGATCTGATAGAAGAACGAAACGAGAAACGATAGTTTAATGACACTTTTTGTTTTATTAATTTATTTACTTTTTTCACGATGAGCTTTTCCGGTGGTACACTGAACCAGTGAACACACAGGACGCGCCGCCACTGATAGTAACACAGCAAGACAAATTCAGTAGTGTAGTACAGCCTGTACTTTGGGTAATGGCGGACTCAGGTATGTGTGTGTACCGATAAAAGATGCCACTGCTAGCGCACAAGAGGCTGAGGTAGTGTACAATGTGAATTTATTATTATTGTTATTAATTCCGTAACGGGCATTATAATTGCAAGCCGTTTTTCACTGTCCTATCAATGAGACCTGGGCTGACGTGCTGTACCGCCGGTGCTGCTGCTGCGAGGTCAGCGCTGATATTACGGCGCGGCACAGACGGACAATAACCTGTTTTCGGATTTTTTGTACTGGCAGCGGAGCCATGAGCCGCTCTCTATGTTACTCGCTACGTCACGCGTCGGATCAGTCTCGAAGAGGCGCGAAATTAGCGTATTTCCTGTCCCTACGTACGATACTGCATTCCTTTTCCTAAATAAATAATTTCAGTGTCAATCATGAGTTTACTCTGTAGCCGACAATTCTAGATCGGCCATTCTGTACATCTGGTGTGCAGAAGTACGATACAACCTGCAATATTTTAGCCTCTGCATGGCTACTAAACGATTAGCAAAGTAGCACATCTGCACAGATGCCTTGTTTCGTTATGGGGGGTGATAGTGTTGGACAGCTGTTCGCTATGCCGCCAGCGGCCTCTACATCTGAAGCGCCTGCGTGCGCGCTGCGACGCAGCAGCTCTCGTTTCCGTGCGACTGGATTACGTGCTACACATGTGCGCCGGGGGGGGGGGGGGGGGGGAGGAGGTGCACTAGCGCCCCACTGGCTAGGATGAGAACAGACAGAAAAAGATGGAGAAATAAAATTTTGTTATTATCTATCGAAATATATAAAAATGAATGTTTGTCTGTATGTCCTGTATGCGTTCATAAACCATTCATTCGATTGCAATAACACTTTATTGTACTGTTCATCGTATGCCCACGAAGGTTCTTGGCTCAAAAACAAAAAAGCATGACACACAGCTGAGGAGATATAACGTCATAAATAATGACAGGCCACCTCGTGAAATATCCAGAATTATTCGTCATTTATGCACTGGACAGATTTCAACCAAATTCGGCACACATCTTCCTTACAGTGAGGTACCAATGCTGTGATGGTGAGAATGACATACGACACTTGATTCAAGAGATATAAGGTCATGAACAACAGGAGTTACAAGAAACTGCCACATAATACGACGAGAATGTATGAATACAGTTTATGAAAGCAAGACTACTTAGCCACTTAGAACAAACTTTAAAAATAATTTCAAACCTTTATTGAACTATTTCTCGTTGACAACCATATCAAAATTATGATAGGAAAAAAGTTCCTCGCTTACTACTTTTCCCCTGTTCATGGACTAAGACTTCGGCATTTGGTATGACGTACCAATTTATAATTTCTACACTAGAATTTGTAGCCGCAGGAAATTTTACAGACGGTTTACACATATACGTTTGAATGTACCTTCTAAATGGTATCACAGTACGACACGTAGTTCATGAGATGTGTTGTGTTCTTCAGTCCGGAGACTGGTTGATGCAGCTCTCCACAATACCCTATCCTGAGTCAGCCTCTTCATCTCCACATAAGAACGGCAACCTACATCTGTCTGAATCTTACCGTATCCATCTCTTGGTCTTCCTCTGCGGTTTTTACCCCACACACTTCCCTCCAACGCTAAATTCACAATTCCTTGATGTCTAAGAATGTGTCCTACCAATCTATCCCTTCTTTTAGTCAAGGTATGACAGAGATTTCTATTCTCCCCAATTCTGTTCAGTACTTCCTCATTAGTTACGCGATCCACCCACCTAATCTTCAGCCTTCTTCTGTAGCACCATATTTCAAAAGCCTCAATCCTCTTCCTATCCGCATTGTTTATCGTCCATGTCTCACTTCCATACAAGGCAACACTCCATACAAATGCCTTCAGAAAGGACTTCCTTAGGCTTAAATCAATATTCGTTGTTAACAAATTTATCTTTTTCAAGAACGCTTTTCTGCCCATTGTCATTCTGCATTTTATATCTTCTGTACTGCGACCATCATTTGTTATTTTACTGGCCAAGTAACAAAACTCATCTACCTCCTTTATTGCTTCGTTACCCAATCTAATTCCTTCAGCATCACCTGATTTTCTTAGACTGCACTCCATTACCCTAGTTTTGCTCTTGTTAATCTTCATCTTATATGCACCTTTCAGCACACTGTCCATTCCGTATAACTGCTCTTCCAGGTCCTTTGCTGTATCTGACAGAATTACTATGTCGTCGGCAAAACGCAAAGTTTTTAATTCTTCACACTGAACTTTAATTCCTTCTCCAAATTTCTCCTTGCTTTCCTTTATAGCTTCCTCAATGTACAAATAGAATAACATTGGAGAAAGGCTACAACCCTGTCTTACTCCCTTCCCAACCACTGCATCCCTTTCATGTCCTTCAACTCTGACAACCGCTTTCTGATTTTTGCTTGCTTCAGAATTTGAAAGAGTTTATTCCAATCAACATTGTCAAAAGCCTTCTCCAAATCTACAAAAGCTAGAAATGTAGGTTTGCCTTTTCTTATTCTATCTTCTAGGATAAGCCGTAAAGTGAGTATTGCCTCCCGTGTTCCTACATTTCTCCTGAACCCAAACTGATCTTCCCCGAGGTCGGCTTCTACCAGCTTTTCCATCCTTCTGTATATAATTCGTGTTAATATTTTGCTACCATGACTTATTAAACTGACGGTCCTGTAGTTTTCACACCTGTCTGCACCTACTTTCTTTGGAATGGGGATTATAACGTTTTTCTTAAAGTCTGAGGGTACTTCACATGTCTCATACATATTACACACCAGGTGAAACAATTTTGTCATGGCTGGTTCTTCCAGAGACTTCAGTAGCTCTGAGGGAATATCATCTACTCCAGGGGCCTTGTTTCGACTTAGATCTTTGAGGGCTCTGTCAAATTCTTCTCTCAGTACAGTATCTCCAATTTCATCTTGATCTACTTCCTCTTCCCTTCCTAAACATCGTCTCTAAGTTCATTTCCTTTGTAGAGCCCCTCTATATACTCTTTCCACCTTTCAGCTTTCCCTTCTTTGCTGAGAACTGGTTTCCCATCTGAGTTCTTGATATTCGTAGAGTTGCTTTTCTTGTCCCCAAATGTCTCTTTTATTTTCCTGTAGGCGGTATCTACTTTTCCCCTTCTTATACATTCTTCTACAGATTTGCATTTGGCTTCTAGCCACTCCTGCTTAGCCATTTTGCGCTTCCTGTCGATCTCATTTCTAAGTCGTCTGTACTCCATTTTGCTTGTTTCATTTACTGCATTTTTATATTTTCTCCTTTCATCGATTAAATTTAGTATCTCCTGTGTTATCCAAGGATTCTTTGTAGGTCTTGCCTTTCTACCTATTTTGTCCTCTGCTGCCTTCACTATTTCATCTCCCAATTTTACCCATTCCTCCTCTACTGTTTTATTTTTCCCTGTTTCTGTCAATTGTTACCTAAACCTCCCTATGAAACTCTTAAGAACTTCAGGTTCCTTCAATTTATCCAGGTCCCATCTCCTTATTTTCCTACCTTTTTGTAGTTTCTTCAGTTTCAGCCTACAGTTCATAACCAACAAGTTATGGTCAGAGTCTATATCTGCCTCCTGGTATGTCCTACACTTTAATATTTTACCATTATAAAATATATCTGGTCTCTTCCACGCATACAACCTTCTTTTGTGATTCTTGAACCAGGTGTTTGTTATAACTAAATTATGTTCTGTGCAAAATTCTACCAGGCGGCTTCCTCTTTCATTCCTTTTGCCCAGACCATATTCACCTACTATCTTCCCTTCCCTTCCTTGTCCTACTATCGAATTCCTGTCTCCCATAACAATTAAATATTCCTCTCCCTTAATTTCTTCGATTTGCTCATCATCGGCAGAGCTAGTTGGCATATAAACCTGTACTACTGTTGTCAGTGTTGGCTTCGTATCTATCTTGACAATGATAATGCGATCACTGTGCTGGTCATAGTAGTTTACCCTAATTCCTATTTTCTTATTCATTATCAATCCTACTCCTGTGATACCCCCAATTGATTTTGTATTTATAATCCTATACTCACCTGACCAGAAATCCTGTTCATCCTGCCACCGAACTTCACTAATCCCCACTATATCTAACCTCAACCTATACATTTCCCATTTTAAATTTTCTAATTTTCCTACTCGATTAAGGGATCTAACATTCCACGCTCCGACCCGTAGAATGCCAGTATTGTCTTTTCTGATGATCACATCCTCCTGAGTAGTCCCCGCCCGGAGATTCGAATGGGGGACTATTTTACCGTCGGAATATTTTACCCGAGAGGATGCCATCATCATATGTTCATACAGTAGAGCTGCATGTCCTCGGGAAAAATAACGGCTGTAGTTTCCCCTTGGTTTCAGCCGTTCGCAGTAACTGTGTGGCAAAGCCACATTAGCTGATGTTACAAGGCCAGCTCAGTCAATCATCCAGACTGTTGCCTCTGTAACGATTGAAAAGGCTGCTGCCCCTCTTCAGGAACCACACGTTTGTCTGGCCTCTCCACAGATACCCATCCGCTGTGGTTCCGGCCGGGGTGCGTGCCAGCAGAGGGCACCTGGCGATCAACTCCTGGCTCTGTAGCAGAGGCTCTGAGAACGGAGATCTTACGTGGACTGCAGCTCGATCGCTGACCTCATACTATCAGCTTGCCATGAGCTGTCAAAGGACCACAGAACTGACATAGTCCATCGCTGTGGTGTGCAAGTAGAGCTGCATAACCTGTCACCCAGTAAGTGCACAGTCCATTTGTGCAATACTAGTCTTGTCTGTTGCTAATGTGTGGGCAGAAGAGGCTAACAAGGTAACGGCCCCACATAAAGCAAGACGATACCACGGTAGAAACCTCGATGCAGCTGGAAAGTCACTGTCACTGACGCTCAGGCAAGCTGGTGTTCCATCAATGGCGATAACGAGATGTTCTCCAAATCAGTCATGCGCGAGGTGATGTAACCAAGATGCTGCTGTGCTGGTGCCGGATCTACTATTGGAGACACTCAAGCAGTATAAATATACTTAGAGTGCGGTCAGTAGTGTGCTCCAAGTTATTTTGGAAGAAAGTCCCTCCCCATTCCCCTAGAACTGAATCATGTAAACATGTGTGGCAGTCAAAAGTCGAGTTGATAACTATAATAAATAACAGACCTCTGTGACACACAAAGAAGTGTTGATACAAAGTTGTGGTGGACCTGAAGTTGTTTTTGAACTTCTAATATAATATTGAAAATCGAGACTTAAATGTAGGCATTAGGCAAGCAATGTGTGACAGACTACATGGAGAGTGTGTGAATACTTGTCTTTTTTTGTCTGACATTGTCTATATGTGTTTTTTTGTGACCTATGAATTAATATTACACTGATTTATGTCCCCAACCTGTGGTCTAACCAGCCACACCAACAAACACACCATTTGCACAATTTGTTTTCTTTTAATGATTTCTGAAATGTATTTATGATTTGTGTTGTATAAGAGACCAGTCCACTCTGCCCATGCTCTGTTTTATGCCATAATTTTCTAAGGAAAACATGGTAAATAAAAAAGTGCCTGAAGCTCAAAATTATATGATAAATTTGAGTTCAGTTAATTTTTCCTCACTAAGGAAGGGGTGGTGAAACACGTCCACATAACATGTTCCATTTAATTGACTCCCCATGAAAAAATGTTGACGAGCTTCAGAAACTTTTTTTTTTTTAGTGTAGCAAGACACTCCACTCGCAATATGCGAGATACCAGACATTACATATTGATTTAATTTATCTGTATGTAAAATTCTTTCTATGTTGTACATGAGGCCCCAAATATGTATTAGTGTGTCTTGGCACTGGCTTTCACAGAGTGAATGAAACTTTGTATGTAAGAAAGTTTAGGAAGTGCTAGGCGTGCCTCGTCTGTTTTGTGTCGTCGTTTCTTTCAAACGCTGGGTGTTGAATGTCTCTGGAGGAGAAGTAGGTTTGCCAACTGCTGAGCAGAACCCAGTCTTAGCAAAGATTCCTAATGAAGCTTGCTCTTAACCTCCTTGGCTGGGAGTTGGTCAGGTTACCTGCCTGACGAACGGTGACGCTATGGGCTCCCCTCCACTACCCCTCTCTGGTAACGGTTAAGCAGTGGTGAAGACAGCTATTCATTCTCTTCTTGGTTCCTGGTAGGGTAAGTACCTCTGGGTTTGGTTCTGCTGTTGCCTCGTGTCTCTCCTTTTTGCGAGTTTAATTCTGGGAGTAGCAGCTACACTACATGTAGTAGTGAGATTTTGCTTAATTTCCTACAGGATTGCTAATTTTTATGTCGATTATTGCTGGAATCTGATTCCCAGGCTCTGATGGTGTTTCGTTACCATACTTCTTGTACTTTAAAACTTTTAAATCACTTTTTCGCCTGTTTAAATATGTTCAATGTCTTTTGCATTCTTATCGTAGTTGAATTCTAATTTTTTCTGGGATTCACGGTGCCTATACTGTTCGTACTTTGTCGACAGAACACTTGGACGATATCAGACTAAGCCTTCAGATTTTCCATCATTTAGTGCACATGAGTGGTTAATAATTGTATAGCTAATTTGCTAAGGTGTTTCCTAGTGATTGTAGCGTGATAATTTTCCCCGAAACCCCTCGGGCATGGATATTTGTGCCGTCCTTAGTTGTAAGTAGTTCATAAGTAGTTTGTAAGTTTAGGGACTGATAACCCCGTAGTTAAGTTCCATAGACTCTACAAACATTTGAACATTTTCCCCGAAAATTGTCCATTCTAACTTGTAATCTGTGTACTTGTCGGCCCACGTGTGCGCCGATTAGTGTGTTCCCTGTCGTTTTTATTACCATTTAATAGATCCTTTTCCTCTGTGTAGAAAGAACCGTTGCAGGACATCTATCGTATTTTTAATTTTCATGAAATAGAATTATTTCACTTATCTGAATTTTTGTGACCGAACTCTGTATTGTACTGTAGCAATCTGTAACCTTGCTTATCTAATAGATATCATTCCTCTGACCAGATGGAATGGTTACATGATATATTTCGCGATCTTATTCTCTTCGAAATTGGTTTTGTTAACTTTATGCATATTTTGTGTTCCGCCTTATTACAGTGCTCTATTGATCTAACAACTTTAACCTTCTGTAGTTATCTTCTCCCTGTGCTAAACGAACGCCAGAGCGACCGTTTCTATATATTATTTGATGAAATCCTGACTGAATGAATAGTTATAAGTTCTAGGGAAACTTTAACTTCAGTCTGTAGACCACACTTTGTGGTCATAAACCAAGTGCGTTTGTTTCTGATAGTTTATGATGAGCCTAAGCCACTAGCTTGACGCGTTATGGAACCGAGGTACTATTTAATTGTGTGCGAGTGAACCTTCGACCTGCATTCTCCACATTGCTGGGCTGTCGTCTTGGTGTATTGGTGTCAGGTGCTTGGTAAGTATCTGCATGGCTTGGCGTATGAATCTGAGTGTGAATGTGCTGCTATTCCTCCGTTCCCCCCTATGAAACATGATCGTAATTAACTTGTACTCAACTTTGCAGGTGGGAAATTTTAGGGTCTTGTAATTGTGGATATTTTGAATATTTTGTAAGATGTGTTTTTATTGTATTTAAAAAAAATGTTCTTCCCCCTTGTTGTTTTTTTAATAATAAATTAACGTGTTAAATTATAATCCTTTTGTCCTAATTTAAATTCTCTCCTCATCATTAATGTTAATTAATGTGGGGTAATTTGTTCATGATCTTGTGATTCTGCATCCTTCCGGAGCATTATTTGTGTTCTGTTGCGACATTCATGATTTTTACTTAGATCCATGACTGCGTTTCATTATTTAATTGTGTGCAGTTTCCTCTAAAGATTGCAGTAAAGGTAGACTGTTTGCTTAACTTATAGAATCAG
The DNA here is from genome assembly GCA_026315105.1 of Locusta migratoria. Lineage (NCBI taxonomy): Eukaryota > Metazoa > Arthropoda > Insecta > Orthoptera > Acrididae > Locusta > Locusta migratoria. Next base: position 408,801,882 of record CM048749.1, read on the forward strand.
AGTTTTGCTTAAGGGAACTGTACTTTCGCCGCTGTGTGAATATCGCCGTAATGAGATTTTGTGAGCAAGCAGTCAATTGTTAACTTCACAAACACGGCTAGCTAACAGTCACAAGAACAACAGCGGGCGAGTTTCACAATGCAACAGTGAAACTCATCAAAATCAGCGTGCTGAAGCGAGGCAAAACAAGCGCCGCTATCATAGGCGAAATTCAGCCAAGTCGGAGGTACCACACAACACAATATACAACAAAACTGTGAAGATTGTTCTGGTCTGCCGTGCCTGATTTGAGATGGTGTGTGAGTATAGCAAAGTTACATCTAGATTAGATCACGAGGAAACGCGCTAACGGCGACACACGGCTACGTTATATGATCGCACTCCATTGAATTGAAGTGGTTAAAAATCGGATTCATTACAAAAATACACAGTGGACTCTTAAATTGCAATCTGAGAGTAAACTATCTAGGCACTGGTTTTATGAAAAGCAGCGTGAATTAAGGTGACTAGCTGCAAACGCCCAAAGTCGGAGTTCGGACCCACGCGGTTTTGAAAACCGATAAAAATGTATAAATTTAAATTCCGAAAAATAACGAAAATTAACTACAGCATGCAGCCCATAGAAATGTTTAGAATTTCATACGCAACCTATTGAAGGAGGTTGCACAAGGCTCGGAGAGAATTACTGGCAAACACTGAGTGCATACTACAAGTTCGGAGAAGAAACAGCAAAATTACGAATAAGTGGATAGAGAACATCGCGAAGTGTTAGTGGAAATCAGAAGTATACATAGACAGTTACTTGCCTGATGGGCATGGTACAAACAATAGTGGAAGCTGAAGGCTTCTTTTTAAGAACCAACTATGTGGAACACATATCACTCACGGGAGGAAACGATAAGAAAGATTTCACATGCACTATAAAAAAATGAGCATATCGTCTGTTAGAAATCGGGTCCCACAAAGCTAGAAAGAGTTTGTACACCACCACATAATCACAAAGGGTTTGAATATACCAGGCCGTTATCAAAGTGCAACTAGTAACACATACACCGCGTTTATCTGTTGGAAATCACTGGATTGGTAAACTACAACACATTTCCACGCACGATCGAAAGGAATATTCCAAAAAATGAATCTAGATGTAAGGGTCTAAGTGAAACATGCCAGACAACGAATCACTACTATCTCTGCTGACACAAGAGCTGAACCAACCTTACCTCACCACGATCCCAGCACAAAGTGAAGATCGAGTGGCCAGGAGGCGGGAAAGCTACCGTAAATTGGGAAACCAAAGAAAACAGCCGTGGTGGGAAGAGAAGATCGCGAGACTCGCCCTGGGAAGGGCTCGTCGACTGCCTTGTAACCAAAGGGTGTAGAAACATCTTTGGTCACATCAGCAGCAGGGCTTGGTAACGACTAACTATCGACTCTGAGCCAGAGAAAACGACGCAAAGCGAGCTATCATTACCCACATTAAGACAGCCATTAGATACTCCCACGTCCACTTAAAAGTAAAACAATTACACATTCTCACAGTGACTGTGGCGTAGTGAATAAGTCGTACTTATTGTCACATTCGTAACCACAATAATAAATTATAAAAATAATAAAATTCTAACAATATTAACTAACATTTAAGAACCTAAATATTTTAAAACATTAATTGAAAATTTTGATGTAGGCTGATGTAATTATATTACATCAGAGAGAGCAAACGTATCTAAGCTAACAAGTGGTTGCCTTATGGGCATAGACAGCTGGGGTGCGTCACTTAAACACAGCAAATACAAACAACAACAAAAAAACACTTTGTAAAATACTAATTCCTATAAAAACTAAATTAATTGAGGTGCAAATGTGGCTGGTGAGACCACGGAATTGGGACAACATGTATAACGAGCCAAAATTTACACAGAAACAGATAGACAAATCATAAATATAGAACATTCATGACATTGAAAAAAAAAAGTGTTGATCGTTTCCTTCTGTGTTGTATCACATGTTAGTAAAATCACCAAATTGTACATAAAGAAACAAGCACACATGACATGGATGAAATGTTTCCACAAGTTCATTATAGTCATATTTTAAAATTGCTGAGGGCGACCACAGTCGCTACAGGAAAAGGGCCTCTTAGCAAATGAATCGTATTTCCCACTCTCAGAGCGTCCACTGTTTTGACTGCTCACACTACTTTCCCACCTGATGCTGTCCTTGACATTATCGTCCCCTCAACACTGGTTTTTAAGTCACAAACACTGTTCTCATCGGTTCGAAACGTAGACTAGGGCCTTCGAAGAGGGAGGGAGATAGTCTTCTAGCAGATACTGGGAGGAACAAAAACCCGCACACGTAAGGCGACACTTTTAACCTTTTGTGTCTCTTCCTCAGCTATTCTACCGCATCCGACGTGAGTCGGAGGGTGTGTTTAGTGCACCTGTCTGCAGGCCTGGCGGCCCTTGTTCCTGTGGCAGGTGGCTCGACGGGTGCTCGGTGGGTGCGAAGTCTGACCACCAGAAGAGGTTAGCAGCAGCGAGTGAGGACCAGCGTGACCGCGTCTTTCGTGTGCACTGACAGCCCGCCGGCTGCGCAGTTTTTGTGTTACTGCTAATCATCCAAACTGGTCGGCTGGGACAGCTGGACTGGTACCTGTTATGGAGGTATGACAGGTCGGCCGCTCGTCTTCCGGCTTCCCACCAAACCCCTGGTAACTCCGATGTCGGTTTCGGTCCGCTCCCGCGCGCGAGGCTGGCGTAAATTACAACTGACGCATGTCTCAATCTTGGCAACAGACACCATCACACCTCTGTCAACACTTTGGTACACATTGTTACCACAAGACACCCGAAACTTACACGGAATTTCATCGAGTCACAATCGTGGAGAGCCCTGGAATTGTTTTTCAAATAAACGTTTAACGGAAGTACAATTGACACCAACATATGTTTAACCATAACATTTTAAAATTAAAACACTTATTAAGATATACAAAAAATAACACATAAATTAGCCAATTGCAAATAGTTCTTCAAATTACATAAAACATTTTAACATTAAAGATAAAATATTCACAGATATAAGAATTCGGTTTCAAATCGAATTGAAGCGCAAAACACAAAAATTAACATATTACTTTGAAATCACACAGAGTTATACATCAATTATCAACTTGGTTATCCTATAACTTAATATAAAATCTAGAACAATATGTTTAATAAATTAAAAATGGTCCACGGGGGAATTCGTCACGTCAGGTCATATTCTGCGTTACTTTTAGGGAGACAAAGCTAGCTTCATCCATGCATCAAGCAGTGCTATGCAAAAACTAGCTACCAAGTCACTAGGCAGCGCTATGCAAACACTAACTACAAAAACTAACTACCTACAGCCTGGGAACAAATTATTCTAACTACCACATGAGGCAGTGAGGGAGGTTTCTTGAGCTCGCCGGTCTGGATCCATACGCTGCAAATTCAAGGATAGTACCTGTAAACAGACTTACACCAATCTCTCACGCTGAGGCGAAAAATACAGTTACACATATTAACTAAAAACAAGATAATACATCTTGGAGGTAGAACAAAAACAAAACACATGATAAAATTTTCAAGCACATAAAATAAACACTACACATCCACACATTTTAAACAATCCTAAGTTAATAAAGTGAGATCTAAGGTATCAGTGACTTGCAATGTAACCTAATCTTACCACAACCATGCTGCAAAATAAAGAATTAGAATTAGTGGTTGCAGGATTCACCGTTCTATCAATGTTAGATACTTATGTGTACTTGTCGTATATGTTAGGTGGAAAATTCCTTGACATTGAGCTTGCCATTCTTCAACTCCTTTAATTTTTATTTATTTCCTCACATATTTTTCTGCTTCTGAATGTGATTCTGGGCTCTTCCTCAGATCATGCTCGGTTCTTTAATCATAAAATTGCCCTACAAAACTTATGTGAAAAATGCAAGTTCATTCTATAAGCCACAGTGTATATTGTCAGTGAAATTTAGATGAACCCCTTCATTCATGCTCTGCCGTGACCGTCTACCGGTCGAATCGCCTGTCTCCTGTTATTCAAACGGACAATCCCTAGACAAAATAATGTAGAACCCATAAACATCAACACCACAGTGCATCAACGTGCAACTAAAAATCCTATGAATTAAGGCGTTGGCGCCTACCACGGCATCTTATTAACATGCTACCTAATGCGAAAATTGCTGATAAAATAAACTACGGTAAAGGTGTCAACTCGATAAACAAGTTAAGCTACACACACAGTGAAGAAGAGCACACACACTTAAAACGAGAAACTGGGACGCAAATTACATAAACAAGATATACACAATTAAATACTTAACATGGCCTAAACAACTTAGATTATGCACCATCAATCCTCACGATGGGAACGACAGATAAAAACATGGACAAAAAAGAGTCTATGTGAGGTGTGCAGCCTTATCAGTAACAGAGACACTTGGATATGTCACACTAATAATTCTTTAAGTACAAAACAGCGCGTCAACGTAACGTACGTCGAACAGCTGACCAGATGGAACTGGCAAGTTGCTGTTCACCTCGCCAATAGCAGCATGCACCACAAAACACGCAAACAATATAAAGACATGTTATGGCGAAATGAAAACGCACAACAAACACATACATATACAAAGGACACATTAAACAAAATACACTATTAAAACAAACCACATAAAGAACATACTGCAAATACATACAAAATACAGCATAAATTTACAAACACAAATCTTAGAATGTATGAGACTGGCTTGTGCTGGGGCCAGGGCCTTTAGGTTGGTTATGGCGCTGATCAGGGGACCTGATTTCCACGTTTTCTGTTCGCGGGTCACGTGGTTTTCTCTGGCCTTTATCAGGTAGATAGCCTTATTACCAAACCCGAACCTTATTATCATTCCCGCAACTTCACCGTTTGTTTTTTCGCTTATCACGCCAATAACCTTGCTCGTTCCTCCGCTGCGGCTGGTTCTCAGCATTGGAAGAAGGACCGGACTCACTGCTGCTAGTACTTTCCGCCTGGTGGTTGTTCCTAGCGCTATTGTCGCTCCGATTACTTCTCCTAGAAGAGCTTTTGCCGTCTCTTCTATGTCTGTAATCATCGTCAAACTCCAAGTCCTCCAGGTAAGCCTGGAATAACTCAATGTCCGCCTTGCAGCTTCCCACAACGACGGCTTTGCGAACATTTCGTGGGAGATTCTACGCGCAAATTTTATTTAATTCACACAGAGGCTGTGGGTAGTTGAGGAACTTATTTCACAGCATCATTCCTTGAAAGAATTCGCCGAGTCTCCTGCAATTGCTGTTTGGAAAGTGGAGCATCACTAAAATGCTACATTTTACTCTTTCCTGCTGCATCTCCGACCAGTCAGCGGACAGGAAATCCTCCATAATATCGTCATAGTAGCGACAATATCTCAAGAGATGTCGCATCCACGTGGTGGGCTTTGCCACGAGACATCTGCACACATACTCGATTTTGGCCCTTCTCGCCAGTTCGGAGGCAGGGAATAATCGAATTGCTCTAACCACGCACGGGGATGTATCCTGCTTACAGGGTTTCGAAAGACCCGGTACTTTTTACCGTCAAAAAATGGTTATAATCAAATGCCTGCACTGAATCTCGCAGAGGCACTCGACTCGGTTTTCTCTTATGGGAGGACGGGCATGCAGAGGTTCGACTTCCTCCTCCTCGAATGCCGAATCATTTTCGCGGTCGGAACGACAGGGTCGACCTCCATACAAACTGCGGGAGGCGTTTTCTAATAGCGCGGGAGGTGGGGTTGCAACACAGACTTGCTCAAGACGCGCGACGCTAGCTTGGCCGCTACATCGCGACGCCTATGGTTAATTTCCCACTGTTGTTTCTTGAACAGGAGTAAGTCGCGAACTTCCGCCAAGTCATTTACAACTACGGGAACTGCCCTTTCTGCAGCCGTTTCCCCAGTCTGAAGGAGCTGCGCCACCGAGGTGGCCAGCTGTACAACACCCGCGCCTAGTTCATTGGTGCACAATTCGCCCGACCGTCTACCATATCGACTTTCTCCTTAAGAGTGTGTATGTTAGTGTCTACACGGTCGGCGAGGGCAGATATAGCTTCTGCATTCTCTGAAATTTTAATCGTGTTTTCTGAGATACCATGCATTGCTATCACATGCAATTTATGAACTAGCTGCACTATATTGGTGCGCAACCCATCCAGATTATTGTTAATAATCTGAACGGTGTTACATTGCGTCTCCCTGCTCTGTGCAGAAACCTTGATAAGTTCGGCCTGAACTGAAGCATTCTGCGCTTTCATCCCTGTTTTTAATTCCTGGACTGAAGCAATCTGCGCTTCCATCCCTGCTTCTAATTCCTGAACTGAAGCATTCTGCGCTTCCATTATGGAACCTACTTCTGCTTTAATTTCTGCTTTTATTTCCTGAACTTAATCGTTCTGCGCTTTCATCCCTGTTTTTATTTCTATCATGAAATCCACGATGTCACTTACAGTCATATCAGAAACGCACACGGGCCTAGTAACACTGATTGAACTAGTTTGCGAAGTAGTAGAAACCGGCATATTGGTATGCGGTTCGCTTTGTTCGCCCATGCCCTCACTTCCGGTCGCGTCGACGTTTAAATTAGTCGCGTTTTCAACGGGAACGCGGCCGTCTGTATTCGCTACTTTTTCCCTCTCGGTCGAAAGATCTGACCTACACGACTTTTCATGGTCCCCACTTGGTTTAATCGCCTAGAGCGAGTGGAAACGGACAAGACAGAACCATTCTCCATCATCACAAGTAATTTATAACAACAAAAGTAAAAGACACTATAATAACCTAACAAAAAACGTGTAACGAAACCCGAACTAGAATCTTCACACGCAATGTCCTGTGGCTGTTCTCTTTTTACAAAAACGAATAAATAAAATAATTCATTCGACCTGACATGAAAAATACATAGTGCTGAGTACATAAAATGAAACAGTTTAATGCGCACTGCTACTATCACACCTACACCCACAGGGAGGGAAAAAGATTTAAAAAAAATTCCCGCATGCATTTAAAGCAAATATCTGTTTCATTGATCAGATGATCAGTTAGAACAGCGAAAAGCATTATTATACAACAGGGCTCTGGTATGCACAAGAATTCTCGTACGCATGCGAGAATTCTCGTACGCATGCGAGAATTTCATCGTTTGTACGAGATAAGAGGCAAAAGCGAATATTGTACGCAAACATACGAGAATTTTGCCTAAAATCTTAAGTTTATAACAAATATGCGGTATACACATTTGGTAGAGATATAATTCACACGGTGTAACCTATATGTATTTCAGCAATTCAAATCGTAGGAACTGTTACAAAATAGGCAGAATGACGTTTTAACACGTATATAGTGTTTGCATTAAGAAACCCTAAATAGATAAATAGAAAACATTTTTTTTCGCCTGAAAAATTTGCTCTCTTTAATTATAGCGTTGTTTGGGCGAACGATTCAGTTATGCATCATCAGTACAATAATATTAATAATCAGATGCCGTGATTAACCTGTTTCATTTTGTTCTCCAACGATATTCTGCCAGGCATTGTCCTGCACACTACGATTGTAGTAGTCTGAACGATTATGATCGGACAGTTGCGGATACCTTTCTACTTTATCACAGACGTTAAACTCGAAATCGTGTCGCATTTTGAAACTTTGAATGAGAGAAACTGCTGCGCGCCCCCTGTATTCTACGCGCCCGCCTCGCGCCCTTTCACTGCGCCACTGGAGGCGGCGAACGGTCGCGGCGCGGACTACGGAGTGGCGCGTCCCGCCACGCCACCTCTATGTGGACTGAACGGCTACATTTGTTAACGTGGAGGTGGCGCAGGCAGGCGTCCGCGCCGCGCCAGTTCTGTGTGAATTCGGCCTAGAGACACGCTCCGCCTCCTGCTGTACGCCCCGCGGGCGCCGACCCCGCCCAGATGTAGGCTGATGACGCCTCGCTGCCTACTGGCGTCGTGGTGTCTGGCGGCGCCCGCTGTGGGAACCCGCCTCCAGCGCGGCCCGCGTGATGACGTCGGAGGAGTGGCGGCCTGCCAGAGCCACGCCGCTGAAGGTCCTCACTTCGACGCTCGCTGTCGGTGGCGTGCTGCCCTGTTGGGTCGCGGTGGCGACATCCGGCGTAGAGACGTTCCGGTCTATGCATTACGCGTCCCCCGAACCCCCACTGACCAGTACAGCGCCTATATGTACTGCTTTTCTGCTTAGATGTTCTCCGAGGCTCAATGGTCTCAAGGTGACGACCGCGTCGTCCCAGTTCCCGGGTTACTGTCATCAGCAGACTTGTTTCAACTCCTTCTGCTTCTTCCGCTTTCTGCCGCTAGAACGTGTACTCGCGATAACCACAATATCACTTCCTTCTTAACTGGTAAAGTTAACAAATATCTCCATGCCCCTACACTCCTTCCCTATAAGAGAAAGAAATTCGTCCTTGAATTTCACAAAGCATCACCCAACACACCATATTGTTAATTCAAAAACAAACACTTATTCATCAAAAGAGGAAATACAAAGTGCTAAAACTATTCATGACACCTTATTGCACCATTTACCTACAGTATATTCAGTCTGACCCAACTTTTTCAGGTCTTTCTTCCACCATTTCGGTTATAAAATGGAATCTCACTGTGAAACACAGTCCATGAACAAGAGGCAGTGTGTTTATCACAAGTCCTCCTAAACCTTATTAGTTTACTCAGTACCAAGCTTGCTGGATGGGTTTCTTAGGGTTAGAGATGGCAGGAATCGGAGTTGAGTGACTTTTTTCTTAAACACTTAATAGCCTACAACAATCCATCCGTTATACAAAAACACTAGCCGCAGTTGCTGATGACCCGATAATTATTGTTTCCCTCAGTTGTTGCTGGCGATAATTTTGAACATGTTCTAACAATCGTCCCATAGCAATACGACCATGCTGTACGGCAATCATTTGATATAAGGAAGATAGTAGGGTAGAGTCCAACGAATCATTCGACTTTGTAAGATTTTACTGGGGCAAAATTTCCAGCGGTTGATCCGGTACTTAAATCAAACTATGTTTTATTCCTATGGTAACTGTTCCTATTATTGTGGGAGGTAACCTAAAAGTAGGTCCGGAAATCTCACATGCCGTGCCGTTGATAATCAATCCCTGACGATGGAGTTCCAATCTTTGTTTTTCCATTTGCCGTCCTTGTTCATGACACGTGAGAATAATAATCGTAGGATTTACTACTGAAAAGAGCCAATGCAGTCCTACTTTCCTGAAAAGATCCTGATTCCCTGCTATAACTTCTCTCGGGCATTCCTTGGTTAAATTATTCGAGCAAAAGATTTTGGAACTGTATTCATTAATTTTGTGGATCAAATAGTAATAGGTCCTGTACTGCACTGATTTAGTCCCTACACTGACAGTAACGTGTGAGTGCGTCTATCTGTAGATACCAACAATATGTCCGGCATTTTTAACTGTACCATCTTGCGCATTGCCTCCCAATATATCGGAATCTACAGCCTACACATGTAACTGGAAATTTGATATCAACCTCCAACCTTGTAGCCACCTGTCTGCTTGTTACCGGCCATGCGATAATAGATGGATAGTGCTTTATCTCTGACGGTCGCCAGAAGTACTAGTGCGACGGTCATTTGGCTCTAATCCTCTCCGTCCTCAAATCGTTCTGGCGATAGCAACTCTGGCGACAAGTGCCAACGAGTGGCGTACAGTAATGCCTCTTCTAACTCTGTCGTTTCGATACGGGCATAGGTTATGCTTTCTTGTAGACTCCGCAGCATCTTATCAATTAACAGCTGTCTATCGACCTTTCCCAGATGTTCCTTAATTACGTTCAAATCGCGGTTTGTTGCATTCGCCGATAGTTGAACGTGCGATAGCAACGTGGCAGCGAGAGTTCGGAGTTGCTTATTATTATTAAATACGTCATTTCGAGGCTAGACAACCTTGTCGTATGCAAGTCTAGTGTCTCCTGGTTGTCTCTCACGTCGCTCTGTAAATGCTGTAACGTCTCATTAATCTTCTTAAGGTCCTCAGAATCCGCTGTTCCGGACACTGTGTTCAAAAATCTTTCTCCTACATCGAATCTTCACCTTTTCCGACGCTGAATCATTGCAGATGTTCGTCGTAACTAAGACTGTAAGCGAGTACGTCGGAAAAGGTGACGATTGGATTCAGGAGAACGAATTTTGAAAACAGTGTTCGGACCATTTTCTTACGCTTTGCGAAATCCTTCACTTGTGAAATATTGCCTTTTTGCTGCTTCATGCAGAAATCGAAGAGTGATCTATTTTTTCACCAAATACGACCTCGTATGGAGATAAGCCAATACTTTCGTGCACTTTGGTGTTGTTTGCGCAAATTCAGGCGTTGAGAAGTGTATCCCAATTGTTGTGTTGGGAATTAACATAACAGCTCAACATTTGGCTATTGTTCTATGTACACTCTCTGTTCTGCCGTTCGACTGCGGATGATATGCGCTAGTGCGTAATTTTTTAATGTGCAACAACCGACACAATTGTTTGAATAATTCGACCATAAATGTTGCTCGGTGATCCGAAATTATAGTGTCTGGAACGCCAAATTTCAGTATCCATTCATTACGTAACGCCTGAGCTACAGTCGTCGCTTACTGATAAGGTATTGGAACCATGGCTACGAAACGAGAAAAATGGTCAATTATAGTGAGTATATATCGATTACCTGCAGAGGTTTGAATTAGTGGTCCAAAAACGCCAATTCCTATCATGGCCCAAGCTTTAACTGCTTCTGGAAGTCTCTGCAGTTCTATTCGTTGACGGCTGAGTTACGCCCTCTGTGCACATAGGATACAATTTTTTACATATTTATCTACGTCCTGTTTCCACGTTTTCCACAAGTAGTTCTGTGCTATTCTGCGCTCAGTTGCTCTTTTCCCCGAGTGACCTGCAAAAAAAAAAAAAAAAAAATAAATAAATAAAATAAAATAAAAATAAAATAAAAAAAAAAAAAAAAAAATAAAAAAAAAAAACATGGGCTTGCTTTAGAAGCGTTTCGAAGCGTAGCTGGCACAATTCGCGGTCCGTTACGTGTTGACTTAAAAATAATTACCCAAGCAGAACTGCGGCTGGCTGGCAAACTGCTGCCACTCCGCGTCCGCGTGTTGTGCATTCCTCCAGTCTTCTTCATCAATTCCTGCACATTCCATGCTTCGGATTTTCCTTCTTACTCCGTCTGCGTTTGCATGTGAGGTACCTGGGCCATGAATTACTTCAAAATCGTACTCAAGAAAACTTAGACACCATCTTGCAAGACGCGAGGATGGGTCCTTCAAATTTAGTAGCCAACAGAGCGCTGAGTGGTCTGTCACTACTTTTAACTTTCTACGGTATAAGTAACATCTAAAATTTGTTATTCAAAAAACTAAAGCCAACATCTCACGCTCTGAGGTTGAATAGTTCCTTTCGGCGTTATTGAGCTGCCTGGATGCGTAAGCTACAGGATGTTCCCGACCATTCATTTCCTGACTTAGAACCACACCTAATGCATAATTGAATGCATCACACGATAGTATAAATTGCTTGTTGAAATCAGCAAAGGAGCAGATGTCAACAACTATTTCATTTTCCGAATGATGAATCGCATTCCGGAGACCAAATAAATTTCGCATCCTTCTTTAACAACAACAAGGGGTGTTGCAATTTATGCTAATTTTGAAATACATTTTCTGTAGAAATTTGCTACTCCTAAATAAGATTGTAACAGCTTTACAGTTGTTGGTCTTGGAAAATCTTTTACAGTTTGTACCAATTTAGGATCCGTTCGAATTCCTTCCTGACTTATGATATGTCCTATATAACGGACCTCCTTCATGGCAAAGTGGCACTAATCCGGACTCATCGTTAACTTTGCGGCAAGCAGTCGGTCAAACACATCACGCAAAAGTGACACATGCTCTTGCAAATTCTTGGAAAAAATAATTATGTCCTCCAAGTACCCCATGTACTGTCTACACTTAAGACCCCGTAAAACACTATCTAGCAACCGTTTAAACGCAGACCAAAAGGCATACGTTTATACTGATAATGACCATCTCGTGTAGAAAAAGCTGTCTTCGGCCGATCTTCTGGCGCTACTTCGAGTTGGTGGTACTCTCTTCGTAAATCCAAGATTGTGAAATACTGACACTGACCCAAATTATCCAGGGTTTCCGTAATATTCAGCATTGGGTAGGCGTCTGTCACTGTCTTCTTATTTAGAAATCGATAAACACAGCAAAACCTGCGCAACCAGGGACTGTAACTCTCCTACATAATATCATTTGGCAACTGCTGATCTATTAACTGCTGCCTAACAGACTGCAAACAGTGAGGTACGCGGTATGGCTTTTTATAAACTGGCGCCTCGCTCCCTGTGGGAATTTAATATTGTACTAGCGGTGTTTGAGGTAACGGGCCTGAAGTATTAAATAATTAAATATATTCTTTTAACAAGGCTTCCATGACGACCTTATCCTGTCCCTCCAAACGTGTAACCTTATTCTTTAGTGCTAACCAGTCGACAGATTTTCCCGGCGTTGCTTCCCTTTGTGTAAAATTACCTTCAAAGTCATTTTAAATTAATACTTCTAAATTTGCTACCTGGGTAACCTTCACAAACTGTACCTCCTCGGGCCCAAAATTATCAATGCTAACCGGTACTACCCTCGTACCTTCAATTTCCCGCACGTAGGATATGCTACGTCGTACAAAACACCTGGCTGGACCCAGCCTGTCATTTTCCGATAACGGTTCCAAAACAGATATCGTATTTTCTGGCAAATCAGCGCCTACTTAACACCAGATTAACCTCCCTGACGTTTGCGGTATGTTATCACGCGAGCTCACTTTGAGGGACCTAGTCTGAAGTCTAAGTGGTTTCCCTTGCGCGATGGGCAAACCTTGCTACTGTAATGGTATCTCGGTGGTGGCGCCTAAATGAAACAACGTTCCATCCAGTTTCACCGTACGCCGTTCCAAATCAACTTTAGCGTGATGAGTTATCATGAAGTGTAACCCAAGAATGACAACGTAGTTGCTACCTACCACCGGAAGAACATCAACGTCTACCTGAAAAGTTGTTCCACCCACTCGGAAATCAAGAGTACTTGATCCAAGTGAACTTACGCCCCCCCCCCCACCACCACCAACGCCGCTCAGAGTCCAGCGTGGTGATTGTAATGATTTCTTTCCGAGCATTCCCCTGCTCGCTACCGACACCTGTGAACCAGTGTCCCACAAAAATTTACAAAGTTTTCTCCCCACAAAGCCGGTCAGAAAAAGATCTGCCACTGATTTTGCACAGGTTCTAACGTTTACTGGGAGCGTAGCACAGTAGACACCCCGCTGCCCGCCCCATTTAACGACAGACGACGTGATTAAGCTTGAATAATCCTTCCCTTTCTATTGCCCATTGTTACAAGAGTCACACTGCAAGTGACCTAATTTTTTTCACTGCCTACACTGCACTTCTTTGCATTCCCGTTTCATATGGCCCTTACGGCCACACCTAAAACATGTCACATCGTTAGCGAATACCGTTCTTCGTTCCCGTCACCTCGTCATTGACTCTATTTCTTCTAATGCCAAAGCTAACGTCAGAAGCTCGCTCAATGTCTTTCGGAAGTCCAAACTAACTTTTTTCGACAAATCTGGTTTCATACCCCTCAAAATCGCATCAAAAGCTCTTTCCTCTGCCTCACGTAAATCAACTGAATTTATCCGATCATCATCTGTTAGTTCATAAGTACCCATGTTCTCCTTCATAATCCTATCCGCAAAAGCTTCAATTAATTCACCCTGTCTTTGAAAAATGGTTTTACGCTTATCCCGACAATACTTCTTCGTATTCTTCTGACGGAACCTCTCAATTAAAGTTTTTCGGAATCCTTCAAAAGTCTTAGCCTCTCGCAAATTCTCATGGCACATTGCAACTGACTTAGCTTCTCCTGTCAATTTTAGTTTTGCAATGCTTAGCATCTGATCCGTTGATCAATTTCCCAACCTGGCTGCTGTAGCCAAATTATATATATATATAAAACATCTTCACCTGACTTTCCCGAAAATGGCGTAACCAACGCCGCGACAGTAGTATCTACTGTTACTACCCGTGGGAATGACTCTACCTGACCCCCGACCTTTAGATCATCAAGTTGAGCCTGCAGCTGGCTCACCTGATCCACTATATGGTCAACAGATACGCGTGAAACAAAAGGAACAAAGACCCAGAGAAAGCAGTGAAGAAGAATTCAAACTTGATACTCCATCATTTTGCTGCCGTAGACCGCTGCTGGTCGCCCTCTCCTTGATTCTCTAAACTTGCACCTTCCGGCACCTGTAGTCAATTTTTTTCCGCCAAAATTCTTCTGACACCAGTGTAACTGGGACGGCGGTAGCGGATTGGATGGGTGTGGGGAAGTGGCAGCTTAAGACTCGTGGTGCCTGGGAAAAATACAATTTATTTCTTTATTAGTTTCTTGTGGTTGAACGGTTCCTCTACCAGTTGCTCGACCCTGCCTCCAGCGCGGCCCGCGTGATGACGTCGGAGCAGTGGCGGCCTGCCAGAGCCGTCCCTCTGAAGGTCCTCACTTCGACGCCCGCTGTCGGTGGCGTGCTGCCCTGTTGGGTCGCGACGGCGACATCCGGCGTAGAGACGTTCCGGTGAATGCATTCTGCGTCCCCCCGAATGTCCACTGCCCAGTACAGTGCCTATAAGTACAGCTTTTCTGCTTAGGTGTTCTCCAAGTTTCTGTATACCGTCGGTCAATGGTGTCAGGGCGACGACCGCGACCGCGTCGTCCCAGTTCCCGGGTTACTGTCATCAGCAGACTTGAATCAACACCTTCTTCTTCTGCCGCCTTCTGCTGCTAGAACATGTAATCGCGAAAACCACAACTTCCATGTTAACTGATAAAATTAACAAATATATCCATGCCTCCACAGATGTATTACTCCACGCATACACCATGTGTTGACATAGTTCTGTAGGTAAAAAAAGAAAAAAAATCGAATATCACTTGTCTCATCATAATCCACACGTAATCGATTGCAGTTATGTCCGGACATTGGTCTGACAGCGGAAGTATCGGTACTTCTTTCGGAGCACCTTGAGTTTCACGCGCAGAGTGTGGACGAGCATTATCCTGTTCAACAACACATCACTTTCTGTTGAAATAATAGTACTTCACAAACACGAAATTTGGACGAGGGTTACGGCTTATCATACGTCTGCCTATAAAGACTGTAACAGATTTGTCTTGCAACAATTGCACTGTATGCTTCCAGGTCTACGTCGCAAGCGCAAACGACCATCACGCGCAGGCATAATCCACTTTCATTACTCAAAAACACAGCCCACCAATCCATCTTCCATCTGACGGCAACAGCCGGACCATGTTCTATCATGCGCAAAAATATCCGAATTACCTAAATTGCGTTCCCCCATTATCTGCATGCGACCCAAATAAACGTACCTCTTTCGCCGTATAGTTATTCGACATTTGAAAATGGATTCACTAGAGAAAATTGCTCTTTATGGCAATCATTCCAGATGTAAGTTAACACCACGATACTGCAAATAACAGGAAGTACTTTATTTAGTTCTTAGCGTTTGCAAACTCCACGTTATTACAACTACTGACATATCAGTAGCATTATGACACTCACTAGAGTCAGATAAAATAAAATCTGTGACATAAAATATTAACTAATACTTAGACAACTTTTAATATTATTGTGAAGAACAGATTTTACTAAAGCACGGAATTCTAAAGTTCTGTACCAATTCGAAGTACTTCTTCTCTCTAAATCTTTTTGTCACAACTGCGAATTTTCATTTGTGTGGCGAAAATGGTAATGTATTAACGGCTGGATGAGCAAACCCTTATTAACTCCATTAAAAGCAACCAACGCTGTATGTAAACTTCCACATTAATTGCGTATCATCAACATAACTAAACAAGAATTTGTCTTACCAATACTCAATCATGACAAAGATCATCGTAGCCGAAAGATGTGTGAAATATCGCAGATTACACCACAAGTATCATTTCGCAAAGCTGAAATTGAATTGTAAGATAAATAAGTAAACTCAGAAGTTGGAAGTCGAATTTCCTCGCCTGCAGTGACATGTAATTTCATTATACCTGACCGGAAATCGAACCCCAAACATACCGATGCCCTTTCTGTGCACGGATAGACGTTAAATCGCAAACGTTAACTCAACTGGAATGAGGATGCTTGTGTGTCTGACTAGAAACAATGGCGCCTGTTAATAGTGCATGAAGAGAAATTAATAATTAGTTTTCATTAGTGGTCCAGTGTGCTCCAATTACGGCTTCAAATGAGATCATGCAATTTTTTGTGATGGACCACGATTCTAAACATTATGTGCTTTTCTTAGAGATCCAGAGGAGCCTGCATTCCCGGAGTAAGGAACTAAATGATCTAGCAATATGATTCCGAGTAAGTCGAATACCACAAAAGAGGAGATACAGATTACAATCCCTGTCCAACAGAATATTTTCAACGTTTCAACTTCAGAGACAATAAGAGGCATATGAACTGAAACGATAATTGATTTATAAAACAAAATAAAGTTTTGTAATGTGAGTAAAGCTTTCTGGCAACAAAGTTATTGATTGTCATGTATTCAGGCTTATATTAGCAACTATGAATCTACTCTGTCTTACTTGACAGCTTTTAGACTTTTATTTAATATGAATTTTTAATTACTGCGTAACTTGACGGTCTTCACTTAGCATTACCTGCGTTAAAGTAAATGTGATCTTGCCGGTTAAAAATATACGTCTAAAGAAGGGAATACAAACCATACAATACATATATTAAAGTAGAATCGGTCGGCGAGACCACTACTGCACACTTGCTTTGTTATGTAAGACACGGTGTTATGTAAGAGGCGCTGAAGACAATGTCCCGCTCAGTGAAGTGATCAACTACAACGACGCTTCTGACACAGAAATTGCACTAGTTAATGTTTTCTGGATGTAAAGACGACTCCATACAACATATCCCGACATATAGAAATTACTAAATTAGCACTATACCAACAATATCCTACGTTGGAGAAATAGTGTGCGAATTTACCAGTTAATTCGAATATTACTGTCAATAACGCTATTATTATTTAGCTCTACATACTCCTGGTGGGGAACATATGTTCTTATGTTACACTATAGTTTACTCCTTCTCCTTCTATTTCATCATGTGTTACTGTATTTTATATTTACCAATTACTAGCTTATGATTACCCGCTTCTCTGGGTTAAAGTGTTACATCAGTAGTTTTATAAATGTAATATTCAAGGGGAATAAAACTGCAGTGAGAGACTTTCTGTTTATTAGTTTTTTTAAATTCTTTTCATTATTACTTTTATTCTGCACGCCATAGAATCAGTAAATGGCTATTGAAGAAGGAAACTACATAAATTTTCCTTGCAAAGAATTCTTATTAAATGAAAACATCTATAGACACGTAGGAACGTCGTTATGTTTTAAATCCAAATGATACCCATAGAAAGAGGCACATTTTCCTACCCATGGAACTGCAAGTCATGCGGGATACAGGTAATAATTTTTTGTGTACTACGTGGGTTACATTTTACCTGCAGTGCAGGCAGTTTAGTGTGCTATCGTTGGCAACGAAATATTCGCTTCAGGAGGATCATTAATTTACTGACCAGAACGGCACCCTACTTATTTCATCACCATCATAATGAATTATGCCCTCATTCTACGTGACTGATTTTTCAAAAAAGCATTGAGCGGCCATTGCCAACATCAGCATACTACGCCGATGCTGTAAGTAAAATTGTACCCATTGTTGTAAGGTATTACACCACAGTTATGACAATGAAAAAACGAAGCATCGGCATCTGTTAGTTATTTGGTGTGCTATGTAACTAACATCCCTTCAGTTTGTCCTTTCCTGTACTATGGCGTTTTCTACGCATTCCTAAACACAATGAACTCATAATCTAATGAGGATAGGCCCACACCGAAATCAGAAAGGAAACTACGTAAATTCGATTTTCCTTGCAAAGAATTATTATGTAAATATATTCAAAGAATACACATGGAGGTAATTTTGGAACTGGCAATCTGTGTAGTTAATGTATGTCTGTGTTTCACTTTGACTCTATCTGGATTTAAGAATTATACAATAACCGTAGTTTCACATGAACGATAAACTTCGTAGGTTTCGGAGTACGTAGCTTTTCCTAAAAGTGTTTGGTACGACTGCATTTAATGCTGCCCGGCCGCTGATCGCTAGGTGGCGTAAAGATAATTCTTGTCATTTCCTGTAAATTGGCTTGCTGTTCCTGCTCAATTGGCAAGTTCTCGATGTGCACATGTCCAGCTAGTAAATTAGTGATCTTCTCATTCCCTATGAATCGGTACACGCGACACCACCTAGCGAGCGCTAGACGGGCCGAATTAAATGCAGTTCAACCATTTACTTATTGCTCTAGAAAAGCTAAAATGAGGATTACAAACACAGATATTAATTACTCACCTAACTGAATGGTATTAATCTGTTAGTAACGCGATACTGTCCGCTAAACCAAAGTAACCTATGACTTACGAACTATCCGTCACAGATATACAATAACGTATGTCTACAGTCTGTGTATTGATGTGAGCTCAAAGATAATATGGAAATGATACTATGTAATATGAAATCGTGACGCTCGACGTATATTTGTTTCTCTAATCCAGTTGTCAGTATTTTTATCCTAAGCACTACAGTTGTCTTTCCAATGCTTATATTGAGTTGTTGTTGTTGTGGTCTTCAGTCCGCAGACTGGTTTGATGCAGCTCTCCACGCTACCCTGTCCTGTGCAAGTCTCTTCATCTGAGAATACGTTCGGCAACATACATCCTTTTGAATCTGCCTACTATATTCATTCCTCGGTCTCCCTCTACGTTTCTTACCCCACACGCTTCCTTCTAATGCGAAGATGACAATTCCTTTATGTCTCAGAATGTGTCCAACCAATCTATCCCTTCTCTTAATCAGAATATGCCAGAAAGTCCTTATTCCCCGATTCGGATAAGCACCTCCTCATTAGTTACGTGATCTACCAATCTAATTTTCATCTTTCGTCTGTAGCACCACATTTCAAAAGCTTCTATCATCTTTTTAGCTGTACTCCTTATCGTCAACGTTTCACTCCCATACAATGCTACATTCCAGACAAATGCTTTCAGAAAGGACTTCCTAACATTTAAATTAATATTCGATGTTAAAGTTTCGCTTCTTTAGAAATGATTTTCTTCCCATAGCCATTCTGCATTTTATATCTTCTATACTTCTTTTATATCTTGCTACCCCAATAACAAAATTCATCTACTATTTTTATTGACTCATTACCTAATTTAATTCCTTCAGCATCGCCTGATTTTCTGACATTGCATTCCATTACCTTCGATGTACTCTTGTTAATGTTCATCTTATATCGTCCTTTCAAGACACTGTCCATCCCATTCAATTGCTCTTCCAGATCTTTTGCCGTCTCTGACAGAATTACTATGTCATCGGCAAACCGCAAAGATATTATTTCTTCTCCCTCACTTTAATGCCCTCTCCAAATTTCTCCTTCCATTCCTTCACTGCCTGCTCAATGTACACATTGAACAACATTGAGTTAAAGCTACAAACCTGTCTTACTCCCTTCCCAACCTCTGCGCCCCTTTCTTACCCTTCGACTCTAATAACCGCTGTCTGCTTTTTGTGTAGGTTGAATATAACTATGCGCTCCCTATATTTTGCCCCTGATACCTTCAGAATTTGGAAGAATGTATTCCAGTTGACATTGTCAAAATCTTCCTCCAAATCGACAAACGCTAAATACGTAGGTTTCCCTTTTCTAAGGTTTGTAGATTTTCCTTTCTTTAGCCCATCTTCTAAGCTAAGTCAGAATGTGAGTATTGCCTCCCGTGTTCCTACATTTCTCCTAAATCCAAACTGATCTTCGAAATGTTCAAATGTTTGTAGAACTTATGGGACTTAACTACGAGGTCATCAGTCCCTAAGCTTACAAACTACTTACGAATTAGCTAAGACTAAGGACGCATAAATATCGATGCCCGAGGGAGGAATTTGAATCCCCGACCGTAGTGGCCGTGCAGACCGTGACTGGAGCGCCTCAGTCCCCGCGGCCACCGCGGCCGGCAACTGATCTTCCCCGAGATTGGAATCCACAAGCTTTTCCATTCGTCTGTAAATAATTCGTGTTAGTATTTTGCACACATGACTTATTAAAATGATATATACATACTGAATACCAGGTGATACAACTTTTTCACGACTGGCCCTCCTAACGTCATCAGCAGTTCAGACGGAACATCATCTACTGCAGGGGCCTTGTTTCAACTCAAGTCCTTCGACTCTGTCAAATTTTTCTCACAGTATCATATCTCCTATCTCATCTTCCTGCACTTCGTCTTCCATTTCTAGAATACTGCCTTCATGTTTACTTTCTTTGTATAGGACCTCTACATATTCCTTCCACAGTTCAGCTTTCTCCTCTATGCTTAGTATTGGTTTTCCGTATGAGTTCTTGAAATTCATACAGCTGTTTTTCTTCTCTCCAAATATCTCTTTTATTTTCATGTAGTCGGTATCTATCTTTCCCCTAATTATGCATTCTCCTACGGTTCTGCATTTGTCCTCTAGTCACTCCTGCTTAGCCAGTCTACACTTCTTGTCAATCTCATTTTTCAGACGATTTTACTCTCTCTTTCCTGTTTCAATTGCTGAATTTTTATATTTTCTCCTCTCATCAATTAATTTCAGTATATCCTGTATTATCCATGGATATTAGGCTTTGTCCTTCTGCCTGTAATGGTCCTCTGCAGCCTTCACTACCCTATCTCTCAGAGCTACCATTCTTCTTCTACTGTATTACTTTCTCCAGTTTCAGCCAAACCTTGCCTAATGCTCCCT
Source organism: Locusta migratoria (assembly GCA_026315105.1). NCBI lineage: Eukaryota > Metazoa > Arthropoda > Insecta > Orthoptera > Acrididae > Locusta > Locusta migratoria. Next base: position 408,822,940 of record CM048749.1, read on the forward strand.
CTGAAACTCTAAACCACCTCTGGTTCCTTCAATTTGTCCAGGTTTCATCTCCTACCTTTTCTACCTTTCTGCAGTCTCTTAAATTTTAATCTACAGTTCATAACCAATAACGTATGGTAGATTCTATATCTGCCCCTGGATATGTCTTACACTTTAGAACCTGGTTTCTAAATCTGTTCCTTCCCATTATAAAGTCAATCTGATACCTTCCAGTGTCTCCTGGTCTCTTCCACGTATACAGCCTTCTTTCATGATGATTAAACAAAGTGTTGGTGATCTTTAATTTGTGCTCTACACAAAATTCTACAAAGCGATCTCCCCTTTGATTCCTTTTTCCCAGTCCATATTCACCTACTACATTTCCTTCCATTCCCTTCCTGCTACCGAGTTCCAGTCCCCCATCACAATCAAGTTTTCGTCTCCCTTAACTTTCTGAATGATTTCTTTTATCTCCTTATACATTTTTTAGATATCCTCATCATCGGCCGTGCTATTTGGCATATAAACTTGCACTACTGTGGTCGGTGTTGGCTTAGTGTCTACCTTTACTACGATAATGCGTTCCCTGTGCTGTTCATTGTAACTTACCCGCATACCTATTTTCTTATTCATTATCAGACCTACTCCTGCGTTACCACCAATTGACTTTGTATTGATAACCCTGAACTCACCTGACCAGAAATCGTGTTCAACCTGCCACCGATCTTCACTAATACCTATCATATCTAACTTTAACCTATCCATATCTCTTTTCAAATTTTCTAGCTTACCTACGCGATTAAGGGTTAGAACATTCCACGCTCCGACTCCGCTTATATTGAGCTCATTGGTGTGTTGCTAATGTAGTTAATGCTCAGTTAATGTGTGTCTGTCTTTCCTAGTGTTTTATCTTTAAGTCTTTTTTATCTTTGAGCATCTTTTGGTCGTCGTATTGCTCCACATTTTACGGATTTTTGTTCGCCACACTCACCCACCGCCACACACCGCGACCAAAACACCATAGTTAACATCGCCAACCTAAATGCTACTCTCATACATAACCGCCATTGGTCTGCAGTGAATAATTTTGCCTACCAAGTGAAATATACGGTCACATGACCCATTTTCCATTTTTATATACACTCCTGGCCATTAAAATTAATACACCTCGAAGATAACATGCTACAGACGCGAAATTTAACAGACAGGAAAAAGATGTTGTGACATGCAAACGATTAGCTTTGCAGAGAATTCGCACAAGGTTGACGCCGGTGGCGACCCCTACAATGTGCTGACAGAGGAAAGTTTCCAACCGATTTCTCATACACAAATAGCAGTTGACCGGCGTTGCCTGATGAAACGTTGTTGTGATGCCTCGTGTAAGGAGGAGAAATGCGTACCATCACGTTACCGACTTGGTATAGGTCGGATTTAGCGGTTTATCATATCGCCACATTGCTGCTCGCGTTGGTCGCGATCCAATGACTGTTAGCAGAATATGGAATCGTTGGCTTCAGGAGGGCAATACGGAACGCCGTACTAGATCACAACGGAATCGTATCACTAGCAGTCGAGATGACAGGCGTATTATCCGCGTGGCTGTAACGGATCGTGCAGCCGCGTCTCGATCCCTGAATCAATAGATAGGGACGTTTGCAAGACAACAACCAACTGCACGAACAGTTCGACGACGTATGCAGCAGCATGGACTATCAGCTCAGAAATAATGGCTGCGGTTACCCTTGACGCTGCATCACAGACAGGAGCGCCTGCGATGGTGTACGCAACGGCGAACCTGGGTACATTAATGGCAGGAGGGCAATACGGAACGCCGTACTAGATCACAACGGACTCGTATCACTAGCAGTCGAGATGACAGGCGTCTTATCCGCGTGGCTGTAACGGATCGTTCAGCCGCGTCTCGATCCCTGAGTCAATAGATAGGGACGTTTGCAAGACAACAAACATCTGCACGAACAGTTCGACGACGTATGCAGCAGCATGGACTATCAGCTCGGAGATAATGGCTGCGGTTACCCTTGACCCTGCATCACAGACAGGAGCGCCTGCGATGGTGTACGCAACGGGGAACCTGGGTACACTAATGGCAGGAGGGCAATACGGAACGCCGTACTAGATCAGAATGGACTCGTATCACTAGCAGTCGAGATGACAGACGTCTTATCCGCGTGGCTGTAACGGATCGTGCAGCCGCGTCTCGATCCCTGAGTCAATAGATAGGGACGTTTGCAAGACAACAACCATCTGCACGAACAGTTCGACGACGTATGCAGCAGCATGGACTATCAGCTCGGAGATAATGGCTGCGGTTACCCTTGACGCTGCATCACAGACAGGAGCGCCTGCGATGGTGTACGCAACGGCGAACCTGGGTACACTAATGGCAGGAGGGCAATACGGAACGCCGTACTAGATCACAACGGACTCGTATCACTAGCAGTCGAGATGACAGGCGTCTTATCCGCGTGGCTGTAACGGATCGTGCAGTCGCGTCTCGATCCCTGAGTCAATAGATAGGGTCGTTTGCAAGACAACAACCATCTGCATGAACAGTTCGACGACGTATGCAGCAGCATGGACTATCAGCTCGGAGATAATGGCTGCGGTTACCCTTGACGCTGCATCACAGACAGGAGCGCCTGCGATGGTGTACGCAACGGCGAACATGGGTACACTAATTGCAAAACGTCATTTTTTTCGAATGAATCCAGGTTCTGTTTACAGCACCTTTTCAAATCACATTTCGTAATGCGGATGCAGACCGTTCAGCGTCTCAAACACTGCGTCAAAGTTACGAGTTGCCTCCCATGGTTCTAAAGCATGCTGTCACTGCTCCCAAAATTGTATCCATCCTTTCTTCCTAACGCCTCATCTTTAAAGTACAATTTCCCTTCCAAAATATTATGCATTTCAATATCACCGGATTAAATGCTTTGAGCACCTCATTACAAATGTTGTTTACATTTATCAAATGTTCAAATGTTTGTGAAGCTTATGGGACTTAACTACGGGGTCATCAGTCCCTAAACTTACAAACTACTTATGAACTACTTACGAACTAGGACGGCACAAATATCCATGCCCGAGGGGGGATTCGAACCTCCGACCGTAGTGGCCGTGCAGACCGTGACTGAAGCGCCTCAGTCCCCTCGGCCACCGCGGCCGGCTTACATTTAACAAACATATATATATTTAACAATACTAAAACCGGTTGGAACTGAAGGTCATTGCTCAGATAGCCATCAAGCGTGGCATCTCACTGTTCAAATATACTGCCGTAGTCGAAATGTAGTTACACAATTAATTTTCTATGTATCACGTATTAAGTCTTTTTCACAAATACATATAATTGTTTACGTATAAATTATCTACTGCAAACTACTATTTTTAGTCGTCCATGAAATGTTTAAGAGGCAGTCTACAACATAAAACGAACGTTATTAAGAATAATATTAAGTATAATAAAGTACATATGTAAATGTAATGCACTTTGCTGGGTTCATGTTTTGTGTTTCTGAGGAGGAATCTATGTTCCGACACAAGAATATTACTACCTCAACGAAAACCAGACTAAGAGAGTAAAACAAAGTTTATTGAAAGAATACTTAAATAACTTCTGCGTCTTTTAAGATAGGTAGCGTTGTGCAATACTGCCAATGTGCTTCCTAAAATTGCTACTCTTAAACACTACGTATCAATAATTGTAAATATAAGTCTTACAATACTATTATTATAGTACTGAAATTTATCAGATATTTATCTGTAAGGGATATTGAAATTGTAATTACGGCGTTAGGTTCTCCCAAGTCTCCTGAATCCATTCGTATAATTATGTTTGCCGTATGATCATTCTCTAATTTTATATGGATTTTTAGAATAATGTGTATGGCTATATTGTATTTCAATTGCCATCTGGGATAGCCGTCCTCGCCAATCGAAGACCGCCGTTTCCTGTGTAAGAGCAGATACTTAAGGGTTTTCCTAACGACCTGTAGTCCATTCACCAGGTCCAAACTGTTAGCCGCCCGGCTGGAGAACCCAACAGCTTGCCAGAACTTGATTTTCACATGGAAACAATCACATTCCCCTTCATCTGTAATGTTAGAAATGTATCGATTATTTAGCTGTATTTTAATTGAAGTATATGTGTGTATATTTTATCTTTGGTGTAGTAATCTTCTCCTTGAATTTGTGAAAAATAATTTTTTTTAAGAAAGTATTTAACATGTTGTAAAAATGTTCAATCAATTATTTTGTTGAATATGTTGTATAAATTATGTCATGTTTTGTGTAGGTTTTTGTTAGGGCAATTTTAGAATTATGTAAATGGTTGAGTAATGTACTTTGTAAATGAAAGGTGGCTGGCGTGAGCTAGAAGTATATGTGTGTATATTTTATCTTTGGTGTAGTAATCTTCTCCTAGAATTTGTGAAATTTTTTAAGAAAGTATTTAGCATGTTGTAAAAATGTTCAATCAATTATTTTGTTAAATATGTTGTATAAATTATGTTATGTTTTGTGTAGGTTTGTGTTAGGGCAATTTTAGAATTATGTAAAAGGTTGAGTAAGGTACTTTGTAAATGAAAGGTGGCTGGCGTGATCTAGAAGTATATGTGTGTATATTTTATCTTTGGTGTAGTAATCTTCTCCTAGAATTTGTGAAATTTTTTTAAGAAAGTATTTAGCATGTTGTAAAAATGTTCAATCAATTATTTTGTTAAATATGTTGCATAAATTATGTCATGTTTTGTGTAGGTTTGTGTTAGGGCAATTTTAGAATTACGTAAAAGGTTGAGTAATGTACTTTGTAAATGAAAGGTGGCTGGCGTGAGCTAGAACGTGGTGATTTGTCTGGAGTATGTTCTGGAAATGGTGTGTGAGCGAGTAGACACAAGAGAAGCGAACAGAATTGAGCAACAAGTTGTAGATTCGCTATCTGAAGTAGTAGCAGCAAAAGCCTACTGTGAGAGGTGAGAAGCAGTGGATTTTGGAGACTGGTATCTGGGTTGAAACTATGTGGCCATCAATTATAGTGGGTGTGTTGACGTCGTAATACAAATTTACCTTCGCCAAGAAGAAGATAATTGACTTCATTGCTACATCAGGCACAGCTAATGCTAAAGTTAATTTGTTGAGCCACCAATTCATCTAATTTGCCACCAACAATACTGCAAGTAAAGTATTTCATTATTGTAGTAAATGCATGAACCAGCAGCGTTGTTTGGAACTTATAATAATAACTTATTAACGCTATTTTTGCCACGTCATATTTCCAAACAAAGTCCTTTTCCTAGTAAGAAACATTGAAATATACCCAAGGAATGTTATTATGGTCTTAAAAATTTGCTAAAAGATTACCATTAATTTATTATGCATTAAGGTTTGAACGTAATATTATTATTTTCAGTGATAAAATGATGAACCATTTCAATATTGTTTATAGAGTTTAAATAAATGACAGTAGAGTATCGTAATTAAAAATAATTAATTTTCTTACTAAATGCAATATCGAAGTGACAGACTGCATTGCTACTTTCCTTCATTGACAAAGTTATATCTTGCATCATATGTTTTAAATTACTGCCAAAGTAGTAGCTATATTTTAAACAAACAATATTCAGAACAATCTTTGGCCCATCAAGCAGTTTCCATAGTATTCTTTAAAACCAAATGATTAAAAATACAGACTGTGTCAATCTAATCTATTTTAAGAAAAGTATATTAATACTCAGGTCAAAATGAAGTCACTTTCGGTATATTGTAGTCCATAAATTAATTTGTTACATTGTTTGCCCAGTATAAAGTAAATGCAACACCTGATAGTACATTTTGGTACCTCACCTGTATTAAATGAAAGTTCTCTTGCTCTATATACAAAATACTTTGTTATATGTAGGAGAAATAAGACATTTGCCTTTGGCTACCTGAAGTTAAATGATAGCATCATTTCCTTACTTCAATTATTGAACAAAAGTATACAGATAGAATCAAGATAATAGGTGTTAAAGTGCTAGTTTTCACTTATCCAGACTTATGAGGATTTGCTATGTATTAATCATATTGCTATTAGTGTCATTGTGCAGTGCAAACACACATATTATCATTTCATTAACATATATACTATTCGGCAATAGTACTGAAAAACAGTTTTCCTTGTTTATTTTGACTTGTAGCTTGGGAAGGAATTCTTTTCAATTGCTCTACGTAGCATTGCACGTAATAAGCGAAATGACACTCACTTCCTACAATTGTTTTGACCCCTGCATGTTGGCCGCGCAAAACGCAAGCACCGTCAAAAATTAGAGGTATTACTTTTTTTCCTTCCAGCCTTGACCAACATTGGCGAAGAATTTTTTATACATGCTGCTAAGGAGTAAGCGTCGTTACCACCGCAGGGCGATGCCACTAATCATACGGCTATTCTTGCTATGTGGAGAGTAGTGACATTATTATTCATCGTCGGGTCTTCTGAAGGCTTTTACAGTTGATGCATTTTTAATTGATAGTTATAAGATATTTTGCCAAATATAACGTAGGTTTAATAAATATTGAATGCGTCAAAAACAAGTATGAAGGACGTGTGTTGCCTGCATGGAGGATTTGCGTATGCGCAAGGGGAGGTGCGCTGTAGCTCCATTGCCTTTGCTTCATGAACATTCGTGTAGCCAGGAGATGGCGTCTCTACAAGCTCCAACGGCAATGTTAAAAGCGGCGTTTCGCCTACCTCCTGTCGCAGGAGCGCCCATATGCTTCCTCCACGAGGTTCAGAAGAGAATTTGAACCTCATCCGCGCATGCGCATTGCAACGCTGCGACCACTACTGCCTATATTAACCCTTTCAGTTCCACTTCATGAAATCAGCTTTGGAAAAATTAAAATTACGTGTTTTCTGTATTAATAAAGTGTAGTAAACATCAAAATATGTTTTGTAATTTTTGGTCGAACTATTGATTTTTTCATGTCACGTATTTCATGCACAACATAGACGTTTGTATATCGGTATTTAATAACTTAGACGTTATTTTTTGATAGATAACAGTGTCTGACCAATAATGCTAGCGTAATATTCGCTACAACACCAAAGATAAGAAGGTTCACTGCTGGAATAAAATAAAAGGAACCACACTCACGCTCACACTCTCAGCCACGTGCAGACGGCAACGCAACACAACCTTCACGATGAACAGATTAATGCTTCAGAAGTGGCTACGCGCCGTACCAAGCATCACAATGTCGTGCTAGAAGCATGTTTGTTCATCAACAAAAAATGCAACTTTAGGGATTGATGCACAAAATACGGTATTAATCAACTTTTAATACGTTGTTGTCCAGTAACAACACAGGGAATGATGGAGTTAAGCGGCCGCCCAACTCGTATACGTGCTGTCTCCGCGACGTAAAATTTTTTTCTTTTTTATACCTTTATTGTAAGTTTAAAGCCAACTGTGTGAAACAGTTGGCAGGCTGGCAACAGATGCGGTGGCTGCTCTTCAGCCACGTGACATACATGTTAAGGCAGAGAGTAAAAAACTATATATAAAAAGAGGAATAAACTTGCGGAATGTAAAAACAATTGACACACTGAGTTTTTGATGGACTAAAACGTACATGGACAAACGGGACAAACATATATCAGAGAACGATAACAAACAAGTAGTAATAAAACACAGATAGTCATTAAAAACAGTTGGCCACGACGACGATTTAAAAGTACATTGCAGAAAACACTAAGGACAGACACGAAGACAGTGGACGGCGCACAGAATAAAAATTAGGGACGGCGATCACGGAGGCACTGATTAAAAACACACGACACTGGATACACTGGCACTGTACACGTTGGTAAAAAGTTGAGAGGATGGAGGGGGGGGGAGGTGGGACAAGAATGGGGGAAGCACGGGGAAGGAGGGGAGAGGGGAGGGAAGAGAGAGAAAGGAGGGGAAAGAGGAGTGACGAGACTCTGGACATGGGAGAGGGGTAGCCAGGCGAGTGGGAAGGAAAAGGGACGGGAGAGAGGGGAGGGGTGCTGATGCTACGGGGAAGGGATCAGAGATGGTAGGAGGGGTAGATATCGGGACGAAGTTCGGTATCCGGTAAGGGAAGGGTGCGGAAATTGTCCTGGGAGAGGATACGGAGCGTATGTAGGTGGAGGCCGGGAGGGATGGTTTGGCGGAGGCGTGGCAGAGGCCCAGGATTGGTGAGGATAGGGTATACTGGAGAGTTAACATTTCTCATGCGATAAAAAAATTTTGAATGTGCATATAAAATGATCTGATAGAAGAACGAAACGAGAAACGATAGTTTAATGACACTTTTTGTTTTATTAATTTATTTACTTTTTTCACGATGAGCTTTTCCGGTGGTACACTGAACCAGTGAACACACAGGACGCGCCGCCACTGATAGTAACACAGCAAGACAAATTCAGTAGTGTAGTACAGCCTGTACTTTGGGTAATGGCGGACTCAGGTATGTGTGTGTACCGATAAAAGATGCCACTGCTAGCGCACAAGAGGCTGAGGTAGTGTACAATGTGAATTTATTATTATTGTTATTAATTCCGTAACGGGCATTATAATTGCAAGCCGTTTTTCACTGTCCTATCAATGAGACCTGGGCTGACGTGCTGTACCGCCGGTGCTGCTGCTGCGAGGTCAGCGCTGATATTACGGCGCGGCACAGACGGACAATAACCTGTTTTCGGATTTTTTGTACTGGCAGCGGAGCCATGAGCCGCTCTCTATGTTACTCGCTACGTCACGCGTCGGATCAGTCTCGAAGAGGCGCGAAATTAGCGTATTTCCTGTCCCTACGTACGATACTGCATTCCTTTTCCTAAATAAATAATTTCAGTGTCAATCATGAGTTTACTCTGTAGCCGACAATTCTAGATCGGCCATTCTGTACATCTGGTGTGCAGAAGTACGATACAACCTGCAATATTTTAGCCTCTGCATGGCTACTAAACGATTAGCAAAGTAGCACATCTGCACAGATGCCTTGTTTCGTTATGGGGGGTGATAGTGTTGGACAGCTGTTCGCTATGCCGCCAGCGGCCTCTACATCTGAAGCGCCAGCGTGCGACGAAGCAGCTCTCGTTTCCGTGAGACTGGATTACGTGCCACACATGTGCGCCGGGGGGGGGAGGGTGGCCTTACAAGGAGGTGCACTTGCGCCGCCCTGGCTAGGATGAGAACAGACAGAAAAAGATGGAGAAAAAAAATTTTGTTAGTATTTATCGAAATATATAAAAATGAATGTTTGTCTGTATGTCCTGTATGCGTTCATAAACCATTCATTCGATTGCAATAACACTTTATTGTACTGTTCATCGTATGCCCACGAAGGTTCTTGGCTCAAAAACAAAAAAGCATGACACACAGCTGAGGAGATATAACGTCATAAATAATGACAGGCCACCTCGTGAAATATCCAGAATTATTCGTCATTTATGCACTGGACAGATTTCAACCAAATTCGGCACACATCTTCCTTACAGTGAGGTACCAATGCTGTGATGGTGAGAATGACATACGACACTTGATTCAAGAGATATAAGGTCATGAACAACAGGAGTTACAAGAAACTGCCACATAATACGACGAGAATGTATGAATACAGTTTATGAAAGCAAGACTACTTAGCCACTTAGAACAAACTTTAAAAATAATTTCAAACCTTTATTGAACTATTTCTCGTTGACAACCATATCAAAATTATGATAGGAAAAAAGTTCCTCGCTTACTACTTTTCCCCTGTTCATGGACTAAGACTTCGGCATTTGGTATGACGTACCAATTTATAATTTCTACACTAGAATTTGTAGCCGCAGGAAATTTTACAGACGGTTTACACATATACGTTTGAATGTACCTTCTAAATGGTATCACAGTACGACACGTAGTTCATGAGATGTGTTGTGTTCTTCAGTCCGGAGACTGGTTGATGCAGCTCTCCACAATACCCTATCCTGAGTCAGCCTCTTCATCTCCACATAAGAACGGCAACCTACATCTGTCTGAATCTTACCGTATCCATCTCTTGGTCTTCCTCTGCGGTTTTTACCCCACACACTTCCCTCCAACGCTAAATTCACAATTCCTTGATGTCTAAGAATGTGTCCTACCAATCTATCCCTTCTTTTAGTCAAGGTATGACAGAGATTTCTATTCTCCCCAATTCTGTTCAGTACTTCCTCATTAGTTACGCGATCCACCCACCTAATCTTCAGCCTTCTTCTGTAGCACCATATTTCAAAAGCCTCAATCCTCTTCCTATCCGCATTGTTTATCGTCCATGTCTCACTTCCATACAAGGCAACACTCCATACAAATGCCTTCAGAAAGGACTTCCTTAGGCTTAAATCAATATTCGTTGTTAACAAATTTATCTTTTTCAAGAACGCTTTTCTGCCCATTGTCATTCTGCATTTTATATCTTCTGTACTGCGACCATCATTTGTTATTTTACTGGCCAAGTAACAAAACTCATCTACCTCCTTTATTGCTTCGTTACCCAATCTAATTCCTTCAGCATCACCTGATTTTCTTAGACTGCACTCCATTACCCTAGTTTTGCTCTTGTTAATCTTCATCTTATATGCACCTTTCAGCACACTGTCCATTCCGTATAACTGCTCTTCCAGGTCCTTTGCTGTATCTGACAGAATTACTATGTCGTCGGCAAAACGCAAAGTTTTTAATTCTTCACACTGAACTTTAATTCCTTCTCCAAATTTCTCCTTGCTTTCCTTTATAGCTTCCTCAATGTACAAATAGAATAACATTGGAGAAAGGCTACAACCCTGTCTTACTCCCTTCCCAACCACTGCATCCCTTTCATGTCCTTCAACTCTGACAACCGCTTTCTGATTTTTGCTTGCTTCAGAATTTGAAAGAATTTATTCCAATCAACATTGTCAAAAGCCTTCTCCAAATCTACAAAAGCTAGAAATGTAGGTTTGCCTTTTCTTATTCTATCTTCTAGGATAAGCCGTAAAGTGAGTATTGCCTCCCGTGTTCCTACATTTCTCCTGAACCCAAACTGATCTTCCCCGAGGTCGGCTTCTACCAGCTTTTCCATCCTTCTGTATATAATTCGTGTTAATATTTTGCTACCATGACTTATTAAACTGACGGTCCTGTAGTTTTCACACCTGTCTGCACCTACTTTCTTTGGAATGGGGATTATAACGTTTTTCTTAAAGTCTGAGGGTACTTCACATGTCTCATACATCTTACACACCAGGTGAAACAATTTTGTCATGGCTGGTTCTTCCAGAGACTTCAGTAGCTCTGAGGGAATATCATCTACTCCAGGGGCCTTGTTTCGACTTAGATCTTTGAGGGCTCTGTCAAATTCTTCTCTCAGTACAGTATCTCCAATTTCATCTTGATCTACTTCCTCTTCCCTTCCTAAACATCGTCTCTAAGTTCATTTCCTTTGTAGAGCCCCTCTATATACTCTTTCCACCTTTCAGCTTTCCCTTCTTTGCTGAGAACTGGTTTCCCATCTGAGTTCTTGATATTCGTAGAGTTGCTTTTCTTGTCCCCAAATGTCTCTTTTATTTTCCTGTAGGCGGTATCTACTTTTCCCCTTCTTATACATTCTTCTACAGATTTGCATTTGGCTTCTAGCCACTCCTGCTTAGCCATTTTGCGCTTCCTGTCGATCTCATTTCTAAGTCGTCTGTACTCCATTTTGCTTGTTTCATTTACTGCATTTTTATATTTTCTCCTTTCATCGATTAAATTTAGTATCTCCTGTGTTATCCAAGGATTCTTTGTAGGTCTTGCCTTTCTACCTATTTTGTCCTCTGCTGCCTTCACTATTTCATCTCCCAATTTTACCCATTCCTCCTCTACTGTTTTATTTTTCCCTGTTTCTGTCAATTGTTACCTAAACCTCCCTATGAAACTCTTAAGAACTTCAGGTTCCTTCAATTTATCCAGGTCCCATCTCCTTATTTTCCTACCTTTTTGTAGTTTCTTCAGTTTCAGCCTACAGTTCATAACCAACAAGTTATGGTCAGAGTCTATATCTGCCTCCTGGTATGTCCTACACTTTAATATTTTACCATTATAAAATATATCTGGTCTCTTCCACGCATACAACCTTCTTTTGTGATTCTTGAACCAGGTGTTTGTTATAACTAAATTATGTTCTGTGCAAAATTCTACCAGGCGGCTTCCTCTTTCATTCCTTTTGCCCAGACCATATTCACCTACTATCTTCCCTTCCCTTCCTTGTCCTACTATCGAATTCCTGTCTCCCATAACAATTAAATATTCCTCTCCCTTAATTTCTTCGATTTGCTCATCATCGGCAGAGCTAGTTGGCATATAAACCTGTACTACTGTTGTCAGTGTTGGCTTCGTATCTATCTTGACAATGATAATGCGATCACTGTGCTGGTCATAGTAGTTTACCCTAATTCCTATTTTCTTATTCATTATCAATCCTACTCCTGTGATACCCCCAATTGATTTTGTATTTATAATCCTATACTCACCTGACCAGAAATCCTGTTCATCCTGCCACCGAACTTCACTAATCCCCACTATATCTAACCTCAACCTATACATTTCCCATTTTAAATTTTCTAATTTTCCTACTCGATTAAGGGATCTAACATTCCACGCTCCGACCCGTAGAATGCCAGTATTGTCTTTTCTGATGATCACATCCTCCTGAGTAGTCCCCGCCCGGAGATTCGAATGGGGGACTATTTTACCGTCGGAATATTTTACCCGAGAGGATGCCATCATCATATGTTCATACAGTAGAGCTGCATGTCCTCGGGAAAAATAACGGCTGTAGTTTCCCCTTGGTTTCAGCCGTTCGCAGTAACTGTGTGGCAAAGCCACATTAGCTGATGTTACAAGGCCAGCTCAGTCAATCATCCAGACTGTTGCCTCTGTAACGATTGAAAAGGCTGCTGCCCCTCTTCAGGAACCACACGTTTGTCTGGCCTCTCCACAGATACCCATCCGCTGTGGTTCCGGCCGGGGTGCGTGCCAGCAGAGGGCACCTGGCGATCAACTCCTGGCTCTGTAGCAGAGGCTCTGAGAACGGAGATCTTACGTGGACTGCAGCTCGATCGCTGACCTCATACTATCAGCTTGCCATGAGCTGTCAAAGGACCACAGAACTGACATAGTCCATCGCTGTGGTGTGCAAGTAGAGCTGCATAACCTGTCACCCAGTAAGTGCACAGTCCATTTGTGCAATACTAGTCTTGTCTGTTGCTAATGTGTGGGCAGAAGAGGCTAACAAGGTAACGGCCCCACATAAAGCAAGACGATACCACGGTAGAAACCTCGATGCAGCTGGAAAGTCACTGTCACTGACGCTCAGGCAAGCTGGTGTTCCATCAATGGCGATAACGAGATGTTCTCCAAATCAGTCATGCGCGAGGTGATGTAACCAAGATGCTGCTGTGCTGGTGCCGGATCTACTATTGGAGACACTCAAGCAGTATAAATATACTTAGAGTGCGGTCAGTAGTGTGCTCCAAGTTATTTTGGAAGAAAGTCCCTCCCCATTCCCCTAGAACTGAATCATGTAAACATGTGTGGCAGTCAAAAGTCGAGTTGATAACTATAATAAATAACAGACCTCTGTGACACACAAAGAAGTGTTGATACAAAGTTGTGGTGGACCTGAAGTTGTTTTTGAACTTCTAATATAATATTGAAAATCGAGACTTAAATGTAGGCATTAGGCAAGCAATGTGTGACAGACTACATGGAGAGTGTGTGAATACTTGTCTTTTTTTGTCTGACATTGTCTATATGTGTTTTTTTGTGACCTATGAATTAATATTACACTGATTTATGTCCCCAACCTGTGGTCTAACCAGCCACACCAACAAACACACCATTTGCACAATTTGTTTTCTTTTAATGATTTCTGAAATGTATTTATGATTTGTGTTGTATAAGAGACCAGTCCACTCTGCCCATGCTCTGTTTTATGCCATAATTTTCTAAGGAAAACATGGTAAATAAAAAAGTGCCTGAAGCTCAAAATTATATGATAAATTTGAGTTCAGTTAATTTTTCCTCACTAAGGAAGGGGTGGTGAAACACGTCCACATAACATGTTCCATTTAATTGACTCCCCATGAAAAAATGTTGACGAGCTTCAGAAACTTTTTTTTTTTTAGTGTAGCAAGACACTCCACTCGCAATATGCGAGATACCAGACATTACATATTGATTTAATTTATCTGTATGTAAAATTCTTTCTATGTTGTACATGAGGCCCCAAATATGTATTAGTGTGTCTTGGCACTGGCTTTCACAGAGTGAATGAAACTTTGTATGTAAGAAAGTTTAGGAAGTGCTAGGCGTGCCTCGTCTGTTTTGTGTCGTCGTTTCTTTCAAACGCTGGGTGTTGAATGTCTCTGGAGGAGAAGTAGGTTTGCCAACTGCTGAGCAGAACCCAGTCTTAGCAAAGATTCCTAATGAAGCTTGCTCTTAACCTCCTTGGCTGGGAGTTGGTCAGGTTACCTGCCTGACGAATGGTGACGCTATGGGCTCCCCTCCACTACCCCTCTCTGGTAACGGTTAAGCAGTGGTGAAGACAGCTATTCATTCTCTTCTTGGTTCCTGGTAGGGTAAGTACCTCTGGGTTTGGTTCTGCTGTTGCCTCGTGTCTCTCCTTTTTGCGAGTTTAATTCTGGGAGTAGCAGCTACACTACATGTAGTAGTGAGATTTTGCTTAATTTCCTACAGGATTGCTAATTTTTATGTCGATTATTGCTGGAATCTGATTCCCAGGCTCTGATGGTGTTTCGTTACCATACTTCTTGTACTTTAAAACTTTTAAATCACTTTTTCGCCTGTTTAAATATGTTCAATGTCTTTTGCATTCTTATCGTAGTTGAATTCTAATTTTTTCTGGGATTCACGGTGCCTATACTGTTCGTACTTTGTCGACAGAACACTTGGACGATATCAGACTAAGCCTTCAGATTTTCCATCATTTAGTGCACATGAGTGGTTAATAATTGTATAGCTAATTTGCTAAGGTGTTTCCTAGTGATTGTAGCGTGATAATTTTCCCCGAAACCCCTCGGGCATGGATATTTGTGCCGTCCTTAGTTGTAAGTAGTTCATAAGTAGTTTGTAAGTTTAGGGACTGATAACCCCGTAGTTAAGTTCCATAGACTCTACAAACATTTGAACATTTTCCCCGAAAATTGTCCATTCTAACTTGTAATCTGTGTACTTGTCGGCCCACGTGTGCGCCGATTAGTGTGTTCCCTGTCGTTTTTATTACCATTTAATAGATCCTTTTCCTCTGTGTAGAAAGAACCGTTGCAGGACATCTATCGTATTTTTAATTTTCATGAAATAGAATTATTTCACTTATCTGAATTTTTGTGACCGAACTCTGTATTGTACTGTAGCAATCTGTAACCTTGCTTATCTAATAGATATCATTCCTCTGACCAGATGGAATGGTTACATGATATATTTCGCGATCTTATTCTCTTCGAAATTGGTTTTGTTAACTTTATGCATATTTTGTGTTCCGCCTTATTACAGTGCTCTATTGATCTAACAACTTTAACCTTCTGTAGTTATCTTCTCCCTGTGCTAAACGAACGCCAGAGCGACCGTTTCTATATATTATTTGATGAAATCCTGACTGAATGAATAGTTATAAGTTCTAGGGAAACTTTAACTTCAGTCTGTAGACCACACTTTGTGGTCATAAACCAAGTGCGTTTGTTTCTGATAGTTTATGATGAGCCTAAGCCACTAGCTTGACGCGTTATGGAACCGAGGTACTATTTAATTGTGTGCGAGTGAACCTTCGACCTGCATTCTCCACATTGCTGGGCTGTCGTCTTGGTGTATTGGTGTCAGGTGCTTGGTAAGTATCTGCATGGCTTGGCGTATGAATCTGAGTGTGAATGTGCTGCTATTCCTCCGTTCCCCCCTATGAAACATGATCGTAATTAACTTGTACTCAACTTTGCAGGTGGGAAATTTTAGGGTCTTGTAATTGTGGATATTTTGAATATTTTGTAAGATGTGTTTTTATTGTATTTAAAAAAAATGTTCTTCCCCCTTGTTGTTTTTTTAATAATAAATTAACGTGTTAAATTATAATCCTTTTGTCCTAATTTAAATTCTCTCCTCATCATTAATGTTAATTAATGTGGGGTAATTTGTTCATGATCTTGTGATTCTGCATCCTTCCGGAGCATTATTTGTGTTCTGTTGCGACATTCATGATTTTTACTTAGATCCATGACTGCGTTTCATTATTTAATTGTGTGCAGTTTCCTCTAAAGATTGCAGTAAAGGTAGACTGTTTGCTTAACTTATAGAATCAGAGTTTTGCTTAAGGGAACTGTACTTTCGCCGCTGTGTGAATATCGCCGTAATGAGATTTTGTGAGCAAGCAGTCAATTGTTAACTTCACAAACACGGCTAGCTAACAGTCACAAGAACAACAGCGGGCGAGTTTCACAATGCAACAGTGAAACTCATCAAAATCAGCGTGCTGAAGCGAGGCAAAACAAGCGCCGCTATCATAGGCGAAATTCAGCCAAGTCGGAGGTACCACACAACACAATATACAACAAAACTGTGAAGATTGTTCTGGTCTGCCGTGCCTGATTTGAGATGGTGTGTGAGTATAGCAAAGTTACATCTAGATTAGATCACGAGGAAACGCGCTAACGGCGACACACGGCTACGTTATATGATCGCACTCCATTGAATTGAAGTGGTTAAAAATCGGATTCATTACAAAAATACACAGTGGACTCTTAAATTGCAATCTGAGAGTAAACTATCTAGGCACTGGTTTTATGAAAAGCAGCGTGAATTAAGGTGACTAGCTGCAAACGCCCAAAGTCGGAGTTCGGACCCACGCGGTTTTGAAAACCGATAAAAATGTATAAATTTAAATTCCGAAAAATAACGAAAATTAACTACAGCATGCAGCCCATAGAAATGTTTAGAATTTCATACGCAACCTATTGAAGGAGGTTGCACAAGGCTCGGAGAGAATTACTGGCAAACACTGAGTGCATACTACAAGTTCGGAGAAGAAACAGCAAAATTACGAATAAGTGGATAGAGAACATCGCGAAGTGTTAGTGGAAATCAGAAGTATACATAGACAGTTACTTGCCTGATGGGCATGGTACAAACAATAGTGGAAGCTGAAGGCTTCTTTTTAAGAACCAACTATGTGGAACACATATCACTCACGGGAGGAAACGATAAGAAAGATTTCACATGCACTATAAAAAAATGAGCATATCGTCTGTTAGAAATCGGGTCCCACAAAGCTAGAAAGAGTTTGTACACCACCACATAATCACAAAGGGTTTGAATATACCAGGCCGTTATCAAAGTGCAACTAGTAACACATACACCGCGTTTATCTGTTGGAAATCACTGGATTGGTAAACTACAACACATTTCCACGCACGATCGAAAGGAATATTCCAAAAAATGAATCTAGATGTAAGGGTCTAAGTGAAACATGCCAGACAACGAATCACTACTATCTCTGCTGACACAAGAGCTGAACCAACCTTACCTCACCACGATCCCAGCACAAAGTGAAGATCGAGTGGCCAGGAGGCGGGAAAGCTACCGTAAATTGGGAAACCAAAGAAAACAGCCGTGGTGGGAAGAGAAGATCGCGAGACTCGCCCTGGGAAGGGCTCGTCGACTGCCTTGTAACCAAAGGGTGTAGAAACATCTTTGGTCACATCAGCAGCAGGGCTTGGTAACGACTAACTATCGACTCTGAGCCAGAGAAAACGACGCAAAGCGAGCTATCATTACCCACATTAAGACAGCCATTAGATACTCCCACGTCCACTTAAAAGTAAAACAATTACACATTCTCACAGTGACTGTGGCGTAGTGAATAAGTCGTACTTATTGTCACATTCGTAACCACAATAATAAATTATAAAAATAATAAAATTCTAACAATATTAACTAACATTTAAGAACCTAAATATTTTAAAACATTAATTGAAAATTTTGATGTAGGCTGATGTAATTATATTACATCAGAGAGAGCAAACGTATCTAAGCTAACAAGTGGTTGCCTTATGGGCATAGACAGCTGGGGTGCGTCACTTAAACACAGCAAATACAAACAACAACAAAAAAACACTTTGTAAAATACTAATTCCTATAAAAACTAAATTAATTGAGGTGCAAATGTGGCTGGTGAGACCACGGAATTGGGACAACATGTATAACGAGCCAAAATTTACACAGAAACAGATAGACAAATCATAAATATAGAACATTCATGACATTGAAAAAAAAAGTGTTGATCGTTTCCTTCTGTGTTGTATCACATGTTAGTAAAATCACCAAATTGTACATAAAGAAACAAGCACACATGACATGGATGAAATGTTTCCACAAGTTCATTATAGTCATATTTTAAAATTGCTGAGGGCGACCACAGTCGCTACAGGAAAAGGGCCTCTTAGCAAATGAATCGTATTTCCCACTCTCAGAGCGTCCACTGTTTTGACTGCTCACACTACTTTCCCACCTGATGCTGTCCTTGACATTATCGTCCCCTCAACACTGGTTTTTAAGTCACAAACACTGTTCTCATCGGTTCGAAACGTAGACTAGGGCCTTCGAAGAGGGAGGGAGATAGTCTTCTAGCAGATACTGGGAGGAACAAAAACCCGCACACGTAAGGCGACACTTTTAACCTTTTGTGTCTCTTCCTCAGCTATTCTACCGCATCCGACGTGAGTCGGAGGGTGTGTTTAGTGCACCTGTCTGCAGGCCTGGCGGCCCTTGTTCCTGTGGCAGGTGGCTCGACGGGTGCTCGGTGGGTGCGAAGTCTGACCACCAGAAGAGGTTAGCAGCAGCGAGTGAGGACCAGCGTGACCGCGTCTTTCGTGTGCACTGACAGCCCGCCGGCTGCGCAGTTTTTGTGTTACTGCTAATCATCCAAACTGGTCGGCTGGGACAGCTGGACTGGTACCTGTTATGGAGGTATGACAGGTCGGCCGCTCGTCTTCCGGCTTCCCACCAAACCCCTGGTAACTCCGATGTCGGTTTCGGTCCGCTCCCGCGCGCGAGGCTGGCGTAAATTACAACTGACGCATGTCTCAATCTTGGCAACAGACACCATCACACCTCTGTCAACACTTTGGTACACATTGTTACCACAAGACACCCGAAACTTACACGGAATTTCATCGAGTCACAATCGTGGAGAGCCCTGGAATTGTTTTTCAAATAAACGTTTAACGGAAGTACAATTGACACCAACATATGTTTAACCATAACATTTTAAAATTAAAACACTTATTAAGATATACAAAAAATAACACATAAATTAGCCAATTGCAAATAGTTCTTCAAATTACATAAAACATTTTAACATTAAAGATAAAATATTCACAGATATAAGAATTCGGTTTCAAATCGAATTGAAGCGCAAAACACAAAAATTAACATATTACTTTGAAATCACACAGAGTTATACATCAATTATCAACTTGGTTATCCTATAACTTAATATAAAATCTAGAACAATATGTTTAATAAATTAAAAATGGTCCACGGGGGAATTCGTCACGTCAGGTCATATTCTGCGTTACTTTTAGGGAGACAAAGCTAGCTTCATCCATGCATCAAGCAGTGCTATGCAAAAACTAGCTACCAAGTCACTAGGCAGCGCTATGCAAACACTAACTACAAAAACTAACTACCTACAGCCTGGGAACAAATTATTCTAACTACCACATGAGGCAGTGAGGGAGGTTTCTTGAGCTCGCCGGTCTGGATCCATACGCTGCAAATTCAAGGATAGTACCTGTAAACAGACTTACACCAATCTCTCACGCTGAGGCGAAAAATACAGTTACACATATTAACTAAAAACAAGATAATACATCTTGGAGGTAGAACAAAAACAAAACACATGATAAAATTTTCAAGCACATAAAATAAACACTACACATCCACACATTTTAAACAATCCTAAGTTAATAAAGTGAGATCTAAGGTATCAGTGACTTGCAATGTAACCTAATCTTACCACAACCATGCTGCAAAATAAAGAATTAGAATTAGTGGTTGCAGGATTCACCGTTCTATCAATGTTAGATACTTATGTGTACTTGTCGTATATGTTAGGTGGAAAATTCCTTGACATTGAGCTTGCCATTCTTCAACTCCTTTAATTTTTATTTATTTCCTCACATATTTTTCTGCTTCTGAATGTGATTCTGGGCTCTTCCTCAGATCATGCTCGGTTCTTTAATCATAAAATTGCCCTACAAAACTTATGTGAAAAATGCAAGTTCATTCTATAAGCCACAGTGTATATTGTCAGTGAAATTTAGATGAACCCCTTCATTCATGCTCTGCCGTGACCGTCTACCGGTCGAATCGCCTGTCTCCTGTTATTCAAACGGACAATCCCTAGACAAAATAATGTAGAACCCATAAACATCAACACCACAGTGCATCA
This sequence comes from Locusta migratoria, assembly GCA_026315105.1. Lineage (NCBI taxonomy): Eukaryota > Metazoa > Arthropoda > Insecta > Orthoptera > Acrididae > Locusta > Locusta migratoria. The sequence continues at coordinate 408,843,439 of CM048749.1, forward strand.
ACGTGCAACTAAAAATCCTATGAATTAAGGCGTTGGCGCCTACCACGGCATCTTATTAACATGCTACCTAATGCGAAAATTGCTGATAAAATAAACTACGGTAAAGGTGTCAACTCGATAAACAAGTTAAGCTACACACACAGTGAAGAAGAGCACACACACTTAAAACGAGAAACTGGGACGCAAATTACATAAACAAGATATACACAATTAAATACTTAACATGGCCTAAACAACTTAGATTATGCACCATCAATCCTCACGATGGGAACGACAGATAAAAACATGGACAAAAAAGAGTCTATGTGAGGTGTGCAGCCTTATCAGTAACAGAGACACTTGGATATGTCACACTAATAATTCTTTAAGTACAAAACAGCGCGTCAACGTAACGTACGTCGAACAGCTGACCAGATGGAACTGGCAAGTTGCTGTTCACCTCGCCAATAGCAGCATGCACCACAAAACACGCAAACAATATAAAGACATGTTATGGCGAAATGAAAACGCACAACAAACACATACATATACAAAGGACACATTAAACAAAATACACTATTAAAACAAACCACATAAAGAACATACTGCAAATACATACAAAATACAGCATAAATTTACAAACACAAATCTTAGAATGTATGAGACTGGCTTGTGCTGGGGCCAGGGCCTTTAGGTTGGTTATGGCGCTGATCAGGGGACCTGATTTCCACGTTTTCTGTTCGCGGGTCACGTGGTTTTCTCTGGCCTTTATCAGGTAGATAGCCTTATTACCAAACCCGAACCTTATTATCATTCCCGCAACTTCACCGTTTGTTTTTTCGCTTATCACGCCAATAACCTTGCTCGTTCCTCCGCTGCGGCTGGTTCTCAGCATTGGAAGAAGGACCGGACTCACTGCTGCTAGTACTTTCCGCCTGGTGGTTGTTCCTAGCGCTATTGTCGCTCCGATTACTTCTCCTAGAAGAGCTTTTGCCGTCTCTTCTATGTCTGTAATCATCGTCAAACTCCAAGTCCTCCAGGTAAGCCTGGAATAACTCAATGTCCGCCTTGCAGCTTCCCACAACGACGGCTTTGCGAACATTTCGTGGGAGATTCTACGCGCAAATTCTATTTAATTCACACAGAGGCTGTGGGTAGTTGAGGAACTTATTTCACAGCATCATTCCTTGAAAGAATTCGCCGAGTCTCCTGCAATTGCTGTTTGGAAAGTGGAGCATCACTAAAATGCTACATTTTACTCTTTCCTGCTGCATCTCCGACCAGTCAGCGGACAGGAAATCCTCCATAATATCGTCATAGTAGCGACAATATCTCAAGAGATGTCGCATCCACGTGGTGGGCTTTGCCACGAGACATCTGCACACATACTCGATTTTGGCCCTTCTCGCCAGTTCGGAGGCAGGGAATAATCGAATTGCTCTAACCACGCACGGGGATGTATCCTGCTTACAGGGTTTCGAAAGACCCGGTACTTTTTACCGTCAAAAAATGGTTATAATCAAATGCCTGCACTGAATCTCGCAGAGGCACTCGACTCGGTTTTCTCTTATGGGAGGACGGGCATGCAGAGGTTCGACTTCCTCCTCCTCGAATGCCGAATCATTTTCGCGGTCGGAACGACAGGGTCGACCTCCATACAAACTGCGGGAGGCGTTTTCTAATAGCGCGGGAGGTGGGGTTGCAACACAGACTTGCTCAAGACGCGCGACGCTAGCTTGGCCGCTACATCGCGACGCCTATGGTTAATTTCCCACTGTTGTTTCTTGAACAGGAGTAAGTCGCGAACTTCCGCCAAGTCATTTACAACTACGGGAACTGCCCTTTCTGCAGCCGTTTCCCCAGTCTGAAGGAGCTGCGCCACCGAGGTGGCCAGCTGTACAACACCCGCGCCTAGTTCATTGGTGCACAATTCGCCCGACCGTCTACCATATCGACTTTCTCCTTAAGAGTGTGTATGTTAGTGTCTACACGGTCGGCGAGGGCAGATATAGCTTCTGCATTCTCTGAAATTTTAATCGTGTTTTCTGAGATACCATGCATTGCTATCACATGCAATTTATGAACTAGCTGCACTATATTGGTGCGCAACCCATCCAGATTATTGTTAATAATCTGAACGGTGTTACATTGCGTCTCCCTGCTCTGTGCAGAAACCTTGACAAGTTCGGCCTGAACTGAAGCATTCTGCGCTTTCATCCCTGTTTTTAATTCCTGGACTGAAGCAATCTGCGCTTCCATCCCTGCTTCTAATTCCTGAACTGAAGCATTCTGCGCTTCCATTATGGAACCTACTTCTGCTTTAATTTCTGCTTTTATTTCCTGAACTTAATCGTTCTGCGCTTTCATCCCTGTTTTTATTTCTATCATGAAATCCACGATGTCACTTACAGTCATATCAGAAACGCACACGGGCCTAGTAACACTGATTGAACTAGTTTGCGAAGTAGTAGAAACCGGCATATTGGTATGCGGTTCGCTTTGTTCGCCCATGCCCTCACTTCCGGTCGCGTCGACGTTTAAATTAGTCGCGTTTTCAACGGGAACGCGGCCGTCTGTATTCGCTACTTTTTCCCTCTCGGTCGAAAGATCTGACCTACACGACTTTTCATGGTCCCCACTTGGTTTAATCGCCTAGAGCGAGTGGAAACGGACAAGACAGAACCATTCTCCATCATCACAAGTAATTTATAACAACAAAAGTAAAAGACACTATAATAACCTAACAAAAAACGTGTAACGAAACCCGAACTAGAATCTTCACACGCAATGTCCTGTGGCTGTTCTCTTTTTACAAAAACGAATAAATAAAATAATTCATTCGACCTGACATGAAAAATACATAGTGCTGAGTACATAAAATGAAACAGTTTAATGCGCACTGCTACTATCACACCTACACCCACAGGGAGGGAAAAAGATTTAAAAAAAATTCCCGCATGCATTTAAAGCAAATATCTGTTTCATTGATCAGATGATCAGTTAGAACAGCGAAAAGCATTATTATACAACAGGGCTCTGGTATGCACAAGAATTCTCGTACGCATGCGAGAATTCTCGTACGCATGCGAGAATTTCATCGTTTGTACGAGATAAGAGGCAAAAGCGAATATTGTACGCAAACATACGAGAATTTTGCCTAAAATCTTAAGTTTATAACAAATATGCGGTATACACATTTGGTAGAGATATAATTCACACGGTGTAACCTATATGTATTTCAGCAATTCAAATCGTAGGAACTGTTACAAAATAGGCAGAATGACGTTTTAACACGTATATAGTGTTTGCATTAAGAAACCCTAAATAGATAAATAGAAAACATTTTTTTTCGCCTGAAAAATTTGCTCTCTTTAATTATAGCGTTGTTTGGGCGAACGATTCAGTTATGCATCATCAGTACAATAATATTAATAATCAGATGCCGTGATTAACCTGTTTCATTTTGTTCTCCAACGATATTCTGCCAGGCATTGTCCTGCACACTACGATTGTAGTAGTCTGAACGATTATGATCGGACAGTTGCGGATACCTTTCTACTTTATCACAGACGTTAAACTCGAAATCGTGTCGCATTTTGAAACTTTGAATGAGAGAAACTGCTGCGCGCCCCCTGTATTCTACGCGCCCGCCTCGCGCCCTTTCACTGCGCCACTGGAGGCGGCGAACGGTCGCGGCGCGGACTACGGAGCGGCGCGTCCCGCCACGCCACCTCTATGTGGACTGAACGGCTACATTTGTTAACGTGGAGGTGGCGCAGGCAGGCGTCCGCGCCGCGCCAGTTCTGTGTGAATTCGGCCTAGAGACACGCTCCGCCTCCTGCTGTACGCCCCGCGGGCGCCGACCCCGCCCAGATGTAGGCTGATGACGCCTCGCTGCCTACTGGCGTCGTGGTGTCTGGCGGCGCCCGCTGTGGGAACCCGCCTCCAGCGCGGCCCGCGTGATGACGTCGGAGGAGTGGCGGCCTGCCAGAGCCACGCCGCTGAAGGTCCTCACTTCGACGCTCGCTGTCGGTGGCGTGCTGCCCTGTTGGGTCGCGGTGGCGACATCCGGCGTAGAGACGTTCCGGTCTATGCATTACGCGTCCCCCGAACCCCGACTGACCAGTACAGCGCCTATATGTACTGCTTTTCTGCTTAGATGTTCTCCGAGGCTCAATGGTCTCAAGGTGACGACCGCGTCGTCCCAGTTCCCGGGTTACTGTCATCAGCAGACTTGTTTCAACTCCTTCTGCTTCTTCCGCTTTCTGCCGCTAGAACGTGTACTCGCGATAACCACAATATCACTTCCTTCTTAACTGGTAAAGTTAACAAATATCTCCATGCCCCTACACTCCTTCCCTATAAGAGAAAGAAATTCGTCCTTGAATTTCACAAAGCATCACCCAACACACCATATTGTTAATTCAAAAACAAACACTTATTCATCAAAAGAGGAAATACAAAGTGCTAAAACTATTCATGACACCTTATTGCACCATTTACCTACAGTATATTCAGTCTGACCCAACTTTTTCAGGTCTTTCTTCCACCATTTCGGTTATAAAATGGAATCTCACTGTGAAACACAGTCCATGAACAAGAGGCAGTGTGTTTATCACAAGTCCTCCTAAACCTTATTAGTTTACTCAGTACCAAGCTTGCTGGATGGGTTTCTTAGGGTTAGAGATGGCAGGAATCGGAGTTGAGTGACTTTTTTCTTAAACACTTAATAGCCTACAACAATCCATCCGTTATACAAAAACACTAGCCGCAGTTGCTGATGACCCGATAATTATTGTTTCCCTCAGTTGTTGCTGGCGATAATTTTGAACATGTTCTAACAATCGTCCCATAGCAATACGACCATGCTGTACGGCAATCATTTGATATAAGGAAGATAGTAGGGTAGAGTCCAACGAATCATTCGACTTTGTAAGATTTTACTGGGGCAAAATTTCCAGCGGTTGATCCGGTACTTAAATCAAACTATGTTTTATTCCTATGGTAACTGTTCCTATTATTGTGGGAGGTAACCTAAAAGTAGGTCCGGAAATCTCACATGCCGTGCCGTTGATAATCAATCCCTGACGATGGAGTTCCAATCTTTGTTTTTCCATTTGCCGTCCTTGTTCATGACACGTGAGAATAATAATCGTAGGATTTGCTACTGAAAAGAGCCAATGCAGTCCTACTTTCCTGAAAAGATCCTGATTCCCTGCTATAACTTCTCTCGGGCATTCCTTGGTTAAATTATTCGAGCAAAAGATTTTGGAACTGTATTCATTAATTTTGTGGATCAAATAGTAATAGGTCCTGTACTGCACTGATTTAGTCCCTACACTGACAGTAACGTGTGAGTGCGTCTATCTGTAGATACCAACAATATGTCCGGCATTTTTAACTGTACCATCTTGCGCATTGCCTCCCAATATATCGGAATCTACAGCCTACACATGTAACTGGAAATTTGATATCAACCTCCAACCTTGTAGCCACCTGTCTGCTTGTTACCGGCCATGCGATAATAGATGGATAGTGCTTTATCTCTGACGGTCGCCAGAAGTACTAGTGCGACGGTCATTTGGCTCTAATCCTCTCCGTCCTCAAATCGTTCTGGCGATAGCAACTCTGGCGACAAGTGCCAACGAGTGGCGTACAGTAATGCCTCTTCTAACTCTGTCGTTTCGATACGGGCATAGGTTATGCTTTCTTGTAGACTCCGCAGCATCTTATCAATTAACAGCTGTCTATCGACCTTTCCCAGATGTTCCTTAATTACGTTCAAATCGCGGTTTGTTGCATTCGCCGATAGTTGAACGTGCGATAGCAACGTGGCAGCGAGAGTTCGGAGTTGCTTATTATTATTAAATACGTCATTTCGAGGCTAGACAACCTTGTCGTATGCAAGTCTAGTGTCTCCTGGTTGTCTCTCACGTCGCTCTGTAAATGCTGTAACGTCTCATTAATCTTCTTAAGGTCCTCAGAATCCGCTGTTCCGGACACTGTGTTCAAAAATCTTTCTCCTACATCGAATCTTCACCTTTTCCGACGCTGAATCATTGCAGATGTTCGTCGTAACTAAGACTGTAAGCGAGTACGTCGGAAAAGGTGACGATTGGATTCAGGAGAACGAATTTTGAAAACAGTGTTCGGACCATTTTCTTACGCTTTGCGAAATCCTTCACTTGTGAAATATTGCCTTTTTGCTGCTTCATGCAGAAATCGAAGAGTGATCTATTTTTTCACCAAATACGACCTCGTATGGAGATAAGCCAATACTTTCGTGCACTTTGGTGTTGTTTGCGCAAATTCAGGCGTTGAGAAGTGTATCCCAATTGTTGTGTTGGGAATTAACATAACAGCTCAACATTTGGCTATTGTTCTATGTACACTCTCTGTTCTGCCGTTCGACTGCGGATGATATGCGCTAGTGCGTAATTTTTTAATGTGCAACAACCGACACAATTGTTTGAATAATTCGACCATAAATGTTGCTCGGTGATCCGAAATTATAGTGTCTGGAACGCCAAATTTCAGTATCCATTCATTACGTAACGCCTGAGCTACAGTCGTCGCTTACTGATAAGGTATTGGAACCATGGCTACGAAACGAGAAAAATGGTCATTTATAGTGAGTATATATCGATTACCTGCAGAGGTTTGAATTAGTGGTCCAAAAACGCCAATTCCTATCATGGCCCAAGCTTTAACTGCTTCTGGAAGTCTCTGCAGTTCTATTCGTTGACGGCTGAGTTACGCCCTCTGTGCACATAGGATACAATTTTTTACATATTTATCTACGTCCTGTTTCCACGTTTTCCACAAGTAGTTCTGTGCTATTCTGCGCTCAGTTGCTCTTTTCCCCGAGTGACCTGCAAAAAAAAAAAAAAAAAAAATAAATAAATAAATAAAATAAAATAAAAATAAAATAAAAATAAAAATAAAAAAATAAAAAAAAACATGGGCTTGCTTTAGAAGCGTTTCGAAGCGTAGCTGGCACAATTCGCGGTCCGTTACGTGTTGACTTAAAAATAATTACCCAAGCAGAACTGCGGCTGGCTGGCAAACTGCTGCCACTCCGCGTCCGCGTGTTGTGCATTCCTCCAGTCTTCTTCATCAATTCCTGCACATTCCATGCTTCGGATTTTCCTTCTTACTCCGTCTGCGTTTGCATGTGAGGTACCTGGGCCATGAATTACTTCAAAATCGTACTCAAGAAAACTTAGACACCATCTTGCAAGACGCGAGGATGGGTCCTTCAAATTTAGTAGCCAACAGAGCGCTGAGTGGTCTGTCACTACTTTTAACTTTCTACGGTATAAGTAACATCTAAAATTTGTTATTCAAAAAACTAAAGCCAACATCTCACGCTCTGAGGTTGAATAGTTCCTTTCGGCGTTATTGAGCTGCCTGGATGCGTAAGCTACAGGATGTTCCCGACCATTCATTTCCTGACTTAGAACCACACCTAATGCATAATTGAATGCATCACACGATAGTATAAATTGCTTGTTGAAATCAGCAAAGGAGCAGATGTCAACAACTATTTCATTTTCCGAATGATGAATCGCATTCCGGAGACCAAATAAATTTCGCATCCTTCTTTAACAACAACAAGGGGTGTTGCAATTTATGCTAATTTTGAAATACATTTTCTGTAGAAATTTGCTACTCCTAAATAAGATTGTAACAGCTTTACAGTTGTTGGTCTTGGAAAATCTTTTACAGTTTGTACCAATTTAGGATCCGTTCGAATTCCTTCCTGACTTATGATATGTCCTATATAACGGACCTCCTTCATGGCAAAGTGGCACTAATCCGGACTCATCGTTAACTTTGCGGCAAGCAGTCGGTCAAACACATCACGCAAAAGTGACACATGCTCTTGCAAATTCTTGGAAAAAATAATTATGTCCTCCAAGTACACCATGTACTGTCTACACTTAAGACCCCGTAAAACACTATCTAGCAACCGTTTAAACGCAGACCAAAAGGCATACGTTTATACTGATAATGACCATCTCGTGTAGAAAAAGCTGTCTTCGGCCGATCTTCTGGCGCTACTTCGAGTTGGTGGTACTCTCTTCGTAAATCCAAGATTGTGAAATACTGACACTGACCCAAATTATCCAGGGTTTCCGTAATATTCAGCATTGGGTAGGCGTCTGTCACTGTCTTCTTATTTAGAAATCGATAAACACAGCAAAACCTGCGCAACCAGGGACTGTAACTCTCCTACATAATATCATTTGGCAACTGCTGATCTATTAACTGCTGCCTAACAGACTGCAAACAGTGAGGTACGCGGTATGGCTTTTTATAAACTGGCGCCTCGCTCCCTGTGGGAATTTAATATTGTACTAGCGGTGTTTGAGGTAACGGGCCTGAAGTATTAAATAATTAAATATATTCTTTTAACAAGGCTTCCATGACGACCTTATCCTGTCCCTCCAAACGTGTAACCTTATTCTTTAGTGCTAACCAGTCGACAGATTTTCCCGGCGTTGCTTCCCTTTGTGTAAAATTACCTTCAAAGTCATTTTAAATTAATACTTCTAAATTTGCTACCTGGGTAACCTTCACAAACTGTACCTCCTCGGGCCCAAAATTATCAATGCTAACCGGTACTACCCTCGTACCTTCAATTTCCCGCACGTAGGATATGCTACGTCGTACAAAACACCTGGCTGGACCCAGCCTGTCATTTTCCGATAACGGTTCCAAAACAGATATCGTATTTTCTGGCAAATCAGCGCCTACTTAACACCAGATTAACCTCCCTGACGTTTGCGGTATGTTATCACGCGAGCTCACTTTGAGGGACCTAGTCTGAAGTCTAAGTGGTTTCCCTTGCGCGATGGGCAAACCTTGCTACTGTAATGGTATCTCGGTGGTGGCGCCTAAATGAAACAACGTTCCATCCAGTTTCACCGTACGCCGTTCCAAATCAACTTTAGCGTGATGAGTTATCATGAAGTGTAACCCAAGAATGACAACGTAGTTGCTACCTACCACCGGAAGAACATCAACGTCTACCTGAAAAGTTGTTCCACCCACTCGGAAATCAAGAGTACTTGATCCAAGTGAACTTACGCCCCCCCCCCCCCCACCACCACCAACGCCGCTCAGAGTCCAGCGTGGTGATTGTAATGATTTCTTTCCGAGCATTCCCCTGCTCGCTACCGACACCTGTGAACCAGTGTCCCACAAAAATTTACAAAGTTTTCTCCCCACAAAGCCGGTCAGAAAAAGATCTGCCACTGATTTTGCACAGGTTCTAACGTTTACTGGGAGCGTAGCACAGTAGACACCCCGCTGCCCGCCCCATTTAACGACAGACGACGTGATTAAGCTTGAATAATCCTTCCCTTTCTATTGCCCATTGTTACAAGAGTCACACTGCAAGTGACCTAATTTTTTTCACTGCCTACACTGCACTTCTTTGCATTCCCGTTTCATATGGCCCTTACGGCCACACCTAAAACATGTCACATCGTTAGCGAATACCGTTCTTCGTTCCCGTCACCTCGTCATTGACTCTATTTCTTCTAATGCCAAAGCTAACGTCAGAAGCTCGCTCAATGTCTTTCGGAAGTCCAAACTAACTTTTTTCGACAAATCTGGTTTCATACCCCTCAAAATCGCATCAAAAGCTCTTTCCTCTGCCTCACGTAAATCAACTGAATTTATCCGATCATCATCTGTTAGTTCATAAGTACCCATGTTCTCCTTCATAATCCTATCCGCAAAAGCTTCAATTAATTCACCCTGTCTTTGAAAAATGGTTTTACGCTTATCCCGACAATACTTCTTCGTATTCTTCTGACGGAACCTCTCAATTAAAGTTTTTCGGAATCCTTCAAAAGTCTTAGCCTCTCGCAAATTCTCATGGCACATTGCAACTGACTTAGCTTCTCCTGTCAATTTTAGTTTTGCAATGCTTAGCATCTGATCCGTTGATCAATTTCCCAACCTGGCTGCTGTAGCCAAATTATATATATATAAAACATCTTCACCTGACTTTCCCGAAAATGGCGTAACCAACGCCGCGACAGTAGTATCTACTGTTACTACCCGTGGGAATGACTCTACCTGACCCCCGACCTTTAGATCATCAAGTTGAGCCTGCAGCTGGCTCACCTGATCCACTATATGGTCAACAGATACGCGTGAAACAAAAGGAACAAAGACCCAGAGAAAGCAGTGAAGAAGAATTCAAACTTGATACTCCATCATTTTGCTGCCGTAGACCGCTGCTGGTCGCCCTCTCCTTGATTCTCTAAACTTGCACCTTCCGGCACCTGTAGTCAATTTTTTTCCGCCAAAATTCTTCTGACACCAGTGTAACTGGGACGGCGGTAGCGGATTGGATGGGTGTGGGGAAGTGGCAGCTTAAGACTCGTGGTGCCTGGGAAAAATACAATTTATTTCTTTATTAGTTTCTTGTGGTTGAACGGTTCCTCTACCAGTTGCTCGACCCCGCCTCCAGCGCGGCCCGCGTGATGACGTCGGAGCAGTGGCGGCCTGCCAGAGCCGTCCCTCTGAAGGTCCTCACTTCGACGCCCGCTGTCGGTGGCGTGCTGCCCTGTTGGGTCGCGACGGCGACATCCGGCGTAGAGACGTTCCGGTGAATGCATTCTGCGTCCCCCCGAATGTCCACTGCCCAGTACAGTGCCTATAAGTACAGCTTTTCTGCTTAGGTGTTCTCCAAGTTTCTGTATACCGTCGGTCAATGGTGTCAGGGCGACGACCGCGACCGCGTCGTCCCAGTTCCCGGGTTACTGTCATCAGCAGACTTGAATCAACACCTTCTTCTTCTGCCGCCTTCTGCTGCTAGAACATGTAATCGCGAAAACCACAACTTCCATGTTAACTGATAAAATTAACAAATATATCCATGCCTCCACAGATGTATTACTCCACGCATACACCATGTGTTGACATAGTTCTGTAGGTAAAAAAAGAAAAAAAATCGAATATCACTTGTCTCATCATAATCCACACGTAATCGATTGCAGTTATGTCCGGACATTGGTCTGACAGCGGAAGTATCGGTACTTCTTTCGGAGCACCTTGAGTTTCACGCGCAGAGTGTGGACGAGCATTATCCTGTTCAACAACACATCACTTTCTGTTGAAATAATAGTACTTCACAAACACGAAATTTGGACGAGGGTTACGGCTTATCATACGTCTGCCTATAAAGACTGTAACAGATTTGTCTTGCAACAATTGCACTGTATGCTTCCAGGTCTACGTCGCAAGCCAAACGACCATCACGCGCAGGCATAATCCACTTTCATTACTCAAAAACACAGCCCACCAATCCATCTTCCATCTGACGGCAACAGCCGGACCATGTTCTATCATGCGCAAAAATATCCGAATTACCTAAATTGCGTTCCCCCATTATCTGCATGCGACCCAAATAAACGTACCTCTTTCGCCGTATAGTTATTCGACATTTGAAAATGGATTCACTAGAGAAAATTGCTCTTTATGGCAATCATTCCAGATGTAAGTTAACACCACGATACTGCAAATAACAGGAAGTACTTTATTTAGTTCTTAGCGTTTGCAAACTCCACGTTATTACAACTACTGACATATCAGTAGCATTATGACACTCACTAGAGTCAGATAAAATAAAATCTGTGACATAAAATATTAACTAATACTTAGACAACTTTTAATATTATTGTGAAGAACAGATTTTACTAAAGCACGGAATTCTAAAGTTCTGTACCAATTCGAAGTACTTCTTCTCTCTAAATCTTTTTGTCACAACTGCGAATTTTCATTTGTGTGGCGAAAATGGTAATGTATTAACGGCTGGATGAGCAAACCCTTATTAACTCCATTAAAAGCAACCAACGCTGTATGTAAACTTCCACATTAATTGCGTATCATCAACATAACTAAACAAGAATTTGTCTTACCAATACTCAATCATGACAAAGATCATCGTAGCCGAAAGATGTGTGAAATATCGCAGATTACACCACAAGTATCATTTCGCAAAGCTGAAATTGAATTGTAAGATAAATAAGTAAACTCAGAAGTTGGAAGTCGAATTTCCTCGCCTGCAGTGACATGTAATTTCATTATACCTGACCGGAAATCGAACCCCAAACATACCGATGCCCTTTCTGTGCACGGATAGACGTTAAATCGCAAACGTTAACTCAACTGGAATGAGGATGCTTGTGTGTCTGACTAGAAACAATGGCGCCTGTTAATAGTGCATGAAGAGAAATTAATAATTAGTTTTCATTAGTGGTCCAGTGTGCTCCAATTACGGCTTCAAATGAGATCATGCAATTTTTTGTGATGGACCACGATTCTAAACATTATGTGCTTTTCTTACAGATCCAGAGGAACCTGCATTCCCGGAGTAAGGAACTAAATGATCTAGCAATATGATTCCGAGTAAGTCGAATACCATAAAAGAGGAAATACAGATTACAATCCCTGTCCAACAGAATATTTTCAACGTTTCAACTTCAGAGACAATAAGAGGCATATGAACTGAAACGATAATTGATTTATAAAACAAAATAAAGTTTTGTAATGTGAGTAAAGCTTTCTGGCAACAAAGTTATTGATTGTCATGTATTCAGGCTTATATTAGCAACTATGAATCTACTCTGTCTTACTTGACAGCTTTTAGACTTTTATTTAATATGAATTTTAAATTACTTCGTAACTTGACGGTCTTCACTTAGCATTACCTGCGTTAAAGTAAATGTGATCTTGCCCGTTAAAAATATACGTCTAAAGAAGGGAATACAAACCATACAATACATATATGAAAGTAGAATCGGTCAGCGAGACCACTACTGCACACTTGCTTTGTTATGTAAGACACGGTGTTATGTAAGAGGCGCTGAAGACAATGTCCCGCTCAGTGAAGTGATCAACTACAACGACGCTTCTGACACAGAAATTGCACTAGTTAATGTTTTCTGGATGTAAAGACGACTCCATACAACATATCCCGACATATAGAAATTACTAAATTAGCACTATACCAACAATATCCTACGTTGGAGAAATAGTGTGCGAATTTACCAGTTAATTCGAATATTACTGTCAATAACGCTATTATTATTTAGCTCTACATACTCCTGGTGGGGAACATATGTTCTTATGTTACACTATAGTTTACTCCTTCTCCTTCTATTTCATCATGTGTTACTGTATTTTATATTTACCAATTACTAGCTTATGATTACCCGCTTCTCTGGGTTAAAGTGTTACATCAGTAGTTTTATAAATGTAATATTCAAGGGGAATAAAACTGCAGTGAGAGACTTTCTGTTTATTAGTTTTTTTTAAATTCTTTTCATTATTACTTTTATTCTGCACGCCATAGAATCAGTAAATGGCTATTGAAGAAGGAAACTACATAAATTTTCCTTGCAAAGAATTCTTATTAAATGAAAACATCTATAGACACGTAGGAACGTCGTTATGTTTTAAATCCAAATGATACCCATAGAAAGAGGCACATTTTCCTACCCATGGAACTGCAAGTCATGCGGGATACAGGTAATAATTTTTTGTGTACTACGTGGGTTACATTTTACCTGCAGTGCAGGCAGTTTAGTGTGCTATCGTTGGCAACGAAATATTCGCTTCAGGAGGATCATTAATTTACTGACCAGAACGGCACCCTACTTATTTCATCACCATCATAATGAATTATGCCCTCATTCTACGTGACTGATTTTTCAAAAAAGCATTGAGCGGCCATTGCCAACATCAGCATACTACGCCGATGCTGTAAGTAAAATTGTACCCATTGTTGTAAGGTATTACACCACAGTTATGACAATGAAAAAACGAAGCATCGGCATCTGTTAGTTATTTGGTGTGCTATGTAACTAACATCCCTTCAGTTTGTCCTTTCCTGTACTATGGCGTTTTCTACGCATTCCTAAACACAATGAACTCATAATCTAATGAGGATAGGCCCACACCGAAATCAGAAAGGAAACTACGTAAATTCGATTTTCCTTGCAAAGAATTATTATGTAAATATATTCAAAGAATACACATGGAGGTAATTTTGGAACTGGCAATCTGTGTAGTTAATGTATGTCTGTGTTTCACTTTGACTCTATCTGGATTTAAGAATTATACAATAACCGTAGTTTCACATGAACGATAAACTTCGTAGGTTTCGGAGTACGTAGCTTTTCCTAAAAGTGTTTGGTACGACTGCATTTAATGCTGCCCGGCCGCTGATCGCTAGGTGGCGTAAAGATAATTCTTGTCATTTCCTGTAAATTGGCTTGCTGTTCCTGCTCAATTGGCAAGTTCTCGATGTGCACATGTCCAGCTAGTAAATTAGTGATCTTCTCATTCCCTATGAATCGGTACACGCGACACCACCTAGCGAGCGCTAGACGGGCCGAATTAAATGCAGTTCAACCATTTACTTATTGCTCTAGAAAAGCTAAAATGAGGATTACAAACACAGATATTAATTACTCACCTAACTGAATGGTATTAATCTGTTAGTAACGCGATACTGTCCGCTAAACCAAAGTAACCTATGACTTACGAACTATCCGTCACAGATATACAATAACGTATGTCTACAGTCTGTGTATTGATGTGAGCTCAAAGATAATATGGAAATGATACTATGTAATATGAAATCGTGACGCTCGACGTATATTTGTTTCTCTAATCCAGTTGTCAGTATTTTTATCCTAAGCACTACAGTTGTCTTTCCAATGCTTATATTGAGTTGTTGTTGTTGTGGTCTTCAGTCCGCAGACTGGTTTGATGCAGCTCTCCACGCTACCCTGTCCTGTGCAAGTCTCTTCATCTGAGAATACGTTCGGCAACATACATCCTTTTGAATCTGCCTACTATATTCATTCCTCGGTCTCCCTCTACGTTTCTTACCCCACACGCTTCCTTCTAATGCGAAGATGACAATTCCTTTATGTCTCAGAATGTGTCCAACCAATCTATCCCTTCTCTTAATCAGAATATGCCAGAAAGTCCTTATTCCCCGATTCGGATAAGCACCTCCTCATTAGTTACGTGATCTACCAATCTAATTTTCATCTTTCGTCTGTAGCACCACATTTCAAAAGCTTCTATCATCTTTTTAGCTGTACTCCTTATCGTCAACGTTTCACTCCCATACAATGCTACATTCCAGACAAATGCTTTCAGAAAGGACTTCCTAACATTTAAATTAATATTCGATGTTAAAGTTTCGCTTCTTTAGAAATGATTTTCTTCCCATAGCCATTCTGCATTTTATATCTTCTATACTTCTTTTATATCTTGCTACCCCAATAACAAAATTCATCTACTATTTTTATTGACTCATTACCTAATTTAATTCCTTCAGCATCGCCTGATTTTCTGACATTGCATTCCATTACCTTCGATGTACTCTTGTTAATGTTCATCTTATCTCGTCCTTTCAAGACACTGTCCATCCCATTCAATTGCTCTTCCAGATCTTTTGCCGTCTCTGACAGAATTACTATGTCATCGGCAAACCGCAAAGATATTATTTCTTCTCCCTCACTTTAATGCCCTCTCCAAATTTCTCCTTCCATTCCTTCACTGCCTGCTCAATGTACACATTGAACAACATTGAGTTAAAGCTACAAACCTGTCTTACTCCCTTCCCAACCTCTGCGCCCCTTTCTTACCCTTCGACTCTAATAACCGCTGTCTGCTTTTTGTGTAGGTTGAATATAACTATGCGCTCCCTATATTTTGCCCCTGATACCTTCAGAATTTGGAAGAATGTATTCCAGTTGACATTGTCAAAATCTTCCTCCAAATCGACAAACGCTAAATACGTAGGTTTCCCTTTTCTAAGGTTTGTAGATTTTCCTTTCTTTAGCCCATCTTCTAAGCTAAGTCAGAATGTGAGTATTGCCTCCCGTGTTCCTACATTTCTCCTAAATCCAAACTGATCTTCGAAATGTTCAAATGTTTGTAGAACTTATGGGACTTAACTACGAGGTCATCAGTCCCTAAGCTTACAAACTACTTACGAATTAGCTAAGACTAAGGACGCATAAATATCGATGCCCGAGGGAGGAATTTGAATCCCCGACCGTAGTGGCCGTGCAGACCGTGACTGGAGCGCCTCAGTCCCCGCGGCCACCGCGGCCGGCAACTGATCTTCCCCGAGATTGGAATCCACAAGCTTTTCCATTCGTCTGTAAATAATTCGTGTTAGTATTTTGCACACATGACTTATTAAAATGATATATACATACTGAATACCAGGTGATACAACTTTTTCACGACTGGCCCTCCTAACGTCATCAGCAGTTCAGACGGAACATCATCTACTGCAGGGGCCTTGTTTCAACTCAAGTCCTTCGACTCTGTCAAATTTTTCTCACAGTATCATATCTCCTATCTCATCTTCCTGCACTTCGTCTTCCATTTCTAGAATACTGCCTTCATGTTTACTTTCTTTGTATAGGACCTCTACATATTCCTTCCACAGTTCAGCTTTCTCCTCTATGCTTAGTATTGGTTTTCCGTATGAGTTCTTGAAATTCATACAGCTGTTTTTCTTCTCTCCAAATATCTCTTTTATTTTCATGTAGTCGGTATCTATCTTTCCCCTAATTATGCATTCTCCTACGGTTCTGCATTTGTCCTCTAGTCACTCCTGCTTAGCCAGTCTACACTTCTTGTCAATCTCATTTTTCAGACGATTTTACTCTCTCTTTCCTGTTTCAATTGCTGAATTTTTATATTTTCTCCTCTCATCAATTAATTTCAGTATATCCTGTATTATCCATGGATATTAGGCTTTGTCCTTCTGCCTGTAATGGTCCTCTGCAGCCTTCACTACCCTATCTCTCAGAGCTACCATTCTTCTTCTACTGTATTACTTTCTCCAGTTTCAGCCAAACCTTGCCTAATGCTCCCTCTGAAACTCTAAACCACCTCTGGTTCCTTCAATTTGTCCAGGTTTCATCTCCTACCTTTTCTACCTTTCTGCAGTCTCTTAAATTTTAATCTACAGTTCATAACCAATAACGTATGGTAGATTCTATATCTGCCCCTGGATATGTCTTACACTTTAGAACCTGGTTTCTAAATCTGTTCCTTCCCATTATAAAGTCAATCTGATACCTTCCAGTGTCTCCTGGTCTCTTCCACGTATACAGCCTTCTTTCATGATGATTAAACAAAGTGTTGGTGATCTTTAATTTGTGCTCTACACAAAATTCTACAAAGCGATCTCCCCTTTGATTCCTTTTTCCCAGTCCATATTCACCTACTACATTTCCTTCCATTCCCTTCCTGCTACCGAGTTCCAGTCCCCCATCACAATCAAGTTTTCGTCTCCCTTAACTTTCTGAATGATTTCTTTTATCTCCTTATACATTTTTTAGATATCCTCATCATCGGCCGTGCTATTTGGCATATAAACTTGCACTACTGTGGTCGGTGTTGGCTTAGTGTCTACCTTTACTACGATAATGCGTTCCCTGTGCTGTTCATTGTAACTTACCCGCATACCTATTTTCTTATTCATTATCAGACCTACTCCTGCGTTACCACCAATTGACTTTGTATTGATAACCCTGAACTCACCTGACCAGAAATCGTGTTCAACCTGCCACCGATCTTCACTAATACCTATCATATCTAACTTTAACCTATCCATATCTCTTTTCAAATTTTCTAGCTTACCTACGCGATTAAGGGTTAGAACATTCCACGCTCCGACTCCGCTTATATTGAGCTCATTGGTGTGTTGCTAATGTAGTTAATGCTCAGTTAATGTGTGTCTGTCTTTCCTAGTGTTTTATCTTTAAGTCTTTTTTATCTTTGAGCATCTTTTGGTCGTCGTATTGCTCCACATTTTACGGATTTTTGTTCGCCACACTCACCCACCGCCACACACCGCGACCAAAACACCATAGTTAACATCGCCAACCTAAATGCTACTCTCATACATAACCGCCATTGGTCTGCAGTGAATAATTTTGCCTACCAAGTGAAATATACGGTCACATGACCCATTTTCCATTTTTATATACACTCCTGGCCATTAAAATTAATACACCTCGAAGATAACATGCTACAGACGCGAAATTTAACAGACAGGAAAAAGATGTTGTGACATGCAAACGATTAGCTTTGCAGAGAATTCGCACAAGGTTGACGCCGGTGGCGACCCCTACAATGTGCTGACAGAGGAAAGTTTCCAACCGATTTCTCATACACAAATAGCAGTTGACCGGCGTTGCCTGATGAAACGTTGTTGTGATGCCTCGTGTAAGGAGGAGAAATGCGTACCATCACGTTACCGACTTGGTATAGGTCGGATTTAGCGGTTTATCATATCGCCACATTGCTGCTCGCGTTGGTCGCGATCCAATGACTGTTAGCAGAATATGGAATCGTTGGCTTCAGGAGGGCAATACGGAACGCCGTACTAGATCACAACGGAATCGTATCACTAGCAGTCGAGATGACAGGCGTATTATCCGCGTGGCTGTAACGGATCGTGCAGCCGCGTCTCGATCCCTGAATCAATAGATAGGGACGTTTGCAAGACAACAACCAACTGCACGAACAGTTCGACGACGTATGCAGCAGCATGGACTATCAGCTCAGAAATAATGGCTGCGGTTACCCTTGACGCTGCATCACAGACAGGAGCGCCTGCGATGGTGTACGCAACGGCGAACCTGGGTACATTAATGGCAGGAGGGCAATACGGAACGCCGTACTAGATCACAACGGACTCGTATCACTAGCAGTCGAGATGACAGGCGTCTTATCCGCGTGGCTGTAACGGATCGTTCAGCCGCGTCTCGATCCCTGAGTCAATAGATAGGGACGTTTGCAAGACAACAACCATCTGCACGAACAGTTCGACGACGTATGCAGCAGCATGGACTATCAGCTCGGAGATAATGGCTGCGGTTACCCTTGACCCTGCATCACAGACAGGAGCGCCTGCGATGGTGTACGCAACGGGGAACCTGGGTACACTAATGGCAGGAGGGCAATACGGAACGCCGTACTAGATCAGAATGGACTCGTATCACTAGCAGTCGAGATGACAGACGTCTTATCCGCGTGGCTGTAACGGATCGTGCAGCCGCGTCTCGATCCCTGAGTCAATAGATAGGGACGTTTGCAAGACAACAACCATCTGCACGAACAGTTCGACGACGTATGCAGCAGCATGGACTATCAGCTCGGAGATAATGGCTGCGGTTACCCTTGACGCTGCATCACAGACAGGAGCGCCTGCGATGGTGTACGCAACGGCGAACCTGGGTACACTAATGGCAGGAGGGCAATACGGAACGCCGTACTAGATCACAACGGACTCGTATCACTAGCAGTCGAGATGACAGGCGTCTTATCCGCGTGGCTGTAACGGATCGTGCAGTCGCGTCTCGATCCCTGAGTCAATAGATAGGGTCGTTTGCAAGACAACAACCATCTGCATGAACAGTTCGACGACGTATGCAGCAGCATGGACTATCAGCTCGGAGATAATGGCTGCGGTTACCCTTGACGCTGCATCACAGACAGGAGCGCCTGCGATGGTGTACGCAACGGCGAACATGGGTACACTAATTGCAAAACGTCATTTTTTTCGAATGAATCCAGGTTCTGTTTACAGCACCTTTTCAAATCACATTTCGTAATGCGGATGCAGACCGTTCAGCGTCTCAAACACTGCGTCAAAGTTACGAGTTGCCTCCCATGGTTCTAAAGCATGCTGTCACTGCTCCCAAAATTGTATCCATCCTTTCTTCCTAACGCCTCATCTTTAAAGTACAATTTCCCTTCCAAAATATTATGCATTTCAATATCACCGGATTAAATGCTTTGAGCACCTCATTACAAATGTTGTTTACATTTATCAAATGTTCAAATGTTTGTGAAGCTTATGGGACTTAACTACGGGGTCATCAGTCCCTAAACTTACAAACTACTTATGAACTACTTACGAACTAGGACGGCACAAATATCCATGCCCGAGGGGGGATTCGAACCTCCGACCGTAGTGGCCGTGCAGACCGTGACTGAAGCGCCTCAGTCCCCTCGGCCACCGCGGCCGGCTTACATTTAACAAACATATATATATTTAACAATACTAAAACCGGTTGGAACTGAAGGTCATTGCTCAGATAGCCATCAAGCGTGGCATCTCACTGTTCAAATATACTGCCGTAGTCGAAATGTAGTTACACAATTAATTTTCTATGTATCACGTATTAAGTCTTTTTCACAAATACATATAATTGTTTACGTATAAATTATCTACTGCAAACTACTATTTTTAGTCGTCCATGAAATGTTTAAGAGGCAGTCTACAACATAAAACGAACGTTATTAAGAATAATATTAAGTATAATAAAGTACATATATAAATGTAATGCACTTTGCTGGGTTCATGTTTTGTGTTTCTGAGGAGGAATCTATGTTCCGACACAAGAATATTACTACCTCAACGAAAACCAGACTAAGAGAGTAAAACAAAGTTTATTGAAAGAATACTTAAATAACTTCTGCGTCTTTTAAGATAGGTAGCGTTGTGCAATACTGCCAATGTGCTTCCTAAAATTGCTACTCTTAAACACTACGTATCAATAATTGTAAATATAAGTCTTACAATACTATTATTATAGTACTGAAATTTATCAGATATTTATCTGTAAGGGATATTGAAATTGTAATTACGGCGTTAGGTTCTCCCAAGTCTCCTGAATCCATTCGTATAATTATATTTGCCGTATGATCATTCTCTAATTTTATATGGATTTTTAGAATAATGTGTATGGCTATATTGTATTTCAATTGCCATCTGGGATAGCCGTCCTCGCCAATCGAAGACCGCCGTTTCCTGTGTAAGAGCAGATACTTAAGGGTTTTCCTAACGACCTGTAGTCCATTCACCAGGTCCAAACTGTTAGCCGCCCGGCTGGAGAACCCAACAGCTTGCCAGAACTTGATTTTCACATGGAAACAATCACATTCCCCTTCATCTGTAATGTTAGAAATGTATCGATTATTTAGCTGTATTTTAATTGAAGTATATGTGTGTATATTTTATCTTTGGTGTAGTAATCTTCTCCTTGAATTTGTGAAAAATAATTTTTTTTAAGAAAGTATTTAACATGTTGTAAAAATGTTCAATCAATTATTTTGTTGAATATGTTGTATAAATTATGTCATGTTTTGTGTAGGTTTTTGTTAGGGCAATTTTAGAATTATGTAAATGGTTGAGTAATGTACTTTGTAAATGAAAGGTGGCTGGCGTGAGCTAGAAGTATATGTGTGTATATTTTATCTTTGGTGTAGTAATCTTCTCCTAGAATTTGTGAAATTTTTTTAAGAAAGTATTTAGCATGTTGTAAAAATGTTCAATCAATTATTTTGTTAAATATGTTGTATAAATTATGTTATGTTTTGTGTAGGTTTGTGTTAGGGCAATTTTAGAATTATGTAAAAGGTTGAGTAAGGTACTTTGTAAATGAAAGGTGGCTGGCGTGATCTAGAAGTATATGTGTGTATATTTTATCTTTGGTGTAGTAATCTTCTCCTAGAATTTGTGAAATTTTTTTAAGAAAGTATTTAGCATGTTGTAAAAATGTTCAATCAATTATTTTGTTAAATATGTTGCATAAATTATGTCATGTTTTGTGTAGGTTTGTGTTAGGGCAATTTTAGAATTACGTAAAAGGTTGAGTAATGTACTTTGTAAATGAAAGGTGGCTGGCGTGAGCTAGAACGTGGTGATTTGTCTGGAGTATGTTCTGGAAATGGTGTGTGAGCGAGTAGACACAAGAGAAGCGAACAGAATTGAGCAACAAGTTGTAGATTCGCTATCTGAAGTAGTAGCAGCAAAAGCCTACTGTGAGAGGTGAGAAGCAGTGGATTTTGGAGACTGGTATCTGGGTTGAAACTATGTGGCCATCAATTATAGTGGGTGTGTTGACGTCGTAATACAAATTTACCTTCGCCAAGAAGAAGATAATTGACTTCATTGCTACATCAGGCACAGCTAATGCTAAAGTTAATTTGTTGAGCCACCAATTCATCTAATTTGCCACCAACAATACTGCAAGTAAAGTATTTCATTATTGTAGTAAATGCATGAACCAGCAGCGTTGTTTGGAACTTATAATAATAACTTATTAACGCTATTTTTGCCACGTCATATTTCCAAACAAAGTCCTTTTCCTAGTAAGAAACATTGAAATATACCCAAGGAATGTTATTATGGTCTTAAAAATTTGCTAAAAGATTACCATTAATTTATTATGCATTAAGGTTTGAACGTAATATTATTATTTTCAGTGATAAAATGATGAACCATTTCAATAATGTTTATAGAGTTTAAATAAATGACAGTAGAGTATCGTAATTAAAAATAATTAATTTTCTTACTAAATGCAATATCGAAGTGACAGACTGCATTGCTACTTTCCTTCATTGACTAAGTTATATCTTGCATCATATGTTTTAAATTACTGCCAAAGTAGTAGCTATATTTTAAACAAACAATATTCAGAACAATCTTTGGCCCATCAAGCAGTTTCCATAGTATTCTTTAAAACCAAATGATTAAAAATACAGACTGTGTCAATCTAATCTATTTTAAGAAAAGTATATTAATACTCAGGTCAAAATGAAGTCACTTTCGGTATATTGTAGTCCATAAATTAATTTGTTACATTGTTTGCCCAGTATAAAGTAAATGCAACACCTGATAGTACATTTTGGTACCTCACCTGTATTAAATGAAAGTTCTCTTGCTCTATATACAAAATACTTTGTTATATGTAGGAGAAATAAGACATTTGCCTTTGGCTACCTGAAGTTAAATGATAGCATCATTTCCTTACTTCAATTATTGAACAAAAGTATACAGATAGAATCAAGATAATAGGTGTTAAAGTGCTAGTTTTCACTTATCCAGACTTATGAGGATTTGCTATGTATTAATCATATTGCTATTAGTGTCATTGTGCAGTGCAAACACACATATTATCATTTCATTAACATATATACTATTCGGCAATAGTACTGAAAAACAGTTTTCCTTGTTTATTTTGACTTGTAGCTTGGGAAGGAATTCTTTTCAATTGCTCTACGTAGCATTGCACGTAATAAGCGAAATGACACTCACTTCCTACAATTGTTTTGACCCCTGCATGTTGGCCGCGCAAAACGCAAGCACCGTCAAAAATTAGAGGTATTACTTTTTTTCCTTCCAGCCTTGACCAACATTGGCGAAGAATTTTTTATACATGCTGCTAAGGAGTAAGCGTCGTTACCACCGCAGGGCGATGCCACTAATCATACGGCTATTCTTGCTATGTGGAGAGTAGTGACATTATTATTCATCGTCGGGTCTTCTGAAGGCTTTTACAGTTGATGCATTTTTAATTGATAGTTATAAGATATTTTGCCAAATATAACGTAGGTTTAATAAATATTGAATGCGTCAAAAACAAGTATGAAGGACGTGTGTTGCCTGCATGGAGGATTTGCGTATGCGCAAGGGGAGGTGCGCTGTAGCTCCATTGCCTTTGCTTCATGAACATTCGTGTAGCCAGGAGATGGCGTCTCTACAAGCTCCAACGGCAATGTTAAAAGCGGCGTTTCGCCTACCTCCTGTCGCAGGAGCGCCCATATGCTTCCTCCACGAGGTTCAGAAGAGAATTTGAACCTCATCCGCGCATGCGCATTGCAACGCTGCGACCACTACTGCCTATATTAACCCTTTCAGTTCCACTTCATGAAATCAGCTTTGGAAAAATTAAAATTACGTGTTTTCTGTATTAATAAAGTGTAGTAAACATCAAAATATGTTTTGTAATTTTTGGTCGAACTATTGATTTTTTCATGTCACGTATTTCATGCACAACATAGACGTTTGTATATCGGTATTTAATAACTTAGACGTTATTTTTTGATAGATAACAGTGTCTGACCAATAATGCTAGCGTAATATTCGCTACAACACCAAAGATAAGAAGGTTCACTGCTGGAATAAAATAAAAGGAACCACACTCACGCTCACACTCTCAGCCACGTGCAGACGGCAACGCAACACAACCTTCACGATGAACAGATTAATGCTTCAGAAGTGGCTACGCGCCGTACCAAGCATCACAATGTCGTGCTAGAAGCATGTTTGTTCATCAACAAAAAATGCAACTTTAGGGATTGATGCACAAAATACGGTATTAATCAACTTTTAATACGTTGTTGTCCAGTAACAACACAGGGAATGATGGAGTTAAGCGGCCGCCCAACTCGTATACGTGCTGTCTCCGCGACGTAAAATTTTTTTCTTTTTTATACCTTTATTGTAAGTTTAAAGCCAACTGTGTGAAACAGTTGGCAGGCTGGCAACAGATGCGGTGGCTGCTCTTCAGCCACGTGACATACATGTTAAGGCAGAGAGTAAAAAACTATATATAAAAAGAGGAATAAACTTGCGGAATGTAAAAACAATTGACACACTGAGTTTTTGATGGACTAAAACGTACATGGACAAACGGGACAAACATATATCAGAGAACGATAACAAACAAGTAGTAATAAAACACAGATAGTCATTAAAAACAGTTGGCCACGACGACGATTTAAAAGTACATTGCAGAAAACACTAAGGACAGACACGAAGACAGTGGACGGCGCACAGAATAAAAATTAGGGACGGCGATCACGGAGGCACTGATTAAAAACACACGACACTGGATACACTGGCACTGTACACGTTGGTAAAAAGTTGAGAGGATGGAGGGGGGGGAGGGGGGACAAGAATGGGGGAAGCACGGGGAAGGAGGGGAGAGGGGAGGGAAGAGAGAGAAAGGAGGGGAAAGAGGAGTGACGAGACTCTGGACATGGGAGAGGGGTAGCCAGGCGAGTGGGAAGGAAAAGGGACGGGAGAGAGGGGAGGGGTGCTGATGCTACGGGGAAGGGATCAGAGATGGTAGGAGGGGTAGATATCGGGACGAAGTTCGGTATCCGGTAAGGGAAGGGTGCGGAAATTGTCCTGGGAGAGGATACGGAGCGTATGTAGGTGGAGGCCGGGAGGGATGGTTTGGCGGAGGCGTGGCAGAGGCCCAGGATTGGTGAGGATAGGGTATACTGGAGAGTTAACATTTCTCATGCGATAAAAAAATTTTGAATGTGCATATAAAATGATCTGATAGAAGAACGAAACGAGAAACGATAGTTTAATGACACTTTTTGTTTTATTAATTTATTTACTTTTTTCACGACGAGCTTTTCCGGTGGTACACTGAACCAGTGAACACACAGGACGCGCCGCCACTGATAGTAACACAGCAAGACAAATTCAGTAGTGTAGTACAGCCTGTACTTTGGGTAATGGCGGACTCAGGTATGTGTGTGTACCGATAAAAGATGCCACTGCTAGCGCACAAGAGGCTGAGGTAGTGTACAATGTGAATTTATTATTATTGTTATTAATTCCGTAACGGGCATTATAATTGCAAGCCGTTTTTCACTGTCCTATCAATGAGACCTGGGCTGACGTGCTGTACCGCCGGTGCTGCTGCTGCGAGGTCAGCGCTGATATTACGGCGCGGCACAGACGGACAATAACCTGTTTTCGGATTTTTTGTACTGGCAGCGGAGCCATGAGCCGCTCTCTATGTTACTCGCTACGTCACGCGTCGGATCAGTCTCGAAGAGGCGCGAAATTAGCGTATTTCCTGTCCCTACGTACGATACTGCATTCCTTTTCCTAAATAAATAATTTCAGTGTCAATCATGAGTTTACTCTGTAGCCGACAATTCTAGATCGGCCATTCTGTACATCTGGTGTGCAGAAGTACGATACAACCTGCAATATTTTAGCCTCTGCATGGCTACTAAACGATTAGCAAAGTAGCACATCTGCACAGATGCCTTGTTTCGTTATGGGGGGGTGATAGTGTTGGACAGCTGTTCGCTATGCCGCCAGCGGCCTCTACATCTGAAGCGCCAGCGTGCGACGAAGCAGCTCTCGTTTCCGTGAGACTGGATTACGTGCCACACATGTGCGCCGGGGGGGGAGGGTGGCCTTACAAGGAGGTGCACTTGCGCCGCCCTGGCTAGGATGAGAACAGACAGAAAAAGATGGAGAAAAAAAATTTTGTTAGTATTTATCGAAATATATAAAAATGAATGTTTGTCTGTATGTCCTGTATGCGTTCATAAACCATTCATTCGATTGCAATAACACTTTATTGTACTGTTCATCGTATGCCCACGAAGGTTCTTGGCTCAAAAACAAAAAAGCATGACACACAGCTGAGGAGATATAACGTCATAAATAATGACAGGCCACCTCGTGAAATATCCAGAATTATTCGTCATTTATGCACTGGACAGATTTCAACCAAATTCGGCACACATCTTCCTTACAGTGAGGTACCAATGCTGTGATGGTGAGAATGACATACGACACTTGATTCAAGAGATATAAGGTCATGAACAACAGGAGTTACAAGAAACTGCCACATAATACGACGAGAATGTATGAATACAGTTTATGAAAGCAAGACTACTTAGCCACTTAGAACAAACTTTAAAAATAATTTCAAACCTTTATTGAACTATTTCTCGTTGACAACCATATCAAAATTATGATAGGAAAAAAGTTCCTCGCTTACTACTTTTCCCCTGTTCATGGACTAAGACTTCGGCATTTGGTATGACGTACCAATTTATAATTTCTACACTAGAATTTGTAGCCGCAGGAAATTTTACAGACGGTTTACACATATACGTTTGAATGTACCTTCTAAATGGTATCACAGTACGACACGTAGTTCATGAGATGTGTTGTGTTCTTCAGTCCGGAGACTGGTTGATGCAGCTCTCCACAATACCCTATCCTGAGTCAGCCTCTTCATCTCCACATAAGAACGGCAACCTACATCTGTCTGAATCTTACCGTATCCATCTCTTGGTCTTCCTCTGCGGTTTTTACCCCACACACTTCCCTCCAACGCTAAATTCACAATTCCTTGATGTCTAAGAATGTGTCCTACCAATCTATCCCTTCTTTTAGTCAAGGTATGACAGAGATTTCTATTCTCCCCAATTCTGTTCAGTACTTCCTCATTAGTTACGCGATCCACCCACCTAATCTTCAGCCTTCTTCTGTAGCACCATATTTCAAAAGCCTCAATCCTCTTCCTATCCGCATTGTTTATCGTCCATGTCTCACTTCCATACAAGGCAACACTCCATACAAATGCCTTCAGAAAGGACTTCCTTAGGCTTAAATCAATATTCGTTGTTAACAAATTTATCTTTTTCAAGAACGCTTTTCTGCCCATTGTCATTCTGCATTTTATATCTTCTGTACTGCGACCATCATTTGTTATTTTACTGGCCAAGTAACAAAACTCATCTACCTCCTTTATTGCTTCGTTACCCAATCTAATTCCTTCAGCATCACCTGATTTTCTTAGACTGCACTCCATTACCCTAGTTTTGCTCTTGTTAATCTTCATCTTATATGCACCTTTCAGCACACTGTCCATTCCGTATAACTGCTCTTCCAGGTCCTTTGCTGTATCTGACAGAATTACTATGTCGTCGGCAAAACGCAAAGTTTTTAATTCTTCACACTGAACTTTAATTCCTTCTCCAAATTTCTCCTTGCTTTCCTTTATAGCTTCCTCAATGTACAAATAGAATAACATTGGAGAAAGGCTACAACCCTGTCTTACTCCCTTCCCAACCACTGCATCCCTTTCATGTCCTTCAACTCTGACAACCGCTTTCTGATTTTTGCTTGCTTCAGAATTTGAAAGAATTTATTCCAATCAACATTGTCAAAAGCCTTCTCCAAATCTACAAAAGCTAGAAATGTAGGTTTGCCTTTTCTTATTCTATCTTCTAGGATAAGCCGTAAAGTGAGTATTGCCTCCCGTGTTCCTACATTTCTCCTGAACCCAAACTGATCTTCCCCGAGGTCGGCTTCTACCAGCTTTTCCATCCTTCTGTATATAATTCGTGTTAATATTTTGCTACCATGACTTATTAAACTGACGGTCCTGTAGTTTTCACACCTGTCTGCACCTACTTTCTTTGGAATGGGGATTATAACGTTTTTCTTAAAGTCTGAGGGTACTTCACATGTCTCATACATCTTACACACCAGGTGAAACAATTTTGTCATGGCTGGTTCTTCCAGAGACTTCAGTAGCTCTGAGGGAATATCATCTACTCCAGGGGCCTTGTTTCGACTTAGATCTTTGAGGGCTCTGTCAAATTCTTCTCTCAGTACAGTATCTCCAATTTCATCTTGATCTACTTCCTCTTCCCTTCCTAAACATCGTCTCTAAGTTCATTTCCTTTGTAGAGCCCCTCTATATACTCTTTCCACCTTTCAGCTTTCCCTTCTTTGCTGAGAACTGGTTTCCCATCTGAGTTCTTGATATTCGTAGAGTTGCTTTTCTTGTCCCCAAATGTCTCTTTTATTTTCCTGTAGGCGGTATCTACTTTTCCCCTTCTTATACATTCTTCTACAGATTTGCATTTGGCTTCTAGCCACTCCTGCTTAGCCATTTTGCGCTTCCTGTCGATCTCATTTCTAAGTCGTCTGTACTCCATTTTGCTTGTTTCATTTACTGCATTTTTATATTTTCTCCTTTCATCGATTAAATTTAGTATCTCCTGTGTTATCCAAGGATTCTTTGTAGGTCTTGCCTTTCTACCTATTTTGTCCTCTGCTGCCTTCACTATTTCATCTCCCAATTTTACCCATTCCTCCTCTACTGTTTTATTTTTCCCTGTTTCTGTCAATTGTTACCTAAACCTCCCTATGAAACTCTTAAGAACTTCAGGTTCCTTCAATTTATCCAGGTCCCATCTCCTTATTTTCCTACCTTTTTGTAGTTTCTTCAGTTTCAGCCTACAGTTCATAACCAACAAGTTATGGTCAGAGTCTATATCTGCCTCCTGGTATGTCCTACACTTTAATATTTTACCATTATAAAATATATCTGGTCTCTTCCACGCATACAACCTTCTTTTGTGATTCTTGAACCAGGTGTTTGTTATAACTAAATTATGTTCTGTGCAAAATTCTACCAGGCGGCTTCCTCTTTCATTCCTTTTGCCCAGACCATATTCACCTACTATCTTCCCTTCCCTTCCTTGTCCTACTATCGAATTCCTGTCTCCCATAACAATTAAATATTCCTCTCCCTTAATTTCTTCGATTTGCTCATCATCGGCAGAGCTAGTTGGCATATAAACCTGTACTACTGTTGTCAGTGTTGGCTTCGTATCTATCTTGACAATGATAATGCGATCACTGTGCTGGTCATAGTAGTTTACCCTAATTCCTATTTTCTTATTCATTATCAATCCTACTCCTGTGATACCCCCAATTGATTTTGTATTTATAATCCTATACTCACCTGACCAGAAATCCTGTTCATCCTGCCACCGAACTTCACTAATCCCCACTATATCTAACCTCAACCTATACATTTCCCATTTTAAATTTTCTAATTTTCCTACTCGATTAAGGGATCTAACATTCCACGCTCCGACCCGTAGAATGCCAGTATTGTCTTTTCTGATGATCACATCCTCCTGAGTAGTCCCCGCCCGGAGATTCGAATGGGGGACTATTTTACCGTCGGAATATTTTACCCGAGAGGATGCCATCATCATATGTTCATACAGTAGAGCTGCATGTCCTCGGGAAAAATAACGGCTGTAGTTTCCCCTTGGTTTCAGCCGTTCGCAGTAACTGTGTGGCAAAGCCACATTAGCTGATGTTACAAGGCCAGCTCAGTCAATCATCCAGACTGTTGCCTCTGTAACGATTGAAAAGGCTGCTGCCCCTCTTCAGGAACCACACGTTTGTCTGGCCTCTCCACAGATACCCATCCGCTGTGGTTCCGGCCGGGGTGCGTGCCAGCAGAGGGCACCTGGCGATCAACTCCTGGCTCTGTAGCAGAGGCTCTGAGAACGGAGATCTTACGTGGACTGCAGCTCGATCGCTGACCTCATACTATCAGCTTGCCATGAGCTGTCAAAGGACCACAGAACTGACATAGTCCATCGCTGTGGTGTGCAAGTAGAGCTGCATAACCTGTCACCCAGTAAGTGCACAGTCCATTTGTGCAATACTAGTCTTGTCTGTTGCTAATGTGTGGGCAGAAGAGGCTAACAAGGTAACGGCCCCACATAAAGCAAGACGATACCACGGTAGAAACCTCGATGCAGCTGGAAAGTCACTGTCACTGACGCTCAGGCAAGCTGGTGTTCCATCAATGGCGATAACGAGATGTTCTCCAAATCAGTCATGCGCGAGGTGATGTAACCAAGATGCTGCTGTGCTGGTGCCGGATCTACTATTGGAGACACTCAAGCAGTATAAATATACTTAGAGTGCGGTCAGTAGTGTGCTCCAAGTTATTTTGGAAGAAAGTCCCTCCCCATTCCCCTAGAACTGAATCATGTAAACATGTGTGGCAGTCAAAAGTCGAGTTGATAACTATAATAAATAACAGACCTCTGTGACACACAAAGAAGTGTTGATACAAAGTTGTGGTGGACCTGAAGTTGTTTTTGAACTTCTAATATAATATTGAAAATCGAGACTTAAATGTAGGCATTAGGCAAGCAATGTGTGACAGACTACATGGAGAGTGTGTGAATACTTGTCTTTTTTTGTCTGACATTGTCTATATGTGTTTTTTTGTGACCTATGAATTAATATTACACTGATTTATGTCCCCAACCTGTGGTCTAACCAGCCACACCAACAAACACACCATTTGCACAATTTGTTTTCTTTTAATGATTTCTGAAATGTATTTATGATTTGTGTTGTATAAGAGACCAGTCCACTCTGCCCATGCTCTGTTTTATGCCATAATTTTCTAAGGAAAACATGGTAAATAAAAAAGTGCCTGAAGCTCAAAATTATATGATAAATTTGAGTTCAGTTAATTTTTCCTCACTAAGGAAGGGGTGGTGAAACACGTCCACATAACATGTTCCATTTAATTGACTCCCCATGAAAAAATGTTGACGAGCTTCAGAAACTTTTTTTTTTTTAGTGTAGCAAGACACTCCACTCGCAATATGCGAGATACCAGACATTACATATTGATTTAATTTATCTGTATGTAAAATTCTTTCTATGTTGTACATGAGGCCCCAAATATGTATTAGTGTGTCTTGGCACTGGCTTTCACAGAGTGAATGAAACTTTGTATGTAAGAAAGTTTAGGAAGTGCTAGGCGTGCCTCGTCTGTTTTGTGTCGTCGTTTCTTTCAAACGCTGGGTGTTGAATGTCTCTGGAGGAGAAGTAGGTTTGCCAACTGCTGAGCAGAACCCAGTCTTAGCAAAGATTCCTAATGAAGCTTGCTCTTAACCTCCTTGGCTGGGAGTTGGTCAGGTTACCTGCCTGACGAATGGTGACGCTATGGGCTCCCCTCCACTACCCCTCTCTGGTAACGGTTAAGCAGTGGTGAAGACAGCTATTCATTCTCTTCTTGGTTCCTGGTAGGGTAAGTACCTCTGGGTTTGGTTCTGCTGTTGCCTCGTGTCTCTCCTTTTTGCGAGTTTAATTCTGGGAGTAGCAGCTACACTACATGTAGTAGTGAGATTTTGCTTAATTTCCTACAGGATTGCTAATTTTTATGTCGATTATTGCTGGAATCTGATTCCCAGGCTCTGATGGTGTTTCGTTACCATACTTCTTGTACTTTAAAACTTTTAAATCACTTTTTCGCCTGTTTAAATATGTTCAATGTCTTTTGCATTCTTATCGTAGTTGAATTCTAATTTTTTCTGGGATTCACGGTGCCTATACTGTTCGTACTTTGTCGACAGAACACTTGGACGATATCAGACTAAGCCTTCAGATTTTCCATCATTTAGTGCACATGAGTGGTTAATAATTGTATAGCTAATTTGCTAAGGTGTTTCCTAGTGATTGTAGCGTGATAATTTTCCCCGAAACCCCTCGGGCATGGATATTTGTGCCGTCCTTAGTTGTAAGTAGTTCATAAGTAGTTTGTAAGTTTAGGGACTGATAACCCCGTAGTTAAGTTCCATAGACTCTACAAACATTTGAACATTTTCCCCGAAAATTGTCCATTCTAACTTGTAATCTGTGTACTTGTCGGCCCACGTGTGCGCCGATTAGTGTGTTCCCTGTCGTTTTTATTACCATTTAATAGATCCTTTTCCTCTGTGTAGAAAGAACCGTTGCAGGACATCTATCGTATTTTTAATTTTCATGAAATAGAATTATTTCACTTATCTGAATTTTTGTGACCGAACTCTGTATTGTACTGTAGCAATCTGTAACCTTGCTTATCTAATAGATATCATTCCTCTGACCAGATGGAATGGTTACATGATATATTTCGCGATCTTATTCTCTTCGAAATTGGTTTTGTTAACTTTATGCATATTTTGTGTTCCGCCTTATTACAGTGCTCTATTGATCTAACAACTTTAACCTTCTGTAGTTATCTTCTCCCTGTGCTAAACGAACGCCAGAGCGACCGTTTCTATATATTATTTGATGAAATCCTGACTGAATGAATAGTTATAAGTTCTAGGGAAACTTTAACTTCAGTCTGTAGACCACACTTTGTGGTCATAAACCAAGTGCGTTTGTTTCTGATAGTTTATGATGAGCCTAAGCCACTAGCTTGACGCGTTATGGAACCGAGGTACTATTTAATTGTGTGCGAGTGAACCTTCGACCTGCATTCTCCACATTGCTGGGCTGTCGTCTTGGTGTATTGGTGTCAGGTGCTTGGTAAGTATCTGCATGGCTTGGCGTATGAATCTGAGTGTGAATGTGCTGCTATTCCTCCGTTCCCCCCTATGAAACATGATCGTAATTAACTTGTACTCAACTTTGCAGGTGGGAAATTTTAGGGTCTTGTAATTGTGGATATTTTGAATATTTTGTAAGATGTGTTTTTATTGTATTTAAAAAAAATGTTCTTCCCCCTTGTTGTTTTTTTAATAATAAATTAACGTGTTAAATTATAATCCTTTTGTCCTAATTTAAATTCTCTCCTCATCATTAATGTTAATTAATGTGGGGTAATTTGTTCATGATCTTGTGATTCTGCATCCTTCCGGAGCATTATTTGTGTTCTGTTGCGACATTCATGATTTTTACTTAGATCCATGACTGCGTTTCATTATTTAATTGTGTGCAGTTTCCTCTAAAGATTGCAGTAAAGGTAGACTGTTTGCTTAACTTATAGAATCAGAGTTTTGCTTAAGGGAACTGTACTTTCGCCGCTGTGTGAATATCGCCGTAATGAGATTTTGTGAGCAAGCAGTCAATTGTTAACTTCACAAACACGGCTAGCTAACAGTCACAAGAACAACAGCGGGCGAGTTTCACAATGCAACAGTGAAACTCATCAAAATCAGCGTGCTGAAGCGAGGCAAAACAAGCGCCGCTATCATAGGCGAAATTCAGCCAAGTCGGAGGTACCACACAACACAATATACAACAAAACTGTGAAGATTGTTCTGGTCTGCCGTGCCTGATTTGAGATGGTGTGTGAGTATAGCAAAGTTACATCTAGATTAGATCACGAGGAAACGCGCTAACGGCGACACACGGCTACGTTATATGATCGCACTCCATTGAATTGAAGTGGTTAAAAATCGGATTCATTACAAAAATACACAGTGGACTCTTAAATTGCAATCTGAGAGTAAACTATCTAGGCACTGGTTTTATGAAAAGCAGCGTGAATTAAGGTGACTAGCTGCAAACGCCCAAAGTCGGAGTTCGGACCCACGCGGTTTTGAAAACCGATAAAAATGTATAAATTTAAATTCCGAAAAATAACGAAAATTAACTACAGCATGCAGCCCATAGAAATGTTTAGAATTTCATACGCAACCTATTGAAGGAGGTTGCACAAGGCTCGGAGAGAATTACTGGCAAACACTGAGTGCATACTACAAGTTCGGAGAAGAAACAGCAAAATTACGAATAAGTGGATAGAGAACATCGCGAAGTGTTAGTGGAAATCAGAAGTATACATAGACAGTTACTTGCCTGATGGGCATGGTACAAACAATAGTGGAAGCTGAAGGCTTCTTTTTAAGAACCAACTATGTGGAACACATATCACTCACGGGAGGAAACGATAAGAAAGATTTCACATGCACTATAAAAAAATGAGCATATCGTCTGTTAGAAATCGGGTCCCACAAAGCTAGAAAGAGTTTGTACACCACCACATAATCACAAAGGGTTTGAATATACCAGGCCGTTATCAAAGTGCAACTAGTAACACATACACCGCGTTTATCTGTTGGAAATCACTGGATTGGTAAACTACAACACATTTCCACGCACGATCGAAAGGAATATTCCAAAAAATGAATCTAGATGTAAGGGTCTAAGTGAAACATGCCAGACAACGAATCACTACTATCTCTGCTGACACAAGAGCTGAACCAACCTTACCTCACCACGATCCCAGCACAAAGTGAAGATCGAGTGGCCAGGAGGCGGGAAAGCTACCGTAAATTGGGAAACCAAAGAAAACAGCCGTGGTGGGAAGAGAAGATCGCGAGACTCGCCCTGGGAAGGGCTCGTCGACTGCCTTGTAACCAAAGGGTGTAGAAACATCTTTGGTCACATCAGCAGCAGGGCTTGGTAACGACTAACTATCGACTCTGAGCCAGAGAAAACGACGCAAAGCGAGCTATCATTACCCACATTAAGACAGCCATTAGATACTCCCACGTCCACTTAAAAGTAAAACAATTACACATTCTCACAGTGACTGTGGCGTAGTGAATAAGTCGTACTTATTGTCACATTCGTAACCACAATAATAAATTATAAAAATAATAAAATTCTAACAATATTAACTAACATTTAAGAACCTAAATATTTTAAAACATTAATTGAAAATTTTGATGTAGGCTGATGTAATTATATTACATCAGAGAGAGCAAACGTATCTAAGCTAACAAGTGGTTGCCTTATGGGCATAGACAGCTGGGGTGCGTCACTTAAACACAGCAAATACAAACAACAACAAAAAAAACACTTTGTAAAATACTAATTCCTATAAAAACTAAATTAATTGAGGTGCAAATGTGGCTGGTGAGACCACGGAATTGGGACAACATGTATAACGAGCCAAAATTTACACAGAAACAGATAGACAAATCATAAATATAGAACATTCATGACATTGAAAAAAAAAGTGTTGATCGTTTCCTTCTGTGTTGTATCACATGTTAGTAAAATCACCAAATTGTACATAAAGAAACAAGCACACATGACATGGATGAAATGTTTCCACAAGTTCATTATAGTCATATTTTAAAATTGCTGAGGGCGACCACAGTCGCTACAGGAAAAGGGCCTCTTAGCAAATGAATCGTATTTCCCACTCTCAGAGCGTCCACTGTTTTGACTGCTCACACTACTTTCCCACCTGATGCTGTCCTTGACATTATCGTCCCCTCAACACTGGTTTTTAAGTCACAAACACTGTTCTCATCGGTTCGAAACGTAGACTAGGGCCTTCGAAGAGGGAGGGAGATAGTCTTCTAGCAGATACTGGGAGGAACAAAAACCCGCACACGTAAGGCGACACTTTTAACCTTTTGTGTCTCTTCCTCAGCTATTCTACCGCATCCGACGTGAGTCGGAGGGTGTGTTTAGTGCACCTGTCTGCAGGCCTGGCGGCCCTTGTTCCTGTGGCAGGTGGCTCGACGGGTGCTCGGTGGGTGCGAAGTCTGACCACCAGAAGAGGTTAGCAGCAGCGAGTGAGGACCAGCGTGACCGCGTCTTTCGTGTGCACTGACAGCCCGCCGGCTGCGCAGTTTTTGTGTTACTGCTAATCATCCAAACTGGTCGGCTGGGACAGCTGGACTGGTACCTGTTATGGAGGTATGACAGGTCGGCCGCTCGTCTTCCGGCTTCCCACCAAACCCCTGGTAACTCCGATGTCGGTTTCGGTCCGCTCCCGCGCGCGAGGCTGGCGTAAATTACAACTGACGCATGTCTCAATCTTGGCAACAGACACCATCACACCTCTGTCAACACTTTGGTACACATTGTTACCACAAGACACCCGAAACTTACACGGAATTTCATCGAGTCACAATCGTGGAGAGCCCTGGAATTGTTTTTCAAATAAACGTTTAACGGAAGTACAATTGACACCAACATATGTTTAACCATAACATTTTAAAATTAAAACACTTATTAAGATATACAAAAAATAACACATAAATTAGCCAATTGCAAATAGTTCTTCAAATTACATAAAACATTTTAACATTAAAGATAAAATATTCACAGATATAAGAATTCGGTTTCAAATCGAATTGAAGCGCAAAACACAAAAATTAACATATTACTTTGAAATCACACAGAGTTATACATCAATTATCAACTTGGTTATCCTATAACTTAATATAAAATCTAGAACAATATGTTTAATAAATTAAAAATGGTCCACGGGGGAATTCGTCACGTCAGGTCATATTCTGCGTTACTTTTAGGGAGACAAAGCTAGCTTCATCCATGCATCAAGCAGTGCTATGCAAAAACTAGCTACCAAGTCACTAGGCAGCGCTATGCAAACACTAACTACAAAAACTAACTACCTACAGCCTGGGAACAAATTATTCTAACTACCACATGAGGCAGTGAGGGAGGTTTCTTGAGCTCGCCGGTCTGGATCCATACGCTGCAAATTCAAGGATAGTACCTGTAAACAGACTTACACCAATCTCTCACGCTGAGGCGAAAAATACAGTTACACATATTAACTAAAAACAAGATAATACATCTTGGAGGTAGAACAAAAACAAAACACATGATAAAATTTTCAAGCACATAAAATAAACACTACACATCCACACATTTTAAACAATCCTAAGTTAATAAAGTGAGATCTAAGGTATCAGTGACTTGCAATGTAACCTAATCTTACCACAACCATGCTGCAAAATAAAGAATTAGAATTAGTGGTTGCAGGATTCACCGTTCTATCAATGTTAGATACTTATGTGTACTTGTCGTATATGTTAGGTGGAAAATTCCTTGACATTGAGCTTGCCATTCTTCAACTCCTTTAATTTTTATTTATTTCCTCACATATTTTTCTGCTTCTGAATGTGATTCTGGGCTCTTCCTCAGATCATGCTCGGTTCTTTAATCATAAAATTGCCCTACAAAACTTATGTGAAAAATGCAAGTTCATTCTATAAGCCACAGTGTATATTGTCAGTGAAATTTAGATGAACCCCTTCATTCATGCTCTGCCGTGACCGTCTACCGGTCGAATCGCCTGTCTCCTGTTATTCAAACGGACAATCCCTAGACAAAATAATGTAGAACCCATAAACATCAACACCACAGTGCATCAACGTGCAACTAAAAATCCTATGAATTAAGGCGTTGGCGCCTACCACGGCATCTTATTAACATGCTACCTAATGCGAAAATTGCTGATAAAATAAACTACGGTAAAGGTGTCAACTCGATAAACAAGTTAAGCTACACACACAGTGAAGAAGAGCACACACACTTAAAACGAGAAACTGGGACGCAAATTACATAAACAAGATATACACAATTAAATACTTAACATGGCCTAAACAACTTAGATTATGCACCATCAATCCTCACGATGGGAACGACAGATAAAAACATGGACAAAAAAGAGTCTATGTGAGGTGTGCAGCCTTATCAGTAACAGAGACACTTGGATATGTCACACTAATAATTCTTTAAGTACAAAACAGCGCGTCAACGTAACGTACGTCGAACAGCTGACCAGATGGAACTGGCAAGTTGCTGTTCACATCGCCAATAGCAGCATGCACCACAAAACACGCAAACAATATAAAGACATGTTATGGCGAAATGAAAACGCACAACAAACACATACATATACAAAGGACACATTAAACAAAATACACTATTAAAACAAACCACATAAAGAACATACTGCAAATACATACAAAATACAGCATAAATTTACAAACACAAATCTTAGAATGTATGAGACTGGCTTGTGCTGGGGCCAGGGCCTTTAGGTTGGTTATGGCGCTGATCAGGGGACCTGATTTCCACGTTTTCTGTTCGCGGGTCACGTGGTTTTCTCTGGCCTTTATCAGGTAGATAGCCTTATTACCAAACCCGAACCTTATTATCATTCCCGCAACTTCACCGTTTGTTTTTTCGCTTATCACGCCAATAACCTTGCTCGTTCCTCCGCTGCGGCTGGTTCTCAGCATTGGAAGAAGGACCGGACTCACTGCTGCTAGTACTTTCCGCCTGGTGGTTGTTCCTAGCGCTATTGTCGCTCCGATTACTTCTCCTAGAAGAGCTTTTGCCGTCTCTTCTATGTCTGTAATCATCGTCAAACTCCAAGTCCTCCAGGTAAGCCTGGAATAACTCAATGTCCGCCTTGCAGCTTCCCACAACGACGGCTTTGCGAACATTTCGTGGGAGATTCTACGCGCAAATTCTATTTAATTCACACAGAGGCTGTGGGTAGTTGAGGAACTTATTTCACAGCATCATTCCTTGAAAGAATTCGCCGAGTCTCCTGCAATTGCTGTTTGGAAAGTGGAGCATCACTAAAATGCTACATTTTACTCTTTCCTGCTGCATCTCCGACCAGTCAGCGGACAGGAAATCCTCCATAATATCGTCATAGTAGCGACAATATCTCAAGAGATGTCGCATCCACGTGGTGGGCTTTGCCACGAGACATCTGCACACATACTCGATTTTGGCCCTTCTCGCCAGTTCGGAGGCAGGGAATAATCGAATTGCTCTAACCACGCACGGGGATGTATCCTGCTTACAGGGTTTCGAAAGACCCGGTACTTTTTACCGTCAAAAAATGGTTATAATCAAATGCCTGCACTGAATCTCGCAGAGGCACTCGACTCGGTTTTCTCTTATGGGAGGACGGGCATGCAGAGGTTCGACTTCCTCCTCCTCGAATGCCGAATCATTTTCGCGGTCGGAACGACAGGGTCGACCTCCATACAAACTGCGGGAGGCGTTTTCTAATAGCGCGGGAGGTGGGGTTGCAACACAGACTTGCTCAAGACGCGCGACGCTAGCTTGGCCGCTACATCGCGACGCCTATGGTTAATTTCCCACTGTTGTTTCTTGAACAGGAGTAAGTCGCGAACTTCCGCCAAGTCATTTACAACTACGGGAACTGCCCTTTCTGCAGCCGTTTCCCCAGTCTGAAGGAGCTGCGCCACCGAGGTGGCCAGCTGTACAACACCCGCGCCTAGTTCATTGGTGCACAATTCGCCCGACCGTCTACCATATCGACTTTCTCCTTAAGAGTGTGTATGTTAGTGTCTACACGGTCGGCGAGGGCAGATATAGCTTCTGCATTCTCTGAAATTTTAATCGTGTTTTCTGAGATACCATGCATTGCTATCACATGCAATTTATGAACTAGCTGCACTATATTGGTGCGCAACCCATCCAGATTATTGTTAATAATCTGAACGGTGTTACATTGCGTCTCCCTGCTCTGTGCAGAAACCTTGATAAGTTCGGCCTGAACTGAAGCATTCTGCGCTTTCATCCCTGTTTTTAATTCCTGGACTGAAGCAATCTGCGCTTCCATCCCTGCTTCTAATTCCTGAACTGAAGCATTCTGCGCTTCCATTATGGAACCTACTTCTGCTTTAATTTCTGCTTTTATTTCCTGAACTTAATCGTTCTGCGCTTTCATCCCTGTTTTTATTTCTATCATGAAATCCACGATGTCACTTACAGTCATATCAGAAACGCACACGGGCCTAGTAACACTGATTGAACTAGTTTGCGAAGTAGTAGAAACCGGCATATTGGTATGCGGTTCGCTTTGTTCGCCCATGCCCTCACTTCCGGTCGCGTCGACGTTTAAACTAGTCGCGTTTTCAACGGGAACGCGGCCGTCTGTATTCGCTACTTTTTCCCTCTCGGTCGAAAGATCTGACCTACACGACTTTTCATGGTCCCCACTTGGTTTAATCGCCTAGAGCGAGTGGAAACGGACAAGACAGAACCATTCTCCATCATCACAAGTAATTTATAACAACAAAAGTAAAAGACACTATAATAACCTAACAAAAAACGTGTAACGAAACCCGAACTAGAATCTTCACACGCAATGTCCTGTGGCTGTTCTCTTTTTACAAAAACGAATAAATAAAATAATTCATTCGACCTGACATGAAAAATACATAGTGCTGAGTACATAAAATGAAACAGTTTAATGCGCACTGCTACTATCACACCTACACCCACAGGGAGGGAAAAAGATTTAAAAAAAATTCCCGCATGCATTTAAAGCAAATATCTGTTTCATTGATCAGATGATCAGTTAGAACAGCGAAAAGCATTATTATACAACAGGGCTCTGGTATGCACAAGAATTCTCGTACGCATGCGAGAATTCTCGTACGCATGCGAGAATTTCATCGTTTGTACGAGATAAGAGGCAAAAGCGAATATTGTACGCAAACATACGAGAATTTTGCCTAAAATCTTAAGTTTATAACAAATATGCGGTATACACATTTGGTAGAGATATAATTCACACGGTGTAACCTATATGTATTTCAGCAATTCAAATCGTAGGAACTGTTACAAAATAGGCAGAATGACGTTTTAACACGTATATAGTGTTTGCATTAAGAAACCCTAAATAGATAAATAGAAAACATTTTTTTTCGCCTGAAAAATTTGCTCTCTTTAATTATAGCGTTGTTTGGGCGAACGATTCAGTTATGCATCATCAGTACAATAATATTAATAATCAGATGCCGTGATTAACCTGTTTCATTTTGTTCTCCAACGATATTCTGCCAGGCATTGTCCTGCACACTACGATTGTAGTAGTCTGAACGATTATGATCGGACAGTTGCGGATACCTTTCTACTTTATCACAGACGTTAAACTCGAAATCGTGTCGCATTTTGAAACTTTGAATGAGAGAAACTGCTGCGCGCCCCCTGTATTCTACGCGCCCGCCTCGCGCCCTTTCACTGCGCCACTGGAGGCGGCGAACGGTCGCGGCGCGGACTACGGAGCGGCGCGTCCCGCCACGCCACCTCTATGTGGACTGAACGGCTACA
This sequence comes from Locusta migratoria, assembly GCA_026315105.1. NCBI lineage: Eukaryota > Metazoa > Arthropoda > Insecta > Orthoptera > Acrididae > Locusta > Locusta migratoria. The sequence goes on from CM048749.1 coordinate 408,884,585, forward strand.
TTTGTTAACGTGGAGGTGGCGCAGGCAGGCGTCCGCGCCGCGCCAGTTCTGTGTGAATTCGGCCTAGAGACACGCTCCGCCTCCTGCTGTACGCCCCGCGGGCGCCGACCCCGCCCAGATGTAGGCTGATGACGCCTCGCTGCCTACTGGCGTCGTGGTGTCTGGCGGCGCCCGCTGTGGGAACCCGCCTCCAGCGCGGCCCGCGTGATGACGTCGGAGGAGTGGCGGCCTGCCAGAGCCACGCCGCTGAAGGTCCTCACTTCGACGCTCGCTGTCGGTGGCGTGCTGCCCTGTTGGGTCGCGGTGGCGACATCCGGCGTAGAGACGTTCCGGTCTATGCATTACGCGTCCCCCGAACCCCCACTGACCAGTACAGCGCCTATATGTACTGCTTTTCTGCTTAGATGTTCTCCGAGGCTCAATGGTCTCAAGGTGACGACCGCGTCGTCCCAGTTCCCGGGTTACTGTCATCAGCAGACTTGTTTCAACTCCTTCTGCTTCTTCCGCTTTCTGCCGCTAGAACGTGTACTCGCGATAACCACAATATCACTTCCTTCTTAACTGGTAAAGTTAACAAATATCTCCATGCCCCTACACTCCTTCCCTATAAGAGAAAGAAATTCGTCCTTGAATTTCACAAAGCATCACCCAACACACCATATTGTTAATTCAAAAACAAACACTTATTCATCAAAAGAGGAAATACAAAGTGCTAAAACTATTCATGACACCTTATTGCACCATTTACCTACAGTATATTCAGTCTGACCCAACTTTTTCAGGTCTTTCTTCCACCATTTCGGTTATAAAATGGAATCTCACTGTGAAACACAGTCCATGAACAAGAGGCAGTGTGTTTATCACAAGTCCTCCTAAACCTTATTAGTTTACTCAGTACCAAGCTTGCTGGATGGGTTTCTTAGGGTTAGAGATGGCAGGAATCGGAGTTGAGTGACTTTTTTCTTAAACACTTAATAGCCTACAACAATCCATCCGTTATACAAAAACACTAGCCGCAGTTGCTGATGACCCGATAATTATTGTTTCCCTCAGTTGTTGCTGGCGATAATTTTGAACATGTTCTAACAATCGTCCCATAGCAATACGACCATGCTGTACGGCAATCATTTGATATAAGGAAGATAGTAGGGTAGAGTCCAACGAATCATTCGACTTTGTAAGATTTTACTGGGGCAAAATTTCCAGCGGTTGATCCGGTACTTAAATCAAACTATGTTTTATTCCTATGGTAACTGTTCCTATTATTGTGGGAGGTAACCTAAAAGTAGGTCCGGAAATCTCACATGCCGTGCCGTTGATAATCAATCCCTGACGATGGAGTTCCAATCTTTGTTTTTCCATTTGCCGTCCTTGTTCATGACACGTGAGAATAATAATCGTAGGATTTGCTACTGAAAAGAGCCAATGCAGTCCTACTTTCCTGAAAAGATCCTGATTCCCTGCTATAACTTCTCTCGGGCATTCCTTGGTTAAATTATTCGAGCAAAAGATTTTGGAACTGTATTCATTAATTTTGTGGATCAAATAGTAATAGGTCCTGTACTGCACTGATTTAGTCCCTACACTGACAGTAACGTGTGAGTGCGTCTATCTGTAGATACCAACAATATGTCCGGCATTTTTAACTGTACCATCTTGCGCATTGCCTCCCAATATATCGGAATCTACAGCCTACACATGTAACTGGAAATTTGATATCAACCTCCAACCTTGTAGCCACCTGTCTGCTTGTTACCGGCCATGCGATAATAGATGGATAGTGCTTTATCTCTGACGGTCGCCAGAAGTACTAGTGCGACGGTCATTTGGCTCTAATCCTCTCCGTCCTCAAATCGTTCTGGCGATAGCAACTCTGGCGACAAGTGCCAACGAGTGGCGTACAGTAATGCCTCTTCTAACTCTGTCGTTTCGATACGGGCATAGGTTATGCTTTCTTGTAGACTCCGCAGCATCTTATCAATTAACAGCTGTCTATCGACCTTTCCCAGATGTTCCTTAATTACGTTCAAATCGCGGTTTGTTGCATTCGCCGATAGTTGAACGTGCGATAGCAACGTGGCAGCGAGAGTTCGGAGTTGCTTATTATTATTAAATACGTCATTTCGAGGCTAGACAACCTTGTCGTATGCAAGTCTAGTGTCTCCTGGTTGTCTCTCACGTCGCTCTGTAAATGCTGTAACGTCTCATTAATCTTCTTAAGGTCCTCAGAATCCGCTGTTCCGGACACTGTGTTCAAAAATCTTTCTCCTACATCGAATCTTCACCTTTTCCGACGCTGAATCATTGCAGATGTTCGTCGTAACTAAGACTGTAAGCGAGTACGTCGGAAAAGGTGACGATTGGATTCAGGAGAACGAATTTTGAAAACAGTGTTCGGACCATTTTCTTACGCTTTGCGAAATCCTTCACTTGTGAAATATTGCCTTTTTGCTGCTTCATGCAGAAATCGAAGAGTGATCTATTTTTTCACCAAATACGACCTCGTATGGAGATAAGCCAATACTTTCGTGCACTTTGGTGTTGTTTGCGCAAATTCAGGCGTTGAGAAGTGTATCCCAATTGTTGTGTTGGGAATTAACATAACAGCTCAACATTTGGCTATTGTTCTATGTACACTCTCTGTTCTGCCGTTCGACTGCGGATGATATGCGCTAGTGCGTAATTTTTTAATGTGCAACAACCGACACAATTGTTTGAATAATTCGACCATAAATGTTGCTCGGTGATCCGAAATTATAGTGTCTGGAACGCCAAATTTCAGTATCCATTCATTACGTAACGCCTGAGCTACAGTCGTCGCTTACTGATAAGGTATTGGAACCATGGCTACGAAACGAGAAAAATGGTCAATTATAGTGAGTATATATCGATTACCTGCAGAGGTTTGAATTAGTGGTCCAAAAACGCCAATTCCTATCATGGCCCAAGCTTTAACTGCTTCTGGAAGTCTCTGCAGTTCTATTCGTTGACGGCTGAGTTACGCCCTCTGTGCACATAGGATACAATTTTTTACATATTTATCTACGTCCTGTTTCCACGTTTTCCACAAGTAGTTCTGTGCTATTCTGCGCTCAGTTGCTCTTTTCCCCGAGTGACCTGCAAAAAAAAAAAAAAAATAAATAAATAAATAAAATAAAATAAAAATAAAATAAAAATAAAAATAAAAAAATAAAAAAAAACATGGGCTTGCTTTAGAAGCGTTTCGAAGCGTAGCTGGCACAATTCGCGGTCCGTTACGTGTTGACTTAAAAATAATTACCCAAGCAGAACTGCGGCTGGCTGGCAAACTGCTGCCACTCCGCGTCCGCGTGTTGTGCATTCCTCCAGTCTTCTTCATCAATTCCTGCACATTCCATGCTTCGGATTTTCCTTCTTACTCCGTCTGCGTTTGCATGTGAGGTACCTGGGCCATGAATTACTTCAAAATCGTACTCAAGAAAACTTAGACACCATCTTGCAAGACGCGAGGATGGGTCCTTCAAATTTAGTAGCCAACAGAGCGCTGAGTGGTCTGTCACTACTTTTAACTTTCTACGGTATAAGTAACATCTAAAATTTGTTATTCAAAAAACTAAAGCCAACATCTCACGCTCTGAGGTTGAATAGTTCCTTTCGGCGTTATTGAGCTGCCTGGATGCGTAAGCTACAGGATGTTCCCGACCATTCATTTCCTGACTTAGAACCACACCTAATGCATAATTGAATGCATCACACGATAGTATAAATTGCTTGTTGAAATCAGCAAAGGAGCAGATGTCAACAACTATTTCATTTTCCGAATGATGAATCGCATTCCGGAGACCAAATAAATTTCGCATCCTTCTTTAACAACAACAAGGGGTGTTGCAATTTATGCTAATTTTGAAATACATTTTCTGTAGAAATTTGCTACTCCTAAATAAGATTGTAACAGCTTTACAGTTGTTGGTCTTGGAAAATCTTTTACAGTTTGTACCAATTTAGGATCCGTTCGAATTCCTTCCTGACTTATGATATGTCCTATATAACGGACCTCCTTCATGGCAAAGTGGCACTAATCCGGACTCATCGTTAACTTTGCGGCAAGCAGTCGGTCAAACACATCACGCAAAAGTGACACATGCTCTTGCAAATTCTTGGAAAAAATAATTATGTCCTCCAAGTACACCATGTACTGTCTACACTTAAGACCCCGTAAAACACTATCTAGCAACCGTTTAAACGCAGACCAAAAGGCATACGTTTATACTGATAATGACCATCTCGTGTAGAAAAAGCTGTCTTCGGCCGATCTTCTGGCGCTACTTCGAGTTGGTGGTACTCTCTTCGTAAATCCAAGATTGTGAAATACTGACACTGACCCAAATTATCCAGGGTTTCCGTAATATTCAGCATTGGGTAGGCGTCTGTCACTGTCTTCTTATTTAGAAATCGATAAACACAGCAAAACCTGCGCAACCAGGGACTGTAACTCTCCTACATAATATCATTTGGCAACTGCTGATCTATTAACTGCTGCCTAACAGACTGCAAACAGTGAGGTACGCGGTATGGCTTTTTATAAACTGGCGCCTCGCTCCCTGTGGGAATTTAATATTGTACTAGCGGTGTTTGAGGTAACGGGCCTGAAGTATTAAATAATTAAATATATTCTTTTAACAAGGCTTCCATGACGACCTTATCCTGTCCCTCCAAACGTGTAACCTTATTCTTTAGTGCTAACCAGTCGACAGATTTTCCCGGCGTTGCTTCCCTTTGTGTAAAATTACCTTCAAAGTCATTTTAAATTAATACTTCTAAATTTGCTACCTGGGTAACCTTCACAAACTGTACCTCCTCGGGCCCAAAATTATCAATGCTAACCGGTACTACCCTCGTACCTTCAATTTCCCGCACGTAGGATATGCTACGTCGTACAAAACACCTGGCTGGACCCAGCCTGTCATTTTCCGATAACGGTTCCAAAACAGATATCGTATTTTCTGGCAAATCAGCGCCTACTTAACACCAGATTAACCTCCCTGACGTTTGCGGTATGTTATCACGCGAGCTCACTTTGAGGGACCTAGTCTGAAGTCTAAGTGGTTTCCCTTGCGCGATGGGCAAACCTTGCTACTGTAATGGTATCTCGGTGGTGGCGCCTAAATGAAACAACGTTCCATCCAGTTTCACCGTACGCCGTTCCAAATCAACTTTAGCGTGATGAGTTATCATGAAGTGTAACCCAAGAATGACAACGTAGTTGCTACCTACCACCGGAAGAACATCAACGTCTACCTGAAAAGTTGTTCCACCCACTCGGAAATCAAGAGTACTTGATCCAAGTGAACTTACGCCCCCCCCCCCCACCACCACCAACGCCGCTCAGAGTCCAGCGTGGTGATTGTAATGATTTCTTTCCGAGCATTCCCCTGCTCGCTACCGACACCTGTGAACCAGTGTCCCACAAAAATTTACAAAGTTTTCTCCCCACAAAGCCGGTCAGAAAAAGATCTGCCACTGATTTTGCACAGGTTCTAACGTTTACTGGGAGCGTAGCACAGTAGACACCCCGCTGCCCGCCCCATTTAACGACAGACGACGTGATTAAGCTTGAATAATCCTTCCCTTTCTATTGCCCATTGTTACAAGAGTCACACTGCAAGTGACCTAATTTTTTTCACTGCCTACACTGCACTTCTTTGCATTCCCGTTTCATATGGCCCTTACGGCCACACCTAAAACATGTCACATCGTTAGCGAATACCGTTCTTCGTTCCCGTCACCTCGTCATTGACTCTATTTCTTCTAATGCCAAAGCTAACGTCAGAAGCTCGCTCAATGTCTTTCGGAAGTCCAAACTAACTTTTTTCGACAAATCTGGTTTCATACCCCTCAAAATCGCATCAAAAGCTCTTTCCTCTGCCTCACGTAAATCAACTGAATTTATCCGATCATCATCTGTTAGTTCATAAGTACCCATGTTCTCCTTCATAATCCTATCCGCAAAAGCTTCAATTAATTCACCCTGTCTTTGAAAAATGGTTTTACGCTTATCCCGACAATACTTCTTCGTATTCTTCTGACGGAACCTCTCAATTAAAGTTTTTCGGAATCCTTCAAAAGTCTTAGCCTCTCGCAAATTCTCATGGCACATTGCAACTGACTTAGCTTCTCCTGTCAATTTTAGTTTTGCAATGCTTAGCATCTGATCCGTTGATCAATTTCCCAACCTGGCTGCTGTAGCCAAATTATATATATATAAAACATCTTCACCTGACTTTCCCGAAAATGGCGTAACCAACGCCGCGACAGTAGTATCTACTGTTACTACCCGTGGGAATGACTCTACCTGACCCCCGACCTTTAGATCATCAAGTTGAGCCTGCAGCTGGCTCACCTGATCCACTATATGGTCAACAGATACGCGTGAAACAAAAGGAACAAAGACCCAGAGAAAGCAGTGAAGAAGAATTCAAACTTGATACTCCATCATTTTGCTGCCGTAGACCGCTGCTGGTCGCCCTCTCCTTGATTCTCTAAACTTGCACCTTCCGGCACCTGTAGTCAATTTTTTTCCGCCAAAATTCTTCTGACACCAGTGTAACTGGGACGGCGGTAGCGGATTGGATGGGTGTGGGGAAGTGGCAGCTTAAGACTCGTGGTGCCTGGGAAAAATACAATTTATTTCTTTATTAGTTTCTTGTGGTTGAACGGTTCCTCTACCAGTTGCTCGACCCCGCCTCCAGCGCGGCCCGCGTGATGACGTCGGAGCAGTGGCGGCCTGCCAGAGCCGTCCCTCTGAAGGTCCTCACTTCGACGCCCGCTGTCGGTGGCGTGCTGCCCTGTTGGGTCGCGACGGCGACATCCGGCGTAGAGACGTTCCGGTGAATGCATTCTGCGTCCCCCCGAATGTCCACTGCCCAGTACAGTGCCTATAAGTACAGCTTTTCTGCTTAGGTGTTCTCCAAGTTTCTGTATACCGTCGGTCAATGGTGTCAGGGCGACGACCGCGACCGCGTCGTCCCAGTTCCCGGGTTACTGTCATCAGCAGACTTGAATCAACACCTTCTTCTTCTGCCGCCTTCTGCTGCTAGAACATGTAATCGCGAAAACCACAACTTCCATGTTAACTGATAAAATTAACAAATATATCCATGCCTCCACAGATGTATTACTCCACGCATACACCATGTGTTGACATAGTTCTGTAGGTAAAAAAAGAAAAAAAATCGAATATCACTTGTCTCATCATAATCCACACGTAATCGATTGCAGTTATGTCCGGACATTGGTCTGACAGCGGAAGTATCGGTACTTCTTTCGGAGCACCTTGAGTTTCACGCGCAGAGTGTGGACGAGCATTATCCTGTTCAACAACACATCACTTTCTGTTGAAATAATAGTACTTCACAAACACGAAATTTGGACGAGGGTTACGGCTTATCATACGTCTGCCTATAAAGACTGTAACAGATTTGTCTTGCAACAATTGCACTGTATGCTTCCAGGTCTACGTCGCAAGCGCAAACGACCATCACGCGCAGGCATAATCCACTTTCATTACTCAAAAACACAGCCCACCAATCCATCTTCCATCTGACGGCAACAGCCGGACCATGTTCTATCATGCGCAAAAATATCCGAATTACCTAAATTGCGTTCCCCCATTATCTGCATGCGACCCAAATAAACGTACCTCTTTCGCCGTATAGTTATTCGACATTTGAAAATGGATTCACTAGAGAAAATTGCTCTTTATGGCAATCATTCCAGATGTAAGTTAACACCACGATACTGCAAATAACAGGAAGTACTTTATTTAGTTCTTAGCGTTTGCAAACTCCACGTTATTACAACTACTGACATATCAGTAGCATTATGACACTCACTAGAGTCAGATAAAATAAAATCTGTGACATAAAATATTAACTAATACTTAGACAACTTTTAATATTATTGTGAAGAACAGATTTTACTAAAGCACGGAATTCTAAAGTTCTGTACCAATTCGAAGTACTTCTTCTCTCTAAATCTTTTTGTCACAACTGCGAATTTTCATTTGTGTGGCGAAAATGGTAATGTATTAACGGCTGGATGAGCAAACCCTTATTAACTCCATTAAAAGCAACCAACGCTGTATGTAAACTTCCACATTAATTGCGTATCATCAACATAACTAAACAAGAATTTGTCTTACCAATACTCAATCATGACAAAGATCATCGTAGCCGAAAGATGTGTGAAATATCGCAGATTACACCACAAGTATCATTTCGCAAAGCTGAAATTGAATTGTAAGATAAATAAGTAAACTCAGAAGTTGGAAGTCGAATTTCCTCGCCTGCAGTGACATGTAATTTCATTATACCTGACCGGAAATCGAACCCCAAACATACCGATGCCCTTTCTGTGCACGGATAGACGTTAAATCGCAAACGTTAACTCAACTGGAATGAGGATGCTTGTGTGTCTGACTAGAAACAATGGCGCCTGTTAATAGTGCATGAAGAGAAATTAATAATTAGTTTTCATTAGTGGTCCAGTGTGCTCCAATTACGGCTTCAAATGAGATCATGCAATTTTTTGTGATGGACCACGATTCTAAACATTATGTGCTTTTCTTAGAGATCCAGAGGAGCCTGCATTCCCGGAGTAAGGAACTAAATGATCTAGCAATATGATTCCGAGTAAGTCGAATACCACAAAAGAGGAGATACAGATTACAATCCCTGTCCAACAGAATATTTTCAACGTTTCAACTTCAGAGACAATAAGAGGCATATGAACTGAAACGATAATTGATTTATAAAACAAAATAAAGTTTTGTAATGTGAGTAAAGCTTTCTGGCAACAAAGTTATTGATTGTCATGTATTCAGGCTTATATTAGCAACTATGAATCTACTCTGTCTTACTTGACAGCTTTTAGACTTTTATTTAATATGAATTTTAAATTACTGCGTAACTTGACGGTCTTCACTTAGCATTACCTGCGTTAAAGTAAATGTGATCTTGCCCGTTAAAAATATACGTCTAAAGAAGGGAATACAAACCATACAATACATATATTAAAGTAGAATCGGTCGGCGAGACCACTACTGCACACTTGCTTTGTTATGTAAGACACGGTGTTATGTAAGAGGCGCTGAAGACAATGTCCCGCTCAGTGAAGTGATCTATTACAACGACGCTTCTGACACAGAAATTGCACTAGTTCATGTTTTCTGGATGTAAAGACGACTCCATACAACATATCCCGACATATAGAAATTACTAAATTAGCACTATACAAACAATATCCTACGTTGGAGAAATAGTGTGCGAATTTAACAGTTAATTCGAATATTACTGTCAATAACGCTATTATTATTTAGCTCTACATACTCCTGGTGGGGAACATATGTTCTTATGTTACACTATAGTTTACTCCTTCTCCTTCTACTTCATCATGTGTTACTGTATTTTATATTTACCAATTACTAGCTTATGATTACCCGCTTCTCTTGGTTAAAGTGTTACATCAGTAGTTTTATAAATGTAATATTCAAGGGGAATAAAACTGCAGTGAGAGACTTTCCGTTTATTATTTTTTTTAAATTCTTTTCATTATTACTTTTATTCTGCACGCCATAGAATCAGTAAATGGCTATTGAAGAAGGAAACTACATAAATTTTCCTTGCAAAGAATTCTTATTAAATGAAAACATCTATAGACACGAAGGAACGTCGTTATGTTTTAAATCCAAATGATACCCATAGAAAGAGGCACATTTTCCTACCCATGGTACTGCAAGTCATGCGGGATACAGGTAATAATTTTTTGTGTACTACGTGGGTTACATTTTACCTGCAGTGCATGCAGTTTAGTGTGCTATCGTTGGCAACGAAATATTCGCTTCAGGAGGATCATTAATTTACTGACCAGAACGGCACCCTATTTATTTCATCACCATCATAATGAATTATGACCTCATCCTAAGTGACTTATTTTTCAAAAAAGCATTGAACGGCCATTGCCAACATCAGCATACTACGCCGATGCTGTAAGTAAAATTGTACCCCTTGTTGTAAGGTATTACACCACAGTTATGACAATGAAAAAACGAAGCATCGGCATCTGTTAGTTATTTGGTGTGCTATGTAACTAACATCCCTTCAGTTTGTCCTTTCCTGTACTATGGCGTTTTCTACGCATTCCTAAACACAATGAACTCATAATCTAATGAGGATAGGCCCACACCGAAATCAGAAAGGAAACTACGTAAATTCGATTTTCCTTGCAAAGAAATCTTATGTAAATATATTCAAAGAATACACATGGAGGTAATTTTGGAACTGGCAATCTGTGTAGTTAATGTATGTCTGTGTTTCACTTTGACTCTATCTTGATTTAAGAATTATACAATAACCGTAGTTTCACATGAACGATAAACTTCGTAAGTCTCGGAGTACGTAGCTTTTCCTAAAAGTGTTTGGTACGACTGCATTTAATGCTGCCCGGCCGCTGATCGCTAGGTGGCGTAAAGATAATTCTTGTCATTTCCTGTAAATTGGCTTGCTGTTCCTGCTCTATTGGCAAGTTCTCGATGTGCACATGTCCAGCTAGTAAATTAGTGATCTTCTCATTCCCTATGAATCGGTACACGCGACACCACCTATCGAGCGCTAGACGGGCCGAATTAAATGCAGTTCAACCATTTACTTATTGCTCTAGAAAAGCTAAAATGAGGATTACAAACACAGATATTAATTACTCACCTAACTGAATGGTATTAATCTGTTAGTAACGCGATACTGTCCGCTAAACCAAAGTAACCCTTGACTTACGAACTATCCGTCACAGATATACAATAACGTATGTCTACAGTCTGTGTATTGATGTGAGCTCAAAGATAATATGGAAATGATACTATGTAATATGAAATCGTGACGCTCGACGTATATTTGTTTCTCTAATCCAGTTGTCAGTATTTTTATCCTAAGCACTACAGTTGTCTTTCCAATGCTTACATTGAGTTGTTGTTGTTGTGGTCTTCAGTCCGCAGACTGGTTTGATGCAGCTCTCCACGCTACCCTGTCCTGTGCAAGTCTCTTCATCTGAGAATACGTTCGGCAACATACATCCTTTTGAATCTGCCTACTATATTCATCCCTCGGTCTCCCTCTACGTTTCTTACCCCACACGCTTCCTACTAATGCGAAGATGACAATTCCTTTATGTCTCAGAATGTGTCCAACCAATCTATCCCTTCTCTTAATCAGAATATGCCAGAAAGTCCTTTTCTCCCTGATTCGGATAAGCACCTCCTCATTAGTTACGTGATCTACCAATCTAATTTTCATCTTTCGTCTGTAGCACCACATTTCAAAAGCTTCTATCATCTTTTTAGCTGTACTCCTTATCGTCAACGTTTCACTCCCATACAATGCTACATTCCAGACAAATGCTTTCAGAAAGGACTTCCTAACATTTAAATTAATATTCGATGTTAAAGTTTCGCTTCTTTAGAAATGATTTTCTTCCCATAGCCATTCTGCATTTTATATCTTCTATACTTCTTTTATATCTTGCTACCCCAATAACAAAATTCATCTACTACTTTTATTGACTCATTACCTAATTTAATTCCTTCAGCATCGCCTGATTTTCTGACATTGCATTCCATTACCTTCGATGTAGTCTTGTTAATGTTCATCTTATATCGTCCTTTCAAGACACTGTCCATCCCATTCAATTGCTCTTCCAGATCTTTTGCCGTCTCTGACAGAATTACTATGTCATCGGCAAACCGCAAAGATATTATTTCTTCTCCCTCACTTTAATGCCCTCTCCAAATTTCTCCCTCCATTCCTTCACTGCCTGCTCAATGTACACATTGAACAACATTGAGTTAAAGCTACAAACCTGTCTTACTCCCTTCCCAACATCTGCGCCCCTTTCTTACCCTTCGACTCTAATAACAGCTGTCTGCTTTTTGTATAGGTTGAATATAACTATGCGCTCCCTATATTTTACCCCTGATACCTTCAGAATTTGGAAGAGTGTATTCCAGTCGACATTGTCAAAATCTTTCTCCAAATCGACAAACGCTAAATACGTAGGTTTCCCTTTCCTAAGGTTTGTAGATTTTCCTTTCTTTAGCCCATCTTCTAAGCTAAGTCAGAATGTGAGTATTGCCTCCCGTGTTCCTACATTTCTCCTAAATCCAAACTGATCTTCGAAATGTTCAAATGTTCAAATGTTTGTAGAACTTATGGGACTTAACTACGAGGTCATCAGTCCCTAAGCTTACAAACTACTTACGAATTAGCTAAGACTAAGGACGCATAAATATCGATGCCCGAGGGGGGAATTCGAATCCCCGACCGTAGTGGCCGTGCAGACCGTGAATGGAGCGCCTCAGTCCCCGCGGCCACCGCGGCCGGCAACTGATCTTCCCCGAGATTGGAATCCACAACCTTTTCCATTCGTCTGTAAATAATTCGTGTTAGTATTTTGCACCCATGACTTATTAAACTGATATATACATACTGAATACCAGGTGATACAACTTTTTCACGACTGGCCCTCCTAACGACACCAGCAGTTCAGACGGAACATCATCTACTGCAGGGGCCTTGTTTCAACTCAAGTCCTTCGACTCTGTCAAATTTTTCTCACAGTATCATATCTTCTATCTCATCTTCCTGCACTTCGTCTTCCATTTCTAGAGTACTGCCTTCATGTTTACTTTCTTTGTATAGGACCTCTACATATTCCTTCCACAGTTCAGCTTTCTCCTCTATGCTTAGTACTGGTTTTCCGTATGAGTTCTTGAAATTCATACAGCTGTTTTTCTTCTCTCCAAATATCTCTTTTATTTTCATGTAGTCGGTATCTATCTTTCCCCTAGTTATGCATTCTCCTACGGTTCTGCATTTGTCCTCTAGTCACTCCTGCTTAGCCAGTCTGCACTTCTTGTCAATCTCATTTTTCAGACGTTTGTACTCTCTCTTTCCTGTTTCAATTGCTGAATTTTTATATTTTCTCATCTCATCAATTAATTTCAGTATATCCTATATTATCCAGGGATATTAGGCTTTGTCCTTCTGCCTATATGGTCCTCTGCAGCCTTCACTACCCTATCTCTCAGAGCTACCATTCTTCTTCTACTGTATTACTTTCTCCAGTTTCAGCCAAACCTTGCCTAATGCTCCCTCTGAAACTCTCAACCACCTCTGGTTCCTTCAATTTGTCCAGGTTTCATCTCCTAACGTTTCTACCTTTCTGCAGTCTCTTAAATTTTAATCTACAGTTCATAACCAATAAAGTATGGTAGATTCTATATCTGCCCCTGGATATGTCTTACACTTTAGAACCTGGTTTCTAAATCTGTTCCTTCCCATTATAAAGTCAATCTGATACCTTCCAGTGTCTCCTGGTCTCTTCCACGTATACAGCCTTCTTTCATGATGATTAAACAAAGTGTTGGTGATCTTTAAATTGTGCTCTACACGAAATTCTACCAAGCGATCTCCCCTTTGATTCCTTTTTCCCAGTCCATATTCACCTACTACATTTCCTTCCCTTCCCTTCCTGCTACCGAGTTCCAGTCCCCCATCACAATCAAGTTTTCGTCTCCCTTAACTTTCTGAATGATTTCTTTTATCTCCTTATACATTTTTTCGATATCCTCATCATCGGCCGTGCTATTTGGCATATAAACTTGCACTACTGTGGTTGGTGTTGGCTTAGTGTCTACCTTTACTACGATAATGCGTTCACTGTGCTGTTCATTGTAACTTACCCGCATTCCTATTTTCTTATTCATTATCAGACTTACTCCTGCGTTAACACCAACTGATTTTGTATTGATAACCCTGAACTCACCTGACCAGAAATCGTGTTCAACCTGCCACCGATCTTCACTAATCCCTATCATATCTAACTTTAACCTACCCATTTCTTTTTTCAAATTTTCTAGCTTACCTACGCGATTAAGGGTTAGAACATTCCACGCTCCGACTCCGCTTATATTGAGTTCACTGGTGTGTTGCCAATGTAGTTAATGCTCAGTTAATGTGTGTCTGTCTTTCCTGCTGTTTTATCTTTGAGTCTTTTTTTATCTTTGAGCATCTTTTGGTCGTCGTATTGCTCCACATTTTACGGATTTTTGTTCGCCACACTCACCCACCGCCACACACCGCGACCAAAACACCATAGTGCACACCGCGAACCTAAATGCTACTCTCATACATAACCGCCATTGGTCTGCAGTGAATAATTTTGCCTACCAAGTGAAATATACGGTCACATGTCCCACTTTCCATTTTTATATACACTTCTGGCCATTAAAATTAATACACCACGAAGATGACATGCTACAGGCGCGAAATTTAACAGACAGGAAAAAGATGTTGTGACATGCAAATGATTAGCTTTACGGAGAATTCGCACAAGGTTGACGCCGGTGGCGACACCTACAGTGTGCTGACAGAGGAAAGTTTCCAACCGATTTCTCATACACAAAGAGCAGTTGACCGGCGTTGCCTGATGAAACGTTGTTGTGATGCCTCGTGTAAGGAGGAGAAATGCGTACCATCACGTTCCCGACTTGGTATAGGTCGGATTTAGCGGTTTGTCATATCGCCACATTGCTGCTCGCGTTGGTCGCGATCCAATGACTGTTAGCAGAATATGGAATCGATGGCTTCAGGAGGGCAATACGGAACGCCGTACTGGATCCCAAGGGACTCGTATCACTAGCAGTCGAGATGACAGGCATCTTACCCGCGTGGCTGTAACGGATCGTGCAGCTGCGTCTCGATCCCTGAGTCAATAGATAGGGACGTTTGCAAGACAACAACCATCTGCACGAACAGTTCGACGACGTATGCAGCAGCAAGGACTATCAGCTCTGAGATCATGGCTGCGGTTACACTTGGCGCTGCTTCACAGACAGGAGCGCCTGCGATGGTGTACGCAACGGCGAACCTGAGTACACTAATGACAAAACGTCATTTTTTCCAATGAGTCCAGGTTTTGTTTACAGCACCTCTTCAAATCACATTTCGTAATGCGGATGCAGACCGTCCAGCGTCACAATCTTTTACCACTGAGTCAAAGTTACGAGTTGCCTCCCATGGTTCTAAAGCATGCTCTCACTGCTCCCAAAATTGTATGCATCCGCTCTTCCTAACGCCTCATCTTTAAAATACAATTTCCGTTCCAAAATATCATTCATTTGAATATCACAGGATTAATTGCTTTGAGCACCTCATTACAAATGTTGTTTACATTTATCAATGTTCAAATGCTTGTGAAGATTATGCGACTTAACTACGGGGTCATCAGTCCCTAAACTTACAAACTACTTATGAACTAACTAAGACTAAGGACGGCACAAATATCCATGCCCGAGGGGGGATTCGAACCCCCGACCGTAGTGGCCGTGCAGACCGTGCCTGAAGCGCCTCAGTCTCCTCGGCCACCGCAGCCAGCTTACATTTAACAAACAAATACTAAAATAGGTTGGAACTGAAGTTCGTTGCTCAGATAGCCATCAAGCGTGGCATCTCACTGTTCAAATATACTGCCGTCGTCGAAATGTAGTTACACAATTAATTTTCAATTTATCATGTATTAAGTCTTTTCCAGAAATACATATAATTGTTTACGTATAAATTATCTACTGCAATCTACTATTTTTAGTCGTCCATGAAATATTTAAGAGGCAGTCTACAACATAAAACGAACGTTATTAAGAATAATATTAAGTATCATAAAATATATACATAAATGTAATGCACTTTGCTGGGTTCATGTTTTGTGTTTCTGAGGTGGAATCTATGTTCCGACACAATAATATTACTACCTCAACGAAAACCAGACTAAGAGAGTAAAACAAAGTTTATTGAAAGAATACTTAAATAACTTGGTGCGTCTTTTAAGATAGGTAGCGTTGTGCAATACTGCCAATGTACTTCCTAAAATTGCTACTCTTAATCACTACGTATCAATAATTGTAAATATAAGTCTTACAATACTATTATTATAGTACTGAAATTTATCAGATATTTATCTGTAAGGGATAATGAAATTGTAATTACGGCGTTAGGTTCTCCCAAGTCTCCTGAATCCATTCGTATAATTATATTTGCCGTATGATCATTCTCTAATTTTATATGGATTTTTAGAATAATGTGTATGGCTATATTGTATTTCAATTGCCATCTGGGATAGCCGTCCTCCCCAATCAAAGACCGCCGTTTCCTGTGTAAGAGCAGATACTTAAGGGTTTTCCTAACGACCTGTAGTCCATTCACCAGGTCCAAACTGTTCGCCGG
Source organism: Locusta migratoria (assembly GCA_026315105.1). Lineage (NCBI taxonomy): Eukaryota > Metazoa > Arthropoda > Insecta > Orthoptera > Acrididae > Locusta > Locusta migratoria. The sequence goes on from CM048749.1 coordinate 408,900,892, forward strand.
CCGGCTGGGGAACCCAACAGCTTGCCAGAACTTGATTTTCACATGGAAACAATCACGTTCCCCTTCATCTGTAATGTTAGAAATGTATCGATTATTTATCTGTATTTTAATTGAAGTATATGTGTGTATATTTTATCTTTGGTGTAGTAATCTTCTCCTAGAATTTGTGAAATTTTTTTAAGAAAGTATTTAGCATGTTGTAAAAATGTTCAATCAATTATTTTGTTAAATATGTTGTATAAATTATGTCATGTTTTGTGTAGGTTTGTGTTAGGGCAATTTTAGAATTATGTAAAAGGTTGAGTAATGTACTTTGTAAATGAAAGGTGGCTGGCGTGAGCTAGAACGTGGTGATTTGTCTGGAGTATGTTCTGGAAATGGTGTGTGAGCGAGTAGACACAAGAGAAGCGAACAGAATTGGCAACAAGTTGTAGATTCGCTATATGAAGTAGTAGCAGCAAAAGCTTACTGTGAGAGGTGAGAAGCAGTGGATTTTGGAGACTGGGATCTGGGATGAAACTATGTGGCCATCAATTATAGTGGGTGTGTTGACGTCGTAATACAAATTTACCTTCGCCAAGAAGAAGATAATTGACTTCATTGCTACATCAGGCACAGCTAATGCTAAAGTTAATTTGTTGAGCCACCAATTCATCTAATTTGCCACCAACAATACTGCAAGTAAAGTATTTCATTATTGTAGTAAATGCATGAACCAGCAGCGTTGTTTGGAACTTATAATAATAACTTATTAACGCTATTTTTGCCACGTCATATTTCCAAACAAAGTCCTTTTCCTAGTAAGAAACATTCAAATATACCCAAGGAATATTATTATTGTCTTAAAAATTTGCTAAAAGATTACCATTAACTTATTATGCATTAAGGTTCGAACGAAATATTATTATTTTCAGTGATAAAATGATGAACCGTTTCATTGTTGTTTATAGAGTTTAAATAAATGACAGTAGAGTATCGAAATTAAAAATAATTAATTTTCTTACTAAATGCAATATCGAAGTGACAGACTGCATTGCTACTTTCCTTCATTGACAAAGTTATATCTTGCATCATATGTTTTAAATTACTGCCAAAGTAGTAGCTATATTTTAAACAAACAATATTCAGAACAATCTTTGGCCCACCAAGCAGTTTCCATAGTATTCTTTAAAACCAAATGATTAAAAATACAGACTGTGTCAATCTAATCTATTTTAAGAAAAGTATATTAATACTCAGGTCAAAATGAAGTCACTTTCGGTATATTGTAGTCCATAAATTAATTTGTTACATTGTTTGCCCAGTATAAAGTAAATGCAACACCTGATAGTACATTTTGGTACCTCACCTGATTAAATGAAAGTTCTCTTGCTCTATATACAAAATACTTTGTTATATGTAGGAGTAATAAGACATTTGCCTTTGGCTACCTGAAGTTAAATGATAGCATCATTTACTTACTTCAATTATTGGACAAAAGTATACAGATAGAATCAAGATAATAGGTGTTAAAGTGCTAGTTTTCACTTATCCAGACTTATGGGGTTTTGCTATGTATTAATCATATAGCTATTAGTGTCATTCTGCAGTGCAAACGAAATGACACTCATTTCCTACAATTGTTTTGACCCCTGCATGTTGGCCTCGCAAAACGCAAGCAACGTCAAAAATTAGAGGTATTACTTTTTTTCCTTCCAGCCTTGAACAACATTGGCGAAGACATTTTTTATACATGCTGCTAAGGAGTAAGCGTCGTTACCACCGCAGGTCGATGCCACTAATCATACGGCTATTCTTGCTATGTGGAGAGTAGTGACTTAATTATTATTCATCGTCGGGTCTTCTGAAGGCTTTTACAGTTGATGCACTTTTAATTGATAGTTATAAGATATTTTGCCAAATTTAACGTGGGTTTAATAAATATTCAATGCGTCAAAAACTGTATGAAGGACTTGTGTTGCCTGCATGGAGGATTTGCGTATGCGCAAGGGGAGGTGTGCAGTAGCTCCATTGCCTTTGCTTCATGAACATTCGTGTAGCCAGGAGATGGCGTCTCTACAAGCTCCAACGGCAATGTTAAAAGCGGCGTTTCGCCTACCTCCTGTCGCAGGAGCGCCCATATGCTTCCTCCACGAGGTTCAGTAGAGAATTTGAACCTCAGCCACGCATGCGCATCGCAACGCTGCGACCACTCCTGCCTATATTAACCCTTTCAGTTCCACTTCATGAAATCAGCTTTGGAAAAATTAAAATTACGTGTTTTCTGTATTAATAAAGTGTAGTAAACATCAAAATATGTTTTGTAATTTTTGGTCGTAATATTGATGTTTTCATGTCACGTATTTCATGCACAACACAGACGTTTGTATATCGGTATTTAATAACATAGAAGTTATTTTGTTGATAGATAACAGTGCCTGGCCAATAATGCTAGCGTAATCTTCGCTACAACACCAAAGATAAGAAGGTTCACTGCTGGAATAAAATAAAAGGAACCACACTCACGCTCACACTCTCAGCCACGTGCAGACGGCAACGCAACACAACCTCCACGATGAACAGAATAATGCTTCAGAAGTGGCTACGCGCCGTACCAAGCATCACAATGTCGTGCTAGAAGCATGTTTGTTCATCAACAAAAAATGCAACTTTAGGGATTGATGCACAAAATACGGTATTAATCAACTTTTAATACGTTGTTGTCCAGTAACAACACAGGGAATGATGGTGTTAAGCGGCCGCCCAACTCGTATACGTGCTGTCTCCGCGACTTAAAACTTTTTTCTTTTTTATTCCTTTATTGTAAGTTTGAAGCCAACTGTGTGAAACAGTTGGCAGGCTGGCAACAGCTGCGGTGGCTGCTCTTCAGCCACGTGACATACATTTAAGGCAGAGAGTAAAAAACAATATATAAAAAGAGGAATAAACTTGCGGAATGTAAAAACAATTGACACACTGAGTTTTTGATGGACTAAAACGTACATGACAAACGGGACAAACATATATTAGAGAACGATAACAGACAAGTAGTATTAAAACACAGATAGTCATTAAAACAGTTGGCCACGACGACGATTTAAAAGTACATTGCAGAAAACACTAAGGACAGACACGAAGACAGTGGACTGCGCACAGAATAAAACTTAGGGACGACGATCACGGAGGCACTGATTAAAAACACACGACACTGGATACACTGGCACTGTACACGTTGGTAAAAAGTCGAGACGCCCCCGCGGGGGGTGGGGAGGCGGATGGAGGGGGGAGGTGGGACATGGATGGGGGAAGCACGGGGGAGGGGGGGGGGAGAGGGGAGGGAAGAGAGAGAAAGGAGGGAAAAGAGGAGTGACGAGACTCAGGACATGGGAGAGGGTTAGCCAGGCGGGTGGGAAGGAAAAGGGACGGGAGAGAGGGTAGGGGTGCTGATGCTACGGGGAAGGGATCAGAGTTGGTAGGAGGGGTAGATATCGGGACGAAGTGCGGTATCCGGAAAGGGAAGGGTGCGGAAATTGCCCTGGCAGAGGATACGGAGCGTATGTAGGTGGAGGCCGGGAGGGATGGTTTGGCGGAGGCGTGGCAGAGGATAGGGTATACAAGAGGGTTAACATTTCTCATGCGATAAAAAAAATTTTGAATGTGCATATAAAATGATCTGATAGAAGAACGAAACGAAAAACGATAGTTTAATGACACTTTTTGTTTTATTAATTTATTTACTTTTTTCACGATGAGCTTTTCCGGTGGTACACTGAACCAGTGAACACAAAGAACGCGCCGCCACTGATAGTAACACAGCAAGACAAGTTCAGTAGTGTAGTCAGTGGCGTAGCTATCATAGGGCTAAGCGGGGCAGCGCCCCGGGGCCCACGAGCTCTAGGGGGCCCCCTGGACCTCCGTGAGCGACCTTTGTAAAAAGTACAGTAGACTATCGATTTTTTGTTTTTGCTCTCCCACCTACCGTCCATTATCTCCAACTGCCCTCAAACCAAGTTTCCCACAGTAGCCGCATTGGGCCACCGGGTGGCGGAACATTGCTTTTAGTGTGGCCTTCACTAGACGCCGCTCGGTGGTGCTGCTGACCTTCCAAGTCGCCAGTTGCTGTGTACAACAATCGGCACACTTCAGTCGGCGTTGTAGGAAAAGCAGGGGCAGCATCAAAGCTGCTCACAGCAACAACTGCTCCTTCGCAGTACAACAATGTCTATTGCTTGTCCGCTATGACGCGACCCTGCTACCGCTAGTGTGTTGTCGGTTGAAGTCAGAGTTGCCATGGCTGACAATCTTTGCGATATAACAACAAAGGCGGCGAATTACTAGCAGTGTGTTTGACACGGTGTGACCACATTTGAATATGAAGCCTCTGCAACGTATTATTACAGAGCGGTATTATTATGGTAACTAAATTGTTTGTATAGTGAATTGCCCCAAGGGAGTACTCTTTAATCATAGATCCCAATGACGTGCTGTAACCAACTGCACTCTGAAATGCATGCAAGAAGAAAATATGGTTACTTTGTCACAATAGTGAATTGTGCATTCTAGACGCTGCCCTCTACCCCAGTCATAATAAGCGAAGATGTCAATTTAAGTTATTTTACTTATTACTTCATTCAGCCTGGTAGCGGCACGGTTCAATACAAAGTGTTTCATCATACAAAATCCGGCAACTTCCTTTTGCTGAAACCATCCTACACGAATATTTCCCCTATTTTCTTTCTTTGACTGGGGTTTAAACGAAATAAGTCTGATCGGTTTGGAGCATGGGGTCGTTTTATCTGCATATCCTGCCCAGGTCCAACTCTATATCTCGGCAAGATTTCATTCAAGTGCACCCAGTAATTTTCGTGTAAAAGCATACCAAACAAACTTTTACAACTTTTACTGCTGCGTGACACATAATTTACTTAGCAGTATTTAGGTTTGGCTTATTATTTCTTACAGTGGGCGGTAAGGAGCTGATGAAACACTTTTACATCCGTATACAGTTTTAGTTTAAAGAGGGCCCCAATGCAATTTTTGCCCCGGGGCCCTTGGTGACGCAGCTACGTCACTGAGTGTAGTATAGTCTGGCCAGATACGGGTAATGGCGGACTCACGTAATGTGTGTGTACCGATAACAGATGCCACTGCTAGCACACAAGTGGCTGAGGTAGTGTAAAATGTGAATTTATTATTGTTATTAATTCCGTAACGGGCGTTATAATTTCAAGCCGTTTTTCACTGTCCTATCAATGAGACCTGGGCTGACGTGCTGTAACGCCGGTGCTGCTGCTGCGAGGTCAGCGCTGATATTACGGCGCGGCACAGACGAACAATAACCTGTTTTCGGATTTTTTGTACTGGCAGCACTGGCAGCGGAGCCACGAGCCGCTCTCTATAGTACTCGCTACGTCACGCGTCGGATCAGTCTCGAAGATGCGCGCTATTAGCGTATTTCCTGTCCCTATGTAGGACATTGCATTCCTTTTCCTAAATAAATCATTTCAGTGTCAATCATGACTTCATACTCATGATATCCAACGCCTATCCTGTAGCCGACAATTCTAGCTCGGCCATTCTGTAAATCTGGTGTGCAGAAGTACGACACAACGTGCAAAATTTTAGCCTCTGCATGGCTACTAAGATATTACCAAAGTAGCACATCCGCACACGTGCCTTGTTTCGTTATGGGGGGTGATAGTGTTGGACAGCTGTTCGCTGTGCCGCCAGCGGCCTCTACATCTGAAGCGCCAGCGTGCGCGCTGCTACGCAGCAGCTCTCGTTCCCGTGCGACTGGATTACGTGCTACACATGTGCGCCGGGGGGTGGGGGGGTGCTTACAAGGAGGTGCAGTTGCGCCGCCCTGGCTTGGAGCACAACAGACAGAAAAAGATGAAGAAATAAAATTTTGTTATTATCTATCGAAATATATAAAAATGTAAAAATGAATGTTTGTCTGTAGGTCCTCTATGTGTTCATAAACCATTCATTCGAATGCAATAAAACTTTGGTGTACTGTTCACCGTATGCCCGCGAAGGGTCCTGGCTCAAAAACAAAAGAGCACGACACATATCTCAGGAGATATGACGTCATAAATAATGAGAGGCCACTGCGTGATAATACCCAGAATTATGCGTGATTTATGCACATTTCCTCCTAAACCACTGTACAGATTTCAACCAAATACGGTACACATCTTCCTTACCGTGAGGTACCAATCCTGTGATTGTGAGAATGACATACGACACATGATTCAGGAGATATAAGGTCATTCGGACCCCCGAACGTAGTGGCCGTGCAGACTGTGACTGGCGCGCCGCGCTAATTGTATTCCCAAGAGATTTTATTGACGTACAGCATTTATATGAATGAGTATATACATAAAATATTTTAACTTGTACAACATAGAATTCAATAAATATGAGATAGTACGAATTTTATGTTTCATTTCCGATTTTTGACTGCTATCTTTGTTTGGAAACTGCACTTATAGTTTTGTACATTATGCAAGACATCGTTATTATCCGATAAATATAACATGATTTTAGAAAAAAAGTAGATGGACAGTTACTCTGACAACTGGAGAAGAAGGAAGCGACTGTGGCATTTTACAGGAAAAAAAGCCAGAATTTGTCTGGAATGAACTTGGCAAACCACGGAGAACCAAGATCAGAATGGCCGGCCCAAATGGGTAAGCGCCGACAAAAATTAATAAACGTTTTGTTGAATTTAAAATCTGCCAATGCCGACCTAAGCACCCTAATAGTGTTAAAGCAGGCTTAAGTTTACATTTATTAGTACTATCACGATCACATTTGTCATTTAGACATAAAAGTTTCTGTATTTCACTTTTACGTCATCTCATTACTTTTGTCCGCCATTTCTAACTTAATATCAGAATCGAAAATTTCAATAATTTGTCTGCACTAAACTTGATAACAGACTTTTCTACCGTCTAATTACTCTATGGCGCTAATAAAAGAATCGTAAATAGTTATAATGTTATACACTCAATAAGGAAATATAATGCATTACTCTTTCAGATTAGTTGTGCTAGCTGGCAGCTTTATGAATATACGAAAGGTAAAAGTAGGCCACTGTACGAAATAAAAGCTTAATTCTGGTAGGAGGTACCCAGACAAGAGTTTACTGTTGTAAAAAAGCTTAATTTTAGCAGTAAAATTAGCAAAAGGTCCGTGTGAACTACCGGCTACTCCCTGCTGCTTGTTCTTATTCCCTGGCCCAAATTGAAAACTGACTTTGTTCAAATTACTCAAATAACAGGTAGTTAACGATACAGTTGCCAATATACGTAGCAGCTCACACGAAATTACACACAGGCATTAATAAACAAGCCACTACGATAAAGGTATTTCATAAAGGTGGCTAAAGAAAATCATTTATGGCGCAACGGAAATTAAACATAAAAAATTGCATCTGAGCTTGTTCTCAGCATTGGTGAAAAACAATATTAAATAAAAGGGGGGAGTGTTCGAAAACTACTATTTATAGGCAAGTCAAAATTATACTGAACTTAACTTGTTTATTCAGGTCGAACACAAGCAAAATGGGGAACCAATTCTGTTAATACAATTAAAAAAAAAAAAAAAACATCTCATTTACACAGTCTAAAACTGACGACGCCCAGCATTGAATTTAACAAAAATTACACAGAACTTAACCCTACGGTGGGCAAGAATTTACAAACAACACTCACTCGCTCACACACACGCAATGCAACAGCGAAACTCACCAAAATCAGCGTGCAGAAGCGAGACAGAAGCATGCGCCGCTATCGTAGGCGAAATTCCGGAAAGCTGGAGGTACCACACAACACAATATACAACAAAACTGCGAAAATGGCTTTGGTCTGTCGTGCCTGATTTGAGATGGTGTGAGAGTATACCAAAGTTAAGTTACATCTAGATTAGACAACGAGGAAACACGCTAACGGCGACACACGGCTACGTTAAATGATCTCACTCCATTGAAGGTAGAGTGGTTAAAAATCGGATTCATTACACAAAATCATGGCGGACTCTTTAAGTTGCAGTCTGAGCACTGGCTTTATGAGAAGCGGCGTAAATTCAGGTGACTAGCTGGAAACCCATGAAGTCGGTGTTCTGACACACGTGGTTCCGAAAACCGATAAAAATGTATAAATTCAATTTCCAAAAAATAATGAAAATTGACTACGGCATGCAACCCCTAGAACTGCGTAGCATTTCATTAGGAAGCTACTGAAATAAAGCAACAGGCGATTGGGACTGTTCACAGAGACGGAAAATGTTCAGTCTCAAAACCTGGAAAAGTGAAATAAGTACAGTTGGAAAAATATAAATAAAAACTACGGTATCCAACCCATGGAAATGTTTAGAATTTCTTAAGCAAGCTATTGAAGGAGGTTGTGCAAGGCTCGGAGAGAATTACTGGCAAAGAGTGAGTGCATACTACAAGATCTGAGAAGAAACAGAGAAATTAAAAATAAGTGGCGAGAGAAGATCGTGAAATGTTAGTGGAAATCAGGATACACAGACAGTTACTTGCCTGATGGGCATGGAACAAACAATAGTGGAAGCTGAAGGCTGTCTTCTAAGAACCAACCATGTGTAACACATATCACTCACGGGAGGAAACGATAAGATTGTTTTCACATTTGCTGTACAAAAATGAGCATATTGTCTGTTAGAAATCGGGCCCCACAAAGGTAGAAAGAATTTCCACAGAGTTCGTACACCACCACATAATCACAAAAGGTTTGAATATACCAGGCCGTTATCAAAGTGCAACTAGTTAACACATGCACTGCATTCATCACTTGGAAATCACTGGATTGGTAAATTAGAGCACACTTCCGCGCACAATCGAAAGGAATATTCCAAAAAATTAATCTAAGTTTAAGAGTCTAAGTTAAACATGCTAGACAACGAATTGCTACTATCTCTGGGGCCACAAGAGCAGAACCAACTTTAACTCACCACGATCCCAGCACAAAGTGAAAATCGAGCTGCCAGGAGGCGGGAAAGCCACCGGAAACTGGGAAACCCAAGAAAACAGCCGTGGTGGGAAGAGAAGATCGCGAGACTCGCCCTGTTGTGGGCTCATTGACTAGCTTGTACACCAAAGGGTGTAGAAACATCTTTGGTCACATCAGCAGCAGGGTATGGTAAAGACTATCTATCGACTCTGAGCCAGAGAGAACCACGCAGCGAGCTATCACTACCCACATTCAGAACGCCATGAGATACTCGCACATCCCCTCAAAAGTAAAACAATGACACATTCTCACAGTGACTGTGGCGTAGTGGAGATGTCGTACTTATTGTCAAATTCATAACCACAATAATAAATTATAAAAATAATAAAATCCTAGCAATATTAACCAACATTTAAGAAAGTAAATATTTTAAAACATTAATTGAAAATTTTGACGTAGGCTGATGTAATTGTATTACATCAGAGAGAGAAAACGTTTCTAAGCTAACATGTGATTGCCTTATGGGCAACATAGACAGCTGGGGTACGTCACTTAAACTCAGCAAATACAAACAACAAAAAACACATGGTAAAATACTAATTCCTATAAAATAACTAAATTAATGGAGATGCAAATATGGCTGGTGAGACCACGGAATTGGGACAACATGTATAACAATCCAAAATTTACACAGAAACAGATAGACAAATCATAAATATAGAACATTCATGACATTGAAAAAAAAAGTGTTGATCGTTTCCTTCTGTGTTGTATCACATGTTAGTAAAATCACCAAATTGTACATAAAGAAACAAGCACACATGACATGGATGAAATGTTTCCACAAGTTCATTATAGTCATATTTTAAAATTGCTGAGGGCGACCACAGTCGCTACAGGAAAAGGGCCTCTTAGCAAATGAATCGTATTTCCCACTCTCAGAGCGTCCACTGTTTAGACTGCTCACGCCACTTTCCCACCTGATGCTGTCCTTGATATTGTCGTCCACTCAACACTGGTTTTTAAGTCACAAACACTGTTCTCATCGATTCGAAATTTAGACTGGGGCCTTCGAAGAGGGAGGGAGACAATCTTCTAGCAGATACTGGGAGGAAGAAAAACCCGTACACATAAGGCGACACTTTTAACCTTTTGTGTCTCTTCCTCAGCTATTCTACCGCATCCGACGTGAGTCGGAGGGTGTGTTTAGTGCACCTGTCTGCAGGCCTGGCGGCTCTTGTTCCTGTGGCAGGTGGCTCGACGGGTGCTCGGTGGGTGCGAAGTCTGACCACCAGAAGAGGTTAGCAGCAGCGAGTGAGGACCAGCGTGACCGCGTCTTTTGTGTGCACTGACAGCCCGCCAGCTGCGCAGTTTTTCTGTTGCTGCTAATCACCCAAACTGGCCGGCTGGGACTGCTGGACAGGGTACCTGTTATGGAGGTATGACAGGTCGACCGCTCGTCTTCCGGCTACCCACAAAAAGCCTGGTAACTCCGATGTCGGTTTCGGTCCGCTCCCGCGCGCGAGGCTGGCGTAAATTACAACTGACGCATGTCTCAATCTTGGCAACAGACACCATCACACCTCTGTCAACACTTTGGTACACATTGTTACCACAAGACACCCGAAATTACACGGAATTCTATCGAGTCACAATCGTGGAGAGCCCTGGAATACCTTTTTCAAATAAACATTTCACAGAAATACAATTGACATCAACAGATGTTTAGCCATAACATTTTAAAATTAAAACACTTATTAAGCTATACAAAAATTAACACTTAAATTAGCCAAATGGCAAATAGTTCTTCAAATTACATAAAATATTTTAACATTAAAGATACAATATTTACAGATATAAGAATTCGGTTTCAAATCGAATTGAAGCGCAAAACACAAAAATTAACACATTAGCTTGAAATCACACAGAGTTACACATCAATAATCAAATTGGTTATCCTATAACTTAATATGACATCAAGAACAATATGTTTAATAAATTGAAAATGGTCCACAGGGCAATTCGTCACGTCAGGTCATAGTCTGTGTTACCTTTAGGGAGGCAAAGCTACCTTCATCCATGCAGCAAGCAGTGATATGAAAAAACTAACTACCAAGTCACTATGCAGCGCTACGCAAACACTAATTACGAAAAGTAACTACCAACAGTTCGGGCACAAATTATTCTAACTACCGCACGAGGTGGGGAGGGCGGTTTCTTGAGCTCGCCGGTCTGGTTCCATACGCTGCAAATTCGAGGTTAGTACCTGTAAACAGAGTTACACCAATCGCTCACACTGAGGTGAAAAACACAGTTATACATATTAACTAAGAAACGAAATAATACATCTTGGAGGTAGAACAGAAAGAAAACACATGATAAAATTTTCAAGCACATACAATAAACATTACAAATCCACACATTTTAAACAATCCTAAGTTAATAAAGTGAGATCTAAGGTATCAGTGACTTGCAATGTAACCTAATCTTACCACAACCATGCTGCAAAATAAAGAATGAGGATTAGTGGTTGCAGGGTTCACCGTTCTATCAATGTTATATACTTATGTGTCCTTGTCGTATATGTTAGGTGGAAAATTCCTTGAAATTCAGCTTGCCATTCTTCAACTCCTTTAATTTTTATTTATTTCCTCATATATTTTTCTGCTTCTGAATGTGATTCTGGGCTCTTCCTCAAATCATGCTCGGTTCTTTAATTATTAAAATTGCCCTACAAAACTTATGTGAAAAATGCAAGTTCATTCTATTAATAAGCCAAAGTGTATATTGTCAGTGAAATTTAGATGAACCCTTTCATTCGTGCTCTGCCGTGACCGTCCACCAGTCGAATCGCACGCCTCCTGTTATTCAAACGGACAATCCCTAGACAAAATTATCTAGACCCCTAAACATCAACACCACAGTGCATCAACGTGCAACTGAAAATCCTATAAATAACGGCGTTGGCGCCTACCATGGCGTCTTATTAACATGCTACCTAATGGGAAGATTGCTGATAAAAAAAACTACAGTAAACGTGAAAATTCAAGCACTCGATAAACAAGTTAGCGTCACACACAGTGAGGAAGAGCACACACACTTAAAATGAGAACCTGGGACACAAATGACATAAACAAGATATACACAATATAATACTTAACATGGCCTAAACAACTTAGATTATGCACCATCAATCCTCACGATGGAAACGAAAGATAAAGACATGGACAAAAAAGGGACTATGTGAGGTGGGCAGCCTTATAACTAACACAGACACTTGGATATGTCACACTAATAATTCTTTAAGTACAAAACAGAGCGTCAAGGTAACGTACGTCGAACAGCTGACCAGGTGGAACTGGCATGTGGCTGTTAACCACGCCAATAGCGGCGTGCACCTTATAGTACACAAAACACGCAAACAACATAAAGACATGTTATGGCGAGATGAAATTGCACAACAAACACATACATATACAAAGAACACAAATAACGAAATGCAATATTAATACAAACCACATAAAGGAAACACTGCAAAAGACATACAAAATACAGCATAAATTTACAAACACAAATCACAAAAATTAGAATGTATGTTACTGGCTTGTGCTGGGTCCAGAGCCTTTCGGATGGTTATGGTGCTGAACCTGATTTCCAAGTCTTCTGTTGGCGTGTCACGTGGTTTTCTCTGGCCTTTATCAGGTCGACAGCCTTATTACCATTCCCGAACCTTCGCCGTTTGTCTGTTTGCTCATCACGCCGATAACCTTGCTCGTTCCTCCATTGCGGCTGGTTCTCAGCATTGGAAGACTGACTAGACTTCCCGCTGCTAGTACTTTCCACCTGGTGCTTGTTCCTAGCGCTATCGTCGCTCCGATTACTTCTCCTAGAAGAGCCGTTGCCCTCTCTTCTATGTCTGTAATCATCGTCAAACTCCAAGTTCTCCAGGTAAGCCTGGAAGAACTCAATGTCGTCCTTGCAGCTTCCCGCAAGGACGGCATTGCGCACATACTAATTAATTCGCATGGAGGGTATGGACAGTTGAGAAACTTATTTCACAGCGTCATTTGTAGAAAGAATTCGCCGAGTCTCCTGCAATTGCTGTTTGGCAAGTGGGGCATCACTAAAATGCTACATTTTACTCTTTCTTGCTGCTTCTCCTACCAGTCGGCGGACAGGAAATCCTCCCTAAAATCGTCATAGTAGCGGAAATATCTCAAGAGAGGTTGCATCCACGTGGTGGGCTCTCCCTCGAGATATCCGCACACATACTCGATTTTCTGCCCTTCTGGCCAGTTAGGAGCAGGGAATAATCGAATTGCTCTAGCCACGCACGGGGGCGTATCCCGCTTGCCGGGTTTCGGAAGACCTGGTACTTTTTTTACTGTCAAAAATGTTATTAATCAAATGCCTGCAGTGACTCTCGCAGAGGCACTCGACTCGGTCTTCTCTTATGGGAGGACGGGCATGCAGAGGTTCGACTTCCTCCTCCTCGAATGCCGAATCATATTCGCGATCAGAACGACAGGGCCGACCTCCACACAAACTGCGGGAGGCGTTTTCTAATAGTGCGGGAGGTGGGGGTGCAACGGAGACTTGCTCCAGATGCGAGACGCTTTCTTCTAGCTTGGCCGCTACATCGCGACGCCTACGGTTCATTTCCCACTGTTGTTCCTTGAACCGGAGTAAGTCACGAACTTTCGCCAACTCATTTACAACAGCGGGAACTGCCCTTTCTGCAGCCGTTTCCCCAGTCTGAAGAAGCTGCCCCAGCGAGGAGGCCAGCCGTACAACACCCACGCCTAGTTCATTGGTGCACATTTTCACGGTCCACACTTGGTTTAATCGCGTAGAGCAAGTGGAAACAGACAAGGCAGAACTATTCTCCATCATAAAAAGTAATTTAGAACAACAAAAGTAAAAGACACAATATTAGCCTAACAAAAAACGTGTAACGAAACACGAACTAGAATCTTCACACGCAATGCCCTATGGCTGGGCTCTTTTTACAAGAACGAATAAATAAAATAATTCATCCAACCTGACATGAAAAATACATAGTGCTGAGTACATAAAATGAAACAGATTAATGCGCACTGCTACTATCACACATTCACCCACAGGGAGGGAAAATAGTTTTAAAAAATTCCCGCATGCATTTAAAGCAATAAACTGTTTCATTGATCAGATGGTCAATTAGAACAGCGAATCCTGGCATCGGTAAGCTAGATAAAAGTAAGCCACTGTACGAAATAAAAGCTTAATTCTGGTAGGAGGTTTTCTAGATAAGAGTTTATTGTTATAAAAAATCTTAATTTTAACAGTAAAATTAGCAAAAGGTCCGTGTGAACTGCTGGCTACTCTCTGCTGCTAGTCCTTGTTCCCTGGCCCAAATTAAGAACCGATTTGGTTCAAATTACTCTATTAACAGGAAGTTAAGAGCTCACAGGCATTGTTAAACAAGCCACCACAATTAAAGTTATTTCATAAAGGTGGCTGAAGAATAACTTTTATGGCGCAACAGAACTGAAACATAAAACAACTGCATCTGAGCTTGTTCTCAGCACTGGTGAAAAACAATATTAAATAAAAGGGGAAAGGTGCTCAAAAACTACTATTTATACGCAAGTTAAAATTATACTAAATTTAACTTGTTTATTCAGGTCGAACGCAAGCAAAATAGGGAACCAATTTTGTTAATACGATAAAAAAGCATCTAATTTACATAGTCTAATACTGACGATGTCCAGCATTGAATTTAACATAAATTACACGGAACGTAGAGCTATTGGGGGGGAAGCATTTAAAAACAATACTCACTCGCTCACACACACGCAATAATAAAATTGCGAAGACGGATCTGGTATGTCATGCCTGATTTGAGCTGGTGCGTGACTATAGCAAAGTTAATTTGCATCTAGATTAGACCGCGAGCAAACACGCTAAAGGCGACACGCGGCTTCGTAACATGATCGCACTCCATTGAAGGTGAGGTGAGGTGATTACTCAAAATCACGGCGGACTCTTAACTAGCAATCAAAGAGTAAACAATTTAGGCACTGGTTTTATGAGAAGCGGTGTGAATTCAGGTGACTAGCTGCAAACCCCTAAAGTCGGAGTTCGGACCCATGCGGTTTTGAAAACCGATAAAAATGTATAAATCCAATTTTCGAAAAATAACGAAAATTAACTACGGCATGCAACCCACAGAAGTGTTTAGAATTTCATAAGCAAGCTATTGAAGGTGGTTGTACAAGGCTCGCAGGGAATTACTGACAAAGACTGAGTGTATACTACAAGTTTGGAGAAAAAGCAGCAAAATTAAAAATAGGTGGGGAGAAAAGATCGCGAAATGTTAGTGGAAATCAGAAGGATATACGGAAAGTTACATGCTGGAAGCCGAAGGCTTTGTTCTAGGAAACAACCACATACAACACATATCACTTATGGGAGGAAACGATAAGAAAGGTTTCACATGCACTGTACAAAAATGAATATATCGGTTGTTAGAAATCGGGCCCCACAAAGCTAGAAAGAATTTACACAGAGTTTGTGCACCACCACTTAATCACAAAAGGTTTGAATATACAAGGCTGTTATAAAACTGCAACTAGTGACACATACACCGGCTTTATCTGGATTGAAAAACTAGAACACATTTCCATGCACGATCGAAATGAATATTCCAAAAATTAATCTAACTTCAAGAGTCTAAGTTAAACATGCTAGACAACGAATCGCTACCATCTCCGCGGGCACAAGAGCGGAACCAACCTTACCTCACCACGATCCCAGCACAAAGTAAAGATCGAGCAGCCTGGAGGCGGGAAAGCTACCGGAAACTGGGAAACCCAAGAAAACAGCAGTGGTGGGAAGAGAAGATCGCGAGACTCACCCTGGGGAGGGCTTGTTTTTGTGTCCCAACGTCGTCGCCGACACAGGAACAAAGACAGCACGCTGGTGCAGGCACGGAGGGGAGCAGCCAGAAACTATAAACACTCGAGTAAATTAGAAAGAGATATATATTGCACAGAATGTAACAATACTTAACTTTTACATAGTACTGCAGAATGTTGATACATAGTTGTTAGAGGCCTGCCTAGTGCCTGAACGATAGCAAAGTCTTCACTGGTGCCTATCTGATTACGAAGGTCCTAACTGGTTGCTAACTCAGTCCGAAGTGACCGGTGTCTTTCCGTGGTGGCCACGAGCGGGGTTGCAGCAGAGGGCGCTCGTGGCTGTCGTCGTGAGAACGCCGCGCCGTGCGTGCATGGCGGCGCGCGGCGAAAGTAGGTGGCGCGCACTTTGTACTTGTGCGACACCACACCCCTCCCCCCCCCCCCAAACCGCCGCGCCGTCGTGGCGTAGGGCTGAGGGCCACGGCGACGGCACTGGGAGGAGGACCTGGGCGGGGGCGTTACTGGTGGGACGGGCGTCGTAGCTGAGGCTGGGATCGAGACGCCGACCGCGCCCCGGCATCCGCCTTGCGATCCTCCAGGGAACCCACCGAAACCTGGGGAAGGGCGCACCCCCCCCGCCCAGAGGGAGCAGGTCATCTTCCGAGGTGCGTGGCCCAGGCGGCGGGGGCACGCACGGTCCCGGAGTCCCTCTCGGTGACGCTGTCATCTGCGGCGGCGACAGCGGCGGAGTCGCGTCAATCTCCATCGGGACGATCTCGTAGTCCGGGGACGCTGGACCCGTTGACCAACGATGTGGTTGTGCTCCCTGGCGGTGAACTGGGTCTGGAATCAAGAAATCGGAGACAGGATCGAGCGGCCTATGCAGACGCAATTGGTTTGCGTGGCGCCGCAGCTCCGACCCTGTGGAAGAACGTACAACATAAATATTGCGACCGAGCACGCGCTGAATGATGCCCGGCATCCATTTCTTCTTGTTGCCAGCAAACACCCTGTACAGCACCGGCGTAGAAACCTGAAAACGCGTAGTGCCATACGAACCGACTCGGTGCGTGGGAGGCTGCAGCAGGTGAAGGAGAGTGCGGTGACGGCGGACGTGTAGCAGCCCGGCAGGAGACGGGCCGTCACGTGGCATGCACCGATACGTAGACAGGAAAATTTGAAGAGCTTGCTGCCTGGAGTGCTGACCTTTCATCTTCTCTATGTGAGACTTGAATGTTCGAACGAAACGTTCTGCTTCACCATTGGACTGAGGGTGAAAAGGTGCGGTGGTGATATGCTGAATGCCATTCACACGACAAAACTGTTGAAATTCCGCACTATCAAACTGAGGTCCATTGTCACTGACGATAGTTTCAGGCAAGCCTTCGATGCAAAACACTGATGTTAAGGCACTGATTGTACTAGAAGCTGTCGTTGAGTTCATGGCAATCACAAAAGGAAACTTGCTGAAAGCGTCTACAACAATTAACCAGCGCGTATTCCAGAAAGGTCCGGCAAAGTCAATATGTAAACGTTGCCATGGTCCCTTGGGGCGTGGCCAGTTTGAGAAACCATGTGGAGGAGCCGCCTGATGCTCCGCACAAACTGTACACTGTGATGTCATGCTCTCTATCTGAGCGTCCATACCAACCCAGGTACAATGACGTCTGGCCAATTGCTTTGTCCTAACAATGCCCCAATGTCCTTGATGCAGGAGGCGTAACACTTCTCGTTGCAGGGAACGAGGAACAATCACTCTTGCTTGGTCGTTGTCGGTATGCAACAACAGTACACCCTGACTTAAAGATAATGCATGACGTTGTGCAAAATAACGTCGAACCAGAGGCCGATCAATGTCTTTGGCTCTGGCAGGCCAACCAAAGCGAACAAAACGTGCTACCACACTTAAGTCTGCATCCGCAGCTGTTTCCTGTGCAACCCGACGAGAGTTCAAAGGGAAATCTGCGACAGCGGAAGCATCTCTGGAGTCTATCTGACAACATGCCATTTCTGAAGAATCAAACGACACATCCTGGCCAACCGGAAGTCGGGAAAGTGTGTCAGCGTTGGCGTGTTTAGTGGTAGGTCGGTACAAAATCTCATACTGATAATTAGACAATATCAAGGACCATCTATGAAGCTTTTGTGCCGTACGTGGCGGAATCGGCTTTGTGGGTGAGAACAACGACGTGAGAGGCTTGTGGTCTGTCAACAAATAGAATTTTCTGCCATAGAGATAATGATGAAACTTTGTGACGCCGTTAATGATTGCTAAGGCCTCCTTTTCTATCTGACTGTAATTCTGTTGCGTCGGCGTCAGTAGCTTGGATGCAAAGGCAATAGGACGATCGTGACATCCAATACGATGCGACAGAACGGCACCCAGGCCGTACGACGAGGCGTCAACTGCTAACACTACAGGCTTCTGTGGGTCAAAGGGAATCAAACATGCATCACTGAGTAGTGCAGACTTTAGTTTGTCAAAGGCAACCTGACAATCTTTAGACCATACAAAAGGAGCATTCTTCCTACGTAAGTGATGTAGTGGAGCTGCAATCTGAGAGGCATTGGGAATAAACCTGAAATAATAGTTAAGCTTTCCCATCACTGCCTCCAATTCATGCACATTCTTATTTTCTATGGAGAGATTTACAAAAAGGTTGTGCTTCTGGCGCACGACAGGTGCGCGAATGCTACGTCTGCTACGGTTTGTGTGCTGCGTATGCGCGGGCCGCGTAGTGAAGGAAGCGGCTCCAACTCGGCACGCAGGGGATTAACAACACTGTCACTAGATGGCACTACCGCCGGATCGGCGTCCGCGCAATGCGAGGCCACTGCACTAAAATTACTTTCAGTATCTACAACAAGTCTACTGTCACTAGCTACACAGTACTGGGCACTATTACAAGGAGCAGTTGCAGAAGGCACTATTTTCACTACAGGAATACACTGTTCATAGTCATTTTGCTTGTCCCGAACCCGTTTCCGTTGCACTGTTTTACGCGCTCGTCGGCGCTTTCTACGTGGTGCACTATATAATTTTGCCATAGGCGCAGAACTACTTTCTTGCAATTGTGATCCAAGGAAAGCACTGTTCAATTCCGCAGCCCGTATAACATTTACAGAATGAACTGTTCTCGCACTCTGCGAAGCACTGTTTCTAACGGTACCGTTCTTTGAGTTTTTAATTTGCATACTCACAGACTGTACATGTCCTGATTTGCCACATTGATAACAGGTTGCGTTGCGACTAGGGCAATGAGCACGCTTGTGGCGAGACACACACTGGGGGCAAGATTTAGGTACATTTTTCTGACATGAGTGTTGGCGCCCGTTATTCAAATTACTGTTTCTAACACGACGGGGCGACCTTAGCGTCGCACTTTTACACTGGCTACTGTTCACTGTCTGTTCAGCATGGCTTGTAGAATTTAAAGAATCGCAAGTGCTATACTGAGAACTACGGCTAGGAAAGCGTCCGTTGCGGTGCACTGAATTAACACTGTGGCTTTGCATTTCTACATCTGCTAAGTCAAAAGTATCATGCGCTTCTATAAGCTGCAGTACACTGTCTAATGAAGGGTCTGACTGTTTCAGAATTGCTGCCCCAATTCTGGGGTCCTGAATGTTCTGCCTAATCGCATCTCGCAACATAACGTCACTATAAGAAAGTCCACAAGAGCAAGTAAATTTACATTGGCGGGTTAAGCCCTTCAATTCCGTAATCCACCCTTGGTGTGACTGCTGTGGTAATTTTTTAAGTCTGAAAAATCGGTATCGTGCAGCGGCTACAAGAACTTTCCTCTCGTAATGAGCATTCAGTGCATCTACAATTTGTTCAAAGTCTACATCACGAGGAGATGCGAGAGGGAAAAGTTTTTGCAATAGTACGAAGGTCTGGGGGCCCACAATCGATAAGAAAAGGTTCTTCACTCTCTGACCTATAATTTGATGAGCCGCGACGAGTTCTTGAAACTGTGCGAAATAGTCGCTCCATTCTTCCTCACGTTCGTTGTACTGGTGGAACGTCGGAAGCGGTGCGGCGGCAGGTGTGGGCTGCCGATGCGACGGCTGTTGTTGAGTTATCAACTGCGCCACCGCCTGGAGAAGTTGTGTTATTTGCGCCGTCTGTAACTGAATAATTTCTATTAAGTTTGGGTTCGGGGTAGTGGCCATGCTGACCGACTAGGCGCCGCGCATACAAGTAAATAATAACAAAACACAAATGCAATATGAAAGGCGGGCTCGGTCTGCAACAAAAAAGTCCACAAAACACGTAACAAAATATCTTTCCCCAAAATTGTTATAATAAGGGTGGGTGGGCAGGAGCAATTTCTGCGTGCTCCGACTGCTGCTGTCTGGCTGCTGGTCCAAGGTTCGTCTATCACTCCTCGTCGCCACTTTTGTGTCCCAACTTCGTCGCCGCTTTTGTGTCCCAGCCTCGTCGTAGATGTCGGTGGCCGAGTGGAACGAGACCGACACAGGAACAAAGACAGCACGCTGGTGCAGGTACGGAGGGGAGCAACCAGAAACTATAAACACTCGAGTAAATTAGAAAGAGATATATATTGCACAGAATGTAACAATACTTAACTTTTACATAGTACTGCAGAATGTTGATACATAGTTGTTAGAGGCCTGCCTAGTGCCTGAACGATAGCAAAGACTTCACTGGTGCCTATCTGATTACGAAGGTCCTAACTGGTTGCTAACTCAGTCCGAAGTGACCGGGGTTGCAGCAGAGGGCGCTCGTGGCTGTCGTCGTGAGAACGCCGCGCCGTGCGTGCATGGCGGCGCGCGGCGAAAGTAGGTGGCGCGCACTTTGTACTTGTGCGACACCACACTTGTAACCAAAGGGTGTAGAAACCTCTTTGGTCGCATTAGCAGCAGGGCTTGGTAACGACTAACTATCGACTCTGAGCCAGAGTGAACCATGCAAAGCGAGGTATCACTACCTACATTCAGACAGCCATTAGATTCTCGCACATCCACTTAAAAGTGAAACTACTACACATTCTCACAGCTACAGTGGCGTTGCGGAGAAGCCGTACTTCTTGTCATATTCATATCCACAATAATAAATTATAAAAATAATAAAATCCTAGCAATATTAACTACCATTTAAGAAACTGATATTTTAAAACATGAAATAAGAATGCTATTCCTCATGCCTCGAAAAGAGTGGGTTTCTAGTTTTAACAAAATGCTAATCTAGCGACATCAAATAAATTACCATTTTATAAAAAATATTTGGAAGACTACATACTGTCGTCTTTCAAAGGCTACTATATTATTTTAATTTTTTACCACAAGGTATGCTATGTATTGGCCTTGAAACTTCTTTTAATTTTCTTACATAAACACTTTTCAGCTTTGTCTAAGCCTTTCAAATGTTATGCGCAAAAATTAGCTTGTCACGAGAGATTCAAAATATTATACACTACATTCTCGCCACACTGATCCACTAAAACAGTACTTTTCCTGCGAAACAAAGATACTTTTCACAGTCTGCTTAAACTCTTCTATAGTTATGTGGCCCCGTGAAATACATACCTTGTGACACAATCCTGGCGGCATCCATGGTGCTACACGTTAATGTGCTGCTACCGATCAAATTTGCCAGGAACGACACATCGCACAAGGCGCAGAGGGTGCGCGAGCTTCGCCGATGCGGCTACTTCACCGCCTGGACAGCTGGCTGTCAGCCTGCTTGCCGTTTACCGGGTCATGGGTTCAGACCCTGCTCTTGTTCCACGTCGATTACGCATCGCCTGACGGCCGTCTATCGACGCGGCCGACACGACATGCATCTTGAAGAAGTCGACCATGAGTGTTAAACTTATTATTTTATGACACCCAGATGCTTTCAACATCCGAATAAAAATGAATTAGTAGTGAGATGAGGTCTGAAGTAATTCTTTCAACTGAGATTAACAAATGCATGCAGTGCTTTCTTATTTGTATTAATTCTACATTTTTATTTGAAGTGTGGCACTGTGCTGTGTATTTCATTAATTTATTCTTGTGTCATGAATGAGAAAATTTTCAGAATGTAGGTTCCTACTAAGAATGGTTAGAAATAGAGCTCGGAGAAAAAGGTACACGTAGCCAAGGAACTAACACTGTAAGTGGTACTATTATTAGTAATTGTATGGTGAATGAGATGAATATAGATCAATTAGATCAGTTACAGCACCAAATCGTTGCACTCATGTTACAACATCAACAACTAAAGTGATGTTTGAATCAGGGCAGTGGCATTAGGGTCTTGTGGGGACGAGGAAATACAAATTAAATCTCAATCGGTAAATGTATCCAATTCACAAATCGCTGTCTCTTAACAGTTAATCCTGTTGTAGACAGTTCCTTGGGTAATTTTGTACAGTCTTTCTCAATAGAAAATGTACACACCTTCATTCAAACTATTAGAGATAAGTGGCGGCCGGTGCTTCAGATGACTGGGGGTTCACTTCTTTTAGTGCCGGATCTTGAAGTATGAAGTCTTCGCCGATTATCAGCCGAGTTGCTTCTTCGTCGTCTCATAGCAACGTATCGATGGAATGCGTCTCCATCAACTTCAGGCGAAGTGACGGGGTATCGTCGGGTGCGCGCTAATATCTATGCTGGACCATTCCCTGATTGCCGCCGCCGACCTCGGTGGCCTGCTGCGTTCTTCTCTTATTTTTCTAATTGCGGGCTCCCAGGCTGTGCAATGGTGGTAGCCACTGTTCCGGTATATTAGGTTGTCATGTAACCGTATTTCAGTGGGACTCAGTAATCAAAGAATTCATTGAAATACGGTTGCATGACAACCGAATAAACCGGGACAGTGGCTACCACCTTAGCACAGCCTGGGAGCCCGCAATTAGAAAAATCAGAGAAGAACGCTCCAGGCCATCGAGGTCCACGCCCGGATCAGACGGCAGCGGACACCGGGGTAGAAACTCCGCTCCTGCGTCCCCCCTACCACCGGCCACTACAGGCTACGGATGGCGGTTATCGTTGAAACAACTGGTTTTCGGTTATACCGGTTCTTTTCATCTCCAATTTAACCGCACCGTAAAAATTGTTTTAGATAACCGGTTTGTTAAATAACCGCTTTTCGGTTTTTTATTGCTATTATTTCTAGTAGAGTTCGACCGAAACATATTTTGTGGCGGAATTTTCGGTTCTTCTAGTTTCAGCCGAAACCGAAACATACGAAATTTAGTTAATATTTAGGTAAATTTACGTTATACGACAAATCACTAGGCTTTCCATATTTTGCAAGATCCCCTCCCAATACTATGCCTTCTTGAGTGTGTGTAAGCCTAGCCAGAAGTTCGTAGAAGACGAATTACGAAGCATACAGATTTACTGACCTAGTATTTCCATCCGGCAGTTGCGAATATTGAGCCAACTATTCCGTAAGTTGGACTTGTGAGGCAGTGCATACGAATCTCTGATATATATATATATATATATATATATATATATATATATATATATATATATATATATATATATATTCAGTAAATAAACTTCAATAAGTGGTGCAGAAGTATTTCGAAAAATAAAATCACAGTTATGACTAAAAGTATGATTGTTGTCATTGTAAATTTACGCAAATTGAACTAGGTAGGAAATCTGTGTACCAAATGATCAAATAATGTTTAAATGGGTGTGAGTTCTTATGAGACCTAAATGCTTAGGTCATCAGTCCCTAGACTTACAAACTACTTAATCTACGCTAATGACAACATATACACCCATGACCGAGGGAGGAGGGAGGACTCGAACCTCCGACTTGAGCAGCTGCGCAGTACGTAATATGGAGCCTCGAATTTACCTTCTCTTCCAAGGAACATTTTGGATGTTTTCTTCTTAAATGACATAGCATGTTTGTAGTACATCCACCCGTTTTGCTTATTACAGCAAATGGAACATTGTATCACACTGCTCCCGTACTTTGTGAAGTACTTCCACACTCTAGATGGTGCCATTTAAGACACAACCGATGTCTGGGGACGACAGCAAGGAACTGCCGCATTACCAGACGGAGGCAAGTCTTGTACACTGCCGGTGCACGTGCGTCGTCTAATAGGCCACGCCACACGGTCACAGGTGCATCTATGCCTCAATAGCTGCACCAGTTCTTAAGTTGTTATGACAAGCGTTTCTTGAGCGTTTCTGACTGCCGGGATTGTTCTTAAATTATCACTGATCGCTTTTCTTAGTTACTGCGATGACCTAATATTTCACAGCAGTGGAAATTTTAGGAATAGCCCTAAATATTAAGGTATACTAGTTTTAATTTTTTTAAATTATTTAAAAAAAAACACACACACATTTTGAACCACTACTACAGGAAGTAGTCGTGCTGGTTTTTTACCCGTTTCCTGACAATAACTAAAAAAAACCGGTTACAACCGATACCAAATAAATACCAAAAAACCGGTTATTCGAAACTAAAATACCGGTATCGGTTTTAACCGCTCGGTTTTTCCCATCCCTACTACAGGCGCATCCGCCGATTCCGCGTGCGCCTGATTGTTCGGTGGCGACAAGCAGGGAATGGTCCAGCAGAGATAAAGTACGCACCCGACGATACCCTGACACTTCGCCTGAAGATGACGGAGACGTATTCCATCGAAACGTTGCTACGAGACTACGACGAAGCAACTCGGCTGATAACCCGCGAAGACTTCATACATGAAATCCTCTGAGAAAACCTACACTCTGATCTTGATGGTTCCCCATTCTCCCTCCCGCTCTGCGCTTCGACACCCCCCGCCCCCAGGTCAATAGAACCAATTTAGTGCACCTCTTTGAGTGGCGCCGAGAGAAAGTGCCCTGCCCCCCCCCCCCTCGTTCCAAAGAAAAAGATATATTTTCATTAAAAGATCTGTAGCTTGTTTGTGCTTGCTTCAGCTCGAGGTGAGGCGTCGGTCAAACAAGATTCTTTATTTCACACTTTTCTTTCAAACTTAAAGTTGTATCATTTGATTCTAAAGATACTGTTCATATTTCTTTGATGCACCAGAATATATGAATATGCACATTAAGACTAATTTGTTACGTTGAAGAGATAAGCTACCTTCAGGTCATGAGACATTGTAAGCAGCGCCCCCTCCCAACATTACGCATTTTATAGGCTGCTCTCCCCCACCTCTTTTCAAGCAGTTAAATATTTGTTACGACGAAGAGTGTAAATGTCGTTTCCCCGCAAAATTGGGACACATTCGCATATAGTTCAAACGTATGTGGCAAATAACAATACAAGAGTCATTGTTTTTGACGTATGTGTTAAAAAAGAGATTGAGTTTACAAAAATTGCTAGCAGTCAGTCTCGAACCCCCTACCTTCGACACCGCAGCGCGATTCCGCTAATCACATTTGCTAGGTAAAGAGTACTGTTCTTCTTAAGACTTTTACAGTTGATGCATCTTTAATTGAAACTCTTAAGACATTTTACCAAATAGGACGTGTTTTTAATTATTTTTAATGTGCGAGAAACTAATATGAAGGGCGGGTGTTGCTTCATTCATGGAGGATTTTCACATGCGCAAGGCGAGGTGGGCAGTAGCTCCATTATCTTCGCTTCGGGACTATTAGTGCGTAACCGCCAGAGCTCGAGTAACCAGTAGCAGAGTTCTCTACCAGCTCCAACGCCAATGTTCAAAGCGGCATTCCCCTCGCCCCTCCATGCCGTGGGAGCGCCCATATGCTGCCTTTAGGGCAGCTGCGCAAGCGCATTGCAACAGTGCGGACACTGCTGCCTATTTATACGGCAATGCTAAGACTCGTATATTTGCTGTCTCTGCGACGTAAAACGTTTTCCATGCGATAAAAATACTTTGAATGTGCACATAAAATGATCTGATAGAACAACGAAACTATGAATGATAATTTAACAACACTTTATTTTATTTGCTTACTTACGTTCCTTTTTCACGATATGTTTTTTTTTTTTTTCGTGGTTCGCTGGACCAGTGAACTCATACTATTACTACATTACGCATCTTGTGTTATTTGCCAAAGGCTGAATATTTGGTGCAGGGCTGTTCTGAGAGAGAAAAGAGAGTTTGTTCAAATCGATTCATGACCGTGGGCCCAGCGGAAAGGATTCTTTTTCGGCTTTTGCGGCGTTACCTGAGGAGGGTAGCCACAGGCATTCGAGGGAGAGTCGTTTCCCCAGTAGGTGCCGCTTGTATAAATGACAGCAAAGCTTCCAAACCTGTGGCAAGATGCAAAAAATGTTCAAATGTTTGTATAGCTTATGAGACTTAACTACAGGGTCGTCATTCCCTAAACTTACAAACTAGTTATGAACTAGCTTACATTAAGGACGGCACAAATATCCGTGCCCGAGGGGGGATTAGAACCCCCGACCGCAGCGGCCGGGTAGACCGTGACTGACGCGCCTTATTCCCCTCAGCCACCGGGCCGCCCTGGGAAGATGCAGACAGGTATTATGCGCAGCAATCTTAAAATATCCGTGTTCTTAGATTTTAGAAAAAGATACTGCAGACGGCGCTTCTCTGCTTTTTTACGAGAAATTGGCTAGCTAAGTTTTCGAAAAAGGGAAGGACGATCAGTTTTGTTTTCTAAAAAGACAACACCCTGGGATGCTAGCATCTTGCGTCAGGACGGTGGACAGCGAATATCGGGGTCAGCGTGCCGGTTTCTTCACAGGCATCGAGTTTTGGCATGCAGAAGTGTCGACAGCATGAGAACCAAGTCAAGAGAGCTAAAAGCAGAGTACGGAGAACGGATAGTAGTCTCTGATTGGCTCTTGTGGAGAGTTTTTCGAAACCAGTCATGCGTGTGCGCCATTCTCACTGTTTGGTGCTGCGAAGCTAGTATTTCATTGTGGGGGATGTGCCACACCAGAGAGAAAGCGAGAAGCAGCGTTGCTAGCTACTGGACTTAGGATGTCGTTTCGTGCCTCCAAAGGATGTTGATCGAGGACTTCGTTGCGTACCTCCAAAGGGTGCGGATCCGACTTCCTGTTTCGCCTCGTTAGAGTGTAGGCATGAATAAATCGCTTATTTCATTTTGCTGGGACTTGCGGACTTAGAACAAATTTCGGAGTTTTTTTGTGAAATTTTTCCTCGTACTGAGACTTCTTGTGAAGTGATAATAAGGTCAGTGAGCCTTATTAGTAACACCGAAGCTACAATTTTTACGTGCTCCACTTTCTGGAGTCACCGAGGCCTTCAGTATTTATGCGTACCGGTTTATGCAAACTGAAGTGGCTCATACATTGCAGAATTGTTTTCAGGTCGTTGTCACTATGATCTACCGTGAACACAGACGCTACCGCATATTGGAGCAAGACATTCCTTCGTGTCCGCATATATTGCAGCTATCAGCTGTCAGGAGTGACTTCACAGCAGCTCACCAAGTTCACACTGCTGTACCACTTCTGGGTAATGTATTGCCTGCTCACAGCAGCAACAGACATCAATTGTACCAGGATACTCTTTTTGAGGGAAAGAGGAGTAAGATAAATAACCATGCACTGAATATTTCATACAGACAGCGATGCCGTCAGTACATTTTGATTCAGTTACAAATATGTCGAATATAGTAGGGATTAATTTGACTAGCCGGTATGTATGCGGTATTATTTGACTGGAATCAGTTTAAATATGTGGCACAGTAGTAGGATAGTGTTTCAGTTGTGTTGGGTCCCGGTCACACTTTTGGGAGAGAAAACAATCTTAAAAATGGCAGTTGTTGTCAGATACTCCTGGGACACTGGAGATTATATAATATTGTGTAATGCAGGGCAAAACTTGAAATTGTGATTCTTTATATCAAAGTTGTCACTGTTATTAACACATGACTAATTAGGATATAATTATTTTACAAAAAATTCATGATTTTTTTAGATATTTTTGAGGGTAAGCCACAACTGTCCTTCATTCTTCTCGTACCACCTTCAACACAACATACGTGGATATGAAGATTTATGCAGTCCTATACTTATATAGCATGTATAAAGAAAATGCAATATTTATGCATATATTACAATGTTTCTGCAACTTTGTTGCAGATATATCGCCTCATGTCTCTCCTAATCAATATACTAGTACAGACCTTAAAATATGAAAGTAGAACTTAGCTCAAAAATTCGAATAAAAAACACCAATCCTGCAATTTTCTCGTAGAAGAATCGCTTAACGTCCATAAATCAAACTTCTGCCATCTATTTTCATCCACCAAAAGTCCAACATTAGTTCAAATGAATGGAAACAACCGTGACATAACTAATATTGATAGCCTAAATTTGGAGTGGTGTTACTACTGCCATTTTAAGTGCTATCCAGGTGAGAAATATATTGTCACATGTAAAAGAAAGTAACCACTATGCAATAAATGATGCCCAATGAAATAATTTCCATGTTTAATGACATGGTTATATGAAAATAGAAAATGTTTTCATAAAAAATATTGTTATATTTATACTGTTAATATCGTATATATATATATATATATATATATATATATATATATATATATATATATATATATATATATAATAATGGAAAGTCCAGGTTGGAATAAATAATATTGAGGACAGTTACAACTCACCGCAAAGACGTGGCGACGAGATGCGACAGGCACATACAAAAGACACACACATACAACACATTCAGCTATCGGCCATGGCCTTCTTCAGAAATAGAGCACTCACGCAATCACACAGGCACACAACACAGTCATACAACCATCACCTCCGACTGCCACACTTCGAATCGTAGAGCAGATATCACGATTGTTTACTATCTGTTAGGCTTCAGGGTGCTTACTTTAGGGATGTTGGGCATTAATTTTTTGCTGTAAATAATATAATATTACATTTTTAGAGTTTAATTTTTGTAACACCTATATCGATATGTATGGAGGTGATGGTTGTATGATATTATATTATTTACAGCAAAAAATTAATGCCCAACATCCCTAAAGTAAGCACCCTGAAGCCTAACAGATAGTAAACAATCGTGATATCTGCTCTACATGATGAGAATGCACACTAATGTTTACATCGAATGTCACAATATTATCGTGAAGCTGATACCTATACACCGTATATACAGTGCCT
The DNA here is from genome assembly GCA_026315105.1 of Locusta migratoria. Lineage (NCBI taxonomy): Eukaryota > Metazoa > Arthropoda > Insecta > Orthoptera > Acrididae > Locusta > Locusta migratoria. The sequence continues at coordinate 408,929,838 of CM048749.1, forward strand.
TATAGCTATTTCTACCCATCATATCAGCTGTGATCCTTCCCCTCTCCCACTTCTCTTCCTGAGGGCCCCGACTATCCCTCCCTTCCGGCCCCTTCTCTCCTCCTCATCCTACCCAGCTGTCCCTCCGGATCGTCCTTTTGCCGCCGTCCCCTTTCCTTCCTCTCCGTGGCTTCCTGGGACATCATCCCCCCCCCCCGTCCCTTCCCCACTGGCCCTGTGGCTCCTCCCCACCCTCTCCCTCTCCACTCATCACCTTTTCCCCCCACTTCACATCTTTAACACTGCGTGCGCTCCGCCGTATGTGAACCTTTTGATGTGCTTCTGTGTGAGTGCTTCGCAAGTGTAGTGCCTTTTCGTTACGTTGTTTTACTTTAATGATAGTGAACGGCCAATCCGCAGCCGACGCTATCAGTTTTAAATTGTGTTTTTCTTTGTAGTTGTCATGTATTTCTCGTTTTAATTACACAATAGCGGACGGTCAACCCGTAGCCGCCGCCCCGTGTTCATTTTGATTGTATGTGTGCCACTGCAGCTGTTTTAATCTCCACCACCACCGTGTCAAAACTTTTATGACGCCACTGATTCGCTCCGTTTTAAATACTTTGTCTTATCTCCGTTTTATGTGTGTTTATCTCCAAACTTTTAGCTCATGTACGTTTTGTATGTTTCTCCTGTGTCCATTTTTTTATTTCTATAGGCTGAGGAGCGCCTATGAGTGCTGACAGCCCGCCCCTATGTAGGGGAATTGAAATTACAAGAAAGAAGAAAAAAAGTGCTTTAATCTCATCACCGGCCTAGGGGTGAAAACCTGCTAGGCAAACCAGGAAACGGCACTAACCGATCATTTCGTGGTTTCTAGGGCCAGTACCTGCCAGCCGCCGCCAACATCAAGGACGCCAACAGCCGAGGCAGGAGACAGCACCGCCAGCACCAGGGACCCCGTCTTCGGGAGGAGTCGCTGCCAGGGGTCGCCGAAGCCCCGCTACTGCTTCTCGCCACCGGCCATCCCCACCGCAGTCGCCCTCGAAGCCGTAGGACGCAGGACTTCGAGACTGCCTCCTTCCCTTGCTGTCTTCTTCTTCCTCTTCTTCTCTTTCCATCACTACCGCCATTTCTTCAGAGATGAACTCGCCCCTTGTTACTACCACCTCTGTCCTATACCCCTCTCCCTCCCACGCCTCCACGACCACCACATGGAGTGCTTTTCCCCTTCCCTAATATCCCATCTCTTTGTTATTATATCCGACACCACCTACTGTCCTCCCGCCGGTGCACACCAACTCTCCCACTCAGAATCTCCCTCTCAGCACCCTACCCCGCCACCTCCCGCTCTCCCTCACTCCTACTCAGAAGACTTCCCACAACTCTCCCCAGCCAGGATTCAGCACCGCTGTGCCATTGTGGCAGAATCGCCACTCATAACAGCCCGGCCCCGCTCATTGCCATATCCCCATCCAACCTGTCCCTCTCCCAGTCCTTCCTGTCTCCTTCACTTCCCACATCCCTAAGAAAACCGCCGCACATGGCGCCACCAGAAATGCCCCCTACACCACTGCCTCTGCTATTCCCTCCTCCTCATCCCTCACCATGGACACTATGCCACCGCTTCCCTATGCCTCTCTTGCTTCCACCCAAACCTACACATACGTCCCGTCCTGACCCCCAGTTCTTCAACAACCATGCCCTCTCCCTCGAAATTAGGAAATACATTCCCTCCATCCCACCCATGCAGCTCATCCCACACAAGGACTCCGTCCTCGTAAAGTCCCCCTCCCCCACCTTCCACACCGATGTACTCCGCGTCCTTCCCTCCATCTACTTTGGTTCCCATGCCTCACTCACCCGTTACATAACTTTCACTGCTTCCCAACCACAAGCTCCCCAAACGCCCGCCCAATTTCACCACAGGTGATCACGGAGGCAGAGGTGTTGGAGCAGCTCAGCTCCTGCTCCGACATCTCCATCTGCTCCACCAAGCTGATCCAAAACTCCTCCGTCCCCACCTATTGATGCAGTTGTTTACAGAGTCCGAATCATCTATCGACCGCCTCCTCACCAAGGGGGTGTACATTTACGATCGCCGTTACAAGATAGATCCCTCCCACCACATGCTTTCAAATCTTTCTAAATCTAACAAACTCAACTGCTGCTGTTATAGTCCCTAGGCTTACAAACTACTTAAGCTAACATATGCTAAGGACATCACACACACATGTGCCTGAGGGAGGACGTGAACCACCATTGGCAGGCAACGCGCGCTCCGTAACAAGGCACCTTAGAACACTCCACCATGGTGACCACATGAGTAGGATTAAGTCCCTTCATGATATCACTGCACTGTAGACAGTTTGCACAATAACTCGCTTGCGAATACTCTAAGAGATAAATGCGTACTGCATAAATAGGGCATAACACACATGCATCAGAAGGGTTATTTTTCCTCGGTAATGGTGATGGAACTGTACTTTCTTTGGGCTGAATGTTTGAACCATTGGCATGTAACGGGGCGATCCCTGTGATAGTTGCATCAAAAAGTGTTCTTCATATTAAAATTGTAACAAACATTAGCAAAAATGGATTGTCACTGGAGGATTACGTAACTGAGTGTTCTCGTCTGTGAAAAGTTTGCTTCTAGGGCAAGGAAACAGTGATATTCCAGTAATAAAAACACTTTATTACCTGTTTGTGTGTATTCATATTCTTGTGTGACCTGCGTGTGTGTATGTGTATGTGTGTTCGACGCCTGTAGCATCTACAAAATTTTAAGCTCATAGCCAGCATGTCGATTTGCGATTTTTTAATGAGTCTTAATGAGTATAATAGACTCTTAATGAGTATAATAGACTAACATTAAACAATTTGTATTTGTAGCCTGAAGTAACAGGTGAATAAATAAAGCGTGATGAAGCTGTGCTTTGTTTGATGTGGATTTTTAAAGCATTGACTTGAAATTGATGATCCCTTGACTGACATAGCAAACGATGTGATTAATATTAAACTTACTGCATATGTTCTCACCTCTTCTGAGAAAGAAATTGTTTCCAGGAAGAGGTGGCTGTGATATTCCAACGATGAATATATTTGTTATGTGTAGGCTTCCAGTTCCTTGTGTTTTGTGTGTTCAATGCCTAAAGCATTCACCGCATTTAAGTTCATAGCCACCCAGTGAACTGGAGAATTCCTACACCCATTGCTATTTTGTTTAATAGGCTATTGAAATTATATATGCATGTTTTTTTCACAAAATGCCTACATTGTAGAGATGATAGCATCAGATACTGTAATGTAGTCAGAAACGTCTATATATCACTATATCCACCCCTCCCACTACCAATGGGGGTGACATCAAGACAATCAAGAGTTCGTCATATTACAAATTTTCTCTCTCAAGCAGGCTGCTTGTAATCATTGTAACAAGGGCTTGCATTGGACTATTGGAAGGAACAAAAGAAGATCAGCACAAAGATATTCAAAATATATAATAAAATAATAGTAATGTTGGATAGGGTCTCCATACTTCTATCGAGTGTGAGTTCGAGACCTAAAAGGGGAGCATACCTTTGACGTGTAGAAGCCATTCATCAACTTAAATACACATATTTCGCCCACATTCTATAAATTGTAGTAGCTTTCTGTCTCGGGAATGGAATATTTCTGCTCTTGGTGTCCTCACTATTGGATTTTCTGAAGTGGTATAAGTAGACACTGTGGAGATTTCAGAAATGATACGCAGTGCCAGCATACGCAGCAAGTCATTCTCTTGGCATACCCAATCAGGCACTGCATCTTCATTTCATTTTGATTCATAACCATTATTTGATGAACAATACATCTCTCCACACTGTAATCTCCTAATCCTGATGTAGGTTTTGTGGATGCATCCTTTCCCTTGATGCCTACAACTAATGGATATCTTAAAGCCTTCCCTGTTGTGCATAAATGTCTCCTCAATTACACACAGACACAAATTTACCTAGACATTATATACATGGATGACAGCGATAGCAGCAGGGATTCATGTCTACATGTGTGTACCTGTTCTGACATGCTGAGACCTTCCGCTTCCTGCTGGACTCTTCCTTATTCTATGCTTGCTACGTGTTGAAACCCACAGCTTCTTGTTGATAGCACCTCTCCCCAGTGTTACTCTTGCTGCCACACTGCTGCCATCACGTAGAAGAAATGGTAGATTGGCCTCATCACCATGTCTCGCTGTCATAAATTTGTCAAATGTACTAGGTATGTAGTTTACCACACATCTCCTTTAGACAAATTTACCCCTTATCCATTACTTCCTGGCAGTATATCTGATAGCAGATTTCAGTTAACATAACATTATCGCAAAAAGGCTCTGTAATGGGTGTAGGTGCAATTACATCCTTGTTAAGGAAATTAGCATTTTCGGCGTAATTTTCATTGCTAATGTCAGTAACAAGATTGTCCAAATCATTAGATTTGTAGGCATGTCCATCTCAGTCATGATCGAACATTTGCATACCATTATGGATCTCTGACGTCACTACGTAGTTTTGCCTTTACAAGAATAATTTTATGTTCAATGTTGTGCCATATATATATAATATGTATATTATAATATATTAGTCTAGCATATGGACTAGACATCAACCTCAGTATATCCAAACTCATGTTAATTGATCGAGAACAACAGATCCAGCTCACAGATCAATTAAAGAAACTGGAAGTCGTGCAGTCCTTCACCTATCTTGGGTCAACCATCTGCAGCACAGGTAGTATAAAATATATAATATATTACTGTATTATGTAATAATATACCGGTTAGAGTAACGTGCAAACATGCTCTTAGGAATGTATTCCAATTACTTGTGCCAAAAAACTGTCTTCTGAAGACAGATTTCATAGTTATATTAAAAATTAACCAATAGCATTTGTGATTTCCTTTAAGCCATGTCATCATCATAAGTCGTTGTGCTCATTGCTGAGCGTCGTGACCCCATGAACCAAGTGTTTCCATCCCGGACGGTTGTCAGCTTCTCTCAGTGCCTGCTGAATAGGTAGACCGTAGATATTCTTGATTTGGTCTATCAATCTGCTCGCATCTCTTCCTCTTGGTCTTGTGCCCTCGATCTTTCCTTGTAAGATTATTTTTTCTAGGTTTTCTCCGTCTCTTCTCACAATATGGCCAAAGAACTGGAGAATTTTTTCGTCTACTCGAGAAGAAAGGCGTCTGGAGATATTCAGTTGTTCAATAATGGACACATTTGTTCTTCTTTCGGTCCATTTCATGTGTAGCATCGTACACCAACCCCAAATCTCAAATGCATCAATGCGTTGTTTGTCTCTGGCCTTGAGTGTCCATGATTCACAGCCATAAAAGAAGACGGAAAACACGAGTGTTTCAACTAGCTATTTATTATTGCTCTGCTCTGCCAGATATTCGTGAACTTCATAGCCACTCGTCCTAGCGTGGTCCGTCTTCTTATCTCCGCTTCACACCTATCTATGCTGCAGATGGTTGACCCCAAGATAGGTGAAGGACTGCAGGACTTCCAGTTACTTTAATTGACCTGTGAGTTGGATCTCTTTTTCTCGATCAATTAAAATGAGTTTGGACTTACTGAGGTTGATGTCCAGTCCATATGTTACACTAATGTCTTTTATTCTAGGTAGTAGCTCAGCAAGTTCATCTTCGCTGTTGGCTAAAACTACAGTGTCATCAGCAAAACGGAGGTTGTTGACATTTCGTTCGCCAATTGAGATGCCTTTGGTCCAACCACCAAGAGCTTTCCCAATGTCGTGTTCTACAAGGATGTTGTATAGTTGTGGGGATGGAACACAACCCTGATTCACACCTTTTGAAACACTGAAGGGATATGACGTGCCAGCACTTGTCTTTACGACTGCGGAGTGATCATTGTACATATTTTTGATCAATGCTGTCAAGTGGGGAGGGACACCGATCTCTGCAAGTACTTGCCACAACTTTTCCCACACAAGAAAGTCAAAGGCTTTCTTATAGTCAAGGAAGCAGATGAAAACAGGAACACAGAACTCTCGTGATTTTTCTATTATTTGTCTTACGTTGAGAATCTGTTCACGAGTTCCTTTTCCTATAACAAAACATGCTTATTCTGAGGATATGTGGGGTTGAATGTACGGATCTCTGACGTCACTACGTAGTTTTGTCTTTACAAGAACGACACAGAATGTATCGCTCGGATAAATGTGCTGAAAAATAAGTTGTATGCAAGTAAATAACGTTAGGCAGTATATGCATATGCGTCTTTACATTGTGTATTTCCTATGACTAGCATCCCCGCTTCTTTGATTTTTGTTTTTTTACCTCATGTACTTTTCCTGTGTCATGAAGTTAAAAGCGAATATATGCTAGGTTTTATAATTCTTATGATAAAACTATTTTTGCTGATATTTTTACTGTAATTTTAGATGTTATTGGAAATGGAACTAGGATTGGACTACTTACTTTAACAATATTAGACATTAGTTAACGATAATATTATGATTTACCGTGGTTTTGCTTAGAATACATAAGTAGTTCTGCACGTAGATAACGAAGTACCATCAATTCACATACTTAGCTGTGGGTGCCATATATCGAAGACGTGATTAAAGTTGATAGGCCAATTTTTTCTGTCAACAATTTATTTTCAATCTACTTTGTAGAAACTTAGGTTTTATTAAGCACGGATATCGCATCAGAGAATTTCATTTTGAACGTCTATCTACCATACGTTTTATTGTACTCTTTGCAGTTTCGAAATATCGACTTCAGCAATCTCTTTCAGATAGCAGTTTGTCTCTCTGTTCACGTCTTAGCTATCAGCTGATTGTCTGTACGTTGAGTGACCTTTCATAATAAATACACTACTGACCATTAGAATTGCTACACCAAGAAGAAATGTAGATGATAATCGGATATTTATTGGACAAATATATTATACTGAACTGACATGAGATTACATATTCACGCAATTTGGGTGCAAAGATCCTAGGAAATCAGTGCCCAGAACAACCACCTCTGGCCGCAACAACGGCCTTGATAAGCCTGGGCATTGAGTCAAACAGAGCGTGGATGGCGTGTACAGGTATAAATGCGCATACAGCTTCAACATGATACCACAGTTCATCAAAAGTAGCGACTGGCGTGTTGTAACGAGCAAGTTGCTCGGCCACCATTGACCAGACGTTTTGGTGAGAGATCTGGAGAATGTGCTGGCCTGAAAGGCCCATACAGGACCTACAACATACGGCCGTGCATTATCCTGCTGAAATTTAGGGTTTCGCAGTGATCGAATGAAGGGTAGAGCCAAGGGTCGTAGCACATCTGGAATGTAACAGCCACTGTTCAAAGTGTCGTCGATGCGAACGTGAGGTGACCGAGATGTGTAACCAACTGCACCCCATACCATCAAGCCGGGTGATACGCCAGTATGCCGATGACGAATACACGCTTTCAATGTGCGTTCATAGCGATGTCGCGAAACACGCATGCGACCATCATGATGCTGTAAACAGAACCTTGAATCATCCGAAAAATGACGTTTTTCTATTATTGCACCCAGGCTCGTCGTTGCGTACACTATGGCTGGCGCTCCTGTTTGAGCTGCAGCGTCAAGGGTAACCGCAGCCATTGTCTCCAAGGTGATAGTCCATCCTGCTGCAAACGTCGTCGAACTGTTCGTGCAAATAGTTGTTGTCTTGCAAACGTCGCCATCTGTTGACTCAGGGATCGAGACGTGGCTGCGAGAGGCACTGAGAAATTAGTTATAGGAAAGAGAAGTCAACATCGATGATACGCACGCACATACACACTGATGGGTGATTACTGCAACTATATAAAATAACCCTAGCAAATAGCGAGCATCACTTTACCAATAACCTTGAGTCGGCTTGATCTGTTGACCCAGTATCTCGCTGGCGAGAGGACGATGTTGAAGGAGTGGAGATGAAAGAGAATAAATTCTTCTTCCCGGGAATCTCACTACGAACTGTTAAGCAGTATCGACATGTAACTGTAAGAGCCCCATTATCACGGCAGATAGCAGTTATCAGGTAAATGCTTCCAGTGTCGGCTAGGACAAACAATCACAAATTCAAGCGCAAAACGCGAGTATTCAGCAAAAGTGTCCCCAGAATGGAATCGCATAAACCAGTAGCATGTCGGTACGGTCAGTATGACGGTGGTTGTCTAGTCTCAAGTCTCTACCGAACAATAATATAAAACACAGCTGTTTCGCAAAGCAAACAACTGCAACTGAGTTCCTGTCCGGGTCGGCATGTGAAATATTCAATGTCCGCGATACAGAGCCAATTTGATCGCCTCCAGAGGACACCACCCGTCCGTCATTTCGAAAAATTCCTAACGGCCATCGTTTACCAGCCTTTGGCGCTAAAAGGAATTTAAAGTCTTATCTAGCCCTTGTAGCCCAAATAGCCACAGATAAAAGAGCAAAGTGGAAAGGAGACACCAGAAAAGACTCCATTGTGCTCCGAAATTCCACAGGAACGCCAGGCAGTGTATCACGCTGAACAAACATGGCCTGAGTCAGCCTCCAGCTGTAATTCTACTGACAAGGAAGGCTAACGAATACTTAGAAGATAACCTCCCCAAAGGCGTACACTAATAGGCTCCATGATGATAAGAACCCCACGGAATGCGGCCCACACTGCCCGCCATCTAAAAGGGATGCGATAAATTATCGAGTGTTTTCTAGAGAGTGCTGCCACCACAGGTAGTGAGCTTACTGACAGATAGGTGCCACCTCGCAAACTGCACCCATAAACGTGTCATAAACGTGTCGCCAGCAACCAGCGTCCCTCAACAACACCAGTCCAGCTTTGCCTACCGCAGGCAGGGACAGCGTCTAACAGCTAACGAATACAGTTCCCAATAACAATGAGAAAATTGTCATCCAAGACACATACTGCAGATTCACCAAACAAGATATTCTGAGGCACACCCTTATGACATGCAAGAATAAATAAGAAAATAAAAGGACTTGCTAATTACTCCCACAACACACAGCACACATAAAGACACCAGAAAGAGAGAAATTAAATGAACAAATAATTGACCACCCTACAATTTGTACCCAGACAGCGTGTGTTTTGTATAGATACATTCCTGTTAATGTTATGCAATATCGCATTAAACTTTTGTCTCGACTGATTACAGCAATTTCTTCTGTTTGTACGCATGTTATGTCTAGAAGTAGCTAGGGGACACTGTATATATGGGATTCAGGTATTAGATTTACAGTAACATGATATTCGGTATAAATTATTATCCTTGTGAAGGTTAGTTTATCACGACGGTTTTCCATGTTTTCAGGAAGGAAGGAAGTTTAGGATTTAACGTCCTGTTGACGGCATGGTCATTAGAGATGGAGCTTACACTCCTATTTTTGGGGAAGGATGTGTCAGGAAATCTGCTGTGCCCTTTTGAAAGGAACCGTCTCGACATTTGCCTGGAGTGATTTAGGGAAATCACGAAAAACCTAAATCTGGATGGCTGGAGGTGGATTTGAACCACCATCCTTCCGAATACGAGTCCAGTGTCGTAGCACTACACCACCTTGCTTGGTCCATGTTTTCAAATGTTATTAGTTCTGTCAAGGGTTGATGTAGCAAAGGTGTGCTTCCTTCAGCATTATTTCATGATAATTGATGTAAATGTTACGATTTATATCCTGTATTTTATCTTTTAATTGCTAATCGATACACTCAGGAAACCAAAGATTTGACCGGCTTTTCATCAATTTAGACTGTTAGCAAATTATGTCTGTTACGCCTGGAAATAGCATGACGATGGTTAGTTTAAGCATGTTGAGCATTACTTTTATCATTACTTCCTCGTGTTCTATGTAATACAGTAACTTGTTGAGGTACTACTTTTTCCATTTTTAATATATAACATTTAATGTATTACTGGGTCTTAAACTAGGCATGAAAATAATTACGTATTGATTTTGGTGTTGTACAAAGATCATACAAAGCGTGTGCCTTTGAGTATAGTAGGTTAATAAGTGCTGAAATCAGCAATCTTGCTGGAAATGTCATACCTACATTTAACTAGTGTCACAAATGTGCAAAATAATTGAGTAAACTATGCAATATATTCAGAGAACATATTAATTCAGTGCTGTCATCTGCTGATAGAGGTAGTTCTAAGCTTGATAAGACATGTTGTTCATACTAAGCCTGTGTTGCCATCTATTGAAGGTAAAGTTGTACTAGGACAGGACACAATTTTCCTGACAACAATTTATTTTCGTAGTAATTTGCAGCATCTCAGCTGTTCTTAACAATTAAGTGGGATCAGAGAACTTCCTTAATGAGTTCATAGTCATTACGGTACTATTTAATAATCTGTGGCATTAATTTCATGCCGTCTGCTAAAGGAAAATCTAGGCTTTCCAAATGTTCAAATGTTTGTTACGCTGAAGGGGTCTAACTGTGAGGTCATGAGTACCTACACTTACAAACTAATAGACTAACTTACACAAAAGACAACACAAACATCCATGCCCGAAGGGGGATTCGAACCCCCAATCGGGAGCGGCCTCATGTATCGTAGCATAGTGCCTCAATGTGCTTCGCAACTCCGCCGCAGCCACTAAGCATTTCACATAACGTTTCCAACTGGAAAATTTTCTTAGGAAAATGTTCAAATGTTTGTTAAGCTTATGAGACTTAACTACGGGGTCATCAGTCCCTAAACTTACAAACTACTTATGATCTACTTACAAACTAGGACAGCACAAATATCCATGCCCGAGGGGGGATTCGAACCCCCGACCGTAGAGGCCGTGCTGACCGTGACTGGAGCGCCTCAGTCACCTCGGCCGGCATCGGGGGTTCGAATCCCCCCTCGGGCATGGGTGTTTGTGCCGTCTTTAATATAAGGTACTTTATAACTAGTTTGTAATCTTAGGGACTGATGACCCTACAGTTAAGTCCCATAAGCTTAACAAACACTTGGACATTTTTTGCGGCGGCGGTCTGTCCACTCTTCCGCTGCGGCGTCAGAGTACCAGTGGCTACACTTTCAAACTACTTACACGGTGGCTAATGGGAATCTTCGGTGCACCATATATCTGGCCGCCAGGTGGGAACAGGGGGGTCAAGGTCACTGCGGCTGAAAAACCTGCTGTGTGAGTGATGAGTAGTGCCTCCGCAAAATCACAGCGGGTGCTCTGCTGCGGAGGAACCGCGGTCTGTAAACACGGCCTCAGGAAATTTATTGGAATTAATGTTACAATAAAATTACAGTTTTTTTATAGAAACGTTTTGCCACAGCTGGCATGTGTTGTCATTATTGGCAAGTTAAAACCTCAGTGCTGCCACACGTTGTTAGAGGTAACTTTGAAGTTATAATACAAAGGCTGTTATTTCGTGTTTCTTAGGAATGGTGCTATATACGAGGTGCGTCCAGAAAGTAAGTTCCGTTTGGTAATAAAATGAAATTGTACACAGATACAGAAGAAATTTTTATTGCACAAAATTCTAAAACTCTTAAACTACTTTTCCACATAACAGCCGACATTTTTAGGCACTTTTCATAGCGTGCCACAAGTTTTTGCTTTCATCCTTCACAGAAGGTTGCCGCCTGTGTATTCAACCATGTGGTAACAGCTCTTTATCATCGTTGAAGTGTTGACCACCAAGGACAGATTTTAGGTGTAACAAGAGATGAAAATCGCTAGCACAGAGGTCCGAGCTGTAAGGAGGGTGATCAAACAGGTCCCATTGAAATTTCCGTAAGAATTGTTTGGTCACATTCGGTGTGTGAGGTCAGGCATTATCGTGAAAAAGAAAGTCTTTTGATAGTAATCCTCTTCTTACACCTAAAATCTGTCCTTGGTGGACAGCACTTCAACGATGATGACGAGCTGAAAGAACATGTTACCACATGGTTGAATACACAGACGGAAACATTCTATGAAAAGGGCAAACAAAAACCTTGTGCAATTCTATGACAATTGCCTACAAAATTTCGCAAGCTATCTAGTAAAGTAGTTTAACGGTTGTAGATTTTGTACAATCAGTATAAAGGGTGTTTCACTAAGTGTGTTTGCCTCTGTAACTTATAAAATAATAGGTCACGGGAAATTTTAATGTGGTAGGTCAACACAAGAAATGTTACAATTTCTGCCGAGCTATGAACATAGTTTATTGTATCATTTTCCAAAGAGTTACAGCACAAAGATATAATTTTATAAATGAAACAATAGTTTTTCTATCGTGCATTGGATTCGTTGAAAGCAGCTGCGTCCAAATCAGTTTAAACGACATTCCTATCACTGTTAGTTTGGGAGCTACAACATTTCAGAGTTTCAGGGGCAGATACCACAAACGCTGCGCATAATGCAATGCGCCTTCTAAATATGGTGCGGCCGAGTTGTAACGTCGCCGGTGTCACGGAGTGAGAAGCTTCCTCGATGCGCTGTTAGACTGCCGTCTGTCGCCGCACACGGCCGTATACCCGACAGTTGGAGCCACACAAACAACCAGGGCTCAATATATCACTGTTACAGACATCGGATGACGATTGCATACACGAATAACGAGTACGTTGACATGTTGTGATGCTCGGTGAGTGCCAACACGATGCCACAGCTTATGCCGTGAGATATCCTAGTCAAAGAGCCCCGGCAGCCATTACGTTCTTACGTGCCGAACAATGACTTCGGGAAACAGGCAGCTTGGTAATGTGCCGCAGTAACAGACGAAGACCTGCAAGAAGTGAGGAGACGGATGTGTTTGTTTTAACTGCACTATACCACGATCCTCATGCCAGCTTACGAGCCGTTGCTGCAGTAGCTGGTGTCAGTCAAACATCTTTGTGGCGTATAGTACAGGGCCATCGGTTTCACCCGTACAGCTTGTCACTGACCCAGGAGCTGCATGGGAACGATTTCCGTGCAAGAGTGACATTCTGTGAGTGGGCCATGCGTAATTTCACGCTGGAGTCTTTACAAAGTGTTATGTTCTATGATGAGTCCACGTTCACAAATTATGGTGCAGTGGATCGCCATAACATGCACTGCTGGGCCGCAGACAATCCTCAGTGGGTACGACCTGTCGACCGTCAACGTAGGTGGTCTATTAACGTGTGGTGTGGAATCCTTGGGGATGAAATCATCAGTCAACACTACTTCCCAGGTACAATGACAGGTGAGTTATATAGCGCTTTTATAGCCGACAGTTTGGGTGGTCTCCTTGAACATGTGTGTCTACACACGGGAGTCCATATGTGGATGCAGCACGATGGTCACCCAGCCCATTCTGCGCGTGCTGTTGTGGAAGAACTAAACAGCAGGTTTGCAGGAAGATGGTCGGGGCGCCATGGTCCTCATTCATGGCCCGCAAGGTCGCCATATTTAACACCAGTAGATTTGTATTTGTGGGGGTATCTAAAGTTTTGTATCCCAGCCTCGTCGCCTCTTTTGTGTCTCGCTTCCACCGGTTGTCTTAGGTGTCGGTAGCCGAGTGGAGAGAGACCGACACAGGAATAAAGGATGCACGCGTGTGCAGGTACGGAGGTGACCAGCCAGTGGGACAGCAGAAACTAGAAACACGAGATATATATTTCAAAGAGACTTAGTAATACTTAACTTTTACGTAGTTCTTGACTGCAGAATGCTGATACATAGATTAGATAGATGCCTGCCTACTGATGATTCCTAGTGCCTATCCGATAGCCAAGTCTTAACTGTTGCCTACCTCATTCTCAAGTTTTAACTGGTGCCAACCTGATTCCCAAGTGGACGATGTAGCAGTCGTGGCCACGAGCGGAGATGCAGCAGAGGGCGCTCGTGGCTAACGTCGTAAGAACGCCGCGCCGTGCGTGCATGGCGGCGCGAGGCGAAAGTAGGTGGCGCGCACTTTAGACTTGTGCGAAACCACAGTAACAAGGGCTTGCGTTGGACTATTGGAAAGAACAAAAGAAGAACAGATTTCTTTTTGTGAGGATATCTAAAGGATCGTGTTTATGTCACTGAGCCCACATACCCAGATGATCTAAAAAGGCGCATTGAGGACGCAAGTCGCTCCGTCACACCGGCCATGTTACATCTCGTACGCAGATCCTTTCGATGGCGCACTGCATTATGCATTGAGGAACATGCACCACCATAACATCCATCACCCACCACAAAGCCATGTATTATGTACAGCGTGTGGTATCTGCCCCTGAAACATTGAAGGGTTGTAGCTCCCAAACTAACAGTGATAGGAATGTAGTTTAAATTGATTTGGACGCAGCTGGTTTCAACGATTCCAATGCATGATAGAAAAAACTATTGTCCCATTTAAAAAGTCATATCTTAGTGCTGTAACTCTTTGGAACAAGATACAATAAACTATGTTCATTGCTCCGCAGAAAGTGTAACATTTCTTGTGTTCACCTACCGCATTAAAATTTCTTTTGACCTATTATTTATAAGTTACAGAGGCAAACACACTTAGTGAAACACCCTGTATATTTTTTCTGTATCTGTACCCGTTCGTTTTATATAACCAAACGGAACGTACTTTCTGGATGCGCCTCGTAATTTAAGGTGAATCACTGTGCAGGAGCTGCATATTACTGTTTCATTACTTTAATTTTATAAGCTAATGTTGGTTTTAAATTATTTATACACAATTTGATACAAACTCATTGGAGCTTTCCATAGGGTCTGTTACATAACTAGCAATGGGATTTACTTATTTGCCCAGCCTCAAAGAATGTGATTTGACCCTGCGGGGCCCACAGTGCAACGGTTTTATTACCCATTGTGAATTGTCATCAGTGTTGTCAAGTGCGTCCATTAATTATCTTTTAACTCAGTGAGACCGCCGCATCTACAACATATGTCGCCAGTTTTTTTTACCCAGGGTTTCCGTATTTTTTCGTAACCAGAGTTTGTGTCCATCAATGTGATTTTAAAGCCACCGTGGCCATTAATTTACGAGCTACATGGCGTTTTATCGCCTATGACTATTTTGTTATCTTCAAAATTCCTCCACGACTTTTTTTAAAAATTTCACCGTTTTAATCTCCATTCTATTTTATTTACTCATCAAGCCCATTGTTCAATGTCTGTAGGTTGAAGTGTGGCGCTGATGCCGCTGCCAGCTTGCCGCTACTAGTGGTGACTTTAAAATTACCACAAAGGGAAAAAATGTGGATTGGAGAGATCGGAGACTAATTAGGAATTGGTACCTGGAACAAAGGGTAAAAGTACGACTGAAATGCGTAGAAACGAACAGCGTGGAAATAGGAAGGGGAATGAGATAAGGATGTTGTCTGTCGCCAAGTCTCTTCAACCTGTATGGAGAAATGCTGTCAAGAGAAGCGCTGAGAGGATGTGGAAACTTCAAAGTAAGTGGACGTCTCATCAACACCATCAAGTATGCAGATGACCTGGTAGTGCTCGCGAAAAACCAGAGACAGCTGCAACACATGATGAACCGTTTGGTGGAAATGGTAAGCAAATACGGTATGGAAATAAATATCGAAAAATCAAAAATGATGCGAATATGAAAACGTGAGAAACAGTTGAAGATAATTGTTGACAATCGGCAACTGTAAAATGTAAATCCGTTCAAGTACCTGGTGTGTTTTATCACAAAGGATGGCCACTGCACTAACGAAATCCGAGCAAGAATCGCTATAGCCAAAGCTGCTTTAAACAAGAAGAGGACTCTACTGACCAGCAAGTTGAGCTTGGCGTTAAGGAAGAAACTGGTAAAGTGCTACATTTGAAGCAGTGCACTGTATGGAGCAGAGACGTGGACCATGAGAAAGAAGGAGAAAAAAAATACTTCTAGAACTATGAAATGTGGTGCTGGAGGAGAACGGAAAAGATCAAATGGACAGATCGCATGAAAAATGATGATGTACTGAAGAGAAGTATTCTGGATCAATTCTACAGAGAAAGGCTAACTGGATTGGACACGTACTTAGACACTAGGGACTTCTATACGATGTCATCGAAGGAAAAATAAGAGGAAACACAGGACGTGGAAGAAGGGGGATTCAGCATCTGGACGACGTGAAAGATGGAAGAATACAAAACAGACTAAAGGAAGAAGCAGAAGACAGGGAACAATGGAATCATAAAATCTCCATACGAAGACATGGACCTGCCACTAGGTAGAATACTACATAATAATAATGGACCTTTGGGCATTGAGTGCACTTCTACCCAGCCATCAACGCACTTTTGATGGTCAGTAATACAGATGGCTCTTGAAAGAGCACTCATTACGTGGGGGTTGGGGATTCTCAGAATAGTTATTTTGGATATGTTATCCTTAGATATGGGGTCTTCTTAAAATTTTGTGGTCGAGTAGTTATTCATGTAGTTGTGTAATATAAAACTCATGGCTAGGGGTGGGTGAAAATTTCTTAATGAGGAGTCTTCTGGCAGTTTAAAGGTGTGATGTATACACAGTTATGTGTCACATAATTGTGTTACATAAAATGCCATTTCTTAAAAACGTTTCACTGGGGCATGGGGCCCACTCCCATCACTCACATCGCCCCCCCCCCCCCTCCCATACATGAACTCGTGAGCTCATTGACCAGGACTTATGTCAGCTTTAATATGGTACTGGATAACCTTGAAGTGTTACCGAAAGTTGGTAGAGTATTCCAATCGGTCATCTTCTTCATAATGAGGTCCTTCCGCATTGTCACTGGGGTGGACATTTTAGATTCACAAACATTTTAGTTGAATGTCCTAATTTAGGCACTCTAAGGGAAACGTTTTATCTCTGTGATGTTTTAAGCCTTAATTTAGCTGAAAATGCCGTAACAGTTGATTCAAAGTGTATTCGTGATAGTGGGTTGTATCATTCAGTTTAATGAGTATACATTATCTTTCTGTTCTTGACTTACCCAATACTTTAATGTCGAAAATTTTAAAGTGTTACTGCGTGGCTGGATCATCTATTTTTATTTCCGTGATCAACTAACCAAGAGATTCAGCTATTTGGTTTTTTAATATATATTTCCCCTCTTCCATACAACTTTGTGCTTTCATTTCGTGTGTTATTCATTTTCTAAACTTGAATGTGGTTTAACACAAAGTTTTCCATATATTTTAGTGACAATTAATGTAATTTCTGTGAGTGGAAATGAGAGTGACAACCTTTTCAGTTTAGACCCTTTCAAAATCCAACCATCCAACAAACCTACCTGTTGGGGCACCCTTAATTCGGAGACTTCCTCTTCACCATTCCTACTTTATCTGAGAGAACGTTATTATCGTTCCCCATACCTTAGCCAGAGAGACGACAGCCTTCTATGCCTCCACTTGCAAGGAATAAGTCCCAAGGGACACTGCCTTCCAAAGATCTCTCCACTATGAAAGAGGCATCTAGTAAGTGTGCCTGTCAAAGCGCTTCCTGATGTTCACTGATCCCTGTCGGCTGGCCGCGGTGGCCGAGCGGTCTGCGGCGCGCTATTCACAGTCCGCACGGCCGCTACGGTCGGGCATTCGAATCCCCCTCGGGCATGGATACTTGTGTCGCCTTTAGTATAAGGTATTTCATAAGTAATTTGTAAGTTTAGGGACTGATGACCCCGCAGTTAAGTCCCTTAAGCTTAACAAACATTTGAACATTTTTTATCCCTGTCATCACTTCAGAAAATCCCTACATCCATCGAAAACAAAGTAAAAGTTATAGGAGAATTATAATAGGAAGCAGAAAGTACAACGGATTCTGATGACTTACATACAGCTGATATTTGTATCTTCCAATTTATTGAAAGGGGGGGGGGGAGATCCCTGAGTCCCCTGAAGCTCTAGAACCCACCGAAGCCTTAGAAGCAATGGACATGGATATCACTTTTGGTAAATGTGAGCCTGAGGCATAAATTATCTTTAAGTTCTGTTCACCAATTGTTCTGTTTGCCACCAATTGCACCGGTATATCCTTGGCTCTGTCAGTAGAGAATCTGACGCACTTCACACAACTCAAGAAACCGTGGCCGTCATGGTAAGGAAAACGTAGGATGTTACCGTCTGTTACATCTACCTTCCTCCAGATAGTAAAGTACCCCAGAGCGTATTGGCTGCATTGTTATTTCAGTTTCCCCCAACTTTCATAACATAGGAGTGGCTTCAATGACGTAACTGTTTCCGGATTGGAACTGTGACCCTAACTGATGAAAAGTCATCACAAACCGATCCGCCGAGCTCGACCTTTCCCATACGATTCAGTAGGCAACATGGCAGCTACTCCGCCATCGATCTTTGCAAGCCTGGCCCCCTATTCGCTATAGAGGGCATGATGACTTTCTGGATAGTGAACACTTAACGTACTTCCTGTCACTACCCGAACGTCACTCTCCTTGACGCTTGCCTGATGAGATCTTAACAAGTCTGCTGCCTCCGTTGTATCTCCACGTGAATGTGGCGGTCCAAAATTTTACCACAGCAATTGTTTCTGCACTTGAGTCGGCAGTCCACGGTTGTTTAGGCTCCGCATGGTGGATGAGTGTGACTCATTGGCCTAGTGATCGTCAGAGCCTCACGAATGGCACCCATCTAAAGAATTTCTCATTGCCTTTAAATACTTAACTGATCGAGTCCGCCAAAGAGACACAAGCAGCAGAGCAGGGAAAAGTATGCACTACGATAGGTTTACGTACCTCTCCATCACAGGTGGAGAGGAATATTAGTGTCATTACTGATACCATCCTCTCTGGATGTCCCTGGCGTTTTCCATTTATGGAGCAGTCTGCATTGATCAGGCACCAACTTGTGAACAGTTTGTTGAACATTATATTCAGAGTAATGCGTCCGAAAATTAGCAACCAGCCTTCCAAAACTTCAAACTACATGTTGAACAAAGGCACTTATTACACGACACCTGGAATCGTAGAATTCTGCATTGAATGAATGGAATTTCCTAGTGCCCTTGCCCATTGCCTCATAATGGCTCCAGGACCTGAAGGAATGCAATACCAAATGTTTAAACACGTCTTAGAGGATTCCCAGTGGTACATCTCTGACATTTTCAACTGCATGTGGATTGAGGGCGAGTTCTCATTGCAATATCCGGAAATCATTATCGTTCCACTATGCAGATCTGACAAAAACCGCTAGATGTGTATAGCTACAGACGTGTTGGCCTCAGTAACGTTCTGAGCAAAATTCTCGATCGTATGATAAGCCGTCGGTTTATTCTAAAAGGCAATCTGGCCCTGTCCATCCGTTGTCTCCGTCAGGGCCGCACCACCACCAATAATCGTCTATCTGTACAACACTGGCCCAATGTCAGTGAGACCTACAGAAGGGTTATGACACGACGCGGAGACATCATAACTGCACTATACCACACTAGTGAGACTGCTGTGTCCTGCTCTGTATGGAGTCTCACTTCTGTTGGCATCCAACTATTCATCCACCATCAGAACTTTATTTTGATAACGAATTATTCATTGCAGTAGAGTCAGGTTAGTGACGGCCAGCACCTAAAAGCTCTTTTCTTCCTATTTGAAACCACCAGTGGTGCAGATTGTTCCGCCGTCCGATGGGTCTACGAACTCTGATACAATCTCGCTTTGACTATAGTAATGAGCTGTTGGAACGAGTCCTCAGAACAGCTATTGATGGAGCGTGGTGTCCCTCAATTGCAAATCAGACTTTAAAGATTGTTAAAACAATTATGCCACACTCGTTAGTCGTTCGCTCAGGCATCCAAATTAACTTCTCTTTTTACAGGCACGGAAATGCATCTCCTAAGTCAGAATTTAAGACCGCAGATTGCGTATAGTCCTTTCTCTCTGTTTTGGAACCTTTCCCTCTACCACCTCTACGACGTCCACTCATGCACACGTTCCTGGCAGATACCTCGATAGCAACTATGGACTTGGTACAAGATCCGGAAGAATTAGTTCATCAACGCAATTGCTCTTCATTATGGTCGCGCAAAAGAAATAATTTAAAGCAATGGCTCTATGGTAGATTCCTACGTCGGGTACGCTTATACTCATGTTGGACATACTGAACAACGTTCCTTGTTGGCTGGCTGCAGTGTTTACATTGCATAGCTGGTAGGTATATTTCGCTCTCCGGTAAGTCTTTCCTCGTCTGAAGTGAATCCTTGAGCAGTTTACAAGCAATCAACTAGTATTAAACTCGCATTTCATCGGTGATTACCATCTGGATTCCGTTTATTACCCCGAACGATTTGAATGTTCGGCGGTCTCATTATGATCTTAGAATACGTTGTAATTCCGGGTAATGTAGAGAGAGGGGCGAAACACGCTACCAGTAAATCTCTTCTGGAGTTACGGATATCAGTACTGATTTCCGATAGATATTAAACGCAAGGGGTTTGGGAATGGGAATTCCGTTCCTTGACTATGTCAACCAAATTATGTATGATAAAGGAGGCGACGAATGTTGTTCCCAGTTTCACATTGAGAACGATTGACTTAAGGATTTCCTCAGTGCCACTGTTGTTCGTGTTTGACAGTGCCTAATCTATCTGCACTAACAAGGAAAGTTCATGGGCTCGAACAACCATATCTATAAGAACGTTTGGTTACAGGATCTCTACGTACACCTCAATGTGCTGGTGAGTGTCGTTTTTCCGCAAAGCTCTGCAACCATGCTCTAGATAGCACTGTAGATGTAACTGTAGACGCCATACGTAATGCAGATATCTTAACTATAACTTACGTAATAATCATTGTACATGTTCTCTAGCGAATTGTCATCAAAAGCCGTGATGATAGTTGCAACTTTAACCTTCTTTCCGCTTGCAATGAGTTGTTCGTCATTATCATCCCTATTATCATTATTATGAGTTTGTAACAACTGTATCTAACTTATGCTCATATTTCTGTACCATAACAGATACGAGAAAGCATGCGCATGATTCATCTTCTACACTAATACCATCTTCACGAAAAAGGGTTCTTCGTAACTTCATTCAACTAATCGCAATACATTAGCAGGATTGATTAGCATCTGACGCTTCATCACACAAATAACATCACAAAACGCAACTTCGGAGGCACTCTGCTACTGGCGAACCGACAGGTCAAAGTGCAATGCGGCATGGCACACGCAGAGGCCTCTAACGGACGACTGCAGAGTTTTGCAGATGGGGGAGTATCACTAGTGCAATAAGGGATCATTACATTATCTCTCGTACGATTTTGGTGTATATGTGTTTGTTCGAGCTTTCCTTGTAAGACGAATTTAAAATTCCTCATGCATTGCATTTGGTACTATGTGTCAATGTCAAATCGGCGGGCTTTTTTTTAAGTTTTATCTGTAAATAACTTTTGCATTACTCAATTTAAATTTGTCTGTTAGAGCCCATTTCCCCAGCCCTCACCCTTTCTGCATTATCACTGACCACTTTCGTAGTGTCTCTATCTATTGGTTTTATGTTGGAAATCAGGCTAAGCATTTAGAATTCGTGAGTAGCCCTTTCATCCCCTATTTTATCCTTGCGGTCAGAAAACCACAGTCTTCTGCTATACTGTTTGAGCTCCTTCCCCCTTTTTCTTTTCAACAACTCTATATCTTTTCCCTGGCGACACTTGCTTGTTTTGCATTGGCCTTGGGGTTTCCCTGTAACAGGTTTTTTTTTTTTGTTTGTTTCTTTTTTGTGTGGAAATAAGTGAATTTTCGAAACAAGGGAGCAGTGGAATTTATAGTTCGATCCATCAAGCCACAACAAAATTACCCAACCAACCTATAAGGGAATTATCGATGCATGGTGTTCTTGATTTTCTGACACACAGTTTATCTCATGTTAAAGGTTCCATCTTCAGTCCGGAGACTAGTTTGATGCAGCTCTCCACCCTACTCTATACTGAGCAAGCCTCTTCATCTCCACACAAGAATGGAAACCCACGTCCATTCGAATCTGCTTACTGTTTTAGTCTCATGGTTTCCATCTGTGATTTTTCCTGCACAAACTTCACTCCAATGCTAAATTTACGATTTCTTGATGTTTAGTCCTTCTAATCGATCCCCTCTTTTTGTCAAGTTATAAGAAAAATTCCTTTTCTCCCCAATTCTTTTGAGTATCTCTTCATTAGTTACGCGATCTACCCACCTAATATTTATCATTCTTCTGTAGCATCACATTTCAAAAGGCTCTATACTCTTCCTGAGTGAACTGTTTAACGGCCAAGTTATACTCCTCACAAATGCCTTCAGAAAGTACTTCCTTTCACTTAAATTATTATTCGAAGTTAGAAAATTTCTCTTTTTCGAAAACGCATTACTTCCCATTAGCTTTCTGTATTTTACATCCTTTGTACGGCTACCATCACGTGTTATTTTACTGCCCAAGTCGCAAAACTCATCTACCAGAAGTCTTGTTTCGTTACCTAATATAATTCCTTCAGAATAGTCTGATTTTCTGATTTGCTCTTGTAAATGTTCATCTTATACGTTTCTTTCAACACACTGTCCATTCCGTCCGATTGCTCTTCCGGTTCCTTTGCTGTCTCCGACAGAATTATGAAATCATCAGCAAAACGCAAAGTTTTTATTTTATTTATTTATTTATTTTTCTCCCTGAAATCTAATTCCTTCTCCAAATTTCTCTTTGGTTTCCTTCAGAGCATGCTCAAGGTATTATTTGAATAACACTGGAGAAAGGCTACAATATCTGCCTTACTCCCTTCCCAACGACTGTGTGCCTTTCATGCGTATCAACTCTATAAACCGCTTTTTGGTTTATTTACAAGTTGTAAATAACTTTCCGCTTCCTATATTTTACCCCTGCTGACTTCAGTATTTGAAGTGGTGTATTCCAATCAACATTGTACAAAGCTTTCTCCAAATTTACAAAAGCTAGAAATGTAGGTTTGCCTATCATTAATCTATCGTCTACGATAAATCATGAGGCGAGTACTGCTTCCAGTGTTCCTACATTTCTTCTGCATCCCAATTGATCTTTCGTGAGATCAGAATCAAGCAGTCTTTCCATCCTTCTGTAAATAATTCGTAATACTATTTTACAAACATGACTTGTTAAACGCCGCGCTGGAGTAGCCGAGCGGTCTGAAGCGCCTCGCTGCAGACCGCGCGGTTGCTCGCCGTGGAGGTTCGAGTCCTCCCTGGGGCATGGGTGTGTGTGTGTTGTCCTTACGTTAATTTACCTTAGTTTCAGTAGTTTGTAAGCTACGGACTGATAACCAAGCAGTTTACAAACATTTCATTTCACTTGTTAAACTGATGGATCCGTAATATCACACCTGTTCACGTCTGATTTTCTTGAAATTGGGATTATTGCATTTTTCACGAAGTCTGACGGTATTTCGCCTCACCAGGTGAAATAGATTTTTCATGGTTTGTTCTCCCAGAGACTTCAGTACCTCTGAAGGAATGTCATCTACCCCAAGGGCCTCGATTCGACAAAGTTCTTTCAATGCGTTGTCAAATTCATCTCTGAGTATAATACCTACTATTTCATTTTCATCTACTTCTTCTTCCCTTCCTATAATATTCTATCTATGTTAATTTTCTTTGTAGAGCTCCTCTATATACTCTTTCCACCTTTTAGCTATTTCTTATTCACTCAGAACTTGTTTTCCACCTGAGTTGCCGGCCGCGGTGGCCGAGGGGACTGAGGCGCTTCAGTCACGGTCTGTTCGGCCACTACGGTCGGGGGTTCGAGTCCCCCATCGGGCATGGATATTTGTGCCGTCCTAGTTCGTAAGTAGTTCATAAGTAGTTTGTAAATTTAGGGACTGATGACCCCGTAGTTAAGTCCCATACAATTTACAAACATTTGAACATTTTCCACCTGAGTTGTTGAAATTCATACAATCATATTTCTCGGCTCCAAATCTCTTTCTTTCCTCCTGTAGGCGGTATCTATTTTTCCCCATTTATACATTACTCTACAGACTTGAATTTTGCTTCTGGCCACTCCAGGCTATCCATTTGCCACTTTGTGTCAATATAATTTTTTAGTCGTCTGTACTGTTTTCCTGCTTAATTTACTGAATTTTTATATCTTCTTCTTTTATCAATAAAATTTAGTACTTCCTGTGACAGTCGAGGACTTTATTGTAGGTCTTTCCTTTGTACCTATTTGGTCCTCTGCTGCCATTAGTGTTTCATACCTTAAAGGCAGCCATTTCTCTTATACTGTTTTATTTTCCCAGTTTCTTTCAATTGTTGGCTAAATCTCACTATGAAATTCTCATGAATTTCAGGTTCTTTCAATTTGTCCAGGACTCATCTCCTTATATTCATATTTTTCTGTAGTTTCTTCAGTTTACGTCTACACTTAATAACAAATAAGAAATGGTCAGAGTATATATCTGGCCCTGCATATGTCTTACAGTTTCAAAGCGGGTCCCGAAATATTTGTTTGTCATAATGAACTCTATCTGGTATCTTCCGATGTCTCCTGGACACTTCTACGGATAAAAACTTCTTTCGTGATTCTCGAACGAAGTGTTTGTTGATTAAATTTTGCACCGTACAAAATTCTACTAGGCGACTTCCTGTGTAATTTTTTCCCCATTTCATTTGCACCTATCATTTTTCCATCCCTTCTTTTCCCTACTGCCGAATTCAAGTCCGCTTACAATTAAGTTTTCCTCTCCGATAACTGTCTCAGTAATTTCCTTTATCTCCTCATACATTTCTTCGATCGCCTCATCATCGGCAGGGCTAGTGGGCATATAAACTTCTACCCCTATGGTCGGTGTTGGCTTCATATCTATCTTGACTTACGATAATGCGATCATTGCGCTGCTCATAGTAGTTTACCAATATTTTTATTTTCGTGTTCATTAATAGACCTAGTCCTGTAAAAACCCCAAATTGTTTTGTGTTTACAGTCCTGTACTCGCCTGACAACATTTTCCACCGAACATCAGGAATTCCTACTATATCTGACTTCAACATTTCCATTTCCCTTTTTAAATTTTCTAACCTCCATACCCTTTTAAGAGATCTTACATCCCACGCTCTGTTCCATATAATGCCAAAGTTGTCTTTCCTGATGACGACATCGTCCTAGTAATAACCTGCCAGGATATCCGAATGGGGGACTATATTATCTCCGGATTTTTTTTTTTTTTAAATCTATCGGACCAAACTGCGTGATAATCAGTCCGTAGCTTAGAAACTACATAAACCTAGGTAAACTAACCTAAGGACAAACACACACACCCATGCCCCAGGGAGGACTCGAACCTCCACGGCGAGCAACCGCGCGCTCCGCAGCGAGACGCTTTAGACCGCTCGGCTACTCCACCGCGCCCGGGAATATTTTACCCGAGGGGATTCAAAAAATGTTCAAATGTTTGTAATTCTATCGGACCAAACTGCTTGGTCATCAGTCCGTAGCTTACAAACTACTTAAACCTAGGCAAACTAACCTAAGGACAACACACACACCCATGCCCCAGGGAGTATTCGAACCTCCATGGAGAGCAACCGCGCGTTCCGTAGCGAGACGCTTTAGACCGCTCGGCTACTCCACCGCGGCCCTAGGGATTCCATCATCATATATTCATACAATAGAGCCGCATGTTCACGGGGAAAGTAACGATCGTAGTTTCCCTTTGTTTCCAGCCGTTCGCAGTAACTCTATACCAGGGCTACATTAGCTGACGCTACAAGGCCATTTCAGTCAATCATTGAGACTGTTGCTCCTACAAATACTGAAAAGGCTGCTACCCCTCTTCAGGAACCACATGATTGCCTGGCCTCTCCGCTGTGGTTGAACGCAAGTCACCCCACCTCGGCAGTGTCTGTGATTCATGGGGGTGGAAAGATAAAGATCAATTAGTTGACAGACGTATAAATAGCCGTTAAGGAAAGCAATCGTCTTCGACAGTCTATCCTAGAATCCATCCCCTCTCTCTGCCAAGCTCTTCGTTCTGACGCCTTCCTCCGCCTTCTACTCCAGTCCCCGTCTATGTCCATTTCATCCATCCTTCTCTCTACCATTTCATCCTTTCTCTTCTCTCTCTCACAACCTCCATCTCCTACCTCCCTCCGTTCATTTCGATATCAAGTGTCGTAGCTGTTGAGGGCTAGTCAGTTAAAAATTAAGGTCTTCTGATTTTGTGTTAACGGCGTAAAGCTAACACAACGTTTTACATAAGATTAATTGAAACAACTTCATTTTCAAACTTCTATACTACGATGTTTTTATTTCCACTGACGTCGTTGTATCTGCCTGGTACATAAGCAATATTGCAAATGAACCATGTATATATGAACGCCCTTACAATATGTATGACGAAATGTTGTTACCATCGTATGTCATTTCAGTTGGTAACGCTTTATTCTAATGCATTATGGAAAGGGTAATGTTATAGTTATAAATACCAAAACATCTACTTCATTTTACCACTTGCAAAGACAACATACATATACGAGTTTTATTCTGTGCAGATCTAGAACAAAGTACCTTCCGAATATTGCAAGTTCACTGCTCTCCTTTTAAGATTACGATTAAAAATGGTAAATTAATTTTCGTGTTCACGGATTAATTTCATGATTCTTCACGAACTGATGGACAGGCAGTTACTCTGGGAAAATACTTACTTACTCACTGCGTTGGCCACTCAAACCGCAGTCGGTCTTTGGCCTCACCAATCAGCCTCCTCCAGCGTCCTCGGTCCATGTAATATTCTTCAGACACTCCCACCTTACTCATTTCCTCTGTTATCTGGTCAGTCAATCGCAGTCGTGGTCTTCCCTTGGTCTTTTGCCTCTGGTGTCCTCTTCAACTACCTCCCAGATGATCTGGCCTTCTCGGCGCATTACGTTTCCATACCACTTCAGTCTTTTTTCTTTGATAACTGCTACGATGTCCACCGACTTGTATAACTCCTGCGATTCACTGTTATTTCTTTTCATCCATTCATCTCCATCCTTCACTGGCCCAAAAATCTATCTGAGGATGGCATTCTTAAATGTCAGGAATTTTCTTTCCATCTTTCGGATAAGAGTCCAGGTCTCTGCTATATATAAAACTACAGGTTGTATTACTGTCTTGTAGATGTTAGTCTTTGAGGATTTCGATAGTAGCCGGGACTTTAGTAGCCTTCCCAGAGAAAACCTTGATCTATTTCCAGCTTTTATTCGTGTGGTAACTTCGAGGTCTGTCTCGATCCTCCCACTGAGTATTGCCCCAAGGTATTTAAAGTCTTTTACCCTTTCAAACACTTTGTCATCCACATTGAAAGGCCTGTCATTATTTTGTCTGCTAACTACGAGGTACTTGGTCTTTTCCATATTGAACTTCAGGCCTGTTCTCATTTCCTCTTCTATTAATGATCTTGTCATCTGAGACAGGTCTTGCCCTCTCTCTGTTATTAGAACAACATCATCCGCGTAGGCCAGGGTGTTGATCCTTCTTCCCAACTGTATTCCTCTCTCTAGGCTTGCCACTGTTCTCAGAGTTCTCTCAATTACCTGGTTAAGCAGAAGGGGTCAGAGGCAGTCTCCTTGTCGTACTGCAGTCGTACTTTCGGGGTATTTGAGCCCTTTCGAGTTCTTGTAATATTGCTTGTCAGTTCAGACTATCATATGCCTTTTGGAAGTCTACAAGAAGGCAGTGAACATTTTTGTGGAATTCGCAGCACTTTGCTAGCAGTATGTAGATGGTCAACAGTTGACTTTGCCTTTCTGGAGCCTGCTTCCTGGAATCCCAGAACATTATCGACATGTGGTGTCAGTCGCTTCAGTAGCAACATCCTCAAGACCTAATAAGTTGTACACAAAAGTGTGGTTCCTCTATAGTTGCTACATCTCATTGGGTCTCCTTTCTTTAGTATGGGACAGATAACGGACTGCTTTCATTCTCCCGGGATCCTTTCCTTCTTCCAGATTACGCATATTAGGTGGTATAGTCTCATTTGTAGAGTAGCTTTACGCTCCTTCAGCATCTCTGCCGGTATACCATCTATTCCTTATGCCTTACGCGTCTTCATCATTTTCATGATTGCTCTTACCTCTTCCATGCTTGGGAATTCATACTCACCTAGTGGCACTGACTCTGTTTTCTCTATTTGATTCTTTGTCTTCTTCTTCTGTTGCAGCATTGTTGGTGTTTGCGTCCACATTCATGAGGTTTTGAAAGTAGCTTTTCCATTTTTCTACAGCTTTCATTTCATTTCATCTGTGATGATCTTTTCTTCTTGATCTTTAATCATGTCCTTGGGTCATATCCTTTCTTGAAAAACCTAACTGTCCTGTAAAAGTCTCTTGTATTCCTTGCTGTCCGCTCTTCTTCTGCCAGTTTTATCTTGCTGTTTATGAACTCTCGCTTTTCTATTCGCAGGACTTTACTTGCTTTCTTAGCTGTTTCCATGTATCTCAACTTTGTTCATTCATCCTGTTCATTTGATAGCCATAACAGATTCTCTCCTTTTCTCTTGGTGAACGCATCTCTACCACTACCATTAAACCATCATCTGTTCTTCCTTCTTCTCTCCAATGGTTTCAACACCACAGCTGCTACTTCTTTAACGCCTATCATTGGGCCAAAGCTTTTCTATGTTACCTTCATCTTCTTCTACTATGTCAGCAACCCTGTTTCTAATTTGAAGTGCATATCTCTCCTTAATGTGATCCTGTTTCAGAAGGTATGTATTTATTTTATGGTTTGCTTATCTTCTCCTGATGTTACGACTTTCTATCCTCGCCTGTATAGTAGCACAAGGTAATGGTCTGATCCTATTTCTGCACCTGTTTCAGACTTTACATTCTGGGTAGCACTTCTGTGTCTGGTATGCACAAGTATGTGGTCTATTTGGTCCTGAGTCTCTTGTCACGTCACTTCCATTTTATCTTGTAGATGTCTTTGTAGATGCGATTCTGGGAAAATACAGAACTAAATTTTAGAGATTATAGGCTGAATTGTAACGAAACTGCACTATTTTAAAACCAAAGGGACGGGGACACTAAACACAGACGTGTAGATACCAGGACATAAAGCCTTGCCAGTTACACTTAGAAAATAACTGCGCCTGTCTGTCAGGCTCTTCCTCGACTATAGTCATGTATATGACAGCATTTGAGAAATAACGTTTAGTTCGAGTGAAAGAAGTGGGCAGGGGAAACCGTAGAATCGCTCGAAATTTGTATAGGTGCTATTTAGTATGCGAAGATGAATGGTTGAATCATGGCTGAGAGAGGGAAGAAAGATTAGGGTTTATCGTCCCGTCTTCCATATTTGAATACATCTACAAGAAGGTAGCGATCAACCTAAAACGACGAGAGATGGTAAGGACCGACCAATCATTTAATTCAATTTTGTTATCGAACCGACGTGCTACTAGAAGTTCACAGTCTACAGAAATAGTTAATCGGCTTCTCAGGACAAGAAAGCTAGGATATGGTAGCCTTTTGCGTGTACCACAGTTGACCAGTTGACTTCTATACCGCGGCAATCACGTTTCTAGCTTTGTCGGGCACATACTGCGTAGAAGGTAACTGACTTTGGTAAAACTGTGTTAAGTGATAAAACTGTCTTCGAAACAAGCCAGATTTTAAGATTAAATTAGATTGGTACTTGTTATATAGATGATGAATACGACACTGAATTACCAGTAGCACGTCGTATCAAATTCAGTGATGTGGAACGTGTCAGGTTAATAAAAGGCGCCTGTAGAAGATATTACTTTATGCAAAATGTTATATAAGACTAATTTATTTATTTATTTCAGATCTACTGATTTATATCTAAAAATTCATCTGAGTAAGAAGAATTGGCATTCAGAAACTCTTTTAATTTATTTTTGAATGCTATTTGACTGTCAGACTTTTGATGCTATTTGGTAAGTGACGAAAGACTTCTGTGGCAGAATAATTCACCCCTTACTTTGGCAAAGCTACATTTAGCCTTCAATATTGAACAGCACTCTTTCTCCTAGTGTTGTATCTACGCACACTTCTATTGCTTTTGAATTCGGTCTGAATGGTAATAACAAATTTCATAAGTGAATATATATATATATATATATATATATATATATATACATTGTAGTTACTGTGAAGATCGCTAGCTCTTTAAATATCTGCAGGAAGTTCTTGGATGGAGCCGCCCCGTCGTATGGTCAGGAAACCAGGAGTGATGATCCCTTGAGGAAACGTTTCATTTGAAACCAACTCCACTCTGGTTGTCATTCAAGTCTCCCTGGCGACGCGGCAATACGTAAAACCACTACCGAGGGGTGCCTGTAGCAGATAGAAAAACATTTATTTCCTGAAAATGGCAGAGGCATTTGGTGCACTCAAAATCAGAAGTTGATGAGTCAAGAATTTTCAGCGGCATGTTGAAACTTCATATTTGTGAGTATTGCAATTGGAGCATTTCGATCAAAAAGACGACTAGTGTCATATATTGTACAAGGGAAGCAGATTAAATTAATTAGTTCCATTAAGCTCAAAATTCGTTACCTCTAGTGTTTTTCAAAGTAGCGGTTGACACGACGATACGATATAACTGTTTCTCATTATCACACTTGGGTGGAGCTCTTCAGGTTATGTTACGAAACGCTGCCTGTTCTCGCGAACGTGTTTTTCTTCATCTAGAGTGATACTCCCTATCCATCTGACAGTTAGCGGTGGAGGTAGTTTGCGTATAACTGTCAGTTCCACTTCTTATTACAGTGACGTATGGTTTGCGATTGCCGATAAGCCTCCGTGTTGGCTGTAATCTCACATAATTTATCCGTGTGGGCTTTTCGTGAGATACGTGAAGGAAGAAGCAATGTACTGGTTTAGGTTTCATGAAACCTTGACAGAAAGTAATGAGTAGTATTATATCGTTCATCGAAACAGTGTTTTATAATCTGTTTTATTTGTTGACGAACAACACTCCCTGAGGAGTGGATCTCAATCTGATTTTTCCTATTTTTAAAAAAAACGCAATCTACGTATATATATATAATATATATATATATATATATATGACTACCGGTTTCAATTTGCTCGTGGAACCATCTTCGGGCCAACCACGCAGCCAACTGTGGAAATTGACTGCATATCATTTGTCGTCTATATTTCGTCCATCTGAAGTTATTTTGATACCCAAATAACAGAACTAATCTATTACCTTTTTCTAATAGAGATGGGCAAAACCGATCTTTTTGTGGATCGAATCAGAAATGGTAACTCACTGGGATAAACTAGTTCTTTTAAACTAGTTAAGTCCCTTAAGCTTAACAAACATTTGAACATTTTGAAATATTCCTACTCTATTGCAATGTATCAGTTGTATAAAAAAATGTACTTGAAAAATTATTGGTACACTGAGGAATTTATCTATTCTGTTTCCCCTCCAAAACAGTGAAAAAGTAATGTTCTTAAATGAAAGACGATCTGCTGAAAATCAATTTATTATAATTAAACATGAGAAATAAATCAGATGACATGTCCTATCATGTAAAACAGATAATGCTATTCTCACAATCTTTTACAAATGTTAAAATATTGAGACACAAAAATGACTGAGTCAAATGTCGGAAGTTTTGCAAAACAGAATGCTATTAGATTGGCTACATAGGGGCTTGAAATTATCGGTAGCCCTAAGCTTCCCAGAGTAAATAGGCAGATCTCAAAAGAATAAAATAAGGGACAGAATCCAACAAGTCTGATTCATATAACCCCCAGCAAGTGCGTTACCTTACCCACACAGATGCTTATTGACGGCAGCGTCTCAGGCTCGGAGGCAGCAGGCGTTGGGAGCGGATGAGCTGAAATTTTTATCCGACCGTAATTGCTGCGGCCTGTTAAGCAGGGTCGACATGTAACTTAACACAGCGTCACTGGCGTCGGCGATGCTAGGCAGTTGCTGTGCGATTCTATCACGCTAGTAGACTAATCAATATTTTGCATAGGTGACACAAAGCCCACTTGGCACAAATCGATCAGTCACTTGCGTAATATGATC
Organism: Locusta migratoria; assembly: GCA_026315105.1. Taxonomy (NCBI): domain Eukaryota; kingdom Metazoa; phylum Arthropoda; class Insecta; order Orthoptera; family Acrididae; genus Locusta; species Locusta migratoria. The sequence continues at coordinate 408,961,740 of CM048749.1, forward strand.
TGTAAAAACAATGCCCGATTCGCAAAGGCGCGAATGCTCAAATAGAGACTTCTAGCAAAACGAAAACTAAACTGTGGCCGCTCACAGCGTACCTACCGGACAATGTAACGTCCGTGAAGTAAACACAAGTTATACAAGGTCCGAATCGTCGGAATCAAAAACAACTCTAACCAGAGGACCGTTTAAGACGATGTCCTCCCCGCGAATCTAAACAGAGTCTTGCGTGTCTCACTATATCCGAACACTTTGGGCGCTCAAATAGGGGTCTCCCGAGGTCCGTACACTTCGGACGCTCAAACAGGAGTCTCCTGAGGTCCGTTCACTGCGGACGCTCAAGCCGGAGTCTCCCGAAGTCCCTACACTTCGGACGCTGAAACAGGAGTCCTAGTGCCTCCTAGGGCTGTGCTGCAACTCACGGAAAGTGACGGTTGGCCACACCCACGCGCGAAAAACGCAACAATCTCTGCTAACGGCTAATAGCCAAACCAATCGAATGGCGCAGCGCCGTTGACAAATTATTTAGCTGTCATACTAAAATAATTTGCCGAATCAGGAAGCGTTCTCTGCGGTTGCCAAGAGGCTCTGCCCACGCCACCAAAGCTTCCCGCGCATTTCACCGATCCCAGGATGAGTGCCCTGCAAGGAATTTCAGCTTGCTCCTAGCTACGGTCACACGGTCTAAAAATGTTGACGTTGTACTATATACACAGCTGCTGGAGCCAAACCCCTGGGATGCCAGATGGGCAGAAAGCTTTCCTCTCAACCTAACAATTTGTCACACTAACTATGTTCAAACTCAGCTGCCTTCAAGGAAGTTTTTTAGATAACGCCTAAGGGCAAAACGTCTTCATAAACAGCCCGTGGCCCAGAGCACTCTGCTATTGTTTGTATCCGCCAAATTCCTCTCCTGCGGAACGGCCGAATGACTGAAGAGGCAGTACCCGCTATCGCCCACCGTAAAGCGCGGTCCACCTTTGTGTAAAGCTCGAAAATATTCTGCCAGGTATACTCCGCCCGCCGGACGTAGCGTCAGCGCCGAGCAGGTCAAGCCAGCCCCTCTCGTACTTCCCCAAAGGCGAGCGAATGTTGGTGGGATGGGGAGACCTCCAAGAGCTTCTCTGCTCTGCGCGGCCCTCCATACCCAACACGGAAAACCACATCTTAGCAGCCAAGCCGCGCCAATAAACATTAAAATTCCGAAATTTTATATAAACATAGAATGTACTACAATGCCAGGAGCCCATCACCCCTGATGTGTCCCCAAAGGAACAGAGTTCGAAATATAGAAACATCTACAGAGAAAAATGTTCCATACTTCAATAATTAGCGTAAAGAGAAAGATACAGTATCACAAGGTTAGTATGAAGAAATAGACTAATTCCAGCCCCCGTCTCACACCCTTTCACCTATTATTTGTGCAAAGTTTTATATATTCTCTACACAGAGCATCAAAAAATTTTTTTGCGTGCTTTCTGTTATAGTTTATCGTTAAATGCAAACACGAACATCTCACTGTACCGAACACATTAAATTCTAGAATAACAGAACGTCTTCATTGCAAATATTTTTATTACAACGACGCGTTTCACCCGGTTACGGCAACTTCAGATATTTCATATGATGTCCATGTACCTTAGGTCGTCAACATATTAATACGACTTGCGTCAGTATAGGTACTAGTACCGCCTAAGGTAGTACGAATGCTGATGCGAGGCGTAGTAATATGTTGACGACCTTAGGCACAGGGACATCATACGAAATATCTGCTCCTATAAACACATTCTTCATTCCCTTGCTCTTCCACGTCCTTTCCTTTTTCTGGCAGACATGTTGGAATGCCCAAGCGCTCAAGGCGCCTAGCTGCAGATCACACAGTTGCTCCCCATCGGAGTATCCAGTCCTCCCCTGGGTGTACTGTGTTGTTGTCTTTAGAATAGTTTCAGTTAGTTTAAACAGTTTGTAAGCTTAGAGGTAGATTACCACAGTAGATAAGTCCCAGAGATTTACAAACATTTGAACATTTGTCTCTGGCAGAATTACGATGTTATCAGAAAACCACAAAGGTTTTTAGTCTTTCAAATTTGTCCTAGCATTCTGTCACTGCTTGTTCAATGCAAAGATTGAATGACAGTGGGGTGTACTGTGTTGTTGTCTTTGGGTTAGTTTCAGTTAGTTTAAGCAGTTTGTAAGCTTATAGATAGATTACCACAGTAGATAAGTCCCAAAGATTTACAAACATTTGTCCCTGACAGAATTACAATGTTATCGGAAAACTGCAAAGGTTTTCAGTCTCTCAAATTTGTCCTAGCATTCTGTCACTGCTTGTCCAATGCAAAGATTGAGTGACAGTGGGGAAAGCTTTCAACCCTGTCTTCTCCCCTTCCTTACCAACCCTTCTCTGTCATGCCCTACGACTTTTCAATTTGCTGTGTGGTTTTTGTACAACTTGAACATAAATTTTCGTTTGATATATTTTCCCTCTTCTAACTTTATAACACAAAAGAGTTTATCCAGTCAACTTTTTCAAAACTTTACCATGGTCTACAGAAGCTGAATACATCGTTTCCCCTTTTCTGAACAAATCTTGTAAGAGAAGTCTAAATGTAAGTATTGCATCGCATGTTTCTACATTTCACCTAAATCCAAACTGACCTTCCTCATGGTCCAGTAGACCAGTTATTACATTAGTTTGCAAATAATTCTTATTAGCATTTTGAAACCATGAGTGATTTAATTGAGCAAGTGTAACATTCTCTACTTTAATGACTCTTCAAATGTAATCAACTATTCGGATTTAATATTATCTTCTCCAGAGGCCTTGTTTCAACTTTAATATTTCAGTTCTCTGTCAAATTCTTTTAGCAGTGAGGTATCTCTTATCTCCTCTTCAACTACTTCCCCAATCATTTCTACAGCCTGCTTAAGTTTCGTTTCTTTGGTATAGGCCCTCCTTATGTATCATCTCACCATTTCTGCTTTTCCCTCTTTTGCTAGTACTCGTTTTGCATCTGAGCTCTTGATATAGAGGCAGCGTTCTTCTAGTCTCTAAATGTCTAATTTATTATCTTTTAGGTGGTATCTATCTTTCCCCTCGTTATTCATTCTTCTATGGTCTTTCATTTGTCCTGTAGCCTCTCAAGCTTAGCCAGTGTGAATTTCCTGTCAACATAATTTTTTGGTCGTCTGTACTCCTGTTTGCCCGCTACGTTTGCATTTGTTATATTTTCTCCTTCCATCAAATGAGCTCAGTCTCTCCAGTGTTTTACAGTGATTTCTAGGCGGCCTTGTCCGTCTGCCTATATTATCCTGTGCAGTCATTACTACTCTATCTGCCTATATTATCCTCTGCAGCCGCCACTGCTCTATCTCTCAGAGCTACCCATTCTTCTTCTACATTATTTCTTTCACTGTTTCGGTCAGTCCTTGCCTAATGCGCCAAATTAAAATCTGAACGAACTATGGTTACATCAGTGTCTCTAGATTTCATCTCCTTAAATTGCTACTTTTTTCCATTTCTTAAGTTTCAATATACACTTCATAACCAATAAGTTATGACCAGAGTTTATATTTTTCCCATAACAATTATGTTACAGATTAAATCCTGAGAATAATGATGTCATGCTTGTGCCTTCCAGTACCACCTAATCCCTTCCATGTACAGAACCTTCTTGCATGGTGCTTAAACTAAGTATTTGTGATTATTAAATTGTGGTCTGTTCAAAATTTTCCTTAGTCCGTATTTACTTAACATGTTTCCTTCACTTGCTTTTCCTACTACTGAGTGAAAGTCACCCATCACAGTCAAGTTTCTTTCTCCATTATCTGTCTGAATACTTTGTTCTACCTTGTCAAACAGCAACAAAAAATTTGTGATCTTATTATTACCAGGGTAGTTGGCATATCGACTTGTATTACTGTGGCTGGTGTTGGCTTCATATCTATCTTCACTACTGTAATGCATTGTTATTTTCTTTTCATTATTAGTCCTACTCCTGTGATACGAGAAACTGGTTTTGTATTTATAACCTGTACTCACCTGACCAGAAATCCAATTTTATAATCCCCAATATATCTAATGTAATCTTTTTCAAATTTTCCAAATTACCTACTTGATTAAGGGATAGAACATTTCATGACCAGATTCGTAGAATGCCTGTTTTGTTTTTCTTGATGATGACTTCCTCTTGAGTAGTCCCCAGATGCAGATCTAAATGATGTACCATTTTAGCTCAGGAATATTTTAATTAAAAAGACGCCATCAATATACATTCATGCAGCAGAGATGCATGTTTGCATGAAACATATCGACTGTAATTTCTCTTTGCTTTCAGCTGTTTGCAGTAACTACATGGCAAAGCCATGTTAGCTGATGGTACATGGAAAGATCAGTCAATCTTCAGAAAATAGCCTCTCGAACTACTGAAAAGGCTGCTACTCAATCTCAGGAACTACATGTTCATCTGAACTCCTTAAAGATACCATTCATACTGTATGATTGTCTGTTTTGTTGGATCACCCAAGGGACCCTTCCTCCACAATATCGGTGGATCATGAGGGTGAACCTGCTACGTCCCACTGTCAATTTTGATCTGTAATTTCTGATACTATTGTGGAGTCAACCAAAGAATCAGTCTTCACAAGTCCCATCACAATGCTCCTAATTTATATTTATGTTTGGGGAAAAAGTGACTGTGCTGACGTATGGTTACAGCATATCAAAAATAATGGCAACTACAGTATTACTATTACAACTATGCAACCTGCCTTAACTATTCAAATTTCTAAACATGTGCGAATATTGTGTGACTCCTGTGAGTATTTCAAGCAGAGTTACAATTTTCTTTTCATTTCGGGTTCACAATTTGAATTCGAACGTTTTGCAGTCTTTCGTACGACTGCAAGAGCCCTGTTCGTCTTAATTTTGAATTCAACATAGCCTATGCACTCTGATGGTCATTGAAAATCCAGACGAAAGAGGATCGGAGGTATCACAGCCATATTTATTTGGGAGATAATACACTGTAGAAATATCGCATGACATGTAATATAACCAGTGTGAAATGACAAAAATTTTGAAATCCCTACTCGATGCTGACACACTTACTGAATATATTATTTTTCCACAAATTGCTACAGTATCAAAGCATGGAGCAGCGGTTAAAACCAGAAATAAGAGTAACATTCAGCACTGACTACATCATCTTCCTCACTTGAGACTGTGCAGTATCTTCAATCATGTGATCCCTGTACGACATGTTACCTTCAAAGTTAATTTAGCAGTGACTTTTTGGGCCTTTCGGAGGGCAAATAGTGTAAAAATTACGGTACGATTTTGAGGGTGTGAAATGATTGGATTCAGACAAGTATATTCTTATCAGACACATTTACGCTTGCAAGAGTCCTCTTTGAAAAGATGTTTCACCTTAAAAATGACAAATATCTATTCCGTGTATTATCTGAAAGAGTAAGTAATAATTTTTATAAACACATAACTCCATGGGTTACCAAAGTGCTTCACTATTCATATTTAATGCTAAAATTTGAATTTTTAAATGCATCTGAATCTCAAACTGGAATATAGGAATATCAAAATTACATACTTCTTAAAACTTCTTTTATTTACACCTTGTAAAAACATATGTAACAGTAAATACAATATTCTTATTAATGCAGACATTGAAATAAAGAGTATAACACTGCATCTCAGTATCATAAACTGGAATATATGAATAATAAAGTAACTTTTGGACAACATCTTTAATTAACAACTTGTTGAAACATTGGAAAAACTAAGTAGTATATTCTTTTTAATTCAGGCTTATATAATAAGTTGAAGAATTAATTGTACAGGAAAGGGGACAACAACACATTTGTGGAAAGGAAGGTCTTGATGTATGTTCACATATATATAATTAATTTATTATTTACTTTGATATTTGCTGTCACAATATAAAGTCGACGAATATATATGTGTGAATGTGTTTAGGAATTTTACCACTACAGTCTTTTTCAAACTGAAATAACAGTTTTCTCAATATGACAGTAACACTAATATACTTATCTAAGACCAATAACCACATATAATTCTATATATTTTGTAATGACTATACAGATCACGAAATAATTAACTTTCCTCTTTCAGCAGTGGAACAAATTGCAATAAAATTACCACTCCTTGTTTCAATCTTTTGTTTTTAATGCATATGTAGTAAATGTATAAGAAGTATTGCCTAAATTTCTTATGCGATATATATAAAGTGGAGTCACATACAAGGGTCATACATACATCATTGTTATGAACAATAGGTTGTAAGTACAAAACATGGGACCTGACTCCTCAGGAAAAGTATGTAATTTGAATTTTCTTGTTTAAACGTGATAACTACATCAGCCATAAAAATTTACTAGATATGCTTTCTATCACGAACATAGCTATCAGTTTAATATCATGTGAAACTTAAGAAAATGAATTCATTGGAATAACAATAATCATACCGAACAGAAATTTCATCAGTCAATTAGGAAAGTTACTTTACACATTAATACTAATTCTTTTGTCATATGCACTAATATGAAAACTGTATCTGAAAGTTAAAGCACTCAACTTCACTGTATTTTTCTGCTTTTGAAAGAAAACCATAGTTCCCATGCATTGCACCACCAATATAAATACATGAAAGGAGAATTCAGTCAGAGCTCTCAGGGTTGTACTTGACAGGTTTCAAATATATGTTCTTGTGTGGCAATTCGTTACTCTATTATAAAATACTGTATATAAAAGCTTACAATCTAATCTATTCATTATTTATTTGTGACTATTTTGACACCACAGAATATTTGTACATAGTTAACTTCATTTTTCAATGCCACTGAGATTCAAAATTGAAATTCCATGTTTTACTGTACTCTAGCAGTTGACTTTAACACCAGGAGAACTGTAAGAGCAGTCACAGGTAGCATTAGAGTAGTAATCTCTGTATTATTATCGGCTGAATATGTAGGGTATGTCTAAACACGTGGGAATGCTCCTAAAAGTCGTTAGAGGACTGGACAATAAACAGTACATGTATCGTACACACATAGTTTGCTTGACTTTGTTACTGTTACACGCATTTGTTGTGGTGTTCATAACACGAACCACTTAACTATGAAAGTTGGTCTTGGTTCGTTGGAAGACGATACCCTGGATTTTATTCAGCACTTATAGTTCGTGCATGTTCTATATATGCCTTATTTTGCTGGTGGTGCTAGAGGAATTTTACATCGGTTATTCCCAAACTCAGGTGCCTACACGGTGGCCTTTTCGGTCTCTAGACGTAAAGCCATTACACTTATATCGTCATTTCAAAGATCCTGCCTATGCCACACTTATTCATAACGTGGAACTACTACGTTAGTACATACAGAAATATTGTAAAGAAATGTGACAAACACCTGGAATATGGCAACGAGGGACAGCACATGGACGTGTGTATGTAGTGTATGTAGTAAATTACACTGCATCAACAAAAATGAGTAATCTGCATAATTTTTTTTGTTATATACACCATAACAAATGCCCATAATTCGGTAGCGTACAAGTTGTGCATGTTTTTATGTCCTTTATCGAATTCCCGGGGCTTCTGCATGTATTTACTTACCCCTTGTACTGAAAACAAGTATTTTTGAATAAAAATAATAAATAGCATAAATATTTCACTACAATAACTATAACAGCTCGAAAGATAGTGCTGAATTGACAGAAAAACAGAGTAAATCTATGAAGAGACAAATGTACAGCAAATGGAGCACAGTCCTCGACATAGTTCAGCAAAATAGTGCTATCGTGAGATACTTTAAACGTCCTGATAGTAACATAACTATTGCCTAAATTACTTCCATGATAGATATAAAGTATAATAACTTAAGTTATAATTTATTTTCATGAACAACAGATTGAACACGTCCAACAATTTCAAATTTGTGTAACTTAGGAAATGAATTTAATGTAACAAAAATAACATATCGATGTAAAACTTCTGGAAGGAAATGAACGCAAATTTCCTCCACATTCCTGCTTGAAGAAACGATCTGTTTCTCCAGTGCACTGCACAAAAAATATGTGTACGATAAGAGCTTACACAGTATTATACATGATTCACTAATATGGCCATGAATGGCACTTCATTTTTATCCTATAAAGTACTGTCTACAAGAACTTACAAACTATTCTATTCATTAGTTATTTGAATCTGTTTTAACGTCACAGGATTTGTGAAGGCGGTTGATTCCCTTGTTAGATGCTACTCAGTTCTTAACACGGGAAGTCCCACGAAATGTTTCTATACTATGATATGCTTTAGCAACAAGATGCATCATATAGTTACTGTTCTGAGTTCTATAATTAGATGAGTATAATGGTCAACACGTTTCTCCATACAAAAATAACAAATAGAGGAAACATTACTGTACACAAAATAATTTCAATTTGGGAACTACATTAGCTTGAAACGTGATGCTTAGTAGTAAGAAAACAAATTAAGAAATCGATGAACGGTCAAATGGATAGCAAACTGAGAGCACACCACAGCATAATTCTGAAATATAGTGCCATGGTAAATACTCATGGGAGTGTGGTAAAATTGCCTAAATCGCTACTCTGATTGACGCAAAGTATTATTAACAAGGATCATTTATGAAGCACAAAACACTGACCTTGACTCTGATCTGAGTATACTCATATACGCATCATCACAGTATCACCTACAAAAACTTCAAGATGTGCTTTCGATCAAGAACACGCCTAACATTTTAAAACTACTTACTGAACTGAATTTATTGCAACAAAGATATTGATATGGAGCCGAAACTTCATCGCGAAGATTCCTGATCCGTCAGACAGACTAATTCTCGGGTACTTAAATAACTATTTCGGCAGATCTGCGTCATTCAAAACTATTGTTTATTTTGTATTCGTCATCTACAAGTCAATACACCCAAATGAGCATCAAATTGGTGCTTTATGAAAAGAATTGTAATTTCCATGCAATGCACCCCCAATATGTATATGCAAGGAACATTCAGTCAGGGCCTTAGTGCTGTAAATGACAGGTTTCACACATGTGGCCATGTATGGCATTTCATTTCTATATTACAAATTCTGTATTTAAGCACTGATAAACTATTCTGTTCATTCTATATCTGTGACCGTTTGAACGTCACAGCATCTTTGGTAAACTACTCACTCCCTGATCAAATGCTACTAAGTCCTACCTAAAGAGGTTCCATTCTTTATCATATTCTATAAGACATCTTCACTAGAACGTAATTTTTATAGCAGCCTATTTTCCAAATAAAAAGAACAAATGACATGTAGATTAATTTTCTAAACGTTACTTCTTTATGGAATGTAGAGGAGCTCTAAACAAGGTTGAACAAATAGTTAAAAGGCTAAATTGAGACCAACAGAGAGCACATTCCTTGACATAATTATGTAAAGTTACTTTATCGTAAGATAGTTTCAGATCCTGGGACCATTATAAGACGGTTCCGAATACCATTGGCTCAGATACGGGGAGTAGAAAACAGCAGTTTATATAAGAAAAGACGATGAAACAACGCTGATCTTTGGTATATCAACAAAAATATCTTGGTACCTCACAGAGTACACTGACAAATGTCTGCAGTTAAGATGCTATCAGATAGAGTACGGTGAAATCTTGTTACTACAGGGACTTAAAAAGAGTGGATCTATTCTTCAGCGTGACACAACAGAACATTTATTGAGGCATATTTCTCAATAATTGTTTACTACCTACTAGTTTCTATGCAATAACTTATAAATATGATCATTGCACTAAGATTAAGATTCTTTGTCATGAAAGCATTCATCAAGCTGTAAATACCGTCTCAGTGCAAAAGGAAATCGATAGAAAGACAGAGATGTTACAGATAAGAACACATAAAATAAAGAGGTAAGTAATATCCAGACTATGTAAAGTAATTAGGAACAATATTTAAAGAAGTAGATATATATGTAGCCGTTGATAAAATATTCATGTGATCACAAAAACCAACAACATCGTATCCAAATCTGTATGAACCTTAGATTCTTGCTTGTTATGTTTCTGATTAATCTGTTGATTCCTTTCGTAAGGTGAATGGTCCCTGTCAGAACATGGTTGCATATATGAAAACCTACTTTACAGGGAACATGAGCGATATTTGTCTACTGTATGCGAATGCATATCAGGGGTATAACTTTATGAGAATCGAGAGAAAGCAGTGGGTAATCAACGTAAATGGGCGGAATTACTACATTAGTGATTAGTGGTTAAATATTTTGCCGATTTACATGTTGACGAGTCGTTGGTAGGGTTGTCCGTGCAGTCGTCGTGAACACATGTTCCAGTGGTCAGCGAAATCTTCATCTAGACCAAAGACCAGGATTCGTATCACGTTTGGACATAAATTAATCTTTCCCTATTCATTTAACGTAATGGACACTGGATGTTAATGCAAATTAATTTTTGTATCTACATGATTAAATTCGTCATAGGTTTCTCATTGTACTTTTTCTCTTTAGTGACGTCTTTTATTTCCGATTTTCTCTGCAAGTTAATGGTGTCGGCATAATTCTGCACTTCTGGTTAATAGTCCCAGCAATTTCTCTCATATCGTGTCCTGATGGGGCCACCAATTTTTAATAGTTGCCTACTGTCATTGGAATGTATCAGTGAACACTTTGTCCATAAGAAACAAAATTCTAATACCATTATAAGTCACATAAAGACGTATCTCACAACGAGTTTGAAACATGTCGTACAATTTCAGGAGGATATTTTAATGTATTGTATGAAATACCCCAAACAATAAAATCAGGGGCTGGTAACAGGTCTTAACAATAGAGTTCACACATGAAAAGAATTCGCATTAGATCGAAGTAATAAAGTGATGGGAAACATATAATCTTAAACTAATTTGTAGTTAAGTACTTTAAGATAATATTTATATTATGATCATGACTGAACTAAGGCAATGAGCTACTGAAAATGCAAAGAAAACAGCAAAAATTATAACTTGAGAAGATGTGGTACAGTAATGGAAGATTTCACAGTTTTATGTGTTGTTATTTTTCAGAATGTGTGAAGTAGTGTAGACTGACATGATACCCAAGTTACCTTCAAAACTATTCAGAACAACTACTTTTAGTATTGTGGAACATATATGTAATCCTTTGTGCCGTAAACATACATCTCTTTAATTGATAAATGTGGTTAGTAGATATCGTGAGGAGCAAAGTAGTGAGCAAAATTGATAGTGGCTATGAGATATTAACAGTAATCCAACTTCCACACATTATGATAGGATTAGGAAAAACCATAATATTTTAAAGCATTTTAGTTACTTCAGTTACTTAGTGTCGTCGGTAAGACAGGAATCCGCACAAATCACAGTGGACCACCTCAGTGCGGCTATTTTCTGTTGTACTGAATTCTGACAGTTTTTCTAACAACCAAGTGACAGATAGGAAAGCCTGTCATGTGGAAATGTATGTGTTAGATTGCTTGAAGACGATCACTATAAAAGTCTTACAATCCAGCATAGAGCAACTAGAGATAAAATTTCTTCAATGAACACTTCAATATTAGTAACAATGTTGTGTGTTACGCATGGAGTGCGTTGAATTATAAAGTTTTCCCTGCACTGTGGTACTGTAAACGTATAAAAATGGCAATTACCATAACAGGTCCCATTATATTCAAAGATCATAAAGCAAAGACACCGAAAATCGTGATGTGTAGTGGACAAAGAATTTCTCCAAACTGAATACATAAAGTAAGAAAAGAAGGGTGAGTATGACTTAAATTATGTGTTTGCATCAACTGAAGTTAACAAAGTACATAAACGTCTACAAACTATTTCATATAATAGTAGAAGGGTGCAAAAGAAATTCACCATAATGAGGATTGTTTATATGCCATCATTTTCTCTTCCTTTTCCTCTCCTAGATATCAGATATTGCGTTAAAATTTATTGCAAACGGTAAACTATCTAGGTTAGTAAAAGATGAAATTACCTTTCATTTGTTCTATGAATGTTGAGGAGATCTAACGACAGATTTGCGCTGCAGAGTTCCACATTTTTTCTTTACTTTTTGGAAAGATTTTATGATGCTATAGGAAATTACGATTGTATGTTCTGAGATCATCATACTACTATTTGTCAAAGTATTGTGACAAATAACGCAACAGTTACCAAATATATAAAACGTTATATCAATATGACATGTTTCGGTACTACTATATCCATTTTTCAAGTGCTGATGACTTAATCTGCCATTATAGAACATCATCAGTAAGATATGTGTAGCATATGTGATGCAGATAAGTGTCAATACCGCAAGTGTTTCATTGATAACGTTGCCTATGGGCAGACTTATTTTGTAGCACTTGAGAATGCGCTAATATAGGCACGAATCATGTGTACTGACATAAAATTATATGTAATTAAGTTGGTTTATGTTCTAGGAGGCGATCCAATTATGATATTGTATAAAGATATAAAAAAAAGCCAAGATCGCTGATCATCTATTTTTATTTAAGACGACCGGATTCGATGAACTAGGTCAGCATCATCTGGTCCAATAAAATCATTTTACAAGGCCATAATCTTGTAATGTCAATAAGTTGTTATATAACATAATTTACAGTGCATAGGTGCGCTATGTCATTATAATAAAACATAATTATCACAGTGACTGACAATAGCAAACTGATCATAGTTCAGCGAAACCGGTCGTCTTAAATAAAATTGATGATCAGCGATCTTGGCTTTTTTATATCTTTCTAAAATATATAATTAACAACCGGTATGTGATAAGCCATACCAATAAAGGATGTTAAAAATTGGAAAATGAAATAACAGTATGAGTCATTAATTAGGCGAAAAACCTATAACGAGAATGTGTGGCTTCTACGCCGGAAAGGATAACAATTTGGACAGGAAATATGTAAACAAAAAATAAAAAAATAACATTTTTTGAAGTGGATGGAACTGCTGACTCGTATCCTCGTATTAAAATCGTGCATTGCCTCGGTGTATTGGCTAACGGCTACTCAGTTTTCCAGTCAGTGAGTGCTCAAAAGAGGGGTGTAGAGAGCATGGAATATGCCAGAATGTTTTACTTCAAGACTAGTTAGGAGGTGAACATACTAACTCTCAAACTTAGATGCTGCCCCTGACGAAATCTTGAAGATGACAGTGGCAGAATGTGACAGTGGCAAATGTGGTTGCAGAAAAGCATTGTTAGGCTGCTCTGTTACATGCCTGAACTATAAGGGCAACTGCAACAACGGAGTCGGAATATTAATTCAGGATGAAGAAGACGACAGTGACATGGAGACTCCACCAATCTCGTTGGACGACGTCTCCACTACTGACGAATATGAATGAGCCCCGACCATGCCTCCTCAGAAATAAAAGATGTTGCTTTGAATGCACTTATTTTTCATTCTGAATCACTATCAGTGTTTCTAAAATCGTTCATTGTATGATTCATACTATTGTAATAAAAGCTACAACTATGAAAAGATTTCAATTTTAAGTACCTTCTTGTCATTGTTAAAGTGTTATTTACCATGCTAGCACGTTTCATAAGGTAAAACCGTTACAGCCCCTCAAAACACTCATTTCTGGAGGGGCATCGAAACTGAGAGCACATTTTATAAATGATGTTACTTCTGATTGGCTGACGATAAGGTAGCAAATGTGCATATAAAATTGAAGTAAATTTAATGCTCTAAAACTTTCTTTCTGACAAATTTTCTGAGAAACGATCGAGTGAATCACTAGAAGTAAATGTTTGACAAAATTAGTGAGGTAAAGATGATTTTTTTCCGAAATTGTCGATTTTTAATAACGTATATCTCGAAAACCGTTGGGAATTCGACATATATGTATACAAACAACTTTATAGCAAATTTAATTATACTTCATTTTTATTTGGGACATTTTTTTCCTAAAGCTGACCGTTTTCGAGATATAAGCTGGAAACCAAAAAATGGTACCTTTCCACACCCCTCCCCGCTTTAGCTCACCTCCCAGGGGCGCGGACTTTTAGTATGTTCACCTCCTAACTATCCCCAACAAAGTCCTGAAGCCAGCCGCGGTGGCCGAGGGGACTGAGGCGCTTCAGTCGCGGTCTGCACGGCCACTACGGTCGGGGGTTCGAATCCCCCCCTCGGGCATGGATAATTGTGCCGTCCTAGTTCGTAAGTAGTTCATAAGTAGTTTGTAAGTGTAGGGACTGATGACCCCGTAGTTAAGTCCCATAAACTATACAAACATTTTTACTTTTGAAAGTCCTGAACTCAAAAATTCTAGCATATTCCATGCACTCTACAATGCATTCATTGACTGGACTAAATTCCGTGTGGAAGTCTTGGACGCCAGTTTGGCGACTTGTGTGCCCCTAACCTTACCCACTTATACAATCAGGGAAAGTGGTACTGCAGTTTCACGTGGAATCAGAACCACGTTTCGTTTCTGTATACTCCTCGCATCGTTCAGAAGTGAAGCATGTGTTAAACCGCAGACAAATCGGTGATCAGACCGGGTTATTACCGAGCACCTTCCTGCAAGACCACCAAGACTGACAAGAGTTGCAGCGCTGGTGCTGAAGGAGTCTCACTGTATGCCGTGTGAGCGGTCTACGGTGGAGTGACGGATGTGGCAGCGACGCATCCCGGGGCGACGTTTCGGCCGGAGGCGGTAGCGGCACGCTCAGGTCGCTGCGCAGCCCGCTGCACGATGTGGCCCGTGACGCGCATGATGACGCTGGTGCCGGCCGCCCTCACCGCGGGCTCGGCGGGTGGCCGCGCCGCCGCGCACCTCTTGCGGTGCGTCCGCATGTTGCTGCACTGGCTGAAGCGCGCGCCGCACAGGTCGCACGAGTACGGCCGAAGTCCCGTGTGGACGTTCATGTGGGTCTTGAGGTGGTGCTTCTTGGTGAACGCCTTGCCGCACTCGTCGCAGCTGTACGGCCTGACGCCCGAGTGCAGGCGCAGGTGCAGCGCCATGTTGCTGCGGTCCGAAAACTTCTTCCCGCATTTCTGAAGAAGATTAACAGACATGTCTTAGGTGCTGTGCCGTCTCCCTCTCATGGGTCTGCGACATTTCTGTCCTTCAACAAGGTTATAGTGATAATATCTTTTCCAAACAATAAAGCGATCAGTAGAGGTATTTAGGATCTGAAGTATTGTCATCGGCAGAATGGACTAAAGTGCTTCGACGTTTTTCTGTCGGTTCTACCGAACGGAGAGAACAACATGACGCCAACGGAAATACTGCTAATAACTGAACTTTGTTGCTGAGGGGGTTGCTATTGACTTCTACATCACATGAAGGGAGTTAGTGCGTTGATCAAATGATGGAACATTTGTGCGGTCCTTCTGCGTGGAAGATTTCTTAAAGTTCAAATAATGAACTTTAGCTGTTCGTTTACTTTCTTCAGTTACTGACCCGGAATGATCAACGAGTGACTGGATAGTGGGCTTTTGACCCGCTTATCGATTTTACATAGGACCAGAATTTTTTCGGGTTCTCGGAAAGATCTTTAGCTAAGGTAAGGCAGTGATAATTATTGTATGCTTCGCGCATCGATCTTTATATAGACGCACGAATCTCTACTAACTTTTGCTGTCATCATTTGCGTGTTCTTTTTTGAATCGAGAGTGCAACAGCCTTTGCTTTCTCAGCAGCTTTCTAACATTATTCTTATACCACGGTGGATCTTTTCCATCCTTAATCGTCTTTACTGGCACATATTTCTCTAACCTTTTATTAACAATGCACTTAAATTTAGTCCACAATTTCTCTACATCCATAGTCCCGGAATTAAACGATGCCCATTCATTTTCTAAGTGAGATCGTAACATTTGCTTATCGGCTCTTCCCAACAAAAACACGCTAGTAGCCTTCTTGATTCGTTTATGAACTTTGGTCACCATCGACGCAATTATGATATCATGATCACTAATTCCTGTCTCTCCACAGACGTCGTTAATAAGGTCAGGCCTGTTTGTGGCTATAAGGATTAGAATATTTCCACTGCGCGTGGGTTGCCGGTTTAACTGCTCTAGACAGTTGTTGGAGAATGTGTCCAAAAGTAGCTCGCAAGACTGCTTGTCTGTACCGTCTGAAATGTAACTAGCGAGGTCCCAATCTATACTCTTAAGGTTGAAGTCTTCTCCGACTAATATTACATGGCCCGGATACCTATGCACTACCTGATGTAGACTTTCTTTGAATGACTGTAAAACTGCTACAGCAGCACTGCGGGGGGGGGGGGGGGGGGCGGTGAAAACACCCAACTACTAACTTTACTTCTTTTAGACATGTTATACGTGCCCAGATAACTTCACAGTTACTTTCAACCTCGATCTCAGTAGAAACAATATCTTTGTCCACAGCGATGAACACTCCTCCTCCATTTGTATCAGATCTATCTTTCCGATATACATTCCACTTCTATTTGCTCTACCAAACGAATTTCACGAACAGTTAGGTTCAGGCGGTGAAGTGAGCAGATATTGCAGTGCAACACCTACGTGACTGACCCCAAGCTTTGGCATGGAGAGCAATAGAAAGGTTTTCAAGGGGTGGTTTACTTTAACGTTTCTGCCTCGTCCTATTTTGTCTTCGGCAAATAAACGAGACTTCTCTGTAAATACAAGACTGTACATGAGTCGCCTGTATATTGATATTCAAATTGCGTGATATCATCGGTAGCCTAGTTCTACTTTCAGAAGAGAGGGTTATAATTTTAAACATTTATTACGAACATCAACAAATTTAAATCAAACATTAATTAAGATACAGGTCACAACAGTGGTCAGAGTGACTGTGAACACCACAAAGGGAAGCAGCGCATTAAAGGGAGGATACAATCGGAACAATGTCAATTACGTCGTGCGTATGCACTCGTTAATTATAACAAAGAACAAAACAGAACAAGCTTGGCATGCATTGTCAAGTTACATTTAAAGTTCAGACACACACTTAAGATCCCTAACTGACACGGCGGTTTTTACCATTCTTACTTCGGCGTCGGCGATCGTGAAAGCCTCTTCCCAGGACGTCGATAGTATCATCTGTGACTAAAGACCAAGATGTTCATCTTGACGATCTGAACCTGCTGTACGCTGAAGACAAGAACCGACAGAAGCCTATGCAAAACATTTACATTAATAAGCAGGGCGGTTTGCGTTTATTCATATCTTATTCTTAAGGAGATAATTCTGAATGAAATTATATTGATGATAAAGTGGCTTGATCCTGAGTTAGGCTCTTATTTACCCCCACCTGCAGTGAAGCTCCATATGTGGAACATCAGACTACGCCGGTCATTGTGCACTTTCAGAAATAATATTTGATGGCGAAACAAGGAAGTGTCTGTTACACAGCCCAAGCACCAGTGGACGCAATCAGAAAGTACGGAAGATGAGAGCAGATGAACCTTCTTCGATGCTAGAAGTAGAGAGAGAGTCGTACAAACCGGCTCCCGGAGTAGGGCGGCCGTTTGCTACGAATAAAAGACGTCTACCTCAACTTTTGGTAGCGCGCGAGTCAAACTCGCAAATCGTACACACTGTAGTTTCTAGTGCCAGAACTTTTCCACTGCGTAGAGGTATTCGACCAATTACGGTCTCCATTAGGAGACCGTTGTTTGTGTACGTTTCCGTTGGTGATTACGTCAGAGCGATGTGACCAGTGGGGTGACTTAACTTCGGGCGCCCGTCTAGCATTGACGCCATCCAGTCGCTTCGAGAGATAGCACGTAGCAGATACCCAGGACGTGGTTCTCCTCTCTATTGCGTTTCCTCCTGGTCACTGCTCGTGTCGGCGGTCTGCAGGTCCCTCAAACGACTTGCCAGTATACAGAGAAAAGCATTTTACAGCCCCGGAACTATCATGCTACAGTTTTCTATCATGCAAGATACCTTATTTTATAGAAATATTTTGAAAAATATGGATACCGGACGGACTAAGGGGACGGTGGCTGCAGTTATTGGAGTGTTCCTGAGTGTAATTTTTACGACCTGGCTGAGATTTCAGACGATATGAATCGTGAATAGAAGGCAAGGCCCAGGTCGTTCGCTGGTAACTTCGGCAAGAAGTGATCACTATTTCCCGTTAACAGCCAGTGCACAAAAGAGGCTGAATCTAACGCAGCTGCGAAGTATCCTCCAGCCAGCAACAGAACGCACAGAATCAACAAAAATGTGGCCTCTACACACGGAGCCCAATGGTGTGTGTAAAACCACGACATCGCATAACCCGCGGAAACAGGGCGGAGGAACATCAGGATAGAAGTCGTAGCGGATTGTTTCGGAATCTGTTCGCACTTAAGATTTTGTGTTCAACCGGACAAACGTCGTACCATCATCTGGACAGAAAGTGGAACTCAGAACAACCCTACTTACGAGCGGGAAGTTTCACCATATGATAGTGGTAGACGAATGGTGTGGACAAGAGTCAGTATTGGAGCACATACGGACCCATATGTCGTTCAGAGTGGCGCTGACCGCGCAGAGATAGAGAGACGAGATCCTTCTACCATTTGTCGTGTCCTATGCTAGTGCCATCTGGTTCCTTATGGTGGACGATAACGATCGTCTTCACAGAATTTCATTGGTGGACAATAAGCTTAAAGCTGAGGGAACTGAACCGAGGGAGTGGCCAGCTTGTTCACCAGACATAAACCTGATTGAACACGGCTGGGATGCACTTTGCAGACGCATTACAGCCAGACTAGGACTTCGCACATCGGTTGCAAAGCTGGATATTGCACTCATGGAAGAGTGGCTGAATATACCTCAAGAGCTGCTTGTTGTCCTCGCACCGTCCATGCCACGTACGTGTACAACTGTACTTAACGTCCGAGGTGATCGCACACACACTGGAGGGCAACGAGAATGACTTTTTCTGTATTATTGTGACCCGTGGTGCCTCGCTCTAAGTAAACGCCATGTAAAACTCAAGAAAAGAAGTGAGACAGGAAAATATCGTACTGTATCACAAAATATCGTACTGTATCACACACAAATTACAGTTAACCAACATCTGAATAAAATAAGTTACTGTATATACAGGGTGCCCCAGCTATCTTTTCCACCCAAAATATCTCTGTAAGAATAACAGCTATTGGAAAACGACTGTCACCGGTATCAATATACGGCTGGGGCCCATGAATGTAAATATTTGGAAACATTCTAAAACGAAACCAAATGTGTTTTAACACAACCTCATGCTGCCCGTAATCGCGATGTGATTGACATGCGTAATCGCACTTCCATACTTACCAAGAGGTCCGAAGTGAATAATACGGTCTACTGCCATCAACTCTCATAAGCACATAATAGTTTCCCTCTTGCACGTTTTATGTGTCTACGTACACAACATGAACCAGTACTGATCGGTATACACCAGTAAGGTTGTCTTATTTATCCTGCACACCCAAAATAAGGTTTATCGAATGTGTCAAATGACCCATTGTGCCTTTCGCGCACTCATTCATCCAGGGCCAAGCTCTACCTAGACACGTGTCCAACGTAGTTCCCACTACAGCCACAGTTACCACTTCGCCTTGTTTGTGATTTGCGATCCATGCAAACTCCTGTACTCACCACCCTCCGAGCATCCCATTTGTTGTTGCTTTGGCGTGCAGTACATCATTTGCCGGTGTAGTCGTGCATCAGAGTAATCTAGTGACGGCACGAAGGTAGTACACATTGTGAATCAACGTTGTGTCGTGGAACTTATACTGTATTATGTACACACATGAAGATATGGTAGAAATGCTGCTGATCTATGGAGAATGTACGTTGACGGGAAATACGTTATTAGATTGCTTGTTTGTTAGAGAACATTATGATTATTACGTTAATATGTCTGTTTTCTACCGTCTACTCTACATACCTGTACTGTACCCTGTTGTAGGCGGTCGAAATTCTGTTCAGGCAGAACGACTGTACAGAAGACGATTCCCTGACAAGCCGTCACCTTCGCGCCGGAAGTTTGGTCGTCTCACATCTCGTCTACGTGAAACGGAAAGCTTAAAACCAAGACCTAGACATCGTCCTAGAACACGCACAGATGAACGTGCTGAAGTTGCTGTGCTCGCTACCGTAGCTGTGAAGCCTCACATCAGCACACGTCAAATTCAACGTGAATTTGGTGTTTCGAAAGCTAGTGCACAACGTATTCTTCAACGTCATAAATTTCTTCCTTCCCATGTTCATTTACACCAGGATCTTCATAGAAATGACTTCAGCAACAGGGTAACATTTTTTTGTTGGGCTCAGCAAAAACTTCTGACTAATACTTTTTTTTTTTTTCTTTTTTTTTTTTTTTTTTTTTTTTTTTTTTTTTTTTTTTTTTTTTTTGCAGATGTTCTCTTTACCGACGAGGCATCATTCTCAAACAAAGGAATTGTCAATATGAGGAACATGCATTATTGGTCTGCAGGCAATCCAAAATGGCTCCGTCAGGTAGAGCATCAACGTCCGTGGAAAGTGAATGTTTGGTGTGGGATTATTGGAGATACCATTATCGGACCTTTCTTTGTAAATGGCGTCCAAAATGGCAGACAGTACTCCAGATTTATGCAACACAATCTTCCTGTTCTGTTGGATACCGTACCACTGAATAGGAGAACGGTCATGTGATTCCAGCATGACGGATGTCCTGCACATAACGACTTAAGAGCACGACGACTTCTGAACCGTAAGTTCCCTGGTAGGTGGTTGGACGTAGTGGCCCAGTTAGGTGGCCTGCCCGATCTCCGGACCTTACAACGCTGGATTTTTTCTTTGGGGAGCAGTGAAGGTTGCTGTTAACCAACAAGAACCAACAACACCAGAGGACATGAAGCAACGCATTATTGATGCTTGTACAGCCATCAAAGAGGAAACAGTAGCACGAAGTAGGGCATCCTTCATCCGCAGAGTGCCCCTATGTATGCAAGCATGATGTTCAAAAACATTTGTTTGAAACAATTTGTCATGTAACGCATTAGATAAACATAATATTGATACTTACGTGACAATAAAACTAATTGGTTAAACATGTTTACATTCATCTTTTATGTATTTCCTGAACTTCCCAAATCAAAACATTTTTACCTAAACAACGGTAAAACATTTAGTTCACTTGCTCGTTTCACTAAAACCATCAACATGAATTTTACTATTAGGAGTGAATGATTCATTGTCACGTGTGCTAGATCTACAGTAAAGAAAAGTTTTAACGTTAACGGTATTAACTTTTTAGTAATGGCTTAACGATACAGCACGGCTACTACGGTCGGGGGTTCGAATCCTCCCTCGGGCATGGATATTTGTGCCGTCCTCGTTCGTAAGTAGTTCATAAGTAGTTTGTAACTTTAGGGACTGATGACCCCGTAGTTAAGTCCCATAAGCTTAACAAACATTTGAACATTTGCTTAACGATAAGCGAAGTTAAGTGTGTGACATTTTGGTCCAAAATGTTTGCAAAAACTTATAAAACCACAAATCTAAAGTGGGCCGTAAAACACGTCAGTGCGATTTTTATTTTTCTACCTTTCATCATTCACTTTATCAGGTATTGAGATAATTTCCACTGAGTTTCAGGTTGTGTTGCTGTTTCTCCACTTTTCCTACAACAACATGAGAGATGTCACATCTATTTCATTGTATATCAACAGTGTTTTCTAATCAACAAACGTTACTCTAGTATGATGTCTTTATGTTAAGCTTATGACTATGTGGATATCGATCAATTAATTTGTTAGTTACAAAGTTCATAATTTTCACTTCAGAGTTTTCATTCTCAAATAACTATGTCAGGAAGTATTTCATCATTCTACTTTGTGTAAAGAATCAGTAGAGTATCTATCACAAGTGCACATGAAAGTATTGGAATGATGTCAGTCATCTTAGTGACTTACTTTGTTGATTACGATTGAAGCCTCCATTTCCAGTAAATAATTAATGTTTTCGGCAAAGAATGAAGAATGAGCCCCATCATACATTTCTCATAAGCATCAGACTGATAAAAAAGTACGTTCATTTGTGAACATCGTTAATTAGAGTACTAGCTACTGGTCTGCAGTATTATATAATGGACCACTTTACGTTACGGTACTAACACTAATATCATGTCACGTAGCTCATTGGCCCGGTGCAAGTTTCTCAATAGGACGCTAATTCGGTGTGTTGCGTGTTTATATCCTAGACCAGTTATCCTACCGGGGGAAGGTGACCTACAGCTTAAGGCGGAATCCGAACCATGTGCCGTTTCTGGAGACCCCTCACATCGTTGAGAGGTGAAGGATAGGTTAAAACGCACACTGAAAGTTTCCACGGTCAGACGGGATTTCAAACCCGAAAATTTTCTGTTTCCAGTCAAGTACATTTCATTGGTTCTTCGGTTTTATCGGTCTTTTGTGGACGTTGGTCTGTTTCGTTTTATTTTTATGGTTTCGTCGTTGACTCACAAGGAAAGTTCTTGGGCTCGAACAAACACATACACATCAAAATCGTATTAGAGATAATGTAAAGATCCATTATTGCACTAGTGATATTCCCGCATCTGCAGAACTCCGCAGTCGTCCGTTAGAGGCCTCTGGGTCTGCCATGCCGCATTGCACTTTGACCTGTCGGTTCGCCAGTAGGGACGGCGCAGTGTGCCTCCGAAGTTGCGTTTGTGATGTTATTTGTGTGGTGAAGCGTCAGATGGGGCGGCGATTGCTAATCAATCCTGCTAATGTACTGCGATTAGTTGAGATGAAGTTACGAAGAACCCTTCTTCGTGAAGATGATTTTAGTGTAGAAGATGAATAACTTGCATGCTTTCTCGTATCTGTTATGGTACAGAAATATGAGCACAATTTAGATACTGTTGTTACAAACTCATAATAATGATAAAAGGGATGATAATGACGAAAAACTCATTACAAGCGGTAGTGCTACGGTAAGTGCGGGAAGAGGCGATGGAAGCAATGGCAGTGAATACCAACAGTCTTTCGGGAAGAAGGTTGAAGTTGCAAATATCATCAAGGCTTTTGATGACAATTCGCTAGAGAACATGTACGATGATTATTTCATAAGTTATAGTTAAGATAACTGCATTACGTATGGCGTCTACAGTTACATCTACAGTGCCATCTAGAGCATGGTTGCAGAGCTTTGCAGAAAAACGACACCCACCATCATATTGAGATGTACGTACAGATCCGGTAACCAAACGTTCATACAGATATGTTTGTTCGAGCCCATGTACTTTCCTTGTCAGTCTTCTAATTGCAGAGAGCCTCACGCGGCGACGTTGATATGCCATACATGGGTGTTTCGTATTTACACAGCCTAGCCAAAGGTACAATAAAACTGGGGCAACAGTTGCGTAGCCTGAGAGGACAGAACTCTGTTTAAATGGCGACAATCAATTTGGTATGCGAATAATTTTCCCCACCTTGAAGGTCACAGGCACACGACTATCCACTCTCTCGAACGAAGTGGTTCGTTCATCTTCGGAATCAGATCAAAGTCACAAGGACCTAAGTTCGCGGAGTATGGTGAATTGTACAGTACTTCCCACCACCAACGATCGAACAGAGCAGCCACATCTTGCGCTGAATGCGCCCACGCATTGTCGTGCAAAATGATGGGTGGGTTGCCCAGTAAGTGTTGCCGCTTCTTTCGCAAAGCTAGTCGCAGGTGGTGCTCCAAAAACGAACATTAATACTGTGCATTGACGGTCTGCTGTGGAGGAACTTAATGCTTTAGGATAACACCATCACAGTCGTTCAAGAGAATCAGCATTAATTCTTTCCATACTGAGGTTCTGGCTTCTATCACTGTCCGCTAACGTGGCAACAGTATGCACTTCTTCTTCGGAGATGCTAGGATGACCTGCCCAATGCATATCTACCACAGTATGCCGACCTTCGTTTACCCAACGTGCCACTGTTCTGTAGAGTAATGCCGATTAGCCGCCCGCCTCTTGAAGACCTTGATGACTCTGTAGTACTCTACGATCTCTGGCACTTTCAATCTTGATCCGACTCCATTGCTCCTGTTTCCTCAATTGTGCGCACGCCGGTAGATTTTAACCGGTCACCGTGTTATCAAACAAATTGTAAAATCATTTTGCGAACGTGACTGTTATTTTCATTCTGAAACATGTACCTGTTCACAGACTTTCCAATAGAAAACTATGTTTTCCATACTCATTATCTTTCAGAGTGTTCCATACATAAACCACTTTCTATAAATCATGTGAACGATTGTCAACTGGACAATACCAAATACTTGTACTCGTAAACTGTCCAAGTGTTTTGGATATAGCATAATTTCGCTAACAGTGTTGCGTTCAGTTTTTGTCCGAACAGAAGTACTCAAGTCAGTGTTGAGTTTTTGTTTCGATTTTTCGTTCTGTTTTCTTTCCTCAATAGTTCCTTATTGCTGCTATGTCATACATTTCCCCGTACATTTCACACAGATTCGCAAACGTATACTATTGTCGCAAATAGAGAGTTGGAAAGCAGCACAATAGTTTTGTGTTGCAGTTGAAGTGTTCCACTGTGGAGGAAAGGGTCGACACGGACCGCGGTTATACGTTTTAATTTCAAAATGCTGTTCTAGTACATTCTAGAATTATGGAAAATTTTAGAAGTATATATAAATACTAGGTACGCCTCCAGCCTGACTTAGTCCAATGTGCATTCTTGTACGTAAGTTGCAAGTGCTTAACAAATCATCAGTGAGTTTCGTAATCAACCAGGTACGCACTACAACATCGCTATGTGACAATATACTGCAAGATAGCACCAAAGAGTTCGAATGCCAATTGTGCACTCTCGCCGGGTCTAAGTGATAAAACGTATGCAGTAGTGCCTACTTAAAACGAAATCAAGGTGTTTATTATTATTATTATTATGTTCTATTGCTTACCCTTTGAATAGCCATTACAAATACTTTACATCTCAACTTTCCGAAAACGACTAAGAGCTGAGATTTGACCTGTACATATGTCGATGTCAGCTTTGATCTACACACGCTATTAGTACGAATGAAGTAGGTGAGGATACGTATGAGCAAACGCCTTATTAAGGTGCTGATTTTACGATCTTACTGCGCGGATTCAGGTGAGATATCAAACACAATACAAATATGTTAAAGTATTTTAATGAGTTATTGGTTACAATTGTAATCTGCATGAAATTCAATACCATATTTTTCTGTCTCAACTTTTTACTTAAGGTTTACATCGCGTTTACGTAGAGCGAGACACCTTGGCATTACCATCATAGTGAAAAAATTGATCACGTTGTCGTCTAATGTGTTGTGTGATCACCTCGGGCAGCCAGTACAACTACACTCTTTCGTGACACGGTCAGTATCAGGTTATCAATCACATCTTCGAACATATTTGGCTATTCTTCCCTCACTGCAGTATGCAGTTGTGCAGTGGTTTTGGGCGGTGTTGGTCTGGCAGCAATGAGTATGTTCATTGCATCTCAGACATCTTTAATCCGGTTTAAGTCCGGTGAATAAACTGAGCACTCCATTCCTTCAACTACCACAGCTTTAAAGATGTTATGCCGCAGTGCAAAAGTGTGGGGACGATAGTTATCGTACACCAGAAGGAACCATCTCCTATAGCGCCAAAGTAAAAAAAAAAAAAAAAAAAAAAAAAAAAAAAAAAAAAAAAAAAAAAAAAAGGTCAAATGTTTGTGTAGCTTATGGGACTTTACTGTGGGGTCATGAGTCACTAAAATTACAAACTACTTGTGAACTAGCTTATACTACAGACGGCACAAACATCCATGCCCGAAGGGAAATTCGAACCCTCGACGTGATACGCACCAGAGTAGGACACAACAGACTGTCAAAGTACGTCGTCTCTATATCACTCAGCAGTCAAAGCAATATTCTGAACGACATAGAGACAGTACGTCGGCAGTACTCACACCAGTCGTTCAGCACCAAGATATGTTGATGTTTCCCCCATATAAGCAGGATAATTACTAGTTTCAGGTTCTTTCCCAATGACGGAACAATGATTGTCAGGCTGAACACAAAATCTTGACTGATCTGTGAATGGAACTCGGCGCTATTTCTTCCGACTCCAGTCGTGACACACACCATAGGCCTCGATGTGTAGAGGTCACATTCCCGAAGGCGACTTTGGACTGGTTGTGGTGATATTTGTTCATCCTGTTGCTGCCTGGAGGGTGTGTTGTAACTGAGTTGCATTGAGCATACTGTCTCAACTGGCTGTTAACCGAAGATAACTGTCATCTCTTGCTGACTTTATCCATGGACGACTTCGGCCTTGCCTTCTTTTAACGGTTCCTGATGTCTGAAACCGCGTGCAGACCCTGCAAGTTACATTTCTGGACACTCCAAGATCCGTAGCCGCTTCCCTCTATGTTTGTTCCACTTCGAAGCTTCCTATGGCTCTCCATGCCTTAGCTTTGGCGAAGTCAAGTTATTGTTCCATTGCACTACCTGCTGACCTATCTGAACCGAACTGCTTGTATAATTGTTTTGGTAGAGTCAGGTGCGCCACAGGGGAGTGTCGTGGGTCCGTTGCTGTTCACGATATATATAAATGACCTTGCGGATAACATCGGAAGTTCACTGAGGCTTTTTGTTGATGATGCTGTAGTATATAGAGAGGTTGTGACAATGAAAAACTGTATTGAGATGCAGGAGGATCTGCATAGAATTGACGCATGGTGCAGGGAATGGCAGTTAAATCTCAATGTAGACAAGTTTAATGTGCTGCGAATACACATAAAGAAAGATCCTTTATCATGTAGCTACACTACAGCAGGGCAGCAATTGGAAGCAGTTAATTCCATAAAGTATCTAGCAGTAGTCATTAGGAGGAATTTAAAATGGAACGACCATGTAAAATCAATCGTCAGTAAAGCAGATGCCAGACTTAGATTCATTGGAAGAATACTAAGTAAATGCAGTCCGAAAACAAAGGAAGTAGGTTACAGTACACTTGTTCGCTCACAGCTTGAACACTGCTCACTAAAAAATCAAATGTTTCAAATGTTTGTATAACTTATGGGACTTAACTACAGGGTCATCAGTCCCTAAACTTACAAACTACTTATCAACTAGCTTATCCTAAGGACGGCACAAATATCCATGCCCGAGGGGGGATTCGAACCCCCGACCGTAGTGGCCGTGCAGACCGTGACTGGAGCGCCTAGGTCCCCTCGGCCACTCCGGCCTGCTACTGGGGTGTGGGATTCGTACCAGGTGGGATTGATAGAGGAGGTAGAGAAGATCCAACGAAGAGCAGCGCGCTTCGTTACAGGATCATTTGGTAATCGTGAAAGCGTTACGGAGATGATCGATAAACTCCAGTGGAAGACTCTGCAGGAGAGACGCTCTGTCGCTCGGTACGGGCTTTTGTCGAAGTTTCGAGAACATACCTTTACCGAGGAGTCTAGCCGTATATTGCTCCCTCCTACGAATATCTCGCGAAGAGACCGTGAGGATAAAATCAGAGAGATTAGAGCCCACACAGAGGCATACCGCAATCCTTCTTTCCGAGAACAATACGTGACTGGAATAGGAGGGAAAATCGATAGTGGTACTCAAGATACCCTCCGCCACACACCGTAAGGTGACTTGCGGGCCGGCCGCGGTGGCCGAGGGGACTGAGGCGCTCCAGTCACGGTCTGCACGGCCACTACGGTCGGGGGTTCGAATCCCCCCTCGGGCATGGATATTTGTGCCGTCCTTAGGATTAGCTAGTTCATGAGAAGTTTGTAAGTTTAGGGACTGATGACCCTGTAGTTAAGTCCCATAGACTCTACAAACATTTGAACATTTTGTGACTTGAGGAGTATGGTTGTAGATGTAGATGTAAACACTAAACAACAGCCGGCCGCGGTGGCCGAGGGGACTGAGGCGCTTCAGTCACGGTCTGCACGGCCACTACGGTCGGGGATTTGAATCCCCCCTGGGGCATGGATATTAGTTCCGTCCTAGTTCGTAAGTAGTTCATAAGTAGTTTGTAAGTTTAGGGACTGATGACCCCGTAGTTAAGTCCCATAAGCCTTACAAACATTTGAACATTTGAACTAAACAACACTGTCTCGGTTGCCGCAATGTTGTTGTCTTCATTCTGTAGTACAGACAAAAACACACCGAACCATTTCAGTTCATTCTGCCGATGACAATATTTCGTAAACTAGATATCCCAACTGATCCCCTAATTGTTTTGACCAGTGTACAAACAGAGACTCAGTAAGAGAAATTTTGGCAATGAACTGCGGTCCCTGGAACGTACCTCGCAGGCGAAGGGCTTCTCGCCGGTGTGCGTGCGCATGTGCTGGTTGAGCAGCGTCTTGCGCGAGAAGGCCTTGGCGCAGACCGCGCACGCGTGCGGCCTCTCGCCCGAGTGCGTGCGCGCGTGCATGGTGTAGGCGACGCGCTGGTTGAAGCGCGCGCCGCACGCTGTGCACGCGTACTCCCTCCTGTTGCGGTGGATCTTCATGTGCGAGCCCAGGTAGGCGCGGTCGTTGAACTCCTTGCCGCACTCCGGGCACGTGGCCGCGTATTCGCGCGTGCCCGCGTGCACCGACATGTGGTACCGGTAGTTGCGCAGCTGGCTGAACGTCCGGCCGCACTCGTCGCACTGGTGTCGCTTCTCGCCTGTGTGCGTGCGGGCGTGCGCCTGCAAAGTACAGTACACACCGTGTATGAGGACGCTGTCGTGCTGCACGGCAGGCAAGGAGAGCGGGGGCGCCCGCGAGCGCTCACAGTGCCGGAAAAGTGTTCCCCTTCCTGATACTTGCTAACCTCGTTCGGTTGCCGGCGTGAACACGTGAAGATGGGACTGTTTGTTGACTTTGTATTATTAGAATATTATTATTGGTGTCGAAGCCCAATTGGCGTTCATGGTAGGACAACATTAAGGAAATGAATTGTTCCCGCAAATCCAGTTCAATCAGTTCAGAAAAAAAATTGTTCAAGTGGTTTCTTCTAAAATGAAATTGGCTAAATTAGCTAAATTAAAAGTCAGAAATATTGTTATTGACTTTCAGGTAACTATAGCTATGAAGAAGATAAACGGAAAAACGCACATCGAGATATGTAAACATAATTATAGAGTGATGGAAACACATGTTTCGTTCTTTTTCATAAGTATGTGAGGATACAGGGTTTTAGATTAGTAACCTCTTTGGTACGTTTTGGTCGAACGATAGTTATCGATGGTGTGCAGCGAGAGCTGCTGGCAACAATGCTTAGGTTGGAATGTTCTTTGTTTGTTGGCCGGGGTGCGGCAGTCTCCCACCGACCGCAGAGCGAGGCGGTAGCATGTCGGCAGTGAGTCCGTAACCTGCGTTTAGTGGTGGCTAAGGTTTTTGCCATTCCGTCGTATCGCATATGGGTTGCAGTTGCATATTGAAATGTTTCAGTGTGGACTTGTAGACATTCATCGTAGTGGCACGCAGTTATTTAATCAGTGTATTTAAAGGGAAGAGTTTTTAACATTTGTCGTTCCATAATAAAGGAAGTTAACAAAGTTTACTGTTATGGATCAACCTAGTAATTCTCCGCATCCCATTCCGTCAAATCATTGGAACTGTTATTAAATAATTAAGTATAAAATAGAATGTAACGGCAACTTCGCCCATCGAGGATTAGGTGGACGCAGTGGTGTCGTTACAAGTACTGTGTCACTTCTAAACTTCTGAGTAATGTTATATATACTGAAGTTAATAATTGTATAATAAAAATGCATGTATTCTTAGTTTCTCCTTTAATGTCTGTGTTGTGCTGGTGACCAGAAAATTAAGTCAATGGAAGTGACGGTTTATTTATTTTTATTAGTAGGTGTTAATCATTATCCCTCCCTTCCAATTACCACAATTACAGGATGTTTAATGTCACTGCTATGTAACGTATATTTTGTAATGATGCAGTATTTATCACAGCTCTGCTGTGCCTCTATATGGTAGAATTATTGTAAACTCAAACTACGTATTTAATACACGGTACCTTTGTACAGAAAAAGATTGTTGTTTAAGGTAACAGGTCTGTTTCGTCAAATACTATGCAAATTGATTTTTAGGCCAATGAAGGTGTAACAGGAGCCCACACATAATTTAGAATCTGGATGTGGAAGCAAAACTAGAACATACATTCTCATTAATGAATTATGTTTATTGAACGTACAAGACAAATACAACTTCTGCAGAGTTGAAGTGTGACTGGCTTATAAACAGTTACACATTTGACATCATTCTTGCTACTACTCTTGAATACCGTGACCGACAAACTGGTACAACCTGCAATGTTCGGCTTGTTAAATCAGTAGTGTAGAAGGCTGTGTATCAGCTTTGGGCGTGTCTGCTGATCTTCTCTAAACTGGCGAGCATAACAGCGCCTTCTTACTGTCATCCAGGAGGAGCTGCGTTCATCGGTGTGCAGTCGATATGTGAGGACTGCACACACCTCCCCACCTCCTCCCAAAATACGTGCCATACTGTTGTCGTGTAGGCAGCATTGCTATGATTACAGGGAGGGAGGCAGGAACCTGTGACTCTTGAGGATGCGGGAGCTGCAACTGGGACTGACGATGAACCCCGGCGATGTTGAGAATTACGTCCTGAGCTCCAAGGGAAACATCAGCCTGTAAATCCCAGGAAGAATGCACGCCTGTTGCCTGACTCGACTACACTAAACATGTTGTCCATAGTGCTATCGAAGATGGTGGCAGCAGAGCGAACTGTGCACTGATGGGGCTGGTACCACCAGTGGGAAGTTGACTTAATGTGGCGTCCTGGCCAACTGTGGTGTTCATGGCATGGATGCAGTTCCAACGACAAAAAGATATAGGCAGACACATCAAATATCATGTCTGCATATACCAACGGATAGTTATGGCGGTGGAGGATGTTGATTGTTGGTTCAATGTAATTACTAGCTGGGGAACTAGAAACATACTGTCTTCAACTACAATAGTCATTACGAGACTGCAGACACTGGAAAGATAGTGCGATCCCTATTCCTTTTAACGAAATTTTATCACTTTTCCTGAACAGAGAAGACCCAAGAATCAACTAAGAAGAGGGGAATACAGAAGAGCAGAAGATGAAGAGTCGTAAGAGATGTTAAGCAGAACACAGATGGGTGAAGAAACGGAAGATTCCTTCGTTTTCCTTTCCCAAAATACTTAAAGTTTTTCAAATAAATATTAATTTCATCACGTACATTTTCTTATGGAATTTGACATACTGCATTAAAAATCATAATTTTATGTAAGTTCTAGAAGTTTATTTTAACTGGTTTATTTTAATTGGTTTTAGCCTTATAAGGCTATCTTCAGAATTTACTGTTTGTCTCAAACAAGACAAACAGTAAAGTCTGAACCGGTTCAAGAATTAAAATAAACTTGTGGAAGATACACAGAATTGTGGTTTTTAATTCAGGATGATAATGTTCCACCAAGAACCGACAGCAGAACCAATCCAAATTTTACACTTTATTTTTTAATTATTTTTGTTGATAAAATACTTTTGTATATTTGTCGAAATGTGTTTTTATGGTAGTTTCCAAGATTTTTATAAGAGATGTAAAAAAGATACTTTTTATACGTTTTCACGATATTTTTGTAAAAAATTTATATCCGTAGACATTTAAAATACATGTTTAACTTATTTAACTCATATAGTAGTTAGAAAACCGAATTCTATGGTAGAACAAGCTTCTTCATTTTGTATCATGAGAAATAAGATCTGAACACAAATAGTAACGAAATAAATAAATAACTTAAAACACAATGACATTGGAGTAGCAGTTTCTGCAAAATTAAATGTGAAGTTTAACGAAATTACAAACACACACACACACACACACACATATATATATATATATATATATATATATATATATATATATATATATATATATATATATATCTGTGTGTGTGTGTGTGTGTGTGTAGGCGTGGGTGTGTATTTTGTAAAGGGATGAAAACACCACATTATCCATGGCAAACATACGCATTTGTAATAAAATTACAAAAAGAAACATTTAAAGGTAAAAAGTGAAGCAGTCAACAATCTGAGGATTGGTTTGTCCACCACAGTGTTTTACTAGGTATGGTCCGGAATGGGGGTGGTATATTCTTGCCTTCCTCCGACCTTCGAACTGACTTGCCCAGCCAGTGATAGGGAGACTTGTCGTTTAAACAGTAGTTTAAATGGCATGTCCGTAGTTTTCTGAGGAATTTGATAACCCTTATATGATATTAGTGTCGTTCATTAGAGACAGGAATTACTGTTCTTGCAGAAGTCACTGCATTTAAATACGCTGCATATATTAAGAGTCTACTGCTGGACAGACATTTTTAACTGCATGACGTGGCGCAGAAGCCCTGTTTATTTTGAAGGAGGAGCTGTCTAGAAAGACCGGCCTGTCCAGCACTGCAGGTGTTTGGCCGAGGGAAGCTCTTAACAGACAACAGGTGCTTTACAACGTCCTGGGCTCATAGGTGGCCCAGTGACCCACCTCACCCACCACCGACAGTTACAGTCTTGAACATAGGTGCGACATCCCGCCCTAAACACATTTGTATCAGATTTAAAGCATACTATACAGGTTGGAAGAACACAGTGTAGAAAGGCCACCAAAATGTTAGCATGATGCTTCTCATTGGCTGATTGTAGCACATGTGTGTCGGCCGAAAACCGAGTGTAAATATTTAAAAGTATATACGATCGACTGAGCTACTAGCACTCATAAGGAGAGAAGGAAGGCATCTGCCTCCTCTGTCGGTCTGTCACATCTTCTTTCTAAATACTTCTTTTCTTTTTGTGCTGGAAATTATGAGTTTCATTTGACAGAATATATGACATCAACTGCGAATGAGCAAAGCTGAAAATGTGTACCCATCCGGGATTCAAACCCGGGTCTCCAGCTTTCTAGGCCGTTGCCCTGACCACTAAACGACTGGGAACACAGTGATCACCGCACCTGCAAGGGACTACCTAAGCAAGCATTCCGTCAGACAAAAATCTCCAGCTTTACCCTGCCCACAGTATTCGAACTCGTAGTTTCAGAAACTAATTCCCATAAGAGTAAGGGCCTATTTAGGGAATATAAAGGACTAACCGGATCTGACTGTCTTTCCATCTGTATATTGAGATAATTGTTGGTCTCAATATACTGGAGATCTGCTGTACCATTGTAACATGATTATTTCTCTCGTCCTTGTAGACCACTGCCATGACACGTAAAAATGTCCATGGTGTACGTTATTCTTGTGAAATCCAACTTGGATACAACCTGCCTTTCCAGTGGTGAGTTCATCTTCCTGTTATCATTTTCACCCTTAGTGCTTACTCAACATGACTGTACACTATCTGTCGATATCTAGGAGCTGTAGTTGCTAAAGGAATGGAGATTGTCTCTGACAATTCTCCTCACGGCTGTATGGAATTGAAGATATACAATGTTTGTTTGCAAAAGGTTTCAATTTTTTAACCTATCTAATACAATACAGTATTGTATTTTTAATAACAGTTTATATTTAAAAAAATTAATTTCGGTATCTCAAGAAAATGTTAAAAACTACGGCTCATTTTTTCTACTTCATCATTCTTTTTGTTACTTTCATGTACTTTGGTGTATGTTCACCTACTGCTGTGTACGAAAGTATACAGTTATGTGTTATTTTTGTATATTCTTAAAAAAAATTTGTTTACTCACTTTTCCATAAGATACATATGTATATAAGATTTAGCCATTATCTCCTTTTATTTTCTTCATTTTTAATTTAACCGTGTCAGCAGGTTAGTCGTATGATGCAAAATTGTTTCCTGGTGTGGGGTTTGTAAGCTCCACAGCATTAGTTTGAGCAATTCCTGTTATAATCACTGGTCATTTGTATACTGCAGAGAAATTACGGCTTTTTTTTTTTTTTGTCTTTATCGTGACAGGTAACCTTTTTCTCCAAACACTTAATTGTATAGGTACCAAATAAAAGAAG
This sequence comes from Locusta migratoria, assembly GCA_026315105.1. NCBI lineage: Eukaryota > Metazoa > Arthropoda > Insecta > Orthoptera > Acrididae > Locusta > Locusta migratoria. The sequence continues at coordinate 408,995,790 of CM048749.1, forward strand.
AAAGAGACTAAGAAATTAATCTTGTACTGTTAGGAATGGCTGAAAGATAATTTTGAATCAGTAATAGGTGTCCGACGTTGTCAATGTTTTCCTCAGCAGACAAAAATTTTGCCACAAGGGGAGGTATATACAAGGAGCTACGTTATCGTGAATTTCATTTCCTGCATATTCTGCACTCATAATAATTTTTCTAATGTGAATTATTGTGTCGTAATTTTAATGTTCTTCTTCCAAGTATTCTAGTTTATTGTGTAATGGAATGATCTAACGATGTACCCTTGGCACCTGCAAGGAACACATGAACAACATGTTCTACAGAATTCAGAAAGATGTTCGTTGTCCATCTACAAATGGTGAAACGTAACCATTGAGGATCAGTTTGGGAACTAAAGTGATGTGACTCGTTACTGAAAGAAAACACTTAAAAAGTTATTAAAGATAAAGGTTTAGCATTGAATGTTTATTAATAATGATTTTTGTGTCAAAAGATGAAGTTAAGATTTAATATAATTAATTACTTCTATTTCAGTATGCAGGATGTAAATCACTATCAACAGGAGGACTATGGACAACTTAAAAGAAATATAATTGACTGAATCGCTGATGTGCTGCACCTATTTAAATGTAAAGTAATTCAATTCCGAGGCTGTTGCATCATAAGAAATGTTGTGAGTTGTTGGATAAACGCTTTCTGTAATTCGTCTAAAGCGTTTGCACACTGTCCCATTAACTTCGATGCCTGGCTTCTGGTTGTGTCATCTCAGCTGAAACGAAAACTATTATTTTCTTCTGCCTTGATTGACTGCTATTGATCGCACTTTTAACCGATTTCATTCTGTTTATGTTCACACAGGATATTAAGTATCACATCCAGTACAGTGAACAGTGTGTAATCTAAAGCATGCTCCACTGAAGGTACACTAAGATTTGCTTTGACAGAAGTGCTCCTCACAGTGCAGTACTAAAAGTAGTATTTTTCTTCCCCCACTCACTCTGAACAATAGTGCAGCAGAAGAAGCAGAAAATACAGTGTGCCGCGGTGGAGTAGCCGAGCGGTCTAAAGCTCTTCGCTGCGGAGCACGCGGTTGCTCGCCGTTGGAGGTTCGAGTCCTCCATAGTGAATGGGTATGTGTGTTGGCCTTCGGTTAGTATAACTTAGTTCAAGTAGTTTGTAAGCTACGGACTGATGACCACGCAGTTTGGTCCGATAGATTTACAAACAACAACAAATAAACACAGTGTCTGTAATTCTGCTTGTCTCGCCAAGTATATCCGGCAGTATTCCCCCTCGTAAGTGACGTTGCCATCACGTCAGGGGCCTGGCGCTACTAATCGACTGTTTGTTTCAAAACGCGGTATTCCGCGCTGGCCAGTAGTATTTCAGTTCGCATTTCTGCTAGGCTGGTTCCCTAACCCTCAGCTTTCTTCTCGCTTGCTCTGCTGCTGGCACCACGTCACCACAAGCAAAATTCAAAAAGGAAGTAATAGAAGTAAGCAAAACAGGTTGTCAAGTTATCACAGTCGCTGACACAACAAATGGAAACAAATATCAAACTTTTTCAGGTAAAGGAAATTTGCACCCCGTACCTTTCATTCGACAGTTTGAGACTAACCTGCTTCCACAATACATTGAACAACAGAAAATACACATGGTTTCAAGTAGATTTGTAGGTGATGTAATATCATGGGGCATAAGTGTAATTAACAGGTGAAAAATTTATGAGAAATTTGTTCAAGCTTTTCTAAACGAATATTGGTCAAACAGTACGAAAAACAGCGTATGGAACGAAATATTTGAATGTAAAAACTTCGAAATCCCTTAACAGAGTCTGACCTAATAAAAATCATTATGATGAAATTAACATTGTCTGTAAAAGAGAAATTAGTTAATGTAAATTAAGATGATGTAAACAAGCTATTGCGAGTTCCATAACGTTTAAATGCCTTGGCAGGCAATAGACAAGTACAGTAAGGGTGGAGAAAGAACAGGAGGCGAAGTGACAACGACCGAAACAGAAGTAGCGGAACGGACGGAGGGAAGGAGAGTAACAGCTGGACAGCTGGCAAGAAAACAGCAGCGACGTAGCCACAGCCTTTATAAAATTATCAAAACTTTAGTTGTTTGAAGTATAGTAAGTTGAAATCACACGTCATTGCTGAATTCAACATTCTGTCGGTTGCACAGTGGTAGAGTGCCAGGCTACAAATCGCGGTTCGATCCCCGCCAGGTCCTAGAATTTTATTCTTGTCACTTTCCACTTCTTTCACCTCTGGCAGTGTTGCTTTTGTGAAAAATGTAGAGTAGCACCGTGGTTCGGAACCCACGTTATACTGTAGGTCCCCCTATAACTTGCTGGGTAAGTCAGTTCGAAGGTCGGGGGAAGGCAACGGCATACCACCTCCAAACAGGACCATGGTGTTCAAACCAATCTTCGGATTGTTGAGTGATTTACTTTTATGTAAATCCCTTTGAGCTTCCGACAGTATAGGGGGACACTGGTTTCTGTGTCTGAGGGGTAGGTGTTGTGATGGACTTGGCCTGCATCATGATGGTAAAAACAGAAAATAAAAAGGACAATGGCATCAGGTATTTGATTGTGTCAACAAAACATAAATCGCACGTATGTCTTATAACCAGATACTAATATCAGATATCGTTAATTGCTGATGCTAAGTTAATTGAATATATTTAGAACAATTTCTTCAGCACTGGATGAGTGTAACATGTTCCAGAATGGCCTATAATAGTGTTACAGGCTGCTGTCCACTGTTTCCCTTGAAAACATACAGTATATCAATTTGAAAAATATTAAAAATTTCATGTTCACATAGATGTAGCTTTGTTCTTATTAACGTAGTGAGTGCGAGAGAACATCAATAAAGCTCAAACGATGTTGCCTATTACCACAAGTGACTGAAGTACAGATGTTCACTCACCTTGAGATTTGTCTTGCTGCGGAAGAATTTCCCACAGTCTTCACACTTGTGTTTGCTATTTGGGTCAGCTGCGACATCAGGAGTCGAAGCTGGATTTGCTGTCAGTTCTTTAAGTTTCCATGATGACGCCAGCACCTCTGGTGACTGCTGCTGGACAGGGCACGAAGATTGCAACTGCGATTGCTGAGACTTCTCGAATTCTGGGAAGACGGGCAGGGGCTGTGAGGGTGGCACTTGGTGTGCTGTCGACGGAGAGGCTAGTGGGGACTGCAAGGTGGTTAGCGGCGTAGGTGTGTGGGGCTGAATCTGCCGTAGGTGTATGACGACAGATGGCTGAGGAGGTAGCTCTGGTGGTGGTGGCTGGTGTTGAACCCACTGGTGCTGCTGTACCTGCTGCAGTGACGTTAGAACCGTTGGGCTGCACTGCTGTACGTCGCCGTCACTGGGGCCACTGCTGCTGTTGTTGTTGGCATCAAGGCTCGCCTCCTTGTCTGGTAGGACGCCATGTGGCACCCCACCCAGCAGTTGCCTGAGGCGAGGGCTTTCTTCTTCTGGGAAGGGCTGGCGATCAGCCATCGCACCGTGGCTCTCATGTGGCTGTGTGCAGATACGTGTCATTCAGCTTTTAAACAAACAATCAACTGGCTTAACGACTAGGTATTGAACAGTAAGTTTCAACCGACATCGATAATAAGGGCATATTATCAGGTTAGATAAGAATCTCAGAATCAGTTAGTCATCTCTTGATGAAAATATTACAAAAAGGGTTGATCTGAGGAATCCGTATACAGGATTTTGCGAGCTGTGACTGCATAATTCAATTCTCAAAGCTGACTCAAACATCAGCAGGTCCATCATTAATGAGTGGTGTGACTAACATGGCTGTTTGTGGTGTTGATGGACCTGTAGGTGTAATACGACAACATGAAATCGTTTCGAATTGTAACTGCACAACAACAAAGACATCTCCTCGAATACAAGCGTGACAATAGAGGACAGCCATATTTTTGTGTAAGGGAAAAGACTCCACAGAAGTCAAGGAAAGATTGATCAACTGTTGGAAAGTGACATCAGATTCTAAAGTCAACAAGTACCGTTTTAGTCGCTTTAAATACACGTCCCAATATTCTTTATTGGGCGGCATTCCGCCTGGTAAGTGACGACAGTCTGGCTAGGCTGACAACACTGAACCCGTAGGCGGGGAGATAAGAAGAATTTTATGACGGTACAAGTTTTTTAGCTGCTGCTGTTGATGCCCATGAGTTTTCAAAAATTACATAAGGCAGCCAGTCCCCACTTTCCACCTCGAAACAGAGATTCGAGACCCAAACACTGTTCGCCAATCACTGTCGGATGACTGTCGACCATTAGAGATGTGGGAATGAGAAGGCCCAGCGGTGTCAGATGTCGCAGGCGGCGTTATAGGTTCTAGAGGTAGCAAAGGACTCGCCTGCGGTACCCAGTTTAGTTGCAGTCTACAAGAGCGCTCTTATCTGTATACAGTGGTAATCACAGATTCCAGTTGTTCTCGGACACCAGCTCCGGCCCAATCCGTACCCAACAGGCCAAGTTCTTTTCCATCTCTTTCCAAATATTTTCGTTCTAGACTGAATGACTGACTGACAAACTGTGAGCAATGATTTCCTGAAAAATTAGTAAGTAGAGGTGCTATAGATTCATGCAGCTTTACTTCCGTCAGTACCTCGCTTCCTACTTTCCCAACTTCACAGAAGTTCCCTTGCTAAACGTGTAGGAATAGTATTCCTCGAAGAAAGAATATGGTGGTATTTGTGTTTCCTTACGATAGTTTACCTTAGCGTAAGTGGTTTGTAAGCAACGGACTAATGATCAAACAGTTGAGTCCGATAGATCTACAAACATTTGAACCTTTGAGGTCCTGCAAGATTTTTAGGAGAACTTTCAGGATATTTGGAGGGTAGAAGACGAGCTACTGCCAGATCTAAAGCTGTGGGATACAAGGTCCAGCACTGTTATTATCTTGCAGGAAGTTTCATATCAGCACACACACCCCAGCAAAGACAAAATATCGTTCACGTTTGATGGAGTAAAACTGGCGGGAGATGGTTTGTCATTAGCTCCGAGTCATTAGCGCGTTGGATGACCCGCTCATTGCCAAATTTAGGTGTACTGTTTTTCTGCAACCTTACCGAGATTCTTTTCTAGTGGAGCCCTAGCACCAAACTTGAGAAGAACCAGTCACCAAGTGCCACAGAAGTTTGGTAGTGCTTTGAACTGCACCAATTCTAGCTTCGTATAGCGGTAATTAGATATGTTTAATTTCCGTATGGAACTTCTGACAATAAATGTCAGTGAATAGTACTGTAACAGTAAGATGGAAGAACTATGAACAACAGTTAACTTACTCTTCTACGAAACAGTCAGCTCCCTTGACTATGCACCGCTGAGATCTGCAATATTTGTGCTGAAAACTTGCACGAAGACTTCCTCTCGGGTGATGTTCAAAAGCCTAGTCACGTTTTATTGGATGTTAGGAACATAGTCAATTTTTTTTCTTTCAAAGTGATTTTGAGTCGGTGGAACAGTAGAAAAACATTCCCTAAGTTTTTAAATCTCTTTAACTTAAACTAACGACTAACCACACACACCCATGCCCGTGGGAGCACTCAAAACTCTGACAAGGAGGAACCCTGCACTCCGCAGCAGTACGTATTAGAACGCAAGGGCATTGCTCCGCGGCGGCATTGGAATCGGTCTGGATGATTGCGACTGGGCGAGAATGGTGGATGTTCAAGTCGCACCACCGCCTCTTTTGCTAGGAACTGTTTGACGATATTGGCTGTGCGAGGGCGATTGTTCAACTTAAACATCCACCATACTCGCTGGACATCAATCCTACAGACTTCTTCCTCGACTCAATCTCACGTTGAAAGCAATCATATTTGACAATGTCCTGCCAGGCAATGAAATGTGACGAGGCTTCTGAAGGCCCCCTCAGAGGAAGACTTCGTACAAGCTTTCTACGACATGTATCACAAAGCTCTGTGTCCATAAACGGGAGGTGAATAATTCGAAGGTCAGTAAGGTAACTGTAGTTCATACCCCCCCCCCCCCCCAGGAAGCTCACGGTTCTTTCGTGAGTACGTGCAAGGCGAGCACAGGGCCCCAAGCAAATGCAGTCTTCCTTCCTTCTTTATTTCCCGAGCTGCATTTTCTTTCACCCTCCCCTCATTTCCTACCCTCACTCCTTCCCCTCCCCACATGAGGACTGATAACCTTAGCAGTTTACTACCCGTACCTCAACAAACAACCCAACCCAATCCATCTCATAGTTCATCCACATTAATATTACAGGACTATTCAACTAACGTAATGGCCAGATTTTATGGATGGAGATTCCTGGGTTCAGCAGTAGAGGATAATAGGCGGCGAGAAAGTACTTGGATTTGTCGAAGATTGATTTCCAAGTAACAGGCTGCACATCAGACCAGGCATTAAAAATGTTCAAATGTTTGCAAAGCTTATGGGACTTAACTGCGGGATCATCAGTCCCCAAACTACCAAACTACTTATGAACTAATTTATATTAAAGACAACACAAACATCTATGCCCGAGAGAAGATTCGAATCTCCGACACGGGAGGCCGCGCGATCCGAGACCAGGGATCAATGTCAGCATTGAGTAGGGTGGAGAAGTTTTATAAGGGGACTTTGCTCCAGACTGAAAGTTGAAATGCATTATAAGTCTTAAATGATGACGATTGCTTTTGTTTACTTGGTCGAAGTTTGTTACATAAGGTAGAATACTCGGCATGATTGAAGCTGGAACGTGTATTTTGCGTTAAATAACTGATTCGACTAGTACCATGATCGTAAAAGCTTATAACCACGACCTTAGTAGTGGGAACGGCCGGCCGGCCGCCATTACAGTGGTAATCGTCGCATAAATACGAGTGTTGTTAGGGGATAAATCGTGTATTATATAGGTACTGCAGTATATATACTCAGTTGGTAGTTACGTGTGTATTGTTTGACTATTGCAGTACACATGAAGCATGATGGTGAAGAGGTGCTCAGCGTTTAACTTCATAAATCGATTTAAAAAGGAAGAAAAGGAACGAATACTATCTTCCCATTTATATTTGTCAGGAATACAAGTAGCCCTACTACTTGTGTTCAGAAATAGTTCGTCTTCCTTAACTGACTCTTAGTCAAAACAATTTAGGATTTTAAATTAAATGAATGACAGGCTATTACAATACTGGTAGCTCTTAAAAACAAGCTACTTTAGGTAGTACTGGTGAACAAGAAGTTCAGAAAGTTTCATTTTATGATTGTGTAAGATAACTACTAGGGTCACGAGATCAGTTTCTTCACTGCAGTTCGAAACTTTGTTTATGAAATCAATATTAGCAAATGTAACACAGACTTTAAAGATCATCTGATTTACATATAGGTTTAATAACTGAAAGGGGTTTTCAGAACTGTGTATAATTCCATATACAAATGATACATAGCCACACTGGTTGCACATTGTGAACTTTAACCCTATGACGATAACTGCTGACGTTTGAGCAGTTCACGCTACTGTAAGATATTTGGCTTACAGCATTAAAGATGCTAATATTCGTGTTAGGTACTCTAATGCTAATGTTAGATGCACTTGGTTAAGAAAAATTTACGGCATACTTCGTGTTCTTAGAAGAATTTGGCAGTGGCTGGTCGCTATATTCACAAGGTAAGGCGCTATTTTACTGTTATTTATCTGATGGGATATTTAATTTTCACATTCAATTTTTAACATTAGCTGTTTCGGGCAGTCCTCTTTCATTTTTTTCGGCTATGAAGAATACTCAAGCATAGAATTAAAGTGTTGTGAAACTTTTCCGAAATTAATGCTTGTACAAAAGTTTGACCATCGTAGAATATACTGATAAAGTGCCAAAAAATCGTGTCTGAGGATACATTCCGTTCATATGCTGCACTTAGCACGCTAAAAAACTACATTTTATAGTTCGCTTTAGTTAGGAAGAAGAAAAACTGCCGATTTCTACTGTGTCTGTATCCGCGAGTATGCTAATTATTTCTCAGATTTTCTGGTTTGATTCCGTCTTTCCTGTCTTGGCATGACCGATTGCACCATGTACTTTCATAACGGGCTTTACTTCGGCCTTCAGCCATGCTTTTACTAATACTAGATTTCTTCTATATGAAAACCTGTGTCTTCTTTACTTGCTTATTCTAAATTAATTTCTTTTTGTAAATTGTATGTAATTCACTGTGGTCGCACACCACGTGGTACTTAAGGATAGTATGTGACTGCCTCCCTGCACATGAGTTCATTTGGTGCATAGTTTGTTTTTAATTAGTGCCTGAAGGCACCCGCCATGTCGACAAGCCGCCGACGCTTCGTTTCGCTGATGCAATCAATTGTTGGCACATGACTAATGTGTCACTAGCATTATGCGCGAGTCTGTGAGTGAATGAAAGTGCATTCCTTTACCCACTGTGTATTTGCAAATTTCCTCCCACGATACCTGCATATTCATGAAGGGAGACACAATCCCATTATGGGCAGTAACTTTATGATTTAATTCGGTTTTGACAATGTGTAAGCTTTACTGTGTTTAATATGGTCTCCCCACATTTACTTGCTTGTTAATTTTATTGAATAGATTCTGATTTAAAGTAACAAACCTCTGCTTTATCTTTTCATGACCCACGTGCCATACCTAATGATCTATTCCTTTTTTTAACATTAATTTTGTATTTGTTAAAACGTTGGCTGCTCTCTTAAGGAGTGTGCAGTTAGATACATTTCCGTTAAAAGTACTTTGGCCACTCGTAAAGTAATTTAGAGCAGCAGTGAGCGTTTTTATTTCCATCTGCAGATCTCTACTGCCCGAGATCTTGAATAGAAAACTAGGTAGGTAATAAATTTACGCACAAGCGTCTGAAGCTGTTTTGTAGTTATATATTTAAATGAGACACTTTCCGTGACTTGACTCGTATGAACACACACACAAATTAATACAGTTTTCCGCAAATTTAAAGTTGGCGCGGAAGTTTGCCACTATAATGGCCGCCGAGGCGCTCTTCAATTTTCCCGCTGTTCGCCGTCGGCCTCTCACTGAATTGTGGGGACTTGAGCTGAACTCACCTGCTGTGCGGCAGCGTCTCCTGGCGTCCGAGGCGGCACCAGTGGCCGGCTGTCTGCGGCCGGGGGTGACTCGTGCGTGGCTACATAGAGGATGTTTGGCGAGGCACGCAGGGGCGGCGAAACCAGCGAGTGCTGGCTGGCGGTGGTGAGGGGTGGCGACGGCGGAAGGCCGCCACCACCGCCAGGGTGCGGCAGGCCAGGGTCCGCGGCCTGCGGGCAGACGCGCAGCGCGTCGGCTCGCAGCACGCGGATGTCGAGCGCCTGGGCGGCGCGCAGCAGGCGCGGCAGGTGGCTGCCGGGCACGGCGGCGCCGCCGGTGTACATGAGGTCCAGCAGGCGCCGCATGTCCTCGCCCCACACGTCCTGCAGCACCACCGTCACGCCCTCGCCCGCGCTGCACGGGTGCTCCAGCAGCACGCGCTGCAACCAGCACAGGAAACGGATGGAGCTCCTCACTGTCTTGTATCTGGGACTGTTGGACTGCAGCTGGTCAAAGCTATGGTTAAAATCGTCGTCATCATCATCATCATCAGAGACTGATTATGCCTTACAGCGTCCAGTCTGAAGCATAGTATCCCCTAATGAAATTCTTCCACTATCCCCTATTTCAAAGATTTTCAAACTCGGGGTCGCGACACCCTGGGGTGTCGCGTACTAGTATCGCGAGACTAACATATTTAGACTCAAAACAAAAAAAAAACAAAAACAAAAAAACAAAAAAAACAAAAAAAACAAAAAAACAAAAAACTTGTAATAAATTAACACAAAATTTCCTTCTCGTCATACTACCCTGAAGACTCGCCTGCAGCTAATCATCCTTCCGTTCATTCAGTGCACCACAGATCACGTATTAAAGGAATGATCGGTGCACATTAATTGCTTCCTCAGCCACTAGGGGCAGCTTTGTTTCTTTTGTGTTCCAGCCTCGTCGCCGCTTTTCTGTCTCGTTTCAGCCGAGTACAAAGACCGACACAGGAATAAAAGATGCACGCTTGTGCAGGTAGGAGGTGATCAGCCAGTGGGACAGCAGAAACTAGAAACACTAGAGTAAATTAGAACGAGATCTATATTTCTTAGAGACTTAGTAATACTTAACTATTACATAGCTCAGTACTGCAGAATGCTGATACATAGTTGAGCTACAGGCCTGCCTAGTGCCTATCCGATAGCCAAGTCTTCACTGGTGCCTACCTGATTCCGAAGTGTTAGCTGCTTCCTATCTCAGTTCCAAGTGAACGATGTCGTTCAGTGGTGGCCACGAGCGGAGTTGTAGCAGAGGGCGCTCGTGGCTGACGTCGTAAGAACGCCGCGCCGTGCGTGCATGGCGGCGCGCGGCGAAAGTAGGTGGCGCGCCCTTTAGACTTGTGCGACACAACAGTTTCAGCAGCAGTAGACACTCAGGGTTCGTTCAAACAGCTGCAGTTGCCAGATTCCAGCAAACTGCGCGTGTGCAGAGCTGCTGCTGATACTCGATAACAGCTCTCCCCATGTGCAGTTTGCTGGAAGTGGCAGCTACTTGAACGAACCTTCACTGTCGTCTGCTTTCCTTCTCAAAAAGCTGCACCTAAGCGTTTTTTAATGAATTTATCAAAGCCACGTCACCATTGGTAGCGTTTATTACAATTAAATGTCAATCAAAGACACAGTGGCTGTAAAAGCTGTCACAGATTGTAAAAGCAGTCTCAATTGCCCACTGACTAAAGCTATTCAGTAGTGATGTTTAGTATGGAGTATGGCTGGATGATTAACGGAGAGTAGTATTTTAAATGCGGTGATCGTTGGTTCGAACCCTGGTATGCGTTAATATTTTTTTCTCTCAGTTTCCAGTATGTAACAGATTCTGGAAGCAGATGACATTCATAATCATACTTGTCACAAATATTTATCCATTTTTTCCGAATATGTCGGGACTTCCGAGGTCCTGGTGAAACAAGAACCTAACAATAGAATTTAAATAATAATCCATCACTTGTCATAAATACATCCTCATTATTTCTGAAAATAATGTGATAATATTGAACTGAAAGGGAACACCCATTGTGCTATCTAAATCAGAAATTCGAGCAATTAATTTCCAGATGTCGTTTTCAACCGATCCAGCAAAATCATATCTGGCTCTGGCATGTACACACGACAGCGAAAAACGGTTTCCGAAATTCAGTTTTCGTGTTTCGCAAGTTGGGTCGCATGTGGAAGAAGCAAGTATTACTGTGTGAGTTAGGCATTGTTGTCTGCGGCGTTACTCTGTTGTACATCTCCGTAGTTCCTAATGTTTCCTTTTCTTTTGATGAGTGTACATAATTGTTGCAGTCAGGATCAACATTAAACATGTCAATGCGTACGAGGATTTCAGTTTCGTTTACAAACTTCATTTAAGCGATATTTCATTTCCGCCGCCCCCCCCCCTCTCACAATCCGTTAGAACCATCTAGATTTTATCATATGTATTTATATTAGTGAAAGGGTGTCGCGCAAAACTGTAAGCTATAAAAGGGTGTCGCCATGAGAGAACGTTTAGCAAGCACTGCCCTATTCAATGCTTCTTCTAATGTTATCCCGTTTACTTCAAAATAATTTTTCACCGAATCTAAGTACAGTGTTCCCGCAAAGTCTCTCCGCAATTGGTTATCTTCATCTACATAGATACTCTGCAAATCACATTTAAGTGCCTGGCAGTGGGTACATTAACCACTTTCATAGCCTTTCTCTTCTGTTCCATTCTCTAATAGCGCGCAGGAAGAAGGAACACCTAAATAGTTCCGTTTTTGACCTGATTTCTCTTATTTTATTGGGATGGTCATGTCTCCCTATGCAGGTGGGTGCTAAGAAAATATTTTCACATTCAGAAGTAAAAGTCTGTGATTGAACTTTCGTAAATAGATCTCACCGCAACGAACAACATTGTTCTTTTAATGATTCCCATCGCAAATCGTGCAACATTTCCGCGATGCTTTTCCCCCTGTAACGTGAACCCCCTCACTGTCCTCCGTCAGTTCCACCTGGGGATGGTCCGACACTGGGCAACAGTACTCCAGGAGAGAACGCACAAGTGTAATGTAGGCCGCCTCTTTGGTGGAGCTGTTGCATCTTCAAAGCGTTTTGCCAATGAAACGTAACCTTTGGTTCGCCTTCCCTACAATATTTTCTATGTGTTTTCTCCTGTCTAAGTTGTTCGTAATTGTATGTGGCCAAGCGGTCTGCGGCGCGCCAGTCACGTTCTTCACGGTCACTGCGGTCGAGGGTTCGAATACCCCCTCGGGCATGGATATTTGTGTCGTCTTTACTATTAGCTAGTTCATAAGTAGTTTGTAAGTTAGGGACTGATGACCCCGTAGTTAAGTGCCATAAACTATACAAACTTTAATTGTAACTCCTAGGTATTTGGTAGAATTTACGACTTTAAGGTTTGACTGATTGATCGTGTAACTGAAGTTCAGCGGATTTCTTTTAGTGGTCACGTGTATTACTTCACACCTTTCATTATTTTCGAACCATGTAGAAATTTTGTCTAAATCGCTTTGCAGTAGCTTTTGATCCTCTGTTGACTTCATTAATCGATAAACAACAGGATTATCCGCAAACAGTCTAAGAGAGCTGTTCAGATTGTCTCCCAAATCGTTCATAAACACAAGGAAGAGTAGGAGACCTATAACGCTTCCCTGGGTAACGCCATATTTCATTTCTGTTTTACTCGATGACTTACCGTCAATTACTACGAACTGTGTCCTTTCTGATAGGAAATCGCGAATCCAATCGCACAATTGGGGCAATTTTTCATAAGCACGCAATTTCATTGGCAGACGCTTGTGAGGTACAGTGTCAAAAGCCTTCCGGAAATCCAGAAATATGGATCGATTTGAGATTCCTCGTCGATGTCACTTATCACTACATGTGAATAAAGGGAAGATGTGTTTTGCGAGAGCGGTGCTTTCTATAGCCGTGTTGACTATTGGTTAATAGGTCGTTCTCTTCGAGGTAGGTCATAATGTTCGAACAAATTGTGTGTTCCAAAATGCTACTGCAAATCGACGTCAATGAGACAACTGGTGATGTATCCGTATAAAATCACTGAAGTACAACAGTAACAATGTATGGGTCATACGAACAAAATAGCTTATTGTAAATGGTTTCAGTGATTTATTAACAGACATGGAGTCGGTGTTTTAGATCGTATACTTTTCACCGATGAGGCTCGGTTAATTCTAAAAATTAATGCCTTTGGTTATCAAAAATCCGCATGCCTTAAGAGAAACTCCATTGCACTCAGAAAAAAATCGGATTGTGTACTGCCATAACACGAGCGCGAATTATAGAGCCGATATTTTTCGAAGCTACCACCTCCGGAATCTATTGTACGCAGATCATTTGTCCATTTTATGAAATCAGTCATTCATAATCAAGCAAGACAACGCTACTGCTCACACAGCACACCAATCCCTACGGGTTTTAGATGAAATCTTTGTCGAGAGAAAAATTACAAAACGTCCGTGGCTCCCTCGCTCACTGTATTTGTCTCCTCCAGACTATTTCCTTTGAGGTGCGGCTAAAACATTTGTTTATCAAAATAACCCAAAGACAATACATAGACTTAAGGCATCGGGAACTAAATATCTGCATTCGATTACACCTGCAACATTGGTAAAGGTATTTGAAAATAAATGTAAACATGCGCCGGAACACACATCATTGTAGGCAGTGAAAGTTGGCTCAAGCAGGAAATAAGTTCAGCAGAAGTATTTGCAAAAGATCTAACTGTGTTCAGGAAGGATAGATTAAACAAAATAGGTGGAAGTGTGTTTGTCGCCGTCAAAAGTAGTATTTCGTGTAGCAAAGTTGAAGTTGACAGTTCCTGTGAGCTATTATGGGTAGAGGTTGTACCTGAAAATTGTAAGAAGTTAATAATTGGTGCCTTTTACCGGCCTCCAGACTCCGACGATACAATAGAAGAAAGATTCAAATAAAACCTGCGTCTAATTACAAAAACATACCCGACTCACACGATAATAGTAGCCGGTGATTGTAATTTACCCTCAATCTGTTGGCGAAATTATTCTTACAAATCAGGAGGTACCAAAAAAAATCGTGCGAAATTGTCCTAGACGCATTCTCTGAGAATTACTTCGAAGAATTACTTCATAAGCCAACTAGAATTGTAAGTGGATGTGAAAAAACACTTGATCTCTTAGCATCAAATAATCCTGAGCTCATAACTAGCATCAAAATGGATACAAGTATTAGTGAACACAGAGATGTCGTAGCGAGCTTGAATATCGAAACTCCCCAAGTTACCAAAAATAAACGAAAAGTATATTTGTTCAGGAAAGCAAATAGAAATAAAATACATTGCTTCTTGAAAGACAGCTTCCACTCGTTTCTAACACTAAACGTAGGTGTAGACCAGCCGTGGCTCAAATTCAAAGAAGTGGTATCGACAGCAATTGACAGTTTTGTACCAAATAAATTAATAAAAGAAGGTTATCCCCCTTGGTACACAAAACAGATGAGGACACTGATGCAAAAGCAAAGGAAAATACATGCTAAATTGAAACGAACACACAATCCCCAGGATCGGCGATCCTACACAGAAGCTTGAAATTTAGCGAGGATCTCAATGCGAGATGCCTACAATACTTATCACAACGAAACTCTTTCTCGAAATTTGACTGAAAACCCAAAGAGATTTTGGTCATATGTTAAATATACTAGGGGCAAAACACAAACAATACCAACAATACGAGATAGTAATGGCGATCCTGCCGATGGCAGCGCTACTAAAGCAGAGTTTCAAAACTTAGCATTTAGAAACTCATTCACTAAAGAAGACTAAACCAATATTCCAGAGTTCGAATTACGAACAGAGGCCGTAATGAGTAACGTAGAAGTAGATATCATCGGAGTACTGCAGCAACTAAAATCACTTAACAAGAACAAGTCTTCTGGTCCGGACTCTATATCCATTAGATTTCTAACTGATTATGCTCAAGCGATATCCCCATACTTAACAACCGCTCTCTCAAAGAAGAATCCGTACCAAAACATTGGAACGTTGCACAGGTCACACCTATATTCAAGAAACGCAGTAGGAGTAACCCACTAAACTACAGCCTATTTCATTGACATCAATCTGCATGAGAGTTTTGGAACATACCCTGTATTCAAATATTATGAATTACCTCGAACAGAATGATCTATTGACTCAAGGTCAACACGGATTTAGAAAATATCGATCATGCGAAACACACCTAGCTCTTTATTCACAATAAGTGATGGGCGCTATCGACCAGGATTCGCAAATCGATTCCGTATTTCTTGATTTCCAGAAGGCTTTTGACACCGTACCTAACAAACGGCTTTTAATCAAATTGCCTGACGGTCTATGTAAAGATCTTTAATTGCCTGCAGTAGTTTGCTTCCTATTCCATAATATTAGACAACTGTCAACAGCTTTCTCCCAGTAACACGCTCTTAAGCCTTTCCTGTTCGATTTATAGCATTATCTGCCGTATTCTAAAGATCTGGTCCTGACAGCCGATAGCAGGCCTAAGCCCACACTGACATTCATCCAAATTGTCATCAACTAATACTCGCTTTCTGCTTTAAAAATTCATGGGAATATTTTCCACAAAACACTAATTAAAGAGATACTTCGATAACTGTTACAACCTTTTCTGTTTCAATGTTTGTAGATTGGTGTGATTACCAGTATCGTCCAGTGAGACAGAACCTGTTCCGACTCCCACGCCTTTTCTGTTATCCTGTGTCACAATTTGAGACCTGGCATTCCATTGTATTTGACGAGTATTTCATAGTGTGGGTTCCTGTAGTCATATTCTAGTTCACGAAACACTGGCTATATATGAGTGGCCAAATAAGTGGTTCTGACTGTTGGGGTACAACTTACTTTGACATAAGATTGGGCATCTCTGATATATTCTGAGTCATGGCCACATTCGTGTTCAGACGGCAAAGACTACCAAATGCACCGGTTAGTCCCCCAACAATTAGGGGTAAAAGCCAGTACGGCTTTTGGCAAGTAAGGCGCGCAACCTGCTTCCAAGGTACTTCAATATGCTGCTGGAAACAACCAGAGCAAAATGCCTCGGATCTTTGGAAGTGACGGATCCCACCTCTAATTGACAGACCAGGGACTCCTCAGATACGATTTGGCAAAAGAACTATAATGAGATTCGGAGCTATTAATATCAATGGGAATTACACTGCGAGGAAGCGGGCTACTCGGGTAGCAGAGTACTTGTGGAGTGCACATGGGGCTTTTCTAGGCTAGGCGCTAACTCTGATGAGCACACGCCTGTCAGCATTCAAACAGCGAATTCAGCCACGTTCGGAACAAAAATCCGAACATCAAAATATTAGTCGCGAACTTACAGAGTATTAGAAACAAAGTTCCCGAATTTGCCGCACTGCATGGAAAATATTGTGCTCAGATAGTTTTAGGCACCGAAAGCTGGCTAAATCATGATGTGGCAAGATCAGAAATATTTAGCGAGGCGTGGAATGTATATCGGAAAGATAGATCGGATACAACTGGAGGAGGAGTGCCCATCGCTCTGGACAAAGATATTGTTTCTACTGAGATCGAAGTTGAAAGTAACTGTGACGTTATCTGGGCACGTATAACAGGTCTAAAAGAAGAAAAGTTAATAGTTGGGTGTTTTTACCGGCCGCCCAGTGCTGCTGTAGCAGTTTTAGAATCATTCAAAGAAAGTCTACACCAGGTATGCATAGGTATCCGGGCCATGTAATATTAGTCGTGGGAGAGTTCAACCTTAAGAGTATAGATTGGGACCTCTCTAGTTACACTTCAGGCGGTACAGACAAGCAGCGTTGCGAGCTACTTTTGGACACATTCTACGAAAACTGTCTTGAGCAGTTAAACCGGCATCCCACGCGCAATGGAAATATTTTAGTCCTTATAGCCACGAACAGGCCTGACCTTATTAACGATGTCTGTGTAGAGACAGGAATTAGTGATTATGATATTGTCATGGCGTCGATGGTGACCAAATTTCATAAACCAATCAAGAAAGCTAGGAGCGTGTTTTTGTTGGGAAGAGCCGATAATCGAATGTTAGGATTGCACTTAGAAAACGAATGGGCATCGTTTAATTCCGGGACTATGGATGTAGAGGAATTGTGGACTAAATTTAAGTGCATTGTAAATAAAGGGTTAGAGAAATATGTGCCAGTAAAGACAATTAAGGATGGAAAAGATCCACCGAGGTATAATAATAATGTTAGAAAGCTGCTGAGAAAGCAAAGACTGTTGCCCTCTCGATTCAAAAAAGAACACGCAAATGATGACAGGCAAAAGTTAGCAGAGATTCGTGGGTCTATAAAAAGATCGATGCGCGAAGCATACAATAATTATCACAACCATACCTTACCAAATGATCTTTCCGCGAACCCGAAAAAATTATGGTCCTGTGTAAAATCGATAAGCGGGTCAAAGCCCACTGTCCAGTCACTCGTTAATCATTCCTGGGCAGTAAAAGTAGAAAGCAAACGGAAAGTTGAAGTTCTACATTTAACCTTTAAGAAATGTACCATTATTGGATCAACGTACTAATTCCGAAAAGGGGTCATAGTAATAGGTATTTCCGGTGTAGAGAAGCAGTTGAGAGAGCTAAATACGAAATGTCTGCAGGTCCGGATGGAATACCAGTTCGGTTTTACAAAGAGTATTCTGCGGCATTCGCCCCCTACTTAGCTTGCATTTATCGCGAATCTTTAATTCAGCGCAATGTTCCTAGTGATTGGAAAAAAGCGCAGGTAACTCCCGTTTATAAGAAAGGAAAGAGAACTGACCCACACAATTACAGGCCAATATAGTTGACATCAGTTTCATGTAGAATTTTAGAGCATATTCTCAGTTCGAATATAGTAAATTTCCTTGAAACGAAAAAGCTTCTTTCTATGAATCAGCACGGGTTTAGGAAACGTCGTTCATGTGAAACTCAGCTTGCCCTTTTCTCACATGCCATTGCGAGCCATGGATGAAGGGCAACAGGCGGATTGTGTTTCTCTCGACTTCAAAAAGGCGTTCGACGCGGTGCCACACTGCAGACTACTAACGAAGATACCAGCTTATGGAATAGGTTCACAGATTTGTGACTGGCTGGAAGACTTCCTAAGTAATAGAACGTTGTAGGTTGTTGTCGACGGCGAGTAATAAACAGATACGAGTGTACCGTCAGGCGAGCCCCCAGGGGAGTGTGATAGGACCGCTATTATTTTCTATCTATATAAATGATCTGATGGACAGAATAACGTGTAATTAGCGGCTGTTTGCTGATGATGCCGTGGTGTATGGGAGGGTGTCGTCTTTAACTGACTGTAATAGCATACAGGATGACTTAGACAAAGTTTCTAGTTGGTGCGAAGAATGGCAGCTAGCTCTCAATGTAGATAAATGTAAGGTGATGCGCATGAGTAGGAAAAACAATCCTATAATGTTCGAATACAGCATTAGTACTGAGCTTCTTGATGCTGTCGCGTCGTTCAAATATCTAGGCGTAACATTGCAGAGCGATATGAAATGGAACGAACATGTATGGACAGTTGTCAGTAAGGCGGACAGCCGACTTCGGTTTATTGGGAGAATTTTGGGAAGATGTACTTCATCTCTAAAAGAGAACACGTATAAAATGCTTGTACGACCACGTCTTGAGTATTGCTCAAGTGTTTAGGACCCGTGCAGATCAGTTTAAAGGAAGACATAGAAGCAGTTCAGAGGCGAGCAGCTAGATTCATTAGTGGTAGTTTCAACCAATGCGCAATTGTCACGGAAATGCTCCGGCAACTCAATTGGGGATCACTGGAGGAAAAACGACGTTCTTTTCGTGAATTTCTGTTGAGTAAATTTAGTGTCCTGGAATTTGAAGCTGAGTTTAGTACGATCTTGCTGCCACCTACTTACATTTCGCGTAAAGATCACAAAGACAAGATAAGAGAAATTAGGGCTCGTACGGAGGCATACAAGCATTTTTTTCCTCGTTCTATTTGGGAGTGGAATAGGAAAGGAAATGCCTAGTAGTGGCACAGTGTAACCTCCGCCACGGATCTTACGGTGAATTGCGGAGTTTGTATGTGTGTATGTATGGTATAGGCTTCAAGTAAGACGAGATTAGATGTTTTAGCTGTAAGTGGCGTTAGGATAATGTGGGAGGAAGAGGACGAAGTCGGAGAATACACGGGTTACCTGTCAGGATTCAATGCAGGAAGAACACAGTGGGGTGTAGGAATTTACATCAGGAATCCAATCGAACCCCACATAATTACAATAATGAATGTAAATAAACGACTGATGTGGATAGATTTGACCATCTCCAGAAAGAGAATTAAGATTGTGTCAGTGTATTCGCCTTGTGAAGGAACAGATTAAGATGAAATGGACAGATTTTATAACGCACTAAGCGATGTAGTGGTTAGTATGTCGGACAAGGACAGTGTTTTACTCATGGGTGACTATGAAGCCAGGATAGGCTATCGAAGAGGAGGGTATGAAAAGGTTATAGGTAGGTTAGGAGAGGATATGGAGGCCAACAGAAACGGAAACAGTCCTTGGGTTTCCTGTGCCTGTATGGGCTTAGTTATCACAGGCTCCTTCCTGAAGCATAAGTAGTCACCGGCATACTTGACTATATAATAACAGATCAGGCATTCAGGAAGGCAGACAAGAACACTCGTGTTTTTAGAGGGTCCTTTCATGACAGTGATCATTATTTAATCTGCAGTAAAATTGGTTTTTGGGACCAAAAGTGCAGAAAGTCAGGTCCATATGTAGAAGGAAAAGACTGGAAAGCTTCAGGACGAGGAAATTTGACGAAAAAACATAACAATGATTTCAGTTAGTTGAACATAGTCACTTACTGTCATTGGAAGAGGAATGGACAAGGAACATGGACACACTACTAGAAGTAGCTAGAGAATGTCTTGGAACATTAGTGAGTTAAGGCAGGAGGAAGCAGACAGCTTAGGGGAATATAACAGTCAAGGCAGCTTGTAAAAAGACAAAGAAAGCATTTAACAAAATGGCTCCATACTAGAAGTCAGGCAGACAGGGAAAGCTATGTTGAATAAAGGAACAAAGCTAAACGGATAATTGCAGAATCCAAGCAGAAATCATGGGAAGACTTTGGAAATAAGATAGAAACTATGGGTCAAACCGCGGGAAAACCATTCTGGTGCGTAATTAGGCTTCGAAAGGGAAGGAATAAGGAACTAAAAAGTGTTTTGGACAGGTCAGTAAAGCTGCTAGTGAATCCTGTGGCTGCCTTGGTCACATGGAGGGAGTATTTTTAAGAAATGCTCAATGTATGTGAAACTGTTAATGATGTGTCAGATTTTCAGGTCGAATTGGATAGGAATAATGATGGAACTAAGATTACATTTGAGGAAGTAAGGAGAATGGTCAATAGACAACCGTGCACAATCAAGCGGCTGGGTTGGATGAAATTATGCTATGATTAAAAATCCATTAAAAACCCAGAGGCTACCCTGTTATAAATATTATCAATGAGTTCGTATTTCATCGGAATTTGTAGTTCCTGCTTATCTATCTGTGTGCCCTACACTAACTTACACAATACTTAACCTACCTTAAAAGAACTTACCCTACGAACTGTACACACATTCATGCCGATAGAGGAGTCGAACCTCCGTTGGGACTTATCATACAATAATAACACACATTGATTCCCACAAGGCCACATAAATGCTCATTTTGTGCATCACAATATTAATATGTGAACACGAAAATTGCGTTACCAATTCTATCTTCTTCTTCATATACAACATCTGACAATAAGGTTCCGTCAATAGTCCTGTAACATTAACGTAGATGAACTATGAACTGCGTTACCTTAGTATCGTTCGGAATAGTCCCATCCCACAAATATGGGCAGATGAGCTCTGCTATACATTTCTGGAAACTGTGCCCCAAGCCTATATTTGAGAAGGTGTTCAAAAGCCTTGCCACATTTCGTTGCGTCTCAGGAATACTATCAATTCTGTTTGCTTTCAAAGCGAGTTTCTGTCGAGGAAATACGAAGATGATTGAGATGCGACAAATATAGTGGATACTAAAGTTGCGCCAACCCTTTTTTGACGGAATTGTTTGACATATATTGACTATGTGTCGGCGAGCGTTGCAGTGAACAAGAAATTAGGAAACTTGTGCGTACAGAGTTCATACCTTGCGTGGAGTAGTATGAAAATTTCAACGTATCGTGCAGCGTACAACGTGGATAGTGACTTCAATTTCGAAAAACATAATTATCATCGTTTTGGTGCGTGACTATTCGGCTTTGACGTTGTTCCGATGATGTGATGTCTGCGAGCGCTATCGTATGCTTTGTTGTTCCGTTTCAGGGTCGTACCGGAGACACCAGGTTTCATCCTCAGTAATTCTAGGTTAAAGAAACTGGATGTCGCATACGCCGTTTCGACTAATTCCTGTGAAGCTTCTGAACTTGCCTGATCGACAGTCAAGTGATGTGGCACGAGACAACTCGTTTTCCTCTTCCCTAACTTGTTCAGGCGCATTTATAGACGATTATGTTTTTCTGCGTGTCGCCTAGCTATGAAATGGACCATAGTAGTCTAGCCCCCTAAAACCCCCCATACCAACCAACCAACCTAACTTGTTGCACGGATTCACAGTTAATTTGCAGTTTGTTATCATTTCCACAGTTAATCGACGATCATGAATGTTTCTTTTACTTCGGTGGATTGCCGGAAAAACTTTCCCGGTTTCTTCGAAAACGTTCGAACCTCTCGCTCACACACATTTCATGGGCAGTGCTTCATCCCCATAAACACGTACCTACATCACATGCGTTTCTTAATTTTTCTTAAACCAAAACTTTAAATTGATTCTTTGCTCGTTCATTCTCATGTTCTCAGTTCATAACTGACACACAAAACAAGCACTTCGTCCAACAGGGTAATTGCGCAATTCCGTAGACTTAATTTTCGTAAAATGTTCAGTTTAAAAAAATGCTGTATAACAAATGAAAATACTATAGTTATTAAACGGCGAGGCAATTAATTGAAATTTTTGACACTTTTGGTACTTGAATAGTTGTCTCTAAAGATCCCACATTCCGTTCTAGATTAATGTGTCTTCCTTATTCAAGATTTCATAATTTTTTGTCGTCTGTTAATATTGAACTCGTCACGTGCCGAAAGGGTTTTCTTTTTTTCTTCCTTTTTTTCTTTTTTTCTTTTTTTTTAAGTTTATGGGACTTAACTACGGGGTCATCAGTCCCTAAACTTACAAACTACTTATCAACTACCTTATACTAAGGACGGCACAAATATCCATGCCCGAGGGGGGATTCGAACCGCTGACCGTAGTGGCCGTGCAGACCGTGACTGGAGCGCCTCAGTCCCCTCGGCCACCACGGCCGGCTACTGAAAGGTCCCTACTTTCAAGTTGGATAGCGCGTACGAACTGTTCGTTACAGGACATATGAAAATGATCCGATGTTCCCTTCTACCGATTGGGATATACGAAAAAAAAGTTGTAGTATACGTTATAGGCGACACATTCTGTTTTGAGGATGAGATTCTCCTTACAAATTTGTACCTATGATACCTGTGTCTTTCATAATAAATTGGATACCTGTTCGACATAGTGTAACAGAAAGATAAACACAACAATGATAAGAAACAAATAACTTCGTATGACAGAAATATTGAATAACACAAAATGTTACACTTATCGCAAAGATTTTACTATATAGCTCTAGAAATGTGAGCATTTGCGATCCAATTTATTCATTAGTTTCATAATTATAATAAGGTTTTTAATATTTGGCAAAATTTTTCTTGTAGTGTTCAGATTTCATTAGGATATAGTGGTAAAGCGTAAGGAACAACAGATTTTTTTGTAAGCCTCTTTAAACAGATAGTAAGCAGATTGACCCTTCAACCAATTAACGGCGTTAGACTTTATTTATAAATAAGGTACTACAATGGGATAGAAATATCTTCACATACGATATCGCTGGGTACGGTCCGATTTATTTTGACTACCGTTTGCCTAATTAGTTGCCATATTTCTTTCCCGTTAGTCCAAACACCTATTTTCTTCATATTTATTGTTGTGGTATTTGTATTGAAATTTTTAAGGGGGTTAAACGGAAGAGTCACCAGTCCCCTTGGTATCTATTAAGCTGCAGTCTTCACACACTGACGAGTCCAATTGTTCAAATATGTGTGAGCTCTTATGCGACCAAACGGTTATCAGCCGCTAGATTTACACACTAATTACTTGACTAGCTTCAACTAACTTACGCTAAGGACAACACAAACTACCATGCCCGAGGGGGGATTCGAACCCCCGACCGTAGCGGCCGTGCAGACTAATAAATGTTCAAATATTTGTATACCTTACGGGACTTAACTACGGGGTCATCAGTCCCTAAACTTACAAGCTACTTATGAAATAGATAATTCTAAGGACGGCACAAATATCCATGCCCAATGGGGATTCGAACCCCCGACCGTAGTGGCCGTGCAGACTGTGACCGGCGCGCCGGATACCGCTCGGCTGCTGCGGCCATCCGAGCGAGTCCACTGTGTTTCGATTTGGTTGCAATTTTTCTGTTTACAGCATTGTGCCAGGTAATTTTCACATTTTTTGGTGCCGATATTTTGCCAAAAATATTCGCTAATAATAATGACTATGTTTTTCTAGATCAAAGTTTCTACTTTTGCCTTCCATTAGTTTGTCGTACTCGTCCTTAACTTTCACGCATTCGTTGTATCTGTCTGGTTTGGATGTAATGATGTTCAACTAAAATCTGTATAAATGATAAAACAGAAACGTGGCGAACAACTATAGAAAGCTTCAATTCATGAGTGGTTATATCTTATAGTCAGAGAGTCGTTACAAGGTTTTGTATTTTCTTCCATCCGTTGATACGAATTACATATAGGAAATCGTGCCAGAATTGGTTGGCCCTGTGGAGGTACACGTACTTGCGTTAGTGCGTGCGTTTGTGTTATCCATAATGCAACGTAGGCTGATGGGAAAGCGGACAGTTCGCCTTCTGCAGCAGCCCTGAGCGGTTGTGTGCTGTGTGCTGCGGCAGGCTTTCCCTTGGTGAGTGTGTCCAATATTCCTGCTCGTAGGTTTATCCTATTCGTGGAAATCGGTTGTTGTAAGACCATTCCGTGATGTGTGATTCATTTTTATTCGAAACATTGAAGTTGAAATTACATCGTAACATACATTCAGGAAACGAATTATGCAATCAATTGAGATATGTTGAATATCATTGTCATAGGCAGAATGAATTAAAATGGTTTGATATGTTTATGTTTGTTCTACGGAGTGGACACAACAACATTACAGCAAACGAATTAGTGGAGATGGTGTTGACTTGTGTCTACAAAACGAATTATAAAAGAAGTTGGGTTAATGCAGAGAATAGATACGCCCCGGTGGAATGCTAATGCTCAAGGCACCTTTCTGCCTAGCGCGTGGTTCCTCGCCGTCAAAGGTTCGAGTCCTCCACTGGACATTGATGTGTGTGTTGTCTTTAATGTAATTTAGTTTATTTAGTTTTTAATTCTAAGAATTGATGACGATAGTAGTTTGTTCCAATAGGTATGCAAACATTTGAATATTGAGCAGGTAGAGCAATGCAACCCGAAGCTACTATGGCACGGAGAGCCATAGGAATATTTACCGTCTAGCAAAATCATCTGAAGATCAAAAACAACTGCAGAACGATCTGAATAAGATATCAGTATGGTGTAAAAATTGGCAATTGACTCAAAATAATGAGAAGTGTGAAGTCGTCCACATGAGTACGAAAAGAAATCCGTTAAACTTTGTTTACAAGATAAATCAATCAAAAGTGAAGGCCGTAAACTCCACAAAATACATAGGAATTACTATTACTTCAGACTTAAATTGGAAAGAACACGTAGATAATGTTGTGGGAAAGGCGAACCAGAGACTGCGTTTTATTGGCAGAACCCTTAAAACATGGAACATAACTACAAAACAAACTACATGTACTACGCTTGTCCGTCCATTTTTGTAGTATTGCAGCCCAGTATGGGATTCTTATCAGGCGGGTATAACGGAGGACATCGAAAGAGTCCAAAGAAGGGCAGCTCGTTTCGTATTGTCATGATACAGGGGAGACAGCGTTACGGAAATGATTCAGTATCTGGGATTGGAATCATTACAATAACGGCGGTTATCGCGCGAGCGTGGGCTACTTGCGAAATTCCAATCGCCAACGTTCTCCTCCGAATGCGAAAATGTATTGTTGACTCCCACTTACATAGGTAGAGATGATCATCAGAATAAAATACGCGAAATCAGAGCTCGAACAGAGAGATTCAGGTGTTCTTTCTTCCTGCGCGCTATTGGAGAATGGAATGGGAGATAAATAGTATAATTGTGGTTCGATGAACCCTCTGCCAGGCACTTAAATGTGATTTGCAGAGTATCCCATGTAGATGTAGATGTAGAAGGTTAGAAGCGGGACAGGTACGGGGGGAGATGGTTGCAGGTATTGGAATGTCCAATATGTAATTTTCAGGAACGGAACCTATTTATGAAACGGGAATTGTTAAAAGAAGGTAAGGCCAAATTATCCACGGCTGGCATCACCAAGAGATGACCGTTATCTCAGGTTAACAGCCCCTGGAGAAAGGAGGCCGAATGAAATTCAGCTCCAACACAACAGTATGCGCAATGTAGACACAAACAATTCGAAATCACATGCGGGAATCTAGCCTCAACACACGGAGGCCTATGGTATGTGACGAAAAAAAGTGGTTGGAAGAGTATTAGGATTGAAGTCGTAACGAATAGCGCCAGGTTCTGTTCACAGATGAGTCAAGATATTGTGTTCAGCCGGACAATCGTTGTCCCTCATCTGTAAACAACGTCGAAAAGGGAACAATCCGGTTTATATTACGGACACATCCCCATATCATGGTGGTGGATGAATGGACTGTGCAGGAGTCAGTATTGGTGGATGTACAGACCTCTATGTCGTTTAGGATGGAAGTAAGGAAAGAAGCTTAGGGTTTAACGAAACGTCGACAGCGTGGTCATTAGAGACGGAGCTTATGCTCGGATTTTCGGGGAAGGATGTGAAAGGAAATTGGCCGTGTCCTTTGAAAAGAACCATCCCGGCATTCGCCTGAAGTGATTTAGGAAATAACAGAAAACCTTAATCTGAATTGCCGGGGGTGGATTTGAACCACCGTCCTCCTGAATTCGAGTCCAGTGTCTTACCACTGCCCCATCTCGCTCGGTGTTCAGGATGGATCTTTGACTGTTTATAGGTATAGAGACGAGATCTTTATACCTTTTGTTGTGCTCTGCGGTGGTGACACAGGATATGTGTTTCTTCTGGTGGACGATAAATCTCGTCTCCATAGAGCTGCATTGTTAGACAACGTGATTGATGCGAAGGGAATTGAACAGATGTAGTGGTCAGCTTGTTCATCGGACTTCAAGCCACTAGAAGATATTTAGGATGAACTTCGCAGGCGCAGTGCTGCTAGACCAGCACCTCACACAACGATTGCAGAGCTGGATATTGCAATCATGAAAGAATGGCCAAATACCCCTTAAGATCCGATTGATAAACTCATACTGTTGATGCAACGCAGCTGTGCAACTGCACTGGCTATCCAAAGTGATCACACACCACATTACAGAGGGCAACGAGAATGTCTTTATCACTATTAGGCCCACGATGCCCCACTCTACGTAAACCCATGTAAACCACAAGTAAATGGACGAGAGCGTATAATATCGTACTGTTATAACACTACAACACTGCCGATCTACAACTTAGCTTACGAATAACTACAGTACGAAGCTATAATTATTCGTTTCAATTAATAGTACAACCGTAATGTTACTCTGAGAGGAATGAAAAAATATGTGTAGGGTGAATTAACTCAAAAGATGAACAACTTCCTCTCCTCAATAGTGGACATAGAGTAGGATGACTGACTCCAGTTATAAAGCTGATTTATAGTCAGTGTTTCAAAAAACGGTCGTCACGCGATAAGAGTAAAAAACTGAACCGGTGATAGATTCATTCTACATAAATTCTGATTTAAGTGTATTGCAATTTGTGCTGTACTATTTAAAATTAAAACAAAATGTAGAAAGTAACTGCATAGAAGTAAAGTGTGCTTTCATGCTGACTAACTATCATATAATGGGGAAAATACTGAAAAAGCTGTGATAGACCAAAAGTATCCTTTCACAATATTCTGTTTCTAATAGTCATGTCAAAAGTGAAATATTTTACTGAACACAGGAGAACAGAGGTAACTAATCAGTGAATCAGTGAACCTAATTGTTCCAGTAACAGACAGTAATCTTTCAATAAATAAACAAATTACTGCAGACAATATACATAGCTGGATTGTGTTTTTAAAACCCAGTGTCATTAATAATCTCTGTTACTTTTATGCGAATCTCTAAGACATTTATATTCTATTTTCTGTTGTTACTAAATTTAAAATCACTACTGGCACATATAACAGACATGTACCTTGAGTAACAGCAATTCAGTGTTCAACTATCACTATGTGTTTATATTGAGTCACCTTTACTGCTGAATCAAACTAATTGAAACTGAAATTATCTCTTTTGTTAAATACTAATTTTAATGATGGTGTTATGGGGCAGAAAAAATTGCATTGATTTTCTCACTCATTGTAAATAAAGTGAAGACCAGTTCTTTATACAGCATTAAATGCAAAATTCTTGACCAAGAAGTCACTAATAGTTACTCATTAATACAAACAGACTCAATTTAACAAACATTCGATAAATTCTGCATGTTTGGGTTTCACTTTAACACGTAAAAATCAATCACAGAAATTATGAGACTTGTGCCAACCTAATAACGAAAATTTAACTTACTTTACAAAATAATATTGTTTAA
Source organism: Locusta migratoria (assembly GCA_026315105.1). NCBI lineage: Eukaryota > Metazoa > Arthropoda > Insecta > Orthoptera > Acrididae > Locusta > Locusta migratoria. The sequence goes on from CM048749.1 coordinate 409,023,831, forward strand.
TAATGATTATGCAGCCAAGATCGCATTTTTCATTTATTCAAAAATGTTTGTTAAGCTTATGGGACTTAACTACGGGGTCATCAGTCCCTAAATTTACAAACTACTTATGAACTACTTACGAACTAGGACGGCACAAATATCCATGCCCGAGGGGGGATTCGAACCCCCGACCGTAGTGGCCGTGCTGACCGTGACTGGAGCGCCTCAGTCACCTCGGCCACCGCGGCCGGCTTTCATTTATTATGTGACCGGTTTCGGCGTACTCGACGCCATCTTCTGACTTGTCGTAATTTACATAATTTCACGACCTTTTTATATACTAAAAGAGTACATCCAGGTTGAGGGATTGTTAAACATAAAATTAGTAGTCACAAGTAAAAAATATATATCCATCTTCTAACGGTTTTGACGTGAGGTACTTCAAAGTCTAAGTACAAGTAGTATTGTCGTGAAATTATGTAAATTACGACAGGTCAGAAGATGGCGTGGAGTACGCCGAAACCGGTCACATAATGAAAAATGCGATCTTCGCTGCATAATCATTATTAAACAAGTATAGATCGCCCCACTTAACTATGAGTTCCTTATATAAAATAATATTGTTAATATTAATTTACTTTGACGAGCTCAACTACAGGATTCTCGGAAAGTTCATAATAAAATGATAAAGGATCCTCCTTAGATGGATGAAATTGGAACAATTAGTGGAGTTTACACCTTTTCAAGTGTAGCTGGTCTATGCAGTATGAAATAGATAAGTATAATATTAAATGAGTGTCCTTGTCTAGTAGAGGTCAGTTGTGGAATACTTCTAGACGCCCAACAGAGTGTTTTCTTCCTGTGGTATTAGAGTTCTAATAATGTTCTCCTGGCGACGTAATATTTAGGGTGTTTTACCAAATGTGTTTGCGTCTGTAAATTACAAAGTACTAGGCGGCAGAAATATTTTTTTTTGCGGTAGGTCACCATAAGAAAGGGAACACTGTCTGCGGGGCTATGAACATAGTTTATTGTGTTATTATTCCAAAGCGTTACAGCAAAAAGATGCAACTTTTAAATGGAACAATAGTTGTTTGTATCATGCACTGGAATCACTAACAATAGTTGTGTATACATCAATTTAAATTACACTCCTATCACGCTTAATTTGTGAGCTACAACCAAAGTTTCAGGTGCAGATGTCACACACGGTGTGCATAACACAATGCGCCTTCTAAAATCTGTGTTGCGGGCGAGTTGTCGCCCGTGTCACGGAGCGAGAAGCTTCCTCGATGCGCTGTTACACTGCCGACTGTCACCGCACACGGCCGTAAGCCCGACAGATCGAGTCACACAAACGGGGGCTCAATATACTACTGTTATTGACATCGGATGAAGATGGCACACACTAGCAACGATTACGTTGATATATTGCTGACGCTCGGCGAGTGCCGGCACGATACCACTGAAGCAGCCATCGCGTATGCCGTGAGATGACCTAAGCAAAGACCTACGACAGCCATTACGTTCTTACGTGCCGAACAACGACTTCGGGAAACAGGCAGTTTGGTAATGCGCCGCAGTAACAGATGAAGAACTGCAAGAAGTGAGGAGATGGAGGTGTTTGTCTTAGCTGCAGTAAACAACGATCGTCATGTCAGCTTACGAGCCTTGGTTGCAGACGCTGGTGTCATTCTCACATCTGTGTGGCGTGTAGTACACGGCCACAGATTTCACCCGTACCGCCTGTCACTGACCCAGGATCTGCATGGGAACAATTTCCGTGCAAGAGTGTCATTCTGTCAGTGGTCCATGCGTAATTTCACGCTGGAGTTTTTACAAACTGTTATGTTCTCTGATGAGTCCACGTTCACAAATTATGGCGCAGCCTATCGCCATAACGTGCACTACTGGGCCGCAGATAATCCTCGGTGAGTTCGACTTGTCGATCGTCAACGTAGGTGGTCTATTAATGTATGGTGTGGAATCCTTAGGGATGAAATCATCGGTCCACACTACTTACCAGTTAACTGACATGTGAGTTATATCGCCCTTTTGTAGTCGACAGTTTGGGTGGTCTCCTTGTACATATGTTCAAAGGTTTGTAAATCTGTCGGACTCAGCTGCGTGGTTATTAGTCCGTAGCTTACAAACTACTTAAACTAAGGTAAAGTAACCTAAGTACAACACAAACATCCATACCCGAGGGGGAGATTCGAACCTCCGACGGCGAACTGATGCACGCACCGTAACACGGCGCTCCAGTACTCACGGCTAAACCCCCTCAGCTGAACATAAACGTCTAAACACGAGAGACAATATGTGGATGCAGCACGATGGTCACCTAGTCCATTCTGCACTTGCTGCTGTGGAAGAACTAAACAACATATTTGCAGGAGGATGGTTAAGGGCATCATGGTGCTCATTCGTGGCCCGCACGGTCACCCAATGTAACACAGATTTCCCTTTGTGGGGATATCTAAAGAATCGTGTGTATGTCACTGAGCCCACATCCCTAAATGATCTAAAACGACGTATCGAGGACGCATGTTGCTCCGTGACACCGGCGATGCTGCATCTCGTCTGCAGTTCCTTTAGAAGGAGCATTGTATTGTGCACTCAGGAACATAGACACAAATTTGAACATCTCCTTTAAATCAGCTTCCCACCGCCAGAACATTCATCACCCACAGCGTGTGTTATCTGCCACTGAAAGTTTGAAGGGTCGTAGCTCCCATACTAAGAGTGATTGGAATGTAATTTTGATGTATACACAGCTGTTGTTACTGAGTCCAGTGCACGATAGAAACAACTATCGTTACATTTAAGAAATTGTATCTTTTTGTTGTAACTCTTTGCAAAATAGCACACTAATCTATGTTCATAGGTCCGCCGACAGTGTAACGTTTCTTATGGTGACCTATCGCAATATATATTTCCGTCGTCTATTACTTTGTAACACATTTAGTGAAACACCTTATTTATAATATGGGCTGTCAATTACAAATACCCATTCGCGGCATTTTTAATGCCTTTAACAAGCCACGATTCTTTATATAGTATGCAAATATTTCACTGTAAACGCTTCTCTCTGCATAATCTACTCGACTACTTCACTAGACTACTAATGCTCCTCGACTCAAGACAAGCCCCTGCTCGAATTTTTCTCGCCAAAACACCACCTTTTAGTTGCAACCAGTGCTATTCTGTTTCGTAAGATCTCACTACACCTTTTATATGTACATATTAGAATTGCCCTATTCATGAACCAACTCATTTTGCATAATTTTAACACGACAAATTAGAAATGAAATGTCGAAACATAATTTCTATGACTGACATTCTTCTTTACAACTATGCAATCGCATCTGTAGAACATTTTGCTACATCAACATCTACATGGGATACTCGGCAAATCACATTTAAGTACCTGGCAGAGGGTTCATGCAACCAATTTTATAGTATTCATCTACCATTTCATTCTCGAATAGCACGCGGGAAGAAACAGAATCTGAATCTCTCCGTTCAAGCTCTAATATTTTGTAATTTATTCTGATAATCATTTCAAGCTATGTAGGTGGGAGACAACAATATATATTAGCATTCGGAGAAGAATGTTGGCGATTGCAGTTTCGTAAGTAGACCACGCCACAGCGATGAACAACGTTGTTCTAATAATTCCCATCCCAGATCCTGTATCATTATGTGAAGCTGTCTCCCCCGTATCGTGACAATACAAAACGGGCTGCCTTTCTTTGGACTCTTTCAATGGCTTCCGTCAAACCCACTTGATAATTATCCTACACTGAGCAGCAATACTCCAAAATAAGATGGACAAGTGTGATGTTTGCAGTCTCCTTAGTAGTTATGTTGCACCTTGTAAGTGTTCTGCCAATAATACGCAATCTCTGTTTCGCCTTATCTATGAGATTATCTATGCGTTCTTTCCAATTTATGTCTGATGTAATGGTAATTCCTAGGTATTTGGTGGAGTTTACAGCCTTCACAATTGATTGATTTATCTTGTAAACAAAGTTCAACGAATTACTTTTCGTTCTTATGTAATTAGAGGCAATTGTCAATTTTTACATTATTCTGATATCTTATTTAGATTGTTCTGCAGTTGGTTTTTATCTTCAGATGACTTTACTAGACGGTAAATGACAGCGTCATCTGCAAACAACTTAAGAGAGCTGCTCAGATTTTGTCCCAGATCGTTTATGTAGATAAGGAAGAACAGAGGACCAATAATACTATTCTGTGGATCGCCGGTATCACCTTTGGTGTAGTCGATACCTTACTATCAACTACTACAAACTGTGTCCTCTCTGCCAGGAAATCCTCTATCCAGTCACACATCTTAGGCAACATTCCATAACCACCGCAATTTGATTATAAGCCGTTTGTGAGGTACAGTGTCAAAAGCCTTCAGGAAATGTAGAAATACGGAACCAATCTGAGATCCTTTGTGGATAGCTCTCATCACTTTGTGTGAGTAATGAGTACTTGTGTTTCTCATGAAGGATATTTTCTAAATATATGTTGACTGCGGGTCAATAGATCATTCTGTTCGAGATAATTCATAATATTTGAATATAGAATATGTTCCAAAACCCTACTACAAATAGACGTCAATTAAATAGGTCCCTTTGTTTAGTGGGTTACTCCTGCTGCCTTACTTGAATACTGGTGCGACCTGTTCAACTTCGCAGTCTTTTGGTAAGATCCTTTGTTGAGCGAGCGGTTGTATATGGCTATTAAGTAAGAAGCTATGGAATCAGCATAATCAAGTATAAATCGAATGGGTATACTGTCTTGACCAAAAGCCTTGTTCTTGTTAAGTGATTTCAGTTGCTTCACTACTTCGAGGACATCTACTTCAAAGTTACACAGTCTGGCCTCTGTTCTTAATTCGAAATCTGGACAATTGGTTTCGTTTTCTTTGGTGAATGAGTTTCGTAACTCTGCTTTAGTAGTGATATCATCGGAGGGATCGATGTTTCCGTCGCGTAATGAGGGTAGTGTTTGATTTATCTCTAGTATATTTGGCATATGACCAAAATCAGTTTGGGTTCTCAGTTAAATTTCGAGAAACTGTTTCGTTGCGGAAAGTATTGTAAGCACCTCGCATTTAAGTCCTCGCTAAATTTCGAGCTTCTGTGTAGGATCGGCAAATTTAGGGATTTTGTGTTCATTTAAATTTAGCATGCCTTTTTCGTTGTTTTTGCGACAGTGTCCTGACGTGTTTTGTATGCCAAGGAGGATCACGAACTTGTTTTATTAATATATTTGGTATAAAACTGTCAACTGCTGTTGATACTAGTTTTTGAATTGGAGCCACATTTGGGCTTGGAATGAGTCGAAATTGTCTTTCAAGAAGCAATTTAATGTATTTCTATGTGCTTATTGAAAAATACACTTTTCGTCTACTTTTGGTAACTTTGGAACTTTCGATATTCAACCTCGCTACGACAGCCCCGTGTTCACTGATACCAGTATCCGTTTTGATGCCCTTTATGAGCTCTGGACTATTTTTTGCAAAGAAATCATTCCATGAACTCACAATTTCGGAAATGTTACAAATTTTATGTGCACTAACTCTAGCTGTACATTATATATTTAAAAAAATTCATACATCCCATAGTCAACTGTAGTCAGATACAATTTTGAAGCATCCCTCTATACTCTGCTATACGCGCGCTCTGTCCACCGTAAGACGCTTTTCATACTTAACGATAGTGTTGCGTACACTTTCACAGTGCATTAAGTACGGTCTGCTGAATGATTCAACTGAAGCAATAAGGTCTCGAGTCTGTCGAGTCCTTGAACAATCACAGTGGAGGATGGAAAATGATATTCCTGATTAATTTTTTCATGGTCTTTGTTTATTTGTTTGTTTCATTTCCTTTATTTGTTTGATTCGATTTTGATATGACATTTGACATCTTCTGTGTAATTTCACAGTATTTAGGTTGTTTTTATTACCTTCGATAGGTAGTGCAATAATATGGGACGTAGTATTATCCTGTGCAAAGAAGTGCGGCAAACACATACATATTCCGGACGAAGCACATCTGATTATTGCGATGTTGTTGTTATGGTCTTCAGCCCGGAGACTGGTTTGATGCAGCTCTCCGCCCTACTTTATTCTGAGCAAGCCTTTTCATCTCCTCTTAAGAACGGCAACCCACATCCACTTGAATCTGCTTACTATACGCGTCTCTTGGTCTCCCTCTGCGATTTTTAATCCACACACTTCCCTCCAATGCTAAATTTACCTAAATTTACGATTCCCCGATGTCTAAGTATGTGTCCTACCAAGAGATCCCTTCTTTTAGTCAGGGTATGCCAAAAATTCCTTTTCTCACCAATTCTGTTCAGTACCTCTTCATTAGTTATGCGATCTATCCACCTAATCTTCAGCATTCTTCTGTAGCACCACATTTCAAAAGCCTCTATTCTCTTCCTGTCCGCACTGCTTATCGTCCATGTTTCACTCCCGTACAAGGCAACACTCCACACAAATGCCTTCAGAAAAGACATCTTTACCCTTAAATTAATATTCGATATTAGCAAATTTCTCTTTTTCAAAAATGCTTTTCTTCCCATTGCCATTCTGCATTTTATATCCTCTGTAGTGCGACCATCGCATGTTATTTTACTACCCAAGTAACAAAACTCATCTACCACCTTCATTGTTTCGTTACCTAATCTAATTCCTTCGGCATCGCCTGATTTTCTAAGACCGCATTCCATTATTTTTGTTTTGCTCTTGTTAATGTTCATTTTATGCGCTTTCTTCAACACGCTGTCTATTCCATTCAACTGCTCTTCCAGGTCCTTTGCTGTCTCTGACAGGATTACAATGTCATCAGCAAAACGCAATGTTTTTATTTCTTCCCCTGAACTTTAATCCCTATTAAAAAATTTTCCTTCCTTTCCTTCACCGCCTGCTCGATGTACAAATTGAATAACTTCGGGGAAAGGCAACAACCCTGTCTTACTCCCTTCCCAACTGATGCTTCTCTTTCATGTCCTTCGAGTCTAATAACTGCGGTCTGGCTTTTGTACAAGTTGTAAATAACTCTCCTTTCCCTCCATTTTACCCCTGCTGACTTCAGAATTTGAAAGAGTGTATTCCAGTCAACATTGTCAAATGCTTTCTCCAAATCTACAAAAGCTAAAAATGTAGGTTTGCCTTTCCTTAACCTATCTTCTAAGATAAGACGTAAAGTGAGTATTGCCTCCCGAGTTCCTATGTTCCTCCTGAATCCAAACTGATCTTCCCCGTGGTCAGCTTCTACCAGCTTTTCCATTCTCCTGTAGATAATTCGTGTTAAAATTTTTGCAACCATGATTTATCAAACGGATGGTTCTGTAATTTTCACACCTGTATGCGCCCGATTTCTTTGGAATGGTGATTATTACATTTTTCTTAAAGACTGAGGGCATTTCGCCTGTCTCATACATCCTACACACCAGTTCAAATAGTCTTGTCATGGCTGGCTCTCCCAGAGACTTTAGTAGCTCTGAGGGTATGTCATCTACTCCTGGGGCCTTGTTCCGACCTAGGTCTTTCAAGGCTCTGTCAAATTCATCTCTCAGTATAGTATCTCCTATTTCATCTTGATCTACTTCCCCTTCCCTTCCTACAACATCGTCTCTAAGTTCATTTCCTTTGTAGAGCTGTTCTATGTACCCTTTCCACCTTTCAGCTTTCCCTTCTTTGCTGAGAACTGGTTTCCCATCTGAGTTCTTGATATTCGTAGAGTTGCTTTTCTTGTCCCCAAATGTCTCTTTTATTTTCCTGTAGGCGGTATCTACTTTTTCTTCTACAGATTTGCATTTGGCTGAAAGCCACTCCTGCTTAGCCATTTTGCAGTTCTCATTTTTTAGTCGTCTGTACTCCATTTTTCCTGTTTCATTTACTGCATTTTTATATTTTCTCCTTTCATCAATTAACTGTAGTATTTCCTGTGATATCCAAGGATTTTTTGTAGGTCTCGCCTTTCTACCTATTTTGTCCTCTGCTGCCTTCACTATTTCATCTCTCAATGCTACCCATTCCTCTTCTACTGTTTTATTTCCCCCTGTTTCTGTCAATTGTTGCCTAAATTTCCCTCTGAAATTCTCCAGAACTTCACTTTCCTTCAATTTATCTAAGTCCCATCTCCTTATTTTCCTACCTTTCTGCAATTTTTTCAGCTTCAGCCTACAGTTCATGACTAACAAATTATGGTCAGAGTCTATATCTGCCCCTGGGTATGTCCTGCAGTTTATAATCTGGTTCTGGTACCTATGTCTCACCATTATAAAATCTATCTGATACCTTCCGTTGTCTTATTGCGATATTATTGCACTATTTGCTCTATGTATTAAATTTTTAAGCGATGGTTAACAGAAGGCTCATATTTACCGAGTTTTTCTGTGATGCATCCGCTCTTGAAACGCGTAAACAAATTCACAGCCGCGGCGGATTAGCCGAGCGCAATGGGGCGCAGTGTTGCGGTGCGCGCGGCCGTTCGCCGAAGGCGCTTCGATTCCCCTCTCGGGCATCGGCGTTAGTGTTGTTCTTAGGTTAGTTTACCTTAGTTTAAGTAGTTTGTAAGCTACGGAATAATAATCCAGCAGTTGAGTCCGATAGATTTACAAACATTTGAACAAGTTCACATATCGAGAGAATACACTGTCTCGGTATAGGTCGAATTCACAAGCGGCCGAAATAAGTCAATATCAATGGTTCGTACATACTGCAATTGCTATTACTGTTTCAAAATTTGAAGTACATATATACGGAAACCTATGGATTTCGGGAACGATCAGTATTGTGGATAAAAGTTTGAAGGCTTCCCGGAATCATTATCTGAAAAACATACCGTAAAAACGTCTACAATCTGCCATGAGGATGCGACCATCTTACCGGTTCTCACCAATAAGACTTGGGCAATACATAACTCGGGTAGTAAAAGTTCATGCCTCGTTGTCTCTGTTCACAGGGGTGAGTTATCTATGTCAGCTTCTATGCCCTAAACAGCTACCCAGTCTGTTTACACATGATCAATAATTAATGTGTAGTTTAGCCAGTCTATCAATCTGCATATGATGATGTGAAAATATATTTAACAAACTTGAATTAAACCTGTCAAAGACCAACAAAATTGATTCTAAGATAAAGAAGTGGTTCACTCACGAAGTAATTCTTTATAAATGGAGTTTATTACTCTTATTAGACATGAAACGCGAAGGTGGTCCTACTTTATACTTTTACCCTCGAGATACTTATTGTGTCTCTCATGAACTATATTAGGGGAAATATTTAGTTACTTACCGATGTATAAAGTAGGACCACCTCCTACTTTATACATCGGTAAGTAACTAAATATTTCCCCTAATATAGTTCATGAGAGACACAATAAGTATCTCATACACTCGAGGGTAAAAGTTCCGAATTATCACTCGTAAGTTAGAGAAGTCCATCGGACTTTGCAGTTCCAAGTTAATCCGTGATAAAGTATTTGCTATAAAACGTAGTTTTCCATCACACGAGTACACGATTGCTGAATTGGCTCAATTCAACAGCCCTACTACCGCGCATATTTTATCAGTTTTAAAGCAGAGATAAGTTCTGCACTCACACTCTCGTAAATTTTCTAAGTCCACACATGCCTAGCCGGCCGCGGTGGCCGACGAGACTGAGGTGCTCCAGTCACGGTCTTCACGGCCACTACGGTCGGGGGTTCGAATCTTCCCTCGGGCATGGATATTTGTGCCGTCCTAGTTCCTAAGTAGTTCATAAGTAGTTTGTAAGTTTAGGGACTGATGACCCCGTAGTTAAGTCCCATAGACTATACAAACATTTGAACACATGCCTATCTCTTCAAATCACAAGTTCGTAACGCGGCTTTAGACCGCCCAGCGTCACAACGTTTCACCACCACGTCCAAGTTACGAGTCCCTTCGCAAGCTTTCGAAAAGCGTGCTCTCCCTGCTCCCAAAATTGTATCCTTCCGCGCATCCTAACGCCTCATCTTTAAAATACAATTTCCCTTCCCAAATTTTATACATTTGAATATCACAGAATTAAATGCTATGGCCACCTCCCTACAAATGTTGTTTTCATTTAACAAACAAATATATATTTACCAATACTAAAAACGGTTGAGAAAGAAGTTCTTTGCTCAGATAGCCATTAAGCCTGGCGTCTCACTGTTCACATATACTGCCGCAGTCGAAATAGAGTTATACAATTAATATTTAATTTATCATGGCTTTTTATGCTAATATATTCAGTTCTTGTCATATATATATATATATATATATATATATATATATATATATATATATATATATATATATAAATGAATTTCTGTTCCTCAGTCTCGCTAAAACTCGAAAACGGCTGAACCGATTTGGCTAATTTTAGTCTTGAAATATTTGTGTAAGTCCAGGTAAGGTTCAAACGGTGATAAATATGGAAAAGTTGTCCGGAAAAGAGTAAAATCGGGAAAAATTGAAACAGCTTTTTCCAGAGAGCTATCAATACCTTTAATCCAATTGCGATAAAATTTTGTACATTTCATGTTGAAAGCAAGAGGAAGGTTTGCATCAAATAAAAATTTGGAAAAGTCGCCCGGAAAGAAGGAAAATTTAGTAACAACCAAAAGGAGTATTTTTTCTACGAATAAAAATCAGTAGCCACAAGGTTGTAATAGGATCAGTTGAGTACGGCTTGACAGGACAAGGTTTGTATGAAATAAAGTTTTTGGAAAATCTAACGGAAAAATGGAAAATTTTAGAAGAACGGAATGTGCGTTTTTCAATGTGTTTTTGATTAAATTCAGCAATATAACTGCCTATTCGCCTATTGGTTTGTTCATTACAGTGTTGGAAAAGTATTCATTAAAAAAATTGGGTTAATTAAAAAAGAATGTCGCAAAATTCGAACCAAGTTCCTTTTTCAATGTGTTTCTAAATGTTCTCAACACTATAAGTTGAGAACCGTTCATTGGAATGCGACAAAATTTTGATCATTTGACGTTCATTAGTCTGATTGCGATAAAATTTTGCTTATTTGACGTTCATAGCAAGAGTAACGTTACCATGAAATAAAAATTTGGAAAAGTTTCCCGGCAAATTGGAAAATTTAGAAAAAATAAAAGGACATTTTTCCATGAAATATCAATATAATTAATCTGATTGCGGTAAAATTTCGCATGTTCTACGTTCAAAACGAGAGGAAAGTTTGAGTGTTGTAAACGTTTGACATAGTTCGCCAGAAAGTAGGAAATTTTGTGGAAAACTGAAAGAGCTCTTTTCTTTAGGATATCAATAACATTCCTACGATTGCTATAAACTTTTGCACATTTGACGTTAAAAAGCAAGAGTACATACATATTATCAATTACGAAGCATTGCCGGATCGACTAGTACATATATAAATGTAATGCGCTTTGCTGGATTCATGTTTTGTGTTTCTGTGGTGGAATCTATGTTCTGACACAAGAATATTACTACCTCAACGAAAAGCAGAAGACTAGAGTGAAACAACGTTTATTGAAAGAATATGGAAATAACGTGGTATGTCTCTTAAGATAGGTAGCGTGGTAAAATGCTGTCCATTTGCCTCTTAAATGGTTACTGATCAACACTACGTATCAAAAGTTGTAAATATAAGTCTTATTATTATTGTAATATTGTAATTTATCGACTTTTTATCTGTAAGGGATATTGAAATTGTAATTACGGCGTTTGATTCTCTCAAGTCTCCTGAATCCATTCATATAATTATATTTACCGTTTGATCATTCCCTGATTTTATATGGATTTTTAGAATAATGTGTGTGGCTATATTGTATTTCAGTTGCAATCTGGAATAGCCGCCCTAGCTCAGCCAAGCGTTTTTGGTTTTCGAGCACATTAGGGAAAACCTGAATACCTGTTGTATCCCATTCACTAGGCTGAAACTGGTTGCCGACCGACTGGGAAACCTAACACGCAGGTATAACCCGCCTTTCACATGGAAACAATCAGCTTCCCCCTGTATCTGTAATGTCACAAAGAGGAGGTATAGATGCACCAAACCACACATTTGGTACTTTTCATACAAAAAATTATGATTTTTCATGTGTATCCTAATAACGAAGATGGATTTTCGAAAACCGGAATTGTATTTTCTAGATAAAAAACTAAATAACATATGGATCATATTTGAGTCATTTGCTACGCCCCAATATACCACTCTTTAAAAATAACATTTTCGAACACATTACTATAGCAAGATTTCTTGTATGTATAAGGCGGCAGGAAATTTCACCGCCTTACACGCTTTGTTTACATATTAATAATTAATAACATGCATATACGTATTTACTGGTATCTGATTCCGGATAATCTGAAAGCATAAATAGGTTGGAAGAGTGGGAATATTAACGTTGACTAGGTGACAGAGAAAACTGGTTATGCTGATAGGCCACATTTAATATTAACCATATTCGCAAGTAGTACTTTATTTGGTTGGAAATGGGAACACAGCCAAGTGAGTGCAAGAGACTGGCAAGTGGTGAGAGGAGTCTAACGGTGTCATGAGGCATGGTGGATTGACCAGCCAGTGTAAGGTCACAGGTTACTGACCCGACGATATCCGATGCCGCTTCGTGCCAAAACTCGCGAGCAACGATACGATTGGGAGGTGATTTCATCCTCCAAGTGGTCGAAACATTATAGTACTTTCTAGAAGCCTCTGGAAGCTTCTTTTTTGCGGGAAAGTTGTTTGGAAGGAAGTAAAGGTGGGGAGAGAGATTTGAAGCTGTAGCTGTGATTGACTCTTGAGAAAACGGTCTGGAGGGACTTTTCTCAAAAAGTCTGGGGATTCGGGTAGCTGCGTTTGTGGTGCGAGGTCACAGGTGGGCAGTTGCTGGCAAAGCGTCCGGTGACTTAGCTCACAATTAGTTGCAAGTGCAGATTGTGTTTCTTGAAGTATTCGCAATTGTTTCCCTGTGAGCAGAGGAACAACATTAGTATTTCGGTACATTCTTTCTGCATTTTGAAGCACTCATTTGTAAGCTTACAATTGAGCTTTTCTTCTGCTTCCGGCCCTTGAGGGAAGCAGTTTGCTAGAACCTCTTGTTCGACTTTTATACTTGCGTGACTTCAACTTAGGATTTTTTTTTACGAAGTATTTCGTTCACTGTGTAGCCATCATTTCACAGCTTCAGCTTCACTACCATACACGGTGGCCAGCCACCGTTTGTCTTATCTGAACACTATTGGGAATTGGTGATATATGTATATTGCATTTGCTATACTGGATTTAAATATAAATGTACCTTTCACTAGTGGGCTGTATTCTTGCTTGAGCTTCTGGCTGTAATTTCTACTGAGATGGATAGCGATTTTTAATTTCTTTTGAAACAGTTAACAGGACCTCAGTAGCACCCAGTTTTCATAACAGGTAGAGGTTGTGCGATCCTTGTTAGTGATTCATTACTTTTGTATCGTAATTCATTCCTGAATTTGTGCACCATCCTTTTTATAATTAAATTGCTATATAGAACATTCAATCCTCTGGTTTCATATGTATTAGGATTAGGAATCCTAGCTATTCCCAGTGATAAGAAATTGCCTAAGGTAAAAGCCAAATGCTTTTGTATCAATAATTGTCTAATTGAAAGGAGTGATTCATTTTTATTTTCGTAATGATACTCTAAGGGTGGTGAACCACACGCAAATTAGTGATAGGGCCGTACATTTAGTCTCACCAACTACGGCTCAGTCATTACACATGGAGGGATATCTTGTGAATGGAATAAGATATCATTCTCATCTAACTTTAACTACAATTACCATACATAATTTTGTCCGTTATTGCCAGTGATGTTCCGTGACCGTTGTATTTCAGTAAAATAAAATGAATTCGCCTTCAGTCACAAAAATTTTACACAACGCACTTCGACTCCTGAGCGTATAATAATCAGCTGCCTCTATGATTTATTATACATATTTAAAGGCCTGGGCCTATTAAGATCAAAACATAGGTTGTAACAATATGGAAAATTTAAAAATGAGTTTCTTATAACAAAAGGGATCTAACAGTGGATTTACATATTAAAAAGTGATGCTCTAATAAATCTGGTGCAGTATGATAATTGGAGTACATTTGTATGTATAAATAATCGCCAACACAGATACTTCTCATCTTGAGACACATTGTACAATAACAACTAAAATGAGCAGTGCTTGTGTTGGTGATTATTTCTACACACAAATGTAGTGGAATTATAATACTGAATCAGACTTATTTGAGCATCACTTTTTAATGAGTAAGTCACTTGTTAAATGTTTTATATTGTATTAAACTCTTTTTAAAATATTCCCTATCGTAACAACATATGTTTTGATCTTAATAGGCCCTAGCCTTTAAAAATGTATAATAAGTCATAGAGGCACCTGTTGATAAGCCAACAGGGCTCGAAAGGCATTGTGTAACATTTTTGTGACTGAAGGCGTATTCATTTTATTTTACAATTATCATACGTTTTCTACATTTCATATGCAGCTGTGTATGACCTGAAATCAACCAATCGAAACATCTACGCAATGTGTTTTTAACTCTGCTAACTTTTTAAAATATGTTTCAATGCTTGTCTAAACTGTATGCTGCACATTAACTGTAGCGAATAGGAAAAATTAAATCACCCCTTCATCGAGCGAATATGTTAATCTATAAGATGCACAAAAATCAAATAGTTTTCTGAGTTTACTTTTTAAATCTGATGGTAAGTTTCAGACCGGTCTAATTGCCGTCTTTCCTTGCAGTTCCGTATGCAATTTTGAAAGCTTAATATCACGATTTTTCGATTGTATGTTGAAAGCGGACGTTAGTAGATTAATCTCTACATGATGTAATGCATTTTCAGCTATTTTCTATCGTTAGTTATTTAGATATTTGCGACTCACGGTGCAAAAACTGCTAAAAACTGGTTCTTATGATGATCAGTTTGAACATTTGGTTCTCGGTAAGGGATACAGATATCGTGAAAATTTATTTTCCGAACAAGATATGGTAAAAATTTCGATGACTGTATGGATTAGAAAATATCTAAGTGACATTCCCCAAAATTGTTTTTTTTTTTTAGTATCATAAAGTCATGGTTTTTCGTAATTTTCTCAGGAACCGTCACTAAATATATGGTCCTATTTGAAGCCGTATAAATCCCAGCAAAGACCACACGTACTGTGCAAAGACGAACCAATTTGCTTAATTTGGATGTGCTGCAGGAAGTGTGTACTATTTAAAATTTTGAAGCTGTATTGTGGGCAGCTAAAATATTGCCATTTTTTAAATATTTATTAAATGATCATTAGGCCAAGCGCTGTCCACAACACTTTCCCCTTAACTCTGTGATCGGGAGAAGCAGAGATATGTCCACTGAAGAATCCCAAATTCGCGCCTTTTACGAACATGTTAAAACCGCTCATGATTACTTTGAAATGACATTTATTCCTAAGACCTAAGCTATATGCAAAACGTACCAAATTTGAACTTCCACTAACGGCCAGTATGCTATGGCGTTTTCATCCATCTACAGAAAAGAGCCGCCCCTTCCTCCCCATCGGTGCAGCCCGGAATGAGGTTCATGGCGCGCTCCCACCCTATTGGTGATGAGAATTTATGTTATGCTTCATACTGTCTCGAAGTTCACTTCCTTCGTAGAGCCCCTCCATATAATATTTCCATCCTTCAGCTTTCCCTTCTTTCCGCAGAACTGGTTTTCCATACGAGTTCTTGATATTCATAGGGCTATTTTTTTCCTGTCTCGAAATGTCTCTTTTATTTTTCTGTAGGCGGTATCTATCTTCCCCTAGTTATATAATCTTTGAATTCGGCTTTTAGCTACTCCTAGTTAACCATTTTGAACTTCCAGTCAATCTCATTTCTTAGTCGTCTTACTCCATTTTTCGTGCTTTATTAACTGCATTTTCATATATTCCCCTTAATCAATTTAATTTACTGTTTCCTGTGATACCCAAGAATATTTATTGTAGGTGTTGCCTTTATACCTATTTGGTCCTCTGCTGCCTTGAGTATTTCATCTCTACAAGTTATCTATTCCTCTTCTAATGATTTATTTTCTCCCATTTCTGTCAAGTCTCCCTCTGAAACTCTCAAGAACTTCAGGTTCCTTCAATTGGTCCAGGACCCATTCCTACCTTTCTGCAGTTTCCTCAATTTCAGTCTACCATTCATAACCAACAAGATATTGTCAGAGTTTATGTCTTTCCCTGGATATGTCATACAGCTTAAAACCTGATTCCGAAATCTATGTCTAACCATAATAAAATCTATCTGGTACCATCCAGTGTCACCTGGTCACTTCAGTGGATGCGACGTTCTTTCATGATTCTTGAACCAATTATCTTTTTGATTAAAATATGTTCCATACAAAAATCTATCAGGCGGCTTCCTATTTCATTCCTTTTTCCTAGTCCATATTCGTGTACTATTTTTTCCTTTCCTTCCTTTTCTTACTATCGAATTCCAGTTCCATATCACAATTAAGTTTTCCTCTCTCTTACTATCTGAATAATTTCCTTTACCTTTTCATACATATCTTCGTAATTCTTAATATCGACAGAACTAGTGGGCATATGAAGTTGCACTAATGTGGAAAAGCCTCTGCAGTGTGCGATTCGCACGTTTTGATGTCATAAACATTTCACATTGACCGCACACGTTAAGATTAGCGATGGGCAAAACCGATCTTTTCAGAAATCGGATCAGGAATAGTCATTCACTGGGATGAACTAGTTCTTTTTCATGGCTCACCGACTCACCAACTGCCAAAAAACGTAGAACGATGTCACATTGCTTTTTTGTCACTATACCTTTATCTGATTTGGCCATATTGTGAAAGAAGAAAGAAGAGTAATAATTTTATTGTAAGTCCTTAGTAGTTTCGGAAATTAAAATTTGTTAGTTACACCTACATTAAAATTTAAAAATGTTATAACAGAATTTAAATATTTTTGAAGGTGAAATAATTGGAAAAAGAAAAAAGAATTATTTTTATATTTGTATACTTTCATTCAAAAAATAGAATATTTTGCAGAATAAAATGTTACTAGTTCCATATTTATACAGTGAGTAGTTTGCGAGTTTGAGCGAGTTGAATGAAACACGATAGCGCGAGAGGTCCATGCAGGACGTGGCAACTGCCGCAGCAAAATAGTCATGCGCACTAATACCACGTGATACGTGAGCAACAAAAGCGAGCGACAACGCGCGATATTCAGCGACGCGACACGGCAGCTACAAGCAGCGACATTCCGCGACACGGCCGGGTGTCTTAACGTGAGCGCGACAGATTCTCGCTACAAGATGGCAGTCTCGCACTCATAAATAGTAAAATTATGATAGCGCCATAGTAAGCAATAAAGTTTTATTTAATTTAGGAAATAAGGCGTCAAAAGAGTAATGTCCAATAAATTGACAAAGCGAGAAATGTTCGTGGACTATTTCATTCATAACTTCAAATACGAAAAAAAGACTGTAAAGATATCCAGCAAAATTCTTCGAAAATACGACGACGAGTACAGATTCTTTTGACTATGTCGTCAATAAGTTTTTCTTTTGTGAGTACAAACCATCAACAACTGGTTTGACTATGTCGTCAATAAGTTTTTCTTTTGTGAGTACAAACCATCAACAACTGGTTAAGTTCGAAGAGGTCTTACCAAAAGAAATAATTAGGTAAATAACTGCAGTGATACTCTTACAGTCAGCGTAGTACAGCTATAGCGTTCGGGCTTGTACGATTTCAGTTCCATCTTATATTTTAATTCCTGTAACTACATCCATTTCACCTGTTTTTGTGCAAGTTTTATATATTCTCTATACAGAGCATATCAAATACTTTATAAGTGCTTCCCAATATATTTCATCTTTAATTGCAAACACACACATCCCGCTGTACCAAACACAATAAATTCGTAATGAAACACTATAGCAAGAGATTTTACTCAAAAACGTAATTTTAGACACATCTCGTTTGACATTCTAGTGTTTTCTCTCTCTCGGGATACAAGTTTGTCGTTACTGTCAATGATTTGAAGCCAGCAGCAAAAATTTCAAGTGGACTCATTCCCAAAACTTAATGGTTTCAATGATAGATAACATTAATGTACATTGTTATTCGATTATATAGTCATTGTTTTCAACGGGCCAAAATAGTGTAGATGCATAAAAGAGGCATAATTGGTTACAGGACACTAGTCTGTCAAGTCAGGAAACTGCGTGATATGGGCTTACAAAATCTAAGCGACAGAGAATGCACATTGCACAAGACTTCGTCTCTCTTTCTCCCTTCATGCAAACTACAAGTCTTCCAGAAAAATGGAGTAGGATATTTTTCACGAAAATCTTATACAGTTTAATTTTCTACAATAAAGCATTTTTGCTGCAGACTGCATATTTCCTGTTATTAATAAAGAACATTTAACATTAAATAAATACGTTTCATCTCGAGTACTATTCGAAATAGTGCATTAGCCTATATGGCGGTTTCTGTTGCTTCAGATGATCGTTTCTGTAAGTGAGCTGCAAGCATTATCAGAACACAGGAGTTGAGAGAACAGAGAGATGCGCGGAGTCGCTTTGTTCGGCGCCATGCGGTTCGCCAGAGTAGTGGGGGGAATAATGAGCAGCGCGCCACACTGGCAGCTCTGCAAGCGAGCGGAGTCGGTAGAGTGGTGGGGAGAGATGAATCGGTGAACCAGGTAACTCACGGACTCAGTTAGCGGTTGTATTGCCCCGATCGCCGGAGTCGTGCGGAGCAGTGAGCTAGCGGGATTTGTGAGCCACGCACTCACTGAATCGTAGAGCTTGTGTGACTTGCCGACTATCGACTCACCGATTCTCGACTCGCAGCACGGAGGCGCTGCACGTGTTTGGGCGCTCACTTTTTGCAGTTTATACTTGCCCATGGTCTTTACCACATTGATTTTGTAGCTTAGGAAACTTCTGAAGCATATGGCAAGGGGTTTAGGAAACTTCTGAAGCATATGGCAAGGGGTGCTTATGCAGCTCATTGCTGTCACCAGAGGGACATTTCAGATCGGATGAACTACCACTCTTTTTTTCGGATTCATCCATCACTCACTCCTTAGAAGGATCTGGCTCTTTGAATCAGTTCAGGAGCAGATTGCCCATCTCTAGTTCAGATACACACTCTCCGTGGGCGCCTGTGCCCAGTGAGGTTGCACTGGAACAGCCTCAGCTAACAGATTAGTGTTGTGTAGTTCGCGAAGGAACTAGTTCAGAAGAGCGCTTCCAAAAGCGAATTACGCAAACTAGTTCGCAGATCCCTCGCCTCTTAGTTCGTCCGCTTCTTTTCTGAAGACTGATGGGTAACAGTGAGAGGATGAGAGAGCGCGCAGAATCGCGCGATTCCCTTCTGCCAGTTGCCGTAATTTTGAGCAGAGATGCAGCTCAGCTGTAGTTTTAGTAGCGGTAGCAAAACCCAAAACGAGCGGAAGAACTAAAAAGAGCGACATACTTAGCGGCCGAGCTGCGAACTGAAAGGAGAGCTGCCGGTTGCGAAGTAAAATATGCGCGATAGGTCGCGAAGTAAAATATGCGCAAAAGGTCGCGAACTAAAATATGCGCGATAGGTCGTGAACTAAAATATGTGTGATAGGTCGCGAACAGAATTAAAAATCTCGTGTTTGCCTTCTGCTGTTGAGAGCCATTTCGAGGTTAGCGTCTGCCTCCTAGATTACATAATTCAGTGATGCAAAATTTCTGTTTGAAGTATTCTGCACTCTGCGATATCTGACTATTAAATTGCATAATACCAAGATATAGAGATAACTCTAAACTTAAACGCGAGAAATTATCCACAAACTGTTTCTTTTGGTTTGCGTGATATCGTTACCGGCTCAAGCAGCAAGCGCACGAAGCAGCTAGGTGGGGAAACTTGTCCCTCCACCTTCATGCACAGACCACGTCACTCAGCCGTCACTTGGAGAGGACGAACTAAAAGAAGAAATTAGTTCGTGGCAGAGCCGGGAACTAAATTGAGCTCTCACGATCGCGAACTATTATGCGCAAGTCTATAAAGATGCTTCAGTTATTCGAGTAGGTAGGAAAATTTGAATGGGTACATGTAGAGGTAACAGTTGGAAAGGAAAGAATGACAGTTTTGTATATTGGCAGAGTGCGTTGTTTGTGAGAGTGCTGACCTGCAGGAAGGGGCTGCAGGCGGAGAGCAGCAGTCGGTGGGCGCGCAGCCTTTGTCCGCGGCAGCAGAGCGTCACGTCGACGAAGGCGCCGGCCGCCAGCAGGCGGCGCAGCTGCCCCAGCAGCGAGGGCGCGTGCCGCTCCCAGCGCACCACCACCTGCTCCCCGGACATCTGCGGCACACCAGCAAGGGCACACGTCGTTAGTTCTCCAGGAGGCGTCAACGAGACAAACACGCGAGCGCGAGTGTCCCACTGCAATCTACTCCCGCAGATATCACCGGAGGGACACAGTGCTGCAAAATATGTCTCTAGTGGAAGTTGCAAGGTTTGAAGGGGATCATGGAATGGTTACTTCGAAATGACCTTGAACCATGTTTTCAAGGTCAAACCAAGGTCAAGAATATTTTTTTTTTTTTTTTTTTTTTTTTTTTATGGTAACGATATTCAGAGTCTGCTGCGCGCAACTTCCACGTGGTTTCTAAGTCCATAAGAGAAAGACTTATCACAGTGATGCCAGTCAAGAATTATTCCAAGTGAGCACAGGCGACAAATTTACAAAATCTCCAAAGGTAAAATTTCTCTGAAACCCCCAGTCATGATTTCAAATTCTTCAACAATTATTAGCCTCAAAGCTCCACCCTTTTATTCTCTGACTGTGGTGGCATAAGCGCAATGCTTGTCTCTGATTCAACATCCTGCAAGTAGTGAACATTGGGTTACGTTAATACCGATGATACATTCTTTCAGGTTAATTCGTACTGAAAAATTTCAAGGTTATTTCAAATTTACGAAAATTTCACCAATGTGGAGAAACAACACAAGTTTACCATTGAGAATGTTACCTGATCTTGCTTCATTCTCGAAATACTGGAGACCTGTGAAAGTTACAATGAAGTCCCATTTGGCGACAAACGATTCGGTTTTCAAAATAAAAAATGCTCTGTACAAAAAATTCGTATTTTTTCAGGTGAGATTCAAAAATGGAACTAAAATAGGAGTAACCATTTACAAAAATGAACTTGAACTTGGTTTGACCTTGAAAACTTGGTTCAAGGTCATTTACAGGTACCCATTCCATGACCCTATTAAAACCTCACAACTTTCACAACAGACATCTTCTGCAGATCTGTGTCACTTCAGAGGTATTGGACACTGCAGATCTGTGTCACTTCAGAGGTATGGGACACTCTGTATTCAGGGTGTTACAGAAAGGTACGGCCAAACTTTCAGGAAACATTCCTCACACACAAAGAAAGAAAATATGTTATGTGGACATGTGTCTGGAAACGCTTAATTTCCAAACAAAATGTTCAAATTTTTGTATAGTCTATGGGACTTAACTACGGGGTCAGCAGTCACTATTCTTACAAACTACTTATGAACTAACTAAGACTAAGGACAGCACAAATATTCATGCCCGAGAGGGGATTCGAACCCCCGACCGTAGTGGCCGTGCAGACCGTGACTGAAGCGCCTCAGTCCCCTCGGCCACCGCGGCCCGCCTTAATTTCCATGGTAGAGCTCATTTTATTACTTCTCTTCAAATCACATTAATCATGGAATAGAAACACACAGCAACGGAATGTACCAGCGTGACTTCAGACACTTTGTTACAGGATATGTTCAAAATGCCTTCCGTTAGCGAGGATACATGCATCCACCCTCCGTCGCATGGAATCCCTGATGCGCTGATGCAGCCCTGGAGAATGGCGTATTGTATCAGAGCCGTCCACAATACGAGCACGAAGAGTCTCTACATTTGGTACCGGGGTTGCGTAGACAAGAGCTTTCAAATGCCTCCATAAATGAAAGTCAAGAGGGTTGAGGTCAGGACAGCGTGGAGGCCTCTACCAATCCATCGGTCACCGAATCTGTTGTTTAGAAGCGTTCGAACACGTGCATGAACGACATGTTGTGTCGTACTTGTAAAGGCACATGTTCTAGCAGCACAGGGAGAGTATCTTGCCCAAACGTTCACAGAAAATCTGTGTTGATGACGTGATTGCACAATTGCGTGCGGATTCTAGTCAGCCCACACATGTTGATTGTGAAGATTTAAAATTTTATCACGTTGGAATGAAGCCTCATCCGTAAATAGAACATTTGCACTGAAATACTAAAATGAGTTCTAACATGGAAATTAAGCGTTTCCGGACACATGTCCACATAGCATATTTTCTTTCTTTGTGTCTGAGGAATGTTTCCTTGAAGTTTGGCCGCACTTTTTTGTAACACCCTGTATACATATGGTGTATTTGAAATGAATCTAGGAAATGAGATGGATGGTAGAGTGGGTCATAATAGTCGTATTTCACACAGGCATGTCTGCACCCTCTATCGTACGGCGCTAGGTGTCGCGCTCCGTCAACATGTTAGGCATACAACATACCATCCGAGTCGTCACAGGAGCGAGACTGCAGGGCAAAGTTACAATGAATTTCTAACACTAACGTCGAGTTGAAAGTTATGACCTGTATTTGCAAACGCTGAAGTCGATATGGTTGCAGATATTCCAAGCTGGTCGATACTGCGGTTTGCCGCCATTAACTGGATCGTGAACGCGTTGCATTTGGCCGTTAACTTGCCTATTTGAAACGTTTTGCATAGACGGCACCACCTCTGCACCTTCCACAGTCTGGTACGCCCTGCGTCATTTTATTATCAAACGGGGACACTCTTGGTTAACGTGCGGAGAGGACAGGAAATGGAACGCTGCTTTTGGCGGCGAGGGCAGACATGCGCCGTGCGTACAGGGTGGCGGATACCAATGGTCACGCTGCTCAACGTTTGTACGTTCAGCGATTTCCGAATCGGCGAGTGCCAGATCCACTCTTCTCCCTAAGAGGGAGGTTCGCATAAGGTAAGTTCTCCACTGGCACTTTCTCGGATTGGTAAATGTGACTATAAGGCCTACTTCGAAACCTAAGGTATCCATTTTATGTTGGGGGTGCAAAGGCCTGACGAACGCGGTGCGAGCACGTGGAATGCGTGTACGCCATTACAAAATTTGTGTGTGGCATGAAGACGATTTGCACCTTACCGCATTCACAACGTTCAAGCCACACGATTTTCCACATTGTGGTTACTGCAAAAGTCTGCCTTTTAACCGCAGTTTCCTAACTGTACGAAGCATTCCTTACAAGACAGGGTAAGTTCAAAAGTCACAATCAATACGTGTGGGCGAGGGTAAATCCGCACGCCCCCTTTGTTCGCAGTCATCAAGATCGATTCGCTGTCAACATTTGGGCTGGTTTGGTAGGAAATAATCTGGTCGGCCCATAAATGTCCCTCCCACACACCCCGCTGACTGAACGCAACATCTACCTAACCATCCCAAGTGACACTCTGCCAGTGTGCGACAGCAAATGCGGTAACAACTAGATGATGGATTTGCCCACTTTGCATATGCAGTGCGAATGCATTTGTATGAAGCCTTTGGTGAGAAGTGGATAGAGTGCAGTAGGCCATTGGTATGGGCTTCACATTCCCACTGATTTCTTGCTCTGGGGCCACCTGAAATCTGATGCTTACGAAACAGCCATTGAGACTGATGAAGAGCTGATAGTGCGAATTACGGCGGCCTCCGACGCAGTAACCACTTGGCGAGTGTTTGATAGTGTGCGACAATCACTGCAGTGTCGTTGGACGGCGTGCGTTCAAGCAGGATAGGTTAGTTTCGAATACTTTTTAATAACTGCTGTAAAAAAAGTTATAACACTTCAACCAGACTTCTCATTTACTCTGTTGCTACAAATACATTGAAAACGTTGCTCTGCAGTCCGGCTACTATGACAACTCGGCATGTTTAGTGCCTACCGTCTTGGCGGCGCGCGACGCTACTCGACGACACCAGCGCCATACGCTAAGGTTTGCGGACATCGGTTTTTATTGCTATATGAAATATGCTAGTTATGACGCACTTTATCACATTCTCATATTCTACATTTATTTCACACACACCCTGCATATATGTATACTGATGGTTACAATTACAGTCCCCATTTAACATGTTATTAGACAACTACAGTAAGGGTACCAAATACGGTAGTATTCATGTCCAGAGTAAGGGGTGGGTGATTTTCATACCTCACAGCGCCACCGTTTAGTTCCAACTATGGACTCCACGTGCTGTGATCAGTCATCATGATTCATAGTTTCCGGCGTCTGACCTGTTTCAGTGCACTTGTTAAACTGACAACATGAGCTTCAACAAAGGGGTAGGATATTATATGAACGCAGACATTGCCGAGATGGGGTGGCTTACCGGCCTCAATGATACAGTAGCCGTACCATAGGTGAAACGACGTTGGAGGGGTATCTGTGGAGAGGCCAGACAAACGTGTGGTTCCTGAAGAGGGACTTCAGCTTTCTCAGTAGTTCAAGGGGGCAACAATCTGGATTATTAACTGATCTGACCCTGTAAAGCCAGCTAAAATGGCTTTGACATACAATTACTGCGTACGGCTGAAATCAAGGGGAAACTACAGCTGTTACTTTTCCGAGGGCATGCATCTCTAGTGAATGAACGTTATGAGGATGGCATCCTGACGGATAAAATATTCCGGAGATAAAATAGTCTCCCATTCGGATCTCCGTCCGGGGACTACTGAGGAGGGTGTCGTCATCAGGAAAGACATCACTTTCATTCTATGCATCGGATGTTTGTTTGTAAATCGATCGGACCAAACTGCGTGGTCATCAGTCCGTAGCTTACAGATTACTTAAACTAAGGTAAACTAACCTAAGGACAACACACACACCCATGCCCTATGGAGGACTCGAACCTCCGACGGCGAGCAACCGCGCGCTCCGCAGCGAGGCGCCTTAGACCGCTCGGCTACTCCACCGCGGCTCTATGGATCGGAGCGTGGAATGTTAGGTTCTTTAATCAGGTAGGGAGCTTTGAAAATTTTAAAAAGGAAATGGATAAGTTGTAGTTAGATACAGTAGGCATTAATAAAATTTGGTGGAAAGAGGATAGGGTTTCAGGTCAGGCGAGTACTGGATTATAAATACAAAATCAGTTGGGAGTATTAGAGGAGTAGGTCTAGTAATGAATAAGAAAATAGGAATGCGGGTAAACTAGTAAGAGAAGGGCAGTAAACACACTGCCGTAATCAAGATAGATACGAAGCCAGCACCGAGCACACTAGTACAACTTTATAGGCCTACAAGAACTGACGAAAAAAAAGCAGATCGAAGAAGTGTATGAGAAGTTAAAGGAAATTATTTAGATAGTTAAGGGATAGGAAAACTTAATTGTGATGGTGTACTGCAATTCTATAGTAGGAAAAGAAAGGGAAGGGACATAACAGTAGTTGCATATTGAGTGGGAAAAGGAATGAAAGAGGAAGCCACCTGGTAGAATTTTGTACGGAACATAATTTAAGCAAACAAATACTTGGTTCGAGAATCATAAAAGAATGTTGTATACGTGGAAGCGACCAGAAGACACCGGATCGTACCAGAAAGATTTTATAATGCTTAGACATAGATTTCGGAATGGTACAAGGTAGATTTTATAATGGTAAAACACATATAAAACTGCAGTTAATGAAGCACGGAAAATGGAGTACAGACAACTAAGAAACGAGACTGACAGGAAGTTCAAAATGGCTAAGAAGGAGTAACTAGTAGCCATATGCAAATCTGTAGAAGAATGTATAACTAGGAGAAAATACATACAGCCTACAAGAGAAATTGTTATATGAATATAAAGGACTCACATGTAAAACCAGTAATGAGCCGAGAAGGGAAATATAAAAGGTGGAAGAGTATATGGAGGGGCTCTACAAAGGAAATAAACTTTGAGACAATGTTGTAGGCAGGGAAGATGTAGTAGATGAAGATGTAATAGGAGATACTAAACTGAGAGATGAATTTGACTTAGCACTGGAAGACCTAAGTCAAAATGTTCAAATGTTTGTAAAGCTTATGGGACTTAACTACGGGGTCATCAGTCCCTAAACTTACAAACTACTTATGAACTACTTACGAACTAGGACGGCACAAATATCCATGCCCGAGGGGGGATTCGAACCCCCTACCGTAGTGGCCGTGCTGACCGTGACTGGAGCGCCTCAGTCACCTCGGCCACCGCGACCGGCAGACCTAAGTCGAAACAAGGGCCCTGGAGCAGATGACATTCCCTCCTAATGAGGTCTCTGGGAGAAGAATCCATGACAAAACTGTTTCACCTGGTAAGTAAGATGTATGAGACAGGAGAATTGCACTCATTTTAAGAAAACTGTAATAATCCCCATTCCAAAGAAAGGAGGTGCAGACAGGTGTGAAAATTACAGACCCATTACTTTAATAAGTCATGGTTGCAAAATTTTAACACCAATTTTTTACGGAAGGATGGAAAGGCTGATAGATGCTGACCTCGGAGAAGATCAGTTGGGATTCAAGAGAAATTTGGGAACACTGGAGGCAATACTCACATTAAGACTTGTCTTACAAAAAAGATTAAGGAAAGACAAACCTACGTTTCTAGCTTTTGTATATTTGGAAAAAGCTTTTGAGAATGTTGATTGGAATACCCTATTTCAAATTTGGGAGTCAGCAAGGGTAAAATATACGAAAAGGAGGGTTATTTACAGACCGCAGTTTGGAAGTACATGAAAGGGAAGCATTGGTTGGAAAAGGAGTTAGACAGGGCTGTAGTCTTCTTGCAATGTTGTTCAATCTGTCCATCGGACATGTCCGAAAGAACAGACGCCACTACATATAACTTAATATTCATTCAAATTCAGTTAACGGGTACGCGTGTGTTGCATCTAGAGTCCCTACTGGAAACAACATGTCCACATGACTTTGGCGTGTATGGTTTCATCTCTTTTCATTTTGATTGCAGATATTGATCCATTTTTCTGTAGTTGGCGGTTTTGTATATACCTCTTCATAGCATGTGTCTCTAATAAACAAAGCTCCGTACCACATAGGCTGTGAGGTCCCCATGGGTTCCGACTGGCCGCCGTGTCCTCTTCCGAACGATGGCGTCTCCCGATGCGGTGCGTGTCAATTTTTCGGACCGAAGCCGCTACTTATCAGTCAAGTAACTCCTCAACTCGTCTCACAGTGCCTGAGAGCCCCTCTCTTTCCAACAGCGCTCGACAGACCCGGACGATTACCCGTCACAGCGCTACCCGAGCCCGATATTGCTTAACTTATGTGATTTAACGGTAACCTGTGTATCCACGGCGGCACAGCCGTTGGCACATATGTCTCTAATAATGCCATCAATTGTTGATCGACCAAATAGAAACTCATAATGAGGAGAATGCAACGATTTACCAGTCCCATCATACGTCTAAAATTTCATTAGATTCATTAGGAAACCGCTTGTGAAAAACCTGCGGTTTTTTTTCCTGTAATTTCCACGTCTTATTACAGGAGATGGCTCTTACTTTGAAGCATACTAATTGTGTGCTACGCCATTTAGTAATGTTTCGCAAGTGTCAGACTCTGGACTGTTCTGTTGCTCTCGCTGCATCGCCTAAAACGATCCATGATTTTGTAACAATGATTTATCTTTATAGATCTATGTGCGCAATTATCATTCATAAGATAAAAAGATGGCATGATTTTATGAGTTACAGTAAAGACAACAATACAGCACCTCATCTTTAAAACATTATGAAGAAATGACAAATAAAGTTAACGCACCATAAAAAGAGGACAATGTTTTATACGTTACAGTAAAGACAATACAGCACCTCATCCCTTTAAAACATTATGAATAAATGACAAATCACAAAGTTAACGCACTTCAAATTAGGAACCAGTGTAAAATATAAGTAATACTAAATCTTGACTGGTCGTAACAAAACCTGTAAAATATTACAAGCAGCCAGTATGTAACGCTAGTATTCATAACGTTTCAAGGATGAAAGAGCGGGAGATATGGAAGAGTATGAATATTTATTTTAAATATGTCGTAAACTAAGGAAATAATAATGTTTGTGCGTCTTTCAGGAGACCATATGAGTCTTAAAAGCAGGAGTCTATCCTTTAAGCAGTGCTGCAGAAAGGACATCCCCTATAAAAGCGCGTGAAAAGAACGTTCCTATTGCGGTAGCCGAGCCGACTGCCCTGGGCTTCTATTCAAGCAACATGCCGCGCGTGTTGCGTTCGAATTTCCGGTAAACAAACGCGTCGTGTATTCTCAGAGAGACAACCGACCGGCTACTGTGTTTCTATTTGATGTTTGCGGAGTACACTTCTTGGAGATTCTTCCAATGATTCTCAGTCTGCCAGATGCCTTCCACAGGAATGATTTCATATGTACGTTCTATTTCATTTCGCTCCTTATGTCTATTCCCAGATATTTTGTTGGGCTGCTTCGAGTGTTTTTTCTGCCTTTACGTTGGTATATAATGAAGGATATTTGTTTCTACGTAAACGGAGACCTCGCCATCTCTAAACGTTAAGGGTTGATTTCCATTTCCTGCACCAAGCGTCGATATGCGGTGGATATTGCTACATTTCGCAAAACGTTTCCAGTGTTGCCACTTAGCAATCTGCCAAAAGCTTCATTGAACTCACGATTGCCGGCCGCGGTGGCCGAGGGGACTGAGGCGCTTCAGTCACGGTCTGCACGGCCACTACGGTCGGCGGTTCGAATCTCCCCTCGGGCATGGATATTTATGCCGTCCTTAGGATTAGCTAGTTCATAAGCAGTTTGTAAGCTTATGGACTGATGACCCGTAGTTAAGTCCCATAAGTTCTACAAACATTTGAACATTTTGAACATTTGAACTCACGATATTACGTAATATATATTGTGAAAAACAAGAGACCCATAACACTCCACTGTGACACTTTACGTCTTTAAGACTTAGAAATGACATTCGGGTATCTGTTAGCTTCAATGCTTCAATCCATTGACACAATCGGTCTGCTATTCCGTATGCTCGCAGTTTGTTCATCGGGTGACGGTGCGGAGTAGTATCGAACATCTACCGGAAGCCTCTAAACAAGTCATGTATAAGGGGTGTTCAAATGGAAACTTACGAATTAACAACCCAACCGGTTGAAATTTGAATATGCTGACATGGGATAACGTAGTTCGTCATCTAGGAATTGGAAGCTTGCGTCGTTACCTCCCAAAAATCAAGATTGGGCCCTCAGCTGGCAAGGTGACGCTCACCGGCGTTTCCTATATCCGAGATCCAACACTCATCGAATTCCTTGAACACGGAAAAACCATTAGTAGTGATGTGTACTGCAAGCCACTCCAAAGCCTACGCAAGTCCATCAAGAACCTGGGTTGCTCGCGGAAGGAGTGATTCTGTTTGAGCTTTAATCCCCACATCCCGTACATGTCGCCCTGAGACTTCCATCTCTTCCATCCGCTAGAAAAGCAAATCAGAGGGAAGCGTTTCAACTCAGACGTCGTACTGAAGGACACAGTAGAGGATTGGCTCTTGTCACAGCCAAAAATAAGTGTGGGAACAGGGAATGCTTCGGCTTTCTAAACAGTGGGATAGTTGTTCTCGGGCCTGTCGTGATTGCTCTTACTTAAAGACTTTACTTATACCATACTGTGTTGTTTCGTACGTTTTCAGTTGAACACCCCTCGTATCTGGGATCCTGTATCTACTGTCCTTTGAATCTCGTGGATGAATAGCGAGAGCTGGACTTCACGTGATCCTTGCTTTCGGAAATCATGTTTATTCCTGCAAAGGAGATTTCGGTCTCCAGGAAATTTCATAATACTCTATCTCTCATGGCTACATTCAGCTGTATGTCAAACATATCCGTATGACTAATGTTTATCTATGATGAGGATCACTATTACCGAACATAATATGACGCGTTAGAGGACAGCTGTTTATGGAACTGGTGTATTGACTCCCTAATTTCCTCCACAAAGTTAGTGGAAAATTTTGATGCTGTTTCAGCTAGATGTTTTCTATACGCCAGGTAGCCGATCTAACGTTGCGTCAAGATTTTTGGGAGTGCATCATACAATAGCAGCTAATATCTTAATATAATTTGCAGTTGATATTCAACTTGCCATTCATTTAGAGGAAGGCTGAAAGATTCATTTTCGGTTTGATTTACTTTGAGCCGTCATACATCGAAACCTCACCCAGAGTTCGTAAATCTTGAGTGAGAGTCAATCCCGAAATGTTAAAATCATTAGACTTTGTCACCAAAGCAGTGCCATCAGAGTAAATAAATGTTTTAGCTTTCAATTTTGGTAAGTCAGAAACATAGAAAATGATAAAGTAGTGGGAACAATGCGGATCCTTGTGGGAGTGGAAAATTTAAGTTGTAGAACTTACTCACTTGACCATTTAGGTAAATATGGGATTTCCTGTTGGGTAGCATGTTATTCAGTACTTGTGCATTTCTTTTACACGGAATTATCTCAAGATCATTAGAAGCATGCCTGGTCGCTTCTGTTAAGTCAGTAAAGACGGTCATTGTTTTCTGTTGATTTTGGTATTGATTTTCAACGCCCTCATCTATCGAAGTTGAAAATGCTGACACTTTATTGTTGCAACTATGGTCTGATCTAAACCCATACTGTTTTATGGGAATGTGTTTGAAAAGAGTTGGTGTTGCACTGTTATAGAATACTCCCTCCTCATAGTAGACAGCACACACTCCGAAGTGCAGTAGGTACATATTCTTCATGGTTGTTGACTAATTTTGTTGGTTTCTGGGTGTCAATTGTCTTCGATCCCTTAAAGGGATTTGGCTCTCGTGATTTCAGGAGTTACTATAAACATTGCAGCTAAAATCTGCACTGCGCCTTATGCAGTATGTTTAGGGAACACAAGGTACATGTCACCAAAACCAGCCGCTTTGCCGCGTTTCAAAATGTCTAAGGCTGAAATAACTTCGATTGTTCTGAATTTTTGAGTATTTGGGGAAGACTGTGATTGGCATATTTAGGACTTTAGCTCATGTTTCATTGCTTTGCCTTTCTGGTTGTAATTAGTTCATGACGTTCTTGTTAGACTGACAATTCGAGCTAATATTTTGTTAGGGTTTGTTTTGTCTGGTAGTCTGTTATTCACATTTTGTTTCACTAACATGCTTTCTTACTAGATTCCGTGAATTGGTGATTGAGTGTTGGAAAGGCAGGTTTCCAGTTAATTACCCAAATTCTTTTGCTTGGATGGTATTATTGGTAAGCAGAAGAGTTGTTATTTTGTTAATGGAATCAGTTTTTGGGAGTGATTACTTGATGAATTTTTGAAGGATTATTACATGTAATTGCTGTAGTGGTACTACAAAGTGCGTCTGAAACGTTACGCAAATGGTCTCAGGAAGTACAGGAAACAATAGTTATAAACAAAATACCATTAGGGTAAGGTGTGATAAAATACGCGTCCGGTAAGAGTAAGCAGTGTCATCTTCTCTACATTGCCAGTACATAGCGACAATGGAAAACTACATTCATTTGATGTTTCTAAACCAACGCCGTTACATGAATCTTGAAGCACTCCACCAGATTTATTGGTTGTAGCAGGTAAATATGTTTTCATTTCCAATTACGTAATATGTACGTTGTATATCATAAGCAACAAGCAGTAGATAATTACAGTATTTACCGTATGAATAACCGTTCTGTGAGGAACAAGCCATGATACTACAAACTACAGAACTAGGGATGGGCGATTAATTGCAATCAATCGATTAATCGGGATTACTTCCGTAAACGATTATGGAATAATTGATTTTTCTGTCATGTCAATTAATTTTACAAAATGGATTATCCTTTCGATTAATTACTTCAGTACATTTGAAATCACGACGTATGCAACTGCCGCATCAGCTCGAATCAACGAGCTTAAATTTCAGAGAATGGTGATAGACACGTCATGTTTGAGACACACTGAACTGGCGTCCGCCATGTTATTTGGGGTATCGACTGACAGCTCGTATGCCTAACCCATTCTATAATTTCATCTATTTACTGTTCCACGTTTTAAATAAATGCTATTGAATAAGGTTGTGCATCAAGTTCCGTCAGACGTTTTCAAAGCTGCGAATTGGCAGGCGTGGTAGTACATTTCCTAAAAATGCGGTCATGAAATATCACGAACCTGTCAGTATTACAGGTCTAGTTCGGCGTATAACAGTTAGCTGACGTTTGCAATAACAACAAAAGTGTCGCTGCGGAAATATTTGCGTTGATTTTAATGCCAGTATATGGTCAGAACGAGCTGCCAAACATACAGCGAACAGTAATTGTTGTGACGAACAATCATGACCATGTTCTTACCGTGTTGTAAAAACTGCTTTCATAAAGTCTAGTATACACTCATCTAGGTTTTACTGAACCTATTAACTCTACAAACTGTTAAAGGGTTAAGTTGTAAACTTTGGTGGACGAAATTTGGGTACAAGGACGAAAGTGACAACAAAATACTGCGGTTAAAAATACTCCTAGGTCATCTGACTCAAGAGCATTCTACGTCGAAATAGAAGTGTCAATAATTTTCCTTGTTGCCATGCTGAAACAAGCAAACGTTTGGTGCTTGAAATTTGAATACAAACATCAAGGTGACAACAAAATATTGCAATAAAATGCGACTGGGTCAGCTACCAAGATAGAATTCCACGCCGAAATAATGTATCATTAATTTATTTCCTTGTTGCCACACTGAAATAAGTACATGTTTTTTGCAAACATTACAGACATATACAAGTGAAAAAATTCTGGCTGTCACTACTACTTCCACACTTTGCATTGGTTGCATGCCAACCAAGCTCGCTCAAGTATTTCAAAAACGAATGAAAATATTTTTATAGTTGATGTAGACACTCAAAAGTATGGTTCCATCGACCACAGGAGTGACAGAAGATGAAATACGTCAGAAACACACCAATGCTAGTTAGAAAACTGAGCATCTTTTATGTTGTGTACTTCAAGGGAATTGCAGGACCTTCTCGTCTGAAGCTTAACTCTTGCTAAGTGCCATTAGTCAGGAATTTTGCTTCAGTGTACACAGACTGAGATCAAACAAGGGCAAACATTTGCTGTTATTGCACGAAGTACTTATCGTTTTATCACTTATATTTGTGCATTTAAAAGCTGTACACTCTTAGGGCATATTTCGGCAGCAAAAATTGTACAGGCAATACACACTAAATACCACATATTCTAAATACAACACTTCCAGCTCAACAACAACATACGATAGACTGACCACCAAAAATATGGCGGTCGAGTTTACACAGGTTGCCACAAAGAGCGCTGTAACTCGCGTGTTAGCCACTCTATGAAATTTAAGCTCGTTAGATCGATTCGTACATACCGATCAACTATGATTGAGCATGATGTCACTTCCTTTGGCCATTCGGCTGGAAACAATGTATCCCTCCGCCTAAGTGGCGAAAGAGTCTTTTTGTTGCGTCCATTTTCCGATATATCTTGTGGGGATAAGGCCTAAGTTAAAATAATGGCAACAAAGAAACCTAGTGTAGTGCGGAAGTATTTTTAAAAAGGTGACTAAACTGTTGGCACTGTGCGCAATTATTGATCCTCGTTTCAAAGACTACATAAATTTGTGTTTCTTGGTTTAATTTCTGAAAATTTTTTGTGCTTCTAAACGTATTTTCTGCAGCCTGTACTGGTTACGAAGGACTATAGTCTGAAACGAACGTAGCATTTTTTATTCCACCGCACAACGTACAGGTGCCGCGGTGGAGTAGCCGAGCGGTCTGAAGCGTCTCGCTGCAGACCGCGCAGTTGATCGTCGTGGAGGTTCGAGTCCTCCCTGGGGCATGGGTGTGTGTGTGTTGTCCTTAGGTCAGTTTACCTAGGTTTAAGTAGTTTGTAAGGTACGGGCTGATGACCATGGAGTTTGGTCCGATAGATTTTCAAACATTACAATATACAGGTACACAGAGTACAACCTGTAGATAAGTCATTTTCATAATCCAAGTAATACTAGTAAAACAATATTGCGAATAAAGCAAACATTTGCAGTTAAGTTTCCTTTTTATTTATTTAATATTTTATGAAATATTCAACAGGCATTACAGTTGTAATTTTAACCTGTTATGGAAAAGGTTTCTGTTTTGTCAAGTTGGTGTCACTCTCGTAGAAATTAAAATTACCTAAAAGAAAATATGGTACTTTGAAAAGTAATTTTTCATCCAAGGAAAGTTACAGTCCTGGGATAAAAGCGTAATGGCATGAAAGAATTTACAGTTTACATTGAAATGATTGATATGAGGGAACGGTACATATTAAAAGCAAGTACCGAATACCGTAGTACTATACTCGAGTGAAAACAAAGAAATAGAAGAGACGTTTACTAACTAACAAAGAGATAAGACTCTTATCTGCCTCTAATGATATTCGGTGTACGAAAAAAAATTTACTGTACCAAAAATGGGATGTAGTTTCACAACAAAAATGTGAATAACAGAGACATTCTATTATGAGAGGACGAGAAAAGTTGTAAAAGTACTTGTTAGGAATTTATAATACTGCGTACTAAAATGTTTAAACATCAAGATCAGTCTACAATTAAATACAGAAGGTCACAGAGCAAGTTGAACATTCGAAAAGTTCATGATGATTTCGCCACTTTTAGTTAGTTTTATCAGCTTAATAGACAAGGTCCACTCATTACTTTTTATTTACATCTTCTTCGGTATAGGAAGCAGAGAACAGTGTCAGTGTTTGTTTGTCGGTTTTATTACATAAAACTCTACAGATTTATTCCAGTTTCGATAAACTTTTCCATACCTGATCTTCCAAATGAGTAAGGTCAATGTCTACATAAACTTTCGTATGGAGCATGGCTAAGGGTACTTTACTCCGGACGAAATCTACATTTATATTGTGATCTTCATGAAATTTTACATAGTTGGCTTTGGAAACAAGATGAGTGTCGGTGTCCACACAAAGTTCCTAATGTTTCATGGCGGAGGTACATTACGTACATAGTTCGACACCAACCTACAATTTTACTCTGATTCTGGAAATTTT
The DNA here is from genome assembly GCA_026315105.1 of Locusta migratoria. NCBI lineage: Eukaryota > Metazoa > Arthropoda > Insecta > Orthoptera > Acrididae > Locusta > Locusta migratoria. The sequence continues at coordinate 409,059,013 of CM048749.1, forward strand.
GCACACTTGATCATCAAAAGAAGAGGAAGGTCATTGCGTATATAATATTTCGTACGGTGCATGGTAGATAGTACGGCACAACATACTTTGACATTATTTTAGAATTTACCGGATAGTTGGCTGATTTCTGTATACTTTAATGGACAATGTATTTCTAATAATGTGAAAATTCTAACTGTTGTGGTGATTACTGAAACTAAAGTTTATCGCAACGTACCCTCCTGCCTTGCGCTACACGGCCATGTCCATTAAAGTATACAGAAATCAACCAACTATCCGGTAAATATTATACATATAGGGCGTTTCACTAAGTGTGTTTGCCTCTGTCACTTATAAAATAATAGGTGACGGGAAATTATAATGCGGTAGGTCAACACAAGAAATGTTACACTTTCTGCGGAGCTATGAACATAGTTTATTCTGCCATTTTCCAAATAGTTACAGCACAAAGATATAATTTTTTAAATGGAACAATAGTTTTTTCTATCGTGCACTGGATTCGTTGAAACCAGCTGCGTCCAAATCAATTTAAACTACATCCCTATCACTGTTAGTTTGGGAGCTACAGCCCTTCAAAATTTCAGGGGCAGATACCACAAATGCTGCGCATAATGCAATGCGCCTTCTAAATGTGGTGCGGCCGAGTTGTAACGTCGCCGGTGTCACGGAGCGACAGTTGGAGCCACACAAACCACCGGGGCTCAATATACCACAGTTACTGACATCGGATGACGATGGCATACACGAAAAACGAGTACGTTGAAATGTTGCTGATGCTCGGCGAGTGCCGACACGATGCCACTGACGCAGCCAGGGCGTATATCGTGAGATACCCTAGGCCAAGAGCCCCGGCAGCCATTACATTCTTACGTGCCGAACAACGACTTCGGGAAACAGGCAGCTTGGTAATGCGCAGCAGTAACAGACGAAGACCTGCAAGAAGTGAGGAGACGGAGGTGTTTGTTTTAGCAGCACTACACCACGATCCTCATGTCAGCTTACGAGCCGTTGCTGCAGTCGCTGGTGTCAGTCTCACATCTGTGTGGCTTGTAGTACATGGCCACAGGTTTCACCCGTACCGCCTGTCACTCACCCAGGAGCTGCATGAGAACGATTTCCGTGCAAGAGTGACATTCTGTGAGTGGGCCATGCGTAATTTCAAACTGGAGTATAAAGTGTTATGTTCTCTGATGAGTCGACGTTCACAAATTATGGTGCAGTGACTCGCCATAACATGCACTACTGGGCCGCAGACAATCCTCGGTGGGTACGACCTGTCGTCCGTCAACGTAGGTGGTCTATTAACGTGTGGTGTGGAATCCTTGGGGATGAAATCATCGGTCCACACTACTTCCCAGGTACACTGACAGGTGAGTTATATCGCGCTTTTATAGCCGACAGTTTGGGTGGTCTCCTTGAACATGTGTGTCTACACACGAGAGTTCATATGTGGATGCAGCACGATGGTCACCCAGCCCATTCTGTGCGTGCTGTTGTGGAAGAACTAAACAACAGGTTTGCCGGAAGATGGTTGGGGCGCCATGGTCCTCATTCATGGCCAGCAAGATCGCCCGATTTAACACCAGTAGATTTCTTTTTGTGGGGATTTCTAAAGGATCGTATTTATGTCACTGAGCCCACATCCCGCATCGAGGACGCATGTCGCCTCGTCACACCGGCGATGTTACATCTCGTCCGCAGATCCTCTCGACGGCGCATTGCATTATGCATTGAGGAACATAGACACACATTTGAACATCTCATCTAAATCAACTTCCCACCGCCATAACATCCATCACCCACAGCACAGCCATGTATTATGTACAGCGTGTGGTATCTGCCCCTGAAACTTTGAAGGGTTGTAGCTCCCAAACTAACAGTGATGGGAATGTAGTTTAAATTGATTTGGACGCAGCTGGTTTCAACGAATCCAATGCACGATAGAAAAAACTATTGTTCCATTTGTGCTGTAACTATTTGGAAAATGATACAATAAACTATGTTCATAGCTCCGCAGAAAGTGTAACATTTCTTGTGTTGACCTACCGTAATAATATTTCCCGTCACCTATTATTTTATAATTTACGGAGGCAAACACACTTAGTGAAACACCCGAGGACGAGAAAGAGATGTGGCACAGAAAACAGAAACAGCACCCGACCTTTCCTTATGGGGGGGACATTCATGTAATTGACCAAAAATGACAATTTTGGATTTAATTTTGATTTGTTAGTACAAATCATGGACAGTCAGTTCCCCAAGTTTCAATGTTGAAATTCCATCCGAAGTTCCTGGAAACTAATTAAAGTGTTACGCAGATTCCCTGCTATGCCCAAGGTTTGAAGCAGCACTTCAAAACCAGCTCAGTGAAACCAGCTCAGTGTACAACGATTCTGTGTATTACTTTCAAGCAAACATGTGCGGGACACACCTAGAAGGCCAAGATACATACTCTTGGTTTAATAGCGGTTATGATGTAGTAAGTTATATTTTGCATTGTGATATTAACCGAGATTTATAAAAGTCTTCGATTCTTTCTTCATTAAGTAATGCGTCGAAGACAAAGAGTGTATAAAAAAACTGGATAAACTGCGTTTGAATAAGTTCGTAAACAGAAGACTTGAGAAGAAACGACAAATCACGAATGAGGCTACGTTCGAAGTAAGAACATCTGCAGAAAATATGAATTCGTCTCCTAGCAGCTCTTAACGAGAAAGTAATGAGGTGAATGGTGCATACTACAGTGATGACTCTCGGTACACTGGATTTAGATTAATTGACCTTGAAACCAAAACCCAGAATCCAAATGACTCTCTAAATTTACTCATATGGAAACGATCCCCTAAAACCACATTCGCATCTGCTACAGTTGTCAGAATTGCAACTTATGACGCAGTTCTTGTATTTAATGGTGGTAACGTCAGGAGGATGAAGCTATTACAAAGAATGGGGTTTAAGATAGGAAACTTTACTCAACACATCCTGAGAAAAATAGATTTACAGCGGGTCTTTTTTAAAAAAAGTTTATGCACCTTTTCCTCAGATTCTATGAATGCTAGAATTATGAAATTTTGTATACCTGATAAGCGTTGTCGCAAGAGCAAATTTTGAAATTCTGACTGAAAGATAAGATATGAGGCAAAGTGCTTGGAATTTTGCATAAATTTAAAATTGTACTTGTGGAATTACAATACTGGCCATTAAAATTGCTACACCAAGAAAAATGCAAATGATAAACGTGTATTCTCTGGACAAATATATTATACTAGAACTGACATGTGATTACATTTTCACGCAATTAGGGTGTATAGATCCTGAAATATCATTACCCAGAACAACCACCTTTGGCCGTAATAACGGCCTTGATATGCCTGGGCATTGAGTCAAACAGAGCTTGGATGGCGTGTACAGGTACAGATACCCATACAGCTTCAACACGATACCACAGTTCATCACGAATAGTGACTGGCGTATTGTGACGAGCCAGTTGCTCGGCCACCATTGACCAGACTTTTTCAATTGGTGAGAGAGCTGGAGAACGTGCTGGCCGGGGCAGCAGTCGAGCATTTTCCGTATCCAGAAAGGCCCGTTACAGCACCTGAAACATACGGTTGTGGATTATCCTGCTGAAATGTAGGGTTTCGCTTGGATGGAATGAAGGGTAGAGCCACGAGTCGTAACACATCTGAAGTGTAATGGCCACGGTTCAAAATGCCGTCGATGTGAACAAGAGGTGACAGAGACGTGTAACCAATGGCAAACCATACCATCAAGCTGGCTGATACACCAGTATGGTGATGACGAATACACGCTTCCAATGTGAGTTTACCGCGATGTCGCCAAACACGCCATTCGTGCACCCAGGTTCGTCATTGCGTACATCATGGCAGGCCCTCCTGTCTGCGCTGCAGTGTCAAGGGTAACCATAGCCATGGTCTCCGAGCTGATAGTCCATGCTGCTGTAAACGTCGTCCAACTGTTCGTGCAGATGGTTGTTGCCTTGCAAACGTCCCCGTCTGTTGACTCAGGGATCGAGACGTGGCTGCAAGATCCGTTACAGCCAAGCATATAAGATGCCCTGTCATCTCGACTAGTAGTGATACGAGGCCGTTGGAAACCAGCACGTCGTTCCGTATTGCCCTCCTGAACCCACCGATTCCATATTCTGCTAACAGTCATTACATCGCGACCAACGCGAGCAGCAATGTCACGATACAATAAACTGCAATCGCGCTAGGCTACAATCCGACCTTTATCAAAGTGGAAAACGAGATGGTATGCATTTCTCCAGTCCTGTGAAGTTGGCACCCCTTTTTTCGAAAATGTAATTTTTTTCAGAGTTCTAGACAGATATGCAATAGTTCTGGAGTTCTCTGTACAAAATTTAAATAGTTCTGCACAATTTCGCCGAAAAAATACGAAAAATGACCACAAAATGTAGTTTTTTCAAAATATTTTTTTGCCTATTAGTACAAACATAGTTCTGATCACAGTTCTAAATAGCTCTCAAAGAGTTCTACAGGAAATCCTAATGACATTTTTCTGTGCAGATTATACTTTATGAGATAATTGCAATAATGGGGAATCCATTTACACGCTACTGTGAAGTTGGCACCCCTTTTCTCAAAAATGTGCAGCGGATAGGATATCTGTCAAGACCTAAGAATATATATATATATATATATATATATATATATATATATATATATATATATATATATATATATATATATATATCGAATAAGGGGCACAAATAAGACAGCTTGTCAGATATTGAAAATTTTGAACATAATTTTTTTTTTTGTGTAATTACTTAGTATTCACATGAACTCTAGAACTATAGTATATGTACACAGAACCCAAAAAAACAATGTGTATTTCTCGAAAATCTAGTGCCAATTTCACAGTAACGTGTAAATGGATTCCCCATTATTGCAATTATCTCATGAAGTATAATCTGCACAGAAAAATGTCATTAGGATTTCCTGTAGAACTCTATGAGAGCTATTCAGAACTGTGATCAGAACTATGTTTGTACTAATAGGCAAAAAATTATTTTGAAAAAAAACTACATTTTGTGGTAATTTTTCGAATTTTTTCGGCGAAATTTTGCAGAACTATTTAAATTTTGTACAGAGAACTTCAGAACTATTGCATATCTGTCTAGAACTCTGAAAAAATTTACATTTTCCAAAAAAGTGGTGCCAACTTCAAAGGACTCATTTCTCCTCCTTACACAACAACGTATCACCAGGCAACGCCGGTCAACTGCTGTTTGTGTATGAGAAATCGGTTGGAAACTTTACTCATGTCAGCACGTTGTTAATGTTCATCTTAAACCCTTCTTTGAAGACTGTTATTTCCATTCAATTGCTCTTCCAGATCTTTTGCTGTCTCTGACAAATACTACGTCATCGACAAGCCGCAAAGTTTATATTTCTTCTTCACATCAAAATTAACATAGACTAACATAGAGAAGTTAATTTGATATATTTGGGGACCCCAGACTAACGTAGAGAAGTTAATTTTATATATTTGGGGACCCCTTTTGTATGGATTATCAGAAAAATTCTATAAACAGAAAATGGGAAGAGTGGTGTTCAGCAACAGCGCCAGTGTGATTGCTTTACAGTGAATGCTTAAAGTAACGGATGACTCTTCAAAATAACAATTTCGTGTGGTTGTCACCGAATGAGGTCGCGCAGTGGTAACACACTGGACTCGCATTAGCGAGTTAGATGGTTCAAATCCACCTCCGGCCATGTGGATTTCCTTCTACGTCATTTTCCTAAATCAGTGGAGACAAATTCCGGAAAGGTTACGGCCAAATTCCTTCCCTATCCTTATCCTAAATTTCGATCGTGAGCTTCGCCTCCAGTGATCACGGGATCGACATGCCGGAAATCCTAAGCTTACTTCCTTCCGTCTTTCCTTCCTTCGTGTGGCTCAGTCGGTCTTTGTAGGTCTGTCAACCGGACGCCACTTCGGCGACTTCCGTGTCCCTAACCTCCCCAGTTATCCTAGGGCATCTACAGTCTGACGTGGAATTTCTGGCAACTTCCCATACCTTTGAGAGGTGAAGACTGGATTAAAACGCAGACTTAATCCGACCAGATTTCAAGCCTGTGAGCCTTCGGTTTGTAATTTTGTTTATTGTATTCATTCAAGCGGTTTACCTCAAGACGGGAAGGCCCAACGACGAAATATTATCTGAAAGAGTATTAACTACATCTCAGTATTAAATTGTTCTTCTTTTTGGAACACTATTGGTGTCTGCTAACTCTGAAAAGAAAATCCGTCAGTAATCTCAGACCTGGTTGTAAACGAGTGTAAATGTATTTTTCGTGAATTTTGAACTAGTGTGTGCCATATCCGATTATTTGCAAGCCACGATGTTAAGACTCCCAAGTTCTGTTCAAATATTATTTTTAATTACACATGTAACTTAATATCACAGTCATTGTTTCCAAATCTGTCTTTTCTCCTAAAAATGATCAAGAAAATTAATCCAAAATTATGTTAGCTCACAGAATGCTACTTATCGCTGCTGCCGTACATGAAACACTTTAGAAAGAATGCATAATGAAAATTCGAAGTCACTACAAACACAGATCAGCAGAATACTTGAGTTATCATGTGATTACTGTGATGAAAAGTTAATTTCTTTTTCTGTCCATGGATAGTTAGGATTGACGTGGGTGCATTTACTTATTTTTAACGTCACACTGTCATGCCGTACTTTTTTTTATTTACATTGTTGCACACAGTTACTCGTTAACTCATTTCGTAAAGTAGAAAATTTGCATTAATAACATTTGGAGCCTTCTATGTGGTATGTTTGTCATCAAGACAAGTCATTTGAGCATAAACTAGATGTGTCCCAATCATTTTTCAGAAAAATAAGTACACCTTAAAAGATGAATTACATAATCATGCCGGCCGCGGTGGCCGAGGGGACTGAGGCGCTCCAGTCACGGTCTGCACGGCCACTACAGTCGGGGGCTCGAATCCCCCCTCGGGCATGGATATTTGTGCCGTCCTAGTTCGTAAGTAGTTCATAAGTAGTTTGTAAGTTTAGGGACTGATGACCCCGTAGTTAAGTCCCATAGAACATACAAACATTTGAACATTTTTTGAACGTAATCATGTCTCGAGTACGGAAATATATCCAAATTTGAGGCTGTAGCAATGATGTGTTGACACACATGCGAAGGCAGAGTTTTTGGGAAGCTGGTTGTTTGGACAGCTAGGAAAATTCAGGTGTAGCTCTGCAACATAATAGCCTCAGGTTAAACCCTCCCCCCCTCCACTTACTCAATTAGGAGTTACACGAGACCTCGCACTTTACAACCCCCCTTCCATCTAGCAGGAAATACTGTCATAATGTGACTGCGTAGGCTTTCCCGGCGTGTACAGTCACAGGAAATACTGTCTCTTTTCAAACAGGGATACAAAATAGACAATAGATGTTGATGGCATAGTGGTTCAGGTGGACTCCGAAGTAGAAAAATAACATGACGCCACTTACAGTAACTTGACACCAGCAACAGAGAAAACGAGAGAACAGCTAAGGGATAGAGAACTAGCTTAGCAGAAATGTTAACTGAACTACTATTGGCTAGTATGTCAAACAGTGTTGTAAAATTAACAGTCAATAGGGAGACAAGACCTCTGATGTTGTGTCACGACACTCAAGAGGGGAGACCGCGGGATGTACTTGGTGAGAAAAGCATATTCACATACACTGCCTCTCTGCTGCACTCTTGTTCATAGCAAGTGTGTAGAGATAAGGACTCCTTTACAAATGTTCAAATGTCTGTAGAGCTTATGGGACATAACTATGGGGTCATCAGTCCCTAAAGTTACAAATTCTTATGAACTAGCTAACACTAAGGACGGCACAAATATCCATGCCCAAGGGGGGATTCGAACCCCCGACCGTAGTGGCCGTGCAGAACATGACTGGCGCGCCGCAGTCCCCTCCGCCACCGTGGCCGGCTCTATGTGGTATGCTTTATGCTCCACATTATAGTATAATCTGTTTCTCGCGGCTGTATATTAGATGACCGTTAACCTGCATGCCAATCTTTGTAGCAAAGCCTTCGCGGTTCTTTGAAACTAACCATCCGGATGAAACGAAAGCAATTTATTTTACGTTATAACCTTTCAGTGCCACATGAAAGTGAGAAGGTAATACAATATTTATAAAAAGTGGACACTTCATACCTCACAAAAACTACACGGCATCACTTTGTCCAACCCTATGACATTGAGAATAGGACATAAAGATATTATTCTGACTGGTACACTCAATTCAGCAACCTGCTCATCATAGAGATGGATGAATTAAAGCCAAAGACAGGCATAAGACACACCATTCCCAAAGTGGTGTTCTATAGCCTTACCAACGCACGCAGTTACATCCTGAGAGTTTGTCACATTTCCTAACCTGTAGTGGTGAAAGTTCACCATTCTTGTTTTGTGTGTTACTAAATAGTTTAATCTGAGCTGTTCTTCTGGGCTACGAAGTGGAACCTTATATCTCACACTAGAATCAGCACTCTACATCAACACGACGATTCTCAAGGCTAAAGACACATTCCAAACACAAACAATCATTCAGATGTCGATGTAAATTAGGGAGAACACAGTTTAACAAACAAAATATTACGAAAGTATTAAAAGAATGAGCCGCGATGCTGGGGCTTAATGTAATGAATGCATAAGTAAGTTACAAAGTTGTATAGCAACATAATAAAGAGAATTGACTCACTCAATAACATGAAACAGGTTCACAGCATAATGTGGATGTGTTTCAGTGGTCACGTGGGTAACTTATGTCACGCACCCATTCTAGTTTCTGACTGTATAGGAATTATCCACAGACATGATGTAGTACAGCATTGGGAACCACTTTAATGGTCATTATTTCACCAAATGTGTGTGAATGTGCCATTTTTAATCTGCGTAGAAAGAGATTTCCTTACATTGTGTGCTCTAGTTAACAACTGTCACCCACAATGTAACTAAATATTATATAATATGCTTCACAATAGCATGAATGGATACGATATTGAAATAAAAATGTTGGAATTAATTACCGGCAGCAACAGAAATCTAACCACCTATTATTGGTTAACCACGAATTCCTTTACTCAGTGTCTACAATATCAAGTTCTTAGTTACAAGAGAATACTTAAATAGTGTTGAAAACAACGGTGAGTCACAGTCGTCACCCACGCGACCAATAAGTGTAACACAATTGCACGCGACTGCCGCGGCGTTAACAAAAGCGGCATGTCCACATCAGCTTGTCAAAAATGGAAGGAATGCAACAACAATGTGTGTGTCCTATTTGAGTGAAAGTGCACACGTATATCAATAGATGCTCTTAAAGTGAATTAAACTTGTTAACATGTATTGCATAAATTATCTCAATTCAAATGAGTAGTATAACATCTAAAATATCGAAGAAACCAGCGTGCTACTACTGTAATACTTTCGTCACTTGAATAAAAATGATTTCAAATAAGGACATTTAGGATTAATGAGACACCAAAATCACTGCACTTCATAATGTGCCTATCTATACAACAATTACCATACTGATTCAATAATATGAAATGTCCTCATGGTCTGCTAATGTTTTCATAATATCACACACTGCAAATACTTATTTCTCTTCTCATCAGACAAATCACTTTACCTCTTATTAACATTAAGTGACTTAATAATGTGAACTTGCAGTAACACTGAGGAAATCTCTAACTATATACTGCACTGAACTTACGAACAAATTACTTCCTACTTCTCATTGATAGACAAATTGATCATGTCAAAAATACCTACACTGAATTGTTCCAACAAACACTTATAAAATTAATAACACTATTCTTATGCAGCACTATCACAAGAAACAGTGATCTCAATGATCAGATCTGATTGCAAGCTAGCTTTCAAAGTGGTGAGAGGAAAGAGGAACTGCCAGAATGACTCTTGGTTAAATGGCAAATGCAAGCTGTACTTAACTGTATTCATTAGCAAAAGACAAACACCAGCTACAATACTGAAAGTACAAACTAAAATTCATAACAATATAAATGTACAAGTTTTACGTCATTTGTGACAGTATTACAATCTGCAGTCTGGTCTCTGACTCTCTCAAAACGGCTAAATCCTTAAATCTTCCGATTTTAACTCTTCGAGTCTTACACACCGACTTTCTTACTCGACAATTCAACGACTTTTACTCATCGACTGTATTTTACGACAGTCACCGACAGTCACACGACGGTCTTTGGTTCACAGCAGAGATAGACAAATGCAACCAGTATGTTATATCGATTAATAAAAATGATACAAAACATTACTTAAATTTGTTTTCTACAGAATTACTTCTTAAGTTTCTATAAAAAAATATGCTCAAGGCTGAATGACAGGTAAAATTAAGTGAAAATTATATTACTACTCCTATCAAGTTCTAGTGTATGTACAGCATAAATGTAGTAAATGATAAACGCGGTCCCTGTCATCATTTTTCTAGGGCTGACAGCAGGAACCAGTTTCGTAAAAGTTTGATGTTGTAAGGTTTTTGAGTCGTTCTCAGCTATTTGATAAACAAAGTCGTTATCGACTAGTCGCACATTCTGACGTTTATTATGACTCTCATTGTTTCTTATGTCTTGTTTCTTATATTATATGTCCTACATCATTTTTATTCACAAAGCGATAGTTTCTTGTTGCTACACATCATTTGTACAAATTTTAGTTGCAATCAGGGATACGAACGTGAATTTCCCAATTCGTGAAAGTGGTCGCATTAACTAATTAGGCTATCCAGACAAGACTCCCGTCCTCTTCAGGCACTCAAATTATAGCTTACTACGATAGTAGTAGTCCCTGCTTATTATTCCCCCAAGTGGTCAGGCGTTTTTGTGCATCAACACAGAAAATTTCAAAGCTGTTAGCAAGAGGCAGAAAGTGGCAGTGGCACTACCAACGTAGTCTGCTAAAAGTTTAGAATTTATGCAGGACGAAAGATTGTCTAGATAGCCTGATTCCTTAAGGCACAACTGACCTGAAACGGAAAATCCCGTTCCAGTCATTGTGCAGTCATTGTCCAGTACAAATGTTTAACGTCGACATTGAATTTTATTTCAATGCTCTCTAATTGTTGAGATTTTAGAATATTTAGAATTTTTTCTAAATGGCCGTCTCCAACGCAGTTTCCACTTCCGTGAACAGTCTTGGTATGCCTCTTGATCGATCACGCTAAGCGTCGTTGAGGAATTGTCCTTTCTGTAATCTATAACGGCAAAGCATCGTCTATGTAACTATGTTATCAAATTTTTAAACAGCATGAAACTCCGCAGAGGTTAAAATAAATTAAAATCAAGGTAGGAAGATAATATTTTCCATGCGTTCACTGCTTTAGAAAAAAACATTGAGTTCCACGCACATTGTCCCACGAAGCATCCAACTGATGGGTGTTTTTTTATTATTTTTTTTATTTTTTTTTTTTTTTTTACCTCTCTACGGCATGTTACGGGGGAACGTTTATAGTTCTCTGATGAGCTTTGTATCAGAACTGATTAGTGACTTAACATCATTTACAGTTAAGTCCCGCAACATTTGGGAAAGAATACACAAGAACTCGTAAAAAAATTTCAAAAGTAAACACAAGATTGAAAGTTTATATTATGTAGTCCGAAATTTCTAAGTCTTCTTGTTTATGAAGGTGTGATTTGCTTTAGAGATCCTTCTGTAACCGAGTCCCATAATATGATGACATTCATCAAAACTCATTGCCAGAAGAACATTTTCTGAGTGAGCAAAGAATGCATTTCTTTGTATTACTCGTTCGACTACTTCAAGTACCTCATCCTGTAAATACCGTAATGTTTGAATTGCTTGAAAAAATGTTTCGGTCAGTCGGTTAAATATGTGCTCCTTTTTGCGAAACTCAACGACTTATTTGATTTTTAAAATGAAGCCAACTAAATCTTTTAAGTTTTCGGTAAATTTTCGGACTGATTTTACGACCTTCTATACAACCTAACGACTCTATTGGCTCCAGTTAACCACCTGGAATGGAACAATGAGACAGGCTCCTACTTATCCAAATCATCGATACAAAGTCAAAAGGTGATTACATTTGAAATGTCGTGAAGATACTCTTGATCTTTAATCAGCAAATTTCTCTCTATATCAGGAATCATAAAACATATGGTTTCATAATGGACGGCAGGGAGTTTTTCACAGCAGTTGAGTTGATGTGCGATTTGTCCATATTTTGTTGTCGGTGAATGACACCATTCTTCCATCCAGTGTTGGTTGCAGTGCATCACACTTGTATTTCTTCTAGTGATATTGTTTGTTCAGACAAACAAGAAATAATGCTTTTGAGTATCATCATCTACTGAACTCGAGATAGGAGATACATGTCCAATAAAATTTGATCCATATTTCTGTATAACAGAATAGTGTTCTTTTACATTCCTCCGAAATCACTTGTCATTCAATTTCTCGACGAACAGAGTATCATCTTTTCGTCCGTCAAAGAAAAGACCACAACTTCCCTCAGGAGGTATGAACTGACTTTTCGAATTCGTCCTCACACGACTCTTTTCTCTTCTGATTTTGGCTTTATCAACAACTTTAAAGCATTTGTGTCAGTTGTTATCCCAATGTCTCGCAGAACTCTTGACGCAGTTGCAACTGTTACCCGATCAGAAACAACGAACCGATCACAATCGAAATACTGAAATATTTCGACAGTTTCAGGACGTTGAAATAAATTCAGCGACAAAGTTGGAAATTTGTGCTGGACCTGGATTCGAACCCTGATTTTCCGCTTCGGGCCAGCGGTCGCCTTAACCAATTATGCTATCCAGGCTCGCTTCCCTTCCAACCCAAATTATCGACTTATAGCGCACTACGATTGTAGTGCCCCCCTGCCCATTGGTTTGTCTTGCTTGCAGCTTACACTGTATTCCCGCAAGGGACAAAGCGGATAAATGCGTCAGCATTGAATTTGAGGAACGTTTTCACAAAACTCAACATCTACAAAAAAACAAAATTTTCAGGAATCACATTTTATTGAGTTAACTGAACGGTATACATTGCTGATGTTTTACAAAATTATAATGCAAACGTAACGGCTAGATACATAATATAAGGGTGAAATAACTTTCCTTTCACCTTCCAGTTACAGATAAAAATACGTAAAAAGCATAAATGTTGTCCAAAACTGAACATCTACAGGTCAATTAGATTACAACAGTTGTATTATGAGTTCTTTTAGCCTACAGAAGTAATAAAAATTTAATAAATTGATTCATTTAAGTACCGCACTTCATTACTCTCATTATTATTTTCATCACAACACTCTAGAGCCTTTCCATAGAACTCTTGGGCTTCTTTTGATGATGTATCAAAGAACCTCAATAGTTTCTTTACGACGTCAGCTTTCTTGATCCTCACGTGGTTTCTAGGTGTTACTAAACCTGAACAATCTACGTCCTTGAAACTACTTATTTATTTATTTATGTATTTATTATTTTTTTCTTCGGCTATGATTTTGGAGGAAAAGTATGTTGTTTTGACTTTGTAGATGTCACTACCTTTGTCTGTTTTCTTATAAATAAGAACTCTGGCTTCAGAGAGTTTGAATAGTAGCTTCTTTTTTATTGATCTGTTAACAGTGGTCTTAAAACCGAACACATGCCAATCCTCGTACAACTAACAATCAGGTGAAAACAAAACCTCTAATTTGTTGTACGCATTATTGAGCAATAAGCCGACAATAATAACCTTAAAACACTGTAAAGTTAAAAACAAGAGACTTCAACAATAAAGTCTTAGCACTAAACCTAACAGTAAAACAATATCTTTGACAAGCAGTAAGTAGATGTTCAGTTTTGGCAAAACTCGGTTTCTGTAGATGTCGAGTTTAGAAAAATTTCACAGTTTTGTGTGCAAGATTACACACACAAAAAGTAAGTTTCGATATATTTCGTGTCCTGAAATGGATGCATCTCATTTATCAGTACACGAATATGCATATAACTTACTTTTGCAAATTTTGTAGATGTTCAGTTTTGTGAAAACGCTCCTCAATTGCCTTCGCCTGTTGTGGGCATATTTGAAACTATTGATACGGTGTTTATTCTTTTCGAACATGTTCGGAAGACCAGACATCATTAGTTGACAGTAACGGCAGTAAATTTATGAAATAGAAATAATGAAACATTTCGACCCTTATCACGGAAAAAATGCATTTAGAAGAGACGTAGAAAAACTTCGGCGAAATACGTGAATCTGTCGATTATCGGTACCAGCTACATAGTAATATATTAACAGTTTAGTGTTTAAAACACATAATTGCCACTAAGGCAAATACATAAATTATGAATAAATCGCTCAAAAATACTGGTAAAAATTTCTTTGATGCAAGCAGCAAATTGACTTCAGGTATACAAAAGCGGTGCTAACACTATGCGAACCTTAAGAAATCGTTACCTGACAGAGATAAAGGGCACTCAGCCAGCAAGGTGGAGCCGTGTCCGCTTTTCATAGGCACCATATATGTGTAATATAAAACTGCACAGACAGAGTTCTGAAACTAGCTGTCGGAGAAGCAGGACAAGTTTGTAATCGACATCAGCTACATAGTCGACTGGAAATATCGAGAACAAGCGCTTAGACTCTCAAGGTGACCACTGACGTGCGTAAGTAGCTGACTGGCCGGCTCCTTAGTTTGATTTACGTGAGAACCCGCGAGCGGCAGACAGGCGCTGCTGCGGACAAACCGGTCCCCACCCAATTCCTGCCCCGGGTCTAAGCAGGCCGCCAACATGAACCATTAATCTCTGCAACACGCCAGCTATATTGGAAAAAGAAGTTTCCCAAAAGACAGAAGTCTTCTGTTGCTCATATTGTATGCTGTAAAAAAATTCGATGCCTTCTACATTTCCTTCTTCCCTGAAAAAATACAATCAAGATCTTGCTGTTTTAACTATGTTTTGTTTGCTTACATAGGCATCGACAAGGGGAAGCAATAGAGGACAAATGCCCCGTCCTGTAGAGACTTTATTCATTGTAGAATTTCGATGCGTCTGCAAGACATGCTTATGTTTATTGTATTGGTGTGGTGTCTGTTCTTTCGGACGCCCGAAAGAACAGACACCACACCAATACAATAAGTATTTAAACGCGACGACGGCGTTAGCTTCAGTGATTTCACCGCAGATGCTATCATACGTCCGACCTCGCACGGGAATCCGTATAATGGCGAGTGTAAGAGGGCATGGACAAGGGGCGCTACAAACATAGCGTGCGACTTGTGATAATTTGAGACGGATGAGAGGCGAGCACGGGTGTCCAAGTGGTTAAGGCGACCGCGGGCTCGAAGCGGGAAACCCGGGTTCGATTCCCGGTCCGGCTCACATTTTCTCTTGTCGCCATTGCTTAATATCAATGCTCAAATGCGGCCACTGTCAATCCTTTCTTTCCTACTTCCTTCCCTTCCTTTACCAATCAGTTGCACGCTTACGTGTTACTGTATTGTATCGCAGACCTAGTACTGCCTAGTGCAAGCCTTAGCAGTGAGCATTTAGCTTAGTTTTGTTTGGTAGTTGGCTAGTCAAGGCAGAGTACGCCTTTTCCTTCGTCCGATAGTAGTTTCTGTGTCGTCCTGCACTAATGGCGAATGTTAAAATTGCAAAACATTTTCGCAATACAGTCGTTCCAAAGTTATCTCTACCTTTTCCGTGTGGATCCAATAACGCATCTGCAAAATGGCATAATCTCAAATTATTTTGCCGCTAGTTTCTGAAAAATATCTGTCTGCATTTTTCGAGGGATTAGTTCGGAATTTATATGTTTGCCTCAATGGCAACTCTGTGCTTTAAACACTACACTGTTAATATATTACCGTGTAGCTTTTATCAATATTATCAACAGGTTCACGTGGTTCGCAGAAGTTCTTCTAGGTGTTTTGTAAATGCATTTCTTCCCTGATAACGCGGGTGAATATGTTTAGGTGCAGCTTATTTTAAACAAGTGCCTGCTGAAGTAACAACTCAGATACTTAGAGGGGCAGAGATGTAGATGCCTTTGTATCCTACGAATTAATTAAACAATATTCGACAACCAAATGCAGAAGGATGCTAATCAGCCATATTACGACCCGTAAAATATCCACATTAAAGTTAAGATACAAACGGACAACATCCTTACTGCCAGTTGCTACTGGCGTATGAGAACGAAATTTACATAATTCAGTAAATTCATTGACATGACGTGGCGTAAAGGTAAACGAGTTTTTGAAGATGACATAAAAGTTTTGTGGCCTTTTCTACAAATTGTATTTGAGACTTCGAGGAGTTCAAATCTTGACATTTTTATGGTACGTTTTGTTAGTAACGAACACTATTACTCAGAATATTTCACACTCTCTTTGTATTTAAGGTAGTTTATTTTCCCAGTAATTCACTACAGGATTGTATTCGAAAAGAAAAAAAATTCTCTCTTGTTGCATTTGTGGTTTGTAATATGTTGCTGTTAAATCGAAGTGGTGGAACCTCTATTCACACTGAGCACAGAGAAAGACTGAATACAGTGATAGATTAGAAGGACATTTACTTTGCCTTTTGGGTGGCAAAGTAATCTACCTTCAAAAATATTCTATTGTGTACCGGCAGTTCTCGGCGAAAAATACGATTCCAAACTCAATTAAATTCCTCTTTAAAAACTTGCAAAGTTTGAAGCCTGCTCCCGAGGAAATAATTCTGCGGACGACCATGTGGCATGATGGAAAAGTAATAAGTGTGAGTCAATTTGGTGTCGCCAGACAAGAATACTAAGATTGAGAGCCGCAAGATCAAAGAGATACTGATCTGATTTACAGTCTCCTTCGAGGGACATACATATATCGCTTGTCAATTACAATGGGAGGTAAAAATCTGTTTCGGTGCCTGCAGTGGCAAGAATTTTAAGTTTAGGGAACCCTAAATGGATTTCAAGCCTTTCATGTAAACATTTAATAGAATTATAAGACTCACTAAGCTAAATAAAATATCATTCTCCACTTCTGAACAGTTTTAGATGATTAACTTTTCAGAGCATTCACACAAGGTTGGTGCCGGTAGCGACACCTACAACGTATTGACATGAGGAAAAGTTTCCAACAGATTTCTTATACCCAAACTTTTGTGTCCCAACGTCGTCGCCGCTTTTGTGTCCCAGCCTCGTCGTAGGTGTCGGTGGCCGAGTGGAATAAGACCGACACAGGAATAAAGATAGCCCGCTGGTGCAGGTACGGAGGGGAGCAGCCAGAAACTATAAACACTAGAGTAAATTAGAAAGAGATATATATTGCACAGAATGTAACAATACTTAACTTTTACATAGTACTGCAGAATGTTGATACATAGTTGTTAGAGGCCTGCCTAGTGCCTGTACGATAGCAAAGTCTTCACTGGTGCCTATCTGATTACGAAGGTCCTAACTGGTTGCTAACTCAGTCCCAAGTCCCGATGTCGTTCAGTGGTGGCCACGAGCGGAGTTGCAGCAGAGGGCGCTCGTGGCTGTCGTGAGAACGCCGCGCCGTGTGTGCATGGCGGCGCGCGGCGAAAGTAGGTGGCGCGCACTTTGTACTTGTGCGACACCACACAAACAGAAGTTGACCGACGATGCCTGGTGAAACGTTGTTGTGATGCCTCGTGTAAGGAGGAGAAAGGCGTACCATCATGCTTCCAACTTTGATAAAGAATTGTAGCGTATCGCGATTGCGGTTTATCGTATCGCGACATTGCTGCTCGCGTTGGTCGTGATACAATGACTGTTAGCAGAATATGGAATAGGTGGATCAGGAGGGCAATACGGAACGTCCTGCTGGAGCAGTAGAGATGACAGGCATCTTATTCGCATGACTTATCGTGCAGCCACATCTCGATCCCTGAGTCGACAGACGGGGACGTTTGCAAGACAACAACCATCTGCACGAACAGTTCGACGACGTTTGCAGCACCATGGGCTATCAGCTCGGAGACCATTGCTGAGATGACCCTTGACGCTGCACCACAGACAGGGGCGCCTGCAATCGTGTCCGCAACGACGAACTTGGGTGCACGAATGACAAAACGTTATTTTCTCGGATGACTCCAGGATCTGTTTACAGCATCATGATGGACGCATCCGTGTTTGGTGACATCGCGGTGAGCGCACATTGGAAGCGCGAATTCGTCATAGCCATACTGACGTATCATCCAGCCTGATGGTATGGGGTGCCATTGCTTACACGTCTCGGTCACCTCTTGTTCGCATCGACGGCACTTTTGCCGTTACATTTCAGATGTGTTATGACACGTGCCCTTCGAAACCCTACATTTCAGCAGGATAATGCACGAAGCATGTTGCACGTACTGTACTGGCCTTTTGGATACGGAAAATGTTCGACTGCTGGCCTGGCCAGCACATTCACCAGATCTCTCACCAATCGAAAACGTCTCGTCAATGGTGGCCGAGCAACTGGCTCGTCACAATACGCCAGTCACTATTCTTGAGGAACTGTGGTATCGTGTTGAAACTGCATGGGCATGTGTACCTGTACGCGCCATCCAAACTCTCTTTGACTCAATGCACAGGCGTATCAAGGCCGTTATTACGGCCAGAGGTGGTTGTTCTGGATACTGATTTCTCAGGATCTACGTGAAATTGCGTGAAAATGTAATCACATGTCACTCCTAGTATAATATATTTGTCCAAATAATACCCGTGTATCATCTGCATTTCTTCTTTTAATGGCCAGTAGTTAAGATACGTGCCATTCATCTCGTACATCAGCTGTGGCTTGTAAACGAGAAGAAAAGGTATGAAAAACGTTTTGGACGTGTACGGTATGTTATTGAAAAGTTATCAACTTTTTCCAAAGTAGGTAACTAACGCAGAAAGGAAAGGTGTAGTTTGGGGGACTGACGACCTTCGCGGTTTTGATCCCCTAAAACACCCACACAACAACAATAACAACAACAATGATGTATTTTAAGGCACCGAGGACGAGTGGTCGCTGGAGCCGACAAATGTGCTCGAACTAGGAGACGATATGGAAGGATATGATCCGAGTTCTTTGCAAAGGAACTCAAATGTTCAAATGTTTGAAAATATATTGGATCAAATTGCTCTGGCCATCAGTAAATGCAATTACATATCTGTTGTTGAAGCTCTTTAGCTTTCACTGTAGTACCATAATAACGTACTACAACTGCTGCAATCCATCAATTAGCATGACCTGAAGTATCCACATCAGTAACGGTGAAAATATATACACCACTATGAAAATCAGAAGGACCTTTGTAGCACAACCTGTCATCCTAATCCTCTTGAGGCTTTGATTTCAATATCATCAATTGCCTTGTACACAGTAGGGCGTGCACGCCTGTTCCTCCTTCTGTTCGAGTAAAGTAACTTACACTCAGGACAACATACACTCATATGCCCGACGGAGGACTTAACCCTCCACCGGGAACGGCCTCATTCCATAGAATGATGCTTTAGACTACGCGGCGATTCTGCAGGTCCGAAAGGAAACTTCTTTATTTCGCGTCATTTTTCATAGCGACGAAGGGTAAATGATGTGACTGGGATTTCAACAGCCGCTTTTCAAAAGGAGTGTACTAATTTTTAAAACTGTGCCAGCAGATGGTTGACGTCATGGTAATGCGGCAATAAAGATTAAAGGATGTTTTACATGAAATACTGACGAGAAAAGAGCTTTGTGCATGTAACGTCATGTATTTTTGGTGACTGACCAAGACTGAATCACCTACAACGTCCGAATAAAGAGAAAACCGAATGGTATGAAATGTCATCTGTCTAGGCGCGGTGGAGTAGCCGAGCGGTCTAAGACGCCTCGCTGCGGAGCGCGCGTTTACTCGCAGTTGGAGGTTCGAGTCCTCCCTGGGCCATGGATGCGCGTGTGTGTGTTTAGGTTTGTTTACCTTAGAGTAAGTCGTTTGTAAGCTTCGAACTGATTACCACGCAGTTTCGTCCGACAGATCTACAAACATTTGAACATTTTGAATTTCATTGGCCCTGACTTTGCCACTTTCACTGTGTGTCTGCCATTGTCTATGTCACATTCTTTACCGCTCATATTGTCAGTGTATCCGTGTATATCAGTGTGCTGTATGTCTATTCAATTACGTCTCCTTTCTAGGTACGTCTTTGGGGATGGATTGGCTGTGTTTGTAAAAAGTAGACTGAAAACTTTAACACGAGGATAAAACCACTGGGGAGAAGCTGGAAATATTTTTCTTATTAAAATTCCCAGGTCTAGATCATCGAGCCTGCTACAGCTTACGTAAGATCCCCAATTATTACTCTTCGATATTCCACATCCTCCTCTCTATTTTGCTCCTACTGTTGCTATCTCCATCGTTTTCATCATTCCCCTGTGTTCAGCGCACTGTCTTCTCTCTCTTACAACGTCAATTTTTTGCTATTCCCATTCATCACAAAGAATGTGATTTTATGTTCGCGTGGGAAAATGTTTAATGACGAAGTCGGAATTGGGACTGAAGCTGTTGGATTCCCACTTCCCTGCCGGAGTCTTGTAAAAAGCTACATACGTCGTTTTTTGTGCACCGTCATGAGCATTTCGGGCTGTTTTCCATCTTTTTCTTGCAACAGCAGGATTTATTGCCTGTAAAAGACAAATTCTAAACAATCTTTAAGGAAAGAAGAACGTTCAGAATATATGAAAAGATCGGTCCGCCATTTGACTGTAAGGTATTTTATTTTCACAATCTGGATTTCGACTTTTAGGCCATTATCAAGTGTACAAATAGTCCACTTATGTGGTATATATGGATGACCAAAATGTCATTTTTTTCGATATATGCTTGCATATACATGAAGATGCAAGTAATCATTAAGTAAAGCGTCAAAGTAACAATATATATATATATATATATATCGAGGCGCGTCCAGAAAGTAAGTTCCGTATGGTAATAAAATGAAATTGTACACAGATACAGAAGAAATTTTTAATGCACAAAATTCTACAACTCTTAAACTACTTTTCCACATAACTGCCGAAATTTTGCAGGCATTTGTCATAGCGTGGCACCAGGTGTTGTATACCTTCTTCATAGAAATCTGCCGCCTGTGTCTTCAACCAGTTGGAAACAGTCAATGAGTACGATGCCTTTCCAGTCCCAGAACACTGTGCACATCATTTTCCGAGGTGTCATGATTTGCTTCGGCTTTACCTTTGGTGGGGATGAAATGTGCCTCCATTCCATTGATATCCGCTTACTCTCAGGGGTGTCGTAACCCACGTTTCATCTCCTGTGACTATCCGTCTCAGAAATTCTTCGCCGCTTTCAGCATAACGGGTCAAAAACTCAAGTGCACTACCCAACCGTCGTGTTTTATGTTGCTCATTGAGCATCTTTGGTACCCAACATGAGCAAAGTTTACAGAATTTCAGTTCTTTGGTAACAATTTCATGCATCAGTGATCGTGAAATTTGGGGGAAGTCCATAGCGAGAGCACTAATTGTAAACCTACGGTTTTCCTGGATCTTGTCATCTATCGCGTGAACCAGTTCGTCTGTAACCAAAGGTGGACGCCCACTTCGTTCTTCATCGTGCTCATCACTACGCCCGCCATTGAACTGTAGGACCCATCTTCTCACCATCGAATCACTCATCGCATTTGGCACCTAAAAATCGCAAATTTGCCGATAAATTTCACTTGGTTTCACTTTCCTCGCATTCAGAAACCGAATCACCGACCTGATTTCACAGGCGGCGGGATTTTCAATCAACGCCGACATTTCAAACAAGCACAACAAAGCGTACGTAACTGACAGCGATCTCCAAGTGGCGCACGTTCTTCTCCTTGATACACATCGTCTACAGCGCATGTGCGGAACTGCAATCACAGCGCTGTAGCGGAGATAAATTGAAACGGAACTTACTTTCTGGACGCGCCTCGTATATATATTGAAGGAAAATAGAGCATTGCTCTAGTGATCTTGTGACTTTCCATCATGCAATGATGAATGATGGAAAATCACAAGATCACTAGAGCAACACGCACTCCGCCACAAGTTGCGTTAGAGCGCACGGCTACTCTCGCTCGGCCGCAAAGTTCACCCATATGTGTTTTTACCTCTTTAAATTAGTATGCACTGTTAAAATGTTTGTAAATCTATGAGACAAAACGACTGTCCTCAACAGTCCCTATATTCACAAATTACTTGAAGTAACTGAAAAGCCGCGGTGGAGTAGCCGAGCGGGCTAAAGCGTCTCGCTGCGAAGCGCGCGGTTGCTCGCCGTGGAGGTTCGAGTCCTCCCTGGGGCATGGGTGTGTGTGTTGCACTTAGGTTAGTTTACCTAGGTTTAAGTAGTTTGTAAGCTACGGACTGAGGACCACGGAGTTTGGTTGGATAGATTTACAAACATTTGAACATTTTTGTAACTGAAAATACTGTAAGGGCGGGCGCACACGGGGAACTGTTTGTCGCGCAACTACTTAATCTTCTCTGCTTTCCTGTTACTTCGGGTTTTGACAGATCGCACACGATGGGTAACAGTCGCCTGACAGCACACACCATTTGAATGGTTTTTGTAGTGCATTTGACATGTGCTCAGAGATGGTTGTTAGTACAAATGGAGCAGCACGTAATTCCTCCGTTTTCAAAAATTCTAATATGGACAAAAATCTACAACGTAGCTATCTTACCATACGGAACGGCCAAATACTGCATAACGATTCAGTAGGCAAACCAATGTCTTCTTGTTCGGTTGTTGGTGAAGCTTTCGCTTATCGAGACACAATTTGTGCCTACTTGGTAAAAAAAAGAAAAAAAAGGGAAAAAAAGAATGAAAAAAGCAAAGATAAGCACAATAAAGAAGGTTTGCGAACGCAGGAATACAACTCGTCTTATGGTATAATGGATGTGTGGCATACTGACGAATAAAGCTCAACCCATATAAGCAACTTCAGATACTTCGTTAAAAACAAACAGTAATTTCTCAGCAACCCTGGTTAGACTAACTGAAAATATCCTCACAGTGGCTAGTGGTTACACGAGCAGCCGTGTTACGAACCAATCGGCAATCCTGCTTGGCACTTAATTATAGGCTATAGATTCCAATCGTAAAAAGAATCAGAGGTTTAAAAATTTAAATGGTTAAAATAGTAAATACCATTGTGAATCACGTCACGTCAGCACTTACACAACATAATCTAATAGAAAAGAGCTAGAGAATCAAGTGGCATGTGTCGTCAGTTCCTAGATTGACGAACTACTTGAATCAACTTACGCTAAGGACAACACATACATACCGATGCCCGAGGGAGGCTTCGAACCTCCAACATAGCAGCGCACTCGGCCGCAAGTCGCCTTAGGCTAGGCTCGCACAGGCGATTTTTCAGTCGGGGCGACAAAAAATTGCTGTAGCGACAGTACATTGTGGTGCGCACACAGAGACAGAAAAATCGCTGCTACTGTCAGTACCAGCGTTGCCGGCCGCGGTGGCCGAGGTGACTGAGGCGCTCCAGTCACAGTCAGCACGGCCACTACGGTCGGGAGTTCGAATCCCCCCTCGGGCATGGATATTTGTGCCGTCCTAGTTCGTAAGTAGTTCATAAGTAGTTTGTAAGTTTAGGGACTGATGACCCCGTAGTTAAGTCCCATAAGCTTAACAAACATTTGAACATTTTTGTACCAGCGTTGATGTCATCAGAACAGCTAATT
Organism: Locusta migratoria; assembly: GCA_026315105.1. NCBI lineage: Eukaryota > Metazoa > Arthropoda > Insecta > Orthoptera > Acrididae > Locusta > Locusta migratoria. Next base: position 409,082,783 of record CM048749.1, read on the forward strand.
TGATGGCGCTTTTACTACGAAGAAGAGGGAGAAAACAGCGCAAATGTCGTTCCTGGGTACATCCGATTGTGAGTCAAAGGCTAGTGTAAGGCCAGTTTTACAAATTACACGAAGAGTTACGTAACTACCCAAATAAATTCTTTCAATACTATCAAATGAGTAAGGGCAGTTTTGATACACTACTTCAAGCATTAGGACCGCATGTAACAAAACAAGATACGACATGGAGGAACCGTGTACCAGTAACTTTGAGGGTAGCACACATTATTTCATTCAACAGTTTTTATTGCCCTTTTACATTACTGATCAGGTACATCAAGAAAATCATTTAATTCGACAGTTGTTGTTATCATTTTACACTACTCATAAGATACATCAAGAAAATCTCACGAATGTCTTCTGCAAAGCTGTGAGCCTGTAGGAATGAGGGCTGATGCATGTGGTATGCAGATAAGGGATTATTTTCCAAACTACTTTGTGACTTCACAAGGATCAATACCGTGGCAATATTAAAATATTTAAACTTTTATAATTGTGATGTCTACATGAATGCATAAAATAAATGAAACAGGAAATACCTTTGTTATTCTATTCTTTTCTGGTCGAGACAGTTGAGCCCAGTTCCTAATTAGGGTGCAGCATACTTCTCCCCATAGTTTCTCTTTGCAATTGCGATGACTGTACATTCTTTTAATACCCTGTTGTAGATTGCTGGTCGCTATTCTACTTCTGCAATTAGTCTTTCCGAATCGACAACACAACCTGTAATGTCATCCGTAGCACAACTCCCGTTGTCAGACATACTGCTGGCGCACTGAACTTACTCGTATGCAACACAGCGGGGGCGACTGAGACATCGCATCGCTAGTGCGCGCGGCCCCGTGCTGTTGCCTGTGACTCATTCCATACCTGCGACAATCGCGTCGCGCGTGAAATAGGGCCTCTTATGGTGTCTTTTTTTTTTTTTTTTTTTTTTTTTTTTTTTTTTTTTTTTTTTTTTTTTTTTTTAATCGCCGCTACTTTTTTGTCTCACGTGCGCGCACTCATATTCCAGCCACCGTGTTCCATTCTTGCGACAAATAAATCGCGCGACGGAAAATCACCAGTGCGCGCCTGGCCTTAGGCTGTGTTTAAAGCCCGCGGTTCCTACGCGGCGGAGCAACCGCTGTGATTTTGCGGAGGCTCCGCTCGTCACTCACGCAGCAAGGTAGTTCAGCCGCAGTGATCCTGCTCCCACTTTGCGGCCAGACAAAGGGCGCACTGCCAAAGGCCCGCGGTTCTGCCGCGCACACCGACCAGCCCCATTAGCGTGTAAGCAGATGCTGCTGCGGCCTTCACAACCGGAAGGATTTGGAAGCGCAGCCACTGGTATTTTGACGCTGCAACGGAGGATCGGAGGGGCCGCCGCAGCAACCGTGCCTATACACAGGTCCCACGCTGCCTTATGAGGAACAGTGCACTGCCAAACCGCCGCGATTCCTCCGCCACAGAGGAACCGCGAGCTATGAACACAGCCTTAGATTGCCAGACCGTTCTCGCGCAGCACAATTCAATTAACAAAAACGCCAATCAAAGCAATTTTGATTTAGAAATGAAAATAAACTCAATCTTTGGGGTTAGAACCCACGCTTTTCAGGACTGGAAGCTACGATTTTGTCTCTGTGCTACGTTGCAACTTTCATACTCGCTTCTAACCCACACTACACATGCAGTAATAACACTGAATTGTAGCGTTCGGAGAGTTCCGTATCACGTACATCATACGAAGCTTCTCTAAATGTAAGCTTATATCTCTTATATAAAACTTGTACATGGGGCATTAAATCACGACTTGTACGAAAGGAAGTGCTGTGCATGAGTACGTATTTAGATACCACCATTACCCATCTCTTGTTTTTTGTATGCTTATCATTAACTGTTGAAATGCTAAAACAAAAAAGGCAGAACGATGTATCGGCAAAAGAATACAAATTAGGAAAGAGAGCCGGTTTAGGAAATGTAATTGAATTGACCAGTTACTGCGGCAGCGGATGCCAGTTCGAGCGTGGCTTCGAGAGCTCTGATTGAAGAAGAGTAGCTTCAGCGCGTGAACTGTCAACTAGCAAGCTATTGTCATCTATAGTCAGAAATGTTCAAATATTTCTAAATCTATCGGACCAAACTGCGTGGTCATTAGTCCGTAGCTTACAAACTACTTAAACCTAGGTAAACTAACATAAGGACAACACACACGCCCATGCCCCAGGGAGGACTCGAACCTCCACGGCGAGCAACCGCGCGCTCTGCAGCGAGACGCTTTAGACCGCTCGGCTACTCCGCCGCGGCTCTATAGTCAGACACGCACGCTGCATCTAGTTCCAGTGAGTGCGCTGTCGGTGTGTGGAATGGCGAAGGCGCGCTTTGTATCTGAGTTTGACCGAGCAGTTTGTCAAGTCCCACAGGTTCTGCACTTGCGTCACTGAATGTTCACTACTTGTGTGTTCGACGTCTGCTAGGGCGAAACCAAGGTGAAACACGTCACTACCTCGAGGGGTTGGTCGCCCACCCCTCATTACAGAAGTCGGACATCGTAGGCTGGGTACACAGGTAAAACTGGACAGGCGGCACACTGCGTTGGAACTAACGACACAGAGTAGAAGCGCGTCTGCAGTCACAGTGTAATCAACACTCGTAACTACAGGTCTCCGTAGTCGACGACCTGTATATGCTCCATTATTGACGCCTGGACGTACGCGACGACGAGTAAACCGGGCACGCTGGCATATCTGCAGGCCGTTGCATGGTCCGACCGACACAGGACTGCCCAGCAGGCGGCTAGACGAGCACGAGCGCTCGCCTGGGGCATGAGCGCTCGCGTCTGAAAGGGGCAACCAGGCGTCGTGACGTACTGTGTGTGTAAACAAGCGCTGTCTTCAGCCGACCAAGCACGTCTTTCCGGCTTAGATTGAGATGCGAGCGCATACATAACGTACAGAGCACCTCTTTTCACGTCGAAGAAATTTTGTGCGATGGCTTCAAAGCGAAAAGCAGTCACATCAACGTCAATGTACAACACGCCAGTGCCAGCGTATATGTTTCTTGTATGCGATTTCCTGAAAATGGTTAGCATCCTTCAAAATTAACGAAAAAATTTGGTTTACAACGGTATTACAATACCTTCCTTGCAAAAGATTATTGGCACTTGCAAGATAGAGAGCGGAAAGCGCGAGTCCGAGAACATACTACTAACAAGGAGAAGGACTGAAATGTCACCAATTTCGATCGAATTTTGCATAGACGTTCTGTATTGAATATAAAAATGCTTCGAATTGGCTTGGGACTCCCCAATTTGTTTCTGAAGAACCAGCGTCCTGTGTGACGCTCTGTCTCACGATAGCTTTCCAGCAGGTCGAATATCGCTTTTTCTTTATGAATCTCAGGGGAATAAGAATCGTGATGATGATTAAGTATGAATATTAGTGAATTTGGATGGCGATGTTTGGTGTGGTGATCATTACGAGTTATGGTGCTTGGTTATAGCCGAAACTGGCGATTTATGTTGGAGACTGGGGCTCTGTGTTCGGGATTTGCGTCCCTGCCCAGAGAGTTTATGAGATCAAATGGTGAGTTTTGTGAAGCTTGGCAGAATTTGATCGACTTTTGTTTGATGAGGTGGTAGATGGTAGGTTGACCTAGCATGGCTCTGATCTCCTCATTAGAGGAATATATGAATGCATCCGTTATGATTCTAAATGTTTTGTTTTGAATCGCCTCAAGGTGTTCTAGATTTTAGTTGGAGGCCATGCTATATACCTCCGAACCGTATAATATTGCTGGGAGAATAGTTTTTGTATCGCATCCTCGTCGCCACGCTGGTGCAGGTACGGAGGGGAGCAGCCAGAAACTATAAACACTCGAGTAAATTAGAAAGAGATATATATTGCACAGAATGTAACAATACTTAACTTTTACATAGTACTGCAGAATGTTGATACATAGTTGTTAGAGGCCTGCCTAGTGCGTGTACGATAGCAAAGTCTTCACTGGTGCCTATCTGATTACGAAGGTCCTAACTGGTTGCTATCTCAGTCCCAAGTCGACGATGTCGTTCAGTGGCCACGAGCGGAGTTCTCGCAGAGGGCGCTCGTGGCTGTCGTCGTGAGAACGCCGCGCCGTGCGTGCATGGTGGCGCGCGGCGAAAGTAGGTGGCGCGCACTTTGTACTTGTGCGACACCACAATAGTCGTCTTCCAGATTCGTAATTTGGCCTGTATGGACAGTCCCCTTCCTTTTAGAAGTGGGTATAGTTCAAAGAGCCGTGCGGGACCTTTGTTCTTTGCCTCGGAGATGTGGTGTTTGAAGGTGAGATTTTTGTCAATATTTAGGCCTATATATGTTATGACTTTTTGCCAGCGCAGTTCCTGATCGTTGTATCTGATATTAATAATTGGGTTTTTGCCTTTATGGGTAAACATAATCACGTGGCATTTCGTGGCATTGATTTTTATTTTCCATAAATTACACCAGATTTGTACCTTGTTTAGATGGTGCTGCAGCCCATACGCCAGGTAATTTATATTTCTCCCACTGCGATAAAGGACTGTGTCGTCCGCGTAGACAGCTATGTTTCCGCGCGGCTCTTTCGGCAGGTCGTTAGTATATATTAGATATAGGAGGGGGCCAAGCACAGACCCCTGAGGGACACTTGCTTCGATGTCTTTTAGGCCACTCTTTGCTCCTTCTATCGATGAGAATAATTTCCTTCCTGTTAGGAAGGAATGGAGCATGTGAAGCAGGTGGAGTGGGCAGTTGTGCTTCGAAATTTTATTAAGGAGACCGTCATGCCAAACACAGTCGAAGGCTTTTTCAATATCCAGGAAAGTTGCTGCGGTGCTGTTTGCTCACCTTCTTTCTGTACAGATGTGTTCCACCAGGCGAATGGCTTGCTGTGTGGTGCTATGACCAGCACGAAAATCGAATTGCTCGGGGTGAAGATGTTATTTGTGGTTAGGAATTGAAGTAGGGGTGTCTGAATAAGGACTTCCAGTAGTTTCGAGAAGTGATTTAGTAAGGAGATAGGGCGATAGTTTTGTGAGAAAAGGAGATATTTGTTTGGTTTAGGAATTGAAATAATTCTTGCAACCTTCCAGGCTGAAGGGATATATTGTAGTATGAGACAGTTGTTTAAGATGGCAGTAAGGTGGGAAATAGCTACTTAGGGAATGTTTTTCAAGGAGTGTGGATTTATAAGTTCGGGACGGGAGCTTTTGCATTGCCGATCCGCCTGATGAGAGCTGTCACAGTCCGCTCACTTGCTAGATGAAAGGTGATGTCAGGCCTTGTCCGCAGTTTCCGGTCGAGGTGACTTTCAACCCTGCGCAAAGGACACGTATTTCGGCTTTTAGCTAGACAGAAGGTTTCTAAAATTGAACGTCAAATATGTTGATGAATTCAATGCTATATATCGACAAAAGGTCGTCCAAAGATATTTTACTAGTAAACAGTGTGTTACAAAAAGGTACTGCCAAACTTTCAGGAAACATTCCTCACACACAAAGAAAGAAAATATGTTATGTGGACATGTGTCCGGAAACGCTTAATTTCCATGTTAGAGCTCATTTTATTACTTCTCTTAAAATCACATTAATCATGGAATGGAAATACACAGCAAAAGAACGTACCAGCGTGACTTCAAACACTGTGTTACAGGAAATGTTCAAAATGTCCTCCGTTAGCGAAGATACATGCATCCACCCTCCGTCGCATGGAATCCCTGATGCGCTGATGCAGCCCTGGAGAATGGCATATTGCATCACAGCCGTCCACAATACGAGCACGAAGAGTCTCTACATTTGGTACCGGAGTTGCGTAGACAAGAGCTTTCAAATGCCCCCATAAATGAAAGTCAAGAGAGTCGAGGTCAGGAGAGCGTGGAGGCCATGGAATTGGTCCGCCTCTACAAATCCATCGGTCACCGAATCTGTTGTTGAGAAGCATACGAACATGTCGACTGAAATGTACAGCAGCTCCATCGTGCATGAACCACATGTTGTGTCGTAAAGGCACATGTTCTAGCAGCTCAGGCAGAGTATCCCGTATGAAATCATGATAACGTGCTCCAGTGAGCGTAGGTGGAAGAACATGAGGCCCAATCAAGACATAACCAACGATTCCTGCCAAAACGTTCACAGAAAATCTGTGTTGACGTGAATCGAGGAAGTACAGTACATGCTAACGAAACAATTGGGTATTTTGACAATAGTCTACACGAATTATTTCAATTTATATTTAAAGAAAAATACTAAAATGAGCTCTAATATGGAAATTAAGCGTTTCCGGACACATATCCAGCAGAGGGTTCATCGAACCACTTTTATACTATTCATCTTCCAATCCACCCTCGAATAGCGCGCGGGAAGAAAAAACATCTGAATCTCTCTGTTGGAACTGTGATTTCTCGTATTTTTTTCTGATGATGATTTCTACCTATGTAGGTGGGAGTCACAATATATTTTCGTATTCAGAGGAGAATGTTGATATTGGACTTTCGTAAGTAGACCACGCCGCACCGATACCCGCCGTTGTTGTAATGACTCCGACACCAGGTCCTGTATCATTTCCGTGACGCTGTCTCCCCTGTATCGTGACAATAGAAAACGAGGTGCCCTTCTTTGGACTCTTTCGATGTCCTCCGTCAAACGCACCTAATAAGGTTCCCACAGTGGGTAGCAATACATCAAATGAGGACAGACAAGCGTAGTGTATGCAGTCTCTTTAGTAGCACTGTTGCATCTTTTAAGCGTTCTGCCAATAAAACGCAGTCTCTGGTTCGCCTTTCCTACGACATTATCTGCGTGTTCTTTCCAGTTTAAGTCTGAAGTAATAGTAATTCCTAAGTATTTAGTGGAGTTTACGGCCTTTACATTCGATCGATTTACCTTGTAAACAAATTTTAACGGATTTATTTTCGTATTCATGTGAACCACTTCACATTTCTCATTATTTAGAGTCAATTGCCAATTTTTACGCCATACTGATATCCTACTTATATCGTTCTGCAGTTAGATTTGATTTCATATGACTTTACTAGACTATAAATGTCGGCGTCATCTGCAAACAACCTAACTGGCCGCTCAGATTTTCTCCAAAATCGTTTATGTAGATAAGGAACAGCAAGGACCAATAACACTACCCTGTGGAACGCCGGATATCACCTCTGTTTTAGTCAATGCCTTACTATCGATTGCTACAAACTGAGTCCTCTCTGACAGGAAATCCCCTATCCAGTCGCAAATCTGGGGCGATATTCCATAACCACGCAATTTGATTAAAATTGTGAGCTACGGTATCAAAACCCTTCTGAAAATATAGAAATACGGGATCAATTTGAGAACCCTAGTCGATAGCATTCATCACTTCGTGTGAGTAAAGAGCTAGTTGAGTTTCACAGGAACGATATTTTCTAAATCCGTGTTGACCTTGGGTTGCTGATCATTCTGTTCGAGATAATTCACAATATTTGAATACAGAATATGTACCAAAACCCTGCTACAAATTGACGTTAATAAAATAGGTCTGTAGTTTAGCGGGTTACTCCTACTGCCTTTCTTGAATATAGGTGTGACCTGTGCAACTTTCCAATCTCTTGGTACAGATCCTTCTTTGAGCGAGCGGTTGTATATGGCTCTTACGTAAGGAGCTATCACATCAGCATACAGTCCGGACCAGAAGACTTGTTCTTGTTAAGTGATTTTAGTTGCTTCACTACTCCGATGATATCTACTTCTACATGACTCATTATGACATCTGTTCTTAATTCGAAATATGGAATATTGGTTTCGTTTTCTTTGGTGAATAAGTTTCGAAAAGCTGTGTTTAGTAACTCCGCTTTAGTAGCGCTATCATCTGCGGGATCGCCATTTGTATTACGTAATGAAGGTATTGTTTGTGTTTGGCCCCTAGTATATGTAACATATGACCAAAATCTCTTTGGGTTCTCAGTCAGATTTCGAGAAAGAGTTTCGTTGTGGAAAGTATTGTAAGCATCTCGCATTGAAGTCCTCGCTAAATTTCGAGCTTCTGTGTAGGATCGCCAATCCTGAGGATTTTGTGATCGTTTTAAATTTTGCATGACTTTTTCGTTGTTTTTGTAACAGTGTCCTGACCTGTTTTGTGTAACAAGGGGAATCACCTCATTCTTTTATCAATTTATTTGGTATAAATGTGTCAATTGTTGTCGATACTACTTCTTTGAATTGGAGCCGCATCTGGTTTACTCTTCTGTTTAGTGTTTGGAATGAGTCGAAACTTTCTTTCAAGAAGAAATTTAGTGTATTTCTATCTGCTTTTCTGAACAAAAATACTTTTCGTCTAATTTTGGTAACTTTTGGACTTTCGACATTCAATCTCACTACGATAGCCCTGTGTTCACTAATACCTGTTACCTGTACCCGTTTTGATGCTCGTTATGAGCTCGAGATTATTTGTTGCATAAAGATCAAGTGTGTTTTGACATTCATTTAGAATTCTAGTTGGCTCGTCAACTAATTGTTCGAAATAAATCTGATAGAATACATTGAGTACAATTTCGCACGATGTTTTATACGTACCTCCTGATTTGAACATATAATTTTTCCAACAGATTGAGGGTAAATTGAAATCACCGCCTACTATTATTGTATGAGTCGGGTATGTGTTTACCATTTGACATACGTCTTCTATGAACCTTTCTGCTATTGTATCGTCAGAGTCGGTAGGCCGGTAAAGGGAACCAATTATTAACTTCTTACGATTTTCAGATACAACTTCTACTTCTTGAGCAGCCTACAGCTTCGAATGTCAATCCGTGGATTCAGGTGCGAAATTTCATGATGGCAATGTTTTGTTACATTATTTTAGATGTATTTTGCAATATTCTCGTATTGTAATACCTTTACGTGCCGTAAGTTTGGAGTAGAGCATCGGGAAGAGTAATTAACATGCATTGAAGTATATTATCTGTTGACAGCTGTTTCATTTGTGATACACAATACAAAACAATAAAAATCATAAATGTATTGTATTTTCTTTTTCACAGGTCTGAAATATCCTTCATTCATAAGAAATAAATTGTATGTTCTCTTCCATACATTAGTTTCATACAATCAATTTGCCACAGAATAGGTTATTGAACCTATGAGAAGTAAAACACCTCCAGAGAACATATCAGTGGCCGTAAAGGTAGACTGCCCGACAATTCTCCGCTGCGAAGTTACTTTGTTGGGATTCCTGGCTTCCCTAACGACTCGTCCACTACAGGCAGTTACTGCGAGCAGCCCGACTGCGAGCGAGCGAGCGAGAGCCATCTCGCTTGAGCATGTTGCTGAGCGGACCTGTTCTGCCGGCCGCGGTGGCCGAGGGGACTAAGGCGCTTCAGTCACTGTCTGCACGGCCACTACGGTCGGGGGTTCGAATCCCCCCTCGGGCATGGATATTTGTGCCGTCCTAGTTTGTAAGGAGTTCATAAGTAGTTTGTAAGTTTAGGGATTGATGACCCCGTAGTTAAGTCCCATAGACTATACAAACATTTGAAACATTTGGACCTGTTCTAACAGACCCCTTCTTCATCATGCATATGGGCGGGTGGGAATCGTGTTTCCTTCCACTAGAACAACTATTTTACATCTGTACTGCGGGACGCCGTGGCGGAGTGACCAAACACATTGAGGCGCAATGTTCTGATGCGCGAGGCCGTACCCTGTCGGGGCTTCGAATCCTCCCTCGGCCATGGATGTTTGTGTCATCTTTAATATAAGGTAGTTCATAAGTAGTTTGTAAGTTTAGGAACTGATGATCCCTTAAGCTTAACGAATATTTTAACATTTCCGTTTTGGGTCCGCGCCCGCTCAAGGGGGTGTTCTGGGGCGCCGATGTCAGCAATGACACTAGGTGCTCCCTCTGTGGTCCGCGCCCGCCATAATCGCCTCTGATCGTACCATCCGCGGTCTGGCGTTCCGTTTGCGGTCCGCGCCCGCTCGCTGAGGTGTTCTGCGGCGCTGATGTTCTGTTTTCCGTCCGTTGCAGCCCTGGGCGCTCTCTCTGTCGTCCGCGCCCATCGAACCCGCCACTGAGAGCTTCATCTTCATCTGTGGGTGCGGACCACAGAGGGAGCACCTAGTGTCGTTGCTAACATCACCGCCCCAGAACACCTCAGCAAGCGGGCGCGAACCACAAATGGAACGCCAGAGTGCAGATGGTACGATCGGAGGCTGGATTGGCGGGCGCGGACCCACAACGGAGCACCCAGGGCCACTACTGACAACAGCGCCCCAGAACAGTTCAGCGAGCAGGCACGGACCGCAGATGGAGCGCCAGACTGCAAAAGACACGGTCAGGGGCGGGTGCGTACCGCAGAGGGAGCACCTACAACCGCCAGTGGAGGGGCAAGGCCGCAGACATAAATACTGGACCAGGTCAACTCGGAAAGCAGTCTCAGGTCGCACCTGATGAAGGTTACGAGTTACGTAGCCAAAATATTGTGCAGAGTAGACACTGACAGCTGTAAGAACACCCGACTACCCATCATGTCACTAGATCGCCGGGAAGGTCTGAAGAGTTATAAAATATTCAAATGTTTGTAAAATATAACTGCTGTGGTTATCAGTCTCTTGGCTTACAAACTACCTAAGCTTATGCTAAAGACAACACCCACACACACCTATATGATAAATGACTCTAATCTCTGACCGCGAGCAACCACGCACTCTGCAGAAAGGCGCCTTACAGCGATCGGCCACTTTCACCACAGCATCAAAATATCAGTTCGTCTGAATCACTTTTACAAAATTTTCTTCTTGGTAATATTGTAATAGCTGACAAAAACTAACATCTACCGTACTTACGTATTGTTCATGTTTTCTTGTGTGAAAGGGTTATAATGATTGAGGGACGGACGTGAAGTATGAACATTTTCATTTTATGCAAAAATGTTAAATTATGCGCGGCAATTTGTTGTGCGAGCAGGATTAGTATGTAGTTTAGCAGTGTGCCTACTATTGTAAATAGAGCAAATTGAATAATTTTAAGGCGCTAAACGAATTACAATTTGATTTTTGAAAATGTTAAGAAGTTTGTTTCAGTTTTATTTAAACTACATCTCGTGAAGTCATGTTTCATTATCTGATTGGCAAACGTTTTAAGGCAAGAAAATTTATAAGTGATTCTCGAGACTAATAGTAAATCCAAGTAATGTATTCTCACAGTCAGGTGAGACTTTGAACATGAAAGTACAGAGTCCTCGAGTCGCTTCGCAGCTATGATCAAGATCACAAGAGTTTAATCACGCCTACTAAATTTAGTCTAAGATGAAGGTCTAAAATTTTCTTTCCGCAGACCTGCCATAAAAGAAGAGGAACTGCAGATATGAATAATTTTTTTATGAATTACTGAAATCTACAACTGGTGTAAAAATTTTCAATATTAGATAGTCCGCTGTAGTTGCAATGTAGTAATCCGTTATATGTACATGTAGGATTTCGCAGCTGCTGTCACAATCATTAAAATGTTTCTGGATGTGAGACCGCATTGTCAAACTTGCAGAATCTGTACAACGTTTCAGCCACTGTTGCGAGTGCCTTCATCTGGGTATTTCTCTGACTGCTGATTGAGGGTATAGTTCATTCTTATATAATATTGCAAATAGTAGTTTGAGGAGGAGGCGTGATGTTTGGCATTCAAAACAACTGCACGTAACAACTGCTGCCCACTCCCCATATTCGCCTAATCGAGCTAATGGAAACGAACTTTGCCAATCGACGAAGTCAGTACAATGCAACCATCAATGGCAAGAAAAATACTCCCTATAACACCAATTGACGGTACCCATTTCCGCCAATGGCGCGAAGTATTGCAAATTTCAATAAATAATTCCCAGCATTCTCCCCCCCCCCCTCCTCCTCCTCCTCAAACTAGAGTGCACGCAGGATAAATTGGCTGGTAGATGTGCAGATGGCTGGGCAAGCATGGGGAGAGCGTTAGTGGTGGGGGTAGCGGCCGGAGCAGTGAGGGGGAGCGACCAGCGCTGGAGGGGAAAGTGAGGCACTGCTCTCAACCGAAGCCTACGCTCCATTACCTGCCCGAGTTTTATGAATTCTCTCTTCTCTACCTTACCACACCAACAAAAATACCTTAACCTAATAATACTTAACTCAATGCTTTTAATATTTCATTCCTACCTTACTTCGAAATACATGTTACTTAAAGCGTTAGTTACATAACATTTGCGATATAGGATTGGACTGGTTTGTATTACTGGTGTGCATGAAGGAAGAATGGTGTTTCTGTTTAACTTGCAAATAGAAATTTTCTTAAATGTTTTTGATACGTCGCGTTTTGAACTAAATAAAGTTATTAAATTTGTATTAAAACGGTACAAAGAAGAGAATAAAATGTTATGCTCGTTAAATGCAAAGCTACCAGGTTCGTCTGCCAGTTCCAGCACACAGTTTTAACCTTCCAGGAAGTTTCATATCAGCGGGCACTAGAGTGCAGCGTGAAAATATCATTCTGGAAAAATCCCTTACAAGGGAATGGTCAGCCTTGTCATACCGAAACATGTAAGGATTCTTTTAGCACTGTTAGTTAACATTGGAGGAAAATTAGCTGCTGACATGACCTGGAAGGCACCTAAAAAAATCACGAAAATGGCTGTTTTTCCTACTTGGCGCTTTTGGTGACGGCTGGCCACCGCTGGAAATGGCGAGTGGCGAGCTGTTGTTATGGTGAGCGTTGTGTGCACGGTAGGGAGGTGCGACCGTCTTATCGCAGCGTTCACAAAAGAGGAATATCGTTGCACGGTTTTTGTGGAAAGGGGAAACGAATATTCGTTTCTGTGGCATGCACTTCCTTTTCATATCTGGTATGTATTTCAAAACATACCGTCCTGAAACTGGTTTGAGATGTGAAAGATATTCTTTACATCTACATCTATAATTCGCAAGTCACTTTACGGTGAACATTCAATCTCCCCTCACAGGTGATGGCAAACCCTGTAAATGTTTTGCTGCTTGCCATGTAGATATACCACAGACGCCAAATGAAGCAGTCAACAGCAAACACGCGTGAAGACTATGTTATGTGCGACATGGTAGTTATGTGGAACGTTTCCCAAGAAACGAAAGGCGCTTCTTACGCTGTGCTGCAACCTCAGATTTCTACGCAGCCGTGGTTTATGAGGACTCATCTGGACCGATCCGCGATTTCTACCATTATTCGTCTTCGCTTCAATCACGCCTCTTATCCCAAACATCTACGTCGGATCAACATCTACGATTCGGCGGCATGTGAGTGTGATCCTGAAACGGAAGCTGATGTCAACCACATCCTGTTCAGGTGCCCCAAATTTGACCGAGAACGTTTGAACTTCCTGCAGACATTGGTGAAGATGGGATATCCCCTTCCCCAGTCAGCTTCTTCCCTTTTGTTTACGAAAGACATTCGTGTGTATAAAATCATTATTAAGTTTATTAAGAGCACTGTACACAATCTTTAATCATCAAGTGTATTGGTAATATAAGGTTTTGGTTGTGAGTATGTGAAAATGTTCCAATATTATTTAAATTGTAATTTAATGTAGTTTTCGCTTTGTTTCCACTTTACCATTTTGACAAAATGTACTTCTGTTTTGTCTATTTAAATTTGCTATGTGTGTTGTAGATGGCCACATTGAGTTAACACTCAGAAGGCCAAATAAATGAAAAAAAAAACAAAAAAACTTCTAGATGAGCATGTACATAGCGCAGACATGTGGCTAGAAACGACTGAAACACTCGATATTGCAGACTGTGAATCTACAGACGGCGAAGAAACGGAATTTGCACACATGAAGACACTTCGAGTGATAGTGCGACGTACCATCATCAATTATCTCCAAAAGCAACACCAGCAAATTACAATTACATTATCAGACAAAGTAAAAGCGATGAAGTATTGGTTGAACGAAACTGGTAAGGAACGCCTACGTGTCAGTACTGCTCCAAATAGGCATCGCTTTACCCGTTCTGAACGTGAATTTTATAGATGGAAAAAGGAAGTCGCTGGACAACGTAAGAGTCGACTGGAAATTGCGACGGAGATAAATGCGCGACTTTTTGAGTAATTTTCCGATGGCAGACGATAGTTATTGTGTCAGCGACACAATTTTACGTGATTGGGCGTTAGAGATTGCCAACGCGATAGGCGCTAAAGAATTTATAGCTTCTCAAAGTTGTATTAGTCGCTTCAAAAGATCACATAAAATTGTGGCACGAAAAATAACAAAATTAGTATCGAGAAACAGATCGTAGAATGACATGACTCAAATGGAAATGATAGAAGGTTTTCCTACAGATGCAAAAAATAAGATCGCCAGTTTTAGTGAATCTTACGTTTACAATGCAGATCAGTCAGATTTTCAAAAGGAAATGCGTGCGAAAAGAACACTACCATTCAAAGGGGGAAAACATATTGAGATAATTGCGCAGTCCATGACTGCACTCACCCATTCATACACGATAATGCCCATCATTAGTCGGGATGGTTCATTGCTGCCTAAACTATATGTGCGACTTCAAGAACCAATTGTCAAACAAACATTGTTCTACTCAGACAATCTTGTGATAGACGCATCGAAGTCTGGATATATGGGAAAAAATAACGTTACACTTTTCATGCATCATGCTTTTCTTCCGTTCTGTGGAAACAAATCTCTTCTCCTTCTAGATTCGTGGTCAGGTCATAAAAGTTCTGATTCATTAAAAGCTGTATTTCGATCTCACCCTGACAAAGAAGTAGCGATACTTCAGATTCCACCCGGCACGACGAACGTAATTCAAGCGTTAGACAGAGAATTTTTCCTCCAGTGGCATTTTACAGAAAACTAACGCAGATAATTATTTTGTGCAAATCACTGCAGTTTCCTATCACCGTGACAATATTCTCAATTTGCAATCAGTCGTACATTATCAGTTTTCCTCCCTTCGGTTCCAAAATGTGATTAAATATGCGTGGAACGCCTCGAAAATATACTGATATTAGGCCTGATTCCTTCCTAACACCGGTCGAGTTTTGTCTACGGACGTCTAACAACGTCTGTGATTCGCAGGGCTGTCATATGTCGTCTTTGCTTGTATATTCTTGGTACACAAAAAACCTATGTTTAGAACATTGTATCAATATTTCGCATTTTTGCGATAATTACAAGAAATAAAATTTTGACGTGTTCTAAACCATATATGTATTTGTGTCTGTTTGGAAAGAATGTTGTAGATAACATATCAGCTACATTTGTCAACGAATTATTATTATCGTATTTATTATCGTACGATCGCTTTCACTGGGCGAATCAGCTCTCTCACAGATGTGGCAGGAGAGCGGCGCGTATCTAACGCCACCTTGTCCCTAGATGGCGTTGGTATTACGTAGCGAGAGATGTCAGGGTTGTACAACAGGCAGTTGTAAGCGCGGAAACCATGCGACAATGTCATACTTCATAAAAGTTTTTACAGACTTCCAGGTCATTTCAACAGCTAACAGTCTGCATACAGACTTCCTTTAATGTTAACTCACAGTGGTTAAAATAGCAACACAGGTTTCTACATGACAAGTATGACTATTTCCTTGTTAGTCTGTGGCTAAGTCAAGTTTGCACCACATCATTTCCTCCAGCAGAGCTAGTCTTGCAAGCTTCGCAGGAGAACATCTCTGAAGTTTGGCAAGTTGCAGGTACTGACAGAAATGAAGCTGTAAGAACGGATTGTGAAGCGTACCGGGATGACGCAGTCAGCAAAAGGGAGTGGTCCTAGGTTCGAATTCCGGTCCAGCATACAATTTTAATCCCCCAAGAAGTGTGATACGAGCTCATACTTAAAATATAATTCTGGGAGTGTAACAAATAATCATGCAGACAGCACTGGTTTACAAAATTGTTGTCAATATGTCATGAAATGCGATTTTTCGAAATCTAAATTTTATTACCATACAAAAGTTCGGGCAGCAGCATTTCGTGGTCGCCCGACGAGATTAATCCACAGACAGTCGCGAGAACCGTAAATGAGTCGCTGGAGTAATCGTGTAGGCTACGTACAGTTCGTCAGCGCGTGGTTACCGCCTGTACTTATGCAGAGGGCAGAGGGGACGGAGACGTAACACTAAGAACACAAGGCTGTGTCTCCACGTTTTCTACAGTATACCGCCTGCTACTAATAGCCCCAAAATGTTTAAATATATTGGAGAAATGATTACGCACAACTTAAGTGAAAAAAGAACCAACAAAATGAAAAAGGCACAGTTTTTAACCTGATCAATGCATAATCAGAAATGCCTCTTATTTGACACTAAGATCCAACACTACAAACCCGTAACTTTCCGCGAAGCCACTTATGCCTCTGAAACGCCGTTCTAGATTAAAAATGAAGGGAGAACTGATCGACTTCTCAAAACTGAAAGAAGAATTATCGGAACGTGTATAAGTAAGAAACGTCAGGTTGAAGGAGTCTGGAGAATCCTTCCCAATGAAACTGTCTATCGAGAGATTGAGCCAATCACCAGCACTATGAAGAAGAAAAGAATCTCTTCTTTCTTTCACATCTTGAGACTGCCAGAGAACAGAATTTTACAACTAGTGATGAGAAGTCTCTGAGAGAAGACAAAACATTGGGTCAAAGAAATTCAATAGGATCTCGAAGTAGTTGGCCTCAAAACTGCTGATGTTAAGGGCAAAGAGAAGATCAACACCCTTCTTAAGAAACATAAATTTCCAGCAGAAATGTCACACACAATGTCTGTGGAGATTTCAGACGAAGTGAGGAAGGCACGAACAGAGCGATGGAAGAGGTACTGGACGGAACGCGAGAACCGAGCACTGCGATCTTCAAAGATAACATGAACTGAAACGACTCATCTACTTAATAATAATAATAACAATAATAATAATAATATGCTCGAATTGTCAAGAGAAAAAATAAATTAACTTTACTGCATAATACTCAAGTCAAGAAGTTTCGGAGAAAGGAAAAGCCGGCCGCGGTGGCCGAGGTGACTGAGGCGCTCCAGTCACGGTCAGCACGGCCACTACGGTCGGGGGTTCGAATCCCCCCTCGGGCATGGATATTTGTGCCGTCCTAGTTCGTAAGTAGTTCCGAAGTAGTTTGTAAGTTTAGGGACTGATGACCCCTTAGTTACGTCCCATAGACTGTACAAACATTTGAACATTTCGAATCCTCCATCGGGCATGGATGTTTGTGCCGTCTTTAGTATAATATAAGATAGTTCCTAAGTAGTTTGTAAGTTTAGGGACTGATAAGCCCGCAGTTAAGTCCCTTAAGCTTAAAAAACAAACCAGGAAATAGCTAGCTTGAGTTACGAACGTGTAGAAATTGTTTCACTTACAGGGAGTATTGTGGCCCCTGCATAGGAGGTGCAATCGACAGTTCCAAGGTGATATTTTCTATCGACTAGAAAAGTAACTACTTCCGCAGTGTGATGATAAAGAACTTGGTTTATCCTTACCCCCCCCCCCCTTGCGGTAATTATTGACGAAGTGAAAAGGCAAACTATGAATGAGATTGGTAAGAAAGGGACCGTTTCGCCGCACAGTGAGTCATTCTTATTAGCATTGGATCTGTGTTTCATAGTCTTTTTAGAATTATAATCTATTCTCAGACAAAATTTTGTGCGCACTAACTCAGCCCCAATATAATGTTGAGAGATGGCAGTCCACTCTTATCTTTATTGTCGATATTTATTGTTGACGTATTGCCTTGATGAGTCCTGTACATACAATTTTCTATTGCTGTCGGGAATTCGATGCAGGGAAGATTTTTGCTAAGGTGAGATGCAGAGCTGACTTGGGCCTGTGGGGGCGAATTCCTTCTTACCTGCGCCCTGCGGCGCCATAGGAGGCCGGGCGCGCCTCGGGTGGCACACTGGCAGGGCAGTAGGTCGTAAAAATGTAGCCTTGTGTCCCAAACTGTGAAGGAGAGGCATCGTCTGCGCCTTTTTAGAAGAAGATAGCAGGGCACACGGCTGTGGCCGAGGGTCCCAAAGGGAAAGAGACGGAATGTTTGCTTTAGGCTAGGCAGCCGCTCCCACGGGCGACGGTTAGGGCCGTTTAGTGAGAATCCCGCCAGAAGTGTGTGTGGAAGGGATGCCGTCTTTGATTGGCTGATGTTCAAAGCGCCAGATTTTCAAAATCAGCGGCTGTCTTGTGAGATTTTACTGGCTGGAGTTCGAGAACTCAACGCTGATTGGCTTTACGTAAAAACGGCGTTTCTCTGGGGGGTCTTGCTCAGAGACGCGGTGATAGAAAGGAGACTTCGTGTTTCGTAGCGCTGGAGTACGGACACGTCTGGTGGCGTCCTGTCCTCCCAGTGTGCGGACTTGGAGATTTTGCTTATTGAGCCGATACTTGGACGAGTGAACTTGTTTAAGTTTCAGGGTACACTCTGAGATTTATACTTGAGCTGATTGTTCTTGTTTTCGGTTTGAATAAGGTCAGCCAGCCAATACTAGTGCACCGAAGCACTAGTTGCGATATACTCAACTTCTGGAGTCATTTAGACCTTCAGTTCTCGTGCGTACTTGTCTACGCTCACTGAAGTGGTCCTGATTTGGCAGAATTGTTTAAGATCGTAGGCACTGTGTACTGCCGAGCGCACAGAGGCTGATAGCAGGGAGTAAAGCTTCCGAGTGACGGAGCGAGTTTTCCTTTTTATTTCGTGGTCGTGCAAATTTTCAGCTCACAGTCGCCCTGCCCCCACGCCACTGCAGCGCAGCACCTTCACACGCAAGTTGTCAGTTTGGTAATGTATGGCAAAGCGCTCGCCAGCAACATACATACGATACATCAGGTTCTGCCTTATCGTGGTATTGTGTAGTTAGAAAAGTCAATCCTGCACTGGTATTCCGACTCGATTATCCCGCTAAGAACATTATATTATTTCACGATAGGGCTTTCTGACTTGCCAGTCGTTACTAATTTCCAGTTCCGTTTTGAGTAACTTCATATGCATTAGATTGTTCTTTCTTATTTGGTTATAAATGTATTCTTGTTGTTTATGATTTAGTATTTGATTTATCATTGTGTGTTTTATCCTGCTTACAAAAGGTGTAATAAATATTGCTGGATTTGAAAGATGTTCTTTTCAACATTATTAGTCATCAGATCCCAGTTAGTTCATTAGATTTTTGGTGGGGACAAATTAATAATTATTTTTTATGCCACTTGCAGGAAGTGGAAGAGTCTCATTACAATTAGAATTGAAACAGGGCAAATCATGCAAATTATTTTATGTGATGTTAAATATCAGTAATTAATTCAGTGTCAACCGCTCCTGTCTTCCTATTGTATTTACCCACATTAACCTTACCCAGCCGGAATCATTCCTATCCATTTCTTTTTTTTCCACCACCACACCTTACAATGTCAAATAGAAAATGTATTTTTGAACTAGTATTCGCGGTTATACTGCCGGTACTCTGACATTTTGCTTATGAGATATCTACGTAACTCACGATGTCCGTTATTTCCATTGTCCTTTAGTATCAGTAAATTCCCGCATTGTCAGTTTCGCCACGCGGAACATCCGAACAAAATGAGATGGATGAGCTTATACGAATTTTCCCCGGACTTGTATATCATGTTTGATACTGATTACGCGCCGACAATTAACGAGCTACAAGATACGAGCCGGTTCCCTGGATCGTTAATTCCGACGAACTCGTTATGACTTAATAGGCAGCGCACCTGGCCGGATCTCGGGGCCAGCGCAGGCGGTCTGCTGACGTCACTGCCGGAGAGTGATGGACCGACGCGACGCTTCGGAAGACGGAGCGGCTCTCACCGCCGCGCCGCGCCGCGCCGAGCACTCTGGCACGCGGTGTAAAAGGCGCGTCCGTCTCGTACAGCCGGTTTCCTTCGCTAATTGTTCCTCGTCCAAACTTTCTAAGCGGTAGTGCTATTAGCACGGAAAATGAGCCCGATAGTGGTAGCTCTTGTCAATAAATATTCTCGAGCGGGGACCCTTTCTGAATCCAGTTTAGGTATCCTAAACAAGAGTTGAATAACGTAGCGACGGTGGTAAACGTTTGAGGGCCGGAAAACACCTGACATTTTAGGACGTTTTAGGTTTTTCTCTTATAATGCGAAAACTATCTATTGTATAGAAATATTAAAAGACACTAGACGGGAAGACCACAAATTTCCGCTTAAAAAAACTTACTTAAATGTTAAAAGCCATACCGTTGTTTACCAAACTGACATCGTCAAACTGTCGGCCGCAGTGGCTGAGCGATCTGCGGCGCGCCAGTCAGTCATCACGGCCGCTATTGTCGGGGGTTCGAATGCCTCCTCGGACATGGATGTTTGTGTCGTCTTTAGTATAAGGTAGTTCATAAGTAGTTTGTAAGTTTAGGGACTGATAACCCCACAGTTTAGTCCCTTAACAAACATTTGAACAACATGTGAACATCGTCAAACTGTTTACCAACTTGGAAGACAAGTGAGCTGACCTCATATTACAACGCACATAATTTAAAACCGGCTTCCGCAACTGGAAAAATATCACAAATGAGAATTGTGGATTATTAAGATCTACGTGAAAGCAATGCATAAAATGCACTGACTCCTTTGCAAAGATGAAAATAAAAACGTCAAATGTTCGTAACGCTGAATCACGACTACAACTCGTTTGCAAAGCCACATTATTTTAGAACTCTAAATTAAGCAGAAAAAATACTCAAATATTTGTAAATCTGTGGGACTTATATACTATGGTGTCTACAAACTACTTAACCTGACGACAACTCACACATCCATATCCGAAGGAAGACTCGAACCTCCGCAGGTTAAGAATAACCGCCGAAACATACATACCTAGGCAGGTAAGTAGGTACACATACTATTTGGCCACGATAACATGACGATTTTGTTCGTGCTGCCACAAGCGGAGAAAATCGTCATTGGTTGAAAGATATTCATTTACTTACATACGCTGCCAACTTTACAATGCACCTTGACACAAAGAATTACTGTACACATTGTTACAGTAAGAGTTCCAGCATTGCAGTAAGCAACCGATGCTGCCGTCCGTTCGTTCGAGACAGACCTCCTGCAACTCCCAGCGGCCACCGCGCGAATCGTCAGGTTATCGTGGCCAAATAGTATTAATATTGAAATTCTAGAGAACTGCCTACCATCCTTACTTTAAATTATCCGGGTTATTGATATTTTTATGCAGTTGAGCTCCACGGGAAACCAAGCTAGTGAATCCTCTCCGTTTCCTACCCAGTCTTGGTGACAACAGATTGAGAGAGAAATGCCGAGTCCACGTGAGACGGTCAATGACCCTTCTATAATGGCTAGTCTACACGACGACACTAGGTTGCGACACTCGTTTCGTGACACGGCGCCAATACTATACACTTCAGTTTCGTTGTTTTTTGAGCGCCGTAGTCGCCGTAGAATGAAAGTTTTGGTAGCTGTAAAATTTGTGCTGGAGCTATTGCTTCTCTGTGTGAAGTCATTGCATGAGACTAAACATAAAAAGAATAAGGAACGTGTTTGGGTTTGTGACTGGATTAAGAAAAAAGACATCAAATCGGTTGCTTAGCGAACTTGTTGAAAGAAAATTGTGATCGAAGACCCTACAAGTTATTTTAAACAACTCAGAATGTCACCAGAGCAGTTTACGTTCCTTTTAAACAGAGTTAGTAATGCAATAAAGAAACAAGATACTGTTATGCGTGAAGCATCGTTACCAGAACTGAAATTACACATTGCATTACTTTTCTTGTCAAATAGATATTCATCTCTACAATACCTGTAACGTGTTCCCAAATCCACAATTGCCATAGTTCATTTGTATAGGTATTTAGAATTGAATGTACTTTAATCTGCAATTCACTAATCGTCAGCTCATCAATATTTAATTCACGAATATTTGCTTCAAGAGCACTAACACGCCGCTGCTTATTCCTGAAATTTTCATCGTTAAAATGGCACAAACACCTATGCATCGCATATATGTTCAAAAACCGAATTATTTCTTCCTTTCCCCCCTTTATGTTGTGTTTTGTTCAGTATTGGTTATAGCCTAACCTAAAAACACGCGCAATCCGTTTCGCCAAAGTTGGAAGGAGACGAAACTATTCAGTTTCGCCAACGAGTTGCGCAAATGCCTGCCGCGCATGCGCACTGGCCAGTAGTGCAGTTTCATGAAACGTAGTGTCGTCGTGTAGACTAGCCTTTACACAGCGAGAGGGCCGGTGTGGCGGGCAGCGAACCCCGTTGCCTTCGTACCTGCGAGCTAATCCCCATACGGGAAGTGTGGCGCGCACCAAGGGGCGTCGAAATTTGCGTCGTGATCGTCCTGGGAACGGCAGAGCCACACCAAGATATACCGACAGTTTCAGGTCAGTGACCGTCCCGTAGAGAAATACGTACCACGCAAACGACTGTGTGCAGGGGCGACGACTTTTGAAAATCAGTGTGGGTGCTCGTGGTTTCATTTTTCGTTACCTTTTCGGCCACAAGGTTCATAGAATGGGCCAAGCACTGCTCAGTTTCTCTGATTTTTGCTTGCAACCTAGAAAACGTATCAGTGACATTTGTCGCTCAGTCGGTAGTAATAACATCGCATGATTTGATATCTGGAAAAAAACGAGAGAGAACAGCCACTGATATTATTAAAAGTACCTCGACTGTGGTATATTCAATATTACAGAAAACAAAATACGAAACAAAAAACATTAATTTGAAAATAAGCACCACTGGTACGTTCAGGAAATTTTAAGAAGTTTAAAACGAATCAGACAATTGAAGGATGTTAGTACTTCGTTACTCATTTGCCTCTCTGATAGACGAAACTCTTTCATAAACACTTTTATTTGGTCCTTCATGACTATTATTAGATGTTCTTTGCCCTGCAATGATTAATTTCTTAAAGTGCATAGTTATGTGAGTATGGAACGCTAAATTTAATATCCACTTTTAATCCATTCAACAATGAATTTTGTCCCTTTCATTTAGAGAGACATATTTCCTCATGACTGACAAACAAAGACAACTAAGCCAACGAACTGAACTGTTCTAAAGTATATAGCCATGTTCCACTTGTATAACTTTCAGGATGGCGACAAAGGACAGATCCCACACACGTGACATCTTTTATTACGGCGCCTGGTTGCACTCCTTCAGTTGACAATGGCGCTTCGTGAATAGACAAATGAATAGTCAAAACCTCTTTCCTAAATTCACTTTTCAGTTCATTTCGGTATATGTGACATTATTAAGCTCGGCTACTAGCCCTGCAAGTGCTTCGCCCTCTACCTGCCCGCGATGTTTTATGTAAAGTCGTGTTTAACGCCACTGTACTAGTATGGTGTACTTGTTAGCAGAATTAAATAGTTTGACGTGAAAGACAGCGCGGATATCAATTCAAATGTTTCAAATGTTTGTATAGCTTTTGGGACTTAACTACGGGGTCATCAGTCCCTAAACTTACAAACTAGTTATGAACTAACTAATACTAAGGACGGCACAAATATCCATGCCCGAGGGTGGATTCAAACCCCCGACCGTAGTGGCCGTGCAGACCGTGACTGGAGCGCCTTAGTCCCCTCAGCCACCGCGGTCGGCGCGGATATCAATCCATCTTAATGAACAGAATTAATGGAGGTACCACAGCAAACTATGACTGTCACTGAACTCTGATTGTTGGATCGGTTACGACGTCATGCGGCCAGGGGTCAGTGGTCTCGCCCCTCCCCCCTCACACCACCCCTCCCTCCGAACGGGCTCCAAGTCTCTGGTCTGAGTGCTCCATGGTGCACTGTTGGAACAGCTTAGCGGCTAGGTCGTGATTGATACACTGCGATGTCAAAAATGCATAATTGGTAGCTATGACTTTTCCCTATTTTTGTGCTACTTTATTTCCCTCACTTATTTTGTGTGGGTGCTGAGCACCCCCAAAAATTTCGTGGGGGGTGTACCAGCACCGGAGCACCCACGGAGGCGGCGCCCCTGGCTGTGTGGGCCGTGTTGCGCGGGAACGGTCGTCATTGGACTGCACTGAACGGGAGGACAGTTTTTCGAAGATACCTCGGCGTCGTATTCGCGCATTGGAGAAAAATTGGCGCCTATAGAGCGTCTGGCTCTTGCTCTCTAGTGAGGGGGTAGCCTTGCGTTTTGCGAGCAGATTGCGGAGCAGCGCTCCAGAAGGGACGAGTACAGTCGGCCTTATTTAGGTGTTTTCTTGTAAGAGTTTTGACTTCGTCTTGGGCAGCCGTCGCCTACGGTTGGCTCGACTTAGGTGCTTACTTTTCTGTGTTTTCCACTACGGTCGGGGGTTCGAATCCCTCCTCGGGCATGGATATTTGTGCCGTCCTTAGTCTTAGTTAGTTCATAAGTATTTTGTAAGTTTAGGGACTGATGACCCCGTAGTCAAGTACCATAAGCTGTACAAACATTTGAACATTTTATACATATGGTGTATCTGAAATGAATCTAAACAATGAGAGGGATGGTAGAGTGGGTCATAACAGTCATATTTCTCATAGGGACCCATGTCTGCATCCTCTATCGTACGGACATTTGTCTGTGTTTTGAGAATTCTGTTATTTTTCCACCTATTGCGCTTTGTCGGCTTAGAGTTTCAATTTCACCTTTCAGACACCGTCTGAAACTTGTGTCTGTAGACATAGAGGTGTGAATAGGCTCAGCCAATTTGAATCACAGCACCGACGCACTGATAACGTTCTTGATAGCTCCGGTGTCAATTGCGCACTCGACAATCTTGTGTCTAGTACAGCCGCGGTGGAATAGCAGAGCGGTCTAAAGCGTCTCGCTCCGGAGCGCGCGGTTGCTCGCCGTGGAGGTTCGAGTCCTCCCTGGGGCATGGGTGTGTGTGTTGTCCTTAGGTTAGTTTATCTAGGTTTAAGTAGTTTGTAAGCTACGGACTGATGACCACGCAGTTTGGTCCGATAGAATTGCAAACATTAGAACTTTTTTTTTTGTCTAGTACTATAGTCAGAGTTGGGAAGACATAGCCGCGCCTGTGGTTTCGTTAAACACTGAGTGCACACCGAGGACACAGAGGCTGGGAGCAGGACATTCACGCTTCTTTCTTTCGATCGGACCGCGATTTTCAGCACTCCAACGCACTGCCGCGACCGTCCTAGTTCCAGCAGCATTTGGTTGAGCATTGCTTGTAACTGCTTATCTGGACGAGAGATAGCATTCTTCCTTTTCATAGTTTTATTAAACATCACTTTATATGGAAAGCTCTTCCTTGGTTTCCTTCGTGTCATGAGTTATTTGCCGCTGTTCGAAATTATTATTGTCATTTTTGTATTTATTCATGTTCTGTAATCTGAAATTGTTTGACATTTTTAAAGTTCTCCGAACGGTTCCTATTTTAGTCAATTAATGGATCTTACCCTGCTACGTTTTTGTGAAATAAATTAAGTACGTTCTTAACCTTCGTTTTATTCAGTAGTTAGAATCCCCAATTTTCATCATATTTTGTTGGTTATTTGTCAAGCGTCCAAATCTCTTTTATGGCAAATTTCAGTAATTGTTAGGAGGGGTCTGCCAACCCACCCTCTTCCCTGTGCTTCCCATTTTCCACATATCTGCACCTCGTAAATCACCCAACCTAACGACAAGCTCTAACTTTACAATATCAATAGCTGAATAACTATTGTTCACAAGCGTACAGACGAACAGAAGCAAACTGAATTGGAAACATTTGGAGATTTCATCGGCATGTCTGACCGGAATCCGCAACTTTCGGAAATCATCATTAGAGGAGATGAGAGTTAGTGCTACCGATATAATACGGAGACCAAGCGAGAATCTATGGCATGGTGGTCATCGTCTTCCCCGCTTGCCAAAGAAGTCGACTTGAAGCGGTATTGTTAGATCGCTACATTACTTTTCGTGTCATTTTTATTCATTTCATTAATGGCTACAGGATGGATGAGTCCTTTATTTTGGATGAGCTTAGAAGGCAATGTTGGTGTATATTTTGTTGCAGTACAGATAAGGAATAGAGGCCAGTGGACACGGAAATGCTATAAATGAAGAAATTTTAAGGGGTTCCACAGCACCCATCTCCCCTTCCATGTGTGTGAATGTGTGAGTGTGGTAGAGGTGGTACGAACACGGAGTTTGTAGCGGGTTAGCAGTAGCAGAAAGATCTAAGTAGGATAGCAACCCTTTGCTTTCTGAGAGAACAGCAGAGATTTTCTTGTAGGATTAGAGGATGCTAGCCGGCAGCACGTTTATCTTGGAGGGTAGTTCAGGTTGGCGGTGGATCCCGTTACGCTTTCAGCCAATGGGAGAGCTCCGCCGACCAAGTTTGACTGCATAGCGGTTAGAGCGAGGATTCCGCCATGTTTGGGCAGAGTTGGCTGAGACCTGGAGCAGAGCAGACGTGAGTCTGTTAGGTCTGAAATGAGTATCGGAATTGTGATTACTTGTGTCGATTTTCTTGAATAATTGGGTTCATAATGTTGCCACTATCTTCGCTATCTCGAGATCAAGTGTGGGGTGCAAATTTGTGTGTTTTTAATGTAGTAATTTAGTCTAGTGAGGGAGTTGCAATTGTAACGGATTTTTGAGTCGGACTTGAGCCATCAGCTTCAGGCTTACAATTTAATTTACAAGTGAATATGAGGGAGAAATGATTTAATAACAAGTGCTTGTGTTTCTATTGCAAAATAAGTGACGATGTCCATGGCAGAATTTTCCTTTATTCTTTTTAACGAACGTGCTAAACATGCGTTTCCGAGTTTTCCAGTTTTCTAAAATTCTGAGCACAATGCTCGATAGTAGCTAATAATCAAATTCAGCGATCTTTCACAACGTTTCTAAGCTACTGTACCTAAATTATTTTTCAGAATATTTAGTAATTTCTGCCTTTTCTTTGTATGAAATGTTGACCTTTGCCAACGGTATTTTTGAAGGAGTCAAGGGCCATCAGCTCCATCGACCAGCAACTAAGTATGATTAATAGGGAAGACCTAAAGCGTACAGTAAACTGCGCCAGTTCAAGGTATGAAACCATGAGTGATGTACGAGAAATTAATGGATTTACTTGACGGCTTACATGATTGCCGACGGTTCCCGCCATTAAACATTTTCTTTCTTTCCATGTGTAGTACTATCCCCTGTAAACACCCACAGTGTAACAAAATTAAGTTTCTCTGCTGGTGGCACAAATTTTGTCCCGAGATTATCGTTAGTTTGTCGGTTTTCTTTGTAAGAGGTCATGAATGATTATGTCGTCCCACGTGGCTTGGCTACGTCTCAGTGTGCCGGTCTTGTAGAATTGTACTGTGTTTAACTTAATTCTTCTTAATGGTCACAGGTTTTTTCCTCTCTTCTGCTAAGATTTTGATAATTTTATTTGTGTTGTTTTCACAATATCATTTATAGTTACGGTACCTGTATTCAGTTTCTTGGCAGTGAGAAGAAACCTCTGTGCTGTTTCTCTAGCTCCAGTCACGGTCTGCACGGCCACTACGGTCGTGGGTTCGAATCCCCCCTAGGGCATGGATATTTGTGCCGTCCTAGTTCGTCAGTAGTTCATAAGTGGTTTGTATGTTTAGGGACTGATGACCCCGTAGTTAAGTCCCATAAACTATACAAACATTTGAACATTTTGTTTCTCTCGGCAGGTACATCATTTTTAATGTCTTGTAATGCAAATGTCAGTAGAGCTCACAGTAATTATTTTGTAGAGGATCGAGCAGGCAACGTGGGTGTAGGAATGATGTTTGGTTGGAGAAACTATTCCCTTGTACCCCGATCCACCAATATAGGATTTTTCCACGGCACTAAATGATATAGATTAGTGGGACCAGTAACATTTAATTTCGTACCTAGCCAGACGGCAAGGTAACGTACCGTTCTCTCCGTTCTATTACTTGATTTTGTTAATTTGTTAGAAGTGTTGGGACCGAGCGGTGGGTTCCCAGCTTTGTCAGGATGAGGCGTGGAACCTGGAGGAGCGCCAAAGGACGCAAGTAAAACAGAATTAAAGTTTTCACGTTTATTCCATAACATACAATAATTCGGATGAAGGCGCTAGCTCGATAGGAGCTAGAGCAGAAGGTGGCGTCGCCTTCGTGCGCGTCTACTCGCCGTCACGCTGCAACCTCGGTGTTACGACAGCTGTGAGCCGTCTGGACAGTAGTGCCTGCGCCGCGACGTCTGGTAGTCGAAGAAGAGACTGTTATTGAGAAGTACTCGGTCCCTTCTACACTCTATGCAGTTGCTAGTGAATCCATGCGTGGACATCCCTCCCTCCCCCCCCCCCCTGAAGACGGATGCCGTGGTGTACCCGACTCTGGCTAATGGCAGCAGGATTAGCACCACAGTGCTAACTCGATGACAGCAACATTGACCTTCGGTAACTAACCACTGAAGACTGCAGCTGCCACAGTGTTGTGAAGTCGTCAGCACAGCGGATCACCATCTTCCCTAGAAGATGCTTAGTGCGAAGTATGGCATCGACCAGACTCCATCTCCTAGCTGCCTCTAGGAGCTACCCGTGTGTACTGCTACTTTTAATAAATATTGAGCACAATGATTACGCCAGTGAATCGACGACTACCTCCTAAGCATCGTCAATTCGGAAGACCAAGTGACTGCTACTTCTAAAAGCGGAAGTATATACACATAAATGTTGTTGAACCTATGACGTATGAAACGGTTCGAATTTGTTCCATTTGAAAATGCAGTGTTCACTCGATGTCCCTTTACCGCTGAGGCATCCGCAGCCTTATTCACTCTTGTGACAGAGTTACGTGTAGTTATGAAATCTTTACTAGCTGCCTCTCTGTCTGACAGCCGCCTCACTCACTCAACAGTTCGCTGACGATAGGCTTTCCAACCTGTCGACGCAGCGTCTGCCGTCGTCACGGAAGACAAGCGAGCATTTCTACCAAAGAGCTACTAACCTGATTTTGTCCAGCTACGGTGAGCAATCCAAGATTTTAAACACGTTTCCCTGTCACAATATTTATGGTGTAACAGAAGTAATAAATAGAGTTGTTCAATTTTAATTCTCCCCATTGTCTTATTCGTTTCTATCTCCGCCCATTCCTTATTGCCTTTTACCAGTGTAATCAGTTAATCAATCAGGAAGTACGGCGGTCCCAACTACACTACTAGCTATTAAAATTTCTTCACCAAGAAGAGATGCACATCATAAACCGGTATTCATGGAACAAATATATTATACTAGAACTGACATGTTATTTCATTTTCACTTGATGAGAGATCTAGGGAATGTGCTGACCAGGGCAGCAGTCGAACATTTTCCATATCCAGAAAGGCCCGTACAGGACCTGCAAGACGCGTTCGTGCATTATCCTACTGAAATGTAGGGTTTCGCAGGGATCGAATGAAGGGTGGAGCCACGGATCGTAACACATCTGTAATGTAACGGCCACTGTTCAAAGTTCCGTCGATGCGAACAAGAGGTGACTGAGACGTGTAACCAATGGCACCCCATACCATCACGATGGGTGATACGCCAGTATGGCTTTTACGAATACACGCTTCCAATGTGTGTTCACTGAGATGTCGCCAAACACGGATGCAACCATGATGATGCTGTAAACAGAACCTGGATTCATCCGAAAAAATTACGTTTTGCCATTCGTACGCCCAGGTTAGTCGTTGTGTACACCATCGCAGCCGCTCCTGTCTGTGATGCAGCGTCAACGGTAACCGCAGACATGGTCTAAGAGCTGGTAGTCCATGCTGCTGCAAACGCTGTCGAACTGTTGGTTCATATGGTTGTTGTCTTGCAAACGTCTCCATCTGTTGACTCAGAGATCGAGACTTGGCTGCACGAACCGTTACAGCCATGAGGATAAGATGCCTGTCATACCAACTGTTAGTGATACGAGGCCGTTGGGATCCAGCAAGGCGTTGCGTATTGCCCTCCTGAACCCACCTATTCCATATTCTGCTAACAGTCATTGGATCGCGACCAACGTGAGCAGCAATGTTGCGATACGGTAAACCACAATCGCGATAGGCTACAATCCGACCTTTATCAAAGTCGGAAACGTGATGGTACGCATTTCTCCTCCTTATACGAGGCATCACGACCACGTTTCAACAGGCAATGCCGGTCAACTGCTGTTTGTGTATGAGAAATCGGTTGGAAACTTTCCTCATGTCAGCACGTTTTAGGTGTCGCCACCGGTGCCAACCTTGTTTGAATGCTCTGTAAAGCTAATCATTTGCATATCACAGCATCTTCTTCCTGTCGGTTAAATTTCGCGTCTGGAGCATGTCTTCTTCGTGGTGTAGCAATTTTAATGGCCAGGAGTGTAAATTGAAATCAGTAATAACGATTCGTAAGTGGCGATATCCATTGCCCAATAAAATTTATTTAATTAGTATACTATTAGATGTCACATAGTAATTCAAGGACAAAAACAATTTATCATTCAAAGTGTTCTGAATGGGGACTGGCGGTCAGGGGAGATAAATGATTACACCCTGGTATTCTAGCAGTGAAAATATGAGAATAAAACAGATAATTTTGATCACAGGGTATTAAAGCAAATGGACTTTCGGATTGCAGGCTGGCAAAATCCAAGATAAATACGATGTAAATTGCCTTCTTCGATAGCAAGATAGCTTGAGTCATCATGAATTTGTACCCAAGCTTAATTCTGTCAACGCGGATTTTACGTGGGAGTTTTGAAACGGTTATTGCAACGCATCTGGCGAGTTCGACCACAACTGTACCGGAGTGGACAATGGCATTTCCTGTATGACAATGTGCGACCGTACACTGCTAGACGCGAGATCACAGCCTCCTTATCCTCAAGATTTGGCGCCGGCAGGCTTCTTTCCGTTTCCCCGCCTTAAATTAGCCCTGAAAGGCTTACGCTTCGCAATGTTTTCGGAGATCCAACAAGGCGTCACCTCAGTGCTTTGAGCGATTCCACAAAAAGCGTTTGCTGACAGTTTCCAAAAGCTGAACGACTGTTGTCAGAAGTGTATCGTTGCCAATGACGATTACTTTGAAGGCCATTGAAGAGATTTTTTGTAACTCCCGTTTCCTGTATTTCAACAGACCATTCATCGAACTTTTCAGAGGCATCTTGTATTTTCTAATTTCAGTAAAATGGAGAACAGTGTTATACCAGAGTTGTCGTCAAAGTAAGTTCCGTTTCTAATTCTATCCGCGACAGCGGTAGGATCGCAGTACCGAACATACGCGGCAGTCATTCTGACTCAAGGCGAAGACATGTACGTCATTTTCATATCGCTGCTACCGATGTACGCTTTGTAGTGCTTCTTTATAATGTCAGCCGCATGAAGTCAGAGCTGTGATTCGTTTCTAAATGTAAAGAGAGTTAAACCAAAGGAAATTCATCGGAAAATCTGCGAGATTTGCGGACGAAATGCTATGAGCGGTTCAATGGTAAGAAGATGAATGAAGGACGTGATCAACGAAAAGCTTACGGAATAGGTTCTCAGATTTGTGATTGGCTGAAAGACTTCCTAAGTAACAAAACGCAGTACGTTGTTCTCGACGGCGAGTGTTCATCAGAGTCGAGTGTATCGTCAGGCGTGCCCCATGGGACTGTGATAGGAGCACTGTTTTTTCTATCTATATAAATGATCTGATGGACAGAGTAACTTGTAATCTGCGGTTGTTTGCTGATGATCCTGTGGTGCATGGGAGGGTGTCGTCATTAACTGACTGTGATAGCATACAGGATGACTTAGACAAAATTTCTAGTTGCTACTGTCGTGGCGTAAAGTCAGAGCCACACGCCAGACGTAAGAAAACGATCGTGGAGAAGGCAGCGATCGACCGAAAGCCAATCGGAACCAGGCGCCGCGCATCCTGGAGGGAATAACTGAAGATTCAGATGTTTCAAATGTTTGTATAGCTTATGGGACTTAACTACGGGGTCATCAGTTCCTAAACTTACAAACTACTTATGAACTAACTAATACTAAGGACGGCACAAATATCCATGCCCGAGGGGGGATTCGAACCCCCGACCGTAGTGGCCGTGCTGACCGTGACTGCACAAATCGCAGCCCTTTTCCATCGGCCACACCGTACAAATGTTCGTTTAGTTTGGAATACCAACGCGCATTTCAGCAGTTAAAAGATGCTTTGCACAGTGATCGCTGTTGGGTGCACTTCGATCTATAAAAACCAGTTCTTTTGCAAGTGAACGCGTCATCGTTTGGTCTAGGAGCAGTACTGTCTCATAGACATGGGTTTACAGACCGTCCTCTAGCGTTTTCGTCAAAACTTTTGACAGACACACAGTGCCTTTTTTTCTCAGATTGAGAAGGAATCTTTAGCGATAGTGTATGGTGTCACCAAATTCCATCACTACTTGTAGGGGAGAAAATTTTATTCAGTAACTGACCAGAAGTCTTTGCAGTCAGTGTTTCATCCTGCCAAGCAAATTCCTACGCTTGTGGCACACAAATTTCTACGCTGGGCATTGTTGTTATCGCACTATCAGTACGAGATTGTGTAGAGACCTACAAACGCAATGTAAATGCCGACGCACTTTCCCGTCTTCCGGTTGGCCATGACAAAGACCCTGATGCTTCTGAGATGGCATGTTATCAGATAGAAGCACAGGAAGATAGTTTCTTGCAATCTTTCCCTTTGGACTATAGGGAAATTGCCCGGGTCACAGGGTCACAGAAACAGTTACTGATATACAAATTTTGCTGCACTACATTCGCACACAATGGCCTCGTTCACAACGTGACGTTCAAATTTGACTGGTGCGTCGCTATTTTCCAGACGGAATGAACTCTCAGTGAGATGTGATTCTCGTTTCAAATGACAGTGGACAATCGCATGTGTTGATTCCACGACGTTTGCAGAACGAAGTATTGAACTTACTTCACCAAGAACATTGGGGCATGTTTCGCATTAAGCAATTGACACGACGACACTGTACTTGGCAGGGTATGGACGCCCAAATAGAACAAATGACGTCACAGTGTTCAGTGTGTGCTACCAATCAGTCCGCACAATCTCAGAAATTTTTAGCATGGGCAGATTCACCTTGGCAACGAGTGCATATTGACCATGCCCGTCCGTTCTGGAACACTAAGTGGCTTATAGAGTTTGATTCTTTTAGTGGTTACCCATTTGCACTGCCAATGAATTCTACGACTTCTAGCAGCACGATTAGGGCATTGTCTATAATTTTTTGTCTGGAAGGTCTCCCTCAACAGTTAGTCTCTGACAACAGCCATCAGTTCACATCGCAAGAATTTTGCTCCTTTTGTGTATGCAGTGGAATTAACCAGATCACCATTGCACCGTTTCACCAGCAGTCAAAAGCAGCTGCCGAATGCTTTGTCCGGACATTTAAGCAGCAGATGTCCAAACTTCGTTGGAAGCACTCTCCGCAGGCAGCTCTGCATCTGTTCCTCGCCTCCTACCGCTCGCATCCCTGAGGAGGGAGCTTCTACACGGCCGCCGCCACCTCACCCTGGTCCATCTGCTTCACCCACCGCGCCGTCCGGAGCAACAGTAGCAGCCGACACGCAAGTGTCGCTTCGCTCTGTGTAACCCAGTCTTTTACTGAGGTTTCAGCGGTCGCAGACGGTGGGAGCGGGGCGAGATAATCCAGTATTGCGGTGCTCACAAGTTTGAAATTTAAGTTCCCGATGGCATCGTACACATGCACCGCAACAAAATTCGCCCTTGTCATGTACCCAGTGATCCTTCTGCGTTCCTCTCGGCAGATTCACGCAACACACAGACCGCGTGGCCATCGCCACAAGCGCGACCTCGGCGGTCGACCCCGCCGCAGATCTGCACGGCACCGCGGGCCGACGTCATGGAGCCCTCGCCGTCTCCACCTCACCTTCACATCCCCATGGACACCGAGCAAGGCGCCACACAGCATCCAACGCCGACATCGCCACCGACGTCACCGTCTACGACATCACCTGGGCCGCAGGTCGTGGATGTGGACCCATCGGAGGTTCCCAAGAGGACGTTCCCTCGCGAGCTCAGGGTAACTGACAACTGTGGCACTTTTACGTACTTGCAAAGTAAACTTTTGAAAAGTACTGGTTGCATGATAACCAAGCTTGCATTAGATCACAATTACATCTTTACATCTGCATATTTATTATGTAAATCACATTTAAGGTCATCCCAGAGGGTTCATTGAAACCGTTCATAATGTTTCTGAACCTTTCCATTCGATAATAGCCCGTGGTCAAGAATCCCCGAAATCTTTTCATTTCAGATCTGATCTCTTTTCAAATGTTCAAATGTTTGTTAAGCTTATGGGACTTAACTACGGGGTCATCAGTCTCTAAACTTACAAACTACTTATCAACTACCTTATACTAAAGACGGCACAAATATCCATGCCCGAGGGGGGATTCGAACCCCCGACTGTAGCGACTGGAGCGCCTCAGTCTCCACGGCCACCGCGGCCGGCTCTGATCTCTATTACCAATATTATTATTATTATTTATTATTATTATTATTATTATTACTATCAAATCTCCCTATAGAGGTGGATTCTAACTAAACATGTCCGCATTCGGAGGAGAAAGTTGATGCAATAATTTTTCAAATAGTTCTCGTCGCAAAGAACAACGTCTTTCTTCTAATGATATTCATCCCCACTCGTGCATTATTTCTGTGACATTCTTTATCGCGAAAAGATGAATCTAACTGCCCTTTTCTGCTTTTTCTATGTCCTCTGTCAGTCCTAACTGATGAGGTTCCCATAATGTGCATGATACTACTTAATAGGACGGACAGTTACAGTGTAGGAAATTTCTTTTGTAGAACTATTGCACCTTCCTAGTGTTCCGCTAATGAAATGAAGCCTTTGGTTCGCCTTCCCCACGATAGTTGCTGTATGTTCTGCCCAATGAAAGATATTCGTAATTATAATTTCTAGGTACTTGGACATATGGCCATTAAATTTTATTGATTCATTGTGTAAAAGCAGTTAAAGACAATTGCTCAGATGAACTATTGCACAATTTTCATTATCTACGGTCAATTGACAGTTTCCGGACTCTGCAGATATCTAAATCGTTCTGCACTAAGTTGCTTTAGATCTTCTGGTGTCTTCTCTAACCAATAAATGACAGCATCATCCGCGAACAGTCCAAGTAAGCTGCTCAGAGTCTCTCCTAAATCTTTTATAAAGACAATTAACAGTAGGGGACCTATAAAACGCCAGATATCGCTGGTCTTATACTTGATTACTAAACAATTTACTTTGTGTTATTATGGTTTAGAAACAGAAGATCAGCAAAATTTTATAGAGTTTTTTATTGAAAAATTACCCATTAATGTACAGATCAATTTTTTGAGGATTTTCGAAACTTCAGAAGTAGTGATTTTAGAAGCCTTGTGATCGATGGAAATACTTCGAGGCCTTAGAATCCAGGAAAACTACTTACCTAATTCCAAAAGTATTTATCTAAGTATACAGTTAATTATCGGTGATGATCTCAAATAATCCATATTCACAGCATCCCCTTCTTCTCAAACTGTACTGAACACAGCCATAATGTGGTTAAGAATGATAAAAATAAGTATCATATTCATGGAATTTACGACACAAAATGGTGTGTACCCAGCTGGGATTCGAAACTAGGATTTCTGCTTGGCAGTCAGATGCCCTGGTGCCTACCAAACTGAGAACACAGCGATCACTACAACTGCACTGACTACATTAGCATGCCTCCAATCATGTACATTCCCTGCTCACTATTACTCAGTCTTGCGGTTTTTCAACCTGATTCGTGTAATAGTAAGGGTCAATCAGTGCTTCCGCACTGATGAAAGGATCATTGCCCGTCATCCTCGTATTATGTATGTTACATATATGTGGTGCTACGATGAGAAACCGCGAGTTTGAGTAATAATAGGAAGAACAAAATTGAGAATTTGTATCTGACAGGAGGGTTTCTAGAGTAGTCTTTGCTGTTGTGGTGTTCGTTGTCTCTCCAATTCTATAGGGATCAGAGCAACTGCGTAGCAAACAGGAAACAGGAGATCTGCTTGATACACGTCCATACTGCGTGTTCCATTTATTTATCCCCACTAAATAAATGTTGGGCTTCAGACATTTTCTGAGTGTAGCGAGACGCTCCATTCACAATATGCGAGATACCAGATGTACAAAATAATTTTGTTCAAAATATGGAACAATTTTGTTGTGTTTCATTATTTTAAATGGCTATTTTTGTTTATGTGGCCCCCCTATGTGACGGCGTATGCTCTGATATGTTTCCACTGACCCCATTTGAGCAGAATGAAAGGGAATAGTTTATACAGGCGTTTGCCGCACCTCATTGCTCTTGACGTCTGCTTTGTTCAAACAGCGTGGCTGCAGTTGCCTCTGGCGCTGGTCAAGTTCTGCCAACTCCCGACCAGAGGCAAATCTTTAGCAAAGATGCTTATTGAGGGGTCCCCATTCACTCCCCTTGTCCGGTGGGCACGTTAAGTTGCCTACATGAGAACGGCTAAACTCTTTGCAGAGATTCCCCCTCCACCTTAGATAGCGGGAGAGTTGCGACCACAGGGCTACCGGGAATCGTTGGCTGGCCTTTGGCAGGGTAACTTGTGTTTTGCTGTTTGTTCTGAGCATGTGCCTAAAGTTTGTTCGTATTGGATTGTAAGTTGAAAATGCTCTTCCGCGTCTCTAGTTCTGACTCAAAAATCACAGTAATGCATAACAGTGAGATTTTATTTAATTTTGTTCTGGATTGCTAATTTTATGATGATTTTTGACGAAGTTTGATATCGCTGTCTCATTGGTGATTTTTAACAGAATCCTTGTACTCCCTGGCTTTAGAGTCCTCCCTTCCTACGTTTAAACATGTTTAAATGTTTTTCGTGTTCATTTGGTCAATAATTTGATGATTTTCTGGAAATTTTCGATACTTCCGGGGTCTACCCTTTGTCCATAGAACACGTGGATGGTCTGAGTTCAAAATGTTCAAATGTTTGTATAGCTTATGGGACTTAACTATGGGGTCATCAGTCCCTAAACTCACAAACTACTCATGAACTAACTAAGACTAAGGTCGGCACAAATATCCATGCCTGAGGGGGGATTCGAACCCCCGACCGTAGTGGCCGTGCAGACCGTGACTGGAGCGCCTCAGTCCCCTGGGCCACCGCGGCCGGCAATGGTCTGAGACAAAGCCTTTAGCTTACTCCACAATCTTAAGCCCACGAGTTGTTAATTATAACGTTGCTTAGATGTTGTGATTTTGAGTAAGTGTAACATGGTAATTTTCTCTGAATTTTGGTAATTCTAAACTTGTAACTTCCATACTTGCTGCCCCATGTATATGGCAAATAGCCTGTTTATGCCGTAGTCATTCCTATTAGATATCTTTTCTTCCCTTGAGTAGAATGAATCGTTACTCTACATATCTCGTGTGTTTCGAAATTTTAATTTTTCCCTTTTCGAATTTTTTTGTGATCCAGCCCCTTGAAGTACTGTAGATTTCTGTAACTTTGCTTATTATGTAGATTTCATTCCCTTGAGTGCATCGAACGGTTATACGATCTATCTCGATATCTTATATCTTACGAAATTGAATTTTTTCCGACTTGTTTAAATTTCGTGATCTGACCCCGTAGCATGTCGTATCACTCTGTAACCCTACCTAATATCTAGATGTCATTCCTCTCAGTAGAAGGAATAGTTACACGCCCTTTCTTGCGTTTTTATTTTTCCCAAAATAGTATTTCTTCCACTCTTTAAATTATATGATTCGAATCTGTGGCATGTCCTACCTTTCTGTAACCTTGCGTATTACCTGAGTAGAGCGAATGGTTACACGACCTATCTCACAGGTTTACTTTGTGCTAAAAGTATTTTCTTTTTTTTTCTTTTTTTTTTTTTTTTTTTTTTTTTTTTTTTTTTTTTTTTTGGGGGGGGGGGGGGTGAATTCTAAAGATCCGACCCTGTGAAACACGTCCACTGAATATGTGGTCTTGTTCCATTTTGTATTATTCATTACTTTAAAGCGTTTCTCCGCCATTTATATTCTCTATTTGTATGTCAATCATTATCTTCCTTTATTAATGATCAATACCAAATACTTATATATGTTGCCACCCATGTGTTTGAACTTGTGTGTTCGTATGAATGTGGAAGTTTGCTTTTAATATTGACTGATTGCGGCGCAATGGCTTACAGTCGCCACCTCGAGCTTTAGGCCTCGTTTACTTTAGTTAAGAACACATGGCTTCATATGTCGCCTGCACTGCCGTCTGCTGGGTGGCCAGAGACCAGCTTGCTTGGGAAGATGGTGAGGTGGCCTCTTCTTAGTGTAGTACCAACATAATCATGGACGAAAGAGGTGACAAAAGAGACCTCTCCGGAGCTCTAGTAAAGGGTATGATCTTCTTAAGGTAGCACGGTTGGTAGACAGTAAGCTCTGAACGCATTCTGGATATCTTTTAGCACGCCCTACATCCGGTGCATGGATGGGAAGGCTTTTGGCGTGGCCAGAGAATTCACTCTTGCTGCGACCGTCGAAGTGAGTATGTCTTCGAATCATGCTGAGGGGACGGCATGCTTTTCTTTGTGATTAGGCAGTCTTGGTTTATCAGTGATAGTTTTCTTGAGTAATTTTTTCGCTATGGGAGGCGAAGTGTTTCTTAATTTATGGAACTCGAGTAATTCAGTGTAACTTAAGTATCTGCATTTTCATTCTGGTGATGATTTTGTGTCTGGTTTTCTCAAGTTAGAATACACGTTTATGGCCTTCAGCCTTTATGTAAACTTAGTATGTTTTAATTTCGTTGCTGTTTTTCAACTAAGGTTTTCGCGTCGTGTCTGTATCCGCGAGTATGCTCAGATTTTGTGGATTGATTCTCTTTCCTTATTGGTATCACCGACTGCACAATGTGCTTTTGTAACGGTCATTACTTCTGCCTTCAGCCATACTTTTACTGATAATAGCTTTCTTCTATATGAATTCTCGTGTGTGCTTTACTCACTTATTCTGATTTTTTTTTAATTCTATGTAATCCACTGTGGCTGTACACCACATGATACGTAAGGACAGTATGCCGCTGCCTCCTCGCACATGAGTTGGTTTGGTGCATAGGTTGTGCTTGAAGACACCCGCCATCTCGTGAAAACGCCGCCAACGCTTCATTTTGCCGCTGCTATGAAGTGTTCCCACTTGAGTAATGTGTCGCAAGCATTATGCACGTGTCTTTGAGTGAATGAGTGTGCTTTGCTTTACCCACTGTGTAGTTGCAAATATCCATCCACGTTACCTCCATATTCATAAAGGACAGAAACCATTTTATTATGGACAGTAACTTTATGATTTAATTCACTTTTGTACAAGGTGTGTGCTTTATTGTGCTTATTTGGTCTCTCCACATTTTTTGCTTGTTCATTTTATTGATCAGATAATAATGTAAAGCATCAAACTTCTGCTTTATAATATCATGCTCCGTGTCCCATATTTAATTATCTATTCCATTTCTTTAAACATTAATTTCGTGTTTGTTAAAACGGAGGCTGCTCCCTTAAGGAGTGAGCAGTTAGATAAATTTCCATTGTGCAACTACTGTAGACACTCGCAAAGTAATTTCGAGCAGCAGTGATCGTTTTAACTTGCATTTGCAGATCTCTACTGCCTGAATCTTTGATAGAAAATTTCACAAGCTACTTTGAAATGTTTCCACCTATTAGTGGAGTTGTGTAGTATCCGTTGCCAGCAATGTGACAGGCGTAGTATACCGTTAGGAGAGCCTATTCTGTTGATGGCGCGAATGGAGCAAGACACTGCCTGACGAATTTCTGGAACAGTTCTGGAGCGAATGGCACGAAGTGGTTCCTTTATCTTCGAAATCAAATCAAAGTCATAATGAGTATGCATTGTCGTGCAAAATGGTGGGTGGGTTCCAAAAATTGTTCAAATGTTTATAATTTTATGGGACCACACTACGTTGGTCACCAGTCCTATTTCTTTCAAACTACTTAAACTACGTTAAACTAAACTAAGGACAACACAAACATCCATGCCCTAGGGAGGATTCGCACCTCCAATGCGGGAGGCCACGTGATCTGGGATGGGTTCCGCAGAAATTTTTGGCGCTTCTTTCGCAATGCTGGTTGCAGGTGATGCTTGAAACACGAACAGTTATACTGTGCAGTGACCATCTGCTGTAGAAAACCGATGCATGTCTGCCGCAGTTTGTCGACCTCCGTTGAAGGCTTTCACTCAACGTGCCACTGTTCTGTACGGCAATGCCGATTCCCTGCATGCCTCTTGAAG
This sequence comes from Locusta migratoria, assembly GCA_026315105.1. Lineage (NCBI taxonomy): Eukaryota > Metazoa > Arthropoda > Insecta > Orthoptera > Acrididae > Locusta > Locusta migratoria. The sequence goes on from CM048749.1 coordinate 409,123,097, forward strand.
AACATGGCACTGTCGTGCTGTACAACCTCTGGTACGTTCAGTCTTGATCCAACTCCATTTTTCCTGTTTCGAAAACATAGTGACACCGTTATGTTAGACCGCTCGCTCACAAGTGATTGTGTTTCCCTTCGTTTGAGGGCACGCTGGTGACCGTCGACGGGGAGACCATTATGTCGGAGGTAAGGTAGGTATGTCAACAATGTGTGCTATCAGTGACAATGGTAGATTCCATAGCATAGTGTCTCCAAAGTAGTCTTGTCACTATTTAAGTTCCATCGCTGGTACAGTTCCTTCTGCATCGCCTGTTTTTCTAATACTACATTCCATTATCATTTTTCTGCTCTTTTTAATCTTCATATTATACGTTAATTTAAAGACACTGTTCCGTTCAGTTGCTATCCCAGGACTTTTTCGGTCTCTGACAGTTATACAATGTCATCGGAAAATTGCAAAGTTTTTAGAATGAAACCTTCACACTGTAGCGGAGTGTATGCTGATATGAAACTTCTTGGCAGATTAAAATTGTATGCCGGAACCGGGATTCAAACATGGGATCTCTGACTTTCGCGGGCAAGCACCCTACCGACTCCCCCCCCCCCCCCCCCCTCTATGGATGGTTCTGTTCATTGCGGACGCTGATCGTTTTTGTTCGTTGATGTTAGAAGTGTTGTTGGCTCAGCTTTTTTATTATAGAGGGCGTTGAGTCCCCTGACCGGGCGCGCTGAGCCACGGCGCCCGGCTCTGAGCTATCGAGACGTGCTTCACGGTCCGTCCTCACAAGTTTCCTTCTGCCAGTACCTCGCCTCCTAATTTCGAAACTTCACCGAAGTTATATTACACTCTGCCATGAAGTTTCATATCAGCGCACACTTCGCTGAAGAGTGAAAGTTTCATTCTGGAAACATCCTTTAGTCATGTCTCCACCATATCCTTTCCTCCAGGAGCGCTAGTCCTGCAAGATTCGTAGGAGAACTTCTCTAAAATTTGGAAAGTAAGAGGCGAGGTACTGGTAGAAGTAAAGTTCTGAGGACGAACATTGAAACGTGTCGGGATAGCTCAGTCTCTCTCAGCGCGCCGTGGCTCATCGCGCCCGGTCAGAGGGCTGAACGCCATCTGTAATAAAAAAAGGTGAGCCAAAAATACACCGAACAATAGCGAACAAGTACCATCAGCTTCCGCAAGGAACAGAACTGCCACAGACAAAATATATATACAGGGTGTTTCACTAAGTGTGTTTGCCTCAGTAAAAAAAGGTAAAGCAGTCAACAATCCGAAGATTGGTTTGAACACCACAGTGCTCTACTAGGCATGGTTCTGTTTGGAGGTGGTATGCCGTTGCCTTCCTCCGACCTTCAAACTGACTTACCCAGCCAGTTATAGGGGGACCTACAGTTTAACGTGGATTCCGAACCACGGTGCTACTCGGTATTTTTCACATGAGCAATACTATCAGAGGTGAAAGAAGTGGAAAGTGACAGATAAAAATCCTAGGACCTGGCGGGGATCGAACCCGCAGCCTTTGGATTTGTAGTCTGGCACTCTACCACTGTGCAACCGAGGCGTAACTTATGAAATAATAGGTGACGGGAAATTTTAATGCGGTAGGTCAACACAATAAATGTTACACTTTCTGCGGAGCAATGAACATAGTTTATTGTATCATTTTCCAAAGAGTTACACCACAAAGATATAATTTTTTAAATGGAACAATTTTTTTTTCTATCGTGTATTGGATTCGTTTAAACCAGCTGCGTCCAAATCAATTGAAACTGCATTCCTATCAATGTTAGTTTGGGAGCTACAACCGTTCAAAGTTCCGGGGGCGGAGGCTGCGATAGCGTACCTGACTGGCCGAGTGGCTATCCCCTGGGGCACGGCCCACTGTCTCATGACCACCAGCCAGTGAGCTACGCTGTCTTAGCCTCCACCCCCTAAACTTTGAAGGGTTGTAGCTCCCAAACTAACAGTGATAGGAATGTAGTTTAAATTGATTTGGACGCAGCTGGTTTCAACGAATCCAATGCACGATAGAAAAAAACTAGTGTTCTATTTAAAAAATTATATCTTTGTGGTGTAACTCTTAGGAAAATGATACAATAAACTATGTTCATAGCTCCGCAGAAAGTGTAACATTACTTGTGTTGACCTACCGAATTAAAGTTTCCCGTCACCTATTATTTTGTAAGTTACAGAGGCAAACACAATTAGTGACACACCCTATATATATATATATATATATATATATATATATATATATATATATATATATATATATATATCGGTAGAGCGCTTCCCCGCGAAAGGCAAAGGTTCCAGGTTCGAATCCCGGTTCCGGCTGACCAGCGGTGGACACTGGGGTGGGGGAGGGGGACGGTGAGGGAAGGACGGAGGGGCCGGACCCTCCCGGAGCCTCCAAATACCTCGATACCTAAAATGCTCTATTTTCTTCTTTTTAGTGCCCTTGGCCTCTTGTTCTGGAGTCTCGAAATTTCGAAAGCTATTTTCCTTAGATCTCCAAATCTCAGGTTACTTTTTTTATAGCAATACGTGTATTTGCAAGTGGACAGGGGGCCTCATCTTGTTCTGACGCCGACCCGGGTCTCCGACCGCCTTAGTCCGCCACTGCGGCGCGCAATTTTAATCCACCAGGAAGTTGCGAAGTTTTTATTTAATCAGTTGTTTGAGCCACGTTAAATGTGTATTTTAAGTTATCTGTATAAGCAGTGTACTGCAAATATATGTCTGCTCTATAACGCCGGCCGCGGTGGCCGAGGGGACTAAGGCGCTTCAGTCACGGTCTGCACGGCCACTACGGTCGGGGGTTCGATTCCCCCTCGGGCATGGATATTTGTGCCGTCCTAGTTCGTAAGTAGTTCATAAGTAGTTTGTATGTTTAGGGACTGATGACCCCGTAGTTAAGTCCCATAGACTATACAAACATTTGAACATTTTTCTGCTCTATAACACAGAATGACGAACCAGAAACATAGAGTTATACACGAAATATGTACCAACGGGTACCTAAGACTTAAACTACATATAATCATAAAAACTGAAGATCTGTCAGTGTATTAGATGTATCTAGTATTACAGTAATATCAAACAATTCGTGAACTGATTTCATTTGTATGTTACAAACTAAAATACTATTTGTTTTTTCATATCGGTATATATCAAATAATTTCTAAATGTGAAAAAGTCCCCTTTTCTCTCATTATGTTATTCTTGCAATATTGTTTGCAACGTTGAAAAGTACGTCTGGAAATATAACGTCTAATATAATGTCACCAATTTAACAGAAAACGAGCGTATGAAGATTTCAGAAAGTATAAAGAGAGAAAATACTATTACAGGCACTGGAACGACTGATCGCTGCCATCGAATGTTACCTCTCGATCGTGAACCATACGCTGCACGGAGTCTTGCGTTTAGGAAAGAAATAAAAATATGTATTGTCCCCGGTTGACTTGGAGAATGCCGCCGTTTTCGTCAAACCTGTCCGGTTTGAAGTATCTTGGAATCAACAACTACGATGTACTCAGCAGGAAGACAAATGTGAACAATCTAGATTTGTAGACTTTTCTTTTAGGAAGAAACCAGACTGGCCTTTACATTAAACTCAAATGTTGGCAACAGTGAATATAGGGTCCGCGTCAATCTCGGATCCCCATCAGTCTTGGTTCCCCGTCAATTTTGGAGACCTATAAATTTCGAGGCCCCCTCAATATCAGACTTCTTTCTAATATTTGGGTTCCGTTCAATCTCTGCTGCTCCCCTAAATGTTGCGACCTCCTCAGTCCCAGGGTCTCGATCAATCTTGGGGTCGTTAAAATAGTAAGCTTGAGAAATTAACTTCGCGTAAATCTTTCCTGAAATACAGATTTAGAAATTGATCACTATCTACTCTGCTTTACAAGAGTAGTAACGTCATACAGTTGGGCTGTTTTATTATGTCTTTACATCCTTTACTTTACGTTCCTTCGTCAAGAATGAATATTAATAAAAATCGTATTAGTGTAAGTCGGAAGATTTCAATGACGGGAATTTTACAGGGGGGGGGGGGGGGGGTCACGAAGTCCCTGTGCCCTTCTCTTTCTGCCCTTCTCAACGTTGGTGTCACTTAAGACTTCGATGCCATTAGTGCTACATACCTTCTGTAATGTTAATAGTCTGATGTCGCCGTTTGAAAAGAGCTTTGAGTTTTTTGTGATGAAGTATTCTTTGTTTCCTGTATTCCCCTCTCTGTTTATGATATTAGCGCCAGTATTGGACCCTCCGCCACCGTTTTCCCTTCCGTTACCCATATCCCAAGTCCTTTGTGAACTCTTCTCGATGGTGATTAAGACGCGTTAATAACAAGTCTCCCTGAATCTGCATATGATTTGCATCCCATAAAGGAAGTAAGAAAGATTAAGGTGTAACATCCTGTCGACGGCGGGATCATTAGCTTTTATCGAGGACCCGGAAGGAAATCGGCCGTGCCTTTTAAAGGAACCATCCGGGAATATTCCTGGAGCGATGCCTAGCGATCCTAGGTGCCGCCGTATCAATGTGGCATCCTGTTGATCTAAAATATAGTTCTTATGAACATGGTTTTTCTTTTCCGTCCCGTTAGTAGTTAAATCTCAGGAAACTTTAGACAGTATTACTTGAACTGTAAATAGCATTTCACACTGAACAGTCTTTGCATATAGCTGAAATTCTCACAAAACAGATCCTCACGTAAATTACGTCACGTAAAATATTTCTTATTTTTACATTTTCTTGCCAAAACCACTTTGATAAATACATTAATATTTCCCTTCGGATTCAGTCCTTTTAACATTCATGCTCTCATTCTTGGCAATTTATGACCAAATATCTCTTTCGATTTTCGTTTTTTTCGATGGGGAATCAAAAAGTAAGTTCAACTTACAAGTTGTAGCGATTTATTAAACACATAGCCATCGTACAATAAACGTTCAATTTATGCTAATCTCACGGAATGCCCAAGCAACTATTTGATTCTGGATGCATAGAAATAACCTCCAGTGTTATATAAGCAATGGATACAGTTGCTTTAACGTCGTCATTTTTTCGGGTTCATCGGCCACCGAGATCGTTTTACGTTTTTCCGGTGCGATTTTGTTGCTCAATAACTCAACACCGCTCACGGTCTTCCAAATGTCAGACTGTCTGCATCGACTGAGGTAGAATGAATGGCAACATCCTCCATGCCATTATTAGGTGTTGGACAAGATGATCACGCTCGACATCGGTTATGAATCGATGAGGAAGTGGATGTTACTGTATCCAGATGGTCTGAAATCCAGGCGGTAATATCTACACATCCGCTATCGAAAAGTTAGTTGCCCGTTCCGAGAAATGTGACAGTCTCTTGAGGACTGTGTGGAAACATGAAATTATTTTGTTTGTTGTCACAGTCGTGTTGCGTGTGTGCACGTGGTTTATTAATACCGAGCGACGTGGTGCTGTAGTAACACAATTGACTGTCATTCTGGAGACTCGTGGTTCAAATCTATCTCCAGTCGTCCAGGTTGGGTTTTCTTTAAATCACTCCAGGCAATCGCCGCGATGGTTCCTTCGAAAGGCACGGCTGATATTCTTCCCCTTCTTATCCCACATCCTTCCCCGCCAAAAACGAAAACAAAGAAACAAAAGGCGTGAGTTCCGTCTCTAAAGAGTACTCTGTCGACAGTATGACCATATGTTGTACACATAAACTACCGTGGAATGTGTTAGTATCGAAAGATATGTGACTATACAAGGGATCTCGAACATTTGCTTTGTGAACTGCTGCCCTCTCTTACTAAAGGTACAGGAGATATACTTAAAAGGTACATTCGCGAAGATTCTAACTGCCCATGATGACAGGTGTGTTAACTGATCGGGATTTGCAGGTAATCCGTACGCTTGGCAACGTTGTACCTGGACAGTTCAAATGTTTATAAGCCTGTTGCACCAAACTGCTATGGACATCAGTCCCTAGACTTAGAAATTACTTAAATTAACTTATACTAATGCCATCACACACACCAATGCCCGAGGGAGGACTTGAACTTCTGGCGGGAGCGATCGTCCAGTGCGTAGCATGATGCGGCCACTCCCTCGTCGCACCTTGGCAGTGCTGCAGTTATATTCTATTGTAAATGTAAGTGAGTGATATAGTGAAATTTTTTACTTTTAGTTGGTCCCCTTGTGCAAAATAACATGAATCGTCCACCGAACGTATTCATAACGGCTTCAAAATAACAGAAAGTGTACGCGCTTCTTGTTGAACAATGGCGAGATTAGTGACTCTTTCCCAAGATTGAAACAAAATGTTGTATAGTACCCGGATCATTTTAACTCTATCAACAGGAAATGGTCGCAATTCGAAATAAGGACAAAAAGGTAGCAGCCATTCTACCTGTCGTAACGTGTCTTGTTTAACCTTTGAATGTTAACTTCTTTCGCCACTGCCACCCGTATTAGCTACAGAACAGCCGCATTTACGAATAACTGCACAATTGTGTATAATATTCAGCCACACACTCTTAATGCTACAAAAATATAATTTTATACTTACTTCTGAATTAATGTAAAATGACAGAAAATGTGTTTCTATGATTGTATTTTCCTGAATTCACAAATTATGAACACAAAACTGATTTAGTTTTGTGTTTTTCTATGATTGTATTTTGCTGAATTTACAAATTATGAATACAAAATCGTCTTTGTTTTGTGAAGGTATAAAAATGATCTAGATTAAGTGTCTCTTAGAATCATGGTACAGGGATAGTACTACAGCACTGTAGTAATTAAGCCCGAAGATGAAACTCTGCCAAATTTCAAGAAGATTGGATAAATAGAAAAAGTACAAGAAGTTTGAATAGGAACAGTTTCAAACTCGTAATCCTCTCGTGGTTGCCATTTAAAAATTATGCAGGTCAAAATTGACACGATATTTACTTGAAAATATTGTTTATTATTCCTCTCAATACGTGCTATACTGAGAAAAATCAGGGACTCTAAGTTTTGTTCAAATGTTCAAATGTTTGTTAACCTTAAGGGACTTAACTGCGGGGTCATCAGTCCCTAAACTTAAAAACTACTCATGAACTACCTCATACTAAAGGGGGGATTCGAGTCCCCGACCGTAGCGGCCGTTCAGACTGGCGCGCCGCAGACCGCTCGGCCACCGCGGCCGGCTAAGTATTGAACGTACAGACATACGAGTAGCTCTTTTACTTTTCTTTTTTCTTTTTCCTTTTTTATAATTCTTGTACGATTAAAGAGGGTTGCCGTAACAACCTACGTGGCGAATAAGTGCGTCGCAGCTTGCTGACTGTAATGATGCTCTTCAAATACGCGGGAGCAGATCACTTCTAGACGAAATCGCGTTAGCTCTACGCCAGTCGAGAGAAGCCACGTCTCGGTTTCGACGTTCAGTTTCTCGTTGCCGCCCACATACATTTGAAACTCCACGTGGAAGTGTTGAAACGCTTCTCCACTTTTGAGGCGAGCATTAAAGACCTTATCTGTTTGATAATGTGGACAGTAAAGCTAATTATTTGGCAGATCGCGTGGAAGATCTACCTGAATTGTTTCCAGTGCTCTTTAGAGAGGAACAATAATTTGCTTGACAATTTAATACCTGATGTGTGTGTGATTTTTATATAGAATATACAAATTTATTGTGAATTGTGTAAATTCATTTTCCTCGTAATTCCCGAGTCCTCTGAATGTAATTGGATTACAATCATTCTATTACAGTATCGCCGAACTGAAGTGGTGTCTGTCTGACTGACGATTAAGAGCACTATCTTCTCCATCGCTTTCTGGCTGCTGGTAACATTAAATTTCAGGGTCTAGAAAAGGCAGCGATAGATAAAAAAATTAAGGAAAATAACAAAAAGTATATTACACTGTAAAAACCAATACTTATCGGAAGACTATAACCAACCAGCCGCCCCATTCGACGGTTATGCGAGCGAGTTTTGTCAACACCGTCTGTAGAGAAAGCCTACGCGCTGGCGTGCCACGTCACTCAGAGTAGGCCGCGGTCGCGTAGCTCACTGGCTGGCCGAGGGGGCACAGACCACCGCCTCACACGGGCCAGCCAGTGAGCTACAAGACCGCGGCCTACTCTGCGTGACGTGGCACGCCAGCGCGTAGGCTTTCTCTACAGACGGTGTTGGTTTTGTCCGTTTCAGACCCTGCAAGCACAATTGTGTCGTTCTCGTTTTGCTCGCGTTATTTCTTTGTGATTCATCCCAGGAAGTTTGGGCCTCCATCATACAATCGTGGATGGGCTTAGGTAACGTGCGCAACGTGTTTTAGTTCCATTTTTCTACACTGTGTGGTAACGACCAGTCGGTAAACTTCCAGTACGGCATGAAAGACTTGTTGATATCCTTATTTTGACAAATGAATCTATCATAACTGATAGACAGTTGATTTTATATGATCCTGTGATGTTATTATGTCATTTCTTTCAAAGGCATGTTACTGTACGATGGCGCAGATCATAAAACTTTGTAATGAAGGCTTAAAACACATTTGTGTGGGTAAGAAATTTTTGAAAATAACTTTTTTTTATTTAATTACTGTATGTATTACCTTAAATGTCCCTCTCTAAATTAATGTCATGTTACCTACAACCTAGGGTCTGAAAGAGTTATTCCACAATAGTGGTATTAAACTCCACAATCGCAACCCTATCATAAACCTTAATGCAGTAATCCATAATCAGTACAGATTACCACACTAAACAATATGATCAAGCATTCCCGGAGTAAAGTTACATCTTCAGTTGCTTGTGATGCTTTTGATGCTCCTGACAGTGTCATTTAGAATACGGAACACCCGACTGCAGAACTGCATCATTTATCAAAAAGTGTTCAGATATTTATAAATCTAAAGACCAAACTGCTAAGTTCATAGGTCCGTAGAGTGCCAGACTACATCAACTAAAACTATCTTACGCTAATGAGAACACAAGGAGCACACACACACACAAACACACACACACACACATACATACACAAGCCAGACGGAGGACTCGAACCTCTGGCATTTCCCGGACCACGCGGCCATTATTTCTCCAGTATGGATATTATCGGTTGCATTTCTATTTAAATTCAAATGTTCAGATGTTTGTTAAGCTTATGGGACTTAACTACGGGGTCATCAGTCCCTAAACTTACAAACTACTTATCAACTACCTTATACTAAGGACGGCTCAAATGTTCAAATGTTTGTATAGTTTATGGGACTTAACTACGGGGTCATCAGTCCCTAAACTTACAAACTACTTATGAACTACTTACGAACTAGGACGGCACAAATATCCATGCCCGAGGGGGGATTCGAACCCCCGACCGTAGTGGCCGTGCAGACCGTGACTGGAGCGCCTCAGTCTCCTCGGCCACAGCGGCCGGCATTTCTATTTAACAGATTTCTATCCCAAAACCTACGAAGTTGCTTCATAACATATACATACACCTAAATGGAGAGAGTTAATCTTCTTCTTCTTCTAATATACAAAGCAGAGTCTCCGCATGTTTGTGTGTACGTGTTGCATACAGATGTACAGTTTTGTTCCAATCTCTATGAAATTTCATACACGTAAGCTTAAATCCATGAGAACGGTCGCCGTAAGTATCACGTACGATACATACATCCATACATACGGGATATGACGTTATAAACAATGAGATGCAAGAAAAACTGCTGCGACTATGCTACTGATTTTCTCCTAAACCACGGGACCGATTTCAACCAAATTTGGTACATATATTCCTTACCTTGAGGTAACAATTGCTGCAGGGTTAAGAATCACATAAGACACACGGTTCAGAAGATATGACGTCATTAACGATACGAAATGCAAAATAATGCCACATAATGCGGCGAGATTTCATAAATACGCTATATGAGAATGAGAGTACTTAGGGACTTGCAACAAACTTTAAACATAATTTCAAACCTTTATTAAACTTTTTCTCGCTGGCAACCATATTAAATTGATGAAAGGAAAAAAGTTTCTAGCTTACTACTTTTCCACTGTTTATGGAGTAAAAGTACAGCATTGGCATGACATTACAATTTATAATTTGTACACTACAAATTGTAGTCGCAGGAAATTTTACAGACAGTATACACGCATACAGTTGAGAGTACCATCTAAATTGGATCACAGTACGACACGTAGTTCATGAGATATGAGCACATAGTAACGTTCATGTACAATCGCCCCATCACGCACCAGATTTTAATCTATTACTTCTTTACTACTAATTGTATCACGTAGAGATTTTACGGACATACAGGCCTTATACAAATGAATGTATACCTACAAAAAAAAGCAACACTTAAAAAAGACGGGCAACGGTGGCTTTTCAGCTAGTTAGATATAAGGCAGTGTCCGTATGTTTGTGTGTACATATTTCATACAGCTCTACAGTTTTGTTCCAATCTTTTTCAGATTCTGTACACGTAAGCTTCAGTCTATGAGGACGGTCGCCGTAAGTATAAGAATCACGTCAAACACATCGTTCACGAGATATGACGTCATAAATAATAAGATGCGCGGAAGACTGCTGCGTTAAGCGAAAATGCTTCTTATTTTCTCCTAAACGACTGGGCCGATTCCAACCAAATTTGGTATATATATTCCTTAATTGAGATAACAACTTTTGTAGGAGTACGAACCACATACGACACATGTTGCAGGAGATATAACGTCATAAACAATAAGACTTGGAGAAATCTGCCACATAATGCGACGAAACTTGACAAATACATTATATTATGTGAATCACAGCACCTAGAGACTTGCATCAAACTTTAAACATAATTTCAAATTTTACTAAACTTTTTCTCGCCAACAAACACATCAAAATAATGAAAGGAGAATAGTTCCTCGCTTACTGCTTTTCCGATGTTTATGGAGTAAAACTACGGCATTCGGTATGAAATTATAATTTATAGTTTCTACACTACAAATTGTAGCCGCAGATAATTTGACAGTATACATACAGGCAGCTGAATGTACCTTCGAAATTGTATCACAGTACTGTGGTGTCGCACAAGTACAAAGTGCGCGCCACTTACTTTCGCCGCGCGCCGCCATGCACGCACGGCGCGGCGTTCTCACGACGACAGCCACGAGCGCCCTCTGCGACAACTCCGCTCGTGGCCACCACTGAAGGACATCGGTCACTTCGGACTGAGATAACAACGAGTTAGGACCTTCGTAATCAGATAGGCACCAGTGAAGACTTTGCTATTGTTCAGGCACTAGGCAGGCCTCTAACAACTATGTATCAACATTCTGCAGTACTATGTAAAAGTTAAGTATTGTTACATTCTGTGCAATATATATCTCTTTCTAATTTACTCGAGTGTTTATAGTTTCTGGCTGCTCCCCTCCGTACCTGCACCAGCGTGCTATTTTTGTTCCTGTGTCGGTCTTATTCCACTCGGCCACCGACACCTACGACGAGGCTGGGACACAAAAGTGGCGACGAAGTTGGGACACAAAAGTGGCGACGAGGAGTGATAGAACCTTGGACCAGCCCGCTTGCAGCAGCCAGACAGCAGCAGTCGGAGCACGCAAAAATTGCTCCCGCCCACCCACCCTTATTATAAGATTTTTGGGGGAACATTTTCAGTTACGTGTTTGTGGACTTTTTTGTTGCAGAGCGTCCTCTTTCATATTGCGTTTGTGTTTTGTTATAATTTACTTGTATGCGCGGCGCCTAATCGGTCAGCATGGCCACTACCCCGAACCCAAACTTAATGGAAATTATTCAGTTACAGACGGCGCAAATCACTCAGCTACTGCAGGCCGTGTTGCAGTTGACGGCACAGGCTGCTCACCAACAACAACAGCCGTCACATCAGCAGCCCACACCTGCCGCTGTACCGCTCCCTACGTTCCGCCAGTACAACGAACGTGAGGAAGAATGGAGCGACTACTTCGCACAGTTTCAAGAACTCGTCGCGGCTCATCAAATTACAGGTCAGAGAGTGAAGAACCTTTTCTTATCGATTGTGGGCCCCCAGACCTTCGTACTATTGCAGAAACTATTCCCTCACGCATCTCCTCGTGATGTAGACTTTGAACAAATTGTAGAATGCTCATTATGAGAGAAAAGTTCTTGTAGCTGCGGCACGGTACCGATTTTTCAGACTTAAAAAATTACCGCAGCAGTCACGCCAAGAATGGATCATGGAATTGAAGGGCTTAACCCGCCAATGTAAATTTACTTGCTCTTGTGGACTTTCGTGTAGTGACGTGATGTTGAGGGATGCGATTACGCAGAATATTCAGGACCCCAGAATTAGAGCAGCAATTCTGAAACAGTCTGACCCCTCATTAGACAGTGTACTGCAGCTTATAGAAGCGCATGATACTTTTGACTTAGCAGATGTAGAAATGCAAAGCCACAGTGTAAAGTCAGTGCGCCGCAACGGACACTTTCCTAGCCGTAGTTCTCAGTATAGCACTAGTAATTCTTATTTTTCTACCGGCCGTGCTGAACAGACAGTGAACAGTAGCCAGAGTAAAAGTGCGACGCAAAGGTCGCCCCGTAGTGTTAGACACAGTAATTTGAATAACGGGCGCCAACGCTCATTTCAGAAAAATGTACGTAAATCTTGCCCCCAGTGTGTGTCTCGCCACAAGCGTGCTCATTGCCCTAGTCGCAACGCAACCTGTTATCAATGTGGCAAATCAGGACATGTACAGTCTGTGTGTATGCAAATTAAAAACTCAAAGAACGGTACCGTTAGAAACAGTGCTTCGCAGAGTGCGAGAACGGTTCATTCTGTAAATGTTATACAGGCTGTGGAATTGAACAGTGCTTTAGTTGGTTCTCAATTGCAAGAAAGTAGTTCTGCGCCTATGGCAAAACTATATAGTGCACCACGTAACAAGCGCCGACGAGCGCGTAAAACAGTGCAACGGAAAAGGGTTCGGGACAAGCAAAATAACTATGAACAGTGCATTCCTGTAGTGAAAATAGTGCCTTATGCAACTGCTCCTTGTAATAGTGCCCAGTACTGTGTAGCTAGTGACAGTAGACATCAAGTAGCTACTCAAAAGTGTAGTGCAGTAGTTAGTACATCTGGAGTAGCTTCGCATGCTTGCGCGGACGCCGATCCGGCGGTAGTGACATCTAGTGACAGTGATATTAGTCTATGTGCCGAGTCTGCGCCGCTTCCTTCACTACGCGGCCCGCGCATACGCAGCAAACAAACCGTAGCAGACGTTGCCCACATTCGCGCACCTGTCGAGCGCCGCAAGCAAAAACTTTTTGTGAATCTTTCCATTGACAATAAGACTGTGCAATTTCAGCTCGACACTGGTTCCGCTGTTACCTTAATTAATAAAGATACTTATGAACTTCTGGGTTCTCCAAAATTATCGCTGTGTCAACAAGTGTTAACAGCTTATACAGGTGCAAATATTCCCGTGCTAGGAACATGTAGCCTGCCCGCCTCTTTTCAAGGTGTAACAAAAACAGTTGCTTTTGTAGTTCTTCAGGCCAAATCGACACAGAACATTTTTGGATTAGATGCTTTTGACTTGTTTGGTTTATCAATTCAAAGAGATGTGCTTCAGATTTCGTCAGTAGTGCCTCAGGACAAAATCAATGCTTTATGTGAAAAATACAGTGATTTGTTTTCGCCGGAACTAGGTTGTGCAAAAGACTTCGTGGCACATGGCACTTTAAAAGCATCTGCAGTTCCAAAATTTCGTAAAGCTAGACCAGTGCCTATCGCCTAGCGTGATACAGTTGCCGAAGAACTTAAACGTTGGCAAGATAGTGCGGTGATTTCTCCTGTTTCTGCGAGTCAGTGGGCCTCGCCTTTAGTAATTATACCCAAGCCGTCGGGAAAACTTCGTCTCTGTGCAGACTTCAAATCAACAGTGAACAGTCAAACAATTGTAGACACTTATCCCCTGCCCAGACCTGACGAACTAATGGACAAATTAGGACAGTCTCGTTTCTTTTCCAAGATTGATTTAGCAGAGGCATACTTACAGATTCCACTTGATGCCGAGTCAAAAAAGTTTTTCGTCATTAATACTCACATGGGCCTTTTTCAATTTCAACGCCTCCCCTTTGGCAGTTCTTCCGCTCCCGCTATTTTTCAGCGTTTTTTGGAACAGCTGACAGTTTCTGTACCGTGTTGTTCGAACTATTTAGATGATATTGTGGTATCCGGACGTACAGTTGAAGAACATTTAGCAAACCTGGAGTGCCTTTTCAAAGTTTTGACTGCAGCAGGTCTACGTTGTAATAAAGCAAAGTGTTCGTTTTTTCAAACTGAAATAGAGTACCTAGGCCATGTGATTAATACCCAAGTAATTCATCCCTTACAGTCACATCTTCGAGCAATCAAAGACTTGCCTCCTCCTAAGAATGTGCAGGAATTGCAAGCAGTGATGGGAAAGCTTAACTATTATTTCAGGTTTATTCCCAATGCCTCTCAGATTGCAGCTCCACTGCATCACTTACGTAGGAAGAATGTTCCTTTTGTATGGTCTAAAGATTGTCAGGTTGCCTTTGACAAACTAAAGTCTGCAATACTCAGTGATGCATGTTTGATTCCCTTTGACCCACAGAAGCCTGTAGTGTTAGCAGTTGACGCCTCGTCGTACGGTGTGGGTGCAGTTCTGTCACATCGTATTGGATGTCACGATCGTCCTATTGCCTTTGCATCCAAGATACTGACGCCGACGCAACAGAATTACAGTCAGATAGAAAAGGAGGCCTTAGCAATCATTTACGGCGTCACAAAGTTTCATCATTATCTCTATGGCAGAAAATTCTATTTGTTGACAGACCACAAGCCTCTCACGTCGTTGTTCTCACCCACAAAGCCAATTCCGCCACGTACGGCACAAAAGCTTCAGAGATGGTCCTTGATATTGTCAAATTATCAGTATGAGATTTTGTACCGACCTACCACTAAACATGCTAACGCGGACACACTTTCCCGACTTCCGGTTGGCCAGGATATATCATTTGATTCTTCAGAAATGGCATGTTGTCAGATAGACTCCAGAGATGCTTCCGCTGTCGCAGACTTTCCTTTGAACTCTCGTCGGGTTGCACAGGAAACAGCTGCGGATGCAGACCTAAGTGTGGTAGCACGTTTTGTTCGCTCAGGGTGGCCTGCCAGAGCCAAAGACATTGATCGGCCTCTGGTTCGACGTTATTTTGCACAACGTCATGCATTATCTTTAAGTCAGGGTGTACTGTTGTTGCATAACGACAACGACCAAGCAAGAGTGATTGTTCCTCGTTCCCTGCAACGAGAAGTGTTACGCCTCCTGCATCAAGGACATTGGGGCATTGTTAGGACAAAGCAATTGGCCAGACGTCATTGTACCTGGGTTGGTATGGACGCTCAGATAGAGAGCATGACATCACAGTGTACAGTTTGTGCGGAGCATCAGGCGGCTCCTCCACAGCGTTTCTCAGACTGGCCACGCCCCAAGGGACCATGGCAACGTTTACATATTGACTTTGCCGGACCATTCTGGAATACGCGCTGGTTAATTGTTGTAGACGCTTTCAGCAAGTTTCCTTTTGTGATTGCCATGAACTCAACGACGGCGTCTAGTACAATCAGTGCCTTAACATCAGTGTTTTGCATCGAAGGCTTGCCTGAAACTATCGTCAGTGACAATGGACCTCAGTTTGTTAGTGCGGAATTTCAACAGTTTTGTCGTGTGAATGGCATTCAGCATATCACCACCGCACCTTTTCACCCTCAGTCCAATGGTGAAGCAGAACGTTTCGTTCGAACATTCAAGTCTCACATGGAGAAGATGAAAGGTCAGCACTCCAGGCAGCAAGCTCTTCAAATTTTCCTGTCTACGTATCGATGCATGCCACGTGACGGCCCGTCTCCTGCCGAGATGCTACACGGCCGCCGTCACCGCACTCTCCTTCACCTGCTGCAGCCTCCCACGCACCGAGTCGGTTCGTATGGCGCTACGCGTTTTCAGGTTTCCACGCCGGTGCTGTACAGGGTGTTTGCTGGCAACAAGAAGACATGGTTGCCGGGCACCATTCAGCGCGTGCTCGGTCGCAATATGTTTGTTGTACGTTCTTCCACAGGGTCGGAGCTGCGGCGCCACGCAAACCAATTGCGCCTGCACAGGCCGCGCGATCCTGTCTCCGGTTTCTTGATTCCAGACCCAGTTCACCGCCAGGGAGCACAACCACATCGTTCGTCCCCGGACTACGAGATCGTCCCGATGGAGATCGACGCGACGCCGCCGCTGTCGCCGCCGCAGATGACAGCGTCACCGAGAGGGACTCCGGGACCGTGCGTGCCGCCGCCGCCTGGGCCACGCACCTCAGAAGAAGATGACCTGCTCCCTCTGGGCGGGGGGGTGCGCCCTTCCCCAGGTTTCGGTGGGTTCCCTGGAGGATCGCAAGGCGGATGCCGGGGCGCGGACGGCGTCTCGATCCCAGCCTCAGCTACGACGCCCGTCCCACCAGTAACGCCCCCGCCCAGGCCCTCCTCCCAGTGCCGTCGCCGTGGCCCTCAGCCCTACGCCACGACGGCGCGGCCGTTTGGGGGGGGAGGGGTGTGGTGTCACACAAGTACAAAGTGCGCGCCACTTACTTTCGCCGCGCGCCGCCATGCACGCACGGCGCGGCGTTCTCACGACGACAGCCACGAGCGCCCTCTGCGACAACTCCGCTCGAGGCCACCACTGAAGGACATCGGTCACTTCGGACTGAGATAACAACGAGTTAGGACCTTCGTAATCAGATAGGCACCAGTGAAGACTTTGCTATTGTTCAGGCACTAGGCAGGCCTCTAACAACTATGTATCAACATTCTGCAGTACTATGTAAAAGTTAAGTATTGTTACATTCTGTGCAATATATATCTCTTTCTAATTTACTCGAGTGTTTATAGTTTCTGGCTGCTCCCCTCCGTACCTGCACCAGCGTGCTATTTTTGTTCCTGTGTCGGTCTTATTCCACTCGGCCACCGACACCTACGACGAGGCTGGGACACAAAAGCGGCGACGAAGTTGGGACACAAAAAGTACGACACGTAGTTCATGAGATATGAGCACATAAACAGTAACGTTCACAAAAAACCGCCCTATCACGCAACAAGTTTGAATCTATTACTTATTTACTACTAATTGTATTCCCATTAGATTTTACAGACATACGACACTTACACACTCCTTAACAAGTATACAATTTTACAAGATGTTACTCAACCAATATGATATCGTGCGAATTTTATATGCCATTTGTATTTTGAAAGCTACCTTTCTTTGTATACCGCACGTATAATTTTGCAAGATAGCCTTATTTCTTATATTCTCCGATAAATATAACATGTTTCTTTTTTACCAGGCAGTTCTATCCGACCGATTTCCTTCATTTTTGTTTTAAATGGAAGGTATTCATCCACTGTTATCAAGTATGAGAACTGATTTAATTCTCGCATCCCTTTATTTATACTCAAACGCTATATCGTCCTTTCCCTGTTGTGAATATTATACTGTTTCCTATACGATATCTTCGGTTCTAATTAAGGTACGCTGTTCTTTTCAGCGTAAGAACGCTCAGCGGATCAAGCTCTTTAATTTGCACCTTTAAACGCTTGCATTGATACATCCTGAAAAAAAAAATAGCACTTGACTTCCATTTTTTCCAACACTTTTTACCATTCTAGCAAACATAGCTACGATTCTAATTAAGGTACTCCATTTATTTTAGCCTACTCATCGGATCCAGATGTATAGTTGCAACGACTGTAATTGATATATAATTACATTTCCGTACTTCCATTTTACATCACTGACCAGTAACGGTGAGAAGTATTCGCAAGGATCATCTAGTGTATAGTAACAATGATTACTCATTATGTTGTACTGGTGGGCTAACACGTAGTTTCTGTCCTGTCCGTTACTTCACCATTATTTGTATGGCTGAGTAATATTTATAATTACCGCTACGTGGAACTATAACTGATATAGTAATTATTGATTACATCTTAAGCTTCCATTGTAGTTAATATTGCTTCTGTATCGCTGATAGAACTTGTGAATGTTCCTTGGTACTAGTAGTTCACTGCATGATTGATGCATAAAGGACGGAAGGAAGAGAAGACCGCCACGGTGGAGTAGGCGAGCGGTCTAAAGCGTCTCGCTGCGGAGCGCGCAGTTGCCCGCTGTGGAGGTTCGAGTCCTCCCTGGGGCATGGGTGCGTGCGTTTGTCCTTAAGTTAGTTTACTTAGATGTAAGTGGTTTGTAAGCTACGGACTGATGACCACGCAGTTTGGTCCGATAGATTTACAAACATTTTTTTGAAGGAAGACCAGGTTACGGAAAGCAGATCCGAGTTGAGTAAACCCGAGGACAAGTCGAAATGTATCGGGTGATCAAAAAGTCAGTATAAATTTTAAAACTTAATAAACGGTGGAATAATGTAGATAGAGAGGTAAAAATTGACACTCATGCTTGGAATAACATAGGGTTTTATTAGAACAAAAAAAAAAAAAAAAAAAAAAAAAAAAAAAAAAAAAAAAAAAAAAAGTTCAAAAAATGTCCAACAGATGGCGCTTTCTCTGATCAGAAAAGCAAAGGTGATGTTCTTTACAGGTAATGTTCAATATGTTCACCATCATTCCTCAAAAATAGCTGTAGTCGAGGAACAGTCGTGAACAGCACTGTAAAGCATGTCGGAGTTATGGTGGGGCATTGGTGTCAGATGTTGTCTTTCGGCATCCCTAGACATGTCGGTCAATCACGATACACTTGCGACTTCAGGTAACCCGAAAGCCAATTATCGCACGGACTGGGGTCTTGGACCTGGGAAGCCAAGCTTGACGAAAGTGGCGGCTGAGCACACGATCATCACCAAACGATGCGCGCGAGAGATCTTTCACGCGTCTAGGAATATGGGGTGGAGCGCCAGCCTGCATAAAACTAGTACATTCCAACAGGTGTTTATCAGCCAGGCTCCATCCTGCATTAAACCCCAAGCATGTGTGTCAATTTTTACCTTTCTATCTACATTATTCCGCGATTTATTAGGTTTTCAAATTTATACCGACTTTTTGATCACCCGGTAAGTTGCACTAACTCGCCGCAGGATCCCGCTGTGTGTCACAAGGGAAAGTGACACTCACTGCGCGGACGTCGAGTAGGACGGCTGCTGTGGCTGTTCGCTTTGTTTTGCGGGCTAAAAGCAACGCCGCGCCAACTGAATGTTCACTCCAAATTGGAGATATCAGCAACAATTCAATTTCTACGGGCCAAACTGGTGAATTGCCCGGATATTCATCGTCAATGTTTATAATAAAAAACAGCTACCAAACACAAGTATGGATATAAAATATTAATTTATTTTAACCATGACCGGTTTTGGATTTTTTCACAAATCCATCGTCAGATGTTGTACTGCTTACAAGCTGTGGTCTCGTTTTTGTGTTAAAGATGTGCTGCCCTAAGATAGACAAACAAATTGTTTTATGCGCTATTTGATGAGTTTATACAATGGGTTATATATTTCAGTCGATATCTACACTTTCGTTAAGGGATTTTTCACCTAATGACACATGAGGTGTAACAAAGACTTATGTCTCACGTGTCTTCCTATGACGATTTTCTCTTCTGTTTTCATTAGTTACTCTCCCAGCTGCCTCTTTCCGCACATGTATTGCGTGGGCGCTGTTAAATTTGGTGTTATTCACCTAATGTAGCACCATTGTTTGGAGGCAGCACAAGCAACAAACACATACAAAACGTGACACAGCTTCCCAACGAAAATGTAAACAATGCAAAGAAGTCATTGCTATGCAGATGCTATGCTACAGATACATTTCGACTTTATGCCTATGTTAAAATTTGTCTCTGCTTTACAGTGAAATTAATTTGAACAAAGAGTTTTGGACTAAAATTATTTACAGTATTTAATAATATGGCAGTTTTCTAAGTGCCTGACATAACATATACAGAGATAACATATGAATGAAAATAAAAAAAAAAAAAACTAGATGAAGCGTAAGGCAGGACATTTATACCCACGATTTTACTGTTGATAATTAGTTGAATTTTGATTCAGCGTGAAACCACTGCTTAAAGAAATTAAAGCGAAAGTGAGCGCCGGTGTGATTTTGTTGCACGATAACGCAACATCACACAACACCCGCCAAACGTGCGAACTGCTGCAGCGGTTCAAGCGGGTGGTGTGGCATCATCCTCCATACAGTCTCGACTTTGCGCCTTGCGACTTTCATCTCTTCGGTGAGCTCAAAACGAATCTCGGTGGACAACGACGAGCAGGTGAATGCTGCTGTCTCCGTGTGTTTACAAAAAGCTGGAGAAGATTTCTGTACATCGGGAATCAAAAAGTTGGTTGACCGTACGAGGGGTCTACATTCAGTTGGATTTAATATTTTGTAATATTCTGTTGGAATTATAATTTTGTGAATAAGATTCCTGTAAGTCAAAGAGAGTATACTGTATAGTTAGCTTCCTTGGTCAGAGAGGTGGCATTATTGCTCTGTCTGGTAATGGTGGCGCGCTGGGTGTCGCAGTGTAACGGTGGGAATGGACAGTCGTGTCTTGTTGTTGTAATGTAGCGGGCGGAGTAGGAGGTTGAACTTTGAGCTATGGGCAGAGGCTGTCTGTTAGCTCGACTGCTGAATAGGATGAAGATGTTCAGACTAAGAATGTATATGGTAATCTATATCTATAGATGTGAATGTCTGTTCGGTTATCACGTCCGAACGACAAGACACAGAGACTTAAATATTTGTACAGTTACTAATTTATACCTGAGGTAGGTTTTAGGCACGTTTTATAGCGATCTGATAGATATTTAGGAATTTGAAGAATATAATGCGAAATGCGGAACAATAATTACTCTTTCAAAATTATATTTACTCTTTGAAAATGGTTTTATTAGTTGCATTGTTGCTTGAGTGTTAATAATGATAAAAGGCTGCAGCGGAAACTACAAAACGCAAACGAATGGTCTGTGTTTAATTGTTGTCCGAAGGCTCACATTGTACACTAGCTGTTCCATGCCGATAGCTATAAGGGGGTGGAACGTGGAAGATATGGTGGTTGAAAGTCGTCAAATTATAAAATCATTCGGACTGAAGGCCAGCAATGACGTTTGCGACTCTATAGCAAGGAGGTTACATACATGATGCCACATACCATTTCTTTGGTCTATGCGTGCTAGATGGCTACAATGTTTTCAGCTCTTTCTCTGTAAGGATGAGCATACGAATAAGGAAATATAAGAATAAATAAATAAACCAGTAAAAAAGACATTTCTTTTAATACATCTCTTAAAAAATCGATTTGACCTTTCGCACATTACATCAAATTATCGATCTGTGATATTATTACAATCATTATTGTTGAATTTCGTGACTAGATTCTCCGAAACGAGTGCATTTTTACGTGTGTTTTGACCTACAAACACGCAAGCGAAGCAGCGGATTTAAGCTAGTATGTATATGTTTTTGTAACGACGTTGCTTTTTAATTTTCAGTATAAGTGTGATAATGAAATTTCTCTTCCATTATTTTGTAGTGTGTAGAAACTTCAGTTTTTCCTCCAATAAGTTTTACGGCCAGTTTATTGATGTGAGTTGATTTGAAGTGAAGTAAAAGTGTTAATCTCAAACATACTTGTACGTGGTGGCTCTGTGAGTTTATGTTTTAACAGATAACTTTCACTAAAAGAATTAGGGTCCAAGTTAGGATTGTTGAAAATTATGTTGAGAATATGATAATGATGAGGCAGTTACAATGAGTGAAATATCAAAGGTATGTGTGGGTTAATTCAATTTTTCTGTGCTTGTATTAACTGTGAATAGAGAATTTCAACAGACCATTTTTTGATAAAGTAATTAGGTGATTAACAACGCTCGATAATGAAGTGTTTGACTAAGCATGATGAGCCAAAACTTTCAACTGTTACAAAAATTCTATTTACTTCTCAGTAAAGGTACTGCTATCTTTGAAGTGTCACAAGGATTCACTTCATTTCACAGTAAAATATTTATGTGCACTCTCAGTTGCTTTTCTGAAACGAGAGCTTAACTTCACCATACACAATAGTTGAGGTTTTTCATTTTTGATACTGATGTTGAGAATTTACAACACGGCACTAAAGTGATGCATTCATTTTGAAGTAATTTATGGAAGTAATTAACGGATCAGTTAGAGCTTATTTTCATAACAATGCGCCACTGAGTTATCCGTTGCGCGGGCCTGACGTTAAAAAATTATTTATTCACATAATTTACTATCAGGGTTTAGTTTTTGATCCAGTGTGTGGAACAGTCACAATGAATTTGATGTGCTTTTCTTATGTGTGGAAAATCTTAATTTTACGTAACATATCGTTTGGTATCAACAGAAATCACTGCTAGTCTGACAAACAAGGTCACACATACACACTCACATGGTCAGATAGCAAATCCCAGTTCCATCTCCACGACCAATCCAAAAAATAAATTATCTATATCTATAAATGTGAATGTCTGTTCGGTGTACGTTTATCACGTTTGAACTACAAGACATAAAGAGCTAAAAATTTGTACAGTTACTAATGTCTACCCGGAGAAGGCCTTAGGCACGGTTTTATGGCGATCGGGTAGCTATTTATCTATGTATATTAATGTGAATGTCTGTTCGGTGTACGCTTATCACGTCCGAACGACAAGACACAGAGACTTAAATATTTGTACAGTTACTAATTTATACCTGAGGAAGATTTTGGGTACGGTTTTATAGCGATCTGACAGATATTTAGTAATTTGAAGAATATAACGCGAAATGCGGAACAATAATTACTCTTTGAAAATTATATTTACTCTTTGAAAATAGTTTTATCGCTTGCATTGTTGCTTGAGGGTTGATAATGATAAAAGGGTGGAGTGTATTGGGATGGAAAGATATAGATGTATATGAAATTCTACGTGTGTGTGTGTGTGTGTGTGTGTGTGTGTGTGTGTGTGTGTGTGTGTGTGTGTGTTAATATTTCGCTCTGCAGAGAAAACTACAGAACCCAAACGAATGGTCTGTGCGTAATTGTTGTCTGAAGTCTCCCGTTGTACACCACAGCAGTTCCATGCCGATAGCTATAAGGGGGTGGGATATATATGGTGGTTGAAAGTCGTCAAATTATAAAAAAAATTCGCACTGAAGGCCAGCGATGACGTTTGCGACTCTATAGCAAGGAGGTTACATACTGCGAAATGTGATGCCACAGACCATATCTTGGATCTACGCGTGCTACAATGTCTTCAACTCTTTCTCTGTAAGGGTAAGCATACGAATAAGGAAATATAATAATAAATAAATGAAGCAGTAAAAAAGAAATTTCTTTTAATACAAATAATGTATATTACCAGAATGACCAAAAATGAAATTAATGTGAATTTGGACATTACTCTCACCATACGTGTTGAAATATTGCGACACAGGCTGTGAGGAATAATGTATAATTTATTGTAAATCGTTAAATAATTCACATAATTTTATTTTTTAATTTGAATGTTGATTTACAATGTTTCTTTCTAAAGAAGGTATTGTATTTCATTTCATCCTTCAAACCCAGTCTCATAGCACACTACCGAAATATGGCTTATCTATCATAATCAACCAACACGCGAGCGGAGCCGCGAGTATAAGCTAGTATTTAAGAAATATCATAAAATAGATAACTTTCAACCGTTTCGAGAAACGTTTATAGTCTCTTGGAGACTATGTGGAAAAGTAAACATACATTGTATGTTGTCATAGCCGTGCTGCTTTTGTTGCTTTTCCACCATAACGTGAAGTGAAACTTGCTTTTTGATCTGCTCTCGTACTTTGTTGCAAAGAACGTGAGAACCTCATTATATATGGATCTGTTGTTCTTTAGTAACACGTAACGAGAATGCTATGACCTCGAGATATCGTAGGAAATTTATCGAGAATGTTCAGAATGTTCAGAACGTGAGAATAAGTGATGATGTCCTCGCAAGGTCGACTGTGGCGGAACCGGTCCACGGTTAATAACGAGACGAAACGGGCCCGGCTGTGGGGAAAGAGGCACGTAAAGATGACCGTCAGCGCCCGGTTTTTCTGTTGAGTCGGGAGGGGGGCGTTGTGTAACGTCTCCTCCAAAAAAATCCACATTCTCATCAAACGTCCGAGGAGTCTATCAGGCGTCGTTCGAACGGGAGTTAAAAAAGCGACGGGTTAAAACCCGTCGTTGGCTCTTTTGTAACGTACTTGACATCCTAGTTGACTAAGCCGCTTTGAAAACACATTTCTCTCGTTTCTCGCTTACGTTGGATGTGAATTAATTCCGCAAAAGTTACTAACAATAGACGTTTGTTCTGTGAGAACTCCGACAGATAAATAGAAGCTATTCTTTGTTCATCGCTGGAATGAGAAATTATATCTAAGGACACAAATCAACCAACATTTCTATTCCCATTAAAACGAAACACAATGAAACAAATATGCACAATTTTTTTCTGAAAAAAAAAGAAAGGAAGGAGAGGAAAAAAAAAAAAAAAAGAAAAGAAAAGAAACCACAATCTCACAGTTTCATGCTAATACTAGTTAATCCACAATTCAGAAACCTTGAGCAAAAACGTAAATTAAAATTTGACAGTACCCATTAAATATGGGTAGAATACTGTTACCTAACATCTTTCTGGTACTCGAAAATATGGAAATACCGACAGACAAACTAACAGACACATAGTGTCAATGCTGTAGTGGCGCAAGAGTCGGAACGCGGATGCAACAGCCACATCATGGCGTCGAAGACCCTTCCGCCGGCATACCAGAGTTCCACCTGCAGAGAAGTGTGTCGACAAAATTAAATAGAACTAGAACTGTCCATGCTTGATGCACAAGCGAGGACTCCGAGATTCTCCAGCCTGTGATTGTGGTACCCAAGAACAAACTATCCAACATATCGTCAAAGACTGAGGAAATATCCTGGACCATTCAGTGACTTTTTAAATGCTATCCCTTCTGCAACTAGTTGGATTCAGTCACTAGATATTGATTTATGATCATTTGTATACATGTATTTACTTATGTTGTCATCCTACCTTTTAAACTTGCCACTGTGTTAAATTAGTAAGACCCAGAATTCCCACATGTATTAAAGTAGTGTATTTACCACATTAGTAAATTTCAGTATTTGAATATATATATTAAAATATATCTAATGTAAAACTAAATAACTATCTCATATGTTACGATTAATGCTGCTGTTGTTGCCATACGACAAATAAATAAACAGGCACGTACCCACTCACCCCTGACGAATGTCAAAGATTTACAGTAAAGCAGTTTGGCAGTACTTACACTTTTAGTTCAAAGTGAACCAGAGTGCTTTAAACGTTTAAAATGATTTAGGCCTGGATTTCGCTACAATCAGATTACTGTGTGGCTTCTCTTTGTTACGTCTCGTCCGAATGCAAGCTAGCAGTACCACATTACAGAAAACGTCCTTCGCCCAGAACTTTGAGTAGAGAACTGCTCGATAATCAGTCACGTTTTAAAGCGCTTTCATGTGAATAAATACTTTCTTTTCCGAAATATTCGGACTACAGGTATAAAAAATCATGAACTGAACTTCTTACAACTTGTCCAGGAAGGAGAAAACCGACTATTCTGATCAGAATCAATAGAAAAATGAACGTGATAGCCACAGTAACCTAGCCTACACACATGTACATAATACTTAATTACATTTTAGTACAACGAAGTACTTGAAATTACTGAATAGTTTAAGAATTTGCCACACTGCTGGGAAATTATTGTACTCAGATAGTTCTTGCACAGAAAACTGGCTAAAACATGATGTGGCAAGTTAAGAAATTATTAGCGAAGCGTGGAATGTATATCAGAAAGGTAGATCGGTCACAACTAGAGGGGCAGTGTTTATCGCCATGGAGAAAGATATTGTTTCTACTGAGGCCGAGGTTTGGAGTAACTGAGAATTTATCTGGGCACGTATTACAGGTCTAAGAGAAAAGTTAATAGTTGGGTGTTTTTACCGCCCCCTCCCAGTGGTACTATAGCAGTTATAGAGTCATTCAAAGAAAGTCTACACCAGGTAGTGCGTAGGTATCCGGGCCATGTAATATTAGTCGGTGGAGACTTCATAGATTCGGACCTCTCGAGTTACATTTCAGGCGGTACAGACAAGCAGTCTTGCGAGCTACTTTTGGACACATTCTCCGAAAACTGTCTTCAGCAGTTAAACCGGCATCCCACGCGCAATGGAAATTTTTTAGACATTATAGCTACGAACAGGCCTGACTTTATTAACGATGTCAGTGCAGTGACAGGAATTAGTGATCGTGATACAGTCATAGCGTCGATGGTGACCAAAGTTCATAAACCAAGAAGAAGGCTAGGAGCGTGTTTTTGTTGGGAAGAGCCGATAAGCAATTGTTAGGATCGCACTTAGAAAATGAATGGACATCGTTTAGTTCCGGTACTATGGATGTAGACGAATTGTGTACTAAATTTAAATGCATTGTACATAAAGGGTTAGAGAAATATGTACCTGTAAAGTCGATTAAGGATGGAAACGATCCACCGTGGTACAATAATAATGTTAGAAAGCTTCTGAAAAAGCAAAGACTGTTGCCCTCTCGGTTCAAAAAAGAACACGCAAATGATGAGAGGCAAAAGTTAGTAGAGATTCGTGCGTCTATAAAAATATCGATGCGTGAATCAGGCAATAAGTACCACAGCTACACCTTATCAAAAGATCTTTCCGAGAACCCGAAAAAATTCTGGTCCTATGTAAAATCGATAAGCGGGTCGAAGCCAACTATCCAGTCACTCCTTGATCATTCCGGGTCAGTAACTGAAGAAAGTAAACAAACGACCAAAGTTCTGTATTCAAACTTTAAGGAATCTTTCACGCAGTATGACCGCACAAATGTACCATCATTTGATCAATGCACTAACTCCCAAATGGAGGACATAGTAATAGGTATTTCCGGTTTAGAGATGCAGCTGAGAGGTCATTACAAAAACGTGTCCTGGTCCAGATGGAATACCAGTTCGGTTTACAAAGAGTATTCTGCGGCATTGGTCGCTTACTTAGCCTGCATTTATCTCAAATCTTTAATTTAGCGCTAAGTTCCTAGTGATTGGAAAAAAAGCGCAGGTGAATACTGTTTATAAGAAATGAAAGAAAACTGACTCACACAATTACAGGCCAATATCGTTGACATCAGTTTTCTGTAGAATTTTGCAGCATAATCTCAGTTCAAATTTAGCAAATTTACTTGAGACTAGAAAGCTTCTTTTCATGAATCAGCACGGGCTTAGGAAACATCGTTCATGTGAAAGCTTGCCCTTTTCTCTCTTGAGAGCCATGGATGAAGGTCAACAGGCAGATTGTGTTTTTCTCAATTTCAAAAAGGCATTTGACTCGGTACCAAAATGAAGACTGCTAAAGAAGATACGAACATATGGAATAGACTCACAGATTTGTGACTGGCTGGAAGACTTCCTGAGTAATAGAACGCAGTACGTTGGTCTCGATGGCGAGTGTTCATCAGAGACGAGTGTATCGTCAGGCGTGCCCCAGGGGAGTGTGATAGGATCGCTATTATTTTCTATCAATATAAATGATATGATGGACAGAGCAACTTGTAATTTGCGGCTGTTTGCTGATGATGCTGTGGTGTATGGGAGGGTGTCGCCTCTAACTGACTGTAATAGCATACAGGATGACTTAGACAAAATTTCTAATTGATGCAAAGAATGGCAACTACCTCTCAATGTAGTAATATGTAAGGTGATGCGCATGAGTAGGGAAAACAGTCCCATAATGTTCGAATACAGCATTAGTAGTGAGCTTCTTGATGCAGTCGCGTCGTTCAAATATCTAGACATAACATTGAAGAGCGATATGAAATGGAAGGTACATGTAAGGACAGTTGTGAGTAATGCGGGCAGCCGACTGTGGTTTATTGGGAGAATTTTGGGAAGATGTACTTCATCTGTAAAGGAGACCGCGTATAAAACGCTTGTACGACCACGTCTTGAGTACTGTCAAGTGTTTCGGATCCGCAGCAGATCAGTTTAAAGGAAGACATGGAAGCAGTATAGACGCGAGCAGCTATGTTCGTAACTGGTAGGTTCGACCAAAGTGCGAGTGTCACGGGAACGCTCCAGGAACTCAATTGGTTCGGTGATGGAAATACGACGTTCGTTTCGAGAAATTGTGTTGAGGAAATTTAGAGGACCGGAATTTGAAGCTGAGTGTAGAATAATCATCCTGCCGCCTACTTACATTTCGCGTAATGATTACAAAGAGAAGAGTAATTTGAGTATATTTGTAGTTTAAAGTGAACTAGAATGCTTTAAACGTTTAAAGCAACAAAAAATAATTCCGGCCAGGATTTCAAAACAAACACTTTACTGTGCGGCGTCTCTTTGATACGCCTCGTCTGAATGCAAGCTAGCAGGGCCACATTACAAAAAACGTCCATCGCCCAGCACTTCGAGTAGATAACTGCTCGATAATTAGTCAAGTTTTAAAAGCGCTGTCATGTGAATAAATATTTCCGTTCCCATTAGTTTTTTTCAACGCTTTTTTAAAGGACGTTGAGAAAACTCCTTTGCGAACGAGGCGCACAGCTATTAGTGAACGCCGGCTGTGGCCGAAAAGCCCCGTGGCGGTGTGGCAGCGGCTCTTGACCAGCTGACCTTCAGCTCTTCTTTCTTACTTTCCAGTCATCGAAAATCTAAATTCCCCTTTCGCACTTAGCCACGGTTCGAACTAATAATAATTTCGTGCAAATTTTTTAATTGGACGTCACTTCGTTGATTTGCGTCCAGTGGAGCGCGCTTGGCATCTATTTCTGGTGGGGCCTCCAAATCTCGAAAGCAATACTTTTTAGACTGGCGCGTGCCAACGTCCTGAGTGGCCTCCAAATCTCAAATGTTACTGTTTTATAGTAATATATTTCCAAGTGGACGGGCCTCCAACAGCCTTAGTCCGCCGCTGCTTGCGTCTCCATAGCCTACCCCAGTTATCCAACAGGCGAAAGGAGACCTACAGCTTAATGTGGAATCCGAACCAGGTGTCGTTTCTAGCGAAATTGTTGAGAGGTTTAGGATGGGTTTAAACGCAGACTGAAAAAAAAAAAAAACGAGGTCTGATCCGGTTTCGAACCCCCGACTTTTCTGTTGCTGGTCGAGCTCTTTACACGAAGACGACGGGGTTCGAAACGGTTCGAAGTGTGCCAGTATGATACAGGGTGTTATATTACACTAGATCAGCACACACAGGCGGAGCGCGTAGGAGGAGCTCAGTGGAAATGGCTTCACGGCTTGATGACAGGGCGGTAACTCAGGGCAACGTAGACTGTCCATCGCTCCACTCATTCGGCAACGAACAAAAACGAAGTTGGGAAACTGCAACGAAAGCACAGATAACTTAACGTCAAATATAAACGCAGCCAAAGTCTTGCAGACAACCAGAATTTAAACGATGCCAAAATCAGCGTTAGGAGTGACATGAGAGAAGCATTCAACGAATTTGAATGCTAAGTTTTGTGTTGGAATTGGCAGAAAAACCAAAGAAATTTTGGTCCTACGTCGAGAAATGGGGCATATCAAAGTGTCGACACACTAGGGGAGACCGGAGCACGTTTTCCACCATTTTACATTTTTATTTTTGTACTTCTTATTTTTATCGATTTTCCGGTAAACAACGGATCATTGTATTTCCTACACCTTTATTTACAGTCTTGTACAGATATTTGTGAAAATAGTAAATATAATTCTTGGTAGCAAATTATTTTGTCTGACCATGTTGCGTTGGAAAATTTGCCCCGTATGCGGGGCAAGTTTTCCAGCTTACTTAAAATGTACAGGGGCAAATATTCCAATTACACTTTCAATGTTAAAACAAAGATAATTATCTCGATTTCACTGAATACGTATTTTTATCATGAATTTGCAATACATTACAAAAGAGGATACTAAAAATAGCCACATTAAATAAAAACAAATGCTTTTTAATGGTTTTACAAAATATGTGACTTAAATAGTTTACAAATACAGACATTTTTAACAATACTTGTACTGGTTGTCTGAATCACAATGTAAGCAAACAAAAAATGGAACATTCCCTTTCGTACTATCTCCATGCGCCCATTTCGTGCACTGTACCCACTTTTCCTTTGCTTTAGACTTGGCGTAAGACTCAAAGCAATAAGGGATATGTGCCCCATATGCACTCGGAAAATGTGCCCCGTCGCCATATTCGGAACTGTAACACTACGTCCATGAGTAACAGTGTAAGCTATTTACAAAACAAATGCACAGTTACGTGAAGAAAGAAACCCACTTTTAGTGTGTGCAATGTCAAAATAATAAGTTTAACGCTAGAATGTTTATTTTAAGTTTCAATAAAAACGTGAAAGTACTCGCATTTGCAAAAATGACGAAAACAGCCCTGCCGATGTTGTGACTGCTGGTTCAACACTGAAACTTTCGTAAATGATGCGTGCTTTGTTGCTACTTCCTACAGTATCGCCGGTGGTAACATCTAGCGGTTTGTTTCGAAAATAAATGGATTTGGAAAACCTGCCCCTATGCTAAATGTGCCCCGGTCTCCCCTACGTAATGGTAAGATTACTTGACATTGTTGGATTTGGGGGCGATCTAAGTTTTTTAGTCTTCAAAATGAAATGCCAAGATAGCACATTAATAATTTATTCAATGACGACCTGTTTTGGTGAACTCCGTCGCCATCATCTGGCCACATATTTATATTAGAAGCTGGTCATTTTGTTAAAATATGGGTATAAAGTGCTATGTTACACTTATTATTTTATACCCATTTCTTAACAAGTTGACCAGCTTGATATATATAACCAGCCGATAGAGACACAGTTCACCGAAACCAGTGGTAATTGAATAAATCATTTATGTGCGATCTCGGCATTTCATTTTGAAGACAAAAAACAGCGTAATGGTGTTGAAATAGAGAATAACACACGAAAGGTCAAAATGCTAAATGTCTATTTCCAAAGGTGTT
This sequence comes from Locusta migratoria, assembly GCA_026315105.1. Lineage (NCBI taxonomy): Eukaryota > Metazoa > Arthropoda > Insecta > Orthoptera > Acrididae > Locusta > Locusta migratoria. The sequence continues at coordinate 409,154,190 of CM048749.1, forward strand.
TCACAAAGTAAGTTTGTTCTGTAGTTCATCATCTAAACTATCTCACCAATGACAAAGTGACAATACAGAAATAAATATCAGAAAAAAAGCAATTAAAATTCTCAACATAAGCCGCTGGACTTGTAGTGGCGTAAATTTTGCAGAGTTGCTAACCGGTCCTATATAATTTTCTTTCCTCCTCCACGTTGCCATGGATAACGCAAAACTGTTTGCGTTTGTACCGCAATAGCAGTGTACGCGAGGGTTGTGTAACCCCCACTGCACTGTGTGAAGAGTAGAAATTCTTAAGTTCATCAACATGACGTCTTCTATAGCTGTCGTCCCCACGCAGATAGCAGCACACAGGTCGGAGTTCTTAAAGTGAGGCTGACATTATTACGTTATTGGCAGGAACTCATCTAATTACGGAACAATTATGAAGATTCTGGGATGCCAGCTAATTTATTTAATTAATGCAGACAACTAGCAAGCACATAAAATATACAGTTGATACACATTGCCTTAACTAAAAGTTCAACGTTGTTCAAATATCTGTTAAGCTTAAGGGACCTAACTGCGGGTTCACCAGTTCCTAAACTTTCAAACTACTTATGAACTACCTTACACTAAAGACGACACAAACATTCATGCCCGAGGGGGAATTCGAACCCCAGATGGGGAACGGCAGCGCGCATCGAACCATAGCGCCTCAATGTGCTTGGCCACTCCGCCGCGGCGAAAGTTCAATATATTGTCATTTCGCATTGTTCTAAAGTGATTAATCTATGTCTTATGACTGCCTACATATGCGACAGCTACATGTTACTCCTACGAGTGCGTGTTCTGCACTAAATTTTGGCGGTAGATGCAAGGCTTCCTTCGCTCCGCAATTTGTCGCGCAAACATGGCCGCCGTGCAAGGCCCGTCTGATATTGTTTCATTTATTAATTTTGTAATAGTTAAATATGTTATTTAGTCAGCGCATAACTTGGCTTTGAGAGGTTTCCTAATTGAATTTGAATAGGAATAAATAATTATTTTATTAAGTATTAATAAAAATATGATTGCGCTTTCGCGCGTAACCGCCAGTACTACAGCCAATCGGCGTTCAGTGCCTGCCGCTCGGGGACTTTCTAGAATTCTGGGAAACTTGCCAGTGCTCATTCCCATGGGAACCGGCCTACTGGTAGCACCTGTTAACCTTCTCACACTACCTTTGCCATCTGGCGGCTGCTGGTTCTAACCTGCTGTACCGAAGCACTTCTCAAAGTTTAATATGATGGCTGTAAGCCAGAAATATTAAAACTTCTTGACATCTTCCACACTGGGACGAAAGCGACGCGCACAACAACGACGGGACAGGAAAGAAGATGACGCAACAGCCGACAAGCTACAGGACGCGAGAGAGCTTATTCAGTCTGAAATAGCACCGACAGTCTCAGTTAGTCAGGTGGTCAGATCGACCTACGCAATCAGTATTTTACAAGATAGGCATGGATGGCAGCTCACGTCAAAGATACGTAATTATATTTTATTTTATTTTTATTTATTTATTTTTTTTTTCTTACTAGTAAATTTTGTGTTAAACTTTGTCTAGAGTGATTTCTGCTTTCCATGAAGACTGGCATACGATGAATAAATTTGTAGCCAAGGAAAGCTACAACAAAATGGCGACGAGAATTTAAGAATAATACAGGATTTTCTGGTTTTGAGGCGAGCCTGAGGTTCTAACGGTATTGCATTTGCTTGACTCAACGGCGCTCACTTCATTCTGTGAACGCAGTGGCATATACCATCTCTAACTAGTGCACCGCTTCATCTGCAGTCGAACGGCGATGTGGAACGATTCGTCCGGACATTGAAGCAGCAGATGTCCAAGCTACGTTCTGCCCACTCACGCGAGGAAGCTTTACAAATATTCCTGTCATCCTACCGTTCGCATCGTCGACTTGGTACATCGCCATCGTAACTTGCTACAACAGCAGCAACCGGCGCGACCGCCCGTCGGCAAGTATCGTTTTGCACCGCATGACCGTGTCTTATATAGAGTTTTCAGAGCATGCCGCTGCTGGGAACAGGGAGAGATTCTTCGCCGTATTGTCCCTGACGTCCAGGAGGAGTACAGCAGCGCCGTCACCAGAATCAGATTCGCCACTGTCGTGTACCCCGTGATTCTTCTTTCTTTCCACAGATTCGTGCTTCCAACAGCCGGCACGGCTACGGCAGCCTCCACAGCTGACGATGAAGTCGGCACCGAGGCACGACTTCGTGGAGACGGAGACTTCATCGCCTCCGCTCGACTTCCCGATCGAGCTGTACCCGCCCGCATCGCAGCAGCAGCCAACGTCATCCTCTACCGGGAATTGGCCGGAATGAGGATGCGCACATCAACGGCGGGACAGGAAAAAAAAGACGACGCAGCAGTCGACCAGCTATAGGACGCGAGACAGCGTACCTAATCATAGATAGCACTGACAGTCTGTTAGTCACGTGGTCACACGGAATTACGCAATTAGTATTGTACAATATAGTTAGGTATGGATAACAGCTCACATCAAAGTTACATAATTGTATGTTTTTCCATACCAGTAAATTTTATGTTAAACTAATTTTGTCTAGAGTGATTTCAGCTTTCCGTGCAGACTGGCCTACTATGTATAAATTTGTAGCCTCAGAAAGCTACAACAAAGTGGCGGCGAGAATTTAAGAATAATTGACGATTTTCTGATTTTAAGGCGAGCCTGGGCATCTAATAGTACTGAATTTGCATTTGCTTGTCTCAAAAAACGGCCCTCAGTTTCACGTCCGAGGAATTTTGTACATTCTGTGAACGCAGTGGCAACAGCATCTAACCAGTGCAACGTTTCATCTGCAGTCGAACGACGTTGCGGAACGATCCAAGCAGCAGAAGCTACGTTCTGCAGACTCACGCGAGGAAGCTATGCAACTGTTCCTCTCCTCCTACTGTTCGCATCCTGGAGTTGGTACATCGCCGGCGGAGCTCCTGCACGGCCGCCGCCATCGTACCTTGCTATACCTGCTGCACCCACCACAGTAAACGCAGTATCGCTTTGTGCCGCATGATCGTGTTTCGTATAGAGTTTCCAGAGGACGCCGTCGCTGGGAGCAGGGAGTTATTCTTCGCAGAATTGCACTTGCTGTGTATCTGATTTCAGGTCCAGGAGGAGTACAGCAGCACCGCCACCAGAATCAAATTCGACACTGCTGTGTACCTCGTGATTCTTTTTTCTTTCCACAGATTCGTGCCTCCAACAGGCTGCACGGCAACGGCAGCCGACACAGCCGACGATCAACACAGCAACAAGGGACGACTTGGTGGAGTCCCTGCCTTCGTCACCTCCACCTCCGTTGGACTTCCCGATGGAGCTGTACCCGCCCGCATCGCAGCAGCAGCCGACGTCATTCTCTAGCGGAAATGCGCCTCAGGACGTGGGCATGTGCCCTCCGCAGTGTTTTCTGGGGGATGTTGCCTGGCGGGCGCAGTGCGAATGGCGCGGCACGACTGAGAGTCTAACGTCCCCGTCGCTACAGACCCCGTTCCATCTCCACGTCCCTGCTCCTGCCTCCTCCCCCTGTTATCGACCCCTTACACGACAATGGTACGTCGTTTTGGGGGAGAGGGGGAGGAATGTAGTGGCGTAAAGTTTGCGCCACGCTTCCAGAAGTGTGAAAGAATGAGAGAGAAATCGATGGAGAGCTGCTAGCCAATCACACAGTTGCAACAGTCCCTCCACACAGATACCAAGTCGAAGAGGATAGAAAAAGCGCCACTCACTTCTCGAGAACCCACTTCTGCACATCACTTCTAGACGTCTTCCACACCGGGAAGAGAGGACGCGCACATCAATGATGGGACAGGAAAGAAGACGACGCAGCACTCGAGAAGCTATACGACGCGAGGCAGCATACCCAGTCTTAGCACCGACAGTCTCAGTCAGTCAGGAGGTCACACCGACTTACGCAGTTAGTATTGTACAAGATAGTTAGGAATGGATCGCAGTTCACATTAAAGTTACGTAATTGTATGTTTTTCATATTAATAAATTTTGTGTTAAACTAACCTTGTCTTGAGGATTTCAGCTTCTCGTGGAGACTGCCCCCCGATGAATAAAGTTGTATCCCAGAAATCCACAACAGGACCAGATGGGATGCCAATACGATTTTAGACTGTGTATGCGAAAGAGACTTGCTCCCCTTCTCGCAGCAGGTGTGCCAAAGGTTGCTAAAGGATCGTGTAGTTCCTGAGGATTGGAGAAAAGTGAAGGTCATCCCGTTTACGACAAGGGTCGTAGATCAGATGCGTAAATCTATAGGAATATATCGCCAACATCGAAGAGTTGCAGAATTTTGGAACACTTTTTATGTTCTGGTATTATTTCTGGTGTGGGAATCAACACCAATTCCGAAAGCAATTGTAATATTTCTGGCTTACATCCATTATATTCAGATTTGAGAACCGCTTACGTACAGCAGGTTAGAACCAATAGGCGACAGATGGTACAGGTAGTGTGAGAAGCGTAACAGGTGCCAGCAGTAGGTTCGGTTCCCGTGTGCCTCTACCTCTCACGCTGATTAGCTGATATATAAGGCGGTCGCCCGCCAAAACGCGATCATAATTTGGTTAATAGTTAATAAACTAATCGTCGAAGGCATGTGAAATTCTGAGTAGGGGACCTTTCAATGTTAAGCTATGTCATAATAAAATAAAATGTGTAAAAAATCAATTGTAAATTAAAACAAAATACCAACAAAAATGCAGACAACTCGCGTCGGCCCTGTTTTAGCGCCAGCTAGAGCCAGAGAAGTCAAACCGGGCAGCGCTGCCGATGTTCAATTGAGAAAAAATCTAATATATGTAGAGCTTGTGGGACTTAACTACGGGGTCATCAGTCCCTAAACTTACACATTACTTATGAACTAGCTAATACTAAGGACGGTACAAATAGATATGCCCGAGGGGCGATTCGAACCCCCGATCGTAGTGGCCGTGCAGACTGTGACTGGCGCGCCGCAGACCGCTTTGCCACCGCTACCGCCCTTCAGTTGAGATCCGGTGTTTAGACGGTGAAGACCTAATAGTTCAGATTCGTCGATAGTGTACGGCAACAGCAGATTAGAGCTATATTTAATAGTTATGAACTTTATTGCACAGGCAAGGAACAATACAGATAATTATGTGCAGTTTACTAATTTTCTGCAGTTATGACCAATAAATTAGTTGGCATTCAATCATCTTTAGCTCATCATTTAATAATAATAATAATAAAAATAAAAAATAAAAAACAATTCCTAGCCAACTGCATTCTCAACTACAAGAACCGACTACCTGCATGCTGTTTTCTGCGCTGGGACAATTATGGAAGAAGGCGTCAGGTTGGTGAAATAACTCATAGAACTAATGCATGCAACTCAGGACGGTAGCAGCAACTAAGCGCCTCAAGTGTTCCGTAGTCTTGTTACAAGCGAGAACGTGTTCACGGTGTCCGTAGTAATATGGAGGAGGTTCAATTATGAGAAAATCAAGAAGAGAATAGGTAGGGATGTTCACCTTTCATCTCATGAACTACGTGTCATACTGTAACATTTCTCGTGAATACAATTAACAGTGTACGAGTAACTTTACTGCATGAACGTCGAAAAAGTAGTAAGCAACAAACATTTTCCCTTTCATCATGTTGCTTAGGTTTTGAGCAAAATTTCTAATCTGCTCCAATAAGTGGAAAATGGAAACGTGTACATTCAAATAAAACTGTTTGTAATGGGTGGCAGCACTATTTCTTAGTGACTAGGAAAAAAATCCAGAGAGATAAACACCTGAATGCGCCAGATTGAACGCAGCCCTACAAATACACAATATTTTCACATTTTAAATCCTTTAACATTATTTAAATATGAATACAACGTACACAATAGCTCATTTATCTATCAAACTATCACGAACATTAAACGAGTTTGTTTTACTTAGTTTCATCGCACATTATAGACAAAAAAGAAAAAGAAGCAATTAAATGGAAGCATAATACAGAAGTCAATTTACATGATGTTAAATACAGGGAATTTTCAATTTTAACTCTCAGGTATACGCTGCCAGTAACTAAAAGTTAATTATTCTTATGCTTAGTTTCTCTCTCTCTCTCTCTCTCTCTCTCTCTCTCTCTCTCTCTCTCTCTCTCTCTCTCTCTCTCTCTCTCTCTCTTTCTCTCTCAATCTCTCTTCCCCTTCCCTCTTCGTCTCATTCTTTTTGTAGGGCTGTATTGGGGAGAGGGGCACGAGTTCCTTATGATCCAACCCCCCTCCTAGATCCGCCCTTTGTCAAAGAGTTAGTTCGTTGCCGGTGACTATAGCCAACACCACCTAGAGACAAGGCCTTCCAACAGGCCGTGCCTACGTCACACTTAGAGGCCGCGGCCGCCAGCTCACTGGCTGTTGGCTGGGGCACGCCCACCGCCGCGCAGCGGCCGGCCAGTCAGATGGCGGCCGCGGCCTCTAAGTATGACGTAGGCACGGCCTGTTGTAAGGCCTTGTCTTCTAGGTGTTGCTATAGCTAACGGTCGCTGTTGTGTCGACAGAACTGGCAGAAGTGCACAGCGCAGCTGGACGCGCGCATGCGCAGAGCGAAGTTAGCGTTTGACTTACCCCAATGGTATGCAGCCGCAGCCAGCGCTCAAAGCCGATTGGCGCAAGCACCAGCGATCATCGTGTATCGGCTCGACTATAAACAGTCACTCATCTGTCATGCATTGCTGTACAGCTTGGCAGTCGATTTCATCTGTAAAGAAAGATATCACAGTGATAAACTCAGTGCGTTATAGCCTAATATGTATTTTTATCAAAGTTATCTTATTAAAATCTCTGATCAGATTGATGACGTCAAATAATCACGTAAAACTGAGAGAGAATCCAGAACATTATTATTTCCGTTTCTAAAGTTGTGAGTTTCCATTATCACGTTTCATTGACAGGATGAGCTCTTTTCCTTTATTTGGTAATTGGTACTTTCAGGAAGTAATAAAGAAATCAGACGACTGAAGAATGTTAAAATTTTATTACTTCTTTGCATGTAAGCCAGGCGTAAATTTTTCAAGAACGATCTGATGTGGACGTGCATGTAAAGTATTACTCTTTGTCCTGCAATGAAAATTGTAAGTTATAATGGTGCATAGCTAGGAATGCTAGCTCTGACATCCTGCTTTAGCCTTCCAGACACTGCACTTCAAGCCCTTTCACTTCCATAAAGCCAGATATTTCCTCACGAACTCATAGAGAACATCAGGAACTTTCTTTCCCACCAAGGCAACGAACTGTGGTGCGTTAAGGTTTCTACCGTTATTCCATATACTAATATTTTGGGATTCTTTTGAACTGATGGTTATTTATGTGGCGACAACAAAAGAAAACCTCACACTTGGTGACATCTTACAACATAGCTCCTTCTTCCACTGCTTCAATAGACAGTGACAGTTCGTGAATAAGGCATCAACAGTGAAAAAACCTTTTCTGAACTAACTTTCGAGTTCATTTCTGTATCTGCCTTGTTATTACGCCTGGCTACTATTTATCTGCGTGATTCGCCTTTTATCTGCTTGTATTTGTTCCGTAAAGTCTTTGTAAAGACTACATATGTAGTACTACAAAGAGAGAGTAGAATATGTGGATTTTCATCGATCTAAATAAATAAATAAAAATTGTCTCCTTGACTAAACATAGCCTTCAACAAATGTTCAAGGAGCCAAACTGCTGACGTCATTGGTTCCTTAGTTACAAACTCCTCTCACATATCCTAAGAACAACGCACACACCCATGCCCGAGGAAGGACTAATACCTCCGATGCGGAGCGGCTGCGGAATTCTTTGCTAGGCGCTTTAGCCCACGCGGTTGTCTGTGACCATAGTCTTACTAAAAGGACCTAGACCGCTTCATGGCCCTACTGTAGCTACTCATTGAAAACGAGATGAGTGCACTCAGTAAATGATGTAAATTACTTGGTAAAATATTGCCTGTAGCTTTTGCGCATTCCCGCGGTGGAAAAAGTGTGAAAATGGAAGTTACAAATATTCAAGTCGAAGCTATATGAAGGAAAAATACGATAATTTACGGCTTGGAAAGGAAGTCAGTTGAAATTGTCCTAAGACATAGAAACTGATAAATAATCGCAAAACACATAAAAATAACGCCAGGGAATATAATATTGTAAACGGAAGTGAGAAACGAAGTGATAAAATAGCCTTTCTATCTGCTACTCTGTAAGTTTCTTGCTACTATATTTAATAGATGGAGGAAATTTTTTGATAACAAGACGCATTTTCGTTTCTACTTTTGAGAAACAAATCTTCGATCCGTAATTAGATATTCATAATTTCCCGTCTTTTTACGGAGAAGTAATAGAGAGTATTAAGAAATTACATTAAGTAGTGCTGCCTGTGGTCTAAATGCAATCATCTGTGTTTGCCAAGTCATGAAAATGAAAAAAAAATGTTTAAAAACGTTCAAATGTTTGTATAGTCTATGGGACTTGACTACGGGGTCATCAGTCCCTAAACTTACAAACTACTTATGAACTAACTAAGACTAAGGACGGCACAAATATCCATTCCCGAGGGGGGATTCGAACCCCCGACCGTAGTGGCCGTGCCGACCGTGACTGAAGCGCCTCAGTCCCCGCGGCCACCGCGGTCGGCAAAAAATATGTGATAGGAGTTTTTTTAGCACTGCAAATTTATAGGTTTTATGTGAATGCTATGAGAACAGGTGAAAGAAAGGGCAAAGAAGAAACATGAAAGATACAAATGAGGGAATTAATTGCTTTATTTCATAATTCAGCACTAAAAAACTCCAGTAAAAACATTTTTCGTAAAAATCCTTCCATCATACTCTAAATGCACTTGTTCTCTATGTTCACAACTATAAATTTTCAAACCATCAATGGATCCAACTCGACTTGCTGCCACATAAAGCTGACAATGTGTGAAAACTGGTTTTCTTAATAGAATTCCAACTTTTCAAATCTTTCTTCTTGAGACTTATTAAAATTCATAAACTGAATTGTTTAATAATATTTAAAAACTATATTTAAAATTTAAGAATTGGACATTATGAAGAATTAAAATAAATGGAACCAACCGGAATCGAATATGGGACCTTACCATTGGAACTCCAAGCGCTAACAGACTGAATTAATTTTACCTGTACCAATGTGTCACCTACAATTTGTTATAATATAGCGGCCAATAATATAATATAGTGGCCAATAATATAGTGGACAATTTGGAGTATCATCCTAAAATTTCTTTTTCTTTTTACCAATCTTAAAGGCTACTTGCATACATAATTTCTATATTCGCAACATCTATGTCAAATCACTTTTCGAATTATGTATATTTTATTGGCCTCCTTGTATGATTAATATTAAAAATCTGTACACTCAGTTTCCTGTTAGCGTATTTATATAATGAGAAAGACATAACTGACTAATGTGCACGAATTTGGCAGTGAAAATGATTTTCTTTCGTTTTTTATTAGGTTTCCTATTGCTATTTGACATATTGTATAATAATTGTTAAATAAGTCATGGTAGCAAAATTTTAACACGAATTATTTACACAAGGATGGAAAAGCTGGTAGAAGCGGCCTCGGGGAAGATCAGTTTGGGTTCAGGAGAAATATTGGAACACGGGAGGAAATACTTTACGGCTTATCATAGAAGATAGATTAAGAAAAGGCAAACCTACATATCTAGCTTTTTGTAGATTTGGAGAAGGCTTTTGACAATGTTGATTGGAATAAACTCTTTCAAGTTCTGAAGCAAGCAGGAGTAAAATATAGGGAGCGTAAGGTTATTTACAACTTGCAAAAAAACTCAGACAGCGGTTGTCAGATATGAAGGGCATGAAAAGGATTCAGTAGTTCGGAAGGAAGTAAGACAGGGTGGTAGCCTTTCTTCAATGTTATTCAATTTGTACATTGAGCAAGCTATAAAGGAAAGCAAGGGGAAATTTGGAGAAGTTCAGGGTGAAGAATTAAAAACTTGCGTTTTGCCGACGACATAGTAATTCTGTGAGAGACAGCAAAGGAACTGGAAGAGCAGTTGAACGGAATGGACAGTGTGCTGAAAGGTGCATAAAACTAGGGTAATGGAGTGCAGTCTAAGAAAATGTAGCGATGCTGACGAAATTAGATTAGGTAACGAAACAATAATAGAGGTAGATGAGTTTTGTTACTTCGGCAGTAAAATAACAAATGATGGTTGCAGTACAGAGGACATAAAATATAGAATGGCAATGTGTAGAAAAGCGTTCTTGAAAAAGAGAAATTTGATAACATCGAATATTTATTTAAGCGTAAGGAAGTCCTTTCTGAAGGTACTTGTGTGGAGTGTAGCCTTGTATGGGAGTGAAACATGGACGATAAACAGTGGGGACAGGAAGAGGATAGAGGCTTTTGAAATGTGGTGCTACAGAAGAATGCTGAAGATAGGTGGGTGGATCGCGTAACTAATGAGGAGGTACTGAACAGAATTGGGGAGAAAAGGAATTTCTGGCATACCTTGACTAAAAGAAGGGGTCTATTGGTAGGACACATTCTTAGACATCAAGAAATTGTGAATTTAGCGTTGGAGGGAACTGTGTGGGGTAGAGACCGCAGAGGAAGACCAAGAGATGGATACAGTAAGCAGATTCAGACAGCTATAGGTTGCCGTTTTTATGTGGAGCTGAAGAGGCTTGCTCGGGATAGGGTATTGTGAAGAGCTGCATCAAACCAGTCTCCTGACTGAAGACCGTAACAACAACATTTGACATATCGTTTAAAGCTTAGGCCAGTGCCAGTGCAATTCACATTGTCACCTTGTTCATAAGCCAAGAGAATTTCCCACACTGAAGATCGCTTTCACCAGTCACCACGAAGAGTGGCAACTTAGTTTTCGTGGACATGTTTGTCCCTGCAAATAGCTGCCTCAATTTTCCCTACTTAGGCGTTGTATGGAAACGGCTGTTAACGAAACCGTCCGTTGCATCAGGTTGCCACGTCTTCATACGGTCAAAAGGTTCAAAAATCATACACCTTCATCTAACTGGCTGGAAGCCCATGGGATATTACTGGAACAGACTGCCCACTAGGCCCTGCTTGCGAGAGCGTGACGTTAAAATTTTCATAGTTGAAAACTTGTTTTCTCATATTTATTGTTTTTTTTTTTTTTTTTTTGTTTTTTTTTTTTTTTTTTTTTTTTTTTTTTTTTTTTTTTTTTTTTTAAGCATTTGTTTGTCCTCATTTTGTGTGGGTGTTGAGCACACCCAAAAATTTTGTATGTGCAGGGGTCTGGGATGAGGGGGGGGGGGATTTCACCCACAGAGTCGGCGCCCCTGCGCTAAGTCGCCGTTGAGAAGTGGCACAGTGTGGACCGAAAGTCTCTCAATGGCCTATAGAGCTCTGTTAAGTTTATCAGATCAAATATGTAGTTTTCAGTCGGTTTAATTTTACTCCTCTAATGATGGATAATATAAGAAACCGATTAAGTTCTGAAAACAATAAACAGCTGATCGCTAACTAAGCATTTTTTTAAAATATATTACAGCTGTTAACTCACATCTAAGTAAAAATAGATAATAACTGTTAATTTTGTATATCTCTGTTCCATTTTTATTTAATTGGCCATGAACTCCTCCAACGTGGTATTAGGTTAAATTTTTATGCATTTATTTTCCTTGTTACGTCCGATTGTGCGGCTTATATACGACCAATTCTGTATAATCGCTTAAGATTTTATAACTTTTTTACATGCTCGGAAATATTTTTATCGGAAAATGAAATAGTTTGTACGATGTCCAAAATTAAATGTTTAGGTAGAACAGTTGCTTAAAAAGTTTCTTGGTCGGAATGGGTGCAATGGGTTCATCCTCTGTAAATGTAACCGTTCTCTCGAAAAGGCAATAAAATATCATAATGCTCTCAAATTTTACAATTTCGATATCTCCTCTGAATTTAGTACGATGTTATGTATGAGATAATATCAAGCATATCCATTGTTTTTTACCTTTAAAAATATTTTGTAGTAACAACTGTGACGTATATTGCTCTCCAAGGATTTCTTTAATCAGCAGTGCTGCCAACATTAACACTGTTGCTCACAGAACTACACATAGATGCCTCACCCAGAGAGAATCCCAGGTTGGCATTGAGAGCGACAACACTGAAAATCGCTTCTTGGCTTTTAGCAAGATCAGTGTATATCTCCCTTTTTTTTTTTTTTTTTTTTTTTTTTTTTCTCAAGGTCACACTGAATTCATGATAATATAATGTCCAGTCTCAATTAAACAAGAATCTTACTTACATCAGAACCTTTAATCAAAACACATACACTCTCGTCTTCATCTCACTTACGCCTACTACGAGTCCTTACAATAGCCATATTACAATAATAATAAAGCTTTTTAATAACTTCAGTACAAACGTAATAAATATTAAAAGTACTATAAGTAATAATCTCGCGACCGTTAAAGCACTAAAGTCCTCCAATGTTATTCAAACTAACAACACGAACGATTGCTACAATATTCCCCCAAACATGCTCGATATGTACCTTCTTCTCTGCACTGAAATTCACAGTAATTCTCTGACCTTATTCCTTTAGGCTTCACAGTATTCTTCTTTGTAGGATCACCACAATTAAAATTCACGTTTTCAGTCGCCCTATACACAGTAGCGCGAATCAGTTGTTAGTCGAGAGGATAAGACATGGAAGATATGGAAAAATGAATTTATTTAGCCGAGTAGATTTCTTGATATCGGATGGTAACATCCACGTGGCCGGAGAGTTGCTTCTTTTGACAATTCTCACTTTTGGTAAACTACTACCATGGTTTTTCGGATATAGATTTTCGAAAAGAGGAAAATTAAATTTCTAGTTAATAATGTAAATCATATACAGTCACTGAATGTGATTAGTTATTCAGCTATTTCCAGCCCGCGGTGCAAAAATTGCTAAATACGGATTTCTTACCGAAGTGCAGTATCTCGTTTGGAGATAAACATATCGAAATAATCAAAAATATTTAGAAAATATCATCTTAAGAACATATCGGATAATTTTAGACCTTTTGCAATGATTGGACAGTAGAAATGTTGTCATCCGCACAATTAGTAGTTTTCGTACCTAAAAACTGTTGTTTTTCGTGGTTTCCTCTGGAACGGACGTTGAATTTATGAGTAAATCGTAAGAGCCACACTCTGGACGACATGGAGTGTAAGAACACTAACCGTTTTTCTCAATTTGACTGGGCTGCTGCAAGTGTTTAAAGTTTAAAAGTTTACCCTGTACTGTAACATATCTACACTGAAACCATTTTTAGATAGGTGTACATATGGTTGCCAGAATAGGAGATATCCAAAACACTGAGCAATTAGCGGGGCCGACTGTAATAAGCATAAGCTGCACAACACTCTAATAATTTAGACGTGGCATCCAGTGTTCCCTGTGCCGTTAGCGGGAATTGCGAACGCTGAGGGTTTTCTTTTCTTTTTTTTTTTTTTTTTTTTTTTTTTTTTTTTTTTTTTTTTTTTCTTCTGAATGTGTCCTTTCCGCGCAAGTGACGTGATTTAAGAACAGCGGGGTAAGGAGTATCATGTACTATTTCCCTCCGAACTTAAAAAATGAATGTTTTTCAGCCGGAGGCAATTCACAAATTACTTCTGTCTCTTCGGCTTTTATTCACTACTACACCACGCAGTTCATTCCAGCTGCTAATACACTAACAACCAAATAATCTTGTTCAGGCATAATACGCAAATTTAGTAATATGTAAACACTCAGATGACGACAGCTGCTTTCGGCAAGGCTTATATAAGACGACAGGTATGTTGTTATGGTCTTCAGTCCGGAGACTGGTTTGATGCAGCTCTCCACCCTACTCTATCCTGAGCAAGCCTTTTCATCTTCTCATAAGAATGGCAACCCACATCTACTTGAATCTGCTTACTATACGCGTCTCTTGGTCTCCCTCTGCGATTTTTACCCCACACACTTCCCTCCAATGCTAAATTTACGATTCCTCGATGTCTAAGAATGTGTCCTACCAAGCGATCCCTTCTTTTAGTCAGGGTATGCCAAAAATTCCTATTCACACCAATTCTGTTCAGTACCTCTTCGTTATTTATGCGATCTACCCACCTAATCTTAAGCATTCTTCTGTAGCACCACATTTCAAAAGCTTCTATTCTCTTCCTGCTTGCACTGCTTATCGTCCATGTTTCACTCTCGTACAAGGCAACACTCCACACAAATATCTTCAGAAAAGACTTCCTTACACTTAAATTAATATTCGATGTTAGCAAATTTATCTTTTTCAAAAATGCTTTCCTTCACATTGCCATTCTGCATTTTATATCCTCTGTACTGCGACCATCACATGTTATTTTACTACCCAAGTAACAAAACTCATCTACCACCTTCATTGTTTCGTTACCTAATCTAATTCCTTCAGCATCGCCTCAACGGAAAGTTCTCGCGATTTAAGTGAGTTCGAATGTGGTATTACATTCGGAGCGCAAGATAGGCGACACAGTATCTCCGAGGTAGCGATGAGGTGGGGATTTTCCCTTCAGACCATTTCCCGAATGTACCGTGAATATTAGGAATCGGGTAAATCATATAATCTCTGCGGCTGGGAAAAACCCCTGCGAGAACTGGCCCAACTACGGAGAAGAATGTTTCATTTGCATATTAATGATAGAGAGGAAGGAAGAAGGATTAGAAGGAAAGGATTGACAGAGGCTGCTTTAGTGCAATGAAATGAAACAGTGGCGAAAAGTGAAACTGTGAGCCGTACCGGGAATCGAACCCGGGTCTCCCGCTTTGGTCCAGCGGTCGCCTTAACCATTTGACCACCCGTGATCGCCTCCTGGCCGTCTCAAATACCCCCTATAGTTCATGCCCACTTACACTCGCCATTACGGATTCGAACGTATGATCGCATCTGCGGTGAAGTAATTGAAGCTGACGCCGTCTTCGCGTCTTATTATTTTGTTGTGGTGCCACACCAATATAATAAGAATGTTACAACTACAAACAGCTGTGGATTTCAAAGCTGGACTATCAAGAAGTGTATAAAATTCTTTCGGAGTCGAAGGCCTACTCGTGTACCTTTCTCGATGCACAAACGTTTCCACCTCACCTGGTCTAAATCAACACCGAGTAACTTTTCCAATTATATCGAGCTGATGGAAGAATACAGATATGGAGACAATCACATGAATCAATGGACCCTGCATGTGAGTGGAGGACTGTTCAAGCTGGTGGAGGTTCTGCAACGGTGTGGGCGTGTGCGGCTGGAGTGATGTGGTATCCTTGATACGTCTGGACACGACTCTGACAGGTGACACGTAATTCACATCCTGGCTGATCAGCTGCATCTATTCATGTTTTCAGCAGGGAAATGCGACTTTCCAGGAGTCCAGAATTGCTGCAGTGTATTTCCATGAACACTGTTTTGCTTTTAAATACCTCCGCTGGACACAAAAGTCCCCAGACATGAACGTTACTAATTTGGGGTGCGTTGCAACGTGCTGTTCAGTACAGCTCATCACCCCACGTACTCTTATGGATTTTTGAACAGCCCGGCAGGATGCATTGTATCATTTCCTGTAACACTACTTCAGCCAGTTGTCGGGTCTATTATCAATGCGACATGAGGTCTGCGTATGTGCGTCCCATGAACACCACTTCTAACGTCTATTTACCCGTCATTGTAGCAGCAGTAAACGCCGTCGTCAGAGACATATAGTCTTATACAGACGCTACCGGCCGCAACCACCTCGTGTTTGCACACGCTTGCCTACAACATATTCTTCAGTTCTTCAGTGTATTGCTGGTATCTTGAGTCCCAGATTGACTTTAACGGAGTCCAACGTCGTTTACATACGACACACTGGAACATTTAATGTGATAATCCTTGAAGAGCTTGACGGTTTAGAAGGCAGCAAAAATATCCTACTGGAATTCTCAGATTGTTATGGCTGCTTTAGGTTTATTGAGTGTTGGTGGAAGTGCAGTTCATATGTGTTCTCAAAGTACACATACAGGGCAAACACACACAAAAAAAACTGGTGAAGCTTATTTGATAAGCTTTCTTGAATCACTGAAGCTCTAGCCATATGCACCAGAGCCCGCTACACATTTCGTAGCTAGTAGACATAAGTCCTTGTGTTTCGTTTTATAAGGCACACTGCAACCCGAAGAACAGTCATCTTTTCTAAGGACCAAGATCTTACCATACTGACACAGATTCTCCAATGGACGGATGCTAGGCGTTGCTATCCATTGGGTCATACCACTAAGGTGTCTTCCGTAGTAAATCGAAAGTCATCGTCTGTAGTGCTTTAAGCTCAACGTTTTCTATGTAGATGGGCTACTATGGCAAAAAGAGGGCTTCTCATTCTTTTTTTAGATACTGTTAGTTAAATAAGAAATAAGTGGCTCTGAGCACGTGCTCATTTCCAAGAAAGGAGTTATTTAAAGACCTAAACGGAACACAGTATAGCTTTCGATTTTCCCGTTGTGTCTTACAAGGGAAACAACATGACACGCGCTGGTTACAGTCAATTACCTGACTAGAAGTCCTAAAAGAAAAATTGTTACGTGGCTCTACTATTCCTCATGTGCATTAACCTACGCATGAACTGGAAAGTGAGCGCAAATAAGTTATACTCAGTCCACATGTACACTGAATGAGAGAATACGGACGCAATGGAAAGAAGTCACTCCTATTTTTCACAAACTGATATTCAGGCACAGATTCGGTGACACATGAATGGATGTGTGACACAGCTGCGCCACGCTATTGGTAAGGACAGTTGACACGGGACACGAAAATACCGGGGCATCAATTCTTTTCAGATTCACTTGCCTGCATTCAGTTTCACCTTACCAATGCCTCGAAGACTGGTGTTAAAGTAATATGAATCACTGTGAGTATTTCAAAGAGAAGGTGTAGTCGGACTCAAAGCAACCGTTCGGAATAATCGGATAATCGCTCCACACGAATAAGAGCGATGTCGGCACTGAAAGACGCTGACAGCAATGGATGGATGGAGGGCAAACACGGCGCCACGAAGACAGCGGCCGACCTCGGCGGAAGGCGAGGAACAGACGGGGCAGTCGGCGCGCCGCAGTCGCTGTCGCTGTCGTCGCCTGCCGTGTAAGCGATGACTCAGCGCCCACGACGCCAGTAATGCCGAGCCCACAAAAAGCGGCCTGACCTCGCCGAACCTTTTGTGCCGACTACCGCTGACACCGCGACCACACCAGCAAGCCGGTTTGCGCTCTAGAGACACTCCTGGCCGGCCGCGGTGGCCGAAGGGACTGAGGCGCTCCAGTCATGCTCTGCACGGCCACTACGGTCGGGGGTTCGAATCGGGCATGGATATTTGTGCCGTCCTTAGGATTAGCTAGTTCATAAGTAGTTTGTAAGTTTAGGGACTGATGACCCCGTAGTTAAGTCCCATAAGCTATACAAATATTTTTTTAGACACTCCTGACAGCAGTGAGGTTACTGGGACACCAACCTTGGAGTTTCTGAAATTCTCACTGCTTTCAATTCTACTCAGTTTTAACGTAAATGACAAAACGTACGTAAACACATAAAGGGATTTCGTTTTTAGGCGTAGTTCCTTACATCGTCCCTATGCCATTTTGGCACCAAGCCACAGGCAGGCTGGAACAACTGATTTCCAAGTACTGAAACATTTCGACCGATTCAGGGCAGTGAAATACATTCAGTGGCGAAGTTGAAAATTTGTGCTGGTGGGGGATTCGAACCCAGATCTCACGCTTCATGCTAGAGGTCGTCTTAACCAATTATGTGCGCTTCACTTCCAACTCAAAGTCTCAGCTCATCGCAGCCTACGACGGTAGCGCCCAATGCCCATTAGTGCCCATTACTAACAGCCTATACTGTACTCCCGCAAGGTATCGAACGTAGTAATGTGTCCGCATTGAAACTGTCAGTTGCCTGTTGGGGGCATGATATGCTGGCCGTTTTTTCGGACAAGTCCGCAGGAAGAGACTGCATATCAATAAATAATCAAACGACTTATGATCGGTGTGAAGCTTTAGTGCAGACACTTGCTGCAGTGCCCAACAAATGGCACCAGGAAATAGACGTTAGTAGTGCAACGAACCAAAACATTTTCTTTGTGAATGTTATGTATGTTATTAATGATTACTTCTAATGCGTGTTCATTGAATGAATGGGATGCGAATCTGAAGCTAAAATATAAGAAGAAAATACCCCTGCTGAATTCATGTGTAATTTAGTCTGGAAGTATCGAATTATTGCGATTGGCTGTTGGTGAAGCGTGGGATACTGCGGGCTTTTTTATGTTAGTTGATGGGTGACGGTTTGCTCTTAGCCAATGATAGCACGTTTCCTAGAAGAATAAGACATTGTCTGTTCTAGAGGGAGTCGGAACTCAGCTAAGAACACGGACGGACACCGAACATGAACTCTGAAAAGTATTTATGATATCTTATAAACTAAAAATGTGATGGTTGTGGTTTATTCAAAAGAGATGTGTATTGTTTATGAAGTGCGAAGATATAAAAGATCCGATTTCTTAATGTGAACTGTCTCTAAATGAACACTTCTAAATACGCGTTGCCATATTGCACAATCTTATTCCCTCTAACGGAATATTATCGAAGTAATGCTATTGCAAGGTATTTGATCGAACAATTCTATAACACACACTATCCGTGTGTTTATTTTGAGATATTTTATTTGTAATAAGCAGGTTACTTGAGTGATATGCGCATCTGTGTGTGGAACAGTGATTAGTACGGGCTTCGCAGTAATTTATGTTATCTGCCTACTTCATCAATAATAAGTGATATGTAAGAAAAAGTTTCTTTGACTTTCGTAATTTTGGAAAGATCTATCATAAACTAAGTATTTAACGTGTGGCTGCGTACATTGCTGCTAGTTTTCCATACAGCTTTTCTGTGGGTGGAGACCTTGTGCATTTTCTTACTTAGCTGATGCAGGTTGTTTAACTAAAAGAAGAAGAGCACCACAAGGTGAGTGAAAATTATCATCAGTAAGACAGATGAGGACAGTTCCGTTGCACTTTACGAAAGAAAAAAAATGACAAGAACATTTTCCACGAATGGTTCCAAACCAATTATTTATCGGAAATGTTGTAATTCAGCCCCACCTTGGTCAAAAGTTCTCCCTCTCTTCGTGAACTAATCAACGGATAGACGAATGTTGTCAGCCGAAAGGGATGGCATAGCTTCTGTGATCCTAGCGGTGATCATCGACCTCATTGCAGATCTCCATTTGTAAACAATATCATTATCAGTATATTGGTGTGGTGTCTGTTCTTCCGGACATGTCTGAAAGAACAGATAACAAACCTGCTTCGTAGCCATATTGTTCGAATATTTGTAAATCAATCGGACTCAACTGCTGGGTTTTTAGTCCGTAGCTTACAAACAGTTTAAACTAACCTAAGGACAACACGAACACCCATGCCCGAGGGGGGATTCGATCCCCCCGACGGCGAACGGCAGTGCGCACTGGAACACGGCGCCCCAGCACGCACGGCTAATCCGCCGCGGCTCAGCCATACTGCACTTGCAAATTATTTATGAAGGAGGGGAAGGGAGAAGGATTAGGAAGAAAAGGCTTGACAGTGACTGCATTAGGGCACTGAAATTAAACAATGGCGACAAATGAAAATGTGAACCGCGCCGGGAATCGAACACGGGTCTTCTGCTTTGGGGCAGCGTTCGCCTTAATCTCTTGGCTACTCGTGCTCGCCTTCGATCCTTCTCAAACTTCCACATGGCTGTAGCGCCCCTATCGTCCATGCCCTCTTACACTCGCCATAACGGATTTCCGTGCGAGGTCGAACGTATGACAGCATCTGCTGTCAAGTAAATGAAGCTATGCCGTCTTCACATTTAAATACTTATTATTATGTTAGTGTGGTGTCTGTTCATTCGGACATGTGCGAAAAAGCAGACACCATGAACCTTGGAAGCTACTGTGAATTAGAATCAAAGATGGTCAAAGACGTTTTAGCTGCTTGCTGTGATCAGTGAATAAAATCCAATGCGTCGGCTGAAAATTAATGCCAAAGACGGTTTTCTGTTATTAGCCAGATGCTCAACCCATCACCTGTGCTCGGTGTACATCGCAGCACGCTCTCAGATCAAAATAAATTCTCAATTATTACCTACAATACCATTATAATGCCCCTTGTCTATTATTATCGCTTACTTAAGGTCATGTTTAGCCGACTCCCATGAAAAAGGGATCGAGTATCTTGTGCATCCTCATTCATAATTGAAGCCTTTCTACACGGCAAGTGAGAGCTTACGAGATTACCCATGATGCACCGGTCACGCCGGCCGGGCATAGTGTAGACGCGTCCACTCGCACAAGATGCACGCATACGATCGCTAGTAGACGGAATAGAATAGATCCTATTCTTACGCGTATGGAAGTGCTTCGCGCATGCGCAGATGACCGAATGGGGAACCCAGCAGACAAACGAAGCATAGTCGCTAATTTGTTTGAGAATGTTTACTTGTCTCCTGCTCAGAGAAACGTAGTTTTTCGACTCAGTCGTATGTTCTTTAGGATGTGATACTATAGACGAATTGCATAAGAAATTTCATATAACAAGTCTACAATTTTTATTGAATACAGAGATGTAACTGTTAATATGAAAACGAAACAAACTTAGAGCAAATGTAAATGAAGACATTTTCACTTATTCATCTGTCAGTCGTTGGTAGTATGACCTCACACTGACTTCAAAGTAGAATTTTATATATGTTCTACACGTTCATTTCCACTTAGTTACCCGGTTTTCGGCTTACTAGGACATATTCAGACTTTAAAGTACATCGAAAACCGGTTGTTTAAATAAAAATCAATATGTTGATCTACTAAGAACCGACGAAGGAGTCAGACAAAATACCTAAATTTGTATGTGCTTTAAATTTGTTACACATACCAAGAGCTGTATCTCTGTATCTAATAAAAACTGGACACACGTCATTTGAAATTTTAAATTTTAACTGCAAATCGTCTTTATTACCATCTTCTAAACTATTTGCAATTTTTTCCTGTAACATTCTGTTCTTAATAAATGAAATATTTATTTTTGGTGAGCATTATTTGAAGCTTTATCACAGTTAAAGGTCTATGTATAGACAACTGAGATTGTTCATCATATACATAGGTGCCTCAAACCGCAGGGGCTGGAAGTATGTAGTCGCATTTTATAATGAGGACGTTAACAGTGTGAGCGACGTAGTTACGCATGAACTACACGAAAACAGTTTCACAGTGGCGATCTACAACACAAATAAATGTTTTAATCATCACAATAATAATATCTCACAGTTTCGAAAAGTGATCGGTGATTCATTTGCTGTAATTTGACAAGAAACCAAGCAGACACGTGAAGCAGACGATTCGACAAATGTGTACCGTTTGAGCGGTTTTTTGTAGTTCGACGGTCTATCGCAAGGAGCGCTGCAGCTGACAACGACTTTGTGGTGCATGTTGCACGTCTCGTATAGAAAGGGCTTAAGAGTCTTGTTATCCTTATGGGACGTACTGACTGAAGTGCTGACATAGATATAAGTTCAGTAAGGATGATCCGAATTTCGTTCGAAGTAACTCGCCCTTATTTGCCTGGAATAAAAAGTTTAAAGCTACACTACCTTTGCTTTGGACACATACAGTCGTCCTTACTAAAGCATAGTAATTGTTTAGGGCTTTTTCAATGCACATATTTCAGAGTAGCACAGAATTAGTCGTAATTTACAGCGATCACCAGACGCGGCTCTACACACACACTCCTTATGCGGCACCTGAACACAACCAACTGCACTCCAAACGCCACGAAGTGGTCTGAACCGCCACAAAACCTGGGTAAAACTAGTAAAATAAATGTCATATTTGTCAGCTATATGCCACCTACAGGCTGCCCCACACGCGACCCATAGCACCGCATATGAATTACATGAAATGTGTTCATTTCAAACTTGACGCTTGTACTTTACATCTGTAACTTGAACGTGAGCTCTGTCCATTTCATGAAAAAATAAATAAATAAATTACTTCAGAAGAAGACTTCCTTAGCTAAAGTCGAAATCATGGTTAAGAAGTTAATCTGTAAATTTGCAGCCGATTAGCTAAATTTTTGAATGTTAATCATATTTATGAGTTTACCCATATGTTCATACGGCGCAGGAGAGCACAACACATTCCGTCACAGCGAAGGAAAATTACTTTTGGTACCGCGGAAAGAAGCTTAAAGGTACCGCTGTCGAAATACCAAGCGATATACAGAACCTCTTCCGAATATGTGCTTTTTCTAAAGTGTGTATAACATGTAAGATTTCATCTGGATTTGTGTCTGATGAGGCATTTTAATGAATGTACGTAGAATATGTTTATCTGTTGTTGTTGTTGTTGTGGTCTTCAGTCCGCATACTGGTTTGATGCAGCTCTCCACGTTACCCTATCCTGTGGAAGTCTCTTTATCTGAGAATACGTTCGGCAACCTACATCCTTTTGAATCTGCTTCCTGTATTCGTCCCTCGGTCTTCCTCTACGATTTTTACCCCACACAATTCCTTCTAATGCTAAGATGACAATTCCTTGATGTCTCAGAATGTGTCCTACCAATCTATCCCTTCTCTTAGTCAGGATATGCCATAAACACCTTTTATTCCCACTTCGGTGAAGCTCCTTCTCATTAATCACGTGCTCTACCCATCTAATCTTCATCATTCGTCTGTAGCATCACATTTCAAAACTTCTATAATATTTTTGTCTGAAATCCTTATTGTCCACGTTTCACTGCCATACAATGCTACACTCCAGACAAATGCTTTCAGAAAGGACTTCCTAACATTTAAATTAATATTGAATGTTAACAAGTTTCGCTTCTTCAGAAACGCTTTTCTCCCTATAGCCATTCTGCATTTTATATCTTTTTTACTTCGGCCATCAGGAGTTATCTTGCTACCCAAATAACAAAATTCATCTAATACTTTTATTGTCTCATTACCTAATCTAATTCCTTCAACATCGCCTGATTTTCTGACATTCCATTCAATTACCCTCGTTTTACTCTTGTTAATGTTCATCTTATATCTTCCTTTCAAGACACTGTCCAGTCCATTCAATTGCTCTTTCAGATCTTTTGCGGTCTCTGACAGAATTACTATGTCATCGGCAAAGCGCAATGTTTTTATTCCTTCTCCCTGCACTTTAATGCCCTCTCCAAATTTCTCCTTTCATTCCATCACTGCTTGCCCAATGTACAGATTGAACAACATTGTGGAAAGGCTACAAACCTGTCTTACTCCCTTCCCAACCTCTGCGTCCCTTTCTTGAGGTTTTTGTATAGGTTGAATATAACTCTTCGCTCCCTATAATTTACCCCTGTTACCTTCAGAATTTGGAATAGTGTATTCCAGTCGACATTGTCAAAAGCTTTCTCCAAATCTACAAACGCCAAAAACGTAGGTTTGCCATTCCTTAGCCTATCTTCTAAGATAAGTCGTAATGTGAGTATTGCTTCTCATGTTCCTACATGTCTCCTAAATCCAAACTGATCTACACCGAGGTCAGATTCCACAAGTTTTTCCACTCGTCTGTAAATAATTCGTGTTAGTATTTTGCAACCATGACTTACTAAACTGATAGTTCTGTAATTTTCACACTTGTCTGCACTTGCTTTCTTTGGAATTTGAATGAAGATATTCTTCTTGAAGTCGGAGGGTATTTCCCCTGTGTCATACATCTTGTATACCAGGTTGAACAGTTTGTTCATGACTGGCTCTCCTAACGAAATCATCAGTTCAGATGGAATATCATCTACTACAGGGGCCTTGTTTCGACTCAAGTTTTTCAGCGCTCTGTCAAATTCTTCTCGCAGTATCATATCTGCTATCTCATCTTCCTCCACTTCGTCTTCCCTTTCTAGAATACTGCCTTCAAGTTTATTTCCTTTGTATATGCCCTCTATATATTCCTTCCACAGTTCAAGCTTTTCCCTCTTTGTCCAGTACTGGTTTTCCGTCTGAGTTCTTGATATTCATACAGCTGCTTTTCTTGTCTCCAAATATTTCCTTCATTTTCCTATAGGCTGTATCTAACTTTCCCCTATTTATGCATTCTTCTACGGTTCTGAATTTGTCCTGTAGCCACTCCTGCTTAGCCAGTCTGCACTTCCTGTCAATCTCATTTTTCAGACGTCTGTACTCCCTTTTCCTGCTTTACTTGCAGAATTTTTATATTTTCTCCTATCATCAATTATGTTCAGTATATCCTGTGTTATCCAGGGATTTCTATTAGGCCTTGTCCTTCTGCCTAGATGGTGCTCTGCTGCCTTCACTACCCTATCTCTCAGAGCTACCCATTCTTCTTCTACTGCATTACTTTCCCCCGTTTCAGCATATGTTGTATGCTAATGAATTTGTGTTCGGAATATATTAAAAATCCCGCCAAAATATAGCTACTCTCAATTCACATACATAGTTATCGGAAATAATCGAAATACGTATGATCCTCGGAGATCTCTACGAGTATGACGGTGCAATAAGTAGCATTGGAATATTTGTGACGAAATGTACAAGAATTGTCAGTACGATTATGTGATATTCGTTGTATTGTCATGTTAATTGAAATCGTGCGCGGTTACCTCACAACTGATAGCTAGTTATTTCTGTTGTGGCATCGCCATTTACCACAACCCAGGCGGCCTACGCACGTCGCCACGCCACAAGTAGAAGACGAGCGATAACTTGAAACACGACTGTTTGTCCTTGGCACAAAAATAATTCATTTGGTATTAGGTTGCTACTACGCGCCAGAGATATACAGGGGTGTAGTAATATCATTGGCTTGTCTCGCAGAGGTCATTGTTTGTCCGGAGACGAAAATTCCATTTTCTGGTGTCGTACAGAGAGTAGTCTGTTCCGCAGTGGCGGCAGACACAGACTCCAATTTTGAGATTGTAAATACAGTAGAACCCCTCTAATCCGACCTTGGATGGTCCGTCACTCCGGTTAGTCCGACCATGCTGAGGCTCGCGAGCCCATGCCGACTTGTCACTGACTGGACTCCTGTCTGGCTATTGTTGCGGTGTCTATCACTGTGCATATTGTTACACTGTACGTTGTTGTGCAGTTTTATCCTTTTTTGGGATTAGCAAAACGTTATTGTTTGCTTTATTCCGTGTTCCCCACAGTACTTATTAGATTCATTATGTATAAAGTTGCCTGCTTTTCAACATGTCTGGATTCAAACGTAAACACGTAACTCTTTCACTAAATGAAAAAAATTAGCAGTGCTGCAAAGACTGGACAAAGGAGAATCGCTCTGAAAATCAAATTAACTGAATGTAGGTTTTACGACGGTTATAGATTGTAGGAAGAATCGGAAATACATTGAATCCTACACAGTTATGATTGATGGTGAAAACACTCGGAAGAAAAGAAAAACATTAAAAAAGCCTAAACTTGAACTGCTGGATAACGCACTGTGCATGTGGTTTTGTCAAGAAAGAAGGAAAAGAACTCCAATAGTCGGACCAATTCTCAAAGAAAAAGCAATAATATTGCATAAAAAAGTGGAAGCCGGAATTAAATTTGTTGGCAGTGAAGGCTGGATTGGTCGTTGAAAAATTCGTCACGGTGTCCGATTTGTTTCTACAGTAAGGACAGTAAAGTGCTGCAATTTGTTTGTCGTTTTTCCTTTTAAAATCAATACACATTGTAGTGTGTGTAGACGTTTTTTAGTTAATATACTGTTTAACACTGTGTAAAAATAATCTTTTTATGTTACTGTAGATGTCATTTAGTTCTTGAATCGTTAAAGTTTTTTTACTTGATGTCTTTTTACATTTTTTTTTTTTTTTTTTTTTTTTTTTGAGATAAATATTAGATTTTTCAGAAAATCCGACCTTTATGTCGTTCCGACCATGGTACCGGACCCGAAGGTGACGGATTAGAGGGGTTCTATTGTAGTGAAATGGTCTGATTCACAGGGATGACAGACCTTGATATTATACGTCATCTTACTCCATTTTCATTTACAAGAGAGGAATCTGAACTGCATGTTTCAAAGTTGCATAGCAAAACGAGCATTTTCTAGTGTGCAGAAAGCGTATTAGAATTTGATTAGTGAGAAAGCAGGAAATTATTTTTCGTAAAGATTTCCATTATTGTCAACAAAAAAAGTGTTGAAAAAGTTTTCATTTTTATTTTCTGAATGAGTTGAATGTCAAGTTAGTCAGATGCGTTAATAATTAAAAAGAAGTAAATGTCAGATACGATAAATAAAAGTAAACTGGTAATGTTGAAGTTTCCAAAAACAATGAATTTCTAATGTAATGATCATCATAAATACATAGTGACAATATTCACAAAAGCGTGATCTTTGAGAGTAGAAGAGCGCTTTGTGTTTTACCTTTAACTTAAACACCGGCCGCTGCCGATTTTCGGTGACCAGCGGGAATCAGAAATTTATGTCGAGGCGCTGATATGACTTAACCTTGAGGTAAGTGATAATTATTAGTCAAATATTCAAATTTTTGTAAATCTATCGGACCAAACTGCGTGGTCATCAGTCCGCAGCTTACAAACTACTTAAACCTAGGTAAACTAACCTAAGGACAACACACACACCCATGCCCCAGGGAGGACTCAAACCTCCACGGCGAGCAACCGCACGCTCCGCAGCGAGACGCTTTAGAGCTCTCGCCTACTCCACCGCGGTATTATTAGTCCTGTATTTGACAACTGACAAGTTTCATCTGTCGATCTTTCTGCCAGGATAGATTTTTTTTTTTTTTTTTTAATAGGAAATAACAGACTTTCGTTATGAAACATTTGTAGTTTGGGTAATTTTTGTTAACAGTAGTAGTAAATGTGACGTTAATTAATAATAATTTGGGACTTGTTTGTATTGAGCATTATGAATTACGGTTGTAAGGGATTTGCGTGTATCAGAACAACAATAAGTGTTACATAAAGTGTTGTGTGTCAGTGTCATTTATCACTAGCACTTGGGCAGCAATTAACACCTCGGTAGTATTAACGTCGTAATTTCTGTGATTGTAGAGCAAAAAATTTGTTTTTCATCAAACAGGGAAGGAGAAATCGTGGTCGATAATTCTGCTTAGGGAAGTGAGGCAACAGATATCACAACAGACAGGATTACAAATGCAACACACGATTTCCGCACCGATAAACAATTGCTCCAAATAATAACGTCAAAATTTTATGAGATTAAAGAAAGCGATAAAGAAAGTATGGAAATTATCAACGAGGATAATAAAAGGGTTAAAGAATGTATTAAAACCTTGGTAGAAAATTGTAATTCACAGTTTGAAAGCTTGATAGTCAGTATCCCGAATATGGAATATAGGATTGTTAATGTCTTTAAGGATGATCTTCTGCAGGTCAAACGCGAGATAAATGAACAGTACGAACCACTGATAGAAAGCTTATAATCACTTGTTCTCTTGAATTGAAGCTCAAGAGAATTATCGGCTAAACAAACATGTAGATGAACTTGTAGTTACCGTAACTCAATTGAGTAATAAAACCGATAACGATGTTGATATTACGCAACAAGTTTCGTTGACGGAAACTGAATAATATTTTGCTTTAGACCATTTCAAACAAGAACAGACGACGGTTGACTTACAACATAAAAGTGATGCTAAAAAACTTGCAGGTTGAGTTTTGCACATAGAAAGACCAAATTTTCATCCACAAGACTGTGTTAACAATCATATGCCACGCGAAATGTCGCAAATCATGCTACAGAACAGATACAATCAGGTTCACTGATGCGTGAACGTGTTGCTGTAGATGAACAAAACTATGCATAAATTTTATACGGTAGACAAAACGACGCATTTTACTCCACTACAGAAACCTTGAGCCGCGGCGGATTAGCCGTGCACACTGGGGCGCCGTGTTGCGGTGCGCGCGGCCGTTCTCCGTCGGAGGTTCGAGCCCCTCGCCCCTCGGGCAGGGGTGTTTGTGTTGTCCATAGGTCAATTTACCTTAGTTTAAATAGATTATAAACTATGAACTAATAAAAACGCAGCTGAGTCCGATAGATTTACAAACATTTGAACAGAAACGTTGCGTAACAATGCAAACCAGAGGCGACAAGGACTATTATTGTGCATCTCGGATACAGCGTGAACATGTGTTGTATAGATAGTAAAGTCCAAATACTTGTCGTCATAGTATATTACACACATCTCTTCATTATAAACACTTTTTGACGGCCAGGAAGTTCAAATTTTTTAGAATTTCACCCAATGACATGCACACTAAGGAATTCCAGTATTGTTTACCATCAAATTGGCCACTTAGCCATAAATTAGAGTTCATGTGCGGCTCTCTCGAAGGAGAACCAGCCACACGAATGTCAATCAGAGGGCGAATTTCACCACAAAGTTTTGTCTGTGTATTGGTGTGGTGCAACACAGAACTGGGTAAAGAACGCATAATCACGCTGAAGAGCTATGAGCAGTCAAACTTCGCAAGTCTTCCAGAATATTTCCAACATATGGTACGAAAGAACAGGTTCGTGACAATGCCATACAGCCCACTAGAATTAATGGGATTATGTCTCAGCAAATTTCCGACGCAATTGCATCATGTTGTATGTACTAGCAGGGCGCTGCAAAGACGATATCCAAGCATTTCAGACGCTGTTATAAGATTTAGAAGTACACAAGGAGGAATTTCATACAAATCAGAACAGCAATACGTACAAGCGGACTTCACATTCATACAACAACACAGACAACAATCAATATTATGAATACAAAAACAGGAGATGGGAAAGAAATAATTTTCCGGACAGAAATTCCGAGCTGGACCGACAAAGCCTTCAAATATAAGTAATCAAGTAAATGACAATAGTAGATTCAGAACAAGTGGCGTGATCAACGTCGAAATTTTAACAATTCAGAAACCAGAGGGGACCGTTTGGTCGAAGGGAATGATAAAACTTGGCGTAATTGGAACAAGACGTAATCAGCATCAAAAAGGCCACAGTAATGACCGTTCAAGAGACGATTCACGGGGACGTCAGGTGCAGTTTCATCCACGTGATAGTGATAGACATGAGATTAATTATCGTAGTGCAGATAGGAATGATCATGATGGACGTGAATATCGTAATCGCAGCACGGAAACAGAAAATGAAATTGTGGAAATCCGACCACCGAATCCGCCCAAAAACACAAAACGTGAAAAATTCCTGTGAGCGTATCTCCTCCTTCGGACAAGAACTCATTAGCCGGCGAGACGAAGTGTCCGACATCTGTAATTAAGTGCCGTCACTGAAAACCCAGTAAGGAAACGAGTGGAACAACTCCCCATATTAAACACCATACTAATAAAGTAAAAGTAATTAAAACAAACATATATATATAACCAACACAGGGGCAAGTTACTACAATGGGAAAACAGAACAATGTGAACTCAAGTAGCTGCATGCAAAATACAACAATATACAAGACGCTTCACGAAATTGTGACGCTGGCCGCAGTGGTCGAGCGATCTGCGGAGCGTTAGTCACAGTCTGACGGCCGCTACAGTCTGGGGTTCGACTCCCTCCTCGAGCATGGATGTTTGTGTCGACTTTAGAATACGTTAGTTCATAAGTAGGTTGTAAGTTTAGGGACTGATGGCCCTGCAGTTAAGTTCCTTAAGCTTAACAAACAATTGAACATTTGAACGACATGGTGAACGTGACTGTCAGCAACTGCATAATGAATCAATTGAAATAATTAACGAAATATTGGTCAGCAAACATGTACACAGTATGCAGTTGGACACAGATAATGAATAAGAAACTGACGATTCAGTGACGGACACAGAAAATTCTGACATACGAAATTTCAATTACATACAATGTGAAGTCGTCGCTGAACATCATTGACCATGTACATACTTTGAGGACCCACCGACAGTACAAATCTGAATGCACCAGGTGGCGTTGGTATTCCTCTAGCTGTGTGTGCTATATTTTTTTCTTTTCTTCTGTAGTACGCTCTTTTCTATTAACTTTCTATCTAGACAATAAGGAATTCAAATGTTTGTATAGCTTACGGGACTTAACTACGGGGTCATCAGTCCCTAAACTTACAAACTACTTATGAACTAACTAAGAGTAAGGACGGCACATATATCCATGCCCAAGGGGGGATTCGAACCCCGACCGTAGTGGCCGTGCAGACCGTGACTGGAGCGCCTCAGACCCTCGACTTCCGCGTCCGGCAATAAGGAATTCATACCTCTATTACTATTGTTGAACAATATTTGCATGGAATACATTAAACAGAGTTATTTTTCAGAATATTAAATAAATTGACAGCAGGAAGTGCAAAATGGCTAAGCAGGAGTGGCTAGAAGCCAAATGCAAATCTGTAGAAGAATGTACAAGAAGGGGAAAAGTAGATACCGACTACAAGAAAATAAAAGAGACATTTGGGGACAAGAAAAGCAACTCTATGAGTATCAAGAACTCATGGAAAACCAGTTCTCAGCAAAGAAGGGAAAGCTGAAAGGTGGAAAGGTTACATAGAGGAGCTCTACAAAGGAAATTAACTTAGAGACGATGTTGTAGGAAGGGAAGAGGAAGTAGATCAAGATGAAATAGGAGATACTATACTGAGAGATGAATTTGACAGAGCCCTGAAAGACCTAGGGCGGGACAAGGCCCCAAGAGTAGATGACATACCCTCAGAGCTACTAAAGTCTCTGGGAGAGCCAGCCATGACAAAACTATTTGAACTGGTGTGTAGGATGTATAAGACAGGCGAAATACCCTCAGACTTTAAGAAAAATGTTATAATCCCCATTCCAAAGAAATCAGGTGCAGACAGGTGTGAAAATTACAGAACCATCAGTTTGATATGTCATGGTTGTGGAGTGTTGCCTTGTACGAGAGTGAAACATGGACGATAAGCAGTGCAGACAGGAAGGGAATAGAGGCTTTTGAAATGTGGTGCTACAGAAGAATGCTGAAGATTAGGTGGGTAGCTCTCATAACTAATGAAGAGGTACTGAATAGAATTGGTTAGAAAAGGAATCTTTGGCATACCCTGACAAAAAAAGAAGGGATCGCTTGGTAGGACAGATTCTTAGACAGCAAGGAATCGTAAATTTAGCATTGGAGGGAAGTGTGTGGGGTAAAAATCGCAGAGGGAGACCAAGAGACGCATATAGTAAGCAGATTCAAGTAGATGTGGGTTGCCGTTCTTATGAGGAGATGAAAAGGCTTGCTCAGGTTAGAGTAGGGTGGAGAGCTGCATCAAACCAGTCTCCAGACTGAAGACCATAACAACAACAACAAATAAATTAATGACACACATAATGCTTTTACATCTGAATAAACTACAACTATTTGCAAATCAGACATGGTGAAAGAACATTAATAAAATGGACTAATATACAGTAACAGCTTAACCCGCAGAGCGGAAAACTTATGGTAAAAAGGTAATAGGCTATGTGAGTAAGTAAAGAATGTCATCTGGAACGACTAGCTGAAGACTTTTGTAGCTATTTAAAGTAACGCATTTGTCAACGATTCTACAGACAAAATGTGAAATAAAGATGGTTGGTCAACCAACATGTGAGCGGAGCCGAGGGTTTAAGCTAGTTATGAATATACTTATGTATATATAATGAAGATTGATAGCAAATGTAAGGAAGAGGAAGACTCGGTGAATAAAGTTTTTCTTTGGAAAATTATTCTAGCTAAGAAGCAGAAAAAGATGGAGGAATGTGTCTTACTAATGAGGTTGAAATTGTTTATGTTACTGGTCTCTTACAATGCAGTCACAATTTATAGTGTTAAACAGAAAGATTATATGTTTTGTTTCCATATCTAGGTGAAAGCAATAATGAGAACCTAATTACAGATGGAGAAAATGACAAGAAAGCCTGAAGTAAAGTACAAGGTGATCAATCCTCAGTGCAACCGCCTTTGTGGCGTGCGACTAGCTGGCGACGGCAGCTGCGGTGCCCGCTTAGCGAGCCCGCCATCGCCCGCAGTAAATTTAATACGGGTTGGCGCGCATGTAATTTCTGACATACCCAACACAAAGAAAAGTTTATTACTCACCTGCATTACAGAATAAGGTGATAGAAGTGCCTCCCTTCTTTGTTGAAGCATTTCTGACACCTGCTGAGGAAGTGGCTCGTTACACTCTGAAGTTCCCTCTCAGAACACAGAACATTTGGCACAACCAGAACCGAAGAAATTGTGTCTAATAAAGAACTGATAAAGGGACTCCTTGCACTGTTCAAGGGCATTGCTTGGCTTTACTAGATATACAGGGAGCGATACTGCAAAAAAGACTTAGTTTCGGTGCGGTCAGTGGCGGGTTGGACCAAGACTTTGGCTTCCCTGGAAAAAGCAAATCAAATCAAATCAATCCCTCTCAGAAATTCCAGCGATTTCATGAAGAATGTCTGTTTTTAGTTCATCGAAAGTGTGGGGATTTGATTGGTACACTTGCTCTTTTAATACTTCCCGCAGATAAAAATCGCATGGGATTAAATCGGGAGTTCAGGAGCAGCCCCTGCACAATAAAAAGAATTGGAGTATGGTGCGCTGTTATCGGGAAAGAGAATAATAGGCTCTCAGGAAACAAGTAATAGTCACTCGTATGTTGAAAACATATTGCAGCCGTTTTTTTTTTTTTTTTTTTTTTTTTTTTTTTTTTTTTTTTTTTTTTTTTTTTTTTTTTTTTCCAATTATCTGAGAGAGAACGTGCTTTTGGGACATTTCAGCAAGATTCTGCGACGGCACACACAGCCACCTTCTCATTATAGAAAATTTGTAATGTGTTCGGTGCAAGAATTACCACTAAAAACATTTGGCCCCCTCGTTTTCCCGATTTAACCGCGTGCAATTTTTATCTGTGGGGAGCATTAGAAGAGAAAGTGTACAAATCAAATCCCCACATTTCCGATGAACTGAAAAGAAACATTCGTCACGAAATCACTGCAATTTCTGGGAGGGAACTTCAGAGTGTAACGAGCAACTTCCTCCATAGGTGTCAGAAATGCTTCAAAAACGAAAGGAGGCAGTCCTAGCACCTCCTTGCGTAATATCGGTGAGTAATAAACTTTTTTTATCGGGTATGGCAGAAATGGCTTGCGCGCCAACCTGTTTTAAATTTAGTGCGCGCGACGGCGGGCGCGCTAAGGGGAAAGCGCAGCTGCCACCGCCAGCAAGTCGCACGCCGCAAAGGCGGTTGCGCTGAGGATTGATCACCCTGTAGAGCCAAATGTGAAATGCTTTCAACTGATACATAATGTATGTGTCAATCAGAAAGTAAATGTTTCTTCACAGATTTCTCTCATGTTTTGCGTGTATTATGATAATTTTTGAATGTTTTGTGAAGTTCAATACAGCATGATAATTTCACGATATAAAACGTAATTTGACTAGTTTATTCAAGCACGATAATTAAAAAATATGTTCAAATGTCTGTAAATCTATCGGACCAAACTGCGTGGTCATCAGTCCATAGCTTAAAAACTACTTAAATCTAGGTAAACTAACCTATGGACAAACACACACACACACACACACACACACACACACACACACATGACTCCAGGGAGGACTCGAACCTCCACGGCGAGCAACCGCGCGCTCCGCAGCGAGGTGCTTTAGACTGCTCGGCTACTCCATCACGGCGCGATAATTATGTAGTAGTGGTATAAAAATGAGTATGTACTGAAGTGCAAGCAAGGAAACGAAACTAAATAAATTATATGTGATCACCAGAGAACAGTGAAGATAAACAAATAAGGAAAAATGTAACCGAGAAAATAAGTGATATCACAGAAAGATATATTTATATATAAAGATGTGAGATCTCTATGTTCAAATAATTACAGTATAAGAGTTTAGGTGTTCGTTACCTTAGGTAAATTTTATGACACTTATGATTTCTAGATTAAGTGTGGGAAATATTTGTATCTTGAAACGTGTAGATTGTTATATGAATCTAAAAGGTTTTGTAATACAAGATCAAGAACCTATTTATTGCAACATTTTGTCAGATATTTGAATTTTGTGAAAACTGTGGTGTCTCACAAGTCTAAAGTGCGCGCCACCTACTTTCGCCGCGCGCCGCCATGCACGCACGGCGCGGCGTTCTTACGACGTCAGTCACTAGCGCCCTCTGCTACAACTCCGCTCGTGGCCACCACTGAACGACATCGTCTACTTGGGACTGAGATAGGAACCAGTTAACACTTTGGAATCAGATAGGCACCAGTGAAGACTTGGCTATCGGATAGGCACTAGGCAGGCCTCTAGCTCAACTGTGTATCAGCATTCTGCAGTACTGAGCTATGTAAAAGTTAAGTATTACTAAGTCTCCATGAAATATATATCTCGTTCTAATTTACTCTAGTGTTTATAGTATCTACTGTCCCACTGGCTGGTCACTTCCTACCTGCACAAGCGTGCATCCTTTATTCCTGTGTCGGTCTTTCTACTCGGCCACCGACATCTTCGACGGAAACGAGACACAAAAGCGGCGACGAGGCTGAGACACAAAAGTGGCGACGAGGCTGGGACACAAAAGTGACGACGAGGATGGGATACAAAAAAAAACTAAATTAATAGTGCAATGTAAAAGATTTTTGACACAACCATGTAACATAGCACATGACATTAATACGAGTGCTATAACCCAAATATTATTTTCGTTGTTTAAATTGTGACAAAATATTAAGAGAACGTTGCGGCAATGCGACACCGAACTTATAACAAGGTATTAATAATAAAATGTCTCTTTCAGCGTAAAGTTGACGATAACATGTATTGTGACTAATATCTAAATCGAACTGTTCATGTAATGGACCTGCAAGGCAAGTTAGCCTGCAAAACACACGTTAGAGAGCGATAATGGAGAGGCCCACTTAAAATGCTATTAAGAAGCACCAGCTGTGCGAGCCGGCGGCGCGAATAAAACTGCCTCCTCACTGCCAGGGGCGACGGCGATTAGTCGATGGCCGGTGTGTCATTAAGGAGCCACTTAGCGAGACCTGCTGCCTGATCTTCGCTGCCTGCTTGCCGTCGTGGCTGACGCCGAGAATAACAGAGTTATGTGTGCCCAATAAAATGTTACATAAAGTGTGACATTTCTTATGCAACGTTAACGCCGAACCTCTCCCTTTGTAAACAGTGTTTTAAAGTGTTATTAAAGTTTTGTCTAGTAGGATGAACGTGATCCAACACATAATAAATTTGTCAATAATTTTATATTTATTTTCGAAAATGTCCAATAACAACGAAAATTAAAAATATTTCACAAGAGACAATTCATATTGCTGTGCAGAAAATAAATAAATTAATTAAATAAAATGAATAAAAATAAAAAAATGAAATAAAGTATAATAAAAAATAAAAAATTCCAAACAAAATGGGAATTTTTGTTTTGTTTGTGAGATTATTATAACACCATTATATTTAATGAAATATGTATTTATGTACAATTTGTGTACTTATTTTTTGTAATAATTTTTTCTGGTCAAGTTCTATATGAAAATTATTTTTACGATCGATATTTTGACTTCTGTGACTAGATACTAGTATGTTATTTCTATCTACTGAGATTTATTCGCCGAACGAAGGCAGCCTTGCATCGAGACGCCACACTTCAGTTCAGAACAGGCACTATCTGTACGAGAACGACGCGGCGCAACGTAATCTGTAAGCAGACGGCTTCAAAATGTTCAAGTGTTTGTAAATCTATCGGACCAAACTGCGTGGTCATCAGTCCGTAGCTTACAAACTACTTAAACCTAGGTAAACTAACCTAAGGACAAACACACACACCCATGCCCCAGGGAGGACTCGAACCTCCACGGCGAGCAACCGCGCGCTCCGTAGCGAGACGCTTTAGACCGCTCGGCTACTCCGCCGCGGCAAGCAGACGGCGTCAACTGACAGCAGCCACGCGCACCGCGGCACGGAGTGGATACATGGGGCAGCGTTCGTAGCTACGACTAGCTGGCCAGTGGTAGCCTAAAGCATCGGCTGGCTACCTAACAACGAGGCAGCGCAGCACTCAAAGCAACGAGGGCGAGGTGTCTACAAGGAGCGACCGAATTAGTAGCCGCAGGCAGGGGTCGGTGACCGCCGAAATCAACAAACAGCAGTCGTCACCGAACGGAGTTCACAAGCAGTTCAGGAGAGCGACGCGTAGATGACATCGAAAGCAACAAGGAGCACACCAGCAGTACGCCGATCTAAAGCAACACCCACGAGAGACTACGGCCGCACACACGCAACAGAAGAGAGGCTTGTCTGAGTCTGAGACTGGCATTTTGTAATTTTAGCATAAGTAAAACAATTTCAGCCTTAGGGAATAGAGTAATTAGTATTATTAATGAAACTTCCTGGCAGATTAAAATTGTGTGCCGGAACCGGGACTCGAACCTGGGACCTTTGCCTTTCGCGGGCAAGCGCTCTACCACTGAGCTACCCCGACACGACTCACGACACCGCCTCACAACTTTACTTCCGCCAGTACCTCGTCTCCTACTTTCCAAACTTCTCAGAAGCTCTCCTGCGAAACTTGCAAGACTAGCACTCCTGGAAGAAAGGCACACAATTTTAATCTGCCAGGAAGTTTCATAACAGCGCACACTCCGCTGCAGAGTGAAAGTTACATTCCAGTATTATTAATAATAATATAAAACAAGATGACAAATCAAATTGATAAAAAATCCTCTGAGAAGCAAGGAACGAAACTGTGCTCACAATACTGGTAATGATCGATTGGATCAGCCACAAAAAGAGCACACAGAAAATGTTATTTTAAATTTTGTCACTCAGTCTTGCGAGGCAAATGATAATGTAGAAAACATTGTAGATGTATATGCAGACTCTGCTTCTCCAAGTGGTTCTGGCAATGTAGATATTGTAACTAACCAAAACGCAGAACTAATTACTACACAAAATGTAGATGATGGCGCTCTTAACCACAATGAAGTGGAAAATCTGAATTCGAACGTCGGAGACAATGAATCCGACGTTGTAATCTCAGATGAGCAGGCAACAGTCGTAAGTAAGACGAGCCGTAGAACTGTCTCAGCAGATATTTTGACGACAGAAAATAATAGAGTGATTAATCGAGATCAAAATACATTGAACATGTTCCAAATACTATTAGACCATATAAAAGAAAACACAAACAAACAAGATGAAAATATAAAAAGATTGGAACACATGTGTGTGTTATGGTCTTCAGTCCGGAGACTGGTTTGATGCAGCTCTCCACCCTACTCTATCCTGAGCAAGCCTTTTCATCTCCTCATAAGAACGGCAACCCACATCCACTTGAATCTGCTTACTATACGCGTCTCTTGGTCTCCCTCTGCGATTTTTACCCCACACACTTCCCTCCAATGCTAAATTTACGATTCCCCGATGTCTAAGAATGTGTCCTACCAAGCGATTCCTTCTTTTAGTCAAGGTATGCCAAAAATTCCTTTTCTCTCCAATTCTGTTCAGTACCTTTTCATTAGTTATGCAATCTACCCACCTAATCTTCAGCATTCTTCTGTAGCACCACATTTCAAAAGCCTCTATTCTCTTCCTGTCCGCACTGTTTATCGTCCATGTTTCACTCCCGTACAAGGCAACACTCCACACAAATGCCTTCAGAAAAGTCTTCTTTACCCTTAAATTAATATTCGATGTTAGCAAATTTCTCTTTTTCAAAAATGCTTTTCTTCCCATTGCCATTCTGCATTTTATATCCGTTGTACTGCGACCATCGCATGTTATTTTACTACCCAAGTAACAAAACTCATCTACCACCTTCATTGTTTCGTTACCTAATCTAATTCCTTCAGCATCGCCCGATTTTCTAAGACCGCATTCCATTATTTTTGTTTTGCTCTTGTTAATGTTCATTTTATACGCTCTCTTCAACACACTGTCCATTCCATTCAACTGCTCTTCCAGGTCCTTTGCTGTCTCTGACAGAATTACTATGTCGTCGGCAAAACGCAATGTTTTTATTTCTTCCCCCTGAACTTTAATCCCTATTCCAAATTTTTCCTTGCTTTCCTTCATCGCCTGCTCGATGTACAAATTGAATAACATCGGAGAAAGGCTACAACCCTGTCTTACTCCCTTCCCAACTGATGCTTCCCTTTCATGCCCTTCGAGTCTAATAACTGCAGTCTGGCTTTTGTACAAGTTGTAAATAACTCTCCTTTCCCTATATTTTACCCCTGCTGACTTCAGAATTTGAAAGAGTGTATTCCAGTCAACATTGTCAAATGCTTTCTCCAAATCTACAAAAGCTAAAAATGTAGGTTTGCCTTTCCTTAATCTATCTTCTAAGATAAGACGTAAAGTGAGTATTGCCTCCCGGGTTCCAACATTCCTCCTGAATCCAAACTGATCTTCCCCGAGGTCAACTTCTACCATCTTTTCCATTCTCCTGTAGATAATTCGTGTTAAAATTTTGCAACCATGACTTATCAAACTGATTGTTCTGTAATTTTCACACCTGTTTGCGCCTGATTTCTTTGGAATGGGGATTATTACATTTTTCTTAAAGTCTGAGGGCATTTCGCCTCTCTCATACATCCTACATACCAGTTCAAATAGTCTTGTCATGGCTGGCTCTCCCAGAGACTTTAGTAGCTCTGAGGGTATGTCATCTACTCCTGGGGCCTTGTTCCGACCTAGGTCTTTCAAGGCTCTGTCAAATTCATCTCTCAGTATAGTATCTCCTACTTCATCTTGATCTACTTCCTCTTCCCTTCCTACAACATCGTCTCTAAGTTCATTTCCTTTGTAGAGCTGCTCTATGTACTCTTTCCACCTTTCAGCTTTCCCATCTTTGCTGAGAACTGGTTTCCCATCTGAGTTCTTAATATTCATAGAGCTGCTTTTCCTGTCCCCAAATGTCTCTTTTATTTTCCTGTAGGCGGTATCTACTTTTCCCCTTGTTATACATTCTTCTACAGATTTGCATTTGGCTTCTAGCCACTCCTGCTTAGCCATTTTGCACTTCCTGTCAATCTCATTTTTTAGTCGTCTGTACTCCATTTTGCCTGTTTCATTTACTGCATTTTTATATTTTCTCCTTTCATCAATTAAATTTAGTATTTCCTGTGATATCCAAGGATTTTTTGTAGGTCTTGCCTTTCTACCTATTTTTTCCTCTGCTGCCTTCACTATTTCATCTCTCAATGCTTCCCATTCCTCTTCTACTGTTTTATTTCCCCCTGTTTCTGTCAATTGTTGCCTAAATCTCCCTCTGAAATTCTCCAGAACTTCACTTTCCTTCAATTTATCTAAGTCCCATCTCCTTATTTTCCTACCTCTCTGCAGTTTTTTCAGCTTCAGCCTACAGTTCATAACTAACAAGTTATGGTCAGAGTCTATATCTGCCCCTGGGTATGTCTTGCAGTTTTATAGCCAAATGGCTAACATTAAGTTTGAACATTCAGAAAGCAGGGTAACCATAA
Organism: Locusta migratoria; assembly: GCA_026315105.1. NCBI lineage: Eukaryota > Metazoa > Arthropoda > Insecta > Orthoptera > Acrididae > Locusta > Locusta migratoria. Next base: position 409,193,768 of record CM048749.1, read on the forward strand.
ATGAAGCAAAAACAGAACAATGCCCGAAAACGATAGATAAGGAAACACGGGATGGCATAAAAATTAGAAGTTTGTAAATCTGAACTTAATCACAGGGTAGATGCTGAAGTTAACACGAATTGGTAAACAGAACATAAACAACCGATAGTGACGTGAATTAAAAAGACAAAATCAACCAAAAGTTTGTACTACTTTGAAAAGTAAACACAGGCTCAAACTTAATACAAAATATATAAGTATAACACCTACACATAGACTAAAAGGCAGTACAGAACAACAACAACAACGAACAGACACCAGGTAACATAAAGTTAAGCAAGAAATGCTATTTGAAACTTTATCTATAATTTATGATAAATAAGTAATATAATAATAAGCGATGAAGCTGAAGAAGAGGAAGTTTCCGAACAAGGTAAGTGGATAAGCATATGAAGTATGGTGTTAGTAATTGCGAAGGTAGATGGTCTGCTCTTTGTGTGAGATGTTAAGGAACAAGGGATCATTAAGTGCAACGGAATGTATAATAATAATAATAATATATAAAACGACAGTAAGTCGGCAAATTTACGTAAGACAGGAAGTATAAGGAGGTATTTAAGGCAACTATAAGTCGACCAATTATGTGAGGTAGCTGTGGTGAGTTGAAGTTTTCTGGCGACAAGAAGTCGACTAATTTAGATTAATGAAGTGAGAGTAGTGGTAGTAGCAGGAGGTGCTGAGAATCTTTAGGCGACGATAAGTCGGCTACAGTTGCAAGAGATAAAGTTGTAGTATTAAGGCGATGTAAACGTCGACCATAAAGTGCTATAAAGTGGATCCCCTTCCTTTTCATTGAGCACTTAGTAGTAGAAATGGTACCTCTCTTATGAAGAACGACAAAGTATAGTAATATTCAGTAGTTCAGCAGAATGAAAATGATGTTAGTTGAAGAGTAAGAAGTAATGTTTCAAAATTACATGAAATAAACATACACAACAGATGAAACACTGTGACATATAATTTTTTGAATTACGTTAGGGAACAAGAAACCTGGGCGTCGAATAAAGCAACTGGCTGTCCATTCTATATATGTACTGGGTATTATTGATTTTGGTATTAAAAACGTTTGCATTCTCTCAATACGCGATGAAACGTATTTGTATGCCTGTATGAATATGAACTCCTGAAACGAAAGTGACAATAAAGAAAACGTGATAAGAATTACTACGATGTACAGTAAACGAAACGGCGGGACGCTAATATTTCAGTAGGCTGGGCCGCAGCGCCAGGTGACGCTGTAAACATGGTACGGTGGAAGGGGTAGAGCAGGTGGTGCCAGCGCACGCCTGTGGGCGAGTAGGTCAATGGCTGGAGGTCAATGGCTCAGACCACAACACAAACAAAGATTGTAAACAAGCTTAAATGCCTGGAGGGCACTAAACCAACCAGAAAGAAAAACATTAACAAAGATACGCCAACTAATTTGCCTTTAAACAAGTCGATATTTGTATCCTATTATATACATTCATTATATTTCATTCATGAATCAGCATTTAGAGTGAAACTTACTGGCAGATTAAAACTGTGTGCTGGAACCGGGACTCGAACCGGGGACCTTTGCCTTTCGCGCGCAAGAGCACTACCGACTGTGCTATCCCGACACGGCTCACGATGCCGCCTCACAACTCTACCTCCGCTAGTACCTCGCCTCAAACTTTTCAAACTTCACAGAAGCTCTGTGGAAGCAAAGTTGTGAGCCGGCATCGTGAGTCGTGTCGGAATAGTACAGACGGTAGTGCTCTTTCCCGCGAAAGGCAAAGGTCCCAGGTTCGAGTCCCGGTTCCGGCACACAATTTTAATCTGCCAGGAAGTTTCATATCAGCGCACACTCTGCTGCTGTGTGAAAGTTTCATTCTGGAAACATCCCTTAGGCTGTGGCTAAGCCATGTCTCCACCATATCCTTTCTTCCAGGAGTGCTAGTCTTGCATGTTTCGCGGAGAGCTTCTGTGAAGTTTGGAAAGTACTTCAGCTTATACAACGTAAGATGACTGATTATGTACGCCTGTATTTTATGTATACAATAATATTTAAACTAACTTTACATTCTTTTGTTTTTCTATTTCACATATTACTTTTGAATTTATATATTATCATAAAATTCCGTAATATTTAACTTAATGTAATGTCTGTATGTTGTTGCATGTTACGTAACTTATCTTGTACTGTAAAATGGTAGACAGATTAGAACTGTCCAAACCACGTAATTAGTGCGACGTCAGTGTTATGCAACGAATGGCAAAGAAAGCCAAGTGATAGTGAAAATTATCTTATTTGAAAGAAGTGATATAGGGCATTCTCTAAAATTTGAACGGCCTAGTGCTGAATGTAGTAGTTTAAAGTAGCAATATGTTGTGGACGTCAAACTGCCGAATTTCAGTGGTGTTTACGAGAATAAAATTGTTAAAAATGGCAATGTGCCGAAATAAGTGTGATTATAAAGAGTATACCGAATGTTTTATGTGGACGACATATCGTCGAGCCATTGCATTTGAGAGTCATGTGACTCTAGTGACAATTAATTATCTTAATAATGTTGATGTGGCATTCTTGCCAAAAGACAGCAATGTGCTGACAGATATATACGTATCTATGTATATGAATTATTTTTATTTATGTATTTTGAAACTTGTGTACTTATGTATATAGACTATGTTTGTATGTACTAACGTAACCATTAATTCTTTCTTTTCAGGATAGTAGTCAGTAATGTTAACAACTGAACCGATAGAAATTTTCATAAAATTTTGCAGATGAAAAAAAAAAAAAAAAAAAAAAAAAATCACTCGTTAAAAGTACATAGCAAGGCATTTGTGATCAAAATTTTTGATTTTCCAAATTGGTTGTTGTCTTCGCGAACCTCCAATTTTGTGAAAAAGATAGAAGGAAGGGAATGTGTAATATTTATGGCCTAAAGCCATCATATTACGATCAAAGAATTTGCTTCAGTTCAGGCGGTTAGGACCAGTAGTTGACAGATGGTAAAAGCTGGTGAGAACAACGACAAGTGGTAGAATAGGTCGGGTTCTCATGGGAAAGAGCACTGGCAAATTTCCCCGAATTCTAGGAAAATCCCCGAGCGGCAGGCACTGGATGCTGATTGGCTGTAGAACTGGTGGTCACGCGCCAAAACGCATCCATATTTTTATAATATCTATTAAATTAATTATTTATTGAATGTCATACTCAATTTAGAAAACCCCCTCAAAACTAAGCTATACCCCGAGCAGGTAAAACATATTAACAATTGCTAATTCAATAAACAAAATAATTAATTTAAGACGGACGATGTACGGCAGCCATGTTTGCATGCCAAATCGCGGAACGAAGGCAGCCTTGCATCGGAGCCGCCATAGTTCAGTTCAGAAAAGGCACTCGGAAGAGTAACATGTGACTTCAGTACACGCACTCGGAGGAGTAACATGCATACGTAGGCGGTCTTAAGACTATGTTTAATCATCTTAGATCAAGGCTAAATAACTTTATATTTACATTCAGTTACGAAAATGCGTGTCAAGTGGTTATTATTATGCAGTTTACTGGTTTTCTGCTTTCATTAAATAAAACCAGTTGCCATTCCGAACTATCAGTTTTTTTCCGTAATTAGATCAGTTCCTGCCAATAGTTTAGCAATTTCAGCCTCATTCAAGAACTCCGACCTGCGTGCTATTATCTGCGTGGGGACATCTATAGAAGACGTCAGGCTGGTGAACGTTTAGGGTTTCTACTCTTCACACAGTGCAGTGGGGAGTTACTACAACCCTTTCGTACTCTTTCATTGCGGTACAAACGCAAACTGTTGTGCGTATTCCATGGCAACATGCAGGAGGAAAGAAAATGATACATAACGGTTTAGCACAACCCCCTGTAGACATTTTCCTGTTGTAGTCGTGTCGGGATAGCTCAGTGACTGAGCGCTTGCCCGCGAAAAGCAAAAGTTACAATTTCGAGTCCCAGTTCTGACACACAATTTTAATCTGCCAGGAAGTTAGGCTTCATTTATTTTTATCGTAAATTACTGACCAAACCAATCAGGAATCAATTAAAAGAAAGCATAACAAAAAGTCAATTTACATTATGTTAATTAAAGGGATTTTGCCTTTTTAAAGCTGTCTGGAAGTAAAAGTTAATCATTCATATGCTAAAAATATTCTCCCTCCCTCCCTCCCACCCTCTCTCTCTATCTCTATATCTTCTTTCTCTCTTCCTCTCTCTCTTTCTCTCTCAATTTTTTCAGGCTGTCTGGTGGGGCACATGCCCCTGTGACTGGTAGAAAGTAGAATTTTATGTCAAAGCTCTGACCTCACTTCAGTTTGAGATAAGTTTCATTATTAATGAAATAAATCGCAATTTGGGTTCACTTATGGCTTCACTGTACTAGTTTTAGATGTAGTACCAATGTGCGGCCAATGAAAATTTGTGCCCGGCCGGGATTAGAACCTGGGATCTCCTGGATCTCCTGCTTACTAGGCAGAGGCGTTGACCACTCCGCCACCGAGGACACAGTGACCAACCAGACTGCAGAGGTCTCTTCCCTGCACGTCTCCCGCCACACCTAAATCTCTATTCGCCACAATGTCTCTACCTATTACCACAGCATCTTAATTCTGTAATGCTCGCAACCACAATATTGTATGCCCGCATCAGGGAGAACAGACCATGAGTTATCGAGACACAATTAATTGTCGTCAGGAGCCCAGACTACGCTTGTATACAATTATGTATTTTTGACGACGTTACAGCGTTCATTCTGTATTACAGAATTAAGAGGCTGTGGTAATAGGAAGAGACAGTGTGGCGAATGGAGATTTGGGTGTGGTGGGAGACGTGCAGGGAAGAGTCCTCTGCAGTCGGGTTGGTCACTGTGTTTTCGTTAGCGGAGTGTTCGCCGTCGGAGGTTCGAGTCCTCCCTGGGGCATGGGTGTGTGTGTGTGTGTGTGTGTGTGTGTCTGTGTGTGTGTGTGTGTGTGTGTGTGTGTGTGTGTGTGTGTGTGTTGTCCTTAGGTAAAAAAGGGTACCGTAGGTCAGAGCGCCAGGTCAGAGGCCTAGAAGCCTGAACGTCCTCTGTAATAAAAATGCTGAGCCCAGAACACATCGAACATCAAGGAACAAACACGATCAGCTACTGTAAGGAACAGAACTACCCATAGAGCACAAAAAGAAAGGATTGGTCAACGCGTCTGCCCAACCATGACGCTCCAATCGATGTTCACCACATCCCCAACGAACTTTTCCACCTGAAACATTTCTTGATAGAATATAGTTATATCCGAATGTGTCTACCAGAAAAAGATTTGACCAGAGTGAAAGAAGTCTACAAAACTTTCATGTAAAACCACAGCGAGAACATCATAGAACAAAAGTATCGTCACTTTAATTGGCAAAACATATGGAGAAACCTCCATCATCCGCAGTTGCCAATTCACGTGAAGGCACAGTGGTACTTGCCGTTAATAGAAAAATCCCGACGAACTCAGAACTCCTCGCGATCCATCTGGCAGATTCCGCTTTGTGTACTGCCTGTAAAATCAACGATAGTGGTGAACACCAATTTGTCTGCGGCAATGCTAACAATATATGGCAGTCAGTAAGAAGAATTTTAGCTATTATCCAACGAACGTCGCCCCACACAAGAACTCCAACAAACCTTTTACACCCGGATGAAGAACTATATCCTAACACGGAGAAAAACGCCGTGAACTGGTTGAAGGGGCACACGGTATTTTACATATTATCAAACTGGGAGAAGAGCGAAGGTGACTTTTGGACTTACATCGCGACCCAACATCAAACATTACTTCAGAAGAATAATTACCATAAACATTATGCAAATTTTCTCAAAAGGACCATCATGTGAACTCCTCTATTCACATTGATATCTTTCAAAGTGTGACTGAAATTGATTTGAAAATAAACAAATCTACAATAAAAAAGAAAGAAAGAAAGAAAGAAAGAAAAGTAAGCAGGAGATCCCAGATAGCCACGGCTCACTACCCGAATAAATTGTTAGCAATAAGCATCCTGAGGATACAAAAATGTTCCTGTCAACGAGGAAAACGTTAAAGAGAATTGCATAGGAATCGCGAAATAATGTGTATTACCGTACTGGTGGTACTACATTCCCACGGTTTCACATAAAATATTAATTCACGTATATAAAATTATAAAGTAGAAGCCGATGTCAAACAAAAAACTATCTGAAGATGCACAGAAAGACATACAAATACTTTCCTGAAAGCATTTCTCAAGAATGTTCCATGTAAAAGAGAATAGCAGATGTATTTCACCAGCTGCTGGTTCCTTCAGATCCACTCATTAAAAACTAGAGCAGTATGCAGCCCAAGCAAGGAAACCATTTGTCATCTGGAGCTATAAAACACTTAATGCCTTCTGATGAGTCTGAAAATCAGTGTACCAGTAATACTGTTGTCAATTTTGAATGCGCTTCAGACAACAATTCGGATTAATTTTGTAATTGTAAATATTGTTAATTTTGTAAAAAAAAAATTTCGTTGTTCGAAAATTAAACCTGTTGTGTTCTTAATGTCAAAATTGTGTTGAATTTAGCTAATTGAATCTTTGCAATCCACAATAACAAGAGACCTTATCTTAAAAATTTAAATAAAAATCAAATATGCTTTTATTAAAGAACCATGCCATTCTACATCGTCCATATGTACCTTTTTGCCCACTTTAGGTTACGGAAGTAACACTAAAAGTGGGCCACTGCGATCGCCTTTTGACAGCTATAAATGTAAATGAAAATAACGGCGTAATCGTAAATCCGATACGAACATTGAATAAAGATATTTGTAGAGGAGAAAATTCTCTACAACTTTGCTCTATTATGTTGTTTTCATATCTCGCGTCATTTCAGAGATATTTATAAAAATAAAGGAGATTTTATTATGTCTGTCTGTCTGTAACGTGTTCCCACTTTTTAAGGCGAACCGTTGAACTGATCAACACCAAATTTTACAGACATAATTGTTGTCCGCCAGAGACTAGAACCTCCCTTTTTCAAATTTTTCGGACAAAAAATACGCTAGTAACACTAAAAAAGCCCTTTCTAATGTAACTGTAATTGCACCCGGCCGCGGTGGCCGAGGGGACTACGACGATCTACACGGCCACTACGGTCGGGTTTCGAATCCCCCCTCGGGCATGGATGTTTGTGCCGTCCTTAGTGTTAGCGATTTCATAAGTAGTTTGTAAGTTTAGGGATTGATGACCCCGTAGTTAAGTCCAAAAAAAAACTGTAATTGCAAACAAACCGTTCATATGACACGAAAACTCTCTACAACTTTCCTCCCTTATGGACGTCATTCGCATATTCTAAACCACAAAAGTGACTGGCTGAAATCAGGTGCAAATATGAAGTCAATATGATTATGAAAGTGACATGGCAAAGTATAAAATATAAATCAATTGAATTGAACCAATTATTTCAGTTTAAATAGCAGTCATTTTGATAACATTGAGAAAAAATTTATTGCCCTCGACGAGGGTCGAACTCTCGGACCACTGAAACAGAATTTAGAATCTTAGACATTGCATGCGCCACGTTTGTCTTAAACTGCTTCTTGATGTTTGTAAGTTGCTACTGACAACGATGAATTGTGGCTTTCGAAAAGTGCTGCTTCTCGTAATCATATGAATCTCGTATAATGTAAGCGGCCTCTGTGATTAAATTGACTGTATACGAACAGCTATAACGCAAATACTGCGAAATGATACAGGTGCAGATGTGTTTGTATGGTACTGTGCATGAAACATATGTATTTCGTTAGCATTATTCCGCTTCTCTTGCTTTTTGGCGTGATTGTCATGTGTGATGTAATTCGAAATAAAAGAAACAGACCATGAAACGGAAGTAAAACACACCAAGAAAGAAAGCCAAGCAAGTAATTCGAACTGACCACTTGCTGTGGAAATTTGGCAACGGGGAAAGGTTTGCTCGGTCTGATTGGAGGAAACAAGCACCAGTGCCAGTAGTGCCAACTTACATGTGATCTTCCGCGAACAAGAAAACGTAATGGAACACGCTGAACACAAAGTACATATACAAGTGGAAGACCAGGAAATAATTATCCCTGCAAAGAGTTACATCCTAGTGGTTTAGATGTGGAAACACCTGGTATTGAGGAAGGGGATGTGCCACGGCTGTGGGGTGGATTTAGCGACTCGCAACTTATTGTTTGCAACTGTCCATCAATTATCCTCCCATTGACAGATGGCTTTGTATCTCAACAGCGAGGTAACAGAATGCAGGGGGTCGGAACACTGAAGTCTCTATCCTGCTTATGAGGCCATCGCGCTGATAACTACAAATCCTGAACACTGAACACAAAATCACTGCCTGCACGGGCTGTTCTAGCAGGCTTGGATGATTCCCAATATACCTAAAATTCCAACGTTACAATTAATATAATTTCCAGCACTGCAATATCCTTCAGACTTGTCCCTAGCAATATGGCTTTTGGGATTCAATACGAATGAAGACATACAACGTCTTATAAAGAGATACATTGTAAACGCAGGCGACTTGAGCCCTGGAGGCTTACTGGGCCCCAAAACAGAAAACTGTTGTTTGGTTCTCTGTGCACTCTCAACATCAGTATAACGACGTAGTTTACTGCTTCGCTGGTAGGCGGCAACACCAAGCAGACTGTAGCGTGAATCTAAGAGGTTTGGGAAGTCGCCACTAGTAGCTGCACTGGTTATCCCTATAGTGACCAAATTTCCAGAAGTTGTAGCCTTTTTATGAATGCTTTATTGTGCCAAGAAACCATACTTAAAATCATAGTTCAAATCTTGAGAGTTTTGCCTACAGGTATAAAAAAATTAGTGGGAACTATTGTTCCCACCTAACTTTGGATTAACTGGACTTGATAATAAAAAAAAGTATGACCTTTATTTTTTTAGTACAAAACGCATATTAAAAATGTGATTTACTTTTGTGTTAGTTCATACTGTCCATTGAGTTCACTAAGGTGGCATGTTATGGAACTTAGAGAAGCATGATGTTACACAGAAAGGTACACAACCGTTGCTACACATTATTTTTGTCCTCTTTTCTTTGTTTTGGTGCTACATTGGCGGCACCTTCTGTTTATAGTAACTTTCATTGCCAAATGAGTTCCAGCTTTCGCGAGACGAACTTCATCTGTAACTCCAGACACGCCTCTTTTTAGTGTCTGAAAGTGAACGGGCCTTCCTCTTCACTTACGACTTGAGAAGCCGAAGATCAGCTGCCTTTCCAAATGTAATTGTAACTTCCACACAATGAAGGCTTTAACAACTGGCAAATCAACAAGAAAGAAAAATAGCTAGTCTCTGCCACCACTTCAGTGAGCGACGACCTACAGCATACTGTTCGCGCAGCTTATCAAATCGATCAACTACTGTCACAGCCAATGGGCAGAATACTTCTGCTTCCATCTTCGTTTCTTCTCAAAACAGTTGTAATCTTTTTGGAATTGTGGTAAAGCGTACAAAATTCTCAAAATCTCATTTGGCGTGAGTCCAGGCATTCTAAACAATAACGATGCCGATTACACAGCCATACACACTGCACTTCACACAAGTTCAGTAGGAAATATAGTTCCCACTAAATTACTTTTTAATATTTATATATTTTCATTGATATCCAGCAAATATAAACGAGTAGTATCCCCCTGGTAAATATAAAAGTAGACAAATACAACACAAGTCACTTCACACGTAGAAATACAACCACTTTCGCGCACTTGTTGACAATCTAGTTAGCACACTAACAGAGATGGTAGCACAAGTTATAAGTGGGAACACGGTATAAACGTGTTTGTAGTTTATTTCACCCCGGAAACTTTCGTCTGTATAGATATCAGAAAACTGTGTATAGAAAACTGTGAGGTAAGTGCATATATTTCATGTGTAATCATCAAAGTCAACTGAGGACTGTTCATGTCCTGAACAACTCATTAATTATTCAATCTGCTGTTAAGTACAACTGATACACTTTACCTACAAATACGGGTTACTTGAGCCCAAGTCCACTATACGAAAAAGAAAATAAAACTTGGAAGATTACACATCAGAAGAAGATGAGATCAGGAGGTGACAGCGACATCAGCTTCCACAATAGTGATGATGAACGTATAGGACGCTTGTCTATGACTTTTTGCCAATCCAAAGCCAAATCAACACCATCACTGGCACCTGTAACGAAAGATGACCTACAAATAGCCAACTTTGTTCTGATAAAATCGAACGAGGAGGCATACCCAGGAGTCATCGTCGCTATAGAAGCAGGTGTTACAATCTATTGCAGGGAGCCTACACTAAAAGCCTGGAGGCAGTCCAAATAAAAAGATGCCTTGTTGTATAAATTTGAAGATGTGGTAATGACAATAGAACCCCGAAAATTAATAAAAATAGGTTTGTTTTCTGTAACTGGACTCTAAACATTGTTATATTCCTACATTCTATTGTTTATACAATATCTAAAAAGTGTTGTTCAAAATCAACGTTCAAAATTAATATTTGTCCTTAAGAGAAACGTTTGGAAGTTCACTGGATGTTCAAAAATTATATTATTCAAATAACCATTAACCCACTTGGATCCAAACTGCCTTCAAATGGTAGTATCTATGGGAATTACAGTCTGGGTTCAAGTGAAGCAACCAGAAGGTTAACTTGAGCCCAAATAAAATTAAAAAAATAAATATTAACTATGTCACAAATAATGCATACTGCACGTTAAAGTATTCATAATAAACTGTTGATTAAATATATAAGGCGAGTATGTCGGTGAAAAAATTCTGTTGTGCTAATTTTTAAAAATAATGTTAGCAGTTTCGAAATCTAGACTCAAGTAGCCCGAGTTTACGGCAAAAATTAAAATAGTCAAAGTAAGAGATATGCAAGATGTGAGAGATATAACTACGAGAAGCATCTACCCCGAGCAAGTCAAACTGAAAATGAAGTGAGTGGTCCAGAAATGACTGCAAGAAACTAACATGAAAGTGACCCTGTCTGAATTATCTATGCGGGAAAGTGAAACAGAAATTATGGCTTAAGGAACAGCAAAGGAAAGTGTGTGTGACGAAGCAAGTGATAATGAATGTCCGATTTAGAAGTAAAGATACATGCGCCAGATACATCGACTTCGTTTCTGCAGACTGCCCATAAGACTATTCCAATTCAAATAAATCTCGACACTTGCTGAACACGGACGGTGGGAAATAAACCTTCAAACGGTAAAGACATATTACACTAAGAAACTGTGGAACATACAAAACCCCGTCACGGCGAAGAGCCATTCCATGGTTTGAATTACTGCGCTTGCAGAAGAAGGGGAGTTAGTCATATCCGCCTCATTTCCGTGTTCAGTTTCCATTTGGTGGCGCAGGAAATGCAGCTTGAGATAAAAATCTGCGAGTAGTATGTTAGCAATATTTTGCTGTTCCGTTTCCGAATCTATTTTCGGCGAGCGCTCCTTGGAAACGAATAAAAAAAAATCAATCTGTGAACAGGCAATTTTATGTCATTATTAGATATCTCACATATGTATCCAGAGAAATACACAGTTTTCGCCACAGTTTCAATTATTACAATTATTACTAGCCATTACTGTAAGGACAAGAAAAGAGAAGGAACGGAAATAGTATTGAAATCCGTGCACACAGAAGGAGAATCTTCAAGAAGTTTTTGTACAGGAATAGAACAGAGAGCGCAACCACATTCTCAGAGATTTGAAATTTCTTTCATAGTAGTATCAAGCGAATTTATGCAGTGGTTAGGGGTGATCTAGGCAACAGACTTACATTAGTGGAATTGTGGAATTATTACAGTTGTACCCATTCCCTTCATATAAGGTAACTGTTCCATGCTAAAGCCTCTAAATAACTTTCAATTTAAAACGTTAGTTTTACTTTAATGAGAGACAATGTTTTTTTGTTTTCTGTCGGCCAACCTATTCAGGGACGGTTACCACATACTGTGATAGTCTTCTCCCTCCTAAGAGACCGTTGATTTAGCATACTTTCTCTCTGCTATTAGATATTTATCCTGCATGAGAGTGGGGGACCACATTTTTCTGTCGTAGGAATTGGGGGGGGGGGGGGGAGCAGTGGAAGGTGATAATCTGTCTGCCATGAGTGTTCATCAGCGGAGAGGCCTGGAACCGGATACTCTGGTAGTTAAGAGGTTGCTTCTAAGAGCTGCTCGGCGAAGCCTCCAGATAAAATTCTTCTTCGGCCACTACACTATATTTCCACTCCAAAGGACAAGAGGCAAAAGAAGAACTTTTTAAAGACCTTGCTCTAAAGGAAACACTACTACAGATTCACAAAGCGAATGGCAAGTTTGGTAACTAAAAAGAAATAGGAAGACACAGAGTTCTAATCGTAAACAACAGGGTTCCATTAGAACCTATGTCGCAGCAGGACAAGGAAAAGAAATGGGAGGATAGTGGGAGGCTAGAGACACAGCTGTCAAATGAGTGAGTATGAGAACGTACGTTACTCCCTATACAACGTAGATGATGGGAATTACTTTACATGAAAACATTTTGGTATAGCCTTTACCGTGACTGTTGTTTGATATTGATTGAAACACAAGGTATTACCGATACCAGTCAATTTGTTTTATTGCACCCACAACACGTTTCGAGGGCTTAAACCCCCATCATCAGGTGAATAAGGAGTGTACATGTAGGTTAGGTTGACCTGTTGTGCTGTCTACAAGCGAAAATAAAAAAAAAACACTACAACATAATGTAACTTTGTACAATTGTTCAAATGAAGTTAAATGTAAAGAATTAAAATATCATACCTCCAGTGGCCACAGGTCCCTTGCATAGTCTTAATCTCAGTTATGTGTACAAATCACAGCCACCATCTTTGTTTATTTGCAACAGAAGCGAAGAACTAAAGATATAATGCAGCAAAGATGGACTCTAACATTATACAATAAACGATGGTAAACTGAAGACGAGTATACAATGCGCACTATATATACGAGGCGCGTCCAGAAAGTAAGTTCCGTTTGGTAATAAAATGAAATTGTGCACAGATACAGAAGAAATTTTTATTGCAGAAAAGTCTACAACTCTTAAACTACGTTTCCACATAACTGCCGAAATTTCGCAGGCATTTGTCATAGCGTGGCACCAGGTTTTGTACACCTTCTTCATAGAAACCTGCCGCATGCGTCTTCAACCAGTTGGAAACATCAGTGACCGTGAAATTTTGGGGGAAGTCCATAGCGAGAGCAATAATTGTAAACCTACGGTTTTCCTGGATCTTGTCATCAATCGCTTGAACCAGTTCTTCTGTAACCAAAGGTGGACGCCCACTTCGTTCTTCATCGTGCACATAACTTTCACTTGGTTTCACTTTCCCCGCATTCAGAAACCGAATCACCGACCTGATTTCGCAGGCGGCGGAATTTTCAGTCTACGCCGACATTTAAAACAAGCACAACAAAGCTTACGTAACTGACAGCGATCGCCAAATGGCGCACGTTCTTCTCCTTGATGCACATCGTCTACAGCGCATGTGCGTAACTGCAATTGCTGCGCTGCAGCGGAGATAAATTGAAACGGAACTTACTTTCTGGACGCGCCTCGTATATACAATTTGGAGGTTAATATAGAATGTAACATTTTATACTGAGATTGTCATTCACTCAGTAAGAGCTTTAAATAATGTAATACGTAGACAGATGATTGGTTATGCTTTAAATGACTATGATCTGATGACAAATATACAATGCTGAGATTTTTTATGCTGGTAGGGCGTTTTTTTTTTTCATGTAGATGGTTGCTATTGCTGATTTTCTTTTCTTTTTTTAGTGCTGCTAGATGTTCCTTGAAACGGATCTCAAATTATCTACCAGTCTGACCTGTGTTGAAACACTCACAATCCAAACATTCAATTTTTTACACACCTGTCTAATGCAATGGGTTTCTTGTTTTGCTGTAATGGGAGAGCATTTGTCGAATTTTATTATCGGTTGTGAAGGATATATTTATACTTTTTCGTTTGAAGACATAAGCAATCCGGTATTAAATGTTGCCTAGGAATGGGACTGTGTACTAGATTTTCTAGGTTTGTGTTTTTGATGTGAGAGTTTTTTCATTATTCAGTTTTTCAGTTCGTCTATTATGGAACTATTGTAGCCATTTTTAATAACTACTTGTTTTACTGTATCTATTTCTTGTTCGAATTTGTCTGCTCTATTGATCATGTATCGGAATGCGGCCATCTTGTGTGCTGTGGGGAAGAAAGAAGAGTTATGGATAGTTGTATGTGTTGCAGTGGGTTTACATTAAATTTCAAATTGGTACCTGCTGTCTTTCATTGTGATGCTCAGATCCAGAAAATTTATGTTATTATTTAGCTGGTGTTCAACAGTGAACTCTATGTTCTCATGGTAACTGTTGAACAGTTCATTTAACACATTGATATCTTCTTTTGTGCCATTGATTAAAGTGATAGTGTCATCTACGTATCTGTAGTTGTAGATAACGTTTTTAAGGATGTGGTGTTGGGAATTGAAAATTTTGTCTTCCAAGATACTAATGAATATTTCAGATAACAATCCTGAACGGTTCGACCCCATTGCTAGGCCATCTGTTTGTTTGTAGAGTTTATTTTTGAATGTGAAGTAGTTATGTGATATGTGAATTCAAGCAGGTGCATTATTAGTATGGTGTCGCACAAGTATGAAGTGCGCGCCACCTACTTTGCCGCGCGCCGCCATGCACGCACGGCGCGGCTTTCTTAAGACGTCAGCCACGAGCGCCCTCTGCTGCAACTCCGCTCGTGGCCACGACTGCTGCATCAGCCACTTGGGAATCAGATAGGCACCAGTTAGGACTTGGCTATCGGATAGGCACTAGGAATCATCAGTAGGCAGGCCTCTATATAAACTATGTATCAGCATTCTGCAGTCAAGAACTGTGTAAAAGTTAAGTATTACTAAGACTCCACGAAATTTATATCTTGTTCTAATTTAGCCTAGTGTTCTAGTTTCTGCTGTCCCACTGTCTGGTCACCTCCGTACCTGCACAAGCGTACATCCTTTATTCCTGTGTCGGTCTCTTTCTACTAGGCCACCGACACCAACGACAACCGGCGAAAACGAGACACAAAAATTAGTTCAGTGATGTGAGTGGAAGGGAGTTCAATCCAATGTCGTACAAAATTAACATTTTCATTTCACACCAACGATTTTCAAATTATTTTCTACTTCGACTGAATGAGGCAATGTCTCTCTATACCACATTAATTTAATAATTTTGAATAACATGTTGAAAGAACTGGCATTCCTTGACCATTTTTTCATAAAATAATTCTAAAAACGCTGAAGTCGACCTTTTTCGAATGCTTGTAATGGTCTTCAGAGTACCTCTGAAATATCGATAATTTTCAGATAGAGAGAGACAAGGTCATGTAAAATGTTTAAGAAATACAGAAAGACCCGAATAAACATATATATGTAAGCCCACAAGTATTTGACAAACGGAGTACTATTTGGAGTATTCTTGGTAACAGAATAGTTCTTCATTTTCTGGATTACAAATATTTCATGCTATGATAAAAGCAATTATCTTTAGTATTTAACATACTGTAGACAATTTCGTCATTAGATACAGCAAATTCAACTTGTCACAGAGAAAAAAGTACAAAGGAAGGAAAAGCGACCGCAAATAACCGACGTTAACTACGTCTTAATTCTTATTGACTAACCCATTGCAAAATATGTTCGATTGATATATATATACTCATGGCCACTAAAATGGCTACACCATCAACATATGAGGAAGTTTGCAAGACAACAATCATCTGCACGAACAGTTAGACGACGTTTGCAGCAGCATGGATTATAAGCCCGGAGACCATGGCTGCGGTTACCCTTGACGCTGCATCACAGATAGGAGCGCCTGCGATGGTGTCCGCAACGACAAACCTGAGTGCACAAATGGCAAAACGTCATGTTTTCGGATGAATCCAGGTTCTGGTTACAGCATCATGATGATCGCATTCGTATTCGGTAACATAGAGGTGAACGCAAATTGGAAGCGTGTATTTGTCATCGCCATACTGGCGTGTCAACCGGCGTGATGGCATGGGGTGCCATTGGTTACACGACTCGGTCACCTCTTGTTCGCATGGACGGCGGTTTGAACAGTGGCCGTTACATTTCAGATGAGTTACGGCCCGTGGCTCTACCATTCAATCTGTCCCTGCGAAACCCTACATTTCAGCAGGATAATGCACGACCGCATGTTGCAGTTCCTGTACAGGCCTTTCTGGAAACGGAAAATGTTGGACTGCTGCCCTCGCCAGCACATTCTCCAGACCACTCACCAATTGAAAACCTGCGATCAATGGTGGCCAAGCAACTGGCTCGTCACAATGCGCCAGTCACTGCTCTTGATGAACTGTGGTATCGTGTTGAAGCTGCATGGGCATCTGTACCTGTACACGCCATCACAGCTCTGTTTGACTCAATGCCCAGGCGTATCAAGGCTGTTATTACGGCCATATTTAGTTGTTCCGGGTACTGATTTTTCAGGATCTATGCACCCAAATTGTGTGAAAATGTAATCACGTCAGTTCTTGTGGTGTCGCACAAGTCCAAAGTGCGCGCCACCTACTTTCGCCGCGCGCCGCCATGCACGCACGGCGCGGCGTTCTTACGACGTCAGCCACGAGCGCCCTCTGTTACAACTCCGCTCGTGGCCACCACTGAACGACATCGTTCACTTGGGACTGAGATTGGAACCAGTTAACACCTTCGGATTCAGATAGGCTCCAGTGAAGACTTAGTTATCGGATAGGCACTAGGCAGGCCTCTAGCTCAACTATGTATCAGCTTTCTGCAGCAATGAACTTTGTAAAAGTTAAGTATTGTATAAATTCTGTGCAATATATATATCGTTCTAATTTACTCTAGTGTTTCTAGTTTCTGGCTGCTCCCCTCCGTAGCTGCACCAGCGTGCTACATTTATTCCTGTGTCGGCCTTCCTACTGGGCCACCGACACATACGACGGACACAAAAGCGGCGACGAGGCTGGGACACAAAAGTTCTAGTATATTTGTCCAATGAATACCCGTTATCATTTGCATTTCTTCTTGGTGTAGGAATTTTAATAGCCAGTAATAAAACACTCGGTAGCAAATATAAACTCCTTATGCGTACATTAGTGGGGACCTGTCACTATGGCAGATGGTTTTTTTGAATTATCAACCTACACTAGTAGTGTAGCATTAGTTTAAGAGTAACACAAACTTATAAAATGGTTGGAGGAGGTGCGAAACACATTGCTTTCGTGGTATAGTGCGGAAAAAAAAAGAAATTATTTTACATCGACGGGGCATTATTGGTATATTGATCAAGAAAGAAAGAATCTAGAGAGTTTGTAAACTGTTCGGCTGCTGCCGTGTTTAAAGCACACCGTGAATTACTACATGGCGCTTCCAAAAGCAACGCTGAGGCAGGTGTGTTAGATGTACAACGGAAATAGCCGACATGTTTGAACGATGTTGGCGGAAATGTATAGATAGTCAAACGGTAACTGTTGTCTAAATGATAGTGGAAATGATCTACGGAGCTACCCTGAACCACGCTTTACTGCTTATGGGCGTTCTCATGAGGCGCTTTCGTTATCCACCGAAGCTGACTCCTGTGCATCGGAGACGAATGCTAAAGAAATTGGTACGCGAATACCGCAAATATACGGAGTGGCGTCATGTCGGCTTTACATTTGAATCACTTTTTAGCTCCATCGTAGTGAAATGTGTAACAGAGGTAGGAGGAAATGTGAAGTGAGAAATGTTTCCCTCGTATCCTTCGAATGATTTAGTCCTTTTTTTAAGGGACACTAAATCATGTATCCATGCTCAGGAAACATTTCCACCATAAAAAGTACTTCGATTTACCTTGGCACGATGTCATCTACCAACAGGACAATACAAAACTCTTGAAGAATCAGCATAGAAGCAGCACGTGTTCATATAATTAGAAGGAATTGTCCAGAACGTCAGTAGCTGAAAAGCGGAAGATAAACGCCGCCAAAGGTCTCCTGTTTCGTCCGCTGAGTCACGTTTACGGAGACAGTTGCTCAGCTTATCTCTACACACGGTCTACTATTAGAGGCATTACTGCATGCATTAGCAGCTTCCACAGACGATTGGAGCGGGCGAAGGGAGGCTTGAGACATTGCCAGTCTTCCGTCTTCGAGAGGCTTCTGTGACCAGAGACAAACGACCCTTCAGTGTTGGTTGACTCCCTTTTTCTTTTCGCTGGTAAGAATTTCTTTCCCACGCCAAAGCCTGGTATAAAACACAAAAAGGTTATTTTGTTCAGAAGGATTTACGGTTACGTTTTGTTATCGGTTTGGCTTGCTGCCAACGACTGTATAGCCTTTTGTGCTTGGAATGAAATTGCTCTCGTGCTCGATATTCCATTCAGTGTACAGTGGTTTGACAGAGCGGTTTGGGTCGAAAGTTTAAAAATGTAAAACCTGTCATGGCCAACCATTATACCACTTATCTTCCATTTATGTGGTGTCTTATCGAACACACCCAAATGAGGAGGTCAGTGCAGCAGTATGACTTCATGGGAGCCACAGCGTTCACATTCCCCACGAGAGTCTTGGGGGCCTCCCTCAAAGCGTCAAAGAGTCGTTCTCTACCCGATGTCTGAGGTACGAAATTCTTTCGTCTCAGTCGTCGCTGGACTCCGGCATAAGTATAGCAACTCTTTGGATGGGCAATCGTGGAAGTTCAACTATGACAAGGTTGCTACTGTGGCAAGCAGCTGAACGCAGTACGCGCCAGAACCTGGGAAAGCCTTTTTTCCCTCATATTCAGCTGTTACGCAAACAGACGCAATCTCTACAGCACCACATGTTACGGTCCCACAATGGACAACAGCACCACGTGGACTCAAACGATTGTCGACCCGAACTAAGTAACACCGAATTCCTGCCGTCACTATAGACATGGATCCAAACTTGTTCGCTGTATCTCTCCTCTCTGTGTGGCATATCCGCTAGACGCCTGACGGACGTGCAGCCCATCGAACGGAGAAGCACCACACTTGCGTATAACTTCCAGGCATTGCCCCGGGCGTTAGCAGCTAATGGGGGCAAAAGAGACATCGCCAAATGCTTCCAGTTGTGCGTACATATCTTCTCCGACAAGTTAAGTGTACGGATATAGTTGAACGTACCTCTGCGTATAGGTTATTTATAGCGGCGTACCTCCATTCATCGCCCTTGATCTCGACCAACTCATGCTCCGAATAACATTAGCCCATCAGCCAGAGATCGCTTGGAGCCAACACAGAGAGACGTATATACCGAATCTTCATCTTCGAAAGACTTCTGTGTTCAGTGGCTGATGAAACAATGCTGTTTCGTTGGCAGACCAAAACGTTGGTTCACTTCCTAACTCTCGTCATACGCAAGAATTTCTTCCCAGGCCCAAGCATGATAACTGATGACGTTTCATTAATTTTGCAGAGAAGGAGTTACATTTTGATATTGTCTTCGTTATTGGCCAATCAACATTTGTTAATGTGATACCTGTTGCCTTCAAAGCTCTCATCTCATATTATATTTCACTTATACGTATCTCGCAGGGTACCCACAGGGCTCAATGAGCATCAGGGTGATTTTACCGTATTTTCTGGCGACCAGAATCCCCGAAATATTAATCTGCCGAGTATGTGTGGGACCACCTCAGTCAGACTGTTTGTGCCATGAACCCTCAACCGAGAAACATGACGCACGTGGCAATGCCAGGACTCAGCAGCCCTGTGGGTAACTTCCAGGACATCACTAACTCGATTTCTGCACTTACAGTGACGTCTGCGCTACAAATGGTGGTTATTCAGGATTTTTCACAGGTTTTCACTTAATTAGATGTAAGTTTTAACTAAACAGAAGTATCTGCGAAATTGGCATTTATTTTCTCAAATATGTAGTTCCATTAAATAACCACACAAAACTTTAAGTGGTGGCCATCTTGGCATACAGGCCCAGCAAGTTGGCCAGTAATCATAACAGCTGTCTGTCACTGTATGGCAGACACACAACTGACTCTACTGATGGACTTCTTTTGCGTGTTATTCTCGACTGCTTTCATACTATTGTAAAAAATAAGCAATTAGCGTACAGTTGTTGATATTTTTCTACCAAGTCTTATATATAAAATCATAATGGACGTATAAAATTGTGACAGAAGTTCATTAGACATAAGTAGAGTTGACAACTTAATGAAAGTGTCAGCTGAGGAGCATTATAGTCCGTCCAGATTACATAAATACGAAATAATTTAGACAGAATTTGAAGTGATTTGATAAATAGGGTTTATTAAACTAAACGGTGAATAAATAGATCTACTTTTTAGCCACATGGTTTCGTATTTCCATAGTGATGAGTATCGGTTTAAAATTACTATTAATTTTTAAGTTTAATTCAGTTGTACTATAAGGAACAAACAAAATAATCATAATAACTTTTTTTTATTTTCATATGGTTCTTTAGACCCTAAAAAGCAAACAGGTATAAGTTGCAATTATTTGTCTCAAGTAATGTTTGTGTTGGTACTTTCAGTAAGGAAAATACTGAAAGACCGCATTGGATTCTCATGGCATTTAAGTAGTTACTTAATTATTAATTTTTATTCCGGCATCTAGTCGACGACGAAAGATTACCGGGATTTAGATGCTGAATGTTGTTGGAGTTCTCGAGGCTGGCCAGTTTCCCGTTGTTAGACACCCACGAAGAGAGCGTCGCTATAAGCAACACACCAGTAATCTGTGTGGCCGCGCGCTCTTCTGTCAGGTAGTACATCGTCCCCTCCGCTCTCGTGAAACCCCGCTGGGCAGTGATCTGAAGACCCGTACGGCATTGTATGCCCAGACGCTAACTTTTACGTTTTCTGTGTATTTGGTGCGACTATAGCAATTAGGCTGGCGTTGATGTCAATGTCATCGTCTGGACGAGGGCCTCTTCAAAAAAATCGCACTAACGTGTTTTACGGCCCACATTAGATTTGTAGTTTTATAACTTCTTGCACACATTTTGGACCAAAATAATAATATAAATAACAAAACAATTATGGTGATAAGATTACGACTCTACTACTGTGGTAATATCTATGCACCCAACACATAATATTCTTTCTGACCGTATTTTAACAAACAGCCGAAATCATATGATGTTTGAGTTTAGCTTTGACAAACATACTCTTTTGTGAACTTTTATCTCTTTGAACTATCATTTTAATATCTCTCCCACATTTTCATTATATTTTTCCGTTAAGATATTATCTCCTGTCTTGCCTTGGTAGTTCCAAGTTTATTTTCCATGCCTGTACTGGTTAATAATGACTATCGGCTGCAACGAACGTAGCGTACAACGTAGCGTTCGGCGAGTGACTATAGCCTGGATGGAACACAGCGTACATTCGGCGTAGATGCATTGATTCTAATTAATGACTTTCAATATATTCCACAAATAGTGAATAAACACTTGGGAAAAAAAACTAAACAAGGTAATTTGTTGCACTTCCCTTCTGTTTGATTAAGGAACCACACTTTCCACAGAAATCTGGGACTTTCGTTATATACGAAACTACCTGTATCAGCACTTCGTGCAGAATGTTCATTATTACTGTGTCCTCCCAGTTTACGTGCATATGCTTCAGAAGACCATTGTTCAATTCGGTGTTACGTATTTCACTGCATGTACACGTAATAGAACAAACACGCATTTTAGAGGGAGCATTCTTAAATATGCACAATTCTAAACATTGAAAAACATAGCTGTATTTAATTAATAAAAGTGTCTGAAACCCTTTTAGGGAAAAAAAATTAGGCAGTGGCGGGTTTCGAATCACTGACGTTCAGTATCACAGTACAACGCATTACCCACTACGCTACAGCTAACAATCACAAAAAAGCGTTCTTTAATCTCGTACTATTGATGGCAGTTGTTAACTGATGCTAATATGGTACTTTAACAATAGATTATCATTTATCGTACGAAAAACGACGTGTTTTTGTTAATTCTTCAGTGCGCCATTGCTTTGAAATGACAACGTTAAGTTACAATAAGAAAATCATTAAATACGCAACGCAAGATGGCGTATGCCAGAGAGAGTTCTGGGCGAGGAATGTCACGTGCCGCGGTGGAGTAGCCGAGCGGTCTAAAGCGTCTCGCTGCGGAGCGCGCGGTTTGCTCGCCGTGGAGGTTCGAGTCCTCCCTGGGGCATGGGTGTGTGTGTGTTTGTCCTTAGGTTAATTTACCTAGGTTTAAGTAGTTTGTAAGCTACGGACTGATGACCACGCAGTTTGGTCCGATAGATTTACAGACATTTGAACATGTTGAATGTCACGTGACGTCTCTGTGGTGTCGCACAAGTACAAAGTGCGCGCCACCTACTTTCGCCGCGCGCCGCCATGCACGCACGGCGCGGCGTTCTTCCGACGACAGCCACGAGCGCCCTCTGGTACAACGCCGCTCGTGGCCACCACTGAAGGACATCGGCCACTTCGCACTTCGCACTTCGGACTGAGATAGCAACGAGTTAGGACCTTCGTAATCAGATAGGCACCAGTGAAGACTTTGCTATTGTACAGGCACTAGGCAGGCCTCTAACAACTATGTATCAACATTCGGCCGTACTATGTAAAAGTTAAGTATTGTTACATTCTGTGCAATATATCTCTTTCTAATTTACTCGAGTGTTTATAGTTTCTGGCTGCTCCCCTCCGTACCTGCACCAGCGTGTCGGTCTCATTCCACTCGGCCACCGACACCTACGACGAGGCTGGGACACAAAAGCGGCGACGAAGTCGGGACACAAAAGTGGCGACGAGGAGTGATAGAACCTTGGACCAGCCCGCTTATAGCAGCCAGACAGCAGCAGCCGGAGCACGCAGAAATTGCTCCCGCCCACCCACCCTTAATATAAGAATTTTGGGGGAAGATATTTTGTTACGTGTTTTGTGGACTTTTTTGTTGCAGAGCGAGTCCTCTTTCGTATTGCATTTGTGTTTTGTTATAATTTACTTGTATGCGCGGCGCCTAATCGGTCAGCATGGCCACTACCCCGAACCCAAACTTAATGGAAATTATTCAGTTACAGACGGCGCAAATCACCCAGTTGCTCCAGGCGGTGGCCGAGCTGACAGCGCGGGCAGCTAACCAACAACAACAGCCGCCGCTTCAGCAGCCCACACCTGCCGCCGCAACACTTCCTACGTTTCGCCAATACAACGAACGTGAGGAAGAATGGAGTGATTATCTGGCGCAGTTTCAAGAACTCGTCGCGGCTCATCAACTTACAGGTCAGACTGTTAAGCATCTTTTATTGTCTGTGGTGGGCCCCAAAACTTTCGTGTTACTGCAAAAACTATTCCCGCACGCATCTCCTCGTGATGTAGACTTTGAACAAATTGTAGATGCACTGAATGCTCATTATGAGAGAAAAGTTCTTGTAGCCGCTGCACGATACCGATTTTTCAGACTGAAAAAATTACCTGAACAGTCACACCAAGAGTGGATCACCGAGTTGAAGGGCTTAACCCGCAAATGTAAATTTACTTGTTCTTGTGGACTTTCGTATAGTGATGTGATGTTGAGGGACGCAATTACGCAGAACATTCAGGACCCCAGAATTAGAGCAGCAATTCTGAAACAGTCTGACCCCTCCTTAGACAGTGTACTGCAGCTTATAGAAGCGCATGATACTTTTGACTTAGCTGATGTAGAAATGCAAAGCCATAGTGTAAATTCAGTGCGCCGTAACGGACGCTTTCCTAGCCGTAGTTCTCAGTATAGCACTTGTGATTCTTTAAATTCTACAGGCCGTGCTGAACAGACAGTGAACAGTAGCCAGTGTAAAAGTGCGACGCAAAGGACGCCCCGTCGTGTTAGAAACAGTAATTTGAATAACGGGCGCCAACGCTCATTTCAGAAAAATGTACGTAAATCTTGCCCCCAGTGTGTGTCTCGCCACAAGCGTGCTCATTGCCCTAGTCGCAACGCAACCTGTTATCAATGTGGCAAATTGGGACATGTGCAGTCTGTGTGTATGCAAATTAAAAACTCGAACAGTAA
Source organism: Locusta migratoria (assembly GCA_026315105.1). Lineage (NCBI taxonomy): Eukaryota > Metazoa > Arthropoda > Insecta > Orthoptera > Acrididae > Locusta > Locusta migratoria. The sequence goes on from CM048749.1 coordinate 409,217,933, forward strand.
CGTTAGAAACGGTGCTTCGCACAGTGCGAGAGCAGTGCATACAGTCAATGTTATACACGCTGAGGAATTGAACAGTGCTTTCCTTGGATCTCAATTGCAAGAAAGTAGTTCTGCGCCTATGGCAAAACTATATAGTGCACCACGTAGCAAGCGCCGACGAGCGCGTAAAACAGTGCAACGGAAAAGGGTTCGGGACAAGCAAAATGACTATGAACAGTGCATTCCTGTAGTGAAAATAGTGCCTTCTGCAACTGCTCCTTGTAATAGTGCCCAGTACTGTGTAGCTAGTGACAGTAGAATTGGTGTAGCTACTCAAAGTAATTTTAGTGCAGTAGCCTCGCATTGCGCGGACGCCGATCCGGCGGTAGTGTCATCTAGTGACAGTGTGGTTACTCCCCTGTGTGCCGAGTATGCGCCGCTTCCTACCGCACGCAACCCGCGCAAGCGCAGAAAACAATATGTATTAGACGTTGCCCACATTCGCGCACCGGTCGTGCGCCAGAAGCACAAGCTGTTTGTTACTCTCTCTATAGAAAATAAGACTGTGCAATTTCAGCTCGACACTGGTTCCGCTGTTACCTTAATTAATAAAGATACTTATGAACTTCTGGGTTCGCCAAAATTGTCGCCGTCACAGCAAGTGTTAACAGCATATACAGGACAAACTATTCCCGTGCTAGGAACATGTAGCCTGCCCGCCTCTTTTCGAGGTGTTACGAAAACAGTTGCTTTTGTTGTTCTTCAGGCCAAATCGACACAGAACATTTTTGGACTAGATGCTTTTGACTTGTTTGGTTTATCAATTCAAAGAGATGTGCTCCAAATTTCGTCAATAGTGCCTCAGGATAAAATCAATGCATTGTGTGACAAATATAGTGACTTGTTTTCGCCGGAACTAGGTTGCGCAAAAGACTTCGTGGCACATGTGACTTTAAAAGAATCTGCAGTTCCAAAATTTCGTAAAGCTAGACCAGTGCCTATCGCATTGCGTGATACAGTTGCCGAAGAACTTAAACGTTGGCAAGATAGTGGGGTGATTTCTCCTGTTTCTGCGAGTCAGTGGGCCTCGCCTATAGTAATTATACCCAAGCCGTCAGGAAAACTTCGTCTCTGTGCGGACTTTAAATCAACAGTGAACAGTCAAACAATTGTCGACACTTATCCCCTGCCCAGACCTGAGGAACTGATGGACAAATTAGGACAGTCTCGCTTCTTTTCCAAGATTGATTTAGCAGAGGCATACTTACAGATTCCACTTGATGACGAGTCAAAAAAGTTTTTCGTCATTAATACTCACATGGGCCTTTTTCAATTTCAACGCTTACCCTTTGGCAGTTCTTCCGCTCCCGCTATTTTTCAGCGTTTCTTGGAACAGCTGACAGTTTCTGTACCGTGTTGCTCGAACTATTTAGATGACATTGTGGTGTCCGGACGTACAGTTGAAGAACATTTAGCAAACCTGGAGTGCCTTTTCAAAGTTTTGACTGCAGCAGGTCTACGTTGTAATAAAGCAAAGTGTTCGTTTTTTCAGACTGAAATAGAGTACCTAGGCCATGTGATTAATGCCCAAGGAATCCATCCCTTACAGTCACATCTTAGAGCAATCAAAGACTTGCCTCCTCCTAAGAATGTGCATGAATTGCAAGCAGTGATGGGAAAGCTTAACTATTATTTCAGGTTTATTCCCAATGCCTCTCAGATTGCAGCTCCACTGCATCACTTACGTAGGAAGAATGTTCCTTTTGTATGGTCTAAAGATTGTCAGGTTGCCTTTGACAAACTAAAGTCTGCACTACTCAGTGATGCATGTTTGATTCCCTTTGACCCCCAGAAGCCTGTAGTGTTAGCAGTTGACGCCTCATCGTACGGCCTAGGCGCTGTAATCTCACATCGTATTGGATGTCACGATCGTCCTATTGCCTTTGCATCCAAGCTACTGACGCCGACGCAACAGAATTACAGTCAGATAGAAAAGGAGGCCTTAGCAATCATTTACGGCGTCGCAAAGTTTCATCATTATCTCTATGGCAGAAAATTCTATTTGTTGACAGACCACAAGCCTCTCACGTCGTTGTTCTCACCCACAAAGCCAATTCCGCCACGTACGGCACAAAAGCTTCAGAGATGGTCCTTGATATTGTCAAATTATCAGTATGAGATTTTGTACCGACCTACCACTAAGCATGCCAACGCGGACACACTTTCCCGACTTCCGGTTGGACAGGATGTATCATTTGATTCTTCAGAAATCGCATGTTGTCAGATAGACTACAGAGATGCTTCCGCTGTCGCAGACTTTCCTTTGAACTCTCGTCGGGTTGCACAGGAAACAGCTGCAGATGCAGACCTAAGTGTGGTAGCACGTTTTGTTCGCTCAGGGTGGCCTGCCAGAGCCAAAGACATTGATCGGCCTCTGGTTCGACGTTATTTTGCACAACGTCATGCATTATCTTTAAGTCAGGGTGTACTGTTGTTGCATACCGACAACGACCAAGCAAGAGTGATTGTTCCTCGTTCCCTGCAACGTGAAGTGTTACGCCTCCTGCATCAAGGACATTGGGGCATTGTTAGGACAAAGCAACTGGCCAGACGTCATTGTACCTGGGTTGGTATGGACGCTCAGATAGAGGACATGACGTCACAGTGTACTGTTTGTGCGGAGCATCAGGCGGCTCCACCGCAACGTTTCTCAGACTGGCCACGCCCCAAGGGACCATGGCAACGTTTACATATTGACTTTGCCGGACCTTTCTGGAATACGCGCTGGTTAATTGTTGTAGACGCTTTCAGCAAGTTTCCTTTTGTGATTGCCATGAACTCAACGACAGCTTCTAGTACAATCAGTGCCTTAACATCAGTGTTTTGCATCGAAGGCTTGCCTGAAACTATCGTCAGTGACAATGGACCTCAGTTTGTTAGTGCGGAATTTCAACAGTTTTGTCGTGTGAATGGTATTCAGCATATTACCACTGCACCTTTTCACCCTCAGTCCAATGGTGAAGCAGAACGTTTCGTTCGAACATTCAAGTCTCACATGGAGAAGATGAAAGGTCAGCACTCCAGGCAGCAAGCTCTTCAAATTTTCCTGTCTACGTATCGATGCATGCCACGTGACGGCCCGTCTCCTGCCGAGCTGCTACACGGCCGCCGTCACCGCACTCTCCTTCACCTGCTGCAGCCTCCCACGCACCGAGTCGGTTCGTATGGCGCTACGCGTTTTCAGGTTTCTACGCCGGTGCTGTACAGGGTGTTTGCTGGAAACAAGAAGAAATGGATGCCGGGCATCATTCAGCGCGTGCTCGGGCGCAATATGTTTCTTGTACGTTCTTCCACAGGGTCGGAGCTGCGGCGCCACGCAAACCAATTGCGTCTGCATAGGCCGCGCGATCCTGTCTCCGGTTTCTTGATTCCAGACCCAGTTCACCGCCAGGGAGCACAACCACATCGTTCGTCCCCGGACTACGAGATCGTCCCGATGGAGATCGACGCGACGCCGCCGCTGTCGCCGCCGCAGATGACAGCGTCACCGAGAGGGACTCCAGGACCGTGCGTGCCGCCCCAGCTTGGGCCACGCACCTCAGAAGAAGATGACCTGCTCCCTCTGGGCGGGGGCGGGCGCCCTTCCCCAGGTTTCGGCGGGTTCCCTGGAGGATCTCAAGGCGGATGCCGGGGCGCGGACGGCGTCTCGATCCCGGCCTCAGCTACGACGCCCGTCCCACCAGTAACGCCCCCGCTCAGGCCCTCCTCCCAGTGCCGTCGCCGTGGCCCTCAGCCCTACGCCACGACGGCGCGGCGGTTTGGGGGGGAGGGGTGTGGTGTCGCACAAGTACAAAGTGCGCGCCACCTACTTTCGCCACGCGCCGCCATGCACGCACGGCGCGGCGTTCTTCCGACGACAGCCACGAGCGCCCTCTGGTACAACGCCGCTCGTGGCCACCACTGAAGGACATCGGCCACTTCGCACTTCGCACTTCGGACTGAGATAGCAACGAGTTAGGACCTTCGTAATCAGATAGGCACCAGTGAAGACTTTGCTATTGTACAGGCACTAGGCAGGCCTCTAACAACTATGTATCAACATTCGGCCGTACTATGTAAAAGTTAAGTATTGTTACATTCTGTGCAATATATCTCTTTCTAATTTACTCGAGTGTTTATAGTTTCTGGCTGCTCCCCTCCGTACCTGCACCAGCGTGTCGGTCTCATTCCACTCGGCCACCGACACCTACGACGAGGCTGGGACACAAAAGCGGCGACGAAGTCGGGACACAAAAGTCTCCGAACGTTAATTCAATGGAGGGTGTCAAATCTCCGCTATTTTTGCAAATATCTCTCAAACGATAACAGATATGAAAAAAAGACATAAGGGAGCAAAGTTGAGAATTTTCTTCTCTACAAATTCGGTTATTCAATTTTCGCGTCAGATGAACGGTTTATTTGCAATTAAAATTACAGGACATACGCCTTTTTTGGCATTAATAACGTATTTCTTGTCCGAAATATTTGAAAAAGCGAGGTTCTGGTTTCTGGTAGCCAAAAATAATGTCTGTAAAATTTGGTGCCGATCGGTTTAACGGTTCTACCTAAAAAGTGCGAACACGTTACAAACAAGACAGACATCGTCAAATCACCGTTACTTTTGCAAATATCTCTAAAACGATACTAGATATGAAAAAAACATAAGAGAGCAAAGTTGTAGAGAATGTTCTCCTCTACAAAATCGGTTATTCAATTTTCGTGTCAGATGAATGGTTACGCCGTTATTTTCATTTAAATTTCGAGCTGTCAAAATACGATCGCAAAGGCCCACTTTTAATGTTACTACCGTAACGTAAAGTGGGCCAAAACAGTCTACAGTTCTAATAACAAAGTCCGTTGATTGACAAAGAGAAATAAATAACTCTGATCGAGGCCAGGCAGGCGCGCGACAGTCAGGACAGCAGGTGGATTTTTGTATTTTAAAAGAACGCCAAGTCGGCCTCATCGACGGCGTTCCCCGTGACGTCAGAGTGCCGCAGTGTGAGAAAACAAGTCGTGCAGGCGTGGCTCCTACCGCGCAGGTGTGCGAATCTCACTGACCGGGTGCTCAATATCTCCGTGACAGTTTTAGCAATCCACCTTCCGAGGGAAGTCAGACATGGTCATTTACTGCATCTCTTTTTTTCCTTTCTTCAATTAAAATCAGTATTTCCGGTGATATCCAAGGAATTTTTTAGGTCTCGTCTTTCTACCTATTTGGTCCTCTGCTGCCTTCACTATTTCATCTATCAAAGCTACCCACTCATGTTTTATTGTGACCCCCCCCCCTCCCGTTTATGTCATTTATGGCCTAAAGCTCTTTCTGAACCGTTCAAGCACTTCAGGCCCTTCAATTTATCTAGGTCTCATCTTCTTATTTTCCTACCTTTCTCCAGTTTCTTCAATTTCAGTCTCCAGTTCATAATAAATGAGACATGGACAGATGCTATATCTGCCCGTGGATATGACTGAAATGATTTCCAGTCCATGGTGTACAGCAATCAGTGAGAATAAATATTGCTTCTGTAAAAAACCGTCTTCATTGCCAATTATTTTATTAATTAATGAGGCGTTTCGCCCTTTATCAGATAATCTTAAGATGCCCTGATAAAGGGCGAAACGCGTCATTAATTAATAAAACAATTTGCAATCAAGACGATTTTTTACTGAAGAAATGTTTAAAATCTGGCTCCTAAATTTATGACATACAATTTTATATCTATCATGACCCATTCGGTGTCTCACAGTCTAGTCCACGTATACAACCGCCTTTCGTGATTCTTAAACCTAGTGTTCGCTATGATTAAATTATGTTCCGTGCAGATTTTTACCAGGCGGTTTCCTTTTCCACTCCTTTTCATCGGTTCATATTCATCAACAATTTTTCCTACTACCGAGTTACAGTCCCTCATAATAATCAATTTTTCATCTCCCTTAACTATCGGAATGACCATTTTGTCCCACAACACTTTTTTTTTCAATTTCTTCGTCATCCCCAGAGCTAGTTGGCATGCAAACTTGTACTACTATGGTGAGTGTTGGCTTCGTATCCATATTAAATACAGTTATGTGATAACTCTAATGTTAAAGTTGTTCACTCGTCGATAGTGTTGAACTCCAACGTCGTATGTCAGTTTGTTCGTGTAAGAACATCGTTCACAATTTTTATTTAATTTATGGCTGAAAATTATTTTCCAGTAAGTTTTCATGGAATATTTTATTAATGAAATAATTTATAGTGGCAATAATTGTTTTTATTTATTTGATATCGAGATTACTGTATAATAATAATGCTTATTTCACTCTCCTGTAAAACTGAAATTTTTTGACATATGACGTTGCTGTTCAACACCATCGATATCCTTATTAATTACTAGCTTATTTGCCCGTGCTTCACAACAGTTGCTAAAGAAGGGCCTGTCCGTAACATGGCATTTTAGGGTTCCGGGCCTCAGTCAGTAAAAATGGAATCAGTGTTGTATCGCTGTGTCAAAAAACTCACTTGTCCTAGCCAAGCCGCGATGGAGTAGCCGAGCGGTATAAAGCGTCTCGCTGCGGAGCGCGCGGTTGCTCGCCGTGGAAGTTGGAGTCCTCCCTGGGGTACGGGTGTGTGTGTTGTCCTTAGGTTAGTTTACCTAGGTTTAAGTAGTTTGTAAGCAACGGACTGATGACCACGCAGTTTGGTTCGATAGATTTACAAACATTTGAACATTTTTGTCCTAGCCAAGATGTCAAATGTAAGTAAAAGTCATTGTCCGAAACAATGGATCTTCATAAAGTTTTTTGATACAAAAAGTGAAATTAATTTAAGTTCGTACACTGCAACGATCTAAATTCAATGTTGGGTTGTACTCGTAACGTTAATACTGCGATGTGTAATTTCTGTCTAGCCTAAACTTCTGAAAACACTTCTTTCTTTGAGATGAGAAATAGTAATAGTAATAATAATAATAATAATAATATTAATAATAGCGCCATGTTCTGGTTTTGGCTGTTTAGTATAGTAATAAACAGTTTCTCTCCCATAGTAAGTGTAAGCTGAAGTACTAGTATGTTGCACTGGCACTGGTGACAATGTAGTTATTCTGTATGCAGTGCTCACTATTATCAAAAACTCCACGAATGCTGGAAGTCTGATAATTTAAACAACAGAGCAATTCATCGCTGTTTAAATAGTACGTCATGATGGTTTCAGTGTGTGATAAAGAAAGTGTATGTATTCGTTAAAGGAGTGGCGTCGACTCATCGTTTTATACAACATTCCATTAAATATAGTATTTACAATGAATTTACTGTGTTAGCAGCATCGGCCAGTCTTTCAGCTAACACAAATCCACACGTGATGCATTGATTACTTCATAAAGCAAGAATTTGAAATCGACCTCGCACATATTTCTACTCTATGGTGGCAGACAGTGATCTTTGTTTAATCTGGATATATATATATATATATATATATATATATATATATATATATATATATATATATATATCATATCTCTTGACACTGTACTGAGGCTGAAATAAGTAATAAGTATTTCCTTTACGAAGTAAAAATATCCTTGAAAACAATTATTATTCTTACGGATGGCTCTCTTTCTGCTAGAGGTGGTATTGTCGCTCCAAGCGTGAGACTTAAACTTCCATACCAGTTGTAGGTATACGTCATACCGTGATATCAGTATGTAACTAAGGATTAAACACGATAGCAACCAAGAAAACGATTTTAAGAAAAATGGTAAATTTAAAAGTAAAAGTGTAAATAGCATTTTCAAAGGGTAATAAACCGATCGCTACCAAACTTTACACAATCACTCGCAGCGCTATCTACTAGTTTTCTTGTGCACTACCAAACTATCAGCGCCTCTGTTGGTTCCTTGGTGCACGACGCCGTTCTTTACAAAGATTAGATATACCTAAAACTTCAAATTACGATAGCTTTTATTTTCCTGTTGTGATTTTGATGACATGAAACCTATACGTTGCCCCCGGCTATTCTAAATTTATCTGTAATACCTCTTGCATGTTCGTTTAGTACTTTTAGATATTTGCCGTACTACACCGTGCTTATAAGCATAGTTTGCACATATCACTTTAAAGTATGATATCTTTTCTTCCTCTAATTTAATGAAAAAAGCTCCAACCTAGATGTAAATTTAGATTCTAAAATTACGTGTGAAGCCCCACGAATGTTCGTTTAGTACTTTTGGAGATTACCCTCTACAAATAGACAATGCGATTGCTTTCAGAGAAATGTTTAAATTGTGATGTTCTTACTTTCTCAGATCCGATTTTGTGAAGCGTTTATGTTACAGCACGTTACCTGCGATAAACCCTCAAAAATTCGTTTATTAGTTTTGGAGATTGACGTGATGAAAGAGAAAGACAGACATGACGCTTAGATAAAAAAGTTAAATTGTGATAATCTTTTTCCGTGAGCCGATGTTGCCGCAAGGTACAGTGTGAAAATCTCAAGCGAATTCGCGAAGTAGGTTTGGAGATAAGTGGTTTCTAATTGATAAACAGAAAGACAAGACGATTACTGAAAACATTTAAGATTACGATATCTCTTTTATCGAGATTAAAATTTGATGTTAACATGCATAGATCTTGAACCAATCTTCGCCCATGTTTCCTGTGAAAACCACATGAAAAAGCGTCCAATAGTTTCGAAGACTTAAGCGGAAAGCGGCAGGCCTACATTAACAGATTCATTATCACTATAGATTAGACCTACTCCTGTCGTACCCCAACAGATTTTATATTATTTACCCTGTATTCACTTATCCAGAAATCCTGTTCATCTTTCCATCGAACTTTGCTAACCCTCACGGTATCTAAATCCATCCTATCCATTTCCCACTTAATTGATTAAGTGATCTAACATTCCACGCTCTGATCCGTTAGTATGTCAGTGTTATCTTTCGTGATGACATACTACTCAGTAGTCCTCGCCCGGAAATCCGAAGGGGGGACTATTTTAACTCCGGAATATCTTACCTAAGATGATGCCATCATCATATTTTCATGCAGTAGAGTTGCATGTCTTCCGGCTGTAGTTTCCCCTAACTTTCAGCAGTTCGTAGTAACAGTTTATAAAAGTATATGTAGTTTGTGTAATCTACAATGGAATGAAGCTATTAGCACCTATAATGTTCATATTATGAATAATTGTGCCAAACATTACGTTTATTGTATTAAAGCTATTGTATTATGCTATAATTCCTTTTTCACTATTAATGTAATTACAGGATTAAGTCCATGAAAGAAAACATTTTCGTACTTATCATTTATTTCATAAACGTAAAATTCAATTTTCGAGTTTAGTCCAAATAAATATTTTCCAGAATCACTAAATACAGCCTGAATCACAAACATATAAGTGCTACAATGTCCGTGAATACTGCCACAATGAAATTTAGATCACTTTATAGCTGCATGTTCTGCACTTTTAGAGAGTTACAGCGTTTTATAAACACTTCATCTTAATTGGTATTCACATTGTCCACACGCAGCCTTAATATGTAGACGCCAATTGTTTATTCTCTCTGGTGCAATGATAATGGCAGTGTACAGGTTCATTCAATTTACCGCACTAGAACAATTTAATTATGTAGCAGAACTCTGGAATATTAAATGAAGAATTGGTGCACTCGACTACGTAAACACGAAACCTTCTCTATTTCTATCACTACATCAATGTCTGTGTTAGGTACATCCACATTACTCACTCAATAATCTGAAATTATATCCGACTAAATTTGTGGTTATTGTTTACATCGAGTAACAAATAGGAGTGATGTGTCCAACTGGTGTGCTGCATCATCCTAAGATACCCTGTCAAGGTGAATTGACGCTCATTAATTAAATTAAGATTTCTATATCAAGAGCTCCTTAGGTAGCGTTAACACAATCATCAGTTTCTTCAGATCTTCAGCTAATAGGGAAACTCATTGTAAAGTACTATACGTTATAACTAGAACAAGAAGAACAAAGCTCATGAATGTGAGACCATGTAAAAAGAATGGGTGCGGTTTTATCTTTTTTGAATGGTTTACTTCTAATATCAACTGTAACTGCAAGATACCGGCACATCCGCCACTGAATTTACCTCCAAATCATTAAGTGAGACGTAGGATATGACGTACACAAGAAGACAAAACACGTATATATATGCTCCCAAACGCAGCAGAGTACTAGTAGTGTACTCAGTAGCTTCCAACCACTTGTTAGATCGTCGTCTATATTGAGACAACCTTCATGTCCCAAAGAATAAGATACACGACAACCCCTACTAACGCATGGGGTGTATAAAATTCCGTGTAGCTGTAGCATGTTTTCTGTTGGAATAATAAAAAGAAGTGTTAATACCCACTTAATGGAAAATAAAAGAAACTGTAGACTGGGACACATCAACGATTCAGATGTAACGGAACATGTCTTATTAAACGATGATCGTTATAAGAAGTTAACCAAAAAGAGTTTGCTAGCCAAAACCTGTCATTATTATACACGCATGTATAGAGATCCAGAAGCACCATAATGATTTCGATATAAAGGAAAAAGGTTTAAGAGTAAGATATGGCGGTCGACTTTGCACCAACGATGTGACGAGAGATCAAATGCAATCGAGAGAGATGACGCTGGTGAGAGATACATCTACATCTATATATAAACTCCTCAATCCACCGCAAATTGCGTGGCGGAGGGTACACTTTACCACTACTAAGCAGTTCCTTTCCTATTCCACTCCCAAATACAACGAGGGAAAAAAGAATATTTTTACGCCTCTGTAGGAGCCATATTTACTCTTATCTTGACTTTCTGATCTTAACACGAAATGTAAGTAGGCGGCAGGAAAATCGTTCTAGAGTCAACTTCAAATTCCGGCTCTCTAAATTTCCTCAACAGAATTTCTCGAAAAAGTACATCGTTTTTCCTCCAGCGATTCCCATTTAAGTTCACGAAGCATTTCTGTGACACTCGCGCATTGGTCGAACCAACCAGTTTCGAATCTAGCTGTTCGCCTCTGAACTGCTTCCCTGTCTTCCTTTAAACTGATCTACTGCGGGTCCCGAAAACTTGAGCAATACCCAAGACATGGTTGTACAAGCGTTTTATACGCTGTCTCCTTTACAGATGAAGTACATATTCCCAAAACTTTGCCAATAAGCCGCAGTCGACTTTACGCCTTACTCACAACTGTCATTACATGTTCGTTCAATTTCATATTGCTCTGCAGTGTTACTCATAGATATTTGAACGACGCGACTGCATCAAGACGATCATTACCAATACTGTATTTGTATATTACGGGATTGATTTTCCTACTCATGTGCATCACCTTACATTTTTCTACTTTTAGAGCCAGCAGCCTTTTCTAACACCAACTAGAAATTTTGTCTATGACATCCTGTATGCTATTATAGTAAATTAAAGACGACACCCTTCCACACACCACATCATCATCAGCAAACAGCCGCAAAGTACAAGTTCTTATTTATTTATTTTTTTATTTTTTTTATGGGACTGAACTACTGGGTCATCAGTCCCTAAACTTACAAACTACTTACGAACTAGCTAATACTAAGGACGGCACAAATATCCATGCCCGAGGGGGGGATTCGAACCCCCGACCGTAGTGGTCGTGCAGACCGTGACTGGTGCGCCTCAGTCCCCTCGGCCACCGCGGCCGGCAGTGCAAGTTACTCTGTCCATCAGCTCATTTATATAGATAGAAAATAGAAGCGGTCCTATCACACTCCCCTGGGGCACGCCTGACGATACACTCGTCTCTGATGAACACTCGCCGTCGAGAGCAACGTTCTGCGTTCTATTACTTAGGAAGTCGTCCAGTCAATCACGTATCTTTGAACCTATTCCATATGCTCGTGTCTTCGCTAACAGTCTGCAGTGTGGAACTGCGTCAAATGCCTATTTGAAATCGAGAAAAACACTATTTGCCTGTTGCCCTTCATCCATGACACGCAAGAATCATGTGAGAGAAGGACAAGCTGAGTTTCACACGAATGATGTTTACTAAGTCAGTGATGTTTCATAGAAAGAAGCTTTTCCGTCTCAAGGAAACTTACTGTACTCTAACTGAGAATATGCTCCAAAATTCTACAGAAAACCGATGTCAACGATATTGGCCTGTAATTACGTGGGTCAGTTCTTTTACCTTTCTTACAAAGGGGTCTTAATTGCGTTTTTTTTTTTCAATCACTAGGAACTTTGTGCTCAATTAAAGATTCGCGAAAAATGCAAGCTACGTAAGGGGCCAATGACAGAATATTCTTTGTCAAACCGAACAGGTATTCCATCCGGACCAGCACAACATTTCTGTATGGGACTGCTTCTCTACAACGGAAATACCTATTACTATTTCCTACATTTAGGAGTTATTGCGTTGATCAAATGAAGGTACGTTAATACGGTCCTGCTACGTGAAAGATTTTTGACAGGTTAACTTAACCCTTCTGTTTGCTTTCTTTTTGTACTGCCCCGGAAAGATCAACGAGTGACTGCTTAGTGGCCTTTGACCCGTTTATCCATTTTACATAGGACCAGAAATTTTTCTGGTTCTCGAAAAGATCTTTTGCTAAGGTATGACGGTGGTAATTATTGTATGCTTCTTGCATCGATATTTTCATAGACGCACGAATTTCTAGTAACTTATGCCTGTCTTCGTTTGTCTGTTCTTTTTTTTCTATTTTTTGTAAACCTTGATTGCAACAGGCTTTGATTTCTCAGTAGCTTTCTGATGTTATGATTCCAGCACGGTGGATCTTCTCCATCCTTAATCGATTTTGCAGGCAAGTATTTCTCTAATCCTATTTATAATGCATTTGAATTTAGTCCACAATTGCTCTACATCCATTGTTCCGGAACTAAAAGATGTTCATTCTTTTTCTAAGTGCGATCCTTACAATTGTTTATCGGCTCTTCCTAACACAAAGACTCTGCTAGCTTGCTTGATTGATTTAATAGCTTTGGTCACCACTGATGCAATGACGATATCATAACCACAAACTCCTGTCGCTACACTGACATCGTTAATAAGAGCGGGAGCTGTTAGTAGCTATAAGGTCTAAATTATTTCCACTCCGTATGGGATACACTCCACACAAATGCTTTCAGAAAGGACTTCCTAACATTTAAATTAATATTGGATGTTAACAAGTTTCGCTTCTTCAGAAACGCTTCTTTCCCCATAGCCATTCTGCATTTTATATCTTCTTTACTTCCGCCATCAGAAGGTATCTTGCTACCCAAATAACAAAATTCATCTACTACTTTTATTACCTCATTACCTAATCTAAGTCCTTCAGCATCGCCTGATTTTCTGACATTGGATTCCATTACCTTCGTTTTACTCTTGTTAATGTTCATCTTATATCTTCCTTTCAAGACACTGTCCATTCCATTCAATTGCTCTTCCAGATCTTTTACAGTCTCTGACAGAATTACTATGTTATCGGCAAACCGCAATGTTTTATTTCCTATCCCTGCACTTTAATGCCCTCTCCAAATTTCTCCTTCCATTCCTTCACTGCCTGTTCATTGTACAGATTAAACAACATTGGGGAAAGGCTACGACCCTGGCTTACTCCCTTCCCAACCTCCGCGTCCCTTTCTTGCCCTTCGACTCTAATAAGCGCTGTCTGATTTTTGTATAGGTTGAATATAACTCTTCGCTCCCTATATTTTACCCCTGCTACCTTCAGAATTTGGAAGAGTGTATTCCAGTCGACGTTGTCGAAAGCTTTCTCCAAATCGACAAACGCTAAAAACGTAGGTTTTCCTTTCCCTAGCCTATCTTTTAAGATGTGTGATGTGACTATTGCCTCCAGTGTTCCTACCTTTCCCCTGAATCCAAACTGATCTTCCCCGAGGTCGGATTCCACAAGTTTTTTTCCATTCGTTTGTAAATAATTCGTGTTAGGATTTTGCAACCATGACTTATGAAACTGATGGTTGTGTAATTTTCGCACTTGTCTGCACTTTCTTTCTTTGGAATTGGAATTACGATATTCTTCTTGAAGTCGGATGGTATTTCCCCTGTCTCATACATCTTGCATACCAGGCGATACAATCTTTTCAGGACTGGCTCTCCTAACGATATCAGCAGTTCAGACGAAATATGATCTACTCCAGGTGTCTTAATTCGATTCAAGTCCTTCAGCGCTCTGTAAAATTCTTCTCGCAGTATCATATCTTCTATCTCATCTTCCTCCACTTCTTCTTCCATTTCTAGAATACTGCCTTCAAGTTTATTTACCTTGTATATGCCCTCTATATATTCCTCCCACTGTTCAGCCTTCCCCTCTTTGCTCAGTACTGGTTTTCCGTCTGAGTTCTTGATATTCATAAAGGTACTTTTCTTGTCTCCAAATGTCTCTTTTATTTTCCTGTAGGCGGTATCTATCTTTACCCTAGTTATGCATTCTTCTACGGTTCTGCATTTGTCCTCTAGCCACTCCTGTTTAGCCAGTCTGCACTTCCTGTCAATCTCATTTTTCAGACATTTGTACTTCCTTTTTCCTGTTTCAATTGCAGAATTTTTATATTTTCTTCTCTCATGAATTACGTTCAGTATATCCTGTGTTATCCAGGGATTTCAATTAGACCTTGTCCTTCTGCCTAGATGGTGCTCTGCTGCCTTCACTACCCTATCTCTCAGAGCTACCCATTCTTCTTCTACTGTCTTACTTTCAGCCAATCCTTGCCTAATGCTCCCTCTGAAACCTTCAACCACCTCTGGTTCCTTCAATTTGTCCAGGTTCCATCTCCTAACATTTCTACCTTTCTGCAGTCTCTTAAGTTTTAACCTGCAGTTCGTAACCAGTAAGTTATGGTCAGAGTTTATATCTGCCCCTGGATATGTCTTACAGTTTAGAATCTGGTTTCTAAATCTATTCCTTATCATTATAAAGTCAATCTGGTACCTTCCAGTGTCTCCTGGTCTCTTCCACGTATACAGCCTTCCTTCGTGATGATTAAACCAAGTGTTGCTGATCATTAAATTGAGCTCTGCGCAAAATTCTACCAAGCGATCAACTCTTTCATTCCTTTTTCCCAGTCCATATTAACCTACTACATTTCCTTCTCTTCACTTTCCTACTACCGAGTTTCAGTCCCCCATATCAATCAGGTTTTCGTCTCCTTTATCTTTCTGAATGATTTCTTTTATATCCTTATGCATTTTGGCCCACTTTAGGTTACGGTAGTAACACTAAAAGTGGGCCTTTGCGATCGTCTTTTGACAGCTAGAAATTTTAATGAAAATAACGGCTTAACTGTTTATCTGACATGAAAACTGAATAATAGTTTGTAGAGGGGAAAATTCTCTACAACTTTGCTCTCTTATGTTTTTTTCATATTTCGTAGCGTTTCAGAGATATTTGCAACAATAACGGCGACTTTGGGATGTAGGTCTGTCTGTCTGTCTGTCCGTCTGTCTGTCTGTCCGTAATGTGTTCCCTGTTTTTAAGACAAACAGTTCAACCGATCAGCACCAAATTTTACAGACGTGATTGTAGTCCATCAGAGATCAGAACCTCCATTTTCCAAATTTTTCGGACAAAAAATACGATAGTAATAAAAGAAAAGCAGTTTGTAATATAATCTTAATTGCAAACGAACCGTTCATCTGACACGAAAATTGAATAACGTAATTGGTAGAGGAGAACATTCTCTACAACTTAGCTCCCTTATGTTTTTTTTCATATCTCATATCGTTTGAGACATATTTGGAAAAATAACGGAGATTGACACCCTCCATTTAATGAATGAAAACCAGCCGTTCGGAGATGTCTCGTAACATTCAAAATGTTCAAATGTTTGTGGAGTTTATGGGACTTAACTACGGGGTCATCAGTCCCTAAACTTACAAACTACTTATGAACTAGCTAATTCTAAGGACGGCACAAATATCCATGCCCGAGGGGGGATTCGACCCCCAGACCGTAGTAGCCATGCAGACCGTGACTGGAGCGCCTCAATCCCCTCGGCCACCGCGGCCGGCTCTTGTGACATTCATCGCCCAGTACTCTCTCTGGCATATTCCATCTTGCGTTGCGTATTTGATGATTTTTCTTATTGTAACTTACACGTCATTTCAAAGCAATGGCGCACTGAAGAATTAACAAAAACACATAGTTCTTCGTACGATAAATGATAATCTAGTGTCTACAAATGCCATATTAGCATAAGTTAACAACGGCCATCAATCGTATGAGATTAAAGGACTCCTAATATGATTGATAGCCGTAGCGTAGTGGGCAAGGCGTTGGACTATTACGCTAAAAGTCGGTGTTTCGGAATCCGCCACTACCTAAAATTTTTTACTAAAAGGGTTTCACTCTTATAAATTTTTTTTTTATTTTTATTTTATTTTATTTTATTTTATTTATTTATTTATTTATTTATTTTTTTTTTTTTTGTTATTTAGATTATTGTCTTGGTCCAAAATGTTTGCAAAAACTTATAAATCTACAAAACTAAAGTGGGCCGTAAAACACGTCAGTGCGATTTTTTTTCGATATCCTCATCATCGGTCGTGCTATTTGGCATATAAACTTGCACTACTGTGGTCGGTGCTGGCTTCGTGTCTATCTTTACTACGATAATGCGTACACTATGCTCTTCATAGTAGCTTACCCGCATTCCTAGTTTCTTATTCATTATCAGACTTACTTCTGCGTTACAACCAAGTGATTTTGTATTGATAACCCTGTACTCACCTGACAAGAAATCCTGTTCATCCTGTCACCGAACTTCACTAATCCCTACCATATCTAACTTTAACCTATTCATTTCTCTTTTCAAATTTTCTATCTTGCCTACGCGATTAAGGGTTAGAACATTCCACGCTCCGACTTGTAGAATTCATGTTTTGTTTTTCTTGATGAAGACATCCTCTTGAGTAGTCCCCGTCCGGAGATTCGAATGGGGGACTATTTTACCTCCGGAATATTTTACCCAAGAAGACGCCATAATCATATAGGCATACAGTAGAGCTGCATGTCCTCGGGAAAAGTAACGACTTTAGTTTCCCCTTGCTTTCATCCGTTCGCAGTAACTGCATGGCAAAGCCATGTTAGCTGATGTTACAAGGCGAACTCAGTCAATCATCCAGACTGTTGCCCCTGTAACTACTGAAAAGGCTGCTGCCCCTCTTCAGGAACCACACGTTTGTCTGGTCTCTCCACAGATACACCTCTGCTGTGGTTGCACCTATGGTACGGCTATCTGCATCGTTGAAGCACGCAAGCCACCCCACCTCGGCAATGTCTGTGGTTCATGGGGGTAGCGTTATTAACTATAACAAATGAAATGAACTGCTGCAGAATCCCCATACCTAATTAATCATTATTTCATGGTGATATGGACAAACTGCAACGAAAATGATCCCACTAACCTAATTCCAGAACAATGATAAACCCCTCGGAAAACCCCAAAAAGACACTCTTCTACTAATACCGCTGTACTGCTTCTACTCATAATCCTCTAGCTTGGAAGACGAGAGGATTTAAATCGACCGTATTTGGAGAGCCTTCGAGTCGGTAGCTAGAACGTACAAGTTTTCTGTCCAATTAGAAATTTAACGACCACCGTCTCTCGCCGACTACCTTAACCGCATTCTTCCCTGAGTGCAGGGAGTTATACAATGATTCGTCACTGTGTAAAGTGTTACCACGGTAGTCAATTTCGACATTCAGAGCACTGAAATTTGCTCCCAGTAATTTAGTCCGATGTCAGATGGCACAGGTCCGATTGAAATTATGTTTGTTGAAGTTCATAATTTCCGATGCAGTGTGACATCTGCACCGTAAAATTCAGCAGCAGCAAATTTCACACGGACTCGCCCCTTGAGGACCTGACAGATGGTTCTTCGCATAATGTGACAGACAGAAATATCAACATATTGCCTTCCACAGCGAAGCTTTTTGGATCCACGCCTGTATTTATGACATCCAAATGGGTGTTTTTGCAGCAATCAGTCGTTATTTGTAAGAAACTGCTTTATTTTGCAGATCTAGATTTCGGTAAGTGACTTGCCATTATCAATGATTACATCCTCTTGAAAAAATGGTAAATATTAAGAAAATCATTATTAAAAATCTCTCAGCCTTCAGATCAGTTCACTTCTTTTTATAATATCATCATCAAATAGGAATTACATTTTATTTCTCATAACGTTATTAAGTTCAAGGCCAACAACTATATTATAGAGACGTTGTTCCGACCAGTATGAAATCTACACTGAAAAAAAAATGATTTTTTTTTTCCAGAGCTCACAGTTCAGTATCCCCCTCGATGAAGAGTTGACTTTATTTCCGGTGTTCTTTACAGTTACTGTGCGGGATCAAATTACGTACAATCTTTTAAACATTTTTAAAGAGTTTTCAGCAGTAAAAGCAAGCAGCGAAACATTGAACATGGTTGATTTTAAATCATTCAGAGCAGCGTACGAAATTCAGAGCAGAGTAAGAAATTTTATGGAAAATTCAGCGCACCACAATATCTTATTGAATTCTTAAATATTGGTATCACGTCCGGCGGGGTACCTGCACCGTTCCCCCACGTCTGTCCACGTGCCGTTAGGAACAATTCGACAGAAAAAGTTTGTATTTGTCATCGTTCATTCTGATATCCTCTTTCAATAATTCACATTTTTTAAAAATCTTTATGTCTTGTATATCAATGTTTCGATTAAAAGTCAATGTCAAATACTTTCAGATCTATATAACCTCTCTTAGATAAACAAAATTCCTGTAACAAGAAAAAGAAGTGACCTATTTTGAAAATTGTGCTATTGGCACAAAGAAGGGAAATACGTATTTCGTTAAAATTCTCTGAAAGATAAGTCAGGAGCCATCTGCCACAAAATCCATTCCGCCTTTCTCACAAAATTTCTTGCATTGTGAACATATTCGTCTGAAAGAGAACAGCAGAAATTCGAGATGAAAGTGTGCCAGCGAGAGGGAAAGAGAGGTAGTCACAGTGGAAGAGAGACAATAGCAGGAAAAATGAGAAATGGAATTGGCTGAGTGGAGGCCATACACTGGTGACTAAAGAAACAGACTGTGATAAAGTAAGAGACAGTTACAATGGGACAAAGACAATAATAGACAGA
Source organism: Locusta migratoria (assembly GCA_026315105.1). Lineage (NCBI taxonomy): Eukaryota > Metazoa > Arthropoda > Insecta > Orthoptera > Acrididae > Locusta > Locusta migratoria. The sequence continues at coordinate 409,237,092 of CM048749.1, forward strand.
CAGTGAAAGTTGTACGGGAGCACGAGAAAACAATTTCCGTATTGTAACAAACGGCGCAAGATGCTGTAATCTATAGCAGGAAGCTATTTGGCATGTTCTGATCAGATGCATGGATGAAGACATTGCGTTTTATTTGTTCTACATTCGCTGTCGCATATCTCTAAAACGACGAATTATGTTATAACTTTATAGTCAACAATATGAGCTTATAGTTAAAACTTATGTAGGAAACAGATTACAATCAGCCGTATGTCTTATAGAAATATTTATTTCTTGGCTATCAGTTTCGGCATTACATTATGCCATCTTCAGGCCCCTGTATCGGAGTACAACATGCATTTAAATAAGGATACAAACTGGTTTCTTGGATTTCTTACTATCAGTAAGCTGCAACAACAACAGTACTAGTTGTTGTTGTTGGATCTACTGATAGTAAGAAGTCCACGCGGGAGACCGCGCGATCCGCAACGTGGCACTCCAGACCGCTCGACTACTCCCGCGCGGCAGCAGACGCCGAGTTTTCAGTAGAATTTTCTTCAGAGCTGAGATGAATTCCTTTCCGAAGTCGTATTCCTTCCTTGTGATGGGCATGAAAGAAGCATAACTCAGCTTGGGAAATATAGGATTCAGCTGGTTGCAGCTGAAATGACGTATGGAGACTGGTCCGTATCCAAAAGTATTTTAAATTCGTTAACAGTAGACCAGGGATTTTGACAGAAGTTCATAATTTGAATGATTCCGTTGGCTTTCTGACGCTCATACATATTTACCAACATGGGCTTAACGTTGTCCCCTTAAAATGTAAAAAAAGAAACGTTCCAAACTTATTGCTTCACTGAGTCCATGGTTTCATCAAGAATAATACCGACATCTCAATCAAACGATTTTTCCTCGTTTCTTTGTATAGTTTCTTGGTAAGCAGCCCCCATGTAGTTCTTTTTACTTTCATTGGAAATCAACTTACTTGTATACTCTTCAAGGAATCCATTGAAACTTGGAAGAGTAGAATCACTGTTTGCGTAAGAGATTCACGTAAATCAGTGTTCAGTTCATTCAAATTTTTGCATTTTGAAGAAGTCTGTTGCAAGCATTTCGTAATAGAGGTTGCTGCCGTTTGTTTGCTTCGAGAGTCCTTATACATACGTTGCTTAGAGTTGGCGATGTGTTCTTTGATGCGGTGTCGCTGGTGTTTCTTCATCGAACAAAATCCCCGAATCACAAATAGCACATCGCATAACAGTTTCATCGCTGAGTACGGAATCTTGTTTGAATTCATCACTCAGAAAGTAAACTGGTTTCTGGTTACCTTTCGCGTGGTATAATTTAGTAGTACACTCGTTAAGTATGTAACAAGGAGCTAGCACCACTTCACTTTCTAGCTCAATGCGACTGACAGACAACACTCTTGCATCCTATCGTTGCTGCCCACAAACTCTTATGACACTGCGATCGTTACAAGAGTACCCTCACACATACTGGAACTTAAGTATCGGTGTCTTTTTGTAGCTACAAGCAGAACCTAGTCGTTGTTGTTGTTGTTGTTGTTGTTGTTGTCTATGATTTTTACCCCACACGTTTCCTTCTAATGCTAAGTTGACAATTCCTTGATGTCTCAGAATGTGTCCAACCAATCTATCCCTTCTCTTATACAGGATATGCCAGAAACTCCTTTTCTCCCCGATTCGATTAAGCACCTCCTCATTAATTACGTGATCTACCCATCTAATTTTCATCAATCGTCTGTAGCACCACATTTCAAAAGCTTCTATCATCTTTTTATCTGAACTCCTTATCGTCCACGTTTCGCTCCTATACAACGCTACACTCCAGACAAATGCTTTTTAGAAAGGACTTCCTAACATTTAAATTAATATTGGATGTTAACAAGTTTCGCTTCTTTTGAAATGCTTTTCTTCCCATAGCCATTCTGCATTTTATATCTTCTTTACTTCTTTTATATCTTGCTACCCAAATAACAAAATTCATCTACTACTTTTATTGTCCCACTACCTAATCTAATTCCTTCAGCATCGTCTGATTTTCTGACATTGCATTCCATTACCTTCACTTTACTCTTGTTAATGTTCATCTTATATCTTCCTTTGAAGACACTGTCCATCCCATTCAATTGCTCTTCTAGATCTTTTGCGGTCTCTGACAGAATTACTATGTCATCAGAAAACCGCATTGTTTTTATTTGTTCTCCCTGCACTTTAATGCCCTCTCTAAATTTCTCCTCCCTTTCCTTCACTGCCTGCTCAAGGTACAGCATTGGGGAAAGGCTACAACCCTGTCTTACTCCCTTCCCGACCTCTGCTACCCTTTCTTGCCCTTCGACTCTAATAACCGCTATCTGGTTTTTGTTTAGATTGAATATAACTCTTCGCTCCCTATATTTTACTCCTGATAAATTCAGAATTTGAAAGAGTGTATTCCAGTACACCTTGTCAAAAGCTTTCTCCAAATCGACAAACGCTGAAAACGTAGGTGTGCCTTTCCTTAGCCTATCTTCTAAGATAAGTCGTAATGTCAGTATTGCCTCCCGTGTTCCTACATTTCACCTAAATCCAAACTGATCTTCTCCGAGGTCGGATTCCACAAGTTTTTCCATTCGTCTGTAAATGATTCGTGTTAGTATTTTGCACCCATGACTTATTAAACTGATAGTTCTGTAATTTTCTCACTTGTCTGCATTTGCTTTCTTTGGAATTGGAATTACAATATTCTTCTTGAAGTCGGAGAGTATATCTCCTGTCCCATAATCTTGCATACCAGGTGATACAATTTTTTCACGACTGGCTCTCCCACCGACATCAGCAGTTCAGACGGAATATCATCTACTCCAGGGGCCTTGTTTCGACTCAAGTCCTTCAGCGCTCTGTCAAATTCTTCTCGCAGTATGATATCTCCTACGTCATCTTCCTCCACTTCGTCTTCCATTTCTATAACCCAGTCTCAGATCTGGAAACTGGGCAGGTGCGGTTTCTGCCGTCTGTGGGTGACCAGCCCCCGCCTCCACACGAACAGACGATGTACTCCTATGTCTCAGTAACAGACTCACATCCAAGAACGGAAGCCTGCTGCTTCTTGTGGGCTAGAATACTCCATTGTCAATTGTATATTGCTTGCTACTATATAGCGGTAAAGGGGAAAAAGGGGTTTTGTCGAACGCGCAATTGCATTCATTGTTGGAGTTGTGCTTTCAAGTCCCGTGCCGTATTTACTGAAAAAAATGTTCAAATGTTTGTAAACCTAAGAGACTTTACTGCTGCGGTTATAAGTCCATAGACTCTGACCATAACTTATTGGTCATGAACTGTAGGCTGAAACTGAAAAAACTGCAGAAAGGTAGGAAAATAAGGAGATGAGACTTGGATAAATTGAGGGAATCTGAAGTTCTTAAAAATTTCAGAGGGAGCTTTAGGCAACAATTGACAGAAACGGGGAGAAATAAAACAGTAGAAGAGGAATGGGTAGCATTGAGAGATGAAATAGTAAAGGCCGCAGAGGACAAAATAGGTAGAAAGCCAAGGCCTACAAAAAATCCTTGGATATCACAGGAAATACTAAAATTAATTGATGAAAGGAGAAAATATAAAAATGCAGTAAATGAAACAGGCAAAAGGGAATACAGAGGACTAAGAAATGAGTTTGACAGGAAGTGAAAAATGGCTAACCAGGAGTGGCTAGAATCCAAATGCAAATCTGTAGAAGAATGTATAAGAAGGGTAAAAGTAGATACTGCCTACAGGAAAATAAATGAGACATTTGGGGACAAGAAAAACCGGTCTACAAATATCAAATACTCAGGTGGAAAACCAGTTCTCAGCAAAGAAGGGAAAGCAGAAAGGTGGAAAGAGTACGTAGAGGAGCTCTACAAAAGAAATAAATTTAGAGACAATGTTGTAGGAAGGGAAGAGGAAGTAGATCAAGATGAAATAGGAGATACTATACTGAGAGACGAATTTGACAGAGCCCTGAAAGACCTAGGTCGGAACAAGGCCCCGGGAGTAGATGACGATCCCTCAGAGCTAATAAAGTCTCTGGGAGAGCCAGCCATGACAAAACGTTTTCACCTGGTGTGTAAGAAATAACCTCAGACTTTAAGAAAAATGTAATAATCGTCATTCCAAAGAAATCAGCCGCAGATACATCTGAAAATTACAGAAACATCAGTTTGATAAGTCATGGTTGCAAAATTTTAACACGAATTATCTACAGGAGAATGGGAAAGCTGGTAGAAGCTGACCTCGTGGAAGATCAGCTTGGATTCAGGATGAACGTAGGAACCCGGGAGGCAATAGTCACTTTACGACTTATCTTAGAAGATAGATTAAGCAAAGACAAACCTACATTTTTAGCTTTTGTAGATTTAGAGAAAGCTTTTGACAATGTTGACTGGAATACACTCTTTCAAATTCTGAAGTCAGCAGGGGTAAAATACAGGGAAAGGAGAGTTATTAACAACTTGTACAAAATCCAGACCGCAGTTCTTAGACTCGAAAGGCATGAAAGGGAAGGGAAGGGAGTAAGACAGGGTTGTAGCCTTTCTCCGGTGTTATTCAATTTGTACATCGAACAGGCGGTGAAGGAAAGCAAGGAAAAATTTGGAATAGGGATCAAAGTTCAGGATGAAGAAATGAAAACATTGCGTCTTGTTTATGACATTGTAATTCTGTCAGAGACAGCAAAGGACCTGGAAGAGCAGTTAAATGGAATGGACTGTGTGTTGAAGAGTTTAAAATGAACATTAACAAGAGCAAAACAAAGATATTGGAAAGTAGTCTTAGAAAATCAGGCGATGCTGAAGGAATTAGATTAGGTAACGAAATACTGAAGGTGGTAGATGAGTTTTGTTACTTGGGTAGTAAAATAACATATGACGATCGCAGTACAGATGATATAAAATGCAGAATGGCAACGGGAAGAAAAGCATTTTTGAAAAAGAGAAATTTGCTAACATCGAATATTAATTTAAGTGGAAGGAAGTCTTTTCTGAAGGCATTTGTGTGGAGTGTTGCCTTGTACGGGAGTGAAACATGGACGATAAACAGTGCAGACAGAAAGAGAGTAGAGGCTTTGGACTATCTTGACTAAAAGAAGGGATCGCTTGGTAGGACACATTCTAAGACATCGGGGAATCGTAAATTTAGCATTGGAGGGAAGTGTGTGGGGGTAAAAATCGCAGAGGGAGACCAAGAGAAACATATAGTAAGCATATTCAAATGGATGTGGGTTGCCGTTCTTATGAGGAGATGAAGAGGCTCGCTCAGGATAGAATAGGGTGGAGAGCCGCATCAAACCAGTCTCCGGGCTGAAGACCATAACAACAACAACAGGCTTAAATTAAAATAAATTAACTGACGCTAAGGACAAAACACATGCCCGAGGGAGGACTCGAACCTCCGACGGCAAGCAACCGCGCGCTCCGCAGCAAGGCGCCTTAGAGCGCTCGGCCATTCCTCCGCTGCTTACTGAATGAGGTATACTTACTCTTCGTACTAACATCCTAAACTAAGAAGACGTTAATTGAACGTTAAATATTTTAAATTGATCAGAAATTGTGCTCAGGAATAAAAATGGTGACCTACTCTTCCAATTTGAGGATTTGTGTGAAAGATGAAAAGAATATATTGAGAAATCATATGACGAGTAAATACTGGAAGAAGAGAGCAGTGTGGTTTTATACATGATAGGACGACCTAAATTTTATGAAGAATTTAACAATGATTTGAATGCCCTAAGTAATGGCAAAGCAGCAGGCTTAGATGACATCCCATAAGAAATAATGAAGGAAATAAGAGAGTAAACAAAATAGTATTTATATAGAGTTATCGAAGAGTATTATGCAACAGGGACAAACCCTACTATAGATTTACTAAATAGTAATAATTCCAAAGAAAAGGTAATGCTCTGGATTGTGGGAACTATAGAACCATCTCCTTAGTTCACCAAAACAAACATAATAATTAAAAATCGAATAAAATAACATGGAGTAAAACCTAGGGAAGACCAGTTGGGATTCAGATATGGAAAGGGAACTAGAGAGGCAAGAGGTGAGATTAGCTCTGAGGATGGTATTACAAAGACGAATTGCAGTCAATAGGAGAACGTATTTAACATTTATTATTTCACAAAACGCTTGATTGGAGAGATAGAAGATTCATTTGGAACCTCTATAACAGACAGGAAACAGAGACAGAAGTGATTAATGTGAAGAGGAAAGTACAAATAAGGACGGTTGTAAAGCAAAATGTCCATTTTTTCATATTTATTTAAAAATTATTTATTGAAAAATCCATAGAAAATTAGTGATTAATGTGAAGAGGAAAGTACAAATAAGGACGGTTGTAAAGCAAAATGTCCATTTTTTCATATTTATTTAAAAATTATTTATTGAAAAATCCATAGAAAATTGAAAATCATAACAAAAGGGATATAAATTAAAGAGAAACATATACACTGCATGTATTTTACAGATGATATAGTAGTATTTGATGACTCAGTAGCAGAAATCGAGTTAATGTTGCTAACATTCGCAAAAATATCAAGAGATTTAAATATAATAATAAATAAGAAGGAAACAAAACCTATAGTACTAGGGAAGACAAAAGATAATGGTAAAGTCGATATCAAACTGGATGATGAAGGACGTTCTAGAGCAGGTTAGGAGCTTCTGTTACTTAAAAGTCACAGTCACCGAAGATAGTAAACGTGTTACAGATATAATGGGAAGAAAATGAACGAAATTTTCTTGCAGAGAACCATTCAAGCCTAGAAATTACGAAAAATTTGCGACAACGTTTGTTTGGTGTGACCTAACATATGAAATGTGAAGCATACACTGTTAGAAAGGCAGAGAATGAGAGACCGAAGCCAATGGAAATGTGGATTTGGGTGACGTAAACAAGCTAGGAGGAGAGAAAAAGTATTGATCACATATTAACAGAAGTGAATGAGAGCAGAACGCTGCTAAAGTACAAAAGAAGAAGAAAAGTAAAACTGATAGGAAATATAGCGAGACACAACCAGTTCTTAAAGAATATTTTGTTAAACAAGTTGGGTGAACCACAGATATCGTGTAAGTACACGATCGTTTAGATTTAGGTACAAGGAACATATGGACGCATTCCGACTTAATAATTTTGACAAGTCCGCTGTAGCTACGCATATCCGCGAAATTGGCCACCGTTTAAAGCGGATTGAAGAAGACCTTGAGAGGAAGGAAGGAAGCTTAGGGTTTAAAGTCCCGTCGACAGCTTGGTCATTAGAGACGGAGCTAATGCTCGGAGGTTTGGGTAAGGTTGAGGAAGGAAATCGGCCGTGCCCTTTGAAAGGAACCATCCCGGCATCTGCCTGGAGTGATTTAGGGAAATCACGGGAAACCTAAATCTGGATGGCCGGAGGTGGATTTGTACCACCGTCCTCCCGAATACGAGTCCAGTGCGATACCACTGCGCCACCTCGCTCGGTAGTCCTTAAGATTTTGCATAGACAGGATAAGGGAAGAAAGTTATATTTGCTAGAACAGCTGGAGATTGTAATACATAACGCTAAAAGCGACGCTTCATTAAATTAACAAGTTCAAGGTTTCTTAAAAACTTTGTGGACCTATTATAACAAAAGTTGTTTATTTTAAATTTCAACCTCTGTCATACATTGCAAATGATTTCCTGACATCTGAATGTACCCACTAGCTTGTGGATGATCATTGGAATTTGGAGATCTTTGTTTTCATGTGCATACGTGCGCCCCAGTCGTGTTGTTGATTCGGTGCATTTCGGTTGTGTTATGCGCAGCCGGTCTGGGGCTGGATTGAATTCTGACGTAGCACAGTATGCTGACATGCTTCGTAGACATGGTTACAAGGGGAGTAACCATATTTTCTTTTATTATGTTTTATATTTTTATGGTTTCATGTTTTAAGATTCTTGTACAGATTATCTGACGAGGGCTTGACCCTTGAAACGCGTCATATTTTAGTGTTTTTACACGATACCTGTGTTTGAGCCTACTTGACGAAATAATTAAGTAACACAGTCACGACCTCACATCCATTACGGATATAATTAAGACTAAAAGAATATATTTGAAAGAAACTTTTTAAGGAAAAAAGTAAGAGACAGGCCAAGAGCAACTATTTTTAACAACATCAAAGAAGAAATGGGCCTAAAATCATATGAAGAACAGAAGATGATGGCAAAGGAGATGGTTAAATCGACAAGGAATAACCTTTAGTTAATGATGATGATGATGATGATGATCAGAAATGTTATATAATAAGTTGGAATTAAGCTTAAAAGAAAACGTATGTCGAGGAAAAGGGATAAGGCCGTAAAAAGGAAAAATCTGTGTGGAAACTGAGGATCTTAAAATCGTTCCATGGCTAAATTAACATATGACTGTACCCGATTTACATGCGAATTGGTTAAGGAGGGTAGATGACGTTTTTCAGAGCTCCTCTACTGATGTCAGGCCATCGAGTGTTACCTTTTTGCTGTTTGACGTATATATACAGAACATATGTTACATAACTGAACTTCTCTTTGAAGGATCTACTCACCGTCACAAAAATACAAGTTATATAATTGCGTTTGTCATAAATCGGTTTCTTAGAATAGTACAACGTAACTGTTAAACATAGAAGCTATTCAGAAACATGTAGGCCGTTACGAAGAATCTTCTTTTCGGTTTATCGGCACAGGTGGTCTAGCAATCATCATACACCTACGAAGTATATTATGTATTCGGCATCTGTTATTCGTCAGCTAGCGTGTGATCGATATTACAATGGAGACATCAAAGCAAAGCTACCGTCCTAGATGGAGGGAGGACGGCAGAGTGCTTGTGAAAGCAGAAACGACTGCTAACGCGGTGGGCGGAGCCAGTTAGTCCTCATTCCGCCATTTACTCGAAATCCAGCCAACGGACTGGCCGCGGCGGACGGGGGAAAGCGGAGCGCCGTCTTGTCGCAACAACTCGCATGATGTATGGAGCTCTGGAGAGGCACGACAAGGGCAGCTCACGGAAAAAGTGGCACGCCAGTGGCGCGCCGCCAATCACAGGCCGGAGCTGCTCCGGGGGTTCGAAGGCTGGACCGGGAGGCGGGATCAGCCACTCCGCGCGACGGACAAGGACACTCGCTACCGGCCCTCGGAGTCCATACTTCCCCTCCACTTTATCAGCAATCAAAAGTATCCGGACATCCACAAAAACATACGTTTCCCATTTTTGGTGTATTGTGCTGCCACCTACTTCCAGCTACTGCATATCAACGACCCGAGTAGTCATTAGACACAGTACGAGAGCAGAATAGGGCGCTCCGCGGAACTGACGGACTTCGAACCTAGTCTTGTGTCAGAAGTCTTGTGCTAAAAAAAAAAATAATAATAAAAAAAAAAAAAAAAAAAAAAAATTGTAAATCTATCGGACCAAACTGGTGGTCGTTAGTCCGTAACTTACAAACTACTTAAACCTAGATAAAGTAACCTAAGGGCAAACACACACACCCATGCCCCAGGGAGGACTCGAACCTCCACGGCGAGCAACCGCGCGCTCCGCAGCGAGACGCTTTTTTTTTTTTTTTTTTTTTTTTTTTTTTTTTTTTTTTTTTTCTATTTGTTGCGGACGCTGATCGTTTGTAATCGTTCTTGTTCGATGAGTTCTTGGCTCAGCTTTTTTATTACAGAGGACGTTCAGCCCTCTGACCGGGCGCGCTGAGCCACGGCGCCCGGCACGCTTTAGACCGCTCGGCTACTCCACCGCGGCAGTCTGTAGGCGAGATTTCCACACTCCTAAATACCCCTAGCTCCACATCTTCTGATGTGATAGTGAAGTGGAATCGTGAAGGGACAAGTAAAGCAGGAAAGCGTACAGGTCGACATCGTCTGTTGACTTACAGAAACCGGCGACAGTTGAAGAGGGTTGTGCAGTGAAATGGGCAGGCATCTATCCACAGCATCACACAGAAATTACAAACTGCATCAGGGTCCACTCCAAGTACTACGACATTTACTCTTGAGGTGAGAAAACTTGTATTTCATATCATCTGTTTAGACACCACCACACAATTGTTTCACAATTATTACTGTACTTCACGCACCAGTTGTCAATAATAAAGTATATATGTCAACACGACATGTTTCGGGACGAAATTATCCCATTATCAAGTCTACCATAAAACATATATGCTGCTAGGAAGCATCGTCAAACAATAGCTGTGTATGTACATTGTCAAAAATAAAACTTTCCTCAGTACCACGTGTTTGTCTGATGGCAGGAAGTTGTGCACTTGACGATGCTTCTTAGCAGCATATAAGTTTTATAGTAGACTTGATAATGGGGTAATGTCGTCCCGAAACATGTCGTGTTGACATATATATTTTATTATTTTCAACTAGTGCGTGAATTACAGTAATAACTGTATTTCATAGTCGAGCGGCTGCCCACAAGCCACACATCACGCAGGTCAGTGCCAAACGACACCTTGCCTGGTATAAGGAACTTAAACTTTCAACGATTGACAAGTGGAAAAATGTTCTGTGGACTGACGAAACACATTACATAACGTGGTGATGCGATGGCAGGTGTGGGTATGGTGAAAGCCCGGCGAACGTCATCTGCCAGCGTGTGTAGTGCCAGCAGTAAAATTCTGAGGCGGTCATGTTACGGTGTGGTCATGTTTTTCATGGAGGGGACTTGCACCCCTTGTTGATATTCGCGGCACTGTCACAGAAGAGGCCTACATTGATGTTTTAAGCAACTTCTTGCTTCCCACCGTTCAAGAGCAATTCGAGGATGGCGACTGCATCTTTCAACACGATCGAGCTCCTGATCATAATGCACTATCTTTGGCGGAGTGGTTACTCCTCAGTAACATCCCTATAATGGAATGACCTGCACAGAGTCCTAAAACACCTTTGGGATGTTTTGGAACGCCGACTTCGCGCTAGGGCTCTCCGATTTACATCGATACGTTTCCTCAGTGCAGCACTTCGTGAAGAATGGGCTGCCATTCGTCAAGAAAGTAGACTTGTGCATAATACGCGATCGGGAGCGCTCACTTCGCGGCTCTGTACGAACTAGTTCGTTCTTTTATTCGTCCGCTCCCAGTGACGCTGAGCGTCGTGGTCTGCGCATGCAGGTGGAGGGAGTTCCCCCACCTAGCTGCGTCATGCACTTGCTGCTTGAGCCGCTAACGATATCACGCAAACCAAAAGAAACAGTTTGTGGATAATTACTCGCGTTTAAGTTTAGAGTTCCCTATATTTTGGCATTATGGAATTCATTAGTCAGATATTGTAGTGTGCAGAATACTTCAAAACAGAAATTTTGTAGCACTGAACTGTGTAATCTAGCAGGCAGACGCTAACCTCGAAATGCCTCTGATCAGCAGAAGGCAAACACGTGATTTTTAATTCTGCTGCGCGCCTTCTCGCTATTGCCCGTCCGTCTTCGGAAAAGAATCCAACGAATTAAGAAGCGATATACGTTTGGCATAATAGTTCACGACCAGTAAAGCATGTTTTAGTTCGCGACCGATTGCACATATTTTAGTTCGCAACCGTTTGCACATATTTTAGTTCGCGACCGATCGCGCATATTTTAGTTCGCGACCGGTTGCTCTCCTTTTAGTTCGTCCGCTCTTTTTGGCTTTTGCTACCTCTACTAAAAGAGCTTTTTCTTTTGTTATGACAGCTTTTTTATATAATAATCATTGTCAGTGAACTATGAAACTACAGCTGAGCTACATCTCAGCTCGAAACGACGGTAAGGCAGACCGCAAGTTGAGACGCAGGTCCGTGACGTGACGCAGGGTGACTCACTTCAAATTTCTCACGGAGCGTGAGTCACGGTGACAATCGCCGCAATTTGGACAGCAGGTCCACACCGCAGTCAGCTGCGCTGCGTGAAAGTGGCGAGGGATGGGGGGGAAGAAGCGGCACCTGGCTTGGATGGCGAGTACTTCTGCTGTGTTAATAGATATAGGTTCAGAATCCAATTCCGATTTTGACTTCTTGCTCGAAATATCATTTTGATGAAACACAACGCATAAAATGTGCATACATGAAGACAGTCATGGGGAATTCGCTTTAACCAAGGAATTTCACGACGAAAAATTCACGAACTATCGTAGATTAAACCGTTATCAATTCCAAGAAGTGCATGATCTGATCAAGAATCAAATTGAGAGTGAGGGGTGCAATGCGTCAAGACCGATTGGAACTGAGGAGAAAGTAGCTTTGTTTTTAAGATTAGGAATGCGTCGCCTATATGCATTACGTAATATAATACTACGATCACCTTTGGCAGAGAGTAACAATTCAGCGTTTATAGAAAAATCTTTATTGAATAAACATAATATTCTAAAATGTAAATATCGATATTTTTACTAACAGAAATTAAGTTACCACAGAAATTATTAATAAATGTAAGCCGTTGATGAAGTGCTTTGTTGCAATTCACACTTCTCCTATGGGGTTTGAGATGGACTGTTGGAATGTGGTGAAGGAGGTGTTGACGAAGTGGTGTGGGATGGACTGGGGGTTTGGTTACTATACGGTGGCAACTTGTGGTATGATAGCCGCTGATCTGTTATGAACGGCCGGCAGCGGTGGCCGAGGGGACTGAGGCGCTACAGTCACGGTCTGCACGGCCACTACGGTGGGGGGTTCGAATCCCCCCTCGGGCATGGATATTTGTGCCGTCCATAGTATAAGGTAGTTGATAAGTAGTTTGTAAGTTTAGGGACTGATAACCCCGTAGTTAAGTCCCATAAACTATACAAACATTTTTTGTTACGATCTCTCGGGAATATTCAGCAATGACGCCTCCCTTTCTCTAAGCACTCGTAAAATGTCGTTTCTGACAACAAACTGTGTTTATGGTGACATATTCCTAGTCATCTGGTACATAGACATGAAGAAGTGGTACGGAGGATCATCACTCGTACGGCTTCAATTAGTTGTTTTTGCCTTACGAACTAGCTAACACAGTATCAACAGCCAGAGTCACCGTGACTCCCGCAGGAAACTGCGTACAGGAGCTGCGTCACGTCACTCTGCGCTCCAACGTGCGCGGCTCCAGGCAGCTGTGTGGTTCGCAGAAAGTCACTGTGACTCACCCTGCGTCACGGACCTGCGTCTCAACTTGCGGCCAACCTAACTGGCAGAAGGAAATCACGCAATTCTGCGGGCTCTTGTGTCATCTCGCTGTTCCCCGTCAGTCTTCGGAAAAGAAGCGGACGAACGAAGCTTCATCTCGCTGTTCCCCGTCAGTCTTCGGAAAAGGAGCGGACGAACGAAGAGGCGAGGGATCTGCGAACCAGTTTGCGTAGTTCGCCTTTGGAAGCGCTCTTCCGAACTAATTCGTTCGCGAACTACACAAGACTACAAGAAAGCCGGCCGCGGTGGCCGAGGAGACTGAGGCGCTCTAGTCACGGTCTGCACGGCCACTACGGTCGGGGGTTCGAATCCCCCCTCGGGCATGGATATTTGTGCCGTCTTTAGTATAAGTTATTTGATAAGTAGTTTGTAAGTTTAGGGACTGATGACCCCGTAGTTAAGTCCCATAAGCTTAACAAACATTTGAACTACAAGAAAGCTTCTAACACCTGATAGAAAGTATTCCTACTGAGTGTAAGATGTATTCATCGCTAACGGTGGGCCAACACCGTATTGAATTCCAGCATTAGCGATGGAGGACACCAAGAACTTGTCTGTCATTTCCAGCCAGGTCTCTGGTTACTACTGATCACATAGTCTCTGTGCGACACGCTTCAGACTTTAGTGACTGTCTCCAAGAAACAATTTTACTGCTAAATTTTCTACGTAAATAATACAACGAGGCGTTCCTGTGTCGTAGAAGTCTAGCGCCTCCTAATACCTTTCGTGAATGATCTAGGAGATAAGTGCGCCGCCCTCTTATACTCTTCGCGGTTGATGCTATAGTTTATCGTCCGTTAAAGTTCCTATGTCTTCAGTTTTTCGTAGCGCAAGTTAGTTTAAGGTTTTGTAAGTCTAGGGGCCGTTGACCCCAAGAGATAGCTTTACAAACATTCGAACAATTGAGACAGGTTACATTAAATTGGCCCATCCTCTTTTGGAGTATTTCTGCGCGGTGTGAGATCCCCACCATGTGGGATTGATGGAGGATGTAGGAAAATTTCAGACACCGGCAGATCTTTACACAGTCGTGGGATAGAGGAGATAATGGGCCGAAAATCATTTTAAAAAAAGGCTTTATTCGTCGCGGCGAAATCTACTAATGACATTTCTTTCACCTACTCTCTCCTATAAATGTCATTAGTGACCTACATAGGCCGACATTGTAATGAGAATAAAATAACGTAAATCACATGAAAAACGGCAAGACTAAGGTGTTTCATTTCCCGCGCGCTATTCGAGAATAAAACGATAGGAAAATAGTATGAAACGATGAACCCTACGCAAAGCACTCAATTGTGAATAGCAGATTAGTTCTACAGTAGTGTTAGTAGTAAAAACTAGCATTTGACGACAGCGTTCAGCTTCTCGACGTTCTCAAAACGCCATCCGAAAGTCGAAAATTCTTGAGATGCGGAAAAGGTGGAAATCGCTGATAGTGAGATCAGGATTGTATGAAATGGAGCAGATCAACACCTGCATTTTGGAAAGGACGTGGAGTAACCGAAAAATTCGTGTAATTGGCCGACGAAATGTTGATGAGTGTTAGTTGCTTCTTATTCATTTGTATTCAATTAGCAATATTTGATGCCATTTTAAGCGCTGAGAGTTAAGTTTGAAGAGTTTTGGTTACTGATTCGGAAAGAGTATTTTACATTTTATTATATTGTTACGATGTCCGTTCCACCACTGACATGATGTGGCGTGTTTCAGGTCCCCTTGCCAACGAAACAGCCACATTATTAAATCTATGAACGTATATAAAACCTCACAATCTATACATATTATGACAATGTCTGCGCGTGTGTGTGGATGTGGTTGGTTGGGTTGATGAATGTGTGTGTATGTGAGGTTGGAGGGGGGCGGGGGGGGGGGCTAAGGCGTGAGTGAGACATTCAGACATCTATTCAGACATCTTCTCATAAACTGGTGGGCCAATTTCATTCAAGCTTGGTATGCAAATTGCTAATCAGTCAGCAATCGCTGAAGCGTTACGAAAGCGGCCAACGATAAATACAGGTCTCAATGCTATATGTTTGAGTCTTAAAACGTCTGTAGTAATGGATATGGCAATTATGCTTTCCAACGGCCAATAAAGGCGATACACGGTCTCTGTCGCCTTGGATACAGCGTGCGTCCAAGTCACTTCTGACGTTATCGGGTTGTATTCTGCTGACGACACAATCGACTTCGGTCAGGCCTGTATTTACCGCTGGCCACGTTGAAGAATCCTACATGTCACATAATTAATGAGATATGACATCACAAACTATTACACTACCGAGAAACTGCGACATAATGAGATAATGTTCCACATCTTCTCTTAAGCTAATGCACCGATTTCAATTAAATTTGCTTCAAATATCATTTTCCGTCAGAAAACAGTCGCTGTAGACGTGAAAACCACACACAGTACAACATTTCTGGAGATATGACTTGAACAACTGTAGTCACAAACATCTGCCACATCGTGCCATACGTGAAAAGCGAGACTTTATTCATCTCGAACAGAACGATCTATTGACCCAAGGTCAACACGGATTTAGAAAATATCGTTCATGCGAAACACAACTAGCTCTTTATTCACACGAAGTGATGGGTGCTATCGACAAGGGTTCGCAAATCGATTCCTTATTTCTTGATTTCCAGAAGGCTTTTGACACTGTACCTCACAAACGGCTTTTAATCAAATTGCGTGGTTATGGTATATCGCCCCAAATTTGCGACTGGATAGGGGATTTCCTGTCAGAGGGGACACAGTTCGTAGTAATCGATAGTAAGGCATCGACTACAACAGAGGTGATATCGGGCGTTCCACAGGGTAGTGTTATTGGTCCTCTGCTATTCCTTATTTACATAAACGATTTAGGGGAAAATCTAAGTAGCTCTCTTAGGTTGTTTGCAGATGACGCCGCCATTTACCGTCAAGTAAAATCATCTGAAGATCAAAGACAACTGCTGTACGATCTGAATAAGATATCAGTATGGTTTAAAAATTGTTTACAAGATGAATCAATCAAAAGTGAAGGCCGTAAACTCCACAAATATCTAGGAAATACTATTACTTCAGACTTAAATCGGAAAGAATACGTAGATAATGTCGTAGCAGAGGCGAACCTTTATAACATGCAACATAACTACAAAAGAAACTGCATACACTACGCTTGTCCGTCCATTTTTGCAGTATTGCTGCCCTGTATGGGATCCTTATCAGGTGGGTTTGACGGAGGACATCGAAAGAGTCCAAAGAAGGGCAGCTCGTTTCGTATTGTCACTATACAGGGGAGACAGCGCTACGGAAATGATACAGGATCTGGGATGGGAATCATTACAACAACGGCGCTTATCGGTGCGGCTACTTACGAAACTCAAATCGCCAACATTCTCCTCCGAATCCGAAAATATATTGTTGACTCCCACTTACATAGGTAGAAATGATCATCAGAATAAAATACGAGCAATCAGAACTTGAACGGAGAGAATCAGGTGTTCTTTCTTCCCGCGCGCTATTCGAGAATGGAATGAGAGATAAATAGTATAATGGTGTTTCGATGAACCCTCTGCCAGGCACTTAAATGTGATTTGCAGAGTATCGCATGTAGATGTTGATGTGGATGTAGAGGTAGATGCAGATCCACAATTAGAAATTAAAAGCACTGAGCGACTTCCAACAAATTTTTCAGATAATTTTAAACGGTTATGAAATTTTTTCTCGCTATCAATACCAAAAAGATGATGACTAAAAAGGTGTTTATTGCTTACTACTTTTCCGCTGTTCACGTAGTAAATCTGTGGCATTCAACACGACACTACGTACCGTATACGCAAGTCATTTACAGCCAGTATATACACATACCACTGAGTGTATTGTTTAAATTATACTTTAGTAAAACTCGTCCTTCATGAGATATGAAGCTCTAAAAATTAAGTTAATGAAGAATAATATCATCACAAGAGAGATTTAAATTTATTACCTATTACGAGGCACGTCCAGAAAGTAAGTTCCGTTTGGTAATAAAATGAAATTGTACACAGATACAGAAGAAATTTTTATTGCACAAAGGTTTTCCTGGATCTTGTCATAAATCGCGTGAACCAGTTCTTCTGTAACCAAAGGTGGACGCCCACTTCGTTCTTCATCGTGCACATCACTACGTCCGCCATTGAACTGTCGGACCCATCTTCTCAGCATCGAATCACTCATCGCATTTGGTCCGTAAACATCGCAAATTTGCCGATAAATTTCACTTGGTTTCACTTTCCTCGCATTCAGAAACCGAATCACCGACCTGATTTCACAGGCGGCGGGATTTTCAGTCAACGCCGACATTTCAAACAAGCACAACAAAGCGTACGTAACTGACAGCGATCTCCAAATGACGCACGTTCTTCTCCTTGATACACATCGTCTACAGCGCATGTGCGGAATTGCAATCGCAGTGCTGCAGCGGAGATAAATTGAAACCGAACTTACTTTCTGGACACGCCTCGTACATCTGGCAACATATTTCGCAGATAGATGACTAATGTTTCTTTTTACGATCTCGAAAATGTGTAATAAAGACCCGTAATTCAGGAGATATGACGTCGTTAGTGTTGAGCTGCATGGAAACGAAACTGAAATGGATAGGGTCTAGGGTAGAAGGCAATAGACACAGGTAGAAGAAGGAGATAACCTAAAATATGAAAGGAAATATTGTGACGCCCATAAAACGCCGGGAACTGACGTTAGGTCAGCGATAGAACTAGACCGGAGCAGGCGTGGCCAAACATCAGTTGGAGGGGAAGGGACGGGGAAGGAGGCCGCATGAGTTAGAGGCAGCTGGCTGGTCATACGGCAGGCAGTTCACTGGCAACTCGAGAGGTGCTCAACTTGATTTACACTCTGTGTCGAAAGAACTGCGGAGTCTTCGTATTTCTCCAAAAAGAGACCAAAATGAATCCACGTCGTTCAACTAGGACAACGTATTTCGTTACAATTTCGTATCTTTTTAAGATCATACAGTGTGTTTACTGTGTCACCTCGCTATCATGGGCTGAAAAAAAAAGTATAGGAACGTCAATAAAACACGAGACACAAAGACGGTAAGATACACGTGACTTATCGAAAACGAGGAAGAGATGGGAAAGAAATGAAGGGCGATGTTAGGAGAAGAAAGTGCAGAGGGCAAGTAATCTGAAGATCCATACAAACTGGTACAGTCAAAGCACATTAGAGACATGGACTTTTGTACAGCACGTGAGATTTTATACTGTGTGTGCCTGATTTCCTCCGCGCGTACTTTCAGACGCAGTTAGGACTGTGTGGCACGTGGATGATGCAGGTTTATTATGTGCAGTCGGTCCACAAAATCTACGTACCAGCTGATTATAAGCCGCTTCTCTGCAGTTTTAATCGTCTGTTAGCAATTGTCTGTTAGTATCGAAATTACTGTCAAGTTTTTGCAAGACGTTTACCTTGGCTATTTTTCCTTCGATTATAATCCATTAACAATATTATTATTGTTATTATTATTATTATTACAATTTATCATTAACTCCAGATGGAAAACCAGTACTAAGCAAATAAGGGAAAGCTGAAAGGCGGAAGAATACATAGAGGGCCTGTACAAAGGAAATAAACTTAAAGGCAGTATTCTATAAGTGGAAGATGAAGTAGAGGAAAATGAGGAAGGGGATACTAAACTTCGAGAAGAATTTGACAGGGCACTAAAAGATTAAGGTAGAAATAATGCCACTGGAGTAGATGATGTCCCGTCTGAACTGCTGATATCGTTAGGAGAGACAGTCATGAACAAATTGTTCCAGCTGGTGTGCAAGGTGAATGAGATAGGGGAAATACCCTCATTCTTCAAAAAGAATATTGTAATTCCAGTTCCTATGGAAGAACGTGCAGACAAATGTGAAAATTACAGAATTATTAGTTTCGTGGTTGCAAAGGATAAATTTGAAGAGGGAATTAAAGTTCAGAGAGAGGGAATAAAAACTTTGCAGTTTTCTGACGATATACTAATTCTGTCAGAGACAGCAAAAGACATGGAAGATCAATTAAACGGAATGGACAGTGTCTTGAAGGAACGGTATAAGATGAACATTAACAAGAGTAAAACAAAGGTAATGGAATGTAGTGTTCAAATGTTTGTAAATCTATCGGAGCAAACTGCGTGGTCATCAGTCCGTAGCTTACAAAACACTTAAACTAAGGTAAACTAACCTAAGGACAAGACACACCCATGCCCTAGGGAGGGCTCGAACCTTCGACGGCGAGCAACCAAGCGCTCCACAGCAAGGCACCTTAGACCGCTCGGCTACTCCACCACGGCTGGAATGTAGTGTCAGAACATCAGGCGATGCTGAAGGAATTAGATTAGGTAATGAGACAATAAAATTAGTGGCTGATTTTTGTTATTTAGGTAGAAAGAGAACTTCCTATGGCCGAAGTAAAGAAGATATGAACTGCAGAATGGCTATAGAAAAAAAAAAAAAAAAAAAAAAAAAAAAAAAAAAAAAAAAAAAAAAAAATTCTTGACATCCAGTGTTAATTTAAATGTTAGGATGTCCTTTCTGAAAGCATTTGTCAGGAGTATAGCATTGTATGGGAGTGGTGTGTGGACGATAAGCAGTTCAGACAAAAAGATGATAGAAGCTTTCGAAATGTGGTGCTACAGACGAATGATGATCACGTAACTAATGAGTTTGTTTGTAAATCTATCGGACCAAACTGCGTGGTCATCAGTCCGTAGCTTACAAACTACTTAAACCTAGGTAAACTAACCTAAGGACAAGCACACACACCCATGCCCCAGGGAGGACTCGAACCTCCACGGCGAGCAACCGCGCGCTCCGCAGCGAGACGCTTTAGACCGTTCGGCTACTCCACCGCGGCGTAACTAATGAGGAGGTGTTCAACATAATTGGGGATAAAACGATTTTCTGGCATATCCTGACTAAGAGAAGGGACAGGTTGATGGGACACATTGTGAGACATCAAGGAATTGTCATTTAGCATTAGAAGGACATGTGTAGATGTTCAAATGTTCAAATGTTTGTTAAGCTTATGGGACTTAACTACGGGGTCATCAGTCCCTAAACTTACAAACTACTTATGAACTACTTACTAACTAAGACGGCACAAATATCCATGCCCGAGGGGGGATTCGAACCCCCGACCGTAGTGACATGTGTAGAGGGAGACCGAGGGACGAACAGTAAGCAGGTTCAAAAGGAGGTAGGTTGCCGTACATATTCTCAGACGAAGAGGCTTGCGCAGGACAGGGTAGCATGGAAAACTGTATCAACCGGTCTGTGGACTGAAGACCACAACATTATTAACTCAACTGTAACATAAAAATACTTGTAATATCCTGGAAAATTTGATATTTGATTTAAAAAAATTCACAACCTCAGGCGCTAGGACTGTGATTCGCAAACGCAGTGTAACTAGCTATCAGACGTTGTTACAGAAACTGCACGTGCGTAACATCGCTGCCAATACCAGTGATGTAACATTTGTTCTGCTATATTTCCATGGCGAAGCAGTTAAGCAAAATATTGTTGTATTCCTTGCTACATATTTAAAGCATTTGAAGTTAACTGCCTTTACAATTTTGCAACGCATTATCACGAATTTAATTTATATATGTGCCAAATTAAGCCATAGCTACTAATCAGTATGAGTTGCGGTTAGCAGAACTTTTCGGTTGTAAACAATGCTATTATTTCAGAAGCCAAGGGAAGAAATAGTGACGAACCGCTGACCTTTCATCAACATCATCGTAGTACAAGGCTGAAGTGGCCGGCCTTGCTCGTAAGCCTCAGATTTTATATCTTTTAGTAGGTATATGTATATTTATTGTTTCATATTTCACTTAATATTTCTCGCTAGTTTCAAGCACTGCCACATACGAGACAAAACCACCCTATTGCAAAATGCAAAACTAACGGCTACTCCCATAAGATAACGCCAATGGTCGGTACTGAATACTTTCGGCTACAAACTGAAATATACGACACACGTCCATTCGCATATATACACCGATTGTGACCTGTGGCTGTGTATGTGTTGGATGAATCCGATTTTATACGACGTAAAATGTGACGCACATAATTTAATATGACGCATGTGCTTGCTTCAGATTTGCTAATCGCTTTAATTAAATAAAGTAAGCAAAATGGACCATGTTTTCATTTGTCTCTTGATTCAGATATGCAAGTTTAAACCAGCTGAAAAATGCTCCTGTCGGATCGTTAAAGAGGCAGATTTATTCCTGTTTAAAGGATTCTGAGAGAAAAATGTCGATCCACCTGACTCAGATCTCATTCTGCATTCCTCGCGACACATTTGGCATGCGAGCGTATTAGCTCTCTTTTAACGTAAAACAGGATTTTCGTTTGATCCGGTCTCTCACTGCAGTGAAGTTTCTATACGCGCCATGCACCCTCTCCCCTTAAATTTCCGTTCTGTACACATGTGTACCTCTCACTGACACTTGATCCTAACGGTCTCTTCCACTGACACTCTGTTCATTCCTTCTCTCCCTCTTCCTTACCACTGTCTTTGCAAGTTTGACTGTGTGAATGCCCTTGTCTATCTACCGTTCTTCTTCTCTCACACTTCCACTAGAACTTTCTTTCTCGCAGTTTGCTGTCTTTCTGTACATAGATTCGACCACAGATACTAGTAGACCGGGCAAACAATAGAACGCCTAAAGACGTGGTATCAACATAAGACAACGTGACTGTTGACAGACGTTAGCCATGTACAAAACACAAATTAGCAATTTTCAAGAAACACTTTTTTTTAAATTGATTGTACTTAGACTTGAAACTTAATGTTAGTTTCTTCGTGTCTTTGGCCTCCTTTTCCGCAGTTGCAAAAAAATCAAATGTTTGTAGAACTTATGGGACTTAACTACGGGGTCATCAGTCCCTAACCTTACAAACTACTTATGAACTAGCTAATATTAAGGACGGCACAAATATCCATGCCCGAGGGGGGATTCGAACCCCCGACCGTAGTGGCCGTGCAGACCGTGACTGGACGCCTCAGTCCCCTCGGTCACCGCGGCCGGCGCCGCAGTTGCAGTTATACAATTTGTATAGGTTATGGGATCGTCTTATGCAACTGTAAATTAGTCAACTTTAGACCAGACGCATCTTCAGTGGTCAGCTGTACAAGAAATGATTTTGTATTACATTACTTGTTTGATTTTTTACTAAATTCGATCGGTAACAGTTCTCATGCAATTGGATTGTTTTGATTCTGAATAAATTGTACTACTAATATTAATCAAGAATTTTTATGTTTTGTTTTTGTGATTTGTAGCACATTCTCACTTCCTGTCACTGCTTATATACACTATTTACACTTTTTACAGTAACACTTCTTACAAAAGTTTTCGAAAAATAGTCATTTCTGCGGCCTGACAGGCTCTGTATGTCGTTTGTTTCTGTTTATTGTCTGTGTGTGTGTTCTTTTCTTTCGAGTACTTTGGTTCGTGCTGTGAGGTGTGTTTTTGTTTCGTTTCTGTCAAAGCAGGCGTCTGCTAGCAACTTTGTGTATGATGTTCAGACTGTATTATGTGTTTATAAATGTGATTTTTAGTTCAGCTAGCGACTTTCTGTGTGTGTGTGTGTGTGTGTGAGAGAGAGAGAGAGAGAGAGAGAGAGAGAGAGAGAGAGAGAGAGAGAGAGAGAGAGAGAGAGAGAGATTCTGATTTTCTGCAGGTGTGTATGTGTGGGTAGGGATTTGTTCTTGTTGCAGTTTTATGTGGTCTTATTATGTGGTCGTTTTGATGGTGAGGAGGTTTGTCTTTGTCTACTATGTGTTTTATTACTTTAAATAATGTTTGGTTGCTGATGTTTACTTGGTCATTTAATATGTGTTTCTTTTCTATTAATGCTTTTTGAATTTGGAAATTCTCTTAGAGGGACAGGAGGTGTTCCTTATTGCTAAATCTGACTATTTGCATGTCGGTTTCTATGGTGGTGGGACAGTGGTTTTCTTGCCTAAGGTGTTCTGCACATGTTGAATGGCTGTTGCCATATTTCCATGATCGTTTGTGTTCTTTACATCGTGTTTTAAATGTCGATCGAATTTAGTAAAAAATCAAACAAATTCTGTAATACAAACCATTTCCTGTGCAGCTGACCACTGAAGATGCTTTAGAATAAAGCGAAACGCGTCTGGTCTCAAGTACACTAATTTACAGTTGCATAAGACGGTCCCATAACCTATACAACATAACCTTCACAGAACACGCTTTGTGAATTCATAAATGTACAAACGTTTGGAAAGCTTATGAGACTTAACTGCGGGGTCATCAGTCCCTAAACTTACAAACTAATTATGAACTAGCTAACACTTAAGACAGCACAAACATCCATGCCCGAGGGGCAATTAGAACCCCCGACGGGGAACGGCTTCGCGCATCGTATCACGGCGCCTCAATGCGCTCGGCCGATCCGCCGCGGCTAGACACAATGACGTGACTGCTGTCAAAGCAATGGTTTAGCTGTAGAGATGTTGGTGCCATGAAAGCAATGCCATATCAAGTCTACCATTATCCATGATCGAAGTATACAGTCCTATTTTCTCCTCTCTAAGCATGTGTTTTCGTATGGATTGGTCGGATTTGTAAACCCTAGACCGAGAAACTGAACACTGTCTGACACCATGAATCTGTGCCCCCTATACCTCTCACTGTCTTTTCCACCGTCACTTTCTGCTATTCTCTTTCTAAGCACAAAAAAGTGAAAATTTGTTCACGAGCCAAAATTTTTGGTCAAGGATTTGGAATGTCAATAGAGGCAACTGGTTTCCCACTTTCCTGTCAGAGTCTTTTAAACACTAACATATTTTCAGATGCTTCACTTCTGTTCCTTACTACAGCAGCTAGTGTTTCCGATGTAAGTCAAATCATGATGGTGGTGGTGATGATGATCGTGTGGCATTTATGGGCGCCTGACCTCAAGTGGGGTAGTGTTCAGCGTGCTTGGCGCAAATCTGACTAGCTGACGCCACTGCGGCAACTTGCTCTGCAGTGATCATTAAATGACGATGACGGCGACACAACACACTGTTCCCGAGGGGAAAGAGATCTCGGGAATCCGACCCGACCCGCCTATGCCGTAAACCACAACGCTGTCTGCTATAATACGGAAGGAGAGAGACAAAGCATATATGGATGAAAAGGAAAGAAGGATGATTAGATATTACCTCCCGTCGATAACGTGGTCATTAGAGACAAGGCACAAGCTTGTATTGTTTTGGGGAAGGACATCCACGAGTTCCTTGGAATGGACCATTCCGGAATTCGATGGTACGAATTAGGAAAATCAGGGAAAACCTAGATCTCCATATTCGTAGGAGGACACGAACCATCGTGCCCTCGAATGCGAGTTCGTTATAGATCTGTAAGGATGTGATGGTTTATATGCTTCGACAAAGTTATGTACAGGGTATGACGAATATACCGAGCCAGGTGGCGCAGTGGTAACACACTGAACTCGCATTCGGGAGGATGGTGGTTCAAATCCACCTCCGATCATCCACATTTAGGTTTTCCGTGATTTCCCTAAATCACTCCAGGCAAATGCCGGGACGGTTCCTTTCAAAGGGCACGGTCGATTTCCTTCCCCGTCCTTACCCAAAACCTCCGAGCGTAAACTCCGTCTCTAATGCGCAAGGTGCCGACGGCGCGTTAAGCATTGATCTTCCTTCTTTCTTCCTATGAAGAATAACAAAAACATATTGTCACATAGAGACAGTAGCTATTAGAATGTAGCATATCATATATATATAATGCTGACTCTAATGGTGAACAGTCAAACAACTTGGACGTTTGTTGTAACTTATCCTCTGCCATGCACCTGCGGAGGTTTACGAAAGGTAGCCCCTGTATTAACTCGGGGTATAAGCTATCTTCATTCCACACTTCAATCCAATTCCGTCCAGAAGATCATTGCTCATCGATATTACGTAAAGCAATTGTAGTTGACCCAGCGGATGTTTTGTGTCCAGCCGAAGTATTAAAGTTCCAGCGCATCGTAATTCCTCGTCATAAAATAGTACGTCGTATTGCTGACACGCCTGGTGATGTATAGCGGCCATCGCACTTGACGATTCCGCTGAAGTGTCAGACAGGATCTCCAGAATATAGTTCTTCTTGTCGAAGAGGTCATAGTATTTGTTACAGTCTTGGAAGAGGCGTTATTCATCTTGACAGCGCTTCAAACACATAGTAAAATGGACAATGAGACGACGAAAGATTGTCAGGCCTGAATAATTTAGAGGCCAGAAACAAAGTATTGCATATGTCCAAGTTCAGGGTGGCCAGTGTTCACAAGTCCAGCGGTTCATAGAGCTTCATTTTGGTGTTCACATTGCAAAATGGAAGTAACTTAATACATTTTTAACCTGGATACGGTTCAGCAACTGTTACATGGATAGCAAATTAATAAAACTAGAGAATCGGTTACACGGATTTGTTGTAATAAACATTTAATCATAGTTTCAACAGGTTTAAACGTGTCTTCTTCATAGGGAAATGTACCTAAAACTAGATGATAACATAATTGACAAACTCGTAATCAATAAATATAATATTATTTGTCATGTAAAGACTATTCCTCAAAGTACGGTTACATGTCGGAATTTTAAACGCGTCGTTAATAATAGACAGTAGATTAATAACTGGTACTTACTAAAAATTTATATGTGAATAAACGTCCCTATAACAAATATATTGTGAAAATAATTCAAAGCATCAGTAAAACTACGTGGACTGAAAGCATATTTGAAGAGAGTCACGCCGCTTTCTGAAAACTATAGAAACATCAAGTGGCTGTCAAACTAATAACCAATGAACACATCCAATTTGTAGAAGTTAAATTACCATTTTTGCAATTGTAAAAATTAGTGTAATTTAGTCGACACACTTTACAATTTATTTTAAATCATCTTCAGTGGTCAATTGTAACAATATATTTTTTGTTTAACATTTTGGGTGGTTTTTTTCCTGAACTCGGTCAGGAACAGTTCTCATGCCATGGTTTTATTTTATTCTGAAAACTGACGTTTTTTATTTTTATTTTTTTTATTTTTCGCCCTTCATATGTTTTTCCTTGCATTAACATTGCCACTTGTGCTGTTACTACATCTAGAATTAATGTTGTTTACCATTGTCACCAGCAAATGTTCAAATGTTTGTTACGTTTATGGGACTTAACTGCGTGGTCATTAGTCCCTAAACTTAGAAACTACTTATAAACTACTTCTCGAGGGAGGATTCGAACCCGCGACAGGGAACGGCCTCGCGCATCAGAGCATAGCGCCTCAATGCGCTCGACCACTCCGCCGCGGTGGTCGCCAGCAACTCGCTATTTCTGTGCTTTGACGGGATGCGTGTTTCTTTTCTAGTCTTTCTTTTTGAATTTGGAAATTCTTATGGTGGGTTTGGAGATGTTACTTACCGCTGAGTCTGTTTTATGGCGAGAGGGTAGAACTTCACTTATCTCAGTGTTCGCAAATATTTTATGTTTCTTACCAATTTGCATGATCGTTTATGCCATTTATATCTTGTTTCAATCATCCTCCAGGCCCGCCTAAAGTATAGAGCACCGCAACTGTTACATTGGAGCTGGTAAATACCGGATTTTGATAGACGATAGTGCTTTATTCTTTTGTGAGACATTTCGGTTTTGAGTTATCGCTTTCGTATGCTTCTCTTATTCCTTGCTTTTTGAGAATATTTACAATTTTGTGTGTCACTTTATTTCCATAAGTGAATGTATACGAGTTTGTTTGTTCAGTTTATTACGCCCTTCATCATATGTAATTTTGACTGAGGAGTATGTTTGTTTTGCATATTTGGTTAATGCAGTGCTTGTTGGTGTCTTGTGGTGAGGGTGAGAGAAGACGTTGAAAGAGTGTGTGTAGTGCCGCGTTGGTTAGAATCCCAGTTTCGTAGACATCTTCAATTAGCAGTACACAAAACCGTGTAATTAGAGGTTAAATAAGCGGAGTACAACACAATTGTATGAAAATTCGTAGTTAGCCGGAGAAGTACATTGCACTGTGTGCAGTAAGAATGATTATTCCTTCCTCTCCCTCTCTCTATCACTCCCTCTGTGTCTGCCAATGTTCAGCGCAAAACATCCGTTGGGCTTACATTGCACTGTGTGCAGTAAGAATGATTATTCCTCCCTCTCCCTCTCTCTATCACTCCCTCTGTGTCTGCCAATGTTCAGCGCAAAACATCCGTTGGGCTTCAAGTTGGACAACACTGACAAAAAGGGAGTAATCTGTAAACATGGGTTCGCGCTGCATTTCACTGAATGAGCCAGGCAGCGGTTGCGATTATATGTTCTCACTTAGGGGAGGTGTTTGTGCGCTGATTCACCACATTGTATCTACTTGGCTGTCAGAAGGGGATGGTGACGTTGACGAGGATGGAAAGTTTGAGATCCTCAAAGAAATATTTTTCGAGAATGTTTTAGTGTAGCTGAACGAAAATCGGTGCAATATAAGTATTTCATTGCAATTTCTGTTTTAATTCTCTAAAGACTTGTACAATAAGACTTCGTTTTATTTTAACATTGAGAAGCAACCAGGTATCCATCTTGCGAAGTGCACGACAGTCCAGTTGAATGTTTTACAGACTTAGAATATTTATAGGAGGATGTTTGGGCTTTCGGAATACTTCGAATATGCGGTGCTCGAGTTTAAAAGGATGTTTGACTCTTACAGTGTAGGCAAGAGACTTGTTACAAAATAGAGCACAAGTTGTTTTGCGCGTGAAAAGATGTGCCTGCAGTGTCTAGCGTTGTGACTGGACACAGTTCGCTGATGAGCTCGTCTGTGTGCATTTTTCCGTATATTTTTAGGGTGCAAACTTAAATTATTTTTGTTTGGCTGACCTCGAGCGCAAACTATTGACTGACCGGTTTGTCAAGGAATTAACGAGTGTGCATATGCATACATGGAGAAACTTGTATGTGTGTGTGTGTGTTGTCACAGCGTAATTGTTAATGGCGGTATTTATCGGTTAAATATTAGGAGTAAACAGCAGTATTCAAAATCCACAGCTTATAAAGACATAATATTTCACGCACCAAGTATCGAAATTTCCACAAGTAAACTCAATTTTTTTCATTTATTACCAAAACGTTTTCTGCTTGTGATTTAGTTGTCGTTGTTTGAGGTGGATGTACACATCGGCACTTTAAAAGGACGATTATTAAGAGAGAAGTCCGTTATGACACGAGTGTAATGCATCAATTACGGGACGTATTCTTGCGTAGGGCCGCCGACAAAAAAGACATGAACTCATTCGTGGTGGGAACTCTGCTATCTCACCGCACAGTGTTGATTTGTGGCCGTACTGTTTAAACAATTATCCTCGAATATGTATAAACAATACTTACGATCAGCATGGCGCTATTTCTGCTGACGACGTCTTCACTCGACTGTGCTTTGGCAGAGAGTGACGGAGATCTCCGCCAAATTCATAGTGGCTGGAGGGAGAGCGGATTGTGGTGGCAACGTCTACTTTCCCAGAAAAGATTTAGGTGATAGAAATTCAAAATTCACAGGCTCGGGTAGACGCCATCTTCATTGCCAGTAGTCAAAAGTGATGGGATTTTCGAATTTCCCTTAACCAGAACCAGAAGTGTCGCCTTCTGATGACATTGCGACTTTGCCACACCGGTGAACAGATGGGCAAATAGCGGGGAGGATATCTGACATTACGTACTCTGTCAGAACCAGCATCTCCCATTAATTGTGTCACATGTTCCGAGTGCCGACTACAACACCAGGTTCAAATTCACTTACATCGTGATAACCTGCCGTATCAGCAGTAACCGATCTATCGCCTGCGTAATACACCTGTTGTTTTATATAGACGTTGTCGAACCAACTCTGCCCACTGAGTGTTTAAAAGTCTCGTATTTGCGTACGCATGCCTTTACCTATTTCCTTGGCTCTCCAGTCAATAATTGTTCACTGGACACTATGAGACCACAAAGGAAGCATTGTAAAAGCAAAAACAAGGTGTAGATAGGACGTGAAGTTTCTGGCTGCAACACAATAGTCAAGTGGCTCAAATCGAAGATCATGGTAACAAATGGAAGAGGGCTATATCGAACAGTGGATTGGAACAAGACAAAGGTTCGAATACTCTCTCTGGCATCGATGTTTGTGTAGAAGTTAGTTCATAAGCATATTGTAAGTTTAGGGACTGATCACCCCGCAGTTAAGTCCCATAATCTTTGCAAACATTTGAACGTTTTGTAGAAACCCTACGAAGGCCTTGATGTCGATCTTTGGTATCCTCTTCACTATATCCTTTGTCTGGGACTAGTATCTCAATAGAAGCTACGTCTCCGGACAGCCAACAATCGGAAAACATCAGGAACGCTCACCGATCCACTAAGAGGTTCGACTGGTGTTGGAGAATCTCGTTAACCTTCTCCTCCCAACCGAAGTCCGTTGATTATGGTATCGTTTGGTCATCAACTTCATCAAGACCAATCAGCAATTTGCTGAGACACGAGTTATTGATCCCCCGAAATGTACACTGTGCCACGTTCTTGACACCCGTGGTCACTGGTTCCAGTATCACCGTGTACCGACTGTGTGGAGAACTGCCGAGGAATTGTGGCCTGCCGGTTACTTGCTATTATCGACCTTCGGCTTGGGGATGGTGTAGCGTACACGGCGTATCTGCGAAAACCATCAGAACTTATGAGGAACTCTACGATCCTCTCGGCGGCACACAGTTACAGCCACCAAAGAGTGTTAAGATGCTAATTGCAGCTGTTTCATTACATGGTTTAAGTTTTTAATATATGACCTTTATTTTCCCATTTTTTCAATACTTTTTTTACGGAAATTGTATCTCACCTTACTTTCAGACCCTTTTAAGAATGTCGTTTGTGTTTTCCTTCTTCTCACTTGTAGCACTTAGGAGATATATCTCTTTAAGTTCAGTGGCATCTCCTATCTAGTGGACGTCATTTCCTTCACGTCTTTCTGTGTTTCAGAGCTACACTTTGGACATATGGTGAAAACAGATTTGCTTCCCAAACGATTCTGGTTTGTTGTTTGATTATGGCAAAAAAGAAGAAAACCGACGTCACAGTACGATGCACTTTTCGATACTGACTGAATTATTAATTCCTGTGTTTCAGATCGAACCGATATTTCATATTTTTTCTATCGATAGAAACATATTATCATTTTTTTCAACTTTGTTTTAGTTGACCGATTATTCATTTTTCGAAGTTAAAGTAGTTTATCGAAGTTTCATTTACACATGTGCACCGGCGTAGTGGCACAGTGTATTCGGTGAGAAGGCTGAAAGCAGTCGTCATAAAAAACCGAGCCCAGGTACCACATCCGCAGGAAACCGATCTATCTGAAGAACAAAGTGAAATAAAATACAGAAAAAATTTAAAAAAAACTGAAATGGCAGGTTTCAATTCTCGGAAGTTGACTCTATGTTGCATTTGCGACCTATCATCAACGGCACACTAGTCAAAGTGGCACAACCACGACGGTGATACAGCCGCCACTACAAGCCGCACGATCATTTCCTTTCATTTGCAAACCTAATATTGGCGACCAGGCCAAAGGTAATCCTAAATAAGGAGAAGGTGTACTAAGAATCTGCCCTCATTTTGGTTTTAATAATTCTGT
This sequence comes from Locusta migratoria, assembly GCA_026315105.1. Taxonomy (NCBI): domain Eukaryota; kingdom Metazoa; phylum Arthropoda; class Insecta; order Orthoptera; family Acrididae; genus Locusta; species Locusta migratoria. The sequence continues at coordinate 409,267,956 of CM048749.1, forward strand.
GCCACAGAAGAAGTCTGCAGGCTAATGTCAGTCCGACTGTCATGGACAATCAGTAGAGTTGACAAAAATTAGACAAATAAAACTATTAAGGTTAAACAAATTCCCTAAGTTCTCCTAGAGTGATCCATCAAGACAGGGATATGAATACCGTTTTTCCCTGGAAAGTATGGTCATTCGCAAGCAACGCAGCAGAAAGCAGGAAGTGCGAAATTAAAAGCATAAGCAATAATATCGGTTTCGGCAGTGACTATAAGTGTAGCTGCAGCGTTTTGTGTAACATGTGTGTATAGAATAAACCACTGTGTCTTAAGCAGAAACAGGAAACTCTTACACGTCACAGATTTGATCGAGAGCGGCTTTACGATCTGGAGCTCTTTTGAAATTCTTTCATTCCATCTAAAAACGCTTGTTTCCTGTTTAGAGATGTTTTAATGCCGATTCACATGGAAGCAAAAGCCGAATACCTATTTGCAAGGAACCCTGGTGCAGATTTAATGGAGTAGTGAATTTCTCAGGGACTGACAAATTTACTGTTTGGAAAAAAAGTTTTTTAATGTAATGTGTCTTGAAAATAAACACAATAACTGCAGTGGTTCAAATTAAAACTTGTAGAGACTATGCCCACAAATTGCCACTGCAAATCTCTGCAACCGAACTCTGCAGGTTATTGGAAAGCAATGTGTACATACCGGTATATGTTTCATGCATACAGTCTATTTTTTCTTCCTTAGGGTTTGACTCTGATCAAGGATTGGTCCACTGTTTTGGTTCGCCACTTTTTAACAATCTTGTGGCTGGACTGGGCTGAGGTCTATGATGTTAAGATTGATAGAATATTTTATTCATTACAAATGGAACTCACGTACCAGTTGAGTAATATTCTGTAATATTTATTATTTCACGATCAATGTTTGGCCTTTTCACCATCACCAGATACCAAGATAAGAATATTTTTTAAACCTTATGGTGGGTTAACAGCCGAAAATAGGTTCATGTAATAATAAATGTCTTAAAACATGATACATGCCTGTTTAGTTTTTAATTTCAAATTTTATGAGGGTAGTTCAAATGTAAAAATACGAAATGTCTTAACAACTAAATCGGTTGAAATTTGAATATAGCGCTTCGGGGAAACGTAGTGCGACATCTACGAAGGCGCAGCATGCGTCGTCACCTCCCTTTACAAAATTCAAGACTGTCCCTCCCCCCCCCCCCCCCAACTAGGCAAGGTGACTCTCACATTAGTTTTCATCGTCCGAGGTACGATACACATCGAATTCCTAGAACACGGAAAAACCATTAATAGTGACTGACGTGTTGAAAAATGTATCGTACCTTTTCATTTGTACACCCCTCGCAGTTAGTCACCAGCAGTGAGTTTCAACATGAGTGATTTAGTGTATTTTATCACTCAGTGATGTGTTATATAGCGCTCTTGTAACGAACCAGTATTATCATGTAATGATAAGTCTGTAATTTCATGCCATTAATTTATAACGAACTGGTTAGGGATTACATCTCAATGGTTCTCTTACTTCTCTACTCTGCTGTAAGTGGGTGTATGGTAGTGGAATACATTAGCAACTGTAAGACAATAGTTAAGTACACAATATTATATAATTTCAGTATTTTGAGAACAAGGCGATGAAGAAAAATATTAACACGTATTTTTCTTTCTCGCCTTTCCTAGTCCAACGACGAGGTAATATTAATTGAAAGAAAATGCCTGTTATAGAGGTCTGAGTGTTTATAGGTTGATATTGTTCCCGCCCAGCAGTTAATAGATTATGCTATTTTTGCTATATAAGCCACCACTAGATTGATCTTACATCGTATGACGATGACATGTTTATGTTTGAGCGTACATCGACTACGTATGTTGCGTGCACGGAACTGATTAAAAAAACAAAAGCTGTGAAATTGCCTTTTGATACATATATTTGTAATAAAAAAAACACAGCTTGGCTCTTATAAGCAATTCGTTATTTTATATTTTTCGTATTGGTAAGGATACTAACATTCATGTGTTTGACATTGTATTATGGTGCTGTTCTTTTGTCATTTTGTGTCATGTGTTGTCGAAATGTACACAGACACATTAACAGAAACAGTTTGTTTTGCAAGCAGTCTGCACTTCTGTTATAGGCTGAAAGAAGAAAGAAAATTATAGGATGACTTGTAAACAATTTTTGAAATATATTCTTCTCCGTGTTTAACCCAGAGAGCGCTGAATTGTTTTTGGTTTCATTTTTTTCTCAGAAGCTATTAATTACTTTCATATGTCTGCACAAGATCGTTATAATCGATTTTTTCACTATCATGCTATTAGTATTGCAACGCAGCTCTTTTTCTTCGAAAAGACGTCAAAGTGAATGTCTTACTTAGAATTTTTATCTGATAAACCATTGATTTTAAAACAACACTTAAGATGAAATATATACATATAAATGTCTCAAAAATTGAACAATGTTCAAGATGTACAAACAAAACTACGAGGAACCCTTCAATATCTCTTGTATGAGCCTTAACTTCGCAGCCGTATCAGATCACTTTGCAATCGAAAATGCAAGCTGCAATGGGAGTAGGCTGTTCAAAGAAATAAAAAATGACACTGTGCACCAATTATTACATACAAGAATGAAAAGTAAGCTTCTGTTCTCGTCATTCTGGAATGACGCCAGCGCTATCTGGGTTAATGCAGATTCTTGGATCCTCTTTCGTTCAGCGACATACTCACGCTGCTGACGAGTTCATCTGTAACTTGCTTCAATCTGATTAGTAAATGGGAGTATCTGGAATACTGGATTATATGTCGCTTTTATGAATTTCTTGAAGTGGTCATCTGTAGAGCCAGCCGCGGTGGCCGAGCGGTCTGCGGCGTGCCAGTCTCGGTCTGCACGGCCGCTGCGATCGGGGGTTCGAACCCCCGTCAGGCATGGATGTTTGTGCCGCCTTCAATATAAGCTAGTTCATAAGTAGTTTGTAAGTTTAGGGACTGATGACCCCGTAGTTAAGTCCCATAAGCTTTACAAACATTTGAACTCTTTGTCGTCTGCAGTTGTTCGTATACTTATTACAGTAAATGATTTCGCAGCCGCTCATTAATTTCAGATTAATATTTATTTATTGTTGCTTGTAATAATAGTTTTTGCCTAACCAAACGTACATTCAGTACAAGAACAAGGCCACATCATTTCATTTTACAGCTATAATCAACAAGAGAAAACAAAGAGTCTTAATCTCAATATTTCACAGCACTGCACGAAATATATTAATGAATATCTCTGCCACTGCGTATTCGAAAAGTTACTGTCACTTGAATTATTAAATGTTCCACTACAACTGTACACTCTACATTATTGATTATTAGCCATACAAACTGGAAGCAACCCCAGTGTCCTGCCCACCTCCAATATGCTGACGGCACCGCTTACTCACTCTCGCACCATCCGACAAGTCCTAAGCAATCATCCCCTGATTTCGCAGCCCTGACGTTTACCTTACCCACCACAATCTTCCCATCCGCCATGTACGCTACCTGTCGTGCCTAAATTCTTAACTTACAGCACTCAACAGTGGTAGTGCCCTTAGTGTCCTCTGGCTCAGAGTTATGACTGTATTTCCGCAAGGAATCGGGCGTGTTTATGCATCAACACAGTAATGAAATCTGCGACAAAGAGGCAGTAATAGGCACGGAGATACCACCTTTGCACTGTGGGCTTTGTAAAGAACTTCGGCGGTACAGGTGGAGTGCGTACGTAGCCTACATGGTTAATGCAAACACTGGCACGAATTCAACAATAATTTGTCGTTAATGGAGATAAGATATCAGACTTACGATACCTGAAGTCAATATTTTTCAAATAACGGTTTTCTTAAACTGGAATGATACGTAATTCCTGAGAAGTCTGCCTGGACAGAAGGGTGCAATCCGTGTGAGTTCCCAAGTCGGATATGACAGCAGTATCTCGAGAATGCAGTGTTTACTCTGTGGCGCTTTTTAAACGCTTCGATGCGGGTATTAATCTGCTTCTGTTATGATGAAATAGATCTCAGGTGAACAGCCTGGTGTGTGTGTGCTTTTATTTCGTATTTGGAAATTCATCCATTACGTACATCACTCTCATACATTATTATACATTGTTTCTATCTCGTACTTCTGTAAAATACTGTTGGTTGTAGAGCAGCATATCAAGCAGCTTCCAGCTTTCCCACACTGGGATTCAAAATACCAATAAATAAAGTATCCGATAAGATATTGTTCGGTTCAGTATGTCCTCTGAATTACATACGCTGCTGCGTATGACTTAAAATGAAGCATACTAAAACTCATTGCGTCTTTACGGTTGCATTGGCTTTAAAATACACATAGAAAAGTATTGCACTTGTACACTTCTAGGACTACATGTCCCCGTACAGAAAAACGAAATGGAAGGATAGAGACGGCCGCAGTGGTCGAGCGGTCTGCGGCACGCCAGTCACAGTCTGGGCATGGATGTTTGTGTCGTCTTTAGTATAAGGTAGTTCATAAGTAGTTTATACGTTTAGGGACTGATGACCCCGCAGTTAAGTCCCTTAAGCTTAACAAACATTTGATCAGTTTTGAAAAATAATTAAAAAAAATCATCATCTATTGTCCATGAAAACAGAAACTGATTAGTTGTACCACAATAACCTAGAGATTCCGGATTTGTGTTGCAGATTGCACCATACAACAATACCCCTAATAACCAATAACTCGTCCTCTTGCACTAATGCATCTATTCGTCGTGGCATACTGTCCACTAGATCGTGAAGGGACTGTTGGTACAGATTGAAACACCCTTCAACGGCGATACTACGTAGAATTCTGTTTAATGTGTCGTCTCGTCCAAAATCAGCCTTTTGCAATGTATACTCCTGTCCATTAAAATTGTTACACCACGAAAATGACATGCTACTGACGCGAAATTCAACCGACAGGAAGAAGATGCTGTGATATGGAAATGATTAGCTTTTCAGAGCATTTACACAAGGTTGGAGCCGGTGGCGACACCTACAACGTGCTGACGTGATGAAAGTTTCCAACAGAAGTTGACTGGCGTTGCCTGGTGAAACATTGTTGGGATTCCTCGTGTATGGAGGGGAAATGCGTATCATCACGTTTCCGACTTTTGATAAAGGTCAGATTGTAGCCTATCGCGATTACGGTTTATCGTATCGCGACATTGCTGCTTGAGATGGTCGCGATTCAATGACTGTTAGCCGAATATGGCCTCGGTGGGTTCAGGAGGGCAATACGGCCTCGTATCACTAGCAGCGGAGATGACAGGCATCTCATCCGCATGACTGTAACGGATCGTGCAGCCACGTCTCGATACCTCAGTCAACAGATGGGGACGTTTGCAAGACAACCACTAACTGCACGAACAGTTCGACGACTTTTGCAGTAGCATGGACTATCAGCTCGGAGACCATGGCTGCGTTTACCCTTGACGCTGCATCACAGACAGGAGCGCCTGCGATGATGTACGCAACGGCGAACCTGGGTGCACGATTGGCAAAACGTCATGTTTACGGATGAATCCAGGTTCTGTTTACAGAATCATGATGGTCGCATCCGTGTTTGGCGACATCGCGGTGAACGCACATTGGATGCGGGTATTCGTCATCGCCATATTGGTGTATCACCCGGCGTGATGGTATGGGGTGCCGTTGGTTACACGTCTCGTTCACCTCTTATTTGAATCGGTGGCACTTTGAACAGGGGCCGTTACATTTCATATGTGTTGCGACCCGTGGCTCTACACTTCATTCGATCGCTGCGAAATCCTACATTTCAGCAGGATAATTCACGATCGCATGTTGCAGGTCCTGTACGGGCCTTTCTGGATACGGAAAATGTTCCACTGCTGCCCTGGCCAACACATTTTCCAGATCTCTCACCAACTGAAAACATCTGGTCAATGTTGGCAGAGCAATTGGCTCGTCACAATTCGCCAGTCACTACTCTTGATGAACTGTGGTACCGTGTTGAAGCTGCATTGGCATCTGTACCTGTATACGCCATCCAAGCTGCGTTTGACTCAATGCCCAGACGTACCAAGCCGTTATTACGGACAGAGATGGTTGTTATGGGTACTGATATCTCTGGATCTATGCACCCAAATTGCGTGAAAGTGTAATAACATGTCAGTTCCAGTATATTAGTCCAATGAATACCCGTTTATCATCTGCAATTCTTGTTGGTGTAGTAATTTTAATGGGCTGTAGTGTATTCTTGTCGATAGGATTCATGTCTGGAGAACATGTTGGTCATTCTATTCATGCGATATTGTTATCTTGAAGGAAAGCTTTCATATGATGAGCTAGATGATTGCGAGACTTCTCGTGCATTAATACGAATCCCTCAATGAAATGGTAGTGATTTGATTGCGCAACATTAGGTGCGTCTGAAAAGTTCAGTGAATGGTTCAAGAAATATACGAAAAAAAAAAGCCATCACTGGCCTTCGAAGTAATCGCCATTGGCTACTATTTACTTCTGAAATAGGTTGTACAGCTGTTGGAAACTAACGTTTCTGGTGGAATCGCTCGAAGCACTGATATCACGCGATGTTGGATCTCCGCAATCATTGTGAAGCGTAAGCCTTTCAGGGCTAATTTAAGTCGCAGAAACAGAAGCAAGTCAGCCGTCGCCAAATCTGGAGAATAATGATGGAGTGAAAGGACAGGGACGTTGCGTATAGCGGGAAAATTGAGCACGAGGATCGCAGTTTGAGGACGGGCATTGTCGTGCCGGAAATTCCACTATCCACTCCGGTACAGTTCTGGCCGACCCTTCCGGATGCGTTCCATCAGGCGTTTCAAAACACGCTCGTTAACTTTCGCGTTGACGTTATGACCCTTATGACAGTCTTATACATTTTGCGCTCCAAATTGCAATGACAAGAGATGTCTCACAGTTCCCGTTAGCTGGGTCGCAGCGTTTACCAACGATCACTGCACTGCTTAGCACGACAGGGTGCGCTTGTTGAGAAGTTCCTTAATGTGAATGGCGGGCAACTTATCCTTGGCAGCGTGTTTGTAGAAGATGGGACCATTCACCAAACTTTTCAGATGCACCTTGTACGTCGTATGATATATCCATCTACTGTACAACTGTTTGTCTGCTACCATAGGTGGCGTTTGCTAGCTCAACATTTTGCGTGTGAAAAGAAATTTTGAGCGCTACTGGATCATTGTAACCGAACACCAAACAAAACAGCTGATCCCCTAAAAAGTGGGATAGTTAAATTATTTATTTTTGTATTTATTAGATATTTATTAGTGTGTTATTGAGTTTATGTTTCGTCCTGAGTACGTCGCGGCAATTGTACGTTCAAGACGACACCTGCGTATGCTGATGCGGTACCGAAGATAAGAAGACCACATATAACTGATAATTGGGTGCTGCCAAAGATATGCATCAATGAATCTGGCCGCTAAACGTCATTTATGAACAGCACGGAATTAATGAACGCATTGTAATGAGAGAATCGTTTGTCGTTTTATCGCAGATGAGGTTTTCTAGAGAAGTTCTAGGGTTAGTTGGTGGTTGGTTCTGAACACGACGAGATTCCCGATGGTTAATAGAGGTAAAGTACGTTATATCTTGGTGTCTAACGAGACATATGGTTCACGTGATCTGTACTGATGGTGCAGCTAAATTTTAATACTTGATATTAGGGCAGGAGGAAAGTAGTAATTAATCGTTACGACTTTCAGTGAATTCTGAGTTGTACGTACTATAATTTGTTCTATTGAAAAGGGTAGACAAAAGGGATTAATTTCGGATGCGGTTAGCGATGTGAGATTTTGACATTGAGGAGTATGGTGTTTATTTGGAGATTTATGTACCGGGTGATCAAAAAGTTAGTATAAATTTGAAAACCTAATAAATCACGGAATAATGTAGATAGAGAGATAAAAATTGACACACATGCTAACATTAACCATGTTAAGGATAACACATGATATAGTGAAATTTCTTAGGTTAACAGTTTTACACTTCGTTTTCAAAAATCTGAGAAGTGTTCAAGATTAAGAAGCCAAACAACACGCGGGGTGGTTAGAGACAGCGTGGAGAGCTTTTAACGGTGTTGGTGGGTCGTGGTGACAAATGATGGTTGATATAGAAGATTTATACGCTGCGTCATGTCCGATTTCATTAGCACTGGATTAAGGCAATCAGCTCCTTGTAAGCCCATTTAAAAACAGCTTGAAACTGACGATGCGACCAAACTTGTTCTTCGTTTAGTTTCTTCAAACCGGAAAGGAGAGCGCGACAAAACGTGGACACTGGACTGTGGCAAGGCTCTAGGTGGATCTATCGACTCAACAGCTTCGTGCGCTACCATTTTTGGTTTCTTCGGTTTTAGATGACCAAGCCAAGAACGTGTTTAGCGTCTCCGCGAATGGCATGCAGCTTGAATTTCTCCCCGCAACAACGGCACTGCTAATTAAATAAAAAAAACGCTGCAATATAGGCCAATTTAATTTCGTCTTTAACAATCAGTTCTCAGCAAAAGCTACCTTGAAACACCTCTGCAACCATTTCAGAATCTTACCGACAAACAGTCCTGTAAAGAAGCATTCGTTAACGTGAGGTGCTGCAACTAGAAGTGCCTGAGATCAAATCTAAAACTTGTGAATGTACGATTTCCTCTCGTAAATTAAAAAAAAAATTATTAGAGAAGGCTGCGACTGTTAAAACAATTTGCTATCGCCAGACCAGATTTTCCTTCGCGTAGCCTACACCATTTTGCATTGCCGGTTCCCATTATTTTGATATTATATGTTATTTATGCAACGTAAGAGCTACCACATGACTAGTGTACAAGCTTATACATATATAACTATACTATACTATAATATAGCATAACAGTGAAACAGCCGAGTTTGTCGTTAATCTGTTTCAGCAAACAAATATAATTATGAATTACCTCGAAGAGAATCTTCTCTTGTTCCATAGTCAACACTGAATCAGAAAGCATCCTTCTTGCGAAGCACATGATTCCTCTGTACCCCATGAAATGATTAATGTAAGCGACAAGAAATCAAGAAAAATCAAATCGATTAAGTATTCTTAGATTTCCGGAAGGCTTGTTACGGCTCACCTTACAAGCGGAAACAATTATGCGACTGGATTAGCGCATCCAATTCAGAAACACCACAGTTCGCAATAACTGTAAGGTGCGTGGCGGAGGATACACTGTACCTCTACTAGGCTTTTCCTTTCCTATTTCACTCCCAAGAAGAACGAGGGAAAAAGAATGTCCATATGTCTCTGACGAGATCTTATTTCTCTTGTCTTTATGATCTTTACGCGAAATGCAAGTAGACGACAGAAAGATCTGCAGTCAGCTTAATAATCCGGCCCTCTAAATTACCTCAAAAAATTTGACGCAAAGAGAATTTCCATTTGAGTTGCCGAAGCATTTGCGTGACACTCGCGCATTGGTCGACCTACCAGTAACAAACCTAGCTGCTCCTCTCTGAACTGCTTCCATGTTTTCCTTTAAACTGATATCCTGCGGGTTCCAAAAACTTGAGCAACTCTCAATACGTGGTCGTACAAGCTTTTTATACGCAATCTAATTTTCAGACGAAGTACATCTTCCCAAAATTGTCCCTGTGGTGTCGCACAAGTACAAAGTGCGCGCCACCTACTTTCGCCGCGCGCCGCCATGCAAGCACGGCGCGGCGTTCTTACGACGACAGCCACGAGCGCCCTCTGCTGCAACTCCGCTCGTGGCCACCACTGAACGACATCGTTCACTTGGGACTGAGATAGCAACCAGTTAGGACCTGCGTAATCAGATAGGCACCAGTGAAGACTTGGCTATCGTATAGGCACTAGGAAACAGTACTAGGCAGGCCTATAGCTCAACTATGTATCTGCAGTACTGAGCAATGTAAAAGTTAAGTATTGTATAAATTCTGTGCAATATATATCTCGTTCTAATTTACTCTAGTGTTTCTAGTTTCTGGCTGCTCCCCTCCGTACCTGCAACAGCGTGCTATCTTTATTCCTGTGTCGGTCTCATTCCACTCGGCCACCGACACCTACGACGAAAACGGGACACAAAAGCGGCGACGAGGCTTGGACACAAAAGTCCCAATAAACTAAAGTCGGCTGTCCGTCTTACTCACAACTGTCCTTACATTTCGTTCCATTTCATATCGCTCTGCTACGTTACGCCTAGTTATTTGAACGACGCGGAGGCATCAAGAAACTCACTATGAATGATGTACTCGAACTCTTCAAGGGTATCAGCTGTATCCTGGGATTGGATTGATAGCTCTACCTGGGCGCTAGCTGACTGGACTGAACAACAAATGAAGAACCGACAAGTGTCAAAATACAATCGTCTCCAGGCCCAAGCACAAGAAGAAACTAGAATTCGTCGACGCACCGTGTTTAATCTCACGGATAGAATTTTGGACGACGCAGCCGTTTCGGTGCTCGAGAAGAGTTTGAATTTTGCACCAACACCAGGGACAGCTCCGGTTCGAGAAGTTATATCTGGGATAGAGCAAGCAATTTTGAAATTTCCCAGTGACGTAGCAGAAGAGATTAGGAGAGACACCTGCAGAATCCTGAGCAAAGCTCAGCCGAAGAAGTTTAATATCTCTTCAGCAGAAAGGAAGGCTCTGAGTGACTTGAGGGCAGACAAAGACCTCGCAATTTTACCTGCTGACAAGGGGAACGCCACTGTCCTTCTCTCAAGAACTGAGTTTAACTCCAAGATCGAGGCACTGCTTGACGACCCTGCATATCGCAAGTTGAAAGAAGATCCGACTTGCAAGATTCAGAGGAAAACATTAGACCTCATTAAAAAGAGTTCTATTCCAAATAACCTTAGGAAAGGCCTGCGGCAACAGGCTGCAGTTCCTCCGAGACTGTACGGCCTACCGAAGATCCACAAGGAAGGGACTCCTTTACGTCCAATTGTGAGCAACATTGGTGCGCCTACCTACTTCTTGGCTAAATATCTTGCTTCTCAGTTGGCACCACTTGTAGGCAAATGTGAACACCACATCAAAAATTCGGAGGACTTCATACAACGCCTAAGGACTCTTCAACTACAACCAAAAGATATCTTGGTCAGCTTCGACGTCGTTTCTTTATTTACTAAAGTACCTTTACAGGACTCACTGCAGCTCATCACCAGTAAGTTTGAGAAAGACATTGTGGCATTGTTCGAGCATGTGCTTACCTCAACGTACTTCTTATTTAATAACCAATATTTTGAACAAGTTGACGGAGTCGCCATGGGGAGTCCTCTATCTCCCATGGTGGCCAACTATTTTATGGAAGACTTTGAGGAAAGAGCACTACTGTCAGCGCGTCTGCAACCTTCTTGTTTCTGGCGCTATGTGGATGACACATTTGTGGTGTGGCCTCACGGAATAGAGACGTTACCCACGTTTCTTCAGCATCTGAATTCACTCCATCCAAGTATCCAGTTCACCATGGAGTTGGAAAGAGACGGGAGTTTGCCTTTTCTGGATGTTATGGTAAAAAGAAAACCTGATGGTACGCTGGGCCATAGTGTCTACCGCAAAGCGACACACACAGAGCTATATTTGCAGGCCACAAGTTGTCATCATCCTGCACAACGCGGTAGCGTCTTACGCTCTTTGGTACACAGGGCACATGTGGTCTCAGATACTGACAGCTTGCCAGGTGAACTACAACATCTAAGAACTGTATTCCAGCAAAACGGTTATTCTGAGCGACAAATACGCAATGCTTTTCAATTGAAGCAATTTCAACGAAAGGATGTTGATGAAGATTCGGAGGCACCCACTGTAACGGCGTTCTTGCCTTATTTTGGTGGCATGTCATCTAGGATAGAACGTATCCTGAAGAGACACGACATCAAATGTGTGTTTCGTCCGCCATCAAAACTGAGGAATATATTGTGCTCGGTCAAAGACGAACTCGGCCTTCGCAAACGCGGCGTATATAAAATACTATGTCAGTGCGGAAAATCTTATATAGGGCAGACATGTCGAACTGTGCAAGAACGCTGTACTGAACACCAACGCCACACACGCCTAGGACAACCCAGTAAGTCAGCGGTAGCAGAGCACTGCCTGAACACAGGTCATCGGATGTGTTACGAGAAAACGGAAGTTCTATCGTCAGTATCATCATTCTGGGACAGTATTTTTAAGGAGGCCATACACATCCGTACGGCGGATAATCTTATCAACAGGGATGCAGGTTTCCAGATGAGCGCAGCCTGGAATCCACTATTGGCTGCAATCAAAGCAAAACAGGAAAAAGGAGAAAATCGGAAACACGGAGGAACGCAGTGCAACGCAGATACTTAGTTCCAATTTCCACCACAGGAGCGTCCGGCAGCACATCATTGCCCACAGCGCACGCGCGGAAGACACCTCCTCGGCTCCCAGCAGGGGGCACCAGAAGCGCCGCCGCCGACCAACACTGAACGGTCTCTCGCGCATGCGTAATCTCTGCACACGCCCTGATAAATACCGCCGCTGCCGCGCAATTACCATCAGTCGCGCCTTGAAGTACTGACAGCTACCACCACCTGAAGATGTCGAACAGTTGTGTCGGCGAAATATTGTGGGAGATTCACAATGTCATCCGGCGGCAAACCCGCGAAGTGTATTTACAACAGATCCGCCGTGAAAGCTTGAAAAGTCACATTATTGGATTGTTTTTCCTACTCATGTGCATCACCTTACATTTTTCTAAATTTAGAGCTACAGCTTCACATAAACTAGAAATTTTGTCTAAGTCATCCTGTGTACCATAACAGACAATCTGCGCAGCTCTCTCAGATTGTACCCGCAAGATGTTGTCATTTATCGGCAATTCAAGTCAACAATAAATCAAAAGGAACTGCAAAACGATTTAGATAGCGTATGAGCGTGGTGTTTCTGCATGATCCAAAATAAAAGAAAGTGTGAGGTCGCTCATATGAACGTTAAAAGAAGTATCTTGAACTTCAATTACACGATAAATTAATCAAATCCAAGGGCCGTAAATTCATCTAAATACCGTGAAATAAGTCGCTAACAAATATTCATGAAATACATGTATTCTTTCGTTAGGTATGAATGGCATGTCTGTCTGAGTTGCTCTTTGTCGCAGTAATGCTGCTGTGCGCGTCTAAGAGGCAGAGTTGAGCAGTAGGCTATACGTGGTCGAGAGACGTCGTGCTTAAATTGTTTTCGGAAAGGCGCATTAAATGTGGACTCAAGAAACTCGGAGCGAGAACTGTGAATACTTATATTTGATTATTTTTGTCGATGAGATGAATCATGGCTTTTTTTTTTTATTCTTGATGAGATTATTCAGACTGAATGATGATTTCACATTCACGAGGTAAGAAATCTTACCGCTTCGTAGAATTTCTCTGACAGCCATTGTTAACAGCAAAGACAGGCTTTTTAATAACTCGTTTTGTGCCCTGCAGACAAAATTGTTCCTACATGATGAGTTTGAGAGCTTGCTTCTCTGGAAAAGTTATATCTTTATTATAGTTTTTAACTGTAAATAATGGAACATGTCTTGCTTGGATATTTGTGGCGTCACTTCAAATCGAATTGAAAACAAATTGTTCGTCTTTTGTGCAAACTTTCATGTCACGAAGACACTGTTCATGTCTAAAACTCAAACCCATCCAGTGTAGCGTACATGATTTACTTTCCTGCAAATTTTTGTTGTTGGTTTTTATTTTATTATTTTTTTTTTTTTTCGATACTCCACATTCTTTTAAAATATTAGTGTTAGTAGTCTCCGACGGTACATTAGTGACATTAATAGTGGAATTTGGCTTGTAGCTTTAAGTTTTTTTTTTCCCTGAGCTGTCGCCGCTTTACAGTTATATAAGGACTTATGTACTCCTTCAGCTTGCAGGTAGTTAAATGATTAATTTAACTTTTTTTCATTTAATCAGATTAGTTACGCACTACACACAGAGCCAACATTGATACTAATCAATCAAAAGTTAGCTTTTCATTGTTCAACAGATAATTACTCGAAAATAAGGTCAGTAAAAGCAATCATCATTTACAACAGATCAATATGTCTACAGACAGTTGCACTTGCATTTTCGTTTGCTATTAGTTTCATACATTTAAAGAGTTTCACAGATTTATTATCTCATCATAACTATGTCCAACTGAACAGAGTACAATAACGTTTTATACTTGCTACAAAAAAGGATGATTAACATAAATAATTGAAATGATTGATTAATACTGTGAGTTTCAGTTTTGTATTGTCACTCCATAACCTACTTTTGTCTTTCAGCCCTTAGTCAAATTCAAATGTTTGTATAGTCTATGGGACATAACTACGGGGCCATCAGTCTCTAAACTTACAAACTGCTTATGAACTACTTACGAACTAGGACGGCACAAATATCCATGCCCGAGTGGGGATTCGAATCCCCGACCGTAGTGGACGTGCAGACCGTGACTGGAGCGCCTTAGTCTCCTCGGCCACCGCGGCCGGCAGCGCCTAGTCACGGTAAAGTTCGAACCATTATTTCACCAATACTGATAGTAATGGTGCAGAACTAGCTAAGGAAATTTCATAAAGTAGTTTATTCTAGCAAATGTACTGGATAACAATGATATTATTCTGAATGACAAAGCCAGTTTTACAGGAGCGGAATCAGGTCGGCTTTATAGTGATTTTTCTTGAACATCACCTCACTATGTTAATATCAGATAGGTATATAAAACTTTCTACCTATGAATTGCAATTACGACCAAGAAAGAACGCTGCATTTTATTTGCAGAACACCAGGAGCTTCCAACAGCTTGAAGAGACTACCTACATCTTTCGGAGTATAGGTCCGTATTGTGGGATCAGGTGGGAATAACGGAGGGCAAGTTCAGAGGAAGGCCACTGGATTTGTACTATCATGATAAGTGGAGCGAGGTTTACAGAAGTGCTGCTAGAGTTCGGGTGTAAACCATTAAAAGAAAGGCGTTATTCATTGCGGCGAGATATATTTACGAAATTTCTTTCGCCAATCTTCTCCTCAGAATGCGAAACATTTAGTTCCCACCCATGTGCACAAGGAGACAAGATAACCACCAAAACGGATTAGATGTAAAACGTAAAGATTGATATGTTCCTTTTTTCGGTACACTATTCTAGAATGATAAGGTAGAGAAAAGTAGAGCCGTTCGCTAAACCGCCTGAATTAAATATGAATTTGCAGAGTAACTAAGTAGTTGTAGAGTATCTAAATCGATCGCTGAATTTTAAAGCGTTTTTGCTCAGAGTACACTGTTCAACTGCTAGGAATTTCCTTTCCCATTTTAATCCAAAATAGGACGAGGAGCCGTAATTTCTTTTATTTTGTCTTTGTGATCCTTAGATGAAATGATTAGTAGGAGGCAGCAAGATCGTTCTGCAGTCAGCTTCAGATTTCGGACCTCTAATTTTCCTAACCAGAATTTTTCGAAAACAACGTCGTTTTTCCCCCACCGACTTCCGTTAGAGTTCCCCGAGCATTTCTTTGACACTCGCGCATTCGTCGAACCTACCAGTGCCGGCCGCGGTGGCCGAGGTGACTGAGGCGCTCCAGTCACGGTCAGCACGGCCACTACGGTCGGGGGTTCGAATCCCCCCTCGGGCTTGGATATTTGTGCCGTCTTTAGTCTTAGCTAGTTCATAAGTAGTTTGTAAGCTTAGGGACTGATGACCCCGTAGTTAAGTCCCATAAGTTGTACAAACATTTGAACATTTTTTGAACCTACCAGTAGCGAAACTTTCTGCTCGTCTCTGAACTGCTTCCATGTGTTCCTTTAAATTGATCAGCTGGGGGTACCAAATACTTGAGTAATACTCGAGACGTGGTCGTACAAGCGTTTTATACGCGGTCTCCTTTACAGATGAAACACATTTTCCCAAAATTATCCCAATAAACCGAAGTCGGCTATCCGCTTTAATAACAACTCTCATTATATGGTCGTTCCACTTCATATCGCTCTGCAATGTTACTCCCAGATATTTGAACGACGCAACTGTATCAAGAAGCTCACTACTAATGCTCACTACGCTTGGTTTTGCTGCCATTCTTCACACCAACTAGAAATTTGGTCTAACTCATCCTGTATGCTATACAGTCAATTAATGACGACACCCACCTATACTCCACAGCATCATCAGCAAATAACTCAAATTACAAGTTACTCCGTCCATCAGGTCATTTATATTGATAGAAAATAATAGCAGTCCTGTCACACTCACCTGGGCCGCGCCTGACGATACACTAGTCTCTGATAAACACTCGCCGTCGAGAACAACGTACTGCGTCCTATTACTTAGGAAGTCTTCCAGCCAGTCACAAATCTATTATCCTATTCCATGAGCTCGTATATTCGTTTGCAGTCTGCAGTGTGGCACTGCGTCAAACGCCATTTTGAAGTCGAGAGAAACACAATCCGCCTGTTGTCTTTCATGCATGCCTTGCAAGATGTCATGTGAGAAAAGGGAAAGCTGAGGTGCACAAGAACGGTGTTTCCTAAACTCGTGCTGGTTCATAAAAAGAAGCTCATCTGTCTCATGGAAATTTACTATATTTGAGCTGAGAATATGCACCAAAATTCTACAGGAAACTGGTGTCAACGATATTAGTCTTCCCAACTGGGTCTTTGTAGAAAAGGTACTGCAATTTAAGGGGTGTCTGTAAACGTTGCGTTTCTTTTTGTGTTTCAACACGCTAATCCCTGTGCTAGACGAATCTGCATGGTTTCCAACACGTAATTAAATGTTAGTGTCGGTCAAGATGCAGATACTATTTCTTGAAATCGAATCGTGTAAAAGAACATAACGTAATTTGATTAATAGCTACCTTTTTCTCTAATCAAACTAATGTAAGCAACTACATTTCGTTCTTCAAAAATTTTTGAGTCTACTCTGCTTAGTTGTATGACGTAGAACAACAAAGAATGAATAGATGGTATTGCTAACTTCTACGTTTCTTGTGGTTCACCTGTGAATACAGTCGAATATTCGGAAGGTTACGTCAGCGTCGGAATTAAGCAGCGGACCGTTCTTGTTCCGAATACAAAATAGCATTGAATTTACTCGCCTAGGAAAAACAGATTTACACTTTTCTCCTATAGATTTCGTGGCCCTATAACGGCTACATATTAAAAAACTGAAAGACTTACCTGTGATGCGAAAATACCGAAAGGCCATCTTCACTTTGAAAGACGACCGTCTGTCGTCTTCCATATATTTTTTGTATATTTCTGTAAAGTTATAATTTATTTAATGCCACTAGATTAACATTTTGTTAAAACTTGAACCCCACTCTTTTCAAGGTTTGAGGAATAGCATTTTTATTTCATGTGTTAATATATTAGTTAATATTGCTAGGTTTTTCTTATTTTGTTATGTTAGTAATATATTATTATATTAATTAATGTGGCATAAGTACGGCTTCTCCGCTATGCCACTGTCCCTGTGGGAGTGTGTACTTGTCTCACTTTTAAGTGGATGTGCGAGAATCTATGGCTGTCTGAATGTGGGGAGTGATAGCTCGCTTTACATCGTTCTCTCTGGCTCAGTGTCAACAGCTGCTAATTCTACCAAAGGGGTTTCTACACCCTTTCGTTACAACCTAGTCGGCGAGTCCTCTCCATCGCGAATCTACTCGCTCTCCGTCCCCACCACCGCTGTTTCTTGGATTTTCCGGCTTCCGGTGGCTTCCCGCGTCTCGTGGCCGCTCGGTCTGGTCATTCTGTGCTGGTCTTCTGGTGTGTTTCGAGATGGTAACGTTTCATTGTCTAACACGTTTAACTTAGACTCGTGAACTTAAAATCATTTTTTTAATTATATTTTCTCAGACCGTATGCGGAAATGTGTTTCAATTCAGTAATTTCCAATGGATAAGGCGGTGTGTGTGATCCTAGTTGCAGTTTGATAACGGCCTGGTATGTTTAAACCTTTTGTGATCATGTGGCGGTGTATGAACTCTGTGTAAATACTTTCTAGCTTTGAAGGGGCCTGATTTCTAATAGGGATATGTTCATTTTTGTATAGTGCATGTAAAAATCTCCTCATCGTTTCCTTCCGTGAGTGATATGTGTTCCACGTGGTTGGTTCATAGAGCAAAGCCTTCAGCATCCACTCTTGTTTGTTCCATGCCATTCAGGCAAGTAACTATGCCCGTATCCTGATTTCCACAAATATTTCGCGATATTCTCTCCCCGCCTATTTTAATTTTGCTGTTTCTTCTCCGACTTGTAGAACGCACGCTGTCTTTCTCAGTAATTCTCTCTGAGCCTTGTACAACCTCTTTCAATAGCTTCCTAATGTAATTCTAAGCATTTCTATGGGTTGCATGCTGTAGTTAATTTTCTTTATTTTTGGGGAACTTAATTTATTCAATTTTATTGCTGTTCGGAAACACGTGGATCCGAGTTCCGATTTCCGGGGTTTGCAGCTATTCGTCTGAATTCACGCCACTTCTCATATAAAACCAGTACCTAGATCGATTTCTAACAGACTGCAACTTAAGAAACGACCGTGATTTTGTATAATGAATCCGATTTCCAACCACTTCTCCTTCAGTGGAGTGCGTTCATGTAATATAGCCGTGTGTCGCTGTTAGCATGTTTGTTCGCGATCCAAGTCAGACGTAATTTAACTTGCTATACACACGCACCATCTCAAAACAGGCACGACCGAGCAGAGCCAGCTTCAAAATGTTTTTGTATATTGTGTTCTGTGCTACATCTACCTTGCTGAATTTCGCCTACGATAGTGGCGCCTGCTTTCGCCTCGTCTCAGCACGCTGTTTTTGGTGAGTTTCGCTGTAGCATTGCGCGTGTGTGTGAAATAATGAGTGTTGTTTATGGATGCTTTCCCCCAGTAGCGTTAAATTATGTATAATTTAGGCTGGGCCCCGTCCGCATTAATCCAAGTAAGAGATGCATTTTTTATTGTATTAACAAAATTGGTTCCATATTTTGCTTGTTTTCTATCTCAATAAACAAGTCCAAGTTCAGCATAATCCGTAAGTTGCCTATAAATTGTAGTTTTAGAGCACCTTCCTTCTTTTACTTAATTCTGTCCTTCATAAGTGCTGAGAACAAGGTCAAATTTAATTTTTCTTACGTCTAAATTCCGTTGCGCCATAAATGTTTTCTTAGTCACCGTTCTCAGATAACTGTAATTGTGGTGGCTTGCTCATTAATGTCTGTGTACAATGACGTGTGAGCTGCTACGTATATTGACCACTGTAGTATTAACTTCCTGTTATTGAAGTAATGTGAAACGAGTCAGTTCTCAGCTTGGGCCAGGGAACAAGGCTTTGTAACATGTAGAAACCAGTAGTTCACATGGACCTCATTTGCTAATTTTAGTTATAAAACAAGGCTCTTGTTTTGTACAGTAGTCGACTTTTAACTTTCTTCTGCTAGTCTCGGGAGTATGGCTGGTTGTAATAATTCTCTTCAGGCAATCGCACATTCGGAAATATTTTCCGGTTGCGGATTTCTTCTTGCCTCCTGACGTAGAATAACGTTACATTTCACGTATGAGAAAAAAAAAGTGCCGAGTATTTCTTGATATAAGTGATTAGTGAGCAAACTATGTTAAATATCTCCCGTAAATAGTTTTTATGTGTGGAAGCAAGTGAGTAGAGCTAATGTTTAGTATAACTGAGTCTTAAATAAATAGAGCAACTAAAACAGTTTTTTTTTCATAGCGATACCACTTTAAGATGTACCTCATAGTCCCTTCTATTGAATCTTTTTGAACTTTTGATATTGTGTCATTAAAATAGTTACGTTATGTTATATTATATACAGGTGACAAAATTTTGAAACTATAAGAGTCGAGCTTGACTAACAGTGGACCTAGAATACTCCTTAATGACTTTGCTTTTTCAGAAACTCTTACGAATGGTACCATCGAAACACGTTGTTTTTTTTTCTTAATTCTACTACAACAGCCCGGTAATTTCAAATTTATTAGCTTTCATTGAAGTCCTGCTATCATCTCTTATTTTCCTCATATTGGTACGAGATTTATGAGCAGGTAGATTTCTCGATTTCATAAACGAGTCCTTGACATGGAAATTCGAAATAACATCGCTATTCAACGTCACAGTTGTATTAAATAATACATGCAATTTATAATTTCTTTAAAGTTTTGATGTTTTATTGGTACACAAAATAAAAGAACGTACCACCCTTATAGTCACAGTAGTAAACCACTCTGGTTTTATGTCAGACTTGTTTATCAACTGGACCCTGGATACTTTTACAGCTGAAGGAAAATGTTGTGATACTAACACCACAATTTTTTGCAGGGCATCTTTTGGATTTACCGTTCAGACCAGAAAAAAGAACAATTATTCACAGTAACCACTTGAAGTGACAGTAATAGCTAAATAAGTATTGCGATCACTTTCTTAAACTTTATGTTTGTAAACATGTGATAAACCTCCCAAAGATTGATCATCGTCGTTTTCATAGTTGCAAAATATTTTCGTGAGCACTTGTGGGCAGGGAATTAAGAACAAATAAACCCCTTGTCTTATTTTATGAACTAAGTGAATACAGAAATATTCATAAACTTTGGAGAAAAATATGCACAAAAATGTTTGTAACGTTATTTACATTTGAATAACTATATTATCCCAACTTCTGTGCGCAATATCTTACATAAAAAAATTTGTAACGTCCGGTCACTCATTGGAATAGAAGAATATCAACATACCCTTAATGTCTTCTCCAACGAACACGATGACGACGGGACGGTACCCTTTAATCATCCTTCGTCTTCTTCAGCTCAGACGGAGAATAATAGAATAATATGAAACAGTGACGCCAAAGTTAACCTAAAACACAGACTGATGAAATTCACCTAACGCTTTCTTGAGTGAGAAACTCTAGTTTTCGAAACTAAAAATGTAAGTGTAGGAAAGATGTTGCTTAAATTCAGTGAAGTAGTATCGACGGAGATTGAGAGTAATATACACAGTAAATTAATAAAATAAGTGAGATATTTGTTACATCACCAAAGAAAAAAGCTCGCCATATCTAAACAGACACTAAATCCCCACAACTGGCAACCTTTACAGAAATTCGCAATTTAGCGTGGACTTCAGTGCGATTAGCTTATAATAGTTTTCACAACGAAACTCTCTCGTAATATGGTAGAAAATCCAAAGAAATTATGGTCACGTTTAAAGTATACTAGTGGCTAGACGCATTCAACACCTTTATTACGCGATAGCAATGATGATATTATTAAGGACAGCTCTGCTAAAGCGGAATTGCTGAAAGAATTTCAGCAAAGAAGAAGAAGGCAGTACACCAGTATTCGAATGAAGAACAGCGACCAGCATACATAATTTAGAAGTAAACATCTTTAAAGTAGTACAGCAACGTAAATTACTTATCAAAATAGTCTTTCAGTCCAGATAATATAATAAATTTGTTGCTTTCAGAGTATACTAATGCAATAGCTCCATACTTAGATGTCATCTACAATAGCTCGCTCAGCGAAAGGCAACATGAGCGACCCGCAAAATTACAGGCCTATATCACTGACATCGGTTTGCAGCAGGATTTTAGGACATATACTTTCCTCAAATATTATGAACTACCCCAAAGAAAACGAATTGTTGACTAATATTCAACACTGTTCCTGAAAGTATCGCTCCTGTGACATACAGTTAGCTTTTTACTCAAATGAAGTCGCGCTGTCGACAAGTAATAGCAAATAGAGGTCATATTTTTATATTTTACAAAGGCTTTTCACAATGTACGTAACTAGTGGCTTCTAATGAAAGTAAGTATTTATGGAATATTGTCTCAGTTATGCGATCGGATTCTTGACTTTGTCATTGAGAAAATAAATTGTGATATCCGGCTCTTCCCAGGAAAGTGTTACAGGGCTCCATAAACCATTTAGGAGAAAGTCTGACTGGTTCTCTTAGGTTGTAGTCGGATAATATTGTTGTGATTAGTCTACATAAGATCAAAATAAGCTGCAAAACGATTTAAATAATGTGAAAGGCGTTTGATGGACCCTCTGTCAGGCCCCTTAATGTGTTTTGCAAAGTAAACATGTAGATGTAGGCTTCGATTACACTTTTCACGGCATGTATAGAATGAAATACAATAAAATATTTTCTTCCAGGGCCATTTTACCATTAAATTATGCGCATGCAGATGGGTCATACGCAGTTTATAACCTCGTTAATCGCCCACCCCCTACCGGAAGTTTTCTTACAACTCTCGACAATACCCTAGAAAAGTTTATAATGATAATAAACTTCCAGTTGGTGGTATGATATAAGGAACTTACTTGAAAGTATCACATATGGATTTAATTCGATCACTCAACATCATTTGTTACAATTTCGAGTCCTGATGACTCTTGTCCACCGCATAAAAACGTTACTACAGTCACCGTCCATTAAAACTGTGAATAGGTAAGGCATGTCAAGTGCGTGTTGCAAGTTTCAACCTATGACTGAACTGTAAATGCGATATTTTTAAATAAATATTTTATATCAAACTACCAAGCTGAAAATTTATAATTATTATATTATGAAGTAGCCATACTAAAAACGTTTGCCACCGCCATGAGGTGGAACTCGATGTAGACCCCTTTTTCAGCGCCACTGGTAGTATATGGAAAACGCCCCTAACACAACCAATTATTTCCGAAACCACGCCAGACGCTGGGTAAGGGAAAACAATGGCAACGCCAAAAGGTATTCTATAATAATAAAACCTAATTCACAGTTAAAATAAAACGAGATGTTCTCTTTGTAGAATGGGGAAGGTAAAAGAATACCTCCGGTGGCAGTGACAAAAATGTCGATTAAAACTTTATGTACTACAAAGCGTAATGTCGGGGAAGGTTTATCTAACAAAAACGTGAAACCGGTTTAACGTAAGATGTAATTTGTAGCAGTACCTTGACGAGCGAAGTCATTTTTAGTCGTGCGACTACCTCGTCTAAACTGACTACTCATAATTTCTGCGCCAATCGCGTATGTGTGTAAATGAACCGCCAACCACATTGTCAGTACGTCTATGTCGCCAATGTTTACATATTGTGCCCAGAGTACGCTCGTAAATTTCTAATCATGTTACACACTGAGCATGCACAGAAAGAAAGAACTGTAGTGGCGTCAGCTAACATCGCTAGTTAAGCTATTCTGCCAGAACGCACTCCTATTATTGAAATGCTTTCGCATCTTCTGAAAGTTCATAACGTTGTTTGTTTTCTGGACATACTGTAAATGTTCCACCTCGTGTCATCTACAAAACAGACGAAAAATCCTTAAAGAAAACTATTTACCTTTTACTGGAAAAAGTGTACACTATGCAGGAACAGAAACGTAAATAGATAAACGCGTTTTAAAGAAATTTATTCAGCAGTAAAACAATCATAATTATTAGACGTGAGAAATAAGGTCCGGTGATATTTGATACTTAGAAAGAAATGAAGATACGGTAATAAAGTAAACAATGCAATTTACAACATTTTGGACATTGTTTGGGGCTTTCTCAAGTATATAATTCCTTGAGAAAATACATGTATATGTTTTGGAATATTTGTACGAATCTTCTCCAATTTTTCATTGAATTCTTCTAGATTAGTTACAGTATTGCGATATTTTCACAAAGATGCAAATCTAGTGCTTTTTGCAGATGGTATAAGTATCTGCATCCTACGTGACAAAGAACAATTAACTGATGATATTGTAAATAATGTCTTTCATAAAAATATGAATTGGTTCTCTGCAAATGCACTCTTGTTACAGTTTGACAAAACACAGTACATACAGTTATGTACAGTAAATGGCATGACACCATGATAAATATTTGGATGTGTGGATTGATGACAGATTTAACTGCAAGAAACACATTGATGAACTGCTGAAACTGTTGAGTTTAGCTACTTACGCTATTAGGATTATTGTTCCTTTTCTTGATAGACACCTCAGTAAATAGCATATTGTGCCCATTTTCAATGACTTATTTGGGGAAATTAATCAATGAGTGAAGAAGTATTCATTACACAAAAGCGTGTAATCAGAATAACACCCTGCAGATTTTTATTTAAGGAAATAGGGATCTTCCCAGTAGTCTTATATATATATATATATATATATATATATATATATATATATATATATATATATATATACACCTAACCGAATTCAAAAGTAATATCAGTGTGCATTAACCGCCCACTAGGAGGTAGGATTATATTCATTATTCAAAGTTAAATTCCAATTTGGCTGATAATGGGATGAATTAGGTCAGAAAAATATTTGTTCACTTGCCGAATAGTATCAAAAGCGCGACAGATAGCGATCTGCCATTTAAAAATAAATTAAAAGACTTGGTGAACGGCAACTCCTTCTAATCAGTAGATGAAAAGTTAAAAAGGAAACAGAAACAAAAAATAAGTACATGAAAATTGCATGATTTCAAATATCATGTTCAGATGCATTTCGTCTAATTGGTACGTTCCACATCATCACAGATTGTCGCATTCCTGATCTAGGGGAAGGCACTAAACTAATCCAATTTTCAGTTTTCAAGAGAGTAAAGAATTTATCAGATGGTGTTTGACAAGAATAGCCACAATTTAGTTTCCTTTGGACGTTAATATACTTAATTGTCATTGCTCGCTCCAACGTAAAATATGACCTCATAATCTCACTTAGCCATACAGGTGCGAAACTGCACAGCAAACAGCTCTACAGTTATGTTAATTATGAAAGAAAACGACCAGTCGAGGTAAGATGGAGAAAATATGGGTTTCGCTTTATTGAATATATTATACTCTGATGGCATGTGAAATTCATAACTAGTAGTGCAATCAGCGAAAGCCCCTCGATCCAACTACCAAACATTCTCGAGTGAAACGAGTAACTGGAATTTATTTAGGCCGTTTCATCACATACTATGACGGCGTATTCTCGACACTCGCCGTGGGTCATCGGTAGCGTTCTGAGTTGTTAATGAAGAAAGCATATGGTTATCGGTAGGAATGCCCCGGACCTCCATGCTTAATCTGTGTGTTTTCGTGTGTTTGTATACCTACAATAGCTGAATACGAAATAAATTTAATATTGATATATAAAACATATAATCGTAAGTTTTTGTCGAAAATTGTGCGCGTTTCATTTAATCAATATTTTAGTAAATTTTGTTGATAGTGGTAGGTTGAATTAAAGAAACACAATAAATCAGACACTGTTCAGAGTCCGCAGTCTTAAAAGAATGCAGTTCACATATTAATGACGACTGTTGCCTTTGCTTGTTCACATTCTGAAGATTTTTCTACTATTCCTCCACTTATGTCAGTTGTGACGTAGGAACGTTTCACTGAACCATTATTGTTAATAACCTTTTATAAAATATTGAGAATTAGGAATAAACGAAAAACGTACATTTTTCATAAGATTAGGGTCATGTGGTTATTAATTACCATATACTTGATGAGTGTTATATCCTGACCCTCTGTTGTATGTTGTTGCCACAGCGCAACAAACAATTAATTTACAAATGAGATCAAGAAAATCAGTAGTCTATGACAGGGTGACGACGTTACAGCTACAAGAACACATACTGTATATCGGTATGTCATCTATTGAAACGGGCTATTAGAAAATACGTGATGCGATGTAGGAGGAATAGTACTAACAAGGAAAGTACATGGGATCGAACAAACATATCTGTATGAACGTATGGTTACAGGATCTCTACGTACACCTCAATGTGCTGGTGGGTGTCCTTTTTTTGCCAAGCTCTGCAACGATGCTCTAGATAGCACTGTAGATGTAATTGTAGACGCCATACCTAATGCAGATATCTTAACTATAACTTATGTAATGATCATCGTACATGTTCTCTAGCGAATTGTCATCAAAAGCCGTGATGATAATTGCAACTTTAACCTTCTTCCCGAAAGACTGTTGGTATTCACTGCCACTACTTCCATCGCCTCTACCCGCGCTTACCGTAGCACTACCGCTTGCAATTAGTTGTTCATCATTATCATGCCTATTATCATTGTTATGAGTTTGTAACAACAGCATCTAACTTATGTTCATATTTCTGTAGCATAACAGATACGAGAAAGCATGCAAATGATTCACCTTCTACA
The DNA here is from genome assembly GCA_026315105.1 of Locusta migratoria. Lineage (NCBI taxonomy): Eukaryota > Metazoa > Arthropoda > Insecta > Orthoptera > Acrididae > Locusta > Locusta migratoria. The sequence goes on from CM048749.1 coordinate 409,294,137, forward strand.
CTGATATCATCTTCACGAAGAAGGGTTCCTCGTAACTTCATCTCAACTAATCGTAATACATTAGTAGTATTGATTAGCAATCGCCGCCTCATCTGACACTTCACCACACAAACAGCATCACAAAACGCGACTTCGAAGGCACACTACACCGTCCCTACTGGCGAACGTACAGGTCAAAGTGCAATGCGGCGTGGCACACACAGAAGCCTCTAACGGACGACTGCAGAGTTTTGCAGATGGGGGAGTATCACTAGTGCAATAAAGGATCTTTACAATATCTCTAATACGATTTTGGTGTATATGTGTTTGTTCGAGCCCAATTACTTTACTTGTAAGTATTGAAACAAAACAAAAGAAAGTCAACTGAAGAATAGTGGGATTAGAACCATCGCACCTGCGCTTTGTCGCTTTCTCGGTGAGAACACTACCGACGAACTACGGCGAAAATAGGCAGTTCTGACAGTACAAAACGTAATTAAACGGTCGAGGGAAATTTCTAAGTCGATTTTCTCGAGAATCTATGACAGTTTCATCGAATGGCTTCTGATGATCTGTGGTTGAATTCTGAACTTCACGTATCATAAACATACACAACTAGCTGAATAGCCGGCGTTGCCCGGGTATTTATTTATTTATTCGAGCCTTGAGTTAGTACTTTTCCTATCCACTCTCTCTCTCTCTGGCCATCTCCTTTTTTCTGAAAACATATTATCAGAGAATGTAAAAGAAATAAGAAATCACACGTAAAAATGCACTCGTTTTGAAGAATCCAACCACAAAATTCAACAATAATGATTGTAATAATATCAGAGATCGATCACTTGATGTAATGCGCAAAAAGTCAAATCAAATTTTTTTAAGAGATGAATTGAAAGAAATTGCTTTTTTACTACTGTATTTATTTATTCTTATAATTTCTTATTCGTATGCTTATCCTTACAGAGAAAGAGCTGAAAACAATGTAGCACGCCCAGAACAAATATATGATACGTGGCATCACGTTTCGTTGTATGTAACCCTTTGCTATAGAGTCGCAAACGTCATCGCTGGCCTCTTTCCGAATTTTTTTTATAATTTGACGACTTTCAACCACCGAACCTTCCATCTCCTTATAGCTATCGGCATGGAAGTGGTATAGTGTACAATGGGAGACTTCGGACAACAATTACACATAGACCATTCGTTTGCGTTCTGTAGTTTTCGTTTCAGAACGAAATATTAACACACACACACGTAGAGTTTTATATACACCGATAACTTTCCATCGAAATATACTCTACCCTTTTATCATTATCAACCCTCAAGCAACAATGCAACCAATAAAACCATTTTCAAAGAGTAAATATAATTTTCAAAGAGTAATTATTGTTCCGCATTTCGCGCTATATTCTTCAAATTACTAAATATCTATCAGGTCGCTATAAAACCGTGCCTAAAACCTTCCTCAGGTATAAATTTTTTATTTTATTTATTTATTTGGTTATTTAACCTGACCAGATTAGGGCCATTGGGCCCTCTCTTACATCAGGAACAACATAAACAAAGGATTTAATTACAAAAAACACTGCATTAATAATATTAAATAATAACAATATATGATAATACTAATAATAATAATGATAATAATAGTAATAAATTAGTAACAGTACAAATATTTGATCTCTGCGTCTTGTAGTTCGGACGTGAGAAGCGTACACCGAACAGACATTCAGATTAATATATATATATAGATAAATAGCTATCCGATCGCCATAAAACCGTGCCTAAAAGCCTTCCCCGGGTAGACATTAGTAAGTGTACAAACTTTTAGTTCTTTATGTCTTGTGGTTCAGACGTGATAAACGTACACCGAACAGACAATCACATTTATAGACATAGATTAGAAATGAACGAAAAACTTACATTTTTCATAAAATTACGATGTTGCCACAGGGCAACAAACCGTACATTTATAAATAAGATAAAGAAAATCAGCTGTCTATGACAGTGTAACGACGTTACAGCTACAATGACCCGTACTGTATTTAGTGCTTTTAAGTTGCCAGAAAAAGTCGAATATCGGTATTTCTTCCATTGAAACTGGCTATGTAGAAAATAACTGATGGGTTGTAGGAGTAATGGTGTTAAGTATTGAAACAGAACAAAAGAAAGGCAACTGAAGATAGTGAGATTTGAAGCATTGCACCTGCGATTTGTCACATTCTCGGCGAGAACGCTACCGACGAACCACGGCGAAAGTAGGCATCCCTGGCAGTATTAAACGTAATTTCTAAGTCGATTATCTCGAGAATCTGACAGCTTCACCGAATGGCTTCTGCTGATTTCTGGTTGAGTTCTGAACTTCCCGTATTTTGTGTCCCAGCCTAGTCGCCACTTTTGTGTCTCGTTTCCGCCGATTGTCGTAGGTGTCGGTGGCCGAGTAGAAAGAGACCGACACAGGAATAAAATATTTCAAATGTTTGTTAATGTTATGGGACTTAACTACGGGGTCATCAGTCCCTAAACTTACAAACCACTTATCAACTACCTTATACTAAAGACGGCACAAATATCCATGCCCGAAGGGGGATTCGAATCCCCGACCGTAGTGGCCGTGCAGACCGTGACTGGAGCGCTTCAGTCTCCGCGGCCGACACAGGAATAAAGGATGCACGCTTGTGCAGGTACGGAGGTGACCAGCCAGTGGGACAGCAGAAACGCTAGGCTAAATTAGAACAAGATATATATACTTCGTGGAGTCTTGGTAATACTTAACTTTTACATAGTTCTTGACTGCAGAATGCTGATACATAGTTTAGATAGAGGGTTGCCTACTGATGATTCCTAGTGCCTATCCGAAAACCAGGTTCTTAACTGGTGCCTATCTGATTCCCAAGTGGCAGATGCAGTAATCGTGGCCACGAGCGGAGTTGCAGCAGAGGGCGCTCGTGGCTGACGACGTAAGAACGCCGCGCCGTGCGTGCATGGCGGAGCGCGGCGTAAGTACGTGGCGCGCACTTCATACTTTTACGACACCACAACGTATCATAAACATACACAATTACAGAATTCCGACACCCACGCTGTCTCCTCGTAAGTATGGGAATAATACACTGCTGCAGATCCACTCGTCTAGTATTAAACGTAATTTCTAAGTCGATTTTCTCGAGAATCTTTGACAGCTTCATCGAATGGCTTCTGCTGATTTCCAGTTGAGTTCTGAACTTCACGTATCATAAACATACACAATTACAGAATTCCGACACCTACGCGGTCTCCTCGTAAGTACGGGAATAATATACTGCCGCAGATCCACTCGTCTAGAGCCGTCAACTGAGACGGAAATTCAATCGTATTCAAACTGAACATACGCGAGGGAGCACTCGAACCTGGGGCGGGAGTCGCGCAATCCACAGCAGTGCGCCTTATACCACGCGTTCTGTCGTGTAAAAGCGGCTTTAAGGCACGAGGCGTCGGTCGGCACGGCGACAGAGCAGCGGCGGCGACCGTGCAGTAGCCGTGCTGTGCGTCCGCGCGTGTACGTGTGTGCTGCGCTGTAGCAGGTGTCCGGCTCCTACCTGTGGCTGCGCGGCGGCCGGCGGAGGGAGCTGCACTGGCGGCCAGTGGCTCCAGTGGCTCCCGCTGCGCCCTCGGCCTCCGCGGCTCGCAGCGCCGCCCACCGGCGGACCGCGCGCGCTCCGACGCCGCCCCGTCGCCCAGGTTACCACTCCGGCCAGCGGGCCCGCACCTCTTCCCACAAAAACTCTATGCCGGTGATTTGGAAGAAGCGCTGCTTATCCAAGTCGCTGCCTCCCTTTCTCAGTAAAGCCCCGGCACAGGTTCTTTGTTTACATTCACTCCGTTAACACGGGCCTCCGAAACTGGATTTCGTAAACCTATGTTTCTAATCCGCTTTTGGTTTTTTGTTTTTTTTTTGTTTTTTTTTGTTTTTTTTTTTTTTTTTTTTCCCTTTATTTGGCCTTATGAGTGTTAACTCAATGTGGCCATCTACAACACACAGTGGAAATGTACATATATTTAAATAAACAGACAAAACAGAGGTGCATTTTGTCAAAATAGGAAAGTGGAAACAAATCGAAAACTGCATTACATTACAATTTAAATAATGTTTGAACAATTTCACATATTCACAAGCAAAACCTTATATTACCAACACACTTGATGCTTAAAGATTGTGTACAGTGATCTTAATAAACTTAATTATGATTTTATATACACGAATGTCATTCGTATACTAAAGGGAAGAAGCTCACTGGGGAAGGAGATATCCCATCTTCACCAATGTCTGCAGGAAGTTCAAATGTTCTCGGTCAAATTTGGGGCACCTGAACAGGATGTGGTTGACATCAGCTTCCGTGTCAGGATCACACTCACATGCCGCCGAATCGTAGATGTTCATCCGATGTAGATGTTTTGGATAAGAGGCGTGATTGAAGCGAAGACGAATAATGGTAGCAATCGCGGATCGGTCCAGATGAGCCCTCGTAAACCGCGGCTGCGTAGAAATCCGAGGTTGCAGCACAGCGTAAGAAGCGCCTTTCGTTTCTTGGGAAACGTTCCACATCTGTTGCCACTGTTGTTTTGCGTAGTCCTTGAAGGCAGATAAGAAGTCTGTGTATGGTAGTTGTAGGTCCAAGACAGTGCCGAAGGATGCCGCTTGTTTAGCCAATGCATCAACTTCCTCATTATAGCAGATACCATCGTGAGAAGGCACCCACAGTAAATTAACTGTCCGTCCCGTATTGGTACAGCGAATATATGCCGAAACCAGAATATAGCTGTTGGTTTTTTTGTTCCATCTCCGGTGTTGTATGGTTTGAAGGACACTTTGAGAGTCAGACACAATTAATATTTTCGGGAAGAAAATGGTAGAAACAAACCTAAGTGCTTCCAGAATTGCCACTGTCTCCGCCGTAAATATAGAGGAATTCGTTGGCAGTTTGAAGGTTCTCCGAATCTGAATCTGAGGGCAGAAAAAGGCACATCCAGTACACTCTTCTTGTGGAATTTTGGATCCATCTGTATATACACAAAGAAAATCAGGCCACTGTTCTGCAACGAGGCGACTGTATCCGTTATTAACAGTGTTACTTCCTAAGCAAGTGATATTAAAATAGAAGACTGGAATCTGACAGCGAAGTGTTCGTAGATCGTATTCAAAAGGAGTCGGATGCGGTGAACAACGCACAGAACGTATCATAGGAGACCAAGTGTCGAAGCTGGTACAAATGGCTGGAGGTATATTCCTTCTGTAAGAGGCAATCCATAGTCGATAAATGGTGTCTCTGTTTCTGCAGACTGAACTGTCCATGAAAGCCATTACTTGAAAGTAGAATTTATCCGACAACATTTGGCGCCTAATGCTCAAGGGCATCTCTCCTGCTTCCACTAAAATGGCGTTGGTGGGGGTCGATCGCATGCCGCTTTTGGTTGTTCATGTAAACAATCCAAAACTGATGCATCTACATACATACTCCGCAATCCACCGTAAGGTGCGTGGTGGAGGTCACACTGAACCACTACTAGGCATTGCCTTTCCTATTCCACTCCGAAATAGAACGAGGAATAAAAGAATGCCTATGTGCCTCCGTATGAGCTCTAATCTCTGTTATCTTGGCTTTGTGGTCACCACGCGAAATGTAAGTAGGCGGCAGCAAGATCGTACTGCACTCGGCTTCAAATTCCAGTCCTCTACATTTCCTCAGCTGAAATTCACGAGAAGAACGTCGTCTTTCCTCCAGCGATCCCTAGTTGAGTTCCTGGAACATTTCCGTGATACTCGCGCAGTGGTCGAACCTACCAGTAAGAAATCTAGCTGCTCGCCTCTGCTTCTATGTCTTCCTTTAAACTGATCTGCTGCGGGTCCCAAAAACTTGAGCAATACTCAAGACGTGGTCGCACAAGCGCTTTTTACGCGGTCTCCTTTACAGATGACGTATATCTCCCCAAAATTCTCCCAATAATCCAAAGTCGGCAGTCCGCCTTACAACTGTCCTTACATGTTCGTTCCATTTCATATCGCTCTTCAATGTTAGGCCTAGATATTTCAACGAAGCGACTGCATCAAGAAACTCACTACAAAGCTGTATTCGAACATTATGAGATTGTTTTTCCTACTCATGCGCATCACCTTACACTTTTCTACATTTAGAGCTAGCTGCCATTCTTCATCCCAACTAGAAATTTTACCTAAGTCATCCTGCATGCTATTTCAATCAATTAAAGACCACCTTCCATTAAACCAGAACATTCATCAGCAAACAGCCGAAAATTGCAGTTACTATGTCCATCAGATCATTTATATACATAGAAAATTATAGCGGTCCTATCACACTCCCCTGGGGCACGCCTGACGATACACTCGTCTTGATAAACACTCGCCGTCGAGAACAACGTACTGCGTTCTATTACATAGGAAGTCTTCCAGCCAGTCACAAATCTGTGAACTTATTCTGGAAATCCGCTTCTGTAAACGCAACCGTTTTTGAAGCGTTTTTCGATTTGTTTCTCGTTGAGAATTTTAGGTACATATGGTCATAGTAGCATTTTCTAATCAATATACATAATATGAAAATGGAACGAGGGACGTGTGTCCGTATATTTCACTTGGTAACAAAAATTATTCACTGCAGACCAAAGGCGGTTATGCACGAGAGTAGCTTTTAGGTTCGCGGTGTGCACTATGCTGTTTTGGTCGCGGTATGTGGCGGTGGGTGAGAGTGGCGAACAAAAATCCGTAAAATATGGAGCAATACGACGATCAATAGACGCTCAAAGATAGAGTCAAAGATAAAACACTGGGAAACACAGACATACATTAACTGAGCATTAACTACACTGGCAATATACCAATGATTTCAATATCAACACTGGAAAGACAACTGTAGTGCTTAGGATCAAAACACTGACCACTGGATTACCAGCTCCGTGTCGATAGTTATAAGAGGGTGCATGATAATTATAGTACTTGAAAGTCGTCGGCTTGTATAAAATTCGCAATGAAGACCAGCGGTGACTTTTGACATTATAACAGCAAAGAGGTTATATATAGCGAAACGTGATGCACATTCTTCAGTTGTTTTTCCGCAGCAACCGTACTAATAAAGAAAAATAAGTGCATATTGCAGTTTGGATGCCAAAGCGTAAGAAAGAAATTCCTTGTTCTCGATCCGTTTCTAAGAGTCAGAAAACGGCGCTGAAAAGTGAATCAACAGACAATAGAAACTTGAAATTTGTAGATGTTGTTTATCTTACACTGTAGGCATCAGTGATATATCGATATTGCCATCCCTAAGGGGGTGAAATAGGGGATGAACGGTTTTTTGAAAATACGTTTGTATTCAGACAATTTTGAATAAGAAATACAAAACTTAAGTCTCTCCATAGTTTATTTTCATTCAAATGTGGTATCCTTTATTCTTGCATTGAATATTTTAATCAGATTCTTCTACGATATCTTCCGTTCTAATTAAGGTACGCTGTTCTTTTTGACGTAATAACACTCAGCGGATCAACCTCTTTCAAATGCGGTTTAAAGCACTTCCATTGAATGATTCTAAAGAAAGCTATGCGCATAGGCGAATCCAAGGGAGGAGCAAAGGGTCGTTACTTCGTTGACACCCGTCCCCCCCGGCACAGCTTTCTTATTCATCTATTTTTTATTTATTTTTTTTTTTTTTTTTATTTCCCATGATGCTATCACTGCACCGAGTCTTCCAAACTGTGAAACTTTTTCTTTGATTGGGTTTGGGGTCTATATACTGAGCCAGAGTTGAGCTGATGATAATTCTTTCACTGATTGAGGCTTTCCGTGATTTCCCGAACTCACTCTAGGCAAATTCCAGGATGGTTCCTTTTAAAGGGCACAGCCGATGCCCTTCCCTGTCCTTACCCAAAAATCTGAGCTTGGCCTCCAAATCCAATTACCACACTGTCGGTGGAGCGTTAAACTCTAAGCTTTCTTTAATAGTTCTCCAGTGTATGGTATCCGGCTGACGTTCTACCGACGCTCTATCATAATCCTTTCCGTCGTTCTTGAACCACAGCGTTCCAATAGAGAGTAGTCCCAAGAAAAGATTCACATCATGTAGGCAGGCAGCGACGGTTCTGCGATTACTTTTTCAGGTAAGAGCCAATGCTGCTGAAAACGGTGTTTTCCTAGCTGACAAAATTGAAGCTAAGAGACTATGTGAAATTGCCAAACGACCATTGGCTGCTGTAACAGTACAACGTCATGATGATCGACAGTAAGAGTAAGTTGATCTAAGCAGTTGAAAAAGGTACGAATGCTATTCAATTTTACTTCGCGGAGAAAGGCTACAAACCTGCAATACTCCCTTCCCAACTAATACTTCCCTTTCATGTTCAAAAAAATGTTTGTATAGCTTATGGGACTTAACTACGGGGTCATCAGTCCCTAAACTTATAAACTACTTACGAACTACCTTATACTAAGGACGGCACAAATATTAATGCCCGAGGGGCATTCGAACCCCCGACCATAGTGGCCGTGCAGACGGTGACTGGAGCGCCTCAGTCCCCTCGGCCACCGCGTCCGGCTGACGTGGTCTATTTGGCTACTGGTTATCAAGGGCGGAACAGTACGTTGAAAGAAGTCCCACCTAAGAACAAGAACGTTACCAGTCAAGAGTTGAAAATTCACGTTTATGTACCTTGCCATAAGAAGAAAGTCTCTTTTTAGGAATTCTCTTCGCTTTGTCAGGTCGCTCTCATCGATTTTCGGGTTCATACAGATAGATAACAAGTTCACAATGGAACACCAAGACCATCGCAGAAAGATCATGGTCCTCAAGTCTCAGAAACCAAGGAGAGCAGAAGAAGTAGCCGATAATGAAACTGACATAATCAAGTTCTTTGATGCGCCAATGATTCTACAATCTGACAATGGAATATTGGCCAACCTTCATGATCGTCCATGGTAAGCCGCGCCACTCTGTTACGCTTCGAATCTGCTAATCAAGTCATTATAAACACTTTCTGTGAGTGGATGCCAGATGAAAAAACTAGCTGCTGGGGTGAGGAACTATAGTTCGTCCAACTTACGAAAAACAGAGCATTTCATTCTGGGATTTCATTCGGCTGCAAAGTTAAAGTAGGGCTCTCGACTTTGACGCAGCCTGGCGACGCTTTACAAGGCTTAGAGACTGAGGAAGAGGAGGAAAAAAAAGTAGAGAACCTCCAAAAATGCAACAGCAAAACGGAACACGAGGTCAATCAATACAAGAGGCTCAGCAGCTTCTATGCACAAGTCATAGATGAGAATACAATCCATCATGGAGGAAACCGAAAGAGTCAGAAGCCGTGGTAACAGAAAGAGCCTTCGATACGGTAGTTGCCAAAAATCCTTCATTTTCCGACATTTGTTGAACATACTAAAAGATCCGTGCGCCTCGGTTGCACAGTGGTAGAGTGCCAAAGGTCGCGGGTTCAATCCCCTCCAGGTCCTGGGATGTTTATCTGTCTCTTTCCACTTCTTTCACCTCTGGCAGTATTGCTCATGTGAAAAATACCGAGTAGCACCGTGGTTCGGAACCCACGTTAAACTGTAGGTCCCCCTATAACTGGCTGGGTAAGTCAGTTAGAAGGTCGGAAGAAGGCAACGACATACCACCTCCAAATAGGACCATGCCTAGTGAAGCACTATGGTGTTCAAACAAATTTTCGGATTGTTGACTGCTTTACCTTTCACTAAGAGATCCGGTTGTCAAAAGTGTGCCCGAAAAGTTTATGATATCATTATGCATTGTCTTACAGAATATGATGGCGACGAAATTGGAGGTTATGAGATTAACATTTTGTGCACATTTCCCTTCAATACTGAAAAAGCTGTGGTTTATATCGTAGGTTTCTTCTTTCAGTTCCATATGCATAATAAGTAATGAAGGTTTACATTGTTGCCTTTACACTCTTGGCGTAAATGGCCAGGAATTACATAGAATACATAGGTAAACTACGCAACATTAGCACAAATAACCAATGTTACAAAATGTTAAAATGTGTGAAGGTTAAGGGATTTAACTGCGGGGTCATCAGTCCCTCAACTTACAAACTACGTATGAACTACCTTCTGCTATAGACGACACAAACATTCATGTCCGAGGGGGGATTCGAACCCCCGACGGGGAACGGCGTTGCGCATCGGAGCATAGCGCCTCAATGTGCTAGGCCACTCCGCCGCGGCACCAAAGCTTCCTTGGCTGCCTAAAACCATCAGTCATTCTACATAATGGCTAGTTATTCTGTACATCATCGGTATTCCACACAATTCCGGTAACATATAACAAGATTAAAGCAAAATACCTCCTACAAAAGTAATTTTAAAATATCAATATATAAGTTCCTAATGCGTTTAAGAGCTATGTCATCAGTTTCATGCTGCAGCTCCAACGCCCGTGACAGAAACGCAAGGGGTATTCGTCTTTAATGTGCTAGATTCTAATTTTTTATTTTATTTATTTACTTATTTATTTATTTATTTTTATTTATTTTTTATTTTTATTTATTTATTTATTTTTATTTATTTTTTATTTTTATTTATTTATTTATTATTGTTTTTATTTTTTTTAACGGTGTAGTCAAGGGTACTTTTTGCGGCGAAGAGTGTATCCTTTAAATTTAACAGTGAACTCATTGATAGCTTGTTTTTCGTTCAGGTGGAATACACTTACTTCTGTTTCACATGTACTTGGTTTAAGTCGCCATTTTATATAATCGGAGTTCCTAATGTCGAAATATTCTTCGTTCGAAATAAAAGTGTAATTTGAATAATAGGGAACTTAAAACGGAGCTCTATGGTAGACTATTATTTAATTATCTTCCTCTTTGCGTAGGTCTACAGTGTGTTTCTGAATGACGTTGCAAAAATTTAACAGGACTTAAAGAATGTTCTACCGAATAATTTAGTCAATTAACCTTTATCGGAAAAGCCGCTATAAGGTGAATAGTCTACTGATTCATCTGGCTTTGCTGTTTTGAAGTTTATTTACAACTACAGTGCGTTTTTATTTCGCACGTATTGTGATGTCTATTTAATTATACATTTTTCATTTTGTGCAGGGTACTAGGATGCCGACTTGGCAGTATGATGAGCGTTTTGTTTACATTACTTGTTGTAAAAAACAAGTTGTGGCTTTGTTTTATGGTATTTACATTGTCTCATGACAATACATCAAGGTCCTATGCATCAACGTGAGGCCCAGTCGTTACCCACTGTTATTGAGAGAGGTAAAGTACAAGGCGATGCAACGTTTTCGGTACAGTTTCGCAGAACTCATTGACTTGCACCTAATGACGGGGAAGTAGGGGAGAGTTGCCGAAGTCGGACCGTTGCCTAAGTTGGACCACCTACGTATTTCACTGCGTGTTGGTAACGTAAAGTTTTATGTTGGCTCAACTGATGAGAAATACTGTCGAAGTCGCGTGGTTCAGTCGGCAGTCGACAATAGTCATTGGAGTTAGAACAGTTTCCATCATTGTGTTTTCTTCGTTGTCGCTGCAAGTTTTCTGCTACAGATCACAAGCTTTCCTCTTCTGTAAAAGTAAGTAAAAAATCATCAGCACTATAGTTCATGAGTGCCATTCATTAGTTAATAATTCAATATCGCAAAACTAAAGTTCAGCGTTGTGTGCTCCTGCAACGTTATCTTTACCTATATGGCGTCGAGTTGCCGAAGTTGGACCAATGCCTTTTTCCTAATTTGGACTGGTCCAATTTAGGGGACTCTCATAAGAAAGAACACTTAAGGTCATTTTAACAATAGATAATAAGTACATGTTACGTTTTTAGATTTATTTTCAAGGAAGCTATACAATAAAAAAATAAGTAATATGTCTGGTAATCTTTTTATGTTTGCAAGATGACAAATAGGGGAATGTACGGGAAATGGACAGAAGATGAACTGAAGGCCGCTGTAGCAGCAAACGAAAACGGTGACCACGGACTTAACGAGTGTGCTCGTATCTAGGGAGTACAAAAAAAAAAAAAAAAAAAAAAAAAAAAAAAAAAAAAAAGAGAGAGAGAGAGAGAGAGAGACATGCTGATGGGAAAAACACGTTCTCAAACGAAGTTAAGTTATTCAAACTTTACGACTGAGATGGAAATAATTGTCGCAGATCACCTCCTTTTATTTGAAGAGAGGTTTTTTGGATTCACAGTCAAAGATGTTCGCAAACTTGCATTCGACATACCAGAAAAATATAAACTACCTCATTCTTTCAACAGAGAAAAGAAAATGGCGGGTAAAAATTGGTTTTATTCATTTATTAGACGAAATCCACAGCTTTCCCTCCGTCAGCCAGAAGGAAATGTGTTAAAATGACGCTTTTTTAAAAATATTTCGGGTCCTGTTTCCTTTTTAGTCATTGTTTTACCACATGGTTCAATTTAAGCAACTGAAGGTCCAAATTAGGCAACCGGTTTCCTAATTTGGATCGTTTACACTTTTTTACATTTTAAATAATACCCATTTATGCTTTGTGTTTATTGAAAGTATAAAACTGACAGATGAAAGTGTACAACACAGTGGAGTAACTATGGGGGGGGTGATGGGGATAGAACCCCCCCCCCCCCCACCCCTGAACCCGAAAAGAAGAAGAAGAAGGGAAAAATCGTATAACAGCAATATGCTAAAGTTAAAGATTGGAAACTTGGGGTGTTTTACCATAAGCTTTCATTGGATGGGAGTGAATTAGTTTCATCAACAGGAGTGGTAGATCGTAGTCTATCTGAGAACTGACTAAAATTTTGCTCGTCAAGCAGATCTATCCTCCCCCCCCCCCCCCCCCAAAGCCAAGTCCTAGTTACACCACTGGTACAACATGTAGCTTCTTTAACGGAGTTTTTTGTTTCGATTGGATAAATAATGTAGGCTGGGGAAATCAAAATAAAAAAGTGGTTCAATATCGGCAACATTCCCCTAAATTGTAGTGCTCTCGCAACTGAAAGGCTATACAGGGAACGATTTTCTAACATCCATCATCCGTCTATAGATCGACTAATGCGGGAGACTGGTTCCCTGGAAAGAAGAGAGAGGAAGCAGGCGACTTCAGAACCACTCTCACACCTGATTTTGGAAAGGGGGCGGTGGAACGTGTTGCGGCGGACCCCACTACATGTACTCGTCTCACTGGACGCGAGAGAGCGCTGCACATACTAGCGACCGGCGCTGGCGACGGCTGTACGAACAGCAATCACATCCACAACGCGTCGATGCAGTGCTTGTGACAGACTTTGCAGTAATGGTCGCATTGTGTTACTCCAACAATGGACTCAGCGAGCTGACTACCACCATATCGTTCTCTTTACTGACGAGGCCACATTTGATCGTGATGATATTTAAAACAGCAGGAATAGCCATGTATTGAATTAGGAAAACACGCTGGGAAAAAAAATGTTTGTAAATCTATCGGACCAAACTCCGTGGTCATCAGTCCATAGCTTACGAACTACCTAAACTAAGTTAAACTAATCTAAGGACGAACACACACACACACACACACACACACACACACACACACACACACACACACACACATGCCCCAAGGAGGACTCGAACCTCCGACGGTGAGTAACCACGCGCTCCGCAGCGAGACGCCTTAGACCGCTCGGCCACTCCACCGTGGCGAACACGCTGCAGTAGAGTCACAACATCAAGTACGTATTGTTGTTAATATCTGGGACGCCATTGTAGGCGACAATTTCAATGGGTATAACTTAAAAAATATGTTCAAATGTTTGTATAGTTTATGGGACTTAACTACGGGGTCATCAGTCCATAAACTTAAAAACTACTTATGAACTACTTACGAACTAGGACGGCACAAATATACATGCCTGGGGATTCGAACCCCCGACCATAGTGGCCGTGCAGACCATGACTGGAGCGCCTTAGTCCCCTCGGCCACAGCGGCCGGCTGTATATATTATAAACACGAATTATCTACAGGAGAATGGAAAAGCTGGTAGAAGCTGATCTCGGGGAAGATCAGTTTGGATTCAGGAGGAAGTAGGAACCCGGGAGGCAATACTCACTTTACGACTTATCTTAGAAAATAGATTAAGGAAAGGCAAACCTACATTTTTAGCTTTTGTGGATTTGGAGAAAGCGTTTGACAATGTTGACTGAAATACACTCTTTCACATTCTGAAGTAATCAGGGGTAAATTACAGGGAAAGGAGAATTATTTACAACTTGTAAAAAAGCCAAACCGCAGTTATTAGACTCGAAGGGCATGAAAGGGAGCCGGCCGCGGTGGCCGAGGGGACTGAGGCGCTCCAGCCACGGTCTGCACGACCACTGCGGTCGGTGGTTCGAATCCCCCTCGGGCATGGATATTTGTGCCGTCCTCTGCTGGTTCATAAGTAGTTTGTAAGCTTACGGACTGATGACCCCGTAGTTAAGTCCCATAAGTTCTACAAACATTTTTTTGAACATGAAAGGGAAGTATTAGTTGGGAAGGGAGTATGGCAGATTTGTAGCCTTTCTCCGATGTTATTCAATTTGTACATCGAGCAGGCGGTGGAGGAAACCAAGGAAAAATTTGGAATAGGGATTAAAGTTCAGGGGGAAGAAATAAAAACATTGCGTTTTGCTGCTGACATTGTAATTCTGTCAGAGACAGCAAAGGACCTGGAAGAGCAGTTGAATGGAATCGACAGTGTGTTGAAGAGAGAGTATAAAATGATCATTAACAAGAGCAAAACAAAGATAATGGAATGCAGTCTTAGAAAATCAGTCGTTGCTGAAGGTATTAGATTAGGTAATGAAAGAGTGAAGGTGGTAGATGAGATTTGTTACTTGGATAGTAAAATAACATATGACGGTCGCAGTACTGAGGATATAAAATGCAGAATGGGAATGGGAAGAAAAGCATTTTTGAAAAAGAGAAATTTGGTAACTTCCAATAATTTAAGTGTCAGAAAGTCTTTTCTCAAGTAATTGGTGTGGAGTGTTGCCTTGTACGGGAGTGAAACATGGACGATAAACAGTGCGGACAGGAAGAGAATAGAGGGTTTTTAAATGTGGTGCTACAGAAGAATGCTGAAGGTTAGGTGGGTAGATCGCATAACTAATAAAGAAGTACTGAAAATAATTGGTGAGAAAGGGAATTTTTGGCATACCTTGACTAAAAGATTGTTGTAACAATTACTGTTCACTGTATGTTTCGCGGCTCTTTTAGACATGTACTTGCATTAAAATCAACACAAATATTTTCACAGCGACACTTTCGTTATTATTTCAAACCTCAGGGGACTGTTATACTTCGAACTGGAACTGTATTACCGACAGGTACGTGATATGTCATTACAGCGTTTTTAGAGAATATATTACCAGTCTCGTCAATTTGCAACTTCGATGAAGTCTGACGGAACTTCATGCACATCAATATTCAATGCTCAGTCTATATTTAAAAAGTGTAACTATAAATAGGTAAAATTTTCGAGCGGAAGTGAATGTGACGTACCCCAAATAAGATGGCGGATGCCAGTTCATTTTGCCTCAAATATGGCCGACTTATCGCCACTCCATGAAATTGCAGCTCGTTGATAGAACTGCAGCGTGCAACGAGCTTAAATTTCATGGAGTGACGATAGCTCCGTCATATTTGAGGCAAACTGAACTGGAGTCCGCCATGTTATCTGGGATACCGACTGACAGCTCGAGCATTGTAGCTATCTACAGTTCCACGTTTTAAATAAAGATTGACTATTGAATACGGATGTGCATCGAGTTCCGTCAGACGTTTTCGAAGTTGCAATTGACGAGCCTGTTGGTATATTTCCTGAAAACGCGGTAATGAAATATCGCGAACCTGTCAGTATTACTGTTCCAGTTCGAAGTATAACAGTTACATGCGGTTTGTAATAACAACGAAAGTGCCTCTGTGAAAACATTTGTGTAGATTTTAATGCAAGTACATGGTTTAAACCAGCTGCGAAACATACAGCGAGTAGTATTTGTTATTACGAACAATCGTGACCATGGATTTGCATCTGTTGTTAATGTGTTGTAACAACTGCTTTCATAAAGTCTGGTATACACTTATCTTGTGTTTACTAAACCTATGAAGTCTACATACTTGTAAAATTGCTGTTAAAGGGTTTAGTTGTGAACTTTGGTGGACGAAATTGCGTAAAAAGACGAAAGTGACAACAAAACACTGCAGTAAAAAAATTCGCCTAAGTCATCTACCACAAAAAAATGTCAGGTCGAAGTGAGATTTCGTTAATACGTTTCCTTGTTGCCATGCTGAAACAAGTAACGTTTGGTACGTGAAATATGAGTACAAGGACGAAAGTGTCAATAGATTACTGCAACAAAAATGCGCCTGCCAGCTGCCACAAAAGCATCCCACAGAGAAATAACGTATCATTCATAACTTTCGTGGTTGTCACGCTGAAATAAGTACACATTTATTGCAAAGAACACAGACGTATACAAGTGAAAATAATCAGGCTGTCAATACTGCTTCCGCACTATGCACTGTTGCATGTCAACCATGCTCTATCATGTATTGTCATCAACACTCAAAACTGCGGTTTCGTCAACCACTGGAGCGACAGAAGAAGAAATATCTCTACCACACTAGGTAGAAAACTGAGCATTTTTATATGACGTGTACTTGAAGGGAATTGCAGGATAGGTCGTCTGAAGTCTCACTCTTGGGGCAGCTAAGTGCCATCAGTCGGGAATTTTGTTTGGGTATAGACAGATTGAGATCAAACAAGGCAAAATATTAGGTGTTCTTGGACGAAGTACTTGTAGATTTCGATTTGTGCATTAAATGCTGAAAACACTTTAAGCATATTTCACCAGCAAAACTTGTGTAGGCAATGCACAATAAATACAATAGAAACTAAATAAAACACTTCAAGCTCAACAGCAACATACGATAGACACAGTCACGTGTACTGACCACCAAAAATATGGTGGCTCAGTTTACAGAAGTTGCCGCAAATAGCGCTGTAACTCGTGTGTTAGCCACTCTATGAATCTTAAGAACTTTGGCAGCGTACCTGCACATTCATCTGTTTTGCACACGATTTCGCATAGTCCGCCATGTTTGAATTTGACAAAAGCTTTTTCCATCAGGTATTATGAGACAAATAACTGCTTGGTTACCTCTTGATTTGAATTTCATATCAACATGTGGTTAATAGACTAATATTGGAACGGAATTGAAACGTATTTTTTGTTCATTTTCTTGTAGTACTTCATAGCGGCTATATTTCAATTTGGAAAGAAACGAAATATTAACATATATGGTTGGCACGCTCAGGCGGCTGAAGTACAACATTCAGGTAGTATCACAGTCTAATGCCCGTACTACACGGGAAGTGAGAGCTTACAAGATTACCCACGATGCATCGGATACGCTTGCCGCGTACCGGTTATTACCTATTTTTATGGCACGAAATACCTTCTCAGATGTGAAAAGTATGTTAAAATCAATTTAAACGAGACTATTCATACTCACCCGATATAGTATTCAGAAATGTACTTCGCCAGACACTTCGGGCGCTGCTGTCGTGGCGTATACCCTTCGACCATAGATATCAACAGACCAGACAAACACCAGATCGGCTATAAACATGAGGTTCGTTCAAAGAGCTGCAGGACTGCAGCTTCCTGCAGCAGCAAAGCAGACACTACCGCGCATGAGCGGTACCGATGACGTCACTCAGGCTGCAGGATGAAATTTTCCCCTGCAGGTCATGCAGCCAGCAAGCAGCAGGACGCTGCAGCCCGGAGCTTCCTTGAACAGCCGGTAGGCTGCAGCAGCAAGCTGCAGGATTGCCTTTTGAACACAAATTTCCGTACTGCGCATGCGCGGTTGCAGCCCTGCAGCCCTTTGAACGAACCCCTAGAGTTGCTTTGTGGCTACCGCGCATGCGCAGTACGAAAGTTCGCGTTTGAAGAGCGCCTGGCCCTGAATCTGGCTACTTGAAGACGGGCGCCAGCTGTTCGAAGAGCTGCTGGCAAACAGAGCCAAGCAGTCAGATCCTGCCCGCGGAAATTTTTCTTGCTGCCAGATTCGCGTAGCTCTATTTGAATTGGAGATATACGACGCTCGCTTGTTCAAACTGGAAGTTTTCTCACAAGTGGACACATTAGTCTGCTGTGTGTTACTTCTGTAATGCAACGGTCTTATTTATTCTTATAAAATAACGTTTAGGAGGTAACATAATTCAAAATGACATTTGTTCCAGATGTCGAGCGCGAAATAAAAAGTAGAAATCAGAATGTTATTTTTTTATTTTATATATATATATACTTCGTGCTACGTTTCTCAGATACGGAATTAGTCCAACAATTTTGGGTGCGGCGGCTTCTGGCAGAACAATTTAGAAATTCGATTTCTTATAAGTACCAGGAAGCGGGAGTGGGGGAGATACTCCTATTACAAGATAATCTTTTTGTAGTTTGCAGGCCATGAAGTGAAAGTTTTCGTAATGTAGCAGAGAGGTTCAACTTTTACAGCTTGTTCTGTTTGAAATTAAAGAGCTGCCAAATTTATTATTGGCCTGAGTCTGAACGTTATAAAGTGGTCACCTGCAGCGGAAAGAGATAACATAGTCCGATTTGCGCAATGAAGGAATGCCAGGTGCAATAGATGTGACCCATGACAGAATAGACCGGCCCTAGGAAGATCAAGAATTTTTTCCCGCTCACTTGCAAATGGTTTCTCCAAGAGACGCATTAGAGTCCTATTCTCGATCTGTCCACGATATCAGAACGAGTACGCTGTCGTCAACCACTGAGAAAAGTGCCAAGGTTTTTATATTTTCGGTTACAGTTGCTTAACGCGGTCTGAGACTTTTGTTTACACCGTGCCCAAGTACTGGGGCGTTTAATACGGCGAGACAGTAAATGCAATGTTGTTCTCTTAAAAATGTTGTTGTTGTTGTTGTGGTCTTCAGTCCAGAGACTGGTTTGATGCAGCTCTCCACCCTACTCTATCCTGAGCAAGCCTTTTCATCTCCTCATAAGAACGACAACCCACATCCACTTGAATCTGCTTACTATACGCGTTTCTTGGTCTCCCTCTGCGATTTCTCTTAAAAATAGGACTTAATATTATTAGCGTCATTGTTTTTGTGTGTCCTTAAGTCATCTCCATTTATTCTCGCACTACACTGCGGTGAATGCTTTTCTACAATTTTCTTTGAAATAAGCCGCCATACCACCTCACAGTTGCTGCTTCTGTTTAAATCTGTCGCTGCAGCTCTTGCAGAACTCTACAATAGCTAATTTAGAGTTTCTCCACCACTACGTTTCCTGTGTGTGGTACTCGAGAGGTTCCTGTGTGAGAGAAGCAGCTCTATACATAATCATAATACGGAAATTAGAAAGCACCTACACCTGACAAGAAAACACAAAGTGAGAGTTCACGACAGTATTGTACAATAAGTTGACTCATGACGTTAACAAATAACTAATATGTTTAGCTTTAAAAAAAGCTATCAAAATGTTTCTCCTTACAAAATGTTATTATATGGCGAAAGTGTATTTAAATTAAATATAATCTGAAAAAGTACCAACAACATTCTTTAGTGAAATGCGAAGCTGTATATTTTGCAAGTAGTATACTGTACTATAATGTATATATTTTTCTATATATGATGTATCTTTCATTTAAGTATACATCTAAACATATTTGTTTTTGACGAAACCCATCTCATGTAATTTTGTAAATAACAAGTGAAAAATATCAAGTCAAACATGATGTAAATAACATTCGCGCAGTTGCTGTTCATTATTCCGAGTTTACACGCTACACTAGCGAAGGTGGCAAAAAGGCTAAATAAAACGAGTTAGGTGTTCGAAGAGCCCCAACACCAAGCACAAACACATGACGTCACCGATGCCGCGCATGCGCAGTAGCGCTGTTTGCTGGCTCTCCAAGTAGCTTTCTGGCAACTCTTTGCACGAACCCATGGTTCAAACATAGGACCACATGATTGTTGACAAACATTAGGCGGATATAATAAATCATTCCACAGTTTTCAAAAAATGCCATCATTTTAAACTAATAGTACTTTCACTTGAAATTTAACGTTATTTCCATTCACAAAAAAGATCTCTATAATCGTAGACAAAGCTATACACTATCACGTGACTGTTGGCAAAACAATGGTTTAGTTGCAGAGATCTTGGTGCCACGACAACGATGCCATTCCCAGTCTACCAGTACCTATAGCCGAAGCGTATAATACAAATCTGTGGAAGTTTCGTGAATGTGTATGATTGAGCTATTGTACGAAATGGATGTGTGACGTTTTTTTCCTACAATTCAGGCGTTGTTGGCCGCCATTACCAGAAATTCTACGTCCATGTAAAATATGGGTGAGTAATGATGCATGTAAACGTAAATGCAGAATCACAATAACGAAGACTATAAGGAAAACTATATTACACATCATTTTCAAAACGCTTTTGACAAATTTTCTTAATGTGTGAAGCGTAAAAGTGGTTAGGCAGGTCGGTGCTTCTGTATGGCTATCGATCACTGAAACTGCAAACAGTCAATTCCTGAAAGTGTTATTAAATCTCTAAGTGAGTTACTTAGATGTCTATGTACTGCGATCGGATACATTTTACTTAGCGCTCCTAGAAGACTATGTTGGCAACGGATGCTGAATTCGGTGAATCGTGTGACGTTCGCGATAGATAACCGAATGGTAGTATGCGGTTCCCAGTAAAATTCTCCGTATTTTTCCGCTGAATATACGAACTTATTTTTGTTGTTTGTCATTGTATGCTTTTTGACGTAAATGTGCACCTTTTTGTGCCAATATTTTCATACTAATTGTCACGATATCTTTACTTTAAGGCTGCTACATCTTCCACTGAGCGGACAAGCGTACAAAGAAGAAAATTTCAAACTAAGAGCATAATTTTTTTTTTACTTCTAGGTCTGCAGGAAACAGTATTCATATCATTTGTATTGTTCGATTTTCTAGGAATAGTAACGCGTTAGCAAAAATTTTCTAGCGCCATGTTGTTTACATAGACATACACTAGTAGACTGGCAAACTTGTGCCTCTGACTGAATCCTTACGCCGCAATCTTGCATCACCTCACGTCAAAACGTTTCCGTTTGGTTTTACTGTGATCTTAACGTGAAATGACGTTGTAAGTTCGTTTAAACATATACTTCCGTAGTAGATGTATTTAACACAATTATCTTAAAATCGAGTTATGAGAAGAACATGTTACATAAAGTTGAAGCAGTCTGTTGTTATCGTAAAAACACTCAAAATAATTAAGATGCGAGTGATAGATGACAAGTAAAACAGTGTATCGGTCATACTATTGAAAGAGAAGCCTAAGATAATCGAAACTGATAATATATCAATATAAACAGCAAATAACACGACTCATTAATGTATGTGTCAAAGCACAATGTGGTTTACGTAACAATACTCAAAAAAATAAGTGTACTTGTTATCCACGACAAATAAGCACTTTCAACGCGACCATATTACAGAAAGAAAAGCCAAAGATGTATGAAATTGATAACAAATAAATAAAAATAGGAAATCAGTGTAACTCATTGCTGTATGTATCTTCCGTTAGCTGTACCCAAAATTACGGTAATTTTGAAGGACGCTTGCAGGGGCTGCAGTTTTGGTAAATATCGAACGCGCGTCCACACATCGATATACGTTGCATCCACCAGTGACGATTAATGTAAATACTCTTACTACTGCCATTTCACATCTTCGTAGGTTGGTTGCCCACAAACTCAATTAATACTGTCCGTGCGCTAGGGTTGACAGGTTCTTGTATGAACCCTTGTCTGCTGATTAACATTAACTATCCTCATAGTGTAAGGGCGTTAAAATACAGTCTGTTGCCTGTCTTATTAGCATGGCGAGTATGCTGGCAACTTTGAGTGTTTCTGAACGGGAGATTCGGACGCTATGCGCCCTCACATACTAAAACTTCTAGTTTAACCTAACTTTCATATAAAATGATCACTGTTCCGTGCGTCAACATATCAGAGTCTCCGGTCATCTTTGAACTTATCGAAATACACCATGCATCAAAGTGTGGTCGCGCATTCGAGATTTATCGAAACGTGCGCCCATGCAAGCGTTATTCACAATTACCAAAATTACAGCCACACACAACACCCTAATTGACCATTACGTCAAAACTGCAAAGACGGCGTAGTTACGTCATTTCATCTGTAATTTAACTACTGTTGTTTGAGATCACACAGACGATTAATTACACGTTTGTAGTGTAGAAATATGGCAGCAAGACTTCAGTGACACCAATGATACTGTAAACGGCATTGTCAGTCTAGTAATATATGTTTGTGGTTGATTATAATGTTGCTTGTCACAAAATTTTGTGTCTTTCTTTGTCATTTTCATCGTAATCACACAAGACGACTGGTCAACTCTCTTCCCGGCATTCAGCATCCGTTGCCAACATTATCTCCCGCGACAGCCGAACCGTTGAGTAAAAGTTTACCCTGCGATCAGTGCCACAGAAGTAAATGTTTTGTAGAAACAACATTACTCTGAACCATTTGCATATATATTTAAACTAAAAAGTAAAATAGATTACAGGCTTCGTCACAACAGCTTACCTGTACGAGATAGTTAAGACGTAGCGAAGACTAGTGTTATGGCGAATGAGAACAATGAACAACGTGAAGTATGGAGTCATTTCAGTTTAAATAATAATGATAATGAGGTGTTGTACTGTCCTATTCCCGCCGAAATGAACAACGTGAAGTATGAAGGAGTCATTTCAGTTTAAATAATAATGATAATTAGGTCTTGTCCTGTCCTATTCCCACCGAAATTCATTTTTAGCTCAACTGAATAACTTAGCACACGAAATTATATTTTATTTTCCCTTTCCTTTTTTATTTTCTTTTTACATGGATAGCCCCGCTACAGGATTGGTTACATAGGCAAGTATGTTTTCTGTGTATTATAAAATCATTGTTGTGTGTCTAATCAATGTATTTCAATTACTTAATGTGTACAACTTATATCAGTAATCATCAGAACTGGAATTTAAACAGAACATCACGTCCATCACACGTGAATTCTACATAACTGCACTACAATAAAGCAAGCAGACGAAAGCATTATTTTGGGTTTGTGTCTTAAAACCTTAAACTGTAGATTCACTTACCTTCTCTATATTAAAGTTATAACTTACCACTTAAGTTAGCAATCAGTATTTTTATTGATGTTTTGTGTTTGTTTTATCTATGTAATTTGTGTTAGGCTTATTGTTATGTGGCATACGTGTCTATGATTAGGGACGTGTGTTACAATTTGCGCTTATTTGTGTAATAGTCAAACCGAAGAGTCAATATAAAATACGTAGAGAGGGATGGAGTCCATGTTCAGATCGATACTGTAGGTGAGGAAGGTGGCTAGATTTCTGCAGCTTCCACCCAAACCACAGATGAAATGCTGGAAATTTTAAGGCAATTAAGAATATTATCAGTACAGCAGTTCCAGATATCAGACACCGTTAGTAATTTGTCTAATCGACAAACTGAAATTTCTAACTCTGTTACCACTTCATCCAGTGAGCAGTTAAAAATTTTCACCACTGTACAGTATTTAGCCTTAACGGTAGCCAATATACTCACTGAAAACGATCTTGACGATGTAAAATCTGAATTTAGCCGTATTGCTTTGGAGGAAAAGGAAAATGTTCCTCCAAGAGCTCACTGAAATAAAATGAGATGTTCAGGCAGGGAGGTACAGATCGACATTAGGATATGTAGACAAACGATAATGCCCAAAGTTCGTTGGAGTAAACTTGCTTATCGTAATATTACGATTTTTTTGAGCATGCACTCCCTTCCGGTATTTGTTTAAAAACTAGTTTTTATTCACAAATTGTGAGAATAACATAGGTGGTACAGTCTGTAAGCTTCAGACCAGTTGCAGTAAGACTTCCGTCCGTCTAAGTCTAGAGCAACTGTTTATATGCTCTTATACTATTCTGCTCGCCGTCGACTGTCTACTTGGCAAGGCAAACGCGTTGGCAGACGGCACTCGCCGTGGCTGTTTGCTGACAGGGCTGACAAGGCGGTTGTCACTGACCTGTCTTCACTGCGTGGACTGCATTCTTCGCTTCTGCTTCTCATCGGAGATGCTGGACGGACACCACAGATTCAGCGCGTCACGGAATCCCTCCACGGCTTGTTTTGTCGTTCGAAAATCCTAGTCTGCTCATCTGCGACCTCTTCAATCTCTATTCGCTTCTATTCTATTCGTTTTATCTTCTGTGTGTTCTCGGATTAACTATTCTCGTGTTTCCTTATTTGTTAGTTTCCCTTGCTCTAGTTTCTCCGCTGCCCTTTTTGTACTAGATATCCATGTCGGTGTATTTTTACACTTTACGTCTATTCTCGCACCTAACGCTTCAAGCCTGCTTACGTGGCCGTCTCTTTTTGCTTCCCCTGTTGTTCTTTTTGCTTCTTTATTTATTCAAATAATTACTCGTTTTACAGTTAGATCACCTCTTCTATACGCTCTCTGTGTCTGTTGCTCATTGCAATCACCTGATCTCTTTCTCCTTCCTCTCTCGTAAAAAAGGCATCAGATTTGGGGGTTACATGTTATCATTAGCACCGCAGTGGTGCTGCCGATCGCATTTGGGCTCTACGTTCCGATGCGCGAGACAGTTCCCCGTCGGGGGTTCGAATCCCCCCTCGGGCATGAATGTTTGTGCTGTCTTTAGTATAAGATAGTTCATATGTAGTTTGTAAATTTAGGGACTAATGACCACGCAGTTAAGTCCCATAAGCTTTACAAACATTTGAACATTTGTTATCATTAGCACATCTGTAGTGGATGGCTGTGACCCTTCATTTTTGCGAATTTTCGCCCACGAGTGTGGTGTTTCCGCATCACTCCCGTCGCAACAAGTTGTTCTTTTCGAAAACGAAGAGTCGCTGTATTCCTGTTGTAACCATGACTGTTCTTCCTGTTCGCATTTTCCTACTATTCTGTCCTCTGATTCGCTCATGTTGCTCCTGTCAAAGGAATCCCTTTGCTTCTCTAGTAAATGGACCCTTCTCCGTGTTAACATTTACTATTCTATCACTAATGACCGTGAGTTTGAATTTTTACGATCCATCACATAAATTTTATTCGGCGTAACACTTTCATGACCAATGACTTAAGTAGATGCCTAAATTCTATACATTATGAGAATTACTTGCACATCTAGGTCCCAACAACACTACCTAATTCTCCTCGGCCCGTGGAAGAACCTTACAAACTGTGTGGCACAGAAGCCCCCAAATGTCATGAAATAAATTCCGATGAAAAGAAATATTAGTATTCTATAATTACGCGCTGCACATCTAAAATATGTTCTCTGTCCATTGTCAGCTCTTCGTCCCTCTTGATGAAATATCTGTTCTTGGACCGCTACTCTAAGTACAAAGATCCTACTTCCGAACATTACATAGTATCCAAAATTTGATTATCCATGATAGGTTCTGCTGTGTGTGGTGGCGCGAGGAATGGCCAAAAATCATGGTTCAGTTCGCTAAATGTAATTGTAGAAAAATGTGAGGAGAGGCGATGGCAATAGATGGCGTGTGCGAACTCTTTTGCGAATAAATACTTAGTTTTTATTTAATTTAACACTCGATTGAGTGAAAAACCTTGGCTTGAATTATGTATCACTCGAAGATCAAGCCATCTATGAGTAAAAACATACAATACAGGATTCGTATAAATAATTGCCATTAGCAACTCACTTGCAACTTATGGATGGCTATAAGTATGCATAACTGACATACGCCGCTGTGGGAACGTGAAAGATGAGGTATGATTTTACTCCCCAGTATTCCAGTGCTGAAAAATTTTCTTCTACTACCAAAAATTATGTTAACGATGCCTCAGAGAATACTGATGGAGTCGGACTGTCACAAATCTCTCAGTGTAAATTAGCAATTTTGGATACACTATCTCTGCCCGTTTGAGACTGCTCCTCCCTCGATGTTCATACATGGCCACGGAAAATAATCGTTGTATGTTTCGTATTTCAAAGGCAGTACACTACAGTAGGAGATCACTGCTCCCGCCCCTGTCTCACTGATTTGAGCACCTCCACTTACTGACTACCAAATATTCGTTTATGTCTCGGTATACACACACTCAGCCACTCAAGCCATCGGCTTTGAGGCTGAGCAAATGCTTATGTTCCATTGTTGCAATTGACGAACCTGTTGGTATATTTCCTAAAACCGCAGTGATGAAATATCACGAACCTGTCAGTATTACTGTTCCAGTTCGAAGTATAACAGTTACATGCGGTTTGTAATAACAACGAAGGTGCCTATGTGAAAACATTTGTGTAGATTTTAATGCAAGTACATGGTGTAAACCAGCTGCGAAACATACAGTGAGTAGTACTTGTTATTACGAACAATCGTGACCATGGATTTGAATATGTTGTTAATGTGTTGTAACAACTGCTTTCATAAAGTCTAGTATACATTTATGTTGTGTTTACTAAACGTATTAATTCTACATACTTCTAAAATTGCTGTTAAAGGGTTTACTTGTGAACTTTGGTGGACGAAATTGCGTAAAGAGACAAAAGTGACAACAAAATACTGCTGAAAAAAATGCGCCTAGGATATCTGCCACTAAAAAATCCATGTGGAAGTGAGATGTCGTTAATAAGTTTCCTTGTTGCCATGCTGAAACAAGTAACGTTTCGTACGTGAAATATGAGTACAAGGACGAAAGTGTCAATAGATTACTGCAACAAAAATGCGCCTGCCAACTGCCACAAAAGCATCCCACACCGAAATAACCTATGATTCATAACTTTTGTGGTTGTCACGCTGAAATAAGTACACATTTATTGCAAAGAACACAGACGTATACAAGTGAAAATAATCAGGCTGTCAATACTGCTTCCACACTGGTTGCATGTCAACCATGCTCTATCATGTATTGTCAGCAACACTCAAAACTGCGGTTTCGTCAATCACAGGAGCGACAGAAGAAGAAATATCTCTACCACACTAGGTAGAAAACTGAGCATTTTTTTTTTTTGGACGTGTACTTAATGGAAATTGCAGGATAGGTCATCTGAAGTTTCACTCTTGGGGCCGCTAAGTGCCATCAATCAGGAATTTTTTTTCAGTATAGACAGATTGAGATCAAACAGGGCAAAACATTTGTTGTTCTTGGACGAAGTACTTTTCGTTACCTCACTTCGATTTGTACTTTAAATGCCGTAAACACTTTAAGCATATTTCACCACAAAAATTGTGTAGGCAATACACGCTAAATACAATAGAAACTAAAGTAAACACTTCAAGCTCAACAGCAACATATGATAGACACAGTCAAGTGTACTAACCACAAAAATGTGGTGGCCGAGTTTACAGAAGTTGTCGCAAATAGCGCTGTAACTCTTGTGTTAGCCACTCTATGAAATTTAAACTCGTTGACAGCGTACCTGCACATTCATCTGTTTTGCACACGATTTCGCGTGGTCCGCCTTGTTTAAAATTGACAAAAGCTTTTCCATCAGGTATTACGTGAAAAATAGCTGCTTGGTTACCTCTTGATTTGAAATTCATATCAACATGTGCTTAATAGGCTAATACTGGAACGGAATTGAAACGTATTTTTTGTTCGTTTTCTTGTAATACTTCATAGTGGCTATATTTAAATTTGGTAAGAAACGAAATATTAACATATATGGTTGGCACGCTCAGGCGGCTGAAGTACAACATCCAGGTAGTATCAGAGTCTAAAGCCCGTACTGCACGGGAAGAGCGAGCTTACAAGATTACCCACGACGCATCGGTTACTCCTGCCGCGTACCGTGTAGTCGCTTCCACTTGCACAAGATGCACGCATACGATCGCTAGTAGACGGAATAGGATGGATCCTATTCACACGCGTACGGAAGTGCTTCGCGCATGCGCAGATCACTGCATGAGTAACCAATCTAACGAACGCAGCCAAGTCGCGAATTGTTTGAGAAATGTGTCCTTGTCTCCTGCTCAGGGGATCAAAGTTGTTCGACTGACAGGCTGTTTCAAGAGCAGCCATAAATATTTAATAAAAATTTCATATAGCAAGTGTAAAGTTTTATTCAGAAGAGAGATATAGCTGTTAGCATGAAATCGAAACAAACGTAGAACAAATGTAAAAGACGACATTTTCATTGAGTTTTCGGTTCTTGGTAGAATAACATCATACTGACTCCAAAGTACAATGTTGTGTATGGTCTACATTTCCACTTAGTTAACCGGTTTCCGGCTTAAAAGGTCACCTTCAGGCTTTAAAATAAGTCGAAACTCGGTTATTTAAATAAAAGTCAATATGATTATTTACCAATAGCCAACGAAAGTATCATTCAAAATATTCAAATTTACATTTCCTTTACACGCAGATGCATGATAATGGCAAAATTTTGAAACAGCTGTGGCGATAAATAATTAATTGTAAGCAGTGATTCTATATCTTTTATTACAATGTCCTTCAACGACCTTTAATGAGGATTTCCACAGACATGAATTTCTTACGCATGCATCCCCCCACCATCACCCGCGCAAGTCAACATAGCTACATATGTAAACACCAAACCTGCATACTGTCATGCTGCCTTACATAAGTTTTGAAAGCACTTTCTTGCACGATGTCGCTTCCCCCACCATCGCTTACGACCTTCAGCAACTCCCGACAAGTAGATCTTTCGTTCTGGTCTTGGTCGTTTATATACAAGAAGAGTTTGTGTCACAGCAAACTAATGACTTTTGTCTTTAGCTAAGTAAATGAATACTTCGTAAAGTGATAAAATATTCATAAACAATGCGACGGGAAAATCAATATAGAATTGAGCTGCTTCTTATAAACATTTATACATAGAATAACACACCGATGCTTGATGTGACGCAAAGAATTTGAAAACATTGAAACAGTTAACTTGCTAACGTCCATAGTACTGCATTACAGTTAATATTGTAGACGTATATACTGTTTCAGTATAGGCGTAATAATAATTCATCATTGACCATAAACATTTTGATCAAATGAAACTTTATGTATGCCTTTAGAGATTTAAAAGTAGGCCTACTTTGATCAACATAAAAATCTTATGTGAATATAATAGGGTTCAAATCGTCAATAATATTGTGTAAAGACTGTTCTGTAGAGTAGATCCAAGACTGATTACACAAGTAGTGAATCGGTATTTTACGGCACTTGTTACCTGTCAGACATTATACTTATCCTAAGAAGATAAACTATTAATCACTATCCTTACTTTCCTCTTATTACTGCTGCTGGTAGTACCGATAAAAACCTTATTTTCTAATGTATCTTCTGTTAATTGTAGATAACATAGTGTTCTTCAGAATATATGTACTGCAGTATCTCCAGCGACATTCGTGCAAGAAAGTTAAACGCGTTTGAACTGTCGTAACTTACACGTAAGTAGCATGACAGTATGTAGGCTTGGTGTTTACATTCGTATGTTGACTTGCGCGAGTGGTGGTGGGGTAATGCATATGTAAGAAATTCATGTCTGTGGAAACACGGTTTAACATACACGGTCACGACAACTAGTTACCAACTGACAGTTGCAGCGGCACTCGCGCTCCTAGTGGTGGGCGACGTGGCCTGAAAGAAATGTTTGATTACTTTTCTACATAATTAACCAAATAGTTTCAGTAAGTTCTGTGTTCTAAACATTAGTAAAAATACGAGAGACATAAATAAGAGTGAAAAAAATGTAAAAAAAGCAGAATTTTCCTGATTTAGTAATATAAACAACAACTTATTCACCAGGAAATACGTACGTATATTTGCTACAAATTTGGAGCATTCAGCCACTGTGGTAATATCAATAAGGAGTACAGTAATGACAACAAATACTTATTTTACAATTTTGAATTCTTATGTTCTTTTGTGTATAATTACTTTTGATAATAAAACGAATGTCTTAAAGATTCTTGCCGTTAGTAACATTCATGGAATATCTGCTTTGTTGAGAAACTATGTTTTTGCTTTCGATGTTTTATTGCCATGTTTGTATTTCCCTTCAGCTACAGCTGGAGTGTCTGATCTGGTACATTTAATAATGTAGGAAATGCAATCCATATAAGTTTCTTATGTTC
This sequence comes from Locusta migratoria, assembly GCA_026315105.1. NCBI lineage: Eukaryota > Metazoa > Arthropoda > Insecta > Orthoptera > Acrididae > Locusta > Locusta migratoria. The sequence goes on from CM048749.1 coordinate 409,324,305, forward strand.
AACACTTACCGATTTGGCTGGAATTGTACTGACCTTTCTGAGTACAAAACCTACGTCTTTCTGTAGATGGTTCGGTCTTTTATGATTTATTAGCAACTGTTACTCTTAATAGAAACTTCAATTGGTGAATAAAATGTCGTAGATTTCAAGATAATCTTAAATAAACTGTCTTGCAAAGTATCGTTTCATACCCTTAAGTTGTTCTTAGGAAACCTCATAAAGACAAATGTGCAGTTATTTTCTGGTTATTACCTATTTTTATGGAACCTATTCTGGATCTGTCCACGATATCAGAACGAGTACGCTGTCGTCAACCACTGAGAAAAGTGCCAAGTTTTTTATATTTTCGGTGACAGTGCTTAACGCGGTCTCAGACTTTTGTTTTCACCGTGCCGAAGTATTGGGGGTTTAATACGGCGCGACAGTAAATGCAATGTTGTTCTCTTAAAAATAGGACTTAATATTATTAGCGTGACTGTTTTTGTATGCCCTTAAGCCATCTCCATTTGTTCTCGCACTACACTGCGGTGATTGCTTTTTCACAATTTTTTTTTTCAAATAAGTCGCCATACCACCCCACAGTTGTTGTTTTTGTTTAAATCTCTCGCTGCGGCTCTTGCAGAACTCTATAATAGCTAATTTAGAGTTTCTCCACCACCACATTTCCTGTGTGTGGTACTCGTGTGGTTCCTGTGTGACAGAAACAGCTCTATACATAATCATAATACAGTAATTAGGAAGCACCTGCACCTGACAAGAAAACACAAAGTGAGAATTCACGACAGTATTGTACAATAAGTTGCCTCATGACGTTAACAAATAAGTAATATGCACAGCTTTAAAAAAATCTATCAAAATGTTTCTCCTTACAAATTGTTATTATATGGCGAAAGAGTATTTAAATGAAACATAATCGGAAAAAGTCCCAACAAACTTCTTTAGTGAAATGCGAAGCTGCATATTTTGCAAGTAGTATACTGTGCTATAGTATATATTTTTCTGTATATGGTGTATCTTTCATTTAAGTATACATCTACACATATTTGTTTTATGACGAAACCCATCTCATGTAATTTTGTAAATGACAAGTGAAAAAAATCAAACGTGATGTAAATAACATTCGCCCCATTGCTGTTCATTCTTCTGAGTTTTCACGCTACACTAGCGAAGGTGGCAAAATGGTTAAATAAATCGAGATGGGTGTTCGACGAGCCCCAGCACCAAGCACAAATACATGACGTCACCGATGCCGCGCATGCGCAGTGGCGCCTGTTTGCTGGCTCTCCAAGCTTAGCCTCCAAATAATACAAAGCCTACTCACTAGGAGCTTACCTCTGTTGAGCAGTGTCGCCACTGTAGTTCAAACTTATTCCGCTGTTGGCGCCACAAGCCAACCTCATGCCGTGTAGGTTCTTATGGAACCGAATTGGAAATAAGGCTTAAAAATATGTCCATATACCACAACGGTTTATTTTGGTCACTGATGTCGAGAACAAATATTGAAGTTCATGTTACTGTCTTTATTTAACAATGATAACAGGGATTGTTTCTTTATTATCATGGACACTGATTATTAGGCCTAATTGATTGGAATTGTTCTGCGGCTTTTCCTAGAGAGCTTCTTTTCTAAATTTTCATTTCTTTTCGCAAAATATTCCATATGTACTTGGTCTGTCATATTGTTCGTGAAATTAGTTAAGTAGGGCCGCAGGAATTTTTGCAGTATTAATCTGCTCAGTAGCTCTGCATGCGAATCCTTACCGCACTGCAACGCGGGTTGCGACTAGTATGAGACAGTAACATGTGTAAAAGTGTAAACAGTACTTTTGGCTTGTCTATGACTGATTCCAGTGCCTCGTTAGTCACACTTTCTAGTCTTGCCAGGAACATGACGAATGTAGGTTTGGGGTATCGAAGTCCACCTCTGTCTTTTCCTTTTATTAAGACCATCATTGGTGACGGAGACTGTACACTGCTGATCTTGTTGACACAATCCTCACAATGTATACTTTCTTCGACGACACGTACCAAAATCCGCCGACATACGTAGCGGCAGCAGTCGTCATTGAAACAGAGGGCAATTCTGTTGGTTCCTCCTCAAGATGTTTCTCGGTTCTTTTATCTTAATTCGTTTGCTTGGCGGTTACATTTCGAAAACACTGGGAACTGCATCAGGATTCAATTTCTTTTTCTTCAGGCCGGATTTAAAGTCTGAGGTAAGAAAATGGTTACTGCATACCATAGAATGCTCATTGGGCTGGTATAACTTATCCTTTGTATCACCTACACAAGAGATAAAAATGAAATATTTAGGCAACAGTAGAATAAATTATACCAGCACTGATCACTTTAAAATGCACATACCATGTCTGCTTATTGTTTTTATCCATAGTTGTCTCGTGGATTCATTACTCGAAAATTAGTGAAAACTAACTCCAGGAGCTTTATTTCGGGAGCCCTGATTGCAAATGGCACACAACAATATACCATTTTCCACAAACACGTAAACAGTTGTAGATTTTCACGTAAAAACAGTAAGTTACACTCTTTTGTGATGCATAATGTGCATTATAACGCACTGTAGCAGGACGCACTTCAGTCAGGTCTCGCGCGTGTGTGGTTGTTATGTGGCGCCTCTAGCGGCTGCTGTTTCAACGAGAGCGGCGACAAGAGTTTACTCCTAGTGAGTAGGCTTTGTATTATTTGGAGGCTAAGCTCCAAGTAGCTTTCTGGCAACTCTTTGAACGGACCCAGTGGTTCATACATTGGACCACGTGACTGTTGTCAAACATTAGCCGGATATAATAAATGATTCCACAGTTTTCAAAAAAATGCCATCATTTTAAACTAATAGTACTTTCACTTGAAATTTGACGTTATTTCCATTCACAAAAAGCTCTCTATATTCGTAGACAAAGCTATATACTACCACGTGACTGTTGGCAAAACAATGGTTTAGTTGCAGAGATCTTGGTGCTACGAAAACGATTCCATCCTGTCTACCAGTACCTATGTTCGAAGCGTATAATACAAATCTGTGGAAGTTTCGTGAATGTGTATGATTGAGCTAACGTACGAAATGGACGTGTCGCTTTTTTCCTACAATTCAGGCGTTGTTTGCCGACATTACCAGAAATTCTACGTCAATGTAAAATATGGGTGAGTAATGATGGATGTAGACGTAAATGCAGAATCACAATAACGAAGACTATAAGGAACACTATATTACAAATCATTCTCAAAACGCTTTTGACAAATTTTCTTAATGTGTGAAGCGTAAAAGTGCGTAAGCAGGTCGGTGCTTCTGTATGACTATTGATCACTGAAACTGCAAACGGTCAATTCCTGAAAGTGTGAAAGTGTTATTAAATCTCTAAGTGATTTACTTATATGCCTATGTACTGCGATCGGCTACATTGTACTTAGCGGTCCTAGAAGACTATGGTGGCAACGGATGCTGAATTCGGGGAATCATGTGATGTTCGCGATAGCTAACCGAATGGTAGTATGCGGTTCCCAGTAAAATTCTCCGTATTTTTCCGCTGAATATACAAACTCATTTTTGTTGTTTGTCATTGTATGCTTTTTGACGTAAATGTGCACCTTTTTAAGCCAATATTTTCATACTAATTGTCACGAAATCTTTGCTTTAAGGCTGCTGTTTCTTCCTCTGAGCGGACAAGTGTACAATTCAAACGAAGAGCATTTTTTTTATTTTTTTATTATTATTATTTTTTTTTTATTTTTTATTTTTTATTTTTTTTTACTTCTAGGTCTGCAAGAAACAGTATTCATATCATTTGTATTGTTCAATTTTCTAGGAATAGTAACGCGTTAGAACAAATTTTCTAGCGCCATGTTGTTTACATAGACATACACTAGTAGACTGGCAAACTTGTGCCTCTGACTGAGTCCTTACGCCGCAATCTTGCATCACCTCACGTCAAAACGTTTCCGTTTGGTTTTACTATGATCCTAACGCGAAATGACCTTGTAAGTTCGTTTAAACATATACTTCCGTAGTACATGTATTTACCACATTTATCGTAAAGTCGAGTTATGAGAACATGTTACATAAAGTTGAAGCAGACCGTTATTATTATGGTAAAAACACTCAAAATAATTAAGATGCGAGTGATAGATGACAAGAAGAACAGCGTATCGGTCATACTGCAGAAAGAGAAGCCTACGTTGATCGAAACTGGTTAATATAAAAAAAACAGCAAATAAGTAAATAACGCCACTCATCAATGTATGTGTCAAAACAGAATGCAGATTACGTAACAATAATAATAATAAAAAAAATATACTTGTTATCCACGACAAATAGCACTTTCATAACGACCATACATAGCAAGAAAAGCAGAAGTTGTATGAAATTGATAACAAATAAATAAAAATAGGAAATCAGTGTAACTCATTGCTGTATGTATCTTCCGTTTGCTGTACGAAAAATTACAGCCACATACAACACACTAATTGACAATTACGTCAAAACTGCAAAGACAGCGTAGTTACGTTATTTCATCTGTATTGTAACTACTGTTGTCTGAGATTACACACACGATTAATTACACGTTTGTAGTGTAGAAATATGGCTGCGAGACTTCAGTGATACCAATGATACTGTATACGGCATTGTCAGTCTAGTAATATATGTTTGTGGTAAATTATAATGTTGCTTGTCACAAAATTTTGTGTCTTTCTTTGTAATTTTCATTGTAATCACACAAGACGACTGGTCAGCTCTCTGCCCAACATTCAGCATCCGTTGCCAACATTATCGCCCGCGACCACCGAGCCGTTGAGTAAAAGTTTACCCTGCGATCAGTGCCACAGAAGTTAATGTTTTGGAGAAACAACAAGAATCAGAACCATCTGCAAATTTAAACTAGAAAGTAAAGTAGATTAAAGGCTTCGTCACAACAGCTTACCTGTACGAGATAATTACGACGTAGCGAAGACTGGTGTTATGGCGACTGAGAACAATGAACAACGTGAAGTATGGAGTAGTCATTTCAGTGTAAATAATAATAATAATGAGGTCTTGTCTTGTCATATTCCCACAGAAATTCATTTTGGGTCATAACTTAACAAACCAAATTCATTTATTTTTCCTTTCCATTTTGATTTTATCTTTACATGGATAACCCCGCGACATGATTGGTTATGTAGGAAGTATGTTTTCTGTGTATTATAAAATCATTGTTGTATGACTAACCAATGTATTACAATTATTTCATGTGTACAAGTTATATCAGTAATCATCAGAACGGGAATTTAAACAGAACATCTAGTCCATCACATGTGAATTTTACAGCACTGCATTAAAATACTGCAAACAGACGAAAGCATTATTTCAGGTTTGTGTCTTACCACCTTAGACTGTAGATTCACTTACCTTCTCTATATTAAAGTTTTAACTTTCCACTTACGTTAGCAATTAGTATTTTTATTGATGTTCTGTGTTTGTTTTATTTATGTCATTTGTGTTAGGCTTACTGTTATGTGTCACTAGCTTAAACCCGCGGCTCCGCTCGCGTGTTGGTTGATTATGATAGATAAGCTATCTTTAAGTAGTGTGCTACGAGACTGGTTTTGAAGAATGAAATAAAATACAATACCCCTTGTAGCTATCGGCAGGGAACTGCTTTGGTGTACAACGGGAGACTTCGGACAGCAATTACACACAGACCATTCGTTTGCGTTCTGTAGTTTTCGCCGCAGAGCGAAATATTAATACACACACAAACGTAGAATTTTACATACTACGACAACTTTCCATACCAATATACTCTACCCTTTTATCATTATCAATCCTCAAGCAACAATGCAACCAATAAAACCATTATCAAAGAGTAAATATAATTTTCAAAGAGTAGTTATTGTTCCGAATTTCGCGGTATATTCTTCAAATTACTAAATATCTATCAGATCGCTATAAAACCATGCTTAAATCCTTCCTCAGGTATAAATTAGTAACTGTACAAATATTTAAGACTCTGCGTCTTGCCGTTCGGAAGTGATAAGCGTACACCGAACAGACACTCACATTAATATATATATATATAAATAAATAGCTATCCGATCGCCATAAAACCGTGCCTAAAGCCTTCCCCCGTAGACATTAGTAACTGTACAAATATTTAGCTCTTTATGTCTTGTGGTTCAGACGTGGTAAACGGACACCGAACGGACATTCACATATATAGATATGTGTCTAAGATTAGGAACGTGTGTTATAATTTGCGCTTATTTGTGTAATAGTCAGAACGAAGAGTCAATATAAAATACGTAGAGAGGGATGGAGTCCATGTTCAGATCGATACTGTAGGTGAGGAAGGTGGCTAGATTTCTGCAGCTTCCACCCAAACCACAGATGCAATGCTGGAAATTTTAAGGCCATTAAGAATATTATCAGTACAGCAGTTCCAGATATCAGACACCGTTAGTAATTTGTCTAATCGACAAATTGAAATTTCTAACGCTGTTACCACTTCATCCAGTGAGCAGTTAGATATTCCCACCACTGTACAGTATTTAGCCTTAATGGTAGCTAGTATACTCATTGAAAACAATCTTGACGATGTAAAATCTGAATTTAGCCGTATTGCTTTGGAGGAACATGAAAATGTTTCTCTAAGGGCTCACTGAAATAAAATGAGATGTTCAGGCAGGGAGTTACTGATCGACATTAGGATATGGATACAAACGATAATGCCCTAAGTTGGTTGGAGTAAACTTGCTTATTATTAATTTATTTATCTATATGTATTTCTTTATATGTTTCTCGACTATTACGACTTTTGAGCTTGCACTCCCTTCCGGTATTTGTTTAAAAACTAGTTTTTATTCACAAATTGTGAGAATGACATAGGTGGTACAGTCTGTAAGCTTCAGACTCGTGCAGTAAAGCCCCGTTTACACCGAAGTGAACACAAGCCGACGCGCAACAGCGAACGAGAATTCGCCCCGGAGTAAACGCTTTGCGCGCATTGTTCGCTCGTGTGCGTGTTGCATTCGCGAGTGGTCGCTTGTGATCCGATGGTTGTCGGTTTCAGGGCGAACGATCAAAGGAAATTAGCGTCCTCTCCGCTTCGACGCTAGCATCGACGACAGACTCTCGCTTTGCCACAGTGTATTGTTTTACCGCGCGAAACTTTGTATAGTATTTTGAATGGGAAATAAGTGGTTAGATGAGACTGTGTTGTTATTGATAGAAGAGTACAAATCTCACAGATGTTTGTGGGATCCTAGAGACCCCGGTATAAAATAATGATTAAGAATAATGATGCCTGGCAAGAAATTGCCTATGTTATATAAATCCCGACGGAAGAAGTGAAGTAGAAATTGAACTCTCTGCTCTCCAATTTCCGACGAGAGAGAGCGAAAGAGCGATCATTATCTGGGATGGCGAATTTTAATCCCCCAGAAGAAGATTTGCCTGTGGAGATAATATACTCACCGTCCCCCAACACGTCAACAGATACAACTGTTTAGATATGGTGCATAAATTTTATTTATTTGACAGTTCACTTCGGTAAAATAAATTCCATTTTATTAAACCAAAAGAAAGTACACTAAAGTAAGATAGAAATGCACAAAAGGCCCTATCATTCACTTGCTTCACATTCACTGTATCTGTGATAATCTCACGTTTTAGCTACTATTATAGTACAGTTAGAAACAATATTTGCAAATGGTTTTCCTCTGTTAATTATGTGTTTCATTGAAAAGCTTAAGTTATGAAATAACCTAAAAGACTGGTCTTTTGCATACTTCAGTAATACATTACTCATTTTCATTGCCTCTATTTCCTTGCCATTTATCTTTATAAAATCCTCGAGTGTTTCGCATATGGCACTGCATACTTCAGGTATTCTCTGGGAAATATATGCTTTAGACACACGAAATAGATATTTGAGGTTGTTGCTAAGAATCGAACGTTAGTGCTAGCCTCTCTTCTGCTGATATGGCTCGTCGATAATTTGTGTCCTGCTTTTTAATTTTTGGTTCAGTTGCGGCTAGAAGAAGGCGAACATCGTCGATTAACATACGGGTGAAGCGTGGGTTGCAGCGGCAAATCACTTACAATAGCCGAGCCGCCACTTCTTTCACGCCTGCGCAAAAAATTTTCTCTCTCTGCGCCGTTTGCCTTTTATGACCAACAATGTGCTTGCTATACAAAATAAACCAAGTTGTGTGTTTCTGTTCTCCATCACGTTGCACTGAATACTAAAATAACGCGCCAACGAGTTAGCGCTAATAACAAACACACATAGCGCGCATTCGCTTCTGTTTGCTCCAGTGTAAACGCTGTTTTCTGCTACAGCTCAGCATGCACGCGCGCATTGCTAGCGAATGCCCGTTCGGCTGTGTACGCCAGTGTTCGCTTCGGTGTAAACGGGGCTTAATTACGTCCAAGTCTAGCGCAACTGTTTATACGCTCTTGTTCTACTCTTCTCGCCGTCGACTGTCTTCTTTGCAAGGCAAACGCCTTGTCAGGTGGCACTCGCCGTGGCTGTTCGCTGACAGGGCTGACAAGGCGGTTGTCACTGACCTGTCTTCACTGGGTGGGCTGCATTCTTCGCTTCTGCTTCTCATCGGAGATGCTGGACGGACACCACAGCTTCAGCGCATCACGGACATCCCTCCACGGCTTGTTTTGTCGTTCGAAAATCCTAGTCTGCTCATCTGTGACCACTTCGACCTCTATTCGTTTTATCTTCTGTGTGTTCTCGGTTTCCTTATCTGTTAGTTTCCCTTGTTCTAGTTTCTCCGCTGTCCTTTTTGTACTGGGTATCCATGTCCGTGTATTTTTACATTGTATTTCGCTGACTGTACGTCTATTCCCGCTCCTAACGCTTCAAGCCTGCTTACGTGACCGTCTCTTTATGCTACCCCTGTTACTCGTTTTGCTTCTTTATTTATCCGCATAATTACTGCTTTGACCAGGTAGATCACCTCTTCTATCCGCTCTCCGTGTCTTTTGCTCACTGCAATCTCCTGTTCTCTTTCTCCTTCCTCTCTCGTAAAAAAGGCATCCGATTTGTGGGTTACATGTTACCATTAGCACCGCGGCGGTGCGGCCGAGCGCATTTGGGCGCTATGTTCAGATGCGCGAGATCGTTCCCCGTCGGGGGTTCGAATCCCCCCTCGGGCATGGAAGTTTGTGCTGTCTGTAGTATAAGATAGTTCATATGTAGTTTGTAAATTTAGGGACTAATGACCCCGAAGTTAAGTCCCATAAGCTTTACAAACATTTGAACATTTGTTATCATTAGCACCTCTGTAGTGGATGGCTGTGACCCTTCATTTTTGCGAATTTTCGCCCACGAGTGTGGTGTTTCCGCATCACTCCCGTCGCAACAAGTTGTTCTTTTCGAAAACGAAGAGTCGCTGTATTCCTGTTGTAACCATGACTGTTCTTCCTGTTCGCATTTTCCTACTATTCTGTCCTCTGATTCGCTCATGTTGCTCCTGTCAAAGGAATCCCTTTGCTACTCTAGTAAATGGACCCTTCTCATTGTTCACATTTACTATTCTATTACTAATGTCCTTGAGTTTGAATTTTTACGATCCATCACATAAATTTTATTCGGTGTAACACTTTCATGACCAATGACTTAAGTAGATGCTTAAATTCTATAAATTATGAAAATCACTTGCACATCCAGGTCCCAACAACACTACCTAATTCTCCTCGGCCCGTGGAAGAACCTTACAAACTGTGTGGCACAGAAGCCCCCGAATGTCATGAAACAAATTCCGATGAAAAGAAATATTAGTATTCTATAACTACGCGCTACACATCTAAAATATGTTCTCTGTCCATTGTCAGCTCTTCGTCACTCTTGATTAAATTTTTGTTCTTGCACCGCTACTCTACGTACAAAGATCCTACATCCGACCATCACATAGTATCCAAAATTTGATTATCCATGGTAGGTTCTGCTGTGTGTGGTAGCGTGAGGAATGGCCAAAAATAGTGGCTCAATTCGTTAAATGTAAGTGTAGAAAAATAAGAGGAGAGGAGATGGCAGTAGATGGCGTGTGCAGACTCTTTTGGGAATAAATATTTAGTTTTTAATTAATTTAACACTCGACTGAGTGGAAAACCTTGGCTTGAATTAGTGTATTACTCGAAGATACAAGACCTCTATGAGTAAAAACATACAATACGGGATTCGTTTAAATTATTGCCATTAGCAACTCACTTGCAACTTATGGATGGCTATAAATACGCATATGTGACAAGCGCAGTTGTGGGAACGTGAAAGATGAGGTATGATTTCACTCCCCAGTGTTCCAGTGCTGAAAAAGTTTCTTCTTCTACCAAAGATTATGTTAACGATGCCTCAGAGAATACTGATGGAGTCTGACTGTCACAAATCTCTCAGTGTAAATTAGCGATTTTGGATACATCGTCTCTGCCTGTTTGAGACTGCTCCTTCCTCGATGTTCATACATGGCCACGATAACTAATCGTTGTATGTTTCGTATTTCAGAGGCAGTACACTACAGTAGGAGATCCCTGCTCCCGCCCCTGTCTCACTGATTTGAGCACCTCCACTTACTGACTACCAAATATTCCTTTGTCTCGGTACACACGCACTCGGCCACTCAAGCCATAGGCTCTGAGGCTAAGCAAATGCCTATGTTCCATTGTTGGTTACATAAGATGTTCTGTGGAATGCTGTAATAAGTGTATATCAAACCCTGTATAAATAATTAAGAACAAACTTTTGCTTACAAAATTTAAATAACCAAATAGCAATATGCAGCCGCTGACAAGTGATTTACTTTAAATAATGTAACATTAATCCAGAAAAACGGAAATTAACAGTCGTAGTTGTCCAACCTACCTGTTGTTCACATGTAACAGCAAGTTTTAGCAATGAGGACCTAGCTTGCCAATCATGTCAACTGCTGTCAGCTGCGGCAATATGTTTACACATCAAATACAATAATGTTATTGCAACATTCGTACCTATAAACTCAACTAATGTAAGTTGTGTGATGCTATTTCCAAGCTGATTAACAGTTGAACTGCTACAAAATAGGCCATTAAGAATGCAAAATGAAAAGCCTCATGAGAGAGAGAAAGAACAGCTCTAACTTGGTACGAAATTAATACAACAGACTATTTAATAAGAATTATAATGCTTTTAAAGTCTTTAACGATGTTCTCTGATGCCATTTCCTGGCTGAATAGGAGCTGTAATGCAACAAATTAGGCCTAATATAAACCAATTTAATGAAAATGATATGCTGCCTCAGCTTAATCATGCCTCAATAAATGTCATTTTTGACTTAGTATTAAAAAGTGTACTGTCAAGCTTAATGCGACCTTCAACAGATGGCAATACAGGCTTAGTAGGTAAAAAAATAGTCGTATTTTGTTCTCTATGTACACTGCATAGTTTACTGAATTATTTTTCACTTTTGTAACATTAGTTAAATGTTACTCTAGCATTTCCAACGAGGTCGTTGACTTTTTATCTTTGATGTATTAATATCACCTTCAGAAAATCGCTATCAAAGTTTAATCTTTGTAAGATTAAAAAATCAGTTCATAGTAATTATCAGGCATGGTCTCCGACCCAGTAACAAATTAATACGTTCTTGCATTCCAAATTCCATAGTAGTGAACAATGTATGCAGCAGAATTGGTACTTATCTGAAATCACCTGATTTATCTGAAAAATAGTAACTCTAGAAATTGTGATATTAACACGTAAAATTAATACCTAACATCCCTAAAGTAATCAAACCCTAAGTATTCAAGGCCCACCAATTTAGTGGTAGTAGAAATTATTACAACAATAAGTGAAATCTGTCGTTCACAAAGCGGTATGCCCTAGCCTTTTACAGGATGAAATACACAACAAAAGTCATGATATTTACATTAAACATCACAAAATAATGCTAAGGTAAGCACCCCCTAGCTACATCAATACGTAACAGAATTAATAACATTTGAGAGAGTAGTAGACAGTCTCATAACCTAACCTTCATAAAAGCACAGTTGTTTACACCGAATATCACAAAATTATCATAACCTAATAGCTGAAACCTGTATATACAGTGTCCTTTAGGTAAATCTAGAACTAACATTTTTAACAACAGAAGAAACTACTGTCATCAGTTGTGACTAAGATAATTTTTGATGATGATATTGCCCAATTTAACAGTAAGAACACGAAATACTTGCTATCTAGGCACAATATGGCATTAAATTAAGAATATTAAACATACCTGATACCCATTCACAGATGTTTCCACGTTTAATGACATAAGCTTATGTGATGTAATGAAATGTTTTCCTGAAAATAACGGGATGTTTACATCGCATATCACAATGTTATCGAAAATCAATGCCCATCAAATTTAACTGCAGGGTCTTCTAGTTATTTACAAACCTAACAGACCTAATAACAGATGAAATTATTGTAAATAGTAGTAATTTAATAAATTTTCACAAGACTGTAACTTCACAGAATGCCGATTAACAAGACAGAAATAGTGCATTAAATTAAGTCTTTTACACATAACGGATTCCTATCAAACGTTATTTCCATGGTTAATGGCAGTTGAAACATTAGGCAAAAGCTCTAAACATAGATTCATGTAAAAATCGGTCCTAACCTATACAGTCTTGTAACTACATTCAATATGTGCAGTAAATATAAAAGTGGTCCACACGTCTAGAATGCGAAATTTAGTTCCCAAGAACAAAAAAAAAAAAAAAAATAAATAAATAAAATAAAATAAAATAAAATAAAAAAATGAAAAACAAACATGTCCACAGAGTGAAACTGGCCTTTTTAGTCCTATAACTGCACATAATACAGCAGGCGATACTGCAGTAAGGATAGGCCTTACTTGAGGATGTAAAAAAGTAGGCACTCATTCCTAGGAAGGGAGAAGATATCGTTTACTTATTACGAAATGCCACTTAATGTACAAATGTGACAGACAATCAGCTAACAGGAAAGACACTAATAGAAAGAGAGAGACCTACTGCAGTTTCAAAGGCATTGGCTAATTCGCTATATGGAAACCACATAGCTTATAAGAAAAAACTTAATACGTGTAAACATTCGAAAGGAAGTATTCTGATACCATCAATTTTCTTGATTTATAACAGCTTACATTATGAAGAGTAGGTTGGAAATAAATTGTTGACATAAAAAAGAGTTCTATTAACCTTAACCGCGACTACAATAAATGACAGCACTAGCTTATTATGTAAAAATAGTCGTATTTCGTTCTATACGTACACTGCAAGGTGTACTCGGTTATTTCTAACGTTTGCTTTTTAAATGTCATTTCTACCAAGGCTGCTGATTCATTCTCATCGTTATTTTAAGCTTACTTCCATAAAATTTCGCACTCACCATAATCTTTATACCACACCATAATACCTACATTTTTTTCCTGAATTGTTTACACACAGTAATACACTAAATAAAGGCAGTCCCTTCAACTCAAATGCCTTAGTAGTGTAGAATTTATGCAGAAAAAGCGATATATCTGTGATATAGCATAATTTTATGGAAAAAATGGTAACTCTACAAATGTAAAAAATTATAACTCTACAAATCGTGATATTTACATGAAATATCATACAGTAATCGTAAATAATTAGTATCGAACATACTAGCTAATTTCAGGCCTAAAAAGCTAATAATCAAAAAGATAGTTTTTGCAAAAAGAGGTGAAACCTATTATTTTTCATATGCTTTAGGCCTAGCCTGTTACAGGATGAAACACACGCTACAATAATTACACTCAATATCGTAAAATAATGTTTATATTCCATAAAGTACGTACCCCCTGCTGCATCCTGGCCTAACAGAGATAATAACATTTGAAATCATAGTACACAGTCGTGGGAACCGAACCTTCACATAAGGAGAATACACGCCATTTGGACGCGAACAGAGGACTACATATCACACGTATATTTGCGTGTATATACGATTTTATGTTCCACCTAACTGATTCCCACTGGAACTTACTTTACTATACTATTATTATATAAAAAACGTTATGTTCCTCATGAAACAGTTTTAGAAACTAACCTTTCTATTTGTCATATATAACCGCAAGAAATCCAAATCACATAATAATGATGCACCTAATTGTATAGGAAGGCAGGAAATGATTTGTTATTAGAATGAAACACTCATTGTACAGACCACCAGCTGACAGTAAAGACACTAACAGAGGGAGAGCTTCTGCAATCACAAAGACATTGCTATGTTCAGTATCGAAATTAAGCTAAAATTATTTATCAAATGTTTATGTTGAAAATGGTTACATGTATTTTTAATTACTTCGACTGTCACATAGTGAATCAATAATGCTAAGCTAAGATAAATGTATCAACAGATAGGCATAACTTTCTTAGTCATTATGCGCGGTTTACATGAGTGATTGTCTGATTAAGGAGTAGATTACGTATGGGAGGCGGAGTTCGTGCTTATTGTTCCTTGAGAAATAAAACAAAACTAAGTTCTTCCCGCAATAATCACACCTCTGGAAACTTCTAAAAGCCTATGAGAGCCTACAACTGCACAATTTTAGCGAATTAATATTTAAATTATTACCTGCAAGAGGTCTAAATAATAAATTGACTAAATGGGATTCAAATGTGAGCCTGCTGCGTTCATAAACCGTCAGCTTTTCCACTCTCCCAATGAAACTTACGTGAGAAGCAGTTCGCTGTAGTATATGTACCCACGTGGAAGTCTTGTACCGCAACCGTTTCTACGTGCTCAAATAATGCTGGTGTTACAGTGTGAAGATAAGTGTGTGAATTTCCAGTACTTGAAGGAACTTAAGGCTTCATAGGTATATCATCACCAACTTTCCAGGCACAGAATAACCCTTAAAGGCCAAGATAAATGCACCGGTGGAACCTTATATACACCCTGTAGACACCCCAGAAGAAATGGATCCCTCCATGCTCGAGTTTTGCACGTCTTATGTGGAGGCACAGAGACAGAAGTATCACCCAGATTGTCACAGCCAAGTAACACTAATGATAGGGCAAGCGATGCTACCTCCATGAGAACTCACCCATTCTCATATTTGAGTCTTTGATACAAGGGAACTATTTGGGTTCGTATTTCTTTGCGTTAGTCAAAGTGTTGACGTCGCAGTGTGAAATTCCACGGTCCACTATCCTGCGAAGCGATGAATAATGGACCTAGCACGAGAGATTTTTCCTTTGTGGAGTGTAACGTGACCATTGAGAAGCTACTCGGTTTTCACATGACAAGCAGAATTTTTGAGCTACCGTATTGGAAACGTAGCTCCGTATTTCGTGTCTTCTTCCGTTGTAGCATATGAATATAATATTTTTAAAGCGTTAAGCAACTGAAGAACTTTTGAAAACGTGTCATTTTAGATATGATTTGTTACAATAAATTACCGGAAACAACATTTTATAGCTTTAAAGGTTATCGTATTTAACATGTGTCAGTGTTATAATTTCTAAACCGTGAAAGAATGTCGTCCTATGCTATGGTATAACGCAGTTCTATCAAAGGAGCGTGTTTTTGATGCTATGTAACAGATTACAACATGTTTTAAGCGCATACTATACGTTGAAACAGGCAAGTTATTGGCGCTGTGCAAAGATTCGCAAATTTTCGGTGTGGTAATTTTTTTATATCTTACTATTTTGTTTTCTTAACGTTTCTGGTTCTTCCTTGTTAATTTAAGTATAATATCCGATATTCGTTGTTATTTCTTCGTTATTTCTTTTTAAGACAACGTATTTACGTGGTATTTAGCGTCACGAGCTGAGGAAAAAGATGTAAATAACAGATTCGCATCTACAGTATCCCACAAATTTTAACTATTTCGTTAAATTGAGGTTAATGTACCTTTCTTGTCAATTTAATAAAAATGTAACTATCGGTATTCGACGTTATTTATGAGAAACAAGAACGAACTCTGTTCACGAGAGAATTAGTTGAGGTTTTCGTGTTAGCGCACAGGAACCAATAATTTTAAAGACGCTACCCTACATCACTCGGTTTTGGCTGCGGTGTTTGAATTCTGTTGCAGTTCAGTACATTATTGCAATATTTGAGTTTCACATTACAAAGAGAACATTGCTAGCATGTGGTTACGAAAACAGATCCAGTAAAGGAAGAACAATGTTGACGTACAATGCTAAAAGCAAACATTATCACACCATTGTCGAGTTGAGGCGTTCTCCCACGTGTAAGAAGACGTAAAATGTTATTAGGCAGAACCTATTTTCTCCGAAGGAATGCCAAAGTAAATATTTGGATATGCCGAATATGTACAACATTGAAAACGGGAATGTAAGAGAGCAAGACAAGTGTAGCTGGTGCAGATGACGTATTTCATCGTTGACAATGCTTTTATGATTTTTTTGCAAAAGGGATTTAGTAGTACCTGTGGTATCTTTGCCAACTGATTTTAGATAAATGTACCGTGTTTGTGTTTCTTGGAAAAAAAGTTTCTGGAGGACTACTGCAAGCCATGTGCAAGCAAAATGAAGATACAGTTTCAGATTTTCTTTTTCCTTTTTATTGTTAACATTATTATTATTATTCGATAAGCACATACAACCCAATGATATAAAGGCAGCGGCAGTGCGCAATGAGCGCTAGAGAGCGCTTGGGTCACAAATCAGAATGAGCAGCACGTTCCGTGGGATGTAGCAGGTCGTTTCAGAGCGTGCTGTAGCTAGACAGATAGCACTTCTGGCCTGTGCCACTTTGAGATAACACGTTCCGTCTGAGGACGGCTTTAGAGTTGGCCTTGGCCCTTCGACCGCCAGCATTACCTGAATTTGGACGCTTCATTGTGAGCCATCTGCCCCAATGACACCCACTGCCAACAGGGATTCTCCCAACGAGCGCGATCCTTCACCTGGTGGGATGTTCATTTCCGAGTGTTCTGGTGCCCCAGGTAGAAGGGCCTTCAATCTTTGGCATGAATGAGCAATTCGCAGGTCAGGCATCAGTACTGTGATCCGTTTTCCTCAAGGGGCAGCGTCCAAGTGGTTACATGACGACGCCTCTCCTCCTCACAACGGACTGGTGCTACATATCAAGTGCACGTAAGACCATTATGATAGCGGGTGCAGGAGTTGACAAGCCACAATGAACGTAACTAAGAGCACCATATATGATTTCATTGCCCAATTGCTGTCGAAATGGTTTTGCTGCACAGTCTCGTTGACGGCGAACGGTACAGTCTCCATGACTGGCAAGACACAACGCAGGGTCAGCAGTTGGGTGGTGCACTTAAACAGGCAGAAAGCAATTACGGTCATACGCCCATACGTTGCAGAGAGTCGTTCCTGGTGCCCGCCGAACTGGGAGAATTGTTATCACTGTAGACATGCTATGCTTTATTGAGACGAGACAGGCTGTCGTCGCTTTGAAAAATTATTATGTATAAGCTGTGTTTCCATAGCACAATAAATAAGCATTTTCGACCACCAGAAACAGATAATGTCACACGTCATTAAAATCTGGAGAGAACCTGGTGAAACTCACATAGATACATGGCCAAAAAGTTTGTAAACTGGTTTTAGTAGTCTCTTACGACAGGCTTATTGTCAATTCCCGACCCCGCATTTGGTAAAATAAATAAAAAATTGATTATGGTATGACTCACGTTTGGAAGCTAGTACTACCATGTGCGCACTTCGGCAAGTGATCACGTGAAAAGTTTCAGATTTTATTGCCTATGCTGTTTAGAGTTTTTGGATTAAAACTTGTAGAGCGACATTCCTGCTTGAGACACGATAGAGAACAAAGTGAAAAGTGTGTAGGCTATGATGGGTAAAATCCTTTATTCAGTGAAATTGTTAGAACTAATATGTGAACTTGTTAACGTTGAACGTTGTGAACTTAACGTGAGAGAGGCGGTACGCAGTGGCCATCGCGTATCTGCTATCAGACCAGACACGCGCCATTTGTAAGGGCCATTTCCACAACAGCTGCGGCCCGCTGCTGTGTGCTGGAGCGGTGCTGTGTTGGCGGTGCCGGGCTCGCTAGCCGCGCCTAATGCGGAGCATGTGCTGGTCCGCCGGCGACCATCAAAGGCGTTACGCACTGCTTCGCCCATCACTCCTCCTGCACGACCCACTTGGACCGTCGGCTCTGGTTAGGAAGGCTGAGTTCGTATCGCCGTTGACTTTCTCGGAGCGACTCCAGGCATCGACATTCACTCTGCATCCAGACTACACGCTCCTTGTGCGTTAAGTCTCTACGCACTGCCACATTTTCCCACACTCAGACGCCAAAGAGCCGCTTTCTAGTTTCCTAACAAGTGAAATGCTCACAAAAATGTAGAATGACATTTTAATCTACGTTTAATAAGAGGTGCCAACCATCTACGAATCTCTAAATCATTTCCGTAGGTATTATAGGAATAATAATACACAACTTTTTTATCTTATTTTTTCGTCGCCTTCAACCAACTATTGTCTGAAACCTTTTGAGTGAAGCTGTTACAGCTGATAGTTGGTCCAGAACAGATTATCTCTTTCTGGTGGTCGAAAATGCTCATTTATTGTGTTATGGAAACACAGCTTATACATAATTAATTCTTCAAAGCGGCGACAGCCTGTCTCGTCTCAATAAAGCATCGCATGTCTAGAGTGAGAACAATTCCCCAGTTCGGAGGGCACCAGGAATGACTCTCTGCAACGTGTGGGCATATGACCGTAATTGATTTCTGCCTGTTTATCTGCACCACCCAACTGCTGACGCTGCGTCGTGTCTTTCCAGAGTCACGGATA
Source organism: Locusta migratoria (assembly GCA_026315105.1). Classification (NCBI taxonomy): domain Eukaryota; kingdom Metazoa; phylum Arthropoda; class Insecta; order Orthoptera; family Acrididae; genus Locusta; species Locusta migratoria. Next base: position 409,343,107 of record CM048749.1, read on the forward strand.
CTGTACCGTTCGCCGTCAACGAGACTGTGCAGCAAGACCATTTCGACTTCAATGTCGACTACCATCTGAACAACAAGTCCCCACATCATGCACATCGCATGGCCAAGCACCATCACTCTGACGTACAACTATGGCGTTTTGAAACCCAGAAAAACCACATCAGACCCGCTTGCGAAATCCAAGCTGCGCATCTTGATTTTTCCAGGGCGGTGCATTGACTGAAGTTCTAATGCAATGTTGAAAATTTGTACCGAAGTGGGACATCAACCAATGTTTCCCAGTTTACGCAAGCAGTTACCTTAATCAATTACGCTGTATGCACACGCTTCACGTCCTGCTCAAATTCGTTGCTTATCGCACACTACATATACATATAAAGAACTGAACTGTGTTGACTGAAAAACGAAGAGCCACTCCATTGATATACAATTATCGTCAGTCTCTAGGTAGTGTACGTAGCAGCTACGCCGCGAATCCGTGTTTATACTCTCCAACTCATGCCCATGCGCTTCTATTTGTACCACCATGAATCCACTTATACTCGACAACAAGGTGAAGCGAGCTGGTTCAATCACACGGGAAGCGGCGGAGATAAGCGGATCCAGTCTACGAGCGCACGGATGCAGCGATTTCTGAGATGACTTTAGAGACCTCAAAGGCGAATTTTCACCAGAAATACGGAGTTCATTATCCTGTTCTCTGCCACAAAATACATCTTCGGTGTAACGGGTCGTTCGCGGAGCTGCCGCGGCACTTATACGTGAGAAGCGAAGTTGAGATTCCTGCCGAATTCGTCGCGCTCCCACGGACACGAGGAATGCGGTGCCCACGGACACGATGAATGCGGTGGAGGGAGTTTTTGATATTTTGTGAAACAGCTCCGTTGTTATGTTATTTGTACTGCCGATAGGTTTTTCAGCATGATACATAATGCTGTCCAGTCAAGAATCATGTTGGCCTCTTACGCTACAGACTACAACAAAAAACTTCGGCTAACCTTCTAGGCGAAACAGAACGTAGGGAACCTTATGCACATATAGTCTTCCTCAAAGGATTGTAAATAAACTATGCAATTAGAATACTTTATTGTAGTACATCTTACGAAAGCCTATGGCCGTGCATTGCGTTCCGGCCTTCTCTTTAAGCTACAAATATATGCTCGTCCCATTAATTACGTCCTTTTATTGCCTCTCTTTTACAATCATGCCTCCGATCTTGCAATCCACAGCACAAATTCCCATGTATTCTCTCTTACTGCATGGATGCCCCAAGGAATTTTCTTCTTTCCCCTCCTACAAGTTCAAATGTTGAAACTTACTGACACATCAAAATTGTGTGCCTTTTGCGTGCAAGGTTCCAGGGTCGAATCCCGGTTCCGGCACACAATTTTGATCTGCCAGTAAGTTTCTTATCAGTTTGAAAGAGTGAAAGTTTCATTCTGTTTGTATGTCTGGAAACCAAAGGGATCAGACTGCTTTGTTCAATGGTCTCTGGATATACAAACTATTTAAACTAACTTACACTAACGAGAACACACACCCATGCCCGAGAAAGGACTCGAATCTCCGAAGGAAGTGACCGCGCAATCCTTGACGTGACGCCTTAGACCACACGGCCATTCCTACGCGGCCGTCCTACATGTCATCTACATCGCCGATATGCCATAGCCGCCTCTTCCTGTTCATCTACTCAAGCGTGCAGATTACTCCGCCTTCTTTGCTCTGTACCCTACCCTCTGAAAGTACCAACCATCCCTCAAGCTCCATCGTAATCAGTTCACTTCCTAGTGAAACAAGTGGCTCCTTAAAGCGAATGCCACCAAACCTGAAGCCTTTTGTCCCCATGACTTTTGCCTAACTAATACGTTAAAATACCTTATCGCCAAATAATATGGAAGTCCCATCTGCTACTCATTCAAAAGAGTCCTCAATTGACTAGAAGTACGAACAATTTTAAATGGCAGTAGATGCGGTTTCCATCATTCCACAATCCCCCACACCTAAATATCACTGATCAGCCAATCCTCTTCTTTGCAAACGTGTGACGGCTTTTGTTCTTTCCTCTTCATCCCATATTCTACATGTCTTCCCGCGCTCTGCCCTTCGTCTAGCCTACTGGATTATCTTACTTTCCCTACCCGACTCCTCTACCAATTTGCAAATTTCCCGTCCCTACTCTCCGTCTTTAAAATATCTTCATGTCCGAGATTATCCGCAAATTTATTAAAAAAACGCCTGCTCATGTTCCTCCCCATTGCTCACTGCTCCTGATATTCTGTCCCTCCACTATACCACATTCCCCATGCACTCCACCAAAATGCCCTCCGCATCGTGTTCCACCCACCATATCCAAACATCATCATCTTCCCTTACCCGACCACAAAATTTGACCCGACATTTGCCTGGTTTACCAGCTCAAGGTGATCCCATCCTTGTCTCGAACTCGGCAGATCCCATAAATAACCTCCAACACACGACGCTTGTCCTCCACTTCCGCGACATGGTCCTGTAGCGGTCTACTTAAACATGAAACGTTTTCATAGAAAATGTATATTGCTGAATTTGTAAGAAAATGTCTAATATTGTGCCTCCTGTTTTGTGTCCAGTGACTTGCTTGCAAGAAAATGTATAATATTGCTTCTACTGCGTGTATCGATATGTGTACAAAAAGTTTCATCTTTGGCAAAGATTATGTATCGCATAGCACTGTAGCTCGTGCAGAGAGACTAAGAGTGAGACTTGTGCTTCAGCTCGCTTAGAGAGCAGTTGTGTATACAACTCCGATGTAGAGCAGAAAAAAATCAAATGTTTGTATAGCTTATGCGACTTGACTACAGGGCCATCAGTCCCTAAACTTACAAACTACTTATGAACTAGCTAAGACTACAGACGGCACAAATATCCATGCCCGAGGGGGGATTCGAACCCCCGACCGTAGTGGCCGTGCAGACCGTGACTGGAGCGCCTCAGTCCCCTCGGCCACCGCGGCCGGCGTAGAGCAGAGGCTGCAGTGCTGCAGTGCCGCAAATATATATATTGCATTTCATGTAACTGTGAAAACGGTTGTACCACCCCTGGAATGAAGGTAATAGCATTTCATGTAATTATGAAAATGTTGTATCATTTAGGTAATGTAATGGTGATTATTAATAATTAGTAACAAAGTTGACCTTTCTTTCCTGTTTCATTTAAGTAGAAGATTAACCTACCTCCCTTATTTGATAATTAGTTATTTGTGGATAAGAAGTGCAGTATTGACTTTGGTCATCTTGTTGAACAGATTTCTTTATTGGTATCGTATTAAATGGTTGTTATGCAAAACTGCAGTTAATGGAGTATGATACTGAGTTTTGATAATCAGGTACTGATCTCCATAAAATTCTCGTAGTCGAACATTAGGAAAGTTTTTTTTTTTTTTTTTTTTTTTTTTTTTTTCCTCGCAGTCAATTTTTTGAAGTATAGTCAGTGTGTGTTTTATGTGGGTTACATGTCACAGTTGTTTTGTTAAAAGATCCGTTGCGCGCATAATCAGTTTAATGCAATGTTTCTCATTTAACAATATCAGCGCCACAAATAAACCAAATTACTGTGTTAATGAACAATGTACTTGTTCAGTTAAATTTTGATGAAGTTATCTGATGACTTAGTGATCGTGACTGTTAAACATCAATATATGACAACTATTTGTACTATAACTAATAACAGACCAGGTTTTGAATGAGTAACTTTAAAATAAACTACTTTTGTTGTCTGATTAAACGATAGATTCAACATTAATCAACATACAACTTTTATCTGGCCCTTTCTGTCAGGATAGTTCACAAACAGGATCGTGACGTAGTTAGATACGTAGTCTTATTTAAGTTATTTTGTCTTTTCCACTAACCAATTTACCTTTTGGCTCTCAGTTGAATTTCTGTAGCACCATTCTCTGTGATAGTAACAGTAGCATAGTAATTGTTTCTGTAATTTGTTATTTACCATTCTTGATAGTGTGTAGCATTGTTTACAGTAAATTAATTGAATATCCAAATAATTGCATTACTATTGAAAAAGCCTCTCTTTTACATTGTCTGATGTTTGTTGTGTCGAAAGTTCTATTACCGCGGAACTCGCGTTATAATTAACGGCTCGCTTAATTTCGATTGTGACTGCATTTTGCACTAGCACGATTCAGCCTATTGTTCTTTCTTGATTGCCGTGTGTAATTTTAAAAATTTGCAGGAGGTGAAAATAAATATTACTGGTCACTCTACTGCAAAATTCTGTTAACAATGTCGAAGAATAGGAGAGCCTGCGTTAATGGTAAAACTGCTCCCGAAAATGAGACCTTGAATGATGAAGGAGAGAAGAACAATTTTCACAATAGTCTTCTCACTGTACTGATACAAATACGACAGTAAATACCGTGTCTGAATACGCGGAACAGATTAGTTCAGGAACAGACAATATGGATAATGATAATGTACAGGTTTCATGATACATGTACACAGGTACATGATAATGTACAGGAATTCCGATTCTTGTAACGTGGTTAAGGAGAAGAATGCATCAGTTCCACCTTGCTCTGCTAGAAAAAAAACATGTGCGACAGTTATGCAAAACGTATTACCAAATGATTTCATGCAGATGTTACTGTCACAGCTCTCTAAGTTAAATGAGAATAGTAAATTATAATCTCAGGAATTAAATGAAAAACTTGAGGAACAACTCAGAAATTACATGAAAAACTCGATACAATAGAACAGACGTGCCATACGAGGTTTGTGAGTATTCAATGTAGTCTTAATAAAATACATGAGGACAACAATCGGTTCAGGGAACAACTGCTCAGTAGTTTTGTACAATTTTTTGTAAGTCTTATGGGACTTAACTACGGGGTCATCAGTCCCTAAACTTACAAACTACTTATGAACTAACTAATGCTAAGGACGGCACAAATATCCATGCCCGAGGGGGGATTCGAGCCCCCGACCGTAGTGGCCGTGCTGCTCAGTACTTCCAAACGTGAATCTCAGCAAATAAGATAAGATATTCTCGACGATATTAACCCGGTTATGGAAAGCCTTGCGTCACAAGTCGAAAATTGGCGTGATTACCGCTTTCGTCCAGTCAGACGGAACCTGTCCCGATTCCCACACCTTTTCAATTATCCTGTGTAACCATTTGAGACCTGATATTCATTGTATTTGACGAGTTCCGGTTTAATTTCATCCACCCCAGCCGCTTTATTGCCCTGTAATCTACTGACCATTTTCTCCACTTCCTCAAATGAGATCCTGTTTCCATCGTCGTTCCTATCCCATTCTACCTGCAAATCTGATACACCTCCATTGAGCAATCCTTCAAAACATTCCCTCCATCTGCCCAAGGCATCCACAGGACTGACTAGCAGCTTTCCTGACCTGTGCAAAACACTTGTTAATTCCTTCTTCCCTCCCTTTCGAATATTGCTAATTACGCTCCAAAATGGTTTTCCCGCGGCTTGGCCCAGAGATTCTAGCTTGTTTCCAAGGTCTTCCCATGATTTCTGCTTGTCTTTGTTTCTTTCATCAACATAACGTTCTCTGTCTGCCTGATTTCTTGTATGGAGCCATTTTTATATGCCTTCTTTTTCTTTTTACAGGCTGCCTTGACTGTGTCATTCCACCAAGCTGTCTGCTTCTTCCTGCCTTTACACACTACTGTTCCAAGACATTCTCTAGCTGCTTCCAGTAGTGTGTCCCTGTACCTTGACCATTCCTCTTCCAGTGACTGTAAATCATTACAATCAACTAACTAGTACATTTCCGAGATCATTGTTATGTATTTGTGCCTAATTTCTTTGTCTTGAATCTTCTCCACTCTTATCCTTCTACACATGAGCATGACTTTCTGCTCTTTTGGCCTCACAAAACCAATTTCACTGCAGATTAAATAATGATCAGTATCATCAAAGAACCCCCTGAAAACACGTGTGTCCTTGACTGTCTTCCTAAATTCCTGGTCTGTTATTATATAGTCAATGATAGATCTGGTTCCCCTTCCTTCCCACGTATAGCGGTGAATGTCCTTATGCTTAATAAAGGAGTTTGTGATAACTAAGCCCATACTGGAACAAAAATCCAAGAGCTGTTTTCCGTTCCTGTTGGCCTCCATATCCTCTCCAAACTTACCCATTACCTTTTCATAATCTTCTGTTCAATTTTCTATCCTGGCGTTGAAATCACCCATGAGTAAAACACTATCCTTATCCTTCACTCTAACAACTACATCACTAAGTGCGTGTCAATCTCATCTTGATCTGTCCCTTCACAGGGTGAATATATGCCACAGTCCTAATTTTCTTACTGGAGATGGCCAAATCTGTCCACATCAGTCGTTCAATTACATACCTTATTGTAATTATGCTGGGTTCGATTGCTTTGCTGATGTAAAATACTATACCCCACTGTGCTATTCCTACTTTAACTCCTGACAGGTAGATCTTGTATTCTCCGACTTCGTCCTCTTTCTCTCCCCTTACTCTAACATTACTAGCAGCTAAAACATCTAACCCCATCTTACTTGAAGCCTCCGCCAGCTCTACCTTCTTCCCACTGTAATCCCCATTGATATTAATAGCTCCCCATCTCATTCCAGAGCGTTTGCCAAGTCATATCTGAGGAGGCCCCTGTCTGTCAATTAGAGGTGGGACTCCATCGCCTCCAAATGTCCGAGGCATTTTGATCTGATTGTTGCCAGCATGATATTGAAGTACCTGGGAAGCAGGTTGCTAGCCTTACTTGCCCAGGGCCCCGCTGGGTTTTACCCTAACGGTTGATGGACTAACCGGTGGATTTGGTAGTCTTTGACGTCCGAGCACAAAGGTGGCCACGACTCAGAATATGTCCGAGATGCCCAACCTTTTTCCAAAGTAACTGGTATCCCAACTGTCAGGACCACTTACTTGGCCACTCATACGTTGCCCGTGGTTCATGAACTAGGACATGACTACAGGAACCCACACCATGAACCACCATTACTCTTAACAAAGAAATTTCTTATGAACCTTCTACCGAAGAAGACGTAAAATTTGTACAGTTAGATGACATAAAAGAGGCATTATTATAAGAAAAGGTAGACTGTCTCGATATTCCAATTCACCCAATCGTATCTGTCAAAATTGGCAAAATCAATCTTTCTGCTGTCTTAGATTCTGGTAGCCCAATGTCAGTAATTAGTGAAGTAACTTTCAAGAACTATGAGAACTTGCTTAACGGTCCTACTCTGCCTTTGCACTGCACTGAAATTCGTGGCGTCATTTCTAGCAAACCTATCAAAATTCTACACCAAACACGCGTAGAATTTTTATGTCAAGGTCGTCTCTTTTCTGCCAACTTATTGATTGTCCCCGGCTTAACTATACAGATAATATTAGGTATGGACTTCCTATCCAATTACAAGGTTATTTTAGATTTCAATAGGGCTAGTGCCACTGCTTTTGTTCAGGAAAATGGCATTCAAATTTAATTCGAAGACTGGATGACCAGATATGAAGAAGGTGCCTGTTGCTTGAAATTTTACCTACTTCTAATATGACGCACGATATCAAACCCGATTATGATATAATAGATAAACATTTCGAAAGTGAATTGACTTGATTTCTGACATCATTGAGAACAGATTAGTAGTAGTTGAAGGTGCCTCAGAACATGATAAGGAAGAATTGTTCCGTACCTTGCGGCAATATTCCCGTGTATTCACTAACAGACCTGGTACCGTAAAAAATTTTCTCTATGAATTTAAGATCAAAGAACATAATAAAATTTTTATACATCCATATCCCATTCCTATAGTATACAGGGAAAGAGGTAAGGCTGAAAGTCAGTCTGTGCTCAAGCAAGGTGTAATTGAACCTGCAATTAGCTCATATAATAGTCCCCTTCATATTGTTGAAAAAAGAGATAAGTCAATTTGATTTTTACCTGAAACCGCCTGACCCCAAATACTGGAAGAATTGTTACAAAAATTCTATGGTGTCAGAGTTTTATCCACATTAGATCTCAGGTCTAGTTTTTGGCAAGTGAAACTACACCCCAACTGTAGGAAGTACACCGCGTTTCTCTGCTTCGGAAACTGTTATCAGTCCCGTAAATTGCCTTTCGGACTGAACATCTCCTTATCTGCTTTCGTCCGTGCGATGAATGCCACACTTCCTGAGCACTCAAAACAAGAAATCACAATTTACGTTGATATTTTGATTGCAGAATCTTCCTGGGAAAAACCTAGCAGTACTTTGGAATCTTTACTTGAAGTGTTTGCTCAATCCGGGATTACTGTCAACTTAGGAAGGTCACAGTTTGGTCGTTCTCAGAGTAAATTTTTAGGGCACATTATTTCTAAAGATGGAATCCAGCCCGACCCTGAAAAGGTAGAGGCGATAGTGAAAATGCCTGGTCCCACCACTAAACGCCAATTAAGCGCTTTCTTGGGTCTAATTAATTTCTATCGCCGTTCTATAAATTTCAAAGACCTAACTACTCCCAGATTATATGAGTTAACTGCAAATAATACTGTTTGGTTCTGGGATGAGGCTGCCCAAAGAGAATTTCTTTGCTTAAAAGATGCACTCCTTCACGCACCCATTCTGCACCACCCAGATTTGTCTAAGAACTTTTGCATTTCTACCGATAGTTCAAAATTCGTACTTGGCGTTCACGTGTTTCAAGAGGATGAAGAAAATGGCATTGCCACACAGAGAACCATTGCGTTTTCTAGTCGCATACTATCCAAGTCAGAACGGAACTATTCCGTCACTGATCTTGAAGCTTTGACAGTAATTTGGGCAATCGAAAAATTCCGTTATTTCTTGTTTGGCAAACACACTAAAGTTTACACCGATCACCGTGCAAAAAAAAATTCAATTCCTCATGTCTGCTAAACCATGATGGACTTAGATGTTCGGCTTTGTTCCTTCAAGAATTTTATTTCTCTGTAATTTACATTCCTGGTAAATAAAACATCGTTGCAGACTCGCTATCTCGTTCGCCTGTTGGGCTCATCAAGAGCATATTAAGAAAACAACTTTACTGTTCTCTATATGCAGCAAGTTGCTTTCGAAAATTACATATCTGCCATTTTTTCTGACATTGCTAGAGAACAAGATAAAGATCCAATCTGGCGCGATATTAAAATAAAATGGCACGATAAATATAATGTCTCCATTAGACAATTTTACATTATCGACAATAACATACTCTTCAAACGTAAAGCCCCTGACAGTCAATTTAGGTTAGTGTGTGTTCCGGAGGAATCCGTGAACAAATTGATTTGGTATATTCATCTCAGTTACGGACACTACGGTGCCAAGAAGTGCTTCGTGAAATTACGCGTCTCTTGTTATTTCATCAACATGGATAAACGCATACGCAATGTGTTGTCTCGATGCAAATTGTGTCAGAAGGCAAAGCCGCCTACTATATCGCATTCTGCTCCACTTTTCCGATTATACCCTCAAAATTAAAGGAATTAGCAGCCGTTGATCTGTTTGGACCTCTTCCGAGAACTAACAATGGTTTCTCTTTTGTCTTCGTTGCTACTGAGCTCACATCAAAATTTGTATCTTTTACTCCGCTCCGCCGTGCCACGGCGAAGACAGTAACTAACGCCTTTGTCAGAAACTTCCTAAAAGATGTTGGCCATATAGATAAGGTCATCTCCGACAACGGACCTCAATTCCGTTCTCATGATTGGGCACGGATGTTGCGGCGCAGAAACATCAAACCCGTGTTTATATCACTTTATCATGCGGCCTCTAACCCTTGTGAACGGGTGATCAAAGAGCTTGGAAAACTATGTGGGCTGTATTGCTACCGACGACACAACACATGGGATAGATATCTTCACTCATTTCAAAATATTATAAAATGAACTCCCTAAAGATACTACAGGCCTTTCACCAATTTTGGTTCTGAAAAACAAGCAACCTCCCGACCGTATCAAAAAACTGATACCTTTTCCTAAACAAAGAGGACTACGTCATAATGAGATCATTGAATTGGCGCTTACGAACATTAAGAAATCCGCTGACGAAAGGAAACGCTCTCAACGTAATTGTTATGCCAAACTACTCCATGTAGGACAAAAGGTAGTATTGGATGATTTACTGTGATCCATAGCTATCAATGTGCCAAAATTTGCCTTAATTGTTTTGTCTGACCCTACTACTGATTCAGAGAAACACAGACATGACCAGATGACTTGAACCTCTTTTGATATTCTCATGAATCTACCCTGATGTGTTATACCTTAAGGCAATGAAATGTGTAACTCAGTTGAGACAAAAGCTTGGCCATGGCAACATATGTAATTTAAATGTTATGATTTGGTGGTAATGCAATCCCCATCATAGCGAGATATGTTAATTTACAGAGATGTGATCTAGTGGTAATCGAATGTCAAATTATTTGAAATGACTTCACGTTAATCGCTCTGGATATAACAACAAATGCAATTTACTTTATATGACCTAATGCCAAATTGATTACAAGTACCCTACGATTATGTGTTTGTAAAATAATGTGTACATAGAACGTAAAGCCTTATGCCAATATGAAGTGACACTAATTTTGTAGGTACTCTAGTATAAGAACTCAATTACTCATCAGTATTCAAATGTATCCGTATTCAAGACCCTACTTGTAATGTAATAATATGGTTTAATACCATGACCCTATCTGTACCACTTGAATTAGGGGCAAAGTTTTTCTGTAGATATGTACTAATTAATGATTTTCTTTCAGTCTAAACTGAAATATCATGGCTCTGTTACTCATTTGTGTGTAAAATGCTTTATTTCATGTACTTTGGACACGCATGGGAACTGGCAATTTTGCACACGAGATTCCAGAATGCACACAGAACAATGGACGTGCTATTATACACCACTGATTTTGGGCCTTTTAATGGAGATATTGGTTGGATGATGTTTGGCCACATAGTACTGTCCATTGCAGCCTTGGTCAACCACTACTCTTATGCTCCAATTTTGGCTGTGCTGATACAGTCTGCTAATAGCTCCGTTGGTTGCAGCACACTTGGTTGTCGAATTGTATGGTGGAATACATCAAGATCTTTTCCCCATGACTTCAACTTCAATGCAACCAGACAGCTCGCCTACAGTGTTGTGTAATCTTACAGTGTTTTCTGTTCGTGTGCAGACCTAAAATGAATGTTAGGAGCTAATATGCTATTCGTGTGCTTATACCATTCAGTGCCTCCCATTGCAAACGTTGTTCACAGGTTCATTACCAGTGTTTAGAGGTATTTCATGGTTCTTCTACATTCACTGACCAAAATAAGATTTTTGTTCTAGATATATACGTATGCTTTCAGAACTATAATTAGTTTGAAATCTCATTGTGCCTATTCGATTGACAAAAGCTATGTAGAAATGCTATTATGCCGAAACAGTGACCAGACCACAAAATTTGACCCGACATTTGCCTGGCTTACAGGCTCAACGTGATCCCATCCTTGTCTCGAACTCAGCAGATCCCATAAATGACCTCCAGCACACGACGCTTGTCCTCCACTTCCGCGACATGGTCCTGTAGCGGTCTACTTATAACATGAAACGTGTTCATAGAAAATGTATATTGCTGAATTTGTAAGAAAATGTCTAATATTGTGCCTCTTGTTTTGTGTCCAGTAACTTGCTTGGAAGAAAATGTATGATATAGCTTCTACTGCGTGTATCGATATGTGTACATAAATCTGTGAAGTTTCATCTTTGGCAAAGATTATGTATCGCGTAGCATTGTAGCTCGTGCAGAGAGGCTAAGAGTCAGACTTGTGCTTCAGTTCGCTTAGAGAGCAGTTGTGTTGTGTATATGGCTCCGATGTTGAGCAGAGTCTGCAGTGCCAGCAAGTATATATTGCATTTCATATAATTGTGAAAAAGACTGTACCACCAATGAAATGAAGGAAATAGCATTTCATGTAATTATGAAAAGGTAGCATCACTGAGGTAACGTAATGGTGATTATCAATAATAAGTAACAAAGTTGACCTTTCTTTCCTGTTTCATTTACTTAGAAGATTAACCTACTTCCCTTACTTGATAATTAGTTATTTGTGGATAACAAGTGCAGTATTGATTTTGGTCATCTTGTTGAACAGATTTCTTTATTGGTACCGTATTAAATGGTTGTTATGCAACACTGCAGTTAATTGAGTATGATACTGAGTTTTGATAATCAGGTACTGATCTGCATAAAATTCTCGTAGTCGAACATTAGGAAAGTGGTTTGTGTTTTTAATATCTTTCTAGCAGTCAAATTTTTTTAGTATAGTCGATGTGTGTTTCATGCGGGCTACATGTCGCAGTTGTTTTCTTAAAAGATCCGTTGCGCACATAATCAGTTTAATGCAATGTTTCTCATTTAACAGTATATGCATCAGTATCAGGGCCATAATTAAACCAAATTACTGTGTCAATGAACAATGAATGTGTACAGTTAAATTTTGATGAAGTTATCTGATGACTTAGTAATCGTGACTGTTAAACAACAAAATATAACCACTATTAGTGCGTTTGGCCGTTCCCCATCGGGGGTTCGAATCCCCCCTCGAATATGGATGTTTGTGCTGCCTTTAATATTAGTTTATAAGTAGTTTGTAAGTTTGGGGACCCATGACCAACAGTTATGTCCCATAAGATTCACTAACATTTGAACATTTTGACATTTTATTGTCACCAACTATTTCATCTGTGTGAATATTGTAGCTAATACGCTAATCCACATCTTAATACTCATGTATGTGACTGACCATTTGTCTTTATTTCTGTGTCTCATCATTTGCATGTGTATGTTTTACCACTGGTTCACTTGCGTTTTAATATGTCAGAAGTGTCAGTATATGTGTGTTGTATTCATCCCACCTTGTAAAATTCTAACGTCTGTACTTCATACGCTCCTGGCCATTAAAATTGCTACAACACGAAGATGACGTGCTAAAGACGCAAAATGTAACCGAGAGGTAGAAGATGCTGTGATACGCAAATGATTAGCTTTTCAGCGCATTCACACAAGGTTAGCGCCGGTGGCGAGACCTACAACGTGCTGACATGTGGAAAGTTTCCAACCGATTTCACATACACCAACAGAAGTTGACCGGCGTTGCCTGGTGAAACGTTGTTGTGATGCGTCGTGTAAGGAGGAGACATGCGTACCATCACATTTACAACTTTGATAAAGGTCGGATTGTTGCCTATCGCGATTGCAGTTTATCGTATCGTGACATTGCTGCTCGCTTCGGTCACGATCCAGTGACTGTTAGCAGAATATGGAATATTTCCCATTGCATTTCTGCGTGGTGTGGTACAGCAACCGTGTTAAGTCGAACTCTTGAATAAAAGATTGTCTTGGTTGCAAAAACTTTTATTGAAATGACGCGTTTCGCCGGGTTAGAACATCTTCAGATTTCTGACAAAGAAGAAAAAATTATCCACATTTTACAGTTTTTACACTGGAATATTACAAATTTTTTATATTTTGTTATCTACAAAACAATGTTGAAATCAGTAATACGTCGCTCGCTCTGACCCCCTTTGCCTAATTGTTCCTTTAGTCTTGGGACGCGCTAGCTGTGCACTTTATGTATTCTAAACGTCAACTATGCTTCGAATTTGCTCCGTATCTAATTGACTTTTTGGGATGCAACAAACACCATTGTTTATGGGTTTTCATGCTATTGATTTTGTAGGAAATAATATGATGTATCAATTTAGAAACGTAAGTCTGTGTTGAAAATTATATTTTTTGCGTTTTAGGCTGCCTCATAGTACTTACTTTCATAAATCCCTGCCGGACGTTAATGACCAAGAAAATCGCGTATTAATATCTATTGTAGATACAGAGATATTTTCGATAAAAAAAACTTGAGGGGGACACTCTGTATATGTCATCAAGGAGGCCGTATTTCACCGGAATTTACAGTTCCTGGTTATTAACGTGTTTGCCCTTCGCAAATGCGACAGTAACTGAACTGTCACTGTAGCATATGTAACAGCATGGACGTCATTTATTTGGCCTCAGAATGACACTCCTAGAGTGTCGAAACCGATGGCACAATGGAATTCAATCACAATTTACGGCTATTGGCATAAAAAACCTTTTTGCTCAACATTTTGATGGTAAAATATGAAAATTTGTGTCACACCGGGACTAGAACTTGGATTTTCCGCCTTTCGTGAGCGGCCTCGTTAACTATTACGCTATTCGTACACAACTTGTGGACCGACCACAAACTTCCCTATGCCACAGATTGTCTAATACCTGTGAGTGGTCGTATATTCCTCCGGACATGCATGTGTGCGTGAAGGACATTTGCATTGGTTACATCAGTAAACACGGACACTGCAAATAGTATACTAATTAAGCACGTCTAACGGGAAAAACATGGTAACGGAAGTCGAGGTTGGAATGTCAGTAATATAGGATAGCTAGCAATGCACCGCAAAGGCGATCCCTGAGCCGCGGATAGGGACCTAGAATGGACAATCACAATTGCTCAACTTTAATTTTATAGGAAGCAATGTAAACGACGATTCACAGGAATCCCAGTCATCAAGTGTTCGAGTTTTATGATCGTAGAACCCCTTGCTTCGCAGGTACTGTTTTCACCAAAACAATATTACTCAAATGAGTGTCGCGTTTTGCAGTCGCTTTGCCGCGGTCGTTTTATGTTGTCGTGCCACAATCGTTTTAACTCCGGTCAATCGTTGTCTACACGATACACACACACACACACACACACACACACACACACACATACACACACACACACACACACACACACACACACACACACACTCCCGAGGGTGGACTCGAACCTCTGGCGGGAGCGACTGCGTGCACCGCAACATGACGCTCCAGAATGGACGGTCATTCCCGCGCGGCTTGTGGTCACCGTAGCAGAACAAATCGTATGTTTTAAGGTATGGTCCGAGATTTCATATGTCTACTTCTACATAAATACTCTGCGAATCACAATGAAGCGTATGGCAGAGGGTTCATCAAACCGCTTTTACGATCATTCTCTACCGTTACATTTGAAAGTTTCTCGCTTCTCCTTCTGCTGTGTGTTTGAACTTGGCCGGCCGCGGTGGCCGAGGTGACTGAGGCGCTCCAGTTACGGTCAGCACGGCCACTACGGTCGGGGGTTCGAATCCCCCCCTCGGGCATGGATATTTGTGCCGTCCTAGTTCGTAAGTAGTTCATAAGTAGTTTGTAAGTTTAGGGACTGATGACCCCGTAGTTACGTCCCATAAGCTTAACAAACATTTGAACATTTTTTTGTGTTTGAACTTGTACTAGATGAATGCCTCTGTACAACGTTATGTTAATCTGACTGCGTAATGGTTATTATAATGAGACACGAACTGCTAAAAGTTTCTGTATGACAATGTCGTAACAAAGTTAACTGTCTAAAAATTACTGATAATAAAAATCACCGTGTTATTAATTATAGACCTACAATCTTGTTTCTGACTGAACTAACAATCTTTAACGGAATGTAACGAACACAATATTTATCAATACAATCTTACTCAGTGCAAACACTTGTTAACCTGAACACTGTATGAATTGTCCTACCCTGAAATCTGTAAATCATACTGAATTGTAAGCAGGACAAAAGCTGATTCTCTCTCACCTTCACTTATTGCATAAATTTGCACAACACCAAAGTGCTTCCTGCTGTACTAACTACTCAAAATCTAACTACAGAAAACATCTATGGCACTGTTAATAAAAATGTGAGGGGGGATAAACTGGTAATCTGTTTAAGAAACTAGAACGAACTTTTAAAAATGAAATATCTGGTTAATTTTCTAACTGATTTAACTTCATGAAAATTACTAACAATGTCATGTTTATGACTTCGAAATCTTTCAGAAAAAAATATAACTCAGATATTTAATCTGCCTACAAAATTATTTTTAAACAAAGATAAATATTTCTTTACTATTAATAAATTTAACTCGATTTCCACAAACAATGTTACAACACTACCATATTTCAAGAACACTACTCATGACATTCCTATTTCATAAAAACCGCACTCTCAAAACTGAACTATTATAATAAATACTTTTCCTAACACAGAAAGGGGTCCCTAGCATGAATCGTGGGACCACAAGCTAACAGCAAGATCTTTCCCGACCGTTACTTAAATATATTACTGTTGTTGATGTGGTCTTCAGTCCGGAGACTGGTTTGATGCAGCTCTCCAAAATACCCTATCCTGAGCAAGCCTCTTCATCTCCACATAAGAACGGCAACCTGAATCTGCTTACTGTATCCATCTCTCGGTCTTCCTCTGCGATTTTTACCCCACACACTTCCCTTCAACGCTAAATTCACAATTCCTTGATGTCTAAGAATGTGTCCTACGAATCTATCCCTTCTTTTAGTTAAGTATGCCAGAAATTTCTTTTCTCCCCAATTCTGTTCAGTACCTCCTCATTAGTTACCCGATCCACCCACCTAATCTTCAGCATTCTTCTGTAGCACCATATTTCAAAAGCCTCAATCGTCTTCCTGTCCGCACTGTTTATCGTCCATGTCTCACTCCCATACAATGCAACACTCCGTACAAATGCCTTCAGAAAGGACTTCCTTAGGCTTAAATCAATATTCGATGTTAACAAATTTTTCTTTTTCAAGAACGCTTTTCTACCCGTTGCCATTCTGCATTTTATATTCTCTGTACTGCGACCATCATTTGTTATTTTACTGCCCAAGTAACAAAACTCATCTACCTCCTTTATTGCTTCGTTTCCCAATCTAATTCCTTCAGCATCACCTGATTTTCTTACACTGCACTCCATTACCCTAGTTTTGTTCTTGTTAATGTTCAACTTATATGCTTCTTTCAGCACATTGTCCATTCCGTTCAATTGCTCTTCCAGGTCCTTTGCTGTATCTGACAGAATTACTATGTCATCGGCAAAACGCAATGTTTTTAATTCTTCACCGTGAACTTTAATTCCTTCTCCAAATTTCTCCTTGCTTTCCTTTATAGCTTGCTCAATGTACAAATTGAATAACAATGGAGAAAGACTACAACCCTGTCTTACTCCCTTTCTAACCACTGCATCCCTTTCATGCCCTTCAACTCTGACGACCGGTGTCTGGTTTTTGTACAAGTTGTAAATAACCTTACGCTCCCTATATTTTACTCCTGCTTGTTTAAGAACTTGAAAGACTTTATTCCAATCAACATTGTCAAAAGCCTTCTCCAAATCTACAAAAGCTAGAAATGTAGGTTTGCCTTTTCTAAATCTATCTTCTAGGATAAGCCGTAAAGTGAGTATTGCCTTCCGTGTCCCTACATTTCTCCTGAACCCAAACTGATCTTCCCCGAGGTCGGCTTCTACCAGCTTTTCCATCCTTCTGTATATAATTCGTGTTAATATTTTGCAACCATGACTTATTAAACTGATGGTTCTGTAGTTTTCACACCTGTCTGCACCTGCTTTCTTTCGAATGGGGATAATAACATTTTTCTTAAAGTCTGAGGGTACTTCGCCTGTCTCATACATCTTTCACACCAGGTGAAATAGGTTTGTCATGGCTGGCTCTCCCAGAGACTTCAGTAGCTCTGAGGAAATATCATCTACTCCAGGGGCCTTGTTTCGACTCAGGTCTTTCGGGGCTCTGTCAAATTCTTCTCTCAGTACAGTATCTCCTATTTCATCTTCATCTACATCCTCTTCCCTTTCTACAATATTGCCGCTAAGTTCATTTCCTTCATAGAGCCTCTCTATATACTCTTTCCACCTTTCAGCATTCCCTTCTTTGCTGAGAACTGGTTTTCCATCAGTGTCCTTGATATTCATAGAGCTGTTTTTCTTATCTCCAAATGTTTCTTTTGTTTTCCTGCAGGGTGTATCTATTTTTCCTCTATTTATACATTCTTCTACATCCTTGCATTTGCCTTCTAGCCACTCCTGCTTAGCCATTTTGCACTTCCTGTCAATCTCATTTCTTAGTCGTGTGTACTCCATTTTGCCTGTTACATTTACTGCCTTTTTATATTTTCTCCTTTCATCAATTAAATTTAGTACCTCCTGTGATATCCAAGGATTTTTTGTAGGTCTTTCCTTCCTTCCTATTTTGTCCTCTGCTACCTTCACTATTTCATCTCTCAGTTTTACCCATTCCTCCTCTGCTGTTTCATTTTCCTCTGTTCCTGTCAATTGTTGCCTAAAGCTCCCTCTGAAATTTTTAAGAACTTCAGGTTCCTTCAATTTATCCAGGTCCCATCTCCTTATTTTCCTACCTTTTTGTAGTTTCTTCAGTTTCAGCCTACATTTCATAACCAACAAGTTATGGTCAGAGTCTATATCTGCCCTGGGTATGTCTTACACTGTAAAACCTGGTTCCGAAATCTATGTGTTACCATTATAAAATCTATCTGGTATCTCCTGGTGTCTCCTGGTCTCTTCCACGTATACAACCTTCTTTTGTGATTCTTGAACCAGGTGTTTGTTATAACTAAATTATGTTCTGTGCAAAATTCTACCAGGCGGCTTCCTCTTTCATTCCTTTTGCCCAGACCATATTCACCTACTATCTTCCCTTCCCTTCCTTGTCCTACTACCAAATTCCATTCTCCCATAACAATTAAGTTTTCCTCTCCCTTAATTGTCTGAATAATTTCCTTTAGCTCCTCATATATTTCTCCGATTTCCTCATAATTGGCAGAGCTAGCTGGCATATAAACCTGTACTACTGTTGTCGGTGTTGGCTTCGTATCTATCTTGACAATGATAATGCGATCACTGTGCTGGTCGTAGTAGTTTACCCGCATTCCTGTTTTCTTATTCATTATCAATCCTACTCCTGTGATACCCCTAATTGATTTTGTATTTATAATCCTGTACTCACCTGACCAGAAGTCCTGTTCATCCTGCCACCGTACTTGAATGCCAGTATTGTCTTTCCTGATGATCACATCCTCCTGTGCAGTCCCCGCCCTGAGATCCGAATGGGGGACTATTTTACCTCCAGAATACTTTACCCGAGAGGATGCCATCATCATATGTTCATACCGTAGAGCTGCATGTCCTCGGGAAAAATAACGGCTTTAGTTTCCCCTTGCTTTCAGTCGTTCGCAGTAACTGTGTGGCAAAGCCACATTTGCTGATGTTACAAGGCCAGCTCAGTCAATCATCCAGACTGTTGCCACTTAACTACTGAAAAGGCTGCTGCCCCTCTTCAGGAACCTCACGTTTGCCTGGCCTCTCCACAGATACCCATCCGCTGTGGTTGCACTTACTGTACGGCTATCTGTATCGTTGAGGCACGCAAGGCACCCCACCTCGGCAATGTCTGTGGTTACTAAAATTTCTCTTCGAATGCAAGCGAGTAATCGCTGTAAAATTACATCCTTTCTCTTGGAATAAGAAACAGATATCACAATAAAATTATACCAATTCCCTTCCACTGCATATTTGAATGCTAGTAATAAGGATGAAAACGCATTTTGGAGCGCTTTCGCCGCGATAGCTGGAAACCAGCTCCGTGTGCTGAAGTGGGATTCAACCGCACTGGTACCTGCGCAGAGAGGCTGCGCAGTCGTCTGTTCGGTAGTGCGCGTGCGCAGACGTGACGTCAGCCCTGGCGACTCATGTGTGCTGAGACCGACTTCAGCACCACATCAATATTTCTCTTCGCGCTGCGTGTGACGGCTGCGGAAGAATAGTATATGACGAATATTGCGGCTTACAGAGTCAAATAGCGCGCTGACTCAGGCGTCTTGCGTGTTTCTCTCAATTCCTGTGTGAGGCTCGTATTCAAATATCTCTGAGTCTAAATTTTTAATTTCTGTAAATAAAATTAATATTTTTAAACGTTATAGTTACTACCTGCAGTGAATACATACAGTTGGCAGCGCTGTTATAGATTCCCCTGAAGGTCTTACTGTCAATACAATATTAATTGATATTTAATTAAAGGCAATCATACAAAGGTTGACTTTTTATTTTAGTATATTTTGTTCCCTGTTTATTTTTGTAATATTGTAGCACAATGGTCAAATTTTGTACGAGCCGCCACTGGAAACATGCCGAGTATTTCATGAAAAACTTTACCTTATATAAACTTCAAAATATCGTTTCTTCGACGTCATCTATACCTTTTGTGTCCATATCTTAAACAAACAGCTTGGCGTAGCATTCAAGTCTCAAAATCTCATCTCCTCGGCTATCCCGCCGGAACAACAACTGCACACAATCACAGTCCCCACGCTTCTGTAATCTCATCCGCGCGCCTAGCAAAGTCTACACTCTCAATAATCACAACCCTACTTCCCGGCAACAATACTATCACCGTCTCCAATATCGATAGTACTGCCATCGAAAAATAAGCCTGCAACCATAGATAAATGACCCATGCCTGAGTAGCTTGACACTGGTCTCAAATTCGCGGTACATTTGAATATGAAATGTATACCTTCCCATAGCAATCCCTTTCACCCTATTAAAAGTTGATAGGATTTATTTTATTATTTTTTTATTTTTATTTTTATTTATTTTTTATTTGTTTTGCAATGGCGAAGAAAATACTTCCAAATTCGTCACAAAACATGGGAAACAAAGGAAAATAAGTGAAATAGCAAATGTCCTATTTACAACATGGACAAAATGAAGAACTACATCAAAAATTATGAAATGTAAAAAATGTACAGAAATAAACTTTGTGTAGCTAGACATGAATCAATGTTTTGCAAAATAGTAAAAAGTCTGAATAAAAATAAACATTTGAACAAAATCAGCCCTAATATTAAATAAATATGAATTTACAGATATTACATTTTTGTAAATGTCCTTTTTTATTACAAATTTCCTGATTAGTGGGAGAACATATGGTTTTCACAGGGAGGTTTTAGTTCGTCACTGTGATACATACACTACCGTTTAGAGAAACCGCAGATTTTTTTTTTCTTTTGATGGCACCGATGTACGATGTCCAGTCCTAATTCACACGTTTCTGTTGAGTGTAATAACGCATTTAGTAGTCATGGGAATGGGCAACGAATCCATTGGTGAATGTTCAGCGCTGACAACGCATGGCTAATACGTCAAATGTCATTCATTGGAAGACCTTTTTTCATGAAACGACGCAGTGTTGATTATAGTCATCAGACGTAGCATGAAAAGTTCTTTGCTGACCACTCCTCCGTCGATACTTTGATAACTCTCGGTTAGTGGAATGTGCTCAGCTGAGTACCATGTCATTTGCAGTTAAATGGTGATAATGATGATACAGTCAGGCAGTGTCAGTTGAGTACCATTTGACATCTGGTATAGGCGGAGTTTCCATAATTTTGCCCAAGAGAGTTAGCTGCTCCAGGGTAATAGATACTGCTTGTATCTAGCAGCAAAACCAGCACCAAAGGGACTTGAGATGGTAATAGCTAGAAGTAGGTCATCCTTCAAGTCATTTCCATAAAGTGGTAAGGTTTCTCAGGTGTGATCCTCTTTGTACTTTACTCCCTGGCATTCTCACGGAGTACATGACATATATATAAAAGAGAGAAATTAGCATACTAGTCATGAATTTACAAAATATTACTCCTGAAATTAGCAGTGGAAAAGATTATACAGATATAGATTTTACAATAAAGTTACAAATAGTATAGTGTGCGACAATGCACCAATGAAAAATGTTGCATAATGATGTAGTAGTAATTATACAAAACATAAGAATCATTAAAACTATTAAAATATCGTACAAATGTTACATGACGGTACAAAGAGAAATATTTGTATATACTTTTACATAAAATAGTTGTAGTTTGGGGAAATTATACTATAGTGTGGAAACTTATCACTACTATGGGAGACTTACGTCCAGTGTAGGGGACATTTCTAGTGTAGGGAAATTATCTCTATTTTGGGGGACTTATCTCTATTGTGGGGCCCCATATTCTTAAAGACTACCCTTCATGCAAGATACACCTCAATATATAACTAACTACAGGACATATATATATGTGCAAGGGATCGGTATTACACAATAGTATGCACAAGGAAAATAGGGAAATGTGCACAAGGTCGTCTGTCAAGTCATATCGTCTGCTCAAGCGTGTGATCGGTCAAACCAAAATAATAAAACCTGTTACCCTTCCTTCTCCTGTACGTACTGTCTTCATATCATGCATCTCCATTATTTTATCTTTCTTTATTCTTCAACATTTTTTTTCATAGCTAGCTCATATCACCGCCTCATTTTCTTGCTTAAGCCTCTTCCATTATCTTCCTTTTCTTATCTATTATCTCATTTCAATTTTTCTACCTTTTACCTGCAGGTACCTAAAATTTATACGAAACCTGAAAAACATCTTCACCTCAAAATATCAATATTATTATCATCTTTACATCTCCCATAAACCACATAAAAATCATACTGAAATATGATGCGTACCTTCTCTATTTGCATATTTAAGAAACAAATATAAAATCTTACGTCATTTCGCTATGTTTTTCATCCTGGAAATCATTGTGTCAGGATTTAAACTGGGGTATCAACCTCAT
The DNA here is from genome assembly GCA_026315105.1 of Locusta migratoria. Lineage (NCBI taxonomy): Eukaryota > Metazoa > Arthropoda > Insecta > Orthoptera > Acrididae > Locusta > Locusta migratoria. The sequence goes on from CM048749.1 coordinate 409,365,673, forward strand.
TTCCTTTTACTTAAATTCGGTCTCTCTTACATTTTTGATATTCCTTGCTGTTTGGTCCATGTTCTGACAAAATTGGCTATAAAAGACACATCACTTTTGCTTCTCATTCTGTTTAAAAAAATAAAAATCAAGATTAATATACAAAAATTTTCATTAAATACTAAATAATAATACTCCTATATTCTTCTCGACCATGGAACAGCACCTACATTTCTCTAGAATGTTAAAACAATCATAAAATTACCTATTATAAAATGTACTAAAACTAAATAAATCTGAAATTGAAATAACATTACCAGTATAATTAGCGACTGTATTCTTTTTACAGTAAGAAAACATATCGTCAGTTCTAGATTTGTTTGTATCAAGACATTCGAATTTCTGTTAGAGTACCCCCAAGTCCTCTAATTGACAAATAATTAGATTTCCGGTGCGCTTGCTAATGACACACCGGTGGCCGCCTGCCCCTGTTTTTGCTTCTCACTCCATCGGAACTGTCGATAATGACATATCATTAGCACCCATATACGTATATTTTCCAAGGCTAGTGAGTAACTTAGTTGCTACAAACTCGTCTGTCCATAAACCTTTATTCATATGTGTATGTCGAATCAGATTATGTAACACAGTTGCATACATTATTCAATTCAAAACTCATTAAAATATAACATTGTGTCCGTGTGAGATTTAATATTCAATAATTCTAGGTGACAAGCGACAGGTATTTTATTAATAGCTAGAAAACTTTCGTTGCCGTATTGACTCACCGTCAGATGTCTTTTACGACGGGACATGCTTCTTGTTGTCCGCTAATGTTCGTGTAGGCTCCCGGCAGGACCGCCCCAGGGCCATAAATGTGTCAAACTTCTACCCGACATGCGGCTGTCTAGCTGGTGGAAAAATTGTCTTCCTCGCTACTGTACGGCGTTTCAGAATCAAACAGCTCACAAGGCAGCGCTACATAAGATTCACTATTGTTACTTACTACAACACTTGATTATACTGAAGACAATGTCTCCTTTACATTAGAATTACTCTGTGTATTTATTTCTAAAATGAAACTATTGTTTTAGATCAAGTAGTGAGAGGAATACATTGACATAATTGTTGCACCAGATATCAGCACTATTGTCTCTCATGTCGTCACCTTATCTCTTTATTCAATAAACGGTTTAACATGAGATATATGATGGAGACTTTTGCTATTACGTGTGCATAGTGTTTCAACTTCAACTGAGTTACCATGCACTACTTTGCGAACTCGAAAAGGTCCTTTATATAATAGAAAAAAATTATGACTCAAATTCTTACCTTTCCAAGGTAAATTATAAGATCGAATCAAATCCTTTTGGTTAACGTATAGTTTCTAAAGATTGACATTAGCACGTTGTGCCTTCTTCCTTTTCTCTGCTGCAAGCTGAATATTCTTTAATGCCATATTCACTATTTCTGCATGTCTTAATGTACGAACTGTGGGAATGGGAACATAATCCTTAATCAAATTAGAGGGATTTTGATTCTTCACAACTACAAGAGTTGCCAATGATGTAGAATAGTGTGGTAACTCATTTAACAGGTTTTTGAAAAATGCTAATATATTGATCCCATGTCTGATGTTTAGCATGGCAGTACAACCTACATAGCTTATTGATATCTTTCATCAGTCTCTCAGAAGGGTTACACCATGGAGAACACAGAGATATAAAAACTGGTTTAATCTTGTGAATCTGCAGTGTCGTTAACCACACTATTGAACGGAATTGTGGTCTATTATCTGAAATTACTTTGTCAATATGACCCACATCCCTCAGAAAATGTTTTACAAATGCATCTGAAATTGTTTTTGATGGAGCGTTACGTAGTGGTGTCATTGATACAAATTTGAAAGTAAGCTCCACTGCTACAAATACATATGAATATCCTGCTTTGGATCGAACAACTAGACCCAGTAAATCTACTGCCGCTAGCTGTTTTAATGTAACTTGAATAATTGGAAACAGTGGTGCCTTGTGTGTAATTGTGGGTGGTTTCGCCATCTGACAGAGTTTACATTTGGCAAGTACAGTACGAATTCTCTTATGCATGTTATTGAAATTGCCGGTGACTTTCAACTGGTTGAATCATTTTCTTGGCCCATAGTGACCATAACTAAGGTGTATGTACCAGATACGTTTATTGACCAACTCATCTGGAATACAAACTACCAACACAGAGAGTTGTCATAGGAACATCTTTTAAATAGTATCTTTCTTCTGACCAAATAGAAATGTCTGATGGCTGTATTGTTTTGATCCTTCCATTTCTCTTTAATATCCTTCCAAGTTGGATCCCTGTCCTGTTATGCTGCAATATCTTTAAGTGAAGCTCTACTAAAATTTTCGAAGGCTACTTTCTGGATATATAATAAGCTGAAATTCCTATCCTTACTCTTGTCTTGTTGGCTTTGAGTCAATCCTATAGGAGCACCTGAGAGTATATCTTCCACAATATTTTGAGCACCCAGAATGTAGACAGTTGTGAAATTATACTCTTGCAATAACAGTGCCCAACGACGTAATCGTTCATTGGTTAGTTTGGTGGACATTAGAAATTCTAGTGGACGATTTTCTGTAAACACCTTTGTATGTTTGCCTTAGAGGAAAAACCTAAATTTTTGGAATGCCCATACGATGGCTAGGGCCTCTAACTCTGTAATAGAGTAGTTCTCATATTTTGCGAGAACACGACTTGCAAAAGCAATACTCCTTTTACTACTACTTCATCTTCTTCAAATTCCACGAACAAAAGAGCACCTAGGCCAACCTTTGAAGAATCAGTTGACAGATAAAAATCACGTGTTAAGTCAGGGTGTGCCAATATAGGAACACTGATAAACGCCTTCTTCAGGCTATCAAATTCCATTTGAGCCTGTTCATCCCACAACCATTTAGTTTTCTTACCTGTCAAGGCACATAACATCGGTGTTGAAAGTGTGTCCAATTCCAAGAATCTACGGTAAAAATTTATCAAGTCTAAATAGCTACAAAAACGTTTCTTTGTGGTAGGGGTGGGGATGGATGGCTTTAATTGTGTTAAGTTTATTTGGATCTGGTGCAATCCCTTCTGATGAAATTATATGTCCCAAAAATTTGACTTTTGTCTTTCCAAACTCGGACTTCGCTAAACTGACTGTCATCCCTACTTCATCAAAGACCTGTAGTAACTCATTTAATATCTGGTTATATTGAGACCATGTTTGTTCTGCGATTAGTATGTCATCTACAGAGGAGGTGATGTGACTCTTTAAATTCTGAGGTAAAAGATTGTTTAAACCACGAATGAAAGCTGCAAATGATATATTAAGACCAAAGGGAAATTTTTTGAATTGGTAACAGACTCCAAAAGCTAAAAAATGCAGTATACTGCCTACACTGAGTATGTAATTCGATCTGCTAGAAACTTGATCTCAGATCGATAGAAGATAGTACATTGGTATTAAGAAAATTTCGAAGCAATTCTTCTAAGCCGGCCATGGTGGCCGAGGGGACTGAAGAGCTCCAGTCACGGTCTGCACTGACACTACGTTCGGGGGTTCGAATCCCCCCTTGGGCATGGATATTTGTGCCGTCCTTAGTATTAGTTAGTTCATAAGTAGTTTGTAAGTTTAGGGACTGATGACCCCGTAGTTAAGTTCCATAAGCTATACAAACATTTGAACTTTGAATTCTTCTAAGGTTTCTGGTCTTTAAGTTTCAGGTAAAATAATGGTATTGACCTGTCTCGAGTCTAGAACCAATATAATGCCTCCATTAGGTTTCTCTACAATGTGGAATGGACTATTGTATGTGCTTCTCGTTTTTTCAATGACACCTTCTTTTAACATAGTCTCTGTCTCTCGCTTTACCTGTTCCCTATGACATGCTGGAATGACATATGGTCTTAAACAGAACTTGTTGTGGTCCTTCTAATCAAACTTATACTGATAGCCTTTAATGGTTCCAGTATATTTCGTAAACACTCTGGAATGCGCCTGTAAAATGTCAAATAAATCTGCCCTATCAGTTTCACTACAATTCTGTGTGTCATTCACCTTCTGTCTAATTACTGCATGTATATCTATCTTCTCATATCTGTCATCTAAGTTTATTTTATCCTGGGAGAACATTACTGAATGTCGTCTTAAGTGATCTGGTAAAACATACAAAGTTCAATTCTTCTTCCTGTTTGAAGATCCAATCATCAAACCTCAGTGAAACAGACTTACCTTCTTTCTCTAAGCATACTTTTGCTTCGTTAAAATTAAGAGTGGCGTTGTATTTATTCAGAAAATTTACTCTAAGGATATTTTCTGTTGACAATAGTGGTACAATAAGGCGATCCATGGAAAAAAGTGTTGCCTTGGCAGTTAAATTTTAAATATATTTGTTGCTTAATGCTCACACTTTTTTCTGTAATAGCACATTATTCTTACTTTTTGCAACGGTAAAATTGGATATTCTGTGATATGTTTGATTTTCTGTAGAGCCTCTTCGCTGATTGGCGAAACTGGACTCCCAGAATCGAGTACAGCTGACATCACTGTGTCTCCTATCATTATTGTTACCACAGGGTTTATCTCTACGTCCTGTTTGTCTTCCTTTTCTTTTAACAGTAAGTCTCTGATGTCTTCAAACCTTACGAAATTAAAAAATTTTAATGTCTTGTATATCTTCCTAAATAACTGTGATCTTATTTTCTATTTGTGATACTCTCCGTTTTAACTGTTGATTCTGTGTAATGAATGTTTCCTTTTCTTTCTTAACTACATCATAATTTTGCTACATGTTCTGAAGCTCCTTTTTCAAAGTGTCAAATGTCACCCTAATACTAAGTCGTCTGATGATGCTGTTATATTGTTTTCTTTCTGTAGAAAATGTATCACCTTGTCAGTATTGTCTTCCCTTTTCTTTTGTAGCTCATTCATTACAACCTGTGCTAGTCACTTTTGCCCTTTCAGATCTTGTGGTGGATTGTGACCAGGATCTGGGGATCGTATCTCAATTATTTCAATGCTGTCCTGTCTGTGTGAATGTGTTTGAGCCCTATCATTTCTGCGCTCAAATTGTGAGTCACTGTATCGGCGATTTCTTGTATTACTTTCCCATGAGTTTTCATGCCTTGAATTATCACAGTGTTTATTCCTCCTGTACCCATTTTGATTGATCTAGTACTGTTGCCTGTTGAGGAAAAAGGTATTTTCATTTACGTAATTTTTACGATCCCTCGTGTGTTGTTGAGTGTAACTGTTGTTAAATCCTTCTCTGTTACAAGAACCATTGTTGTTATGCCAATGGTATGGTTGTGGCCTACTATTACCTCTGTACTGGTTTCCATTGTTGGAATACTGAACAGTGTTGCTGTTACGATTGGCATTGTTTGAATCCCAGTGTGGAGTATTGTAGGATGAATACTGATTTTCATATTTAAAATTCCCATTATTCTGTCTTTTCCTTTTAAAATTTGCCTTGTAACTATCTTTGTTGGAAAAATCTTAATTTCCTTGAAAGTTATTCTGGGTAAGTCGAACAATTTATGGCAATCGATCGCATTCTCGTTGCCGGCTCTAGCTCAAGATAACCGCAAACAAATTGAATCTTATGTTGATCGGACCAATCAAGACCCAAAACATGTTCAAATTGCGTCAGCCAAGAGAGCGGGTGGATTTCCGTACTAATATTGCGGAACACTTTGAAAATTTTAACTTTGAGGAAGTATTTGCAGTCAAAGTCTCATTTACTAGGCTCTACTGCATTTCCGAGTGGCGCATTTGGTGCCACGCTACCCACCTCAGGGACACGCTGGAAAAATAATTCGCTCACTGTTTATGGAGCCTCAGTTCTGAACACCTGCGTGTTTACTCGGAATTTATTTTGAGTGTCATTAGTTGCTTGCGTCATACCCTTCAGACGCCGCAACGTGTTTTCCATTTCACTGACTTGCTGTCGATTCCGCCGATTAACATGCATTGGCCCTTCTCTGAATATCTCCAAATTATGGAATACTTGCGGTTCAGTAAACGGTACTGGCACAGTACCTTCTGACCTCTGACCTGCTCTTAACGTTATTTCTTACACTTGATTTGTTACCTCGTCCATTCTTTCCGTGAGAGTCTTTATGTTCTCTTCATGCTGTGCCGTTTTTAAGGACATAGCAGTCACTTGGCTATTAAGGTGTAGAATGGCTTCGCCTAGCGTCGCATTCTGTGTGGTGAGCTGTGACACAATCGCACGCGGAACAGTACTATTTATTTTCGCCATTATTTCCTCTTTGTCCTGTTGCCGTTCTTCAGCGAGTCTGTTATGTTCTTGTTCTAACGATTCTAATTTATTTTCCACGCCATGAATTCTCAGAAGAACATTGTTCATAATCTCATCAGACATAGTGTGTACGTGTAGTTTCATTTCTTCCTGACTCTTGTCCATTTTCTGGTTCATAGATTAAATTTCGTTCTGTTTTCTCTCCTGGCTTTGTTTAAGTACCTGAATTTCGTTCTGTGTGCTCTCCTGGCCTTGTTTAAGTACCCGAATTTCGTTCTGTGTGCTCTCCAGGCCTTGTTTAAGTACCTGCTTATACTGATTCATGCCCTGGTTCATTTGTTTAATAACTGTTAATAATGTGTGAAAATCTGCATTGCCTGCGCTTGTGGGACCGTCTGCACACGGTGTAACAGGCGCTGTGTGCATCACATTATTTAACATAAAATTAGTGTCTTTCACCGCTGTTTGTGAGTTTCCATCATTCTGACCCATGTGTAATATGTCACTGTTGTGTGTCTCATTTTCTGAGCCTAACTCTTTCTCATCTTGTATCTGCAAATTGTTGTCTAAAGAAGGCGATTCACTATGTGGTCGCAGGTCTGTAACATTGTTGCCACTTTCGTTTACATTACATAATTGCATTGCAAGATTATTTAGACTAGACTACTGATCATTGCTGCATTCTAAAACAAGTTCATTCTCTGTCTGTTCATCTCTCTCCTGTTGTTTCTCACGAGACTGTCTAGTGTTCACAGACATAGTGGAAAAAATCCAATCAAATACTGTAAAACTGACATAACACAAAATTGCTTTTCTACAAACGAAAATGTCGCGAGAAAAACGTTGTCACTTTCAGTAAAAAGCACTTACAATACACTTTTCAACGCTGTTAAAAGATCAACAATGAACAACGTCATAACGAAAACACAATGTTTGAAAATAAAAATAAAAAATAAAATAAAAAATTACATATAATTCACATTCAAAATTCCCTGAAACACAAATACACAAGTTATAAAATACACATAAAAATATTTTCAGTGGCTGTGGCTACCTAACAATCACCATACTTCGCACTGATAATTGCGTCATAGAAGCTCTAAATTCTCATCCTGGCAAGAGTCGACATGTGAAAGTTTCTCGCTTCTCCTTCTCTCTTACGAAATTTCCGTCCGCTGTGTGTTTGAACTTGTTCTAGCTGAATGCCTTTGTATAACGTTATGTTAATCTGCGTATTTTTAACTGTATTCTATGTGAATGTAAAGGTATTGCAAAACCTATCTGCTACATAATGTTTATTATAATGAGACACAAACTGCTAATTTTTTCTGTATGAAAATGTCGTAACACAGTTAACTGTCTGAAAATTACTGATAATAAAAATGTTAATAATTCTGGCCCTACAAACTTGTTTCTGAATGAACTAACACTCTTTAACGGAATGTAACGAACACAATATTTATCAATATAATCTGACTCAGTGCAAACACTTGTTAACCTGAATAATGTATGAATTGCCCTACCCAGAAATCTGTAAATCGTACTGAACTGTAATCTTGACAAAAACTGATTCTTTCTCACCTTCACTTACTGCAAAAGTCTGCGCAACACCAAACTGCTTCCTGCTGTACTAGCTATTGGAAAACTAACGACAGAAAACATGTGTGGCACTTTTAATAAAAATGTGAGGAGAGATAAACTACCCATTACATTCCTATTTCATAAAAAATGCAACCTCAAAACTAAACTATTACAATAAATACTTTTCCTAACACAGAAAGGGGTTCCTAGCATGAGTCGTGAGACCACAAGCTAACAGCAAGTTCTTTTCCGACCGTTACTGTTAACATTAATTCAGCCTAAAAATGCGAAGTTGTGCCATAGAAACACGCCAAGTATTTCATGAAATACTTTACCTTATAAAAACTCAAAATATCGTTTCTCCAACGTCATCTATACCTTTCGTCTCCATATCTTAAACAAACAGCTTGGCTCATCATTCAAGTCTCAAAATCTCATCTCCTCGGCTATCCCGACGGAACGACAACTGCACACAACCACAGTCCCCACGCTTCTGTAATCTCATTCGCGCGCCTAGCAAAGTCTACACTCCCAATAGTCACAACCCTACTTCCCAGCAACAATACCATCACCGTCTCCAATATCGATAGTACTGCCATCGAAAAATAAGCCTGCAACCAAAGATAAATGACCCATGCCTGAATGGTCTCAAATTCACGGTACATTTGAATATGAAATGTATATCTTCCCATAGCAGGTATCTTACACCATGAAATACAAGAATACACAATAATTCAGGAAGAAATTAAAATTATTGTAAACATTACTACATACATAAATCATAGAAGTTCAAAGTCAGTCATGTTGAATAAGCTTAAGTGTTGACTTATAAATAAAGTTGTTGTTGTTGTTTGTGGTCTTCAGTTCGCAGACTGGTTTGATGCAGCTCTCCACGCTACCCTGTCCTGTGCAAGTCTCTTCATCTGAGAATACATTCGGCAACACATCCTTTTGAATCTGCTTACTGTATTCGTCCCTCGGTCTCCCTCTACGACTTTTACCCCACACACTTCCTGCTAATGCTAAGTTCCTTGATGTCTTAGAATGTATTCAACCAATCTATCCCTTCTCTTAGTCAGGATATGCCAGAAACTCCTTTTCTCTCCCATTCGATTAAGCACCTCTTCATTAGTTACGTATCTACATTAATAAATTATTTGGCTAAATGTTAATTCGTGAATGAAATCCAATAATGTTTGTGATAGGTGACAAATGCTGACTCATTTGACAGGTCATCTATGTTTTTTGTCATATCTGTGTTTGTTTTGTGTAGTCAGGGTTAGTGCCCTCCAGGCATTTACGTCTGTTTACAACCTTTGTTTGGGTTGTGGTCTGAGGCATTGACCTCCAGCCGTTAACCTACTCGCCTACAGTCGTGCGCAGGCACCACCTGCTCTACCCCTTCTGCCGTACCATGTTTACAGCGTCATCTGGCGCTGCGGCCCAGTCTACTGCAATATATTGGCGTCCTGCCGTTTCTTTTACTATACGCACAACTAATTCTCATCGCGTTTACTTGACTTATGTTGTGGTTCTATGATCTCATACAGGCATAACAAATACGTTTCATTGTATATTGTGAGAATGCGAACACGTCTTTTTATTATTCAAAAATCAATAATACCGAGCACATATAGAAAACGGACAGACAGTTGCTTTATTCCACACCCAGGTTTCTTGTTTCCTAATGTAATTAAAAAAAATTATACTTGATGGTATGTTTTATCTGTTGATTTTGTATTACATGTGATACTGAAACATTACTTTATACTCTTCCACTAACCTCGTTTTAACTCTGCTAAATGTGAGCATTACTATACTTTGTCGTTCTTAATAAGAGAGGTAACATTTCTACTACTAAGTGCTCAATGAAAAGGATGGAGATCCACTTAATAACTATTTAAGGATCGACATTTACGTCGTCTTTAATAATACAACTTCATTTCTTGCAAGTGTGGCCGACTTAACGTCGCCTATTGATTCTTAGCACCTTCTTTACTACTATCACCACTCTCACTTCATACATAAAGATTGGTCGACTTCTTGTCACCAGAAAACTTCAACTCACCACAGCTACCTACCTCACATAATTGATAGACTTATAGTCGCTTTAAATACATCCTTATAATACGATACTAATTATCTTTCTTACATAAGTTTGACGATTTACTGTCGCTTTATAAATTTTCTAATATTCCGTTGCACCTAATGATTCCTTTCCCTTAACATCTCACACAAAGAGCAGAACATCTACCTCCACAATTATTGAAACCATTCTTCAGTTTCTTAACCACTTACCTTGTTCACAAAATCTCTTCTTCTTCAGCTTCACTGCTAATTATTATTATTAATGTATCATAAATTATAGATAAAGTTTCAAATACCATTTGTTGCTAGACTTTTTACCTGATGTCTGTTCGTTGTTGTTGTTCTGTAATGGCTTTTTACCTATGTTTTGGTGTTATACTTGAATACTTTGTCTTAAGTTTGAGCCTGTGTTTATTTTTTAATGTTATACTAATTTTGGTTGATTTTGTCTTTATAATTTACGTCACTATCGATTGTTTTTGTTTCGTTGTTCGGTTCGTATGATAGAGAAGAAATTTAAAGACGATAGATAATAGTTCTGAATGATGAAGAGGGAAGAACTAACAACGTGAAACGAAAGGAAGTAAGCTGTTAGTTAACTCGGGTACCTGGTAGGCGTCAGCTACCTAGCGATATAAGGAATGTCATCCCCCCCTGAGGTATGTGTGTGAGAGAGAAGAAATTGAAGGACGATAGATAATAGTTCTGAATGATAAAGATGGAAGAACTAAAAGCATGAAAAATAAAAAGGAAGTAAGGTGTTAGTTAACTCGGGTTCCTGGTAGGCGTCAACTGCCTAGCGAAAGAAATAATGTTATCGCCCCTTGAGGTATTTTCTTTCGTACATAATGTTTTACGATGTCTGCTGTGTTGGGTGTTTCTTCGATTGCTCCTCTTTCAAAGAGCTTGAATTGATACTTTCGTCTCTCACAGACGAATGGAAAATATTCATGAGAATTTTCTACTAAATAAACCTTCCAGAAGCTGGTTGTCAAGTCAGTGTTTATCATATTGTCTTGTTCAGTATTTTGTTTCTCTTCCAAAAGGAAAGTTACTTTGTCTGCGTGAGCAAATGCCATCACGTTGCCACAGTTGTAAATTTGCTCTGCATAATTTTATTTCATATTCCATACTTCTGCCTCGAAATGCTTCCTATCCAGTTGATTAATGTCACCATCTTTCATTTTAACTTTGTGCTTTCTGATATGCAACAGTTGCTGTTCTTGGTCGGTTTCCTTTGTTGCATGTTCGACATCGCGATGTTCCCCAGCTCTTCCATCGTTACATCTCCCCTTTTGTCTTGGTATTTTCTTCTTAAATTTGCGGTGCACTGGTTCTTCAACGTATGCTGACATTTTCATTTTACACTATGCTTTCTTTCATACCGTACTTTTCTGTACCTGCCGTTCTCATTTACTGATCCCTCTTCTTTTCCTCTCAGTTTGTAATCTTCATCCGACAGGTTTTGATTTTTCGATCCTTCTATACATCTTACATTGAAAGAACCGTTTTTTTTCCTTTTTGATTCAGCAGTTCTGTTATATATTCTGCTCCTTCATCCTCAAATGTTAATCAGTTTTCTCAAAATCAATTATTCCATTCCGTTGCTGTAGCCAATCCGATCCAATGATGAAATGTACGTTGATATTCTCCACAATTTTGAATTCGTGATATAACAAGTGATCAATCTCATTTATTATGAATGGTAAGAAGATCCGTACGTTCGCTTCTACGTACTTATTAGAAAATGCTCCGAATATTCTCAATGTTTCCTATTTTAATTCTTCAATGCACATGACCTATTTCTTGAAGTCTTGGTATAACCTTCTCTTTACTACAAAAATCATAGATCCAGTATCTAGTAATGCTGCATACCTTTTATGCCCTACCAGGATGTTCAATTTTGGACAACTTCCTATGTCGTCTTTTCCTCTTTGGTAGAGAATATGCACTTGTGTACCTCCAGAATCATTGTCCTTTTTGCCTCCCATTGATGAGTACGTGGCGTTCACATGGCTCATGCTTCTGTTCATGTCTGCTACATTTTCAGTTATATCCTCATACTCTTATCCGAAGGTCGCGGGTTCGATCCCCTTCAGGACCTAAGATTTGTATCTGTCGCTTTCCACTTCTTTCACCTCTGGCAGTATTGCTCACGTGCAAAGTACCGAGTAGCACCGTTACTCACGTTAAACTGTACGTCCCCCTATAACTGGCTGGGTAAGTCAGTTTGAAGGTCGGAGGAAGGCAACGGCATACCACCCCTAAACAGGACCATGCCTAGTAAAGCACTGTGGTGTTCAAACCAATCTGCGGATTGTTGACTGCTTTACCTTATTCTTCCCGTAGCACAAATTCTTGATCAGCCCTATCATACACATCTCCCTTTGCTTCGCTGTTCATTATTCCTTTCCCCTACTCGCTCTATCGCAGCCACACCTCGGGGCGCAATGAGGTGCACTTTTAATTTAAATGTATTGAGCTGTCAGTTCCTGGCGTTGTACTGAAATTTCGCCTATCTTGATTAGCAATAACGCCTTTACTCATAGTGCGTGTATCTATTGCACAAACTTGTTAATTTTGTGCCGCTGATTTTTCGTAATGTGGACCTCCTTCTCGATTATCGTATCTTCTTTGAAACCCTCCGCTATTGTTGTTTTGATGGTCTCCGCGTAGGTCGTAATTATTCTTCGACTTGGCGCCGGTCTTCTCGCACTCCTTTTCTTCCAGTTTTCTGTTCCTATAGTCATTGTTTTCCCTTTGATTAAAGCTCTTCCTATCATCATGCGGTGGTATATTATTATAATGGTTTTGCGGTTGATATTCCCTTCTTTCATCATTTCGCGGATCACGTGGTCTTCTGTTGTTATCATCATGGTTTTCGATGCGGTAACTGTTCCTAGATCCGTTTCTTTCTTCATTGTTAGTTTCTCTCTCCTGGTTCCATCGTCTGTGATCCACGTCTCTCTCTTGTAGCTTATCAAATTCTTCTAATATTTCCATCATTTGGGCGACTGTTGTCATTCGCGTACACACCAGATGTTGCTTCATCCACCTCGGCAGCTTTGCTCTCATTATTTTCAGATAGCTGGCTTCGTTAATGAGAATATCTAGATGTTTATTTTTATACCAATAATGTTTAAAGTATTCCGCCATTGTTTGAAATTTGCTATACTGATACAATGGGGCTTGATAAATTTCCCCCGATGACTTATTCCTATTTTGCGTCTGACCAGCATTTCTTAAAAACGAGGTATCTGAATTCCCGATAGTTTCTACTTTCATTATTTATTTCAATGAACTCAGGTTGTACGTCAGCATGAACATTACTTATGACGAAATCACTGCACATGTCATCATTCCACTCGGGAGGAAACATACGCTCGATTGCCTGTAAAAAGTCTATTATATGCAGCTTGCCTTTTGGATTGAATGTCGGTGGTCTTCGTCCCTGCACATATTTCATCAAATATTTACTGCCCACACTGTTTGTTGATGTTTCTTTGTCACGTTCATACGTATTTCGGTCGATATTGTATGCCACCGTTTTAGAATACGCTGAGTCCGATTCTGCAGATACATTTGCGTGTGGAACCTGTCTTACCGTTCTTACTGATCCTGTATCAAAACTTCTACATTCCTCATGTATGATTAGTGGGTGACAACATTATATTCTGCCTGCATACCGGAGCCTGACGCTATCGCTTCATCACTTCGCGCCGGTGGTGATTGTTGTCCATTACTTAATGTGCACGATAATGTACTCTGGTTTTGCACCATCTCTTCTATCCGATCATGTTGTTCGCTTAATTTTGGTGTAACGTTTTTATTTGCTCATTGTGGTCAGTCAGTTGAATTTGCAGTGCTTTAGTGTCCTTGGCGCACCTCATCTTTTCATTGACAAAGGCCCTTTCAATTAAGGGAAAGAGGCAAGTTCAACAGATGGAAGTTTGGGTCTGGTCGGGGAGCGTGCACGGGTGGCCGAGTGGTTAAGGCGACCACTCGAGAAAAGCGGGAGACCCGGGTTCGAGTCCAGTCCGGCACAAATTTTCATGTGTTGCAGATCGTTTGTCCATCTTAGACGAGCAGCAGACGTCGGGAAATGTCGCGATTTGCGAAGCATGTACATGGATATAAGTCGGTTTCGTTTTCAACCCCTTTTATTCTTTCGTCAGATTCAGAATTCTGTTTTTGCATTTTGTCACTAAATGATTCTTCTAATGACTGTACGCTTTCAAGCAAAGCTTCATCACATTTTTACCGAGGTTCTCGGAGTTCGCGTTCTATCCTTGCCTCAATACGTTTTTTACCCTCTTTGATCTCTTCTCGCAGAACTTTTGCCGGGTCATTCAATTTTTGTATCAATTTAGACGTTTCACGTTTTTGTTCTTGAAATAATTCCTGTATTTTTCGCTCCTGTCTTTGCTCTGATTTTAGGAATGATTCATCCATTCTTCTTAAGATAATTTCTAACATATTGTCCTCAACCATACTTCCTTTCTGCGATTCCAGTCTATCTTCCTCCTTTTCGTTCATTGTCGGTTCATTGACGTCCGTTTGCGAATGTGTCATATCATTGCAATTATCCTGCTCTGTTGCATTAAATTTCTGATGATGACCTAAATTCATTGCTAGTCTGTGATCGATTGAATCTCGCGATCTTCTACTATCTACTCCTGTCAGTGACATGTCCTTATCAATAATTACAAAGTTTGAGGTAGTTACTTGCTTTTAAATTTTATTTACGTCACTCATTGTTTCAGTTAACCTTGAGATCTATTGTTTGGCTGCGCGGACTACTGCTTGTCGCGTAAGCATACTACAACCCTAATTGTTGCGTCACGACGACTTCTAACAATTTTCAAATTCCGGTACAGTGTAGAGTGTGTAAACTGTTAGATGGCTGAGTTGTGAGGGGGGAGCGGGGAGCAGAGGGAGCAAGCCCCGCCTCACACCACGACAGCCACGGGGAGATAAGCCACGCCTACGTCCTGCAGTGCTGACACACAAACTATGCGGCATGCTTCCGCGAGAGTACAGGTGGCGCATATCGCTTTAAGTGTTGATCTTAAATAACACAAAGCAGCATACTCACGAGAATTGTTGACAACGATACCAACTATAGGAATTACTGACTTAAGTTACGTATTACACATAATGGAACACTCAGAACATTGGTATGCAAACAGTAAGAAAGCAGACGTCTATTGTTGCCTCCACAGCACTTTCAGTCAATAATGTTGGCTGCAGCTTCAAAACAAAGACTGACGGCCGAAGCCGCCCGACGTCTACCGACTTGTACCGATTCAGGGCTAGGGAGAGCTCTGCCATCTTGCAGCTGTATACAATTTCTTAATACTAAATGATAATATGCAGTAATTTTGCGGTTTTACGGCACAGCGACAATTAGAAATTAATACACAATGCAAATTTCGGCAGTACTTAATTATACAGGTAAATAATTTTATTAATTTATTTCTGAGTCCAACGATAATTTCCCGCCTACAATCTATTCGACAAGGGTCGTCATTTTGTAAGGAAAAGGTTTTTTTTTGTTGTTGTCGTATTACTGTTCGCGTGCGTAACAAACCTGATCTAAACTTCTTGGTAATCTACGATAAACTCGTGATCAATGCAAGTGGTGTAATTAATTTTTGAAATAATTTGGAAAACAATTTGTGTGGTTAACAGACTATTGCCCTGTCTGACAAACTTTTCGAAAGATCACTCACCATCCTCTTCCTTGCAAAATCTCCAACGGAGACTGCACACACTGATAGCTTAAAATGAACTACCGCATATGTGCAATGCGTACGACTTAATTAGTACGCCAGTGGTAGTAATGATTTTTGAAAAGTGTAACAGTAATAAATCCAGTACAAAGTGGTTGGCAAGTGGGTGCAGTCCAACCACTGAAGTCATTTTTTGATAAAAATTAATTCTTTTGGGAAAACAGTAAAATTTACGTAATTCAGGCTTGATAGATAAATGCATACGATAATTGGTTCTTTATAGAATAGATATGGTGGTGGTAACTATCGTTGAACTCAGATTTGACAAATTTGTTATTCATGAAATATGCAAATTAATGAAACCTGTAATAATTATTACTATGTTAATGTTTCATTGCTATTCCTATTTGTGAATTTACTGATGATTGATTTAGTGTCGTGACACTGGCATGCAACAGTCTACGATCATATACAGTCAAGTTTAGAAAAATATTTTCGTTCAAATTATTAACACTGTTTCTATCTTTACGTGAACTCTCTCACTTTCAAAATGACCGTTTTCACATATTGATTATGTAGGTAAAAATTCTAACACTGTTACGTAAATGAAAATTTGTCACAATGAAATTGTTGTCACTGACTTTCGCTATTACGTTAATTAGTGGTTCATGGTGTAGGTTCCTGTAGTCATGGCCTAGTTCATGAACCACGGGCAACGTATGGGTGGCCAAGTAAGTGGTCCTGACAGTTGAGATACTAGTTACTTTGGAATAAGGTTGGGCATCTCGGACATTCTGAGTCGTGCCCACCTTTATGCTCAGACGGCAAAGACTACCAAATCCACCGGTTACTCCCTCAACCGTTAGGTGTAAAACCCATTGGGGCCCTAGGCAAGTAAGGCTAGCAACCTGCTTCCCAGGTACTTCAATGTCATGCTGGCAACAATCAGAGCAAAAATGCCTCGGACCTTTAAAGCTGATGGAGTCCCACCTCTAATTGACAGAGCAGGGACTCCTCCGATACGACTTGGCAAACGATCTGGAATGAGATGGGGAGCCATTAATATCAATGGGGATTACACTGGGAAGAAGGTTGAGCTGGCAGAGGCTTCAAGTAAGATTGAGTTAGATTTTTAGCTGTTAGTGACGTTAGAGTAAGGGGAGCGAAAGTGGACGAAGTCGGAGAATAGAAGGTCTAGCTGTCAGGAGTCCAAGTAGGAAGAGCACAGTGGGTATAGGGTTTTACATCAGGAAAGCAATCGAACCCAGCATAATTACAATAAGGTAGGTAAATGAACGACTGATGAGGATAGATTTGGCCATCTCCAGCAAGAAAATGAGAATTGTTGCAGTGTATTTACCCTGTGAAGGGACAGATCAAGATGAGATGGAAAGATTTTACAACACACTTAGTGATGTAGTTGTTAGAGTGAACGATAAGGATAGTGTTTTACTCATAGGCGATTTCAACGCCAGGATAGGAAATAGAACAGAAAGCTACGAAAAGGTTATGAGTAAGTTTGCAGAGGATACGGTAGCCAACAGGAACGGAAAACAGCTCTTGAATTTCTGTTCCAGTATGGGCTTAGTTATCACAAACTCCTTCTATAAGCATAAGGACATTCAGCACTATACTTGGGAAGGAAGGGAAACCAGATCTGTCATTGACTATATAGTAAGAGACCAGGAATTCAGGAAGACAGTCAAGGACACACGTGTTTTCAGGGAGTTCTTTGATGATACTGATCATTACTTAATCTGCAGTGAAATTGGTTTTGTGAGGCCAAAAGAGCAGAAAATCAGGTCTATGTTAGAAGGATACGAGTGGAGAAGTTTCAAGACAAGGAAATTAGGCACAAATACTTAACAATGATCTCAGAAAGGTATCAGTTAATGGAATGGAATGATTTACAGTCACTGGAAGAGGAATGGTCACGGTACAGGGACACACTACTAGAAGTAGCTAGAGAATGTCTTGGGAACAGTAGTGTGTAAAGGCAGGAAGAAGCAGAAAGCTTGATGGAATGACACAGTCAAGGCAGCCTGTAAAAAGGAGAAGAAGGCATTTGACAAATGGCTACATACTAGAAACCAGGCAGACAGAGAATGTTATGTTGAAGAAAGAAACAAAGCCAAACGGATAATAGCAGATTCCAAGAAGAAATCATGGGAAGACTTTGGAAATAAGCTAGAAACTTTGGGTGAAGCCACGGGAAAACCATTTTGGAGTGTAATTAGCAACCTTCGAAATGGAGGGAAGGAGGAATCAACAACTGTTTTGGACAGGTCAGGAAAGTTACTAGTCAATACTGTTGATGCCTTGAGCAGATGGAGGGAATATTTTGAAGAATTGCTCAATGTAGGTTGTAATGTTTTAACAGATTTTAAGTAATTACATTTCATTCTACAACTCTCCAACATAATACTCATCTTTTCAACATTACGTTGTATGGGGGTTCTGCTCGCTGCAACATTATTCTCCTGGGGTGTCGTGGTAGAAATAAATACTCATTATGTACAATTTTTCACTTCTTCTTTAATTTAAATCAAACTTCTCCTCCACCAGAACATTACAACTTTAAAACATCCACAATACATCAGAACTTAACTGGTAGTACTTCCATTTTCAAAACACAAAGTGACATAGCCTCCAAAGCACATGACAAACGACTAATACTCGAACTCCCCTTCCCAAGGCGGTGAGGCAAATATATAACATCGGCAATAATGATATTACATTACGCATTGTTCATAACAATTGAATATACTAATTCACAATTAACAAACAAACAAAGACAATATTTCTTGTACACAACAATAATCACAATATAAAATGAAAACTATACATACAATAATTTTAGATCGCACCTATCTTTTTAAGTTTTAATCACGCTACTTTTTGTTTGACAACAAACCAAAATGTTAAATGTCAATTAATTAGTTAACGAATACATCATACATGTTCCTAACACATATTGAACTATCAATTCTCATGGTCATTCACAAAATATACTCAATATCTCACGTCAGTCAATATATACAAAGCATTCAATATTGATAATTAATGTAATAGTCGAAATAAAAAAATTAGCTGGTCTACACAACTTGTTTATGAGCCTAACATATATACAAAGCTCTTTATTTTCATGTTTTTATGTTTTAAAAAAGTTTTTACCCTTCGTTTGTCTATTTATTGAAATAATGTACAATGACAAAAGCATTGTTTATAGAACTGTCTGGAAAGAAAATATATGAATCTCTTAATTAATGAAATCTATCACTTGTTTTAATCACAGTTTCACCGAGACACTGTCCTACACTGATTCCTAGGCTGGCTATATCGTTTTTAACTAACTTCATGCGCAACTTTTATCACTATTGTACCACACGATTCCGGATCCGACGCAGACGGTATCGTAGGATGGAATTGAGATGAGAGGACCAGGAGGACGGTATCGTACGATAACATTGAGATGAGAGGGCCAGCAGTATCGTCACAACGTCAAACGTTCAATGATGTGTAAGATTTTCAGGTAGAATGGGATAGGAACGACGATGGAAACAGGATCTCATTTGATGAATTGGAGAAAATTATCAGTAGATTACAGTGCAATAAAGCGGTTGGGGTGGATGAAATTAAGTCGGAACTCGTTAACTACAGGTCTCAAATGGTTACACAGGATAATAATCGGGACAGGTTTCTTCTGACTGGACGAAAGCGGTAATCACGCCAATTTTCAAACATGGAAACAGAAAAGATTGTAACAATTATCGAGGTATCTCTTTAATTAGCGTTGTAGGCAAAATATTCTCAGGTATTGTTGAAAGGAGAGTGCGAGTATTAATTTAGGGCAAGTTCAATGAAAATCAGTGTGGGTTTAGACCTCTTAGAGACTATCAGGACCAGATCTTTAGCTTACGGCAGGTAATGGAAAAGTGCTATGAAGTTTGAGCACTCCGCGGACTGCATACGAACGTTTGTTCTCTGTCACGAGGCGGCAGATACTGCTGCTTGCCTGCTCTCCCACAGACAAGCGCTAGTGTCCAATGAAGTCTCTGACCTGAGGAGCTGTTTGATTACTGCAAGTATCGATCTTTGAGCTCGTTCACAGTGAAATAATTTACATACGTAAATTAAATATTTCAAGTAATTACAGTAAATTCAGAAAACATACAAAGTACATAAAATAAATGAAATAACATATACATAGACAAATACAGTACACAGATAATGAATAAATGACGTGAAGTGGTTATAGTTATATTACATACATAACTTACATATTACAATCATTAATTAAATGACAATACACTAAATGCAGGTTCAACTGAACAAAATCTCTCAAAGTGAGGCTTATACTCAGTCGTCATATAAGGTTTACCTTACAATATAATAATAATGTATTCGGGAGACCTTGCATTACACGACTGTTCGTGGGACTACGATGAAGCCAGCAATTCATAGCGTTGCCGTACGTAGAACCGCCGAACTCAGGGAGAGCAATATGCACCACGTTATTTAGTCTGTACGAAATCCGATGGTGAATCATTCATTTCCAACAAGCCCCAGTTTTTGTTTAACACCCGGAAGATAATTTCGGAGAGCTGGACTGGATGTCGAAGCTGCATTCCGGCTCAGTTCTGATAACGACTTCATCCCCGTCGCAGTCACAGTTATTGCTTGCCTGTGATAAGCTGAGTGATGTTTCCGTTATGATCACCTCCCACTACATCCTAAACGTGGTCCAGGGAATTATCTTCCATAAGGATATCCTTTTGCAAATAGTCAACGAGCTAAGCAAGGACTTGGAGCGGCGTGATTTCATCCACCGAGTCTATAGGGCTGCGAAGGACAACAGGGTTGCCACCAGTGCTTTCGTCTTGGCCTTGGGCGATTCTTTGCCCGAGAAGATCAATGTGATGATCTACCAGTGCGATGTAAAACCCTCTGTTCCTTCCCATAAGCGCTGCTTCAAGTGCTAGAGGTTTGGGCACAGGTCCTCCCGGTGTGATGCCGACCCCACCTGTCGGGAGTGCAAACCTGCGCCACGACCGTACGTCCCTTGTGTCCCTCCTCCACTGTGTGTAAATAGTGGACTGCACCATTCCCCTTGCTGGCCTGATTGCTTAGTTATGCATAAGGAAAAGAAGATAATTTAGTATAAGACTGTCTTATTCAGAGGCAAAATGGAAATACATGAAACTTCACCCTGTGAGCATGAAGATCTCATATGTCACAGCAACATTTCCATTACCATCCATGACGTCTCATCCACCTACTCTTGAATCTGACACCATGGGCTCTCAGGCCCAAACATCTACTCCTTTCCCCTTGAGAGATGCACTTCCTTGCCTATTGCACCCACCATCTTCACCTTGGTAGCAACAACCACTCAAACACAGGAGATGCCGGTCCCCACAGTCGAGCCATGAAGCAACGGCCTTCTCTAGCTCCTCTCGCTCAGAAGGGGTATCTTGGGATGCTCCCTTCTGAGGCTTCTCCACATGATAAAGAGGATCCCATCAAACTGCTGCAGGATCCTCAGTGTACTAGTCGAAGAGCTTTCCGCTCTTTGTCAGCCCAAGAAACCATGTCTGAAAAACCCTCAAAGCCCTTAAAACCAAAGGGCCAGCTAGAGGCAACGAAGAAGGAGAAATAGAAGAAATCTTTGGTGGCTTCAGAGCCACAGCCACATACATCTTCTGATACAGAAGATGAAGTACAGATCGTCGCCTCCAATGAGGATCACGCAATAACAGGTCCGCCAGAATCCTGCAGATTCTGCGCCACCGTCAGCAGGCGATCCTATAGAATAACCTGTGTTGTTCTACACGGCTCTTCAGCTTGGAGATTACACAATTCTCCAATGGAATTGGGGCAGCTATTTTCCACATCTAGCTGAGCTGTGGCAACTACTGTGCCACTTTCCCACACTTTGTGTAGCCCTCCAGGAAACATGGTTTTCTGGTCAGCAGACCCCTGGCCTTCGTGGGTATCGGTGCTACTTTAAAAACAGATCTAGCATCAGTCTGCTGTGCCCCAGTACACCTATATACGGCTCTTAAGGCAGTAGCAGTTTGGGCCAGATGAGGTTGTATGGCTAGCTGACCACACTGCTCTGGTCGACCAACTCCCTTCAACATTTCTTATTTACAGTGATTTCAATGCCCACGACCCAATGTGGTGTGGAACACAGACCACAGGCCGCGGCAGGGACGTAGAGACTCTTTTGGTGCAGCAAGATCTGTGTCTTCTAAATACTGGTGCCCCCACACATTTTGCCACTCCTTGGTGTATTCCTCGCTTGTAGATTAGGCTTGACTTGGGACTCGAAAGACTCAGTCACACCGCAAAATCTCCGTCGTCAGTTTCGAGCGCTGCTTAACTCATACCATGATGCAGCATTTCTTTACACGGATAGCTTTCTCGCCGATGCCCATGCTTGGTATGCCTTTACATGTGATGACCATACTGAGCAGCGATCGTTGCCTTGTGGACGTAGCAACTCCACTGCGGAGCAGGTCGCTGTTTTAAGAGCTCTTGAACACCTCAGATCTCGACCTTGGGGTTCGTACATTATCTGCAGCGGCTCCCTGAGTGGCTTACAGGCTCTCGACCAGTTTCTTCCCAAGCACAATTTGTTGCGATCAATCCAAGATGCTGTCTTCGCCCTAGTCGATTCAGGCCTTTATGTCGCTTTCGTCTCGACGCTACATCACATAGGTATACCAGGCAATGAACGCGTTGATCAGCTGGACAAGCAGGCCACCACTTCACGGTCTCTGGATACTGGCCTCGCGGAAACAGACCTCCGATCCCAGTTACACCGCAGGGTCCTTATGATTTGGAGTTCGGAGTGGGCGGTCTTGAGCGGACCGAACAAGCTCCATGTTGTCAAGCCCTCCACCATAGCATGGAAGACCTCACTGGGGTTGTCCTTTGCTGGCCCCATATTGGTCTTACCTGGCTGACACATGGCCGCCTTGTACGTCGCGAGGACCCTCCTTAGCGTCACTGTGGTGAACGCCTCACAGTTGCCCACATCTTATTAGATTGCCCCGAGTTAGCTGCAAAGCGGCAGAATTTTAATATCCCTGACACTTTGAACCTTGTTTTAGCGGTAAATGTCTCCATGGTTGCAATTGTTCTAAATTTTATCTGTGAGTGTGGATTGTACCACTCTATTTACAGTTTCTTGCATGTCTCTTGCATGTTCTCCACTTGCCTAAAACTTTTAGGTATGTGGTTTTAATGTGTAACAGAGTGGCTGGATGACCTCCTTTTATTTTTGTGGTGATGTAGCCTTAAAACTCTGGTATTGTCTACAAGCCCTTTTAATCCATTCTAAGTTTTTATTTGCTGTTTTTAACTTTTTGACGTGTTACGCCTCTACTTGAGAAAATGTAACAATGGTTTTACCTCTACAGCTGGAACAAGGGACTGATAAACGTTGCAGGTTAGTTCCTCCCAAAATCTAACAACAACCCAGTTCACGAAGTATTGCTATAGGCCAGGAATGGCCAACATTTTCGCCTGGCTGGCGCACCCTCACCCCGCGGGTGGAGTACACTGTAGTTCACCACCCCTGTCACGACCGTGTGTCGCTAGTGTCGGCAACGGAGCGAGAGAGATAGCTGCGGAAAGAGTGAGATCGCATAGCACTGATCTGCGCTGGACTGTCCAGCGGTCAGATCCAACTTCAACTATGTATTAGATGTGGTCGAAGAATGGTAAAACAAGCAAACCATTTACTGTTTAGGAAACAATTAGTGTTTGTACGGCAGAATCACTACGGAAAGCTTTAGAAAATATCCGAAACACGAATCGAAGGAAACTTAGTAATTTTGTAGCCCAAATTTGATTCTATTAGTATTGTACATGCACACTCGTCATATATACAGTAGGTTTCTTCTGAAAGATAAATCTTTATTAAATAGACTAGTGTCATAAATATGCTGTTTTAATAATAATTTATGTAAGGGCTATACAGTCTCATTCTTACTAGTAAATATTTTTTGTTAAAACACAAATAGAAAACTAACTAAAAAAAGGTTGGTTTAGGCGCATTTTCCCCCCCTTCCCCTGAGAAGATGCTAGCGCATTTCGGGCTGCAGCCTGTATGGGAGGGAGACCACTGCAAGAGGGAAACGAAGGAAGGCATTTTTTGCAACACAGTGAGGCTACTAAGTGGAGATGGCAATGTGTAGAGTACTTTTATAATCGGGATTTTAGCGCTAATATTTATTGTCTGCCTTTCTTCATTCCCCAAAGTGATAACTTTATTCTTTAATGAAATAAGCACATTATGCAGTATTCATGTGACTAGCGGAAAAAGTGATTTTCTTGAAAAGCAAAACAATTTTCATTAAGCTGTTTGACATATTTAAAAACATTTATTGAATTCCTTAAAGAGAAATGATAATTTTCGACACCTCAGGTTCAAATAACAGAGATAGTACGTAACGCGTAACATTCAGTTTTTAGCCTGGCTGACCGTAGAGGCGTTCTTCCTCTTCCTGCTCGCCATTCTGCCCCTTACGCCGCTGCGCACAGTACGCGGGTCACGGGCGCGGCAAGGCGAGGGCGCCCGGTGTTTGGCCATGCCTGCTGAAGCTATACACTGAAAGGTGCAGAAACATTTCCGCTACGTTCGAAAATACAAAAGAAAAGTGGAATTTTTGTCTATTGTATTCTTACTAATGTGCGATAACTAACATATTGTCGCGTTCCAATGGAAGCAGGCTTGACTTCGAAGGCAACTGAACACAGCACTTATACCGAAAGCATGTTTATTACGAACTTAACATACACGCAGCACTGACTGCCTCTCAGGAAGAGTGCTCTGCTATTTATACACAGACAGAATTTACCAGAAATTAGAAGATCAGTTAACATAAGAAACAAGTAGAAATTACAAGTGAACATAAGAATGATGTAGAACATTCTGGAATTGTTAATTACGAAGTAATAAATTTTTGCCGATGGGCGGGATTGAACCGGCGACCTTCAGCACCACGCCGGTAGTCGGTGTGCGTGGTGTCTCGCAGCATTGCTCCCTCTCCTGGAGAAACAGCGACCCGCTGTTATGTTCGCTGCGGGGCCAGCTGCAATGTCCTGGATCTTGACCGTCTCATTGGTCCTCTGTATGGCAGTTCAAGAGAATCCTTCCCTTCTCTACGATTAACGACGACAGACGTTCCTGTCGTGTCTTCATCAAGAACATTACCGTCCTTAGAGTCCTTGAACAAGAAGCCATTGTCGTCTACCTGCTCTTCAGGATCGTAGTAAGGTTCAAGCGCAGGACGTGAACAAAGTACCTTCGTTTTTGACGTTTCGACGACGGCTCATAATCCTAAACTTCGTATGTGACGTCTGACAGGCGGCGTATGGCACGATACGGACCAAAGTATCGCTTCAATAACTTTTCTGACAGTCCAACCTTCCGTACTGGGGTAAAAATCCATACCAGATCTCCTGGGCTGTACACAACAGGTCGGTGCTTCTCGTTATACCGCTGACGGTCCTTCTACTGGGCGTCCAGTGTCCGTATGCGAGCCAGCTGTCTCCCTTCTTCGACCCTGGTGATGAGTTGTTTAACATAGTCATACTGAGTGTCGTCCTGTTGGAACTGGAACAGCTTATCCATTGTCGTCTGAGGTACACGGCCGTGGACCAGGGAAAAATGGAGTGAAGCCTGTGGTGTCTTGTCTTGCGGTATTGTAAACCAATGTCACGACTGGCGGAATTGTATCCCAATCCTTCTGCTCATCTTCGACGTACATCGACAGAGTATCGGCTAACGACTTGATAAAACGTTCCGTAAGACCATTTGTCTGAGGATGGTATGCAGTTGTCATTCTGTGGACAATGTCGCACCGTAAATTCCGAATGTTTATTACCGAACGAGGTGGCGTAGTGGTAACACACTAGACTCGCATTCGGGAGAACAGTGGTTCAAATCCACGTTTGGTCATCAGGTTTGGGTTTTCCGTGATTTCCATAAATCTCACCAGGCAACGCCATTCTTACATAAAACTCCAAGTGTTAGACCGTCTCTAATAACCAAGCTGTCGACAGGATGTAAACCCCTAAGCTTCCTTCCTTCCTTCGAATGTTTCTCGCCTGTTGTACGAAGAGTAACAATGATACTTCTGATTAGGTATGTGTGGCTTAATCCTATACTTTCCGACACTGGCTTTTCGCACCGTTAGTGAACACACGCTAAAACTCCACGTCTCAGTTAAACTGTCAGTTTGCTGCTTTAAACTTCCTGCTGCATTAAAACTGAGTTCAACCAATCTGGTTCACGGTTTTGATGCCACAGGAAGTTTCATGCAGTACATGTTTCCAATAACTTGCGGAGAGTATTTCTCGAAGTTGGCGAAATCAGCGTGGATTGACTTGGCGGGGGTGTTCCCATGAGAAAGATCTTGTGGAGGTAATCTGCTGACTTACAAATTAATACGCATTTCACAGGGAACATGAAGCAGAATTAAAGTATGTCATGTGGAGGGAGACGTGCTTCAAGACAGTCCATGTAGGTGCTTAAGCTACAACTTTGTGTTAGCTGAGAGGTCTAGAGCACTTCTCTAAGACGTAAGAGGTTCCGGGTTCGAATCCTGGCCACAGCATAAACTTTAATTCAATTCCTCTCATGTTTAATACCTTTGGTATAACGAGACAATGTTGACTCAAGGAATTGCATTATTTGTTGATATTTAATGCAGTATTGTTTGCTTGTGTCTTCTGTGTTCGAGAGACGTCTTGACGTGGTAAAATTAGCCAGGAGGCATTCTCTGGACCGTCACACGGGTCTCCTAGAACTCCATCCTGTCCCAAGAGAAATGGAATACAATGATTCGTAGCGTGGTAAGTTTTACATTAATCTTTTTCCTTTTTTCACTATTTTCGATACGTGCATATATGTACCGAAATTGTATGTAAAACTCTCGGCCATTAAAGGTAATACATAGATATTTCCTAGCGTCATTCAAAATCTGGCGCTTTTTCTTTACTGTTCAATACTAAAGCCACATTTTTAATACATCACCTTATTTCTGGATGTTCAGTGGTCTCGTGTATCTCATAGCTCGCCTGCCATAAACACATCACAAAATTATATTAGGGCGTCGGATTCTTCGGAGTCTTGTGGAAACTACTAATATGACACGATTCATTTTTTATGTATATTTATTTATCCATTCTTGATGAAGCACAGAAGTAATACAAATTAAGTCTGGTTCACAATTCACTTCCATACTGACTCAAGACTGACTAACTGATACTAAATTTACATTTGAACAACTAGCTTAATACTAACTGAGTTCGCGCAAATTCGCGCGTATTAATATCTATTATAGTTTTTCTAGAACATTCTAGAACACTGAAGTTACAAAGTTTTACATTTAATAATTTGTTTATGAAACATAAATAAATCTTGCTTTACGTAAAGATACAATACATTACGACAAATATAACAATAAGACTTTTGTATTAAAAAAATACAAAAGATCGTAAGTAAACAACAATTAGCGTAGTGTTAATATATGTTTACATTATTGTTCAACATTAAACTTACGACTTACAATAATTAATTAATTTAGTTTGTTAGAAGACCCTAGTAATGCAAATGATAGTTAATATGACTGGACAGAAGCGCCATAAGATGCTTATATATTATAAATATGGAATATTAGGGCATAACACCACGACCAACTATGGTATCGAATACTTCAATATTACAAACAAACGAGACCCTCCTGGCTAAATACATTACAAAGTGAACAGTGTTTGCGTGAGTGCTGCCTCCGATTTCGTGTTAGGCGGGTGATGGTGGCAGTACTGGTACAAACAGCCGACGCTGCCTATCTCCACCCCTCCTCACCCGCAGCAGTCGTGAAGCCGCTGCTAGTATTCACCACGCGAATCGTCACGTGGACATATAGTGCAGTATTCCGCAGACCTACAGAATTAAAACGAATGAGCGTGGTGGTACAATGGTTAGCAGAATGGACGCGTTCAGTTTCGCGAGGACGGTGTTCGTATCCACGTGTGGGCTACAGGTTTAGATTTCCCGTTATTTCCGTGAATCACTGTAGGCAAATACCAGGATGTGTCCACTCAAAGAGTTCGTACCGACACAGTCTGAGCTTGAGCTGTACTGTCAACGAAACGATAAACTGTACCCTTTTCTATTTCTTCGCCTAAAACCGATGGTCTTGTAAAGTGACGTTTCTTTTGAAAGAGAAATGACTTTTAAAATGAAATTTCTTTGCCTCGGAGGGACGACAGACGTAAACTCAGACCTTGAGACACACATTGGCATTTGCCACTGCGGCCGGTTTTGACGGCCAAGAGCGACCAGTCCTTTCCTCATTAGTCAAGTTTCCGAGCAGTAGGAACACACACGGAAAGACGGAGACCACGCGAAAAGTTTTCCTTCCTCCATAATTCTGTTAAGGCCTTGACGGACAGCTGTATAAAATGAGCGGCATCCAGCTCAGGCCTTATGAAGCGGGCGACCGCCGGCAGCCAGCCAGTCGGCGTCTGAGTCCAGCACCATGAACAAGAAGCAGCTGGTCGCGTTGTGCGCCATCTTGGCGCTGCTCGCCAGCCACGGCGCAGCGGACGAGGCCAGAAGCAGGCGACAGGTGTTGCAACCGAGTGGATTCCCGCAACGTGCCGGCGCGAGCGCGTCCTACACAGCCGACCTGCCCCGCAGGAAGCCAGGTGGCAGCACTAGGACTGGTGAACAGTCGAAGACCATCCAGTGCCAAACAGGCACCACTGTGGTTGGAGACCGCTGCGTGCAGATACGGCCTGTCCCAAACGTAAGTAACTCGTTCATACACTTGGTCTTCACTTACGTTATCTAATACATTCCTGGAAAATGAAAAAAGAACACCGCGCATTCGTCGACCCAGGAGAGGAAAATTTCATTGTCGCGTTCTTGAGGATGTATACAACTCGCGATCTACATCTACATGGGTTACACTGCAAATCACATTTATGTGCCTGGCAGAGAGTTCATCGAACCACAATTATACTATTTATCTCCCATTCCATTCTCGAATCGCGCGCGGGAAGAAAGAACACCTGAATCTCACTGTTTGAGCTCTGATTTCTCTTATTTTATTCTGATAATCATTTCTACCTATGTAAGTGGGAGTCAACAATATATTTTCGCATTCGGAGGAGAATGTTGGCGATTGGAGTTTCGCAAGTAGCCCACACCGTAGCGATTAGCGCCGTTGTTGTAATGATTCCCATCCCAGATCCTGTATCATTTCCGTAACGCTGTCTCCCCTGTATCGTGACAATACGAAACGAGCTGCCCTTCTTTGGACTCTTTCGATGTCCTCCGTCAAATCCACCTGGTAAGGATCCCACACTGGACTGCAATACTCCAAAAATGGACAGACAAGCGCAGTGTATGCAGTTTCTTTAGTAGTTCTGTTGCATCTTTTAAGGGTTCTGCCAATAAAACGCAGTCTCTGGTTCGCCTTTCCCACGATATTATCTACTTGTTCTTTCCAATTTAAGTCTGAAGTAATAGTAATTCCAAGGTATTTTGTAGAGTTTACGGCCTTCACATTTGATTGATTTATGTTGTAAACAAAGTTTAACGGATTTCTTTTCGTACTCATGTGGACGACTTCACACTTCTCATTATTTAGAGCCAATTGCCAATTTTTACACCATACTGATATCTTTTTCAGTTGGTTTTGATCTTCAGATGACTTTACTAGACGGTAAATGACGGCGTCATCTGCAAACAACCTAAGAGAGCTACTTAGATTTTCCCCTAAATCGTTTATGTAAATAAGGAATAGCAGAGGACCAATAACACTACCCTGTGGAACGCCCGATCACCTCTGTTTTAGTCGATGCCTTACCATCGATTACTACGAACTGTGTCCTCTCTGACAAGAAATCCCCTATCCAATCGCAAATTTGTGGCGATATACCATAACCACGCAATTTTATTAAAAGCCGTTTGTGAGGTACGGTATCAAAAGCTTTCTGGAAATCAAGAAATACGGAATCGATTTGCGAACCTTTGTCGATAGCACCCATCACTTCGTGTGAATAAAGAGCTAGTTGTGTTTCGCATGAACGATATTTTCTAAATCCGTGTTGACCTTGGGTCAATAGATCGTTCTGTTCGAGATAATTCATAATATTTGAATACAGGATATGTTCCAAAACCCTGCTGCAAATTGACGTCAATGAAATAGGCCTGTAGTTTAGTGGGTTACTCCTACTGCCTTTCTTGAATATAGGTGTGACCTGTGCAACTTTCCAATATTTTGGTACAGGTCCTTCTATGAGAGAGCGGTTGTATATGACTGTTAAGTAAGGAGCTATCGCTTCAGCATAATCAGATAGAAATCTAATGGGTATACAATCCGGACCAGAAGACTTGTTCTTGTTAAGTGATTTTAGTTGCTGCACTACTCCGATGATATCTACTTCTATGTTACTCATTACGACATCTGTTCGTAATTCTGCTTTTGCAACAGTATCCTGACCTGTTTTGTGTGCCAAGGGGGATCGCCTCCTTCTTTTATTAATTTATTAGGTATAAAACTTTCAATTGCTGTCGATACCACTTCTTTGAATTTGAGCCACATCTGGTCTAAACCTACGTTTAGTGTTAGAAACGAGTGGAAGCTGCCTTTCAAGAAGCAATGTATTTTGTTTCTATCTGCTTTCCTGAACAAATATACTTTGCATTTATTTATGGTAACTTTGGGACATTCGATATTCAATTTCGCTACGACAGCTCTGTGTTCAATAATACCTGTATCCGTTTTGATGCTCGTTATGAGCTCAGGATTATTTGTTGCTAAGAGATCAAGTGTGTTTTCACATCCATTTATAATTCTAGTTGGCTCATGAACTAATTGTTCGAAGTAATTCTCAGAGAATGCGTTGAGTACAATTTCGGACGATGTTTTATGCCTACCTGCTGATTTGAAAATATAATTTCGCCAACAGATCGAGGGTAAATTAAAATCACCACCTACTATTATCGTGTGAGTCGGGTACGTTTTTGTAATTAGACTCAGGTTTTCTTTTAACCTTTCTGCTATTGTATCGTCAGAGTCGGGAGGCCAGTAAAAGGAACCGATTATTAACTTCTTACGATTTTCGGGTACAACCTCTAGCCATAATAGCTCGCACGAACTATCAACTTCAACTTCGCTACATGAAATACTCCTTTTGACGGCGACAAACACGCCCCCACCTATTTTGTTTAATCTATTCTTTCTGAACACCGATAGATCTTTTGAAAATACTTCTTCTGAACTTATTTCCGGCTTGAGCCAACTTTCGCTGCCTATAATGATGTGTGTTTCGGTGCTTTCTATTAACGCTTGCAGTTCTGGAACTTTCCCAACACAGCTACGACAATTTACAACTGTTATACCGATAGTTTCCGGATCTACATTTCTCCAGTGATCCACCAGAACCCTTTGAGATTGCCCATTTTCTATTACCCCGAAGCTCTTTATCCTAAAAAACCGCCAAGTCCACGCCACACAGCCCCCGCTACCCGTGTAGCCGCTTCCTGCGTATAGTGGACTCCTGACCTATTCAGCGGAACCCGGAAACCCACCACCCGATGGCGCAAGTCAAGGAATCTGCAGCCTACACAGTCGCAGAACCGTCTGAGCCTCTGATTCAGACCCTCCACTCGTCTCTGTACCAGAGGTCCACAGTCGGTCCTGTCAACTATGCTGCAGATGGTGAGCTCTGCTTTCATCTTGCAAGCAAGACTGGCAGTCTTTACCACTTCAGTTAGCCACTCGAAACCTGAGAGGATCACTTCAGATCCGAAACGACATACATCATTGGTACCGACGTGAGCCACCACCTGCAGTTGGCTGCACCCCGTACCCTTCATGGCATCCGGAGGGACCCGTTCCACATCTGGAATGACTCCACCCGGTATGCACACGGAGTGCACGTTGGCCTTCTTCCCCTCCTTGGCAGCCATCACACAGGCAGAGCCATACGCACGTGAGTGCAGTCACCAGAGCGCGCACAGTGTCGTCGTCAGTAGGGGAGACCGGGGCCAGTTGTTACAACTTTTTTTGGAATCTCGTATACCTCGACACAAAACACTTATGTCGATTGGACAGATGCCAAAAGTTAGCAAATTATTTAGTCTTCACAATGAAATTTTTGTACAAATGTAAGCTCAGATTGTTAAGCTCTATATCAACTTTTTTGCTAAGTTGTATCATGTAACTACGTACCCCACTGTGGGCATCTTGTTACACTATATGGGGTTAGTTGTTACATAATAATTAAGGAAAAATATATTTTTGGTTCCATAACATAATCATTAGTTTTAATGCAAGAGGTGGTAACAAATCATAAAACTTGAAACACATATAATGTTCCAGCCTGGCTATTAATTTTTGAGATTAACAAATTTATAGAAGGAAGTGGTTTGAAGTTAGAAGCTATGAAAGATCCCAATCAGTAAATTACGAGGAAAATTTTTTGGAAAAATTATTACATGCATTTAAATGAAATGGCAAGCTAATTAACGGTGGCGTGTGGTGCAGGCAGAACATTACAAAAAGAATCGACGAGCAGGTACCTTTAACAATAGATCCATCGGTGGTTGAAATTTGGCTGTAAATGAAAATTTAATAATACGATAACCACTCGCCGAACAGTGGATGGCAGTTCGTCAATATCAAACTACGACTCGTGTAGCAAACCGTAAAGTAAGATAAGTGACATGATATAAATCGGATAGGAATGTTACGTAATTCAAACACATCGGACATATAAAAATTCACAAGAAAATCGACTGCAGATTCTATTGCCGGTAAATGATAATCTACACAAAATATCACCATTCAATATTAACTAAAAAACTGTGCCATCCATTGTTGCAGTGATTCAACAAGGCTGAAAAAGACATTATGGGCGGAGGGAGGATAGGGCAAAATTATTAATAAATATTCATAAGTGCGAATTTATGTGAGAGGTGTGGTTTATTTATAAATTTAAGATACGCGCACATCACATATATTTACCTGAATGTACATAAAAGGGGCCACATAAAAATAATAAAGTAAAGCTCCCGTCTGCGAAGTACAAAGCAAGAGTACCATCTGTCTTAAAAAAAAATTGAAAGTGTTGTTCCTAAATTTTCTTTCTCTGATTTTCATAGATAATTATTTTAACATGCCGAAATAATATAAAAATACAAAACTTTCTCTGATAATATCGGGGAAAGGAAACCGTGTCATTATACACAGTACTAATATTGACATACGGTCATCATTAATCTGATGAAGAAATATCAAGTTCATTATCAGAGCTACAGTTTTTACAAATAAAGAAACTGTCATACTTGGCACACCTATCATGTGCCCACCATTTACATTTTGCGCACTGTAGCCATGTGGTTGGTGGTCTTGACGGAGAGGGTTCCATACACTCAATACACACGCTGTCGTTTTCCTCACCAGAGGATTCTAAGATCTCATATTTTCGTTTCCCCGTTTTGGCTTTCTTATTTTTATTTTTCGGCGCCAACACCAGTCGTGACTTGCAGGTTTCTTTTGTCTTTTTGCCTCAGTTGTCAATGCTGCTTTTACTAGTGAATGAGTCTTACAGTTTTCTTGCGGGCAGGAGCTTTTGGGAAAGGCCTCAGTTCTTCAGGTGACACATGTGTGTCTATGGATTTTGCAGAACCAACTATTGAGGTGCAAGGCGTCGGACTTGCTTCACCACTTGTTGATGTGCTGAGAACGCCATCCCCTACTGAGTTCGTAAGAGACACAGAAAGCAGAGTTTCATCTTCACCAATAATCTACAACGCCACAGTTGGCGACACTGACAATGAAAAATAAGCTGCCTACATCCCTTTGTTGATTCCATTCGCTTACAAAACCTCTGCAGCGTCATAAAATTTATATTGTACTTTTGGACAGCTTTCCGCAGTGAAGAAAAGCCACTTAGAACTTCATTTGACGCTTCAGCATATGTTCCCTTGGGAATAGTGCTTCTGTCAGTCTTCTTCTTATAATTACGCATTATACCTGTAGTTAAATATAACTGCATACATTAAGGGAAACAAAACTCTTTGGGGCAAGTTGTTACACCATAACAACTGACCCCATGCTACGCCATTGTCTCTTATTGTCGAAAACAACAATATAAAATTTATGTTTGGAAGTTTAACGTATACTACTACGTACCTGAATATTGGACGCTGATATGTTGCAAAATTTAAAATGAAATCAGCAATTTCCTGTGAACTGTGAAAAAATTCACACAGAGTGAAAAAATTACTCCAGCACACGAGAAACACGTTTTCTGTCACTAGCGCCTTATTACCAAGTGACGGCTGATGTAGTTAGGATGGGAGGAGGGAGTCGCTTAGTGCTACCATCTGGCGGAGCAACGCGTAAACTGCTCTAGCGCGGAAATTTACATTGTCAAGTAACAACTTGCCCCGTGTAACAACTAGCCCTGCTCTCCCCTACCTTGTGTGCCCTTCTTTTGCAGCAATGCAAGCCGTAATTTTCCATGGAGACGACCGTACAGGCGCCGAATATGGTCCAGTGGAATGGTCTGCCATGGAGTTTCTACTTGGTCCTTCAGTTGGCCCACATTTCGTGCCGCTCATGCGGACCGCCCAACGTGACGTTTCACGCAGACCCAAAATACTCAATGAGGGACAGGTCTGGGGAGCTTGCTGGCCAGGATAGTTAACGTACACCTTGAGGAGCGCGTCGAGTGGTACGGAATACATGTAGAAGTGGATTTTCCTGATGGAAAAGCATATCACCATGTTGGTGCATGAGTGACAGCAAGACGGGTGGAATGGTGGTTTCAGTGTACCGTGCGCTGTTAAATGTTCTGTAGACGATCACTAGAGGAGAACAGTCAGTGTAGGATATGGCTCCCACACAATGATAACCGATCACGTATACCATTAGGATGTCCTCCGCTCACCCCCCAACATCGTCCAGCCCGCCTCCAAGCCTACTGGCTGAAGCTGGAGTCCTTACCCTGCGATTTCGCCGGCAGCAGCTGTTATCCTCCTATGCTGCCCATGTTCATGCAATAGCGCACCATCCGAATCGCAGGCTTCTTTTTCCAGCTGCTACACTCCCATCTCCACGACAACATTTTTCACAGTACAATACACTCTAAAGGTTATATGACGTCATATACCATGAAGTGGGTACGAAACGCTGCATCAAGCGACAATACTGCACATCTCCTACTCAACCACTGCACCGATTTCAACCAAACTGGGTGCACATATTCCTTCCGTACGTAACAGTTGCTGTGAGATAAGAACTACCGACGACAGGTAGTTCAGGAGACATGACGTGTATAACATTGTGTCTTCCGTTAATATAATTAACTAGCAGAAAACCCGCCTTTACCCTGATACTTATTTATTTATTCCTACCTCAAGTTAGTACTTCTCCTATCCCTTCTTTCTCTGTACATCTCCTTTTTTTCTAAAAACATGATACTCGTATTCGTATTGGGGAATAAATAAGAAATAAGACTGTCTCGCATAATGTACAAAATTATAAGTGCAGTATCCAAACAAAAGATGGTAATAAAAATACAAATGACATATTTATTTCGTTATATGTTGTACAATTGTATAATTTTTCAGGTATATATTCATTTGTATAAGTGCTGTATGTCTGTAAAATCTGTTGCGAATACAATTAGTAGTAAAGAAGTAATAGATTAAAAGTTGGTGCGTATTGGGGCGAATTTCCATAAACGTTACTGTTTATGTGTTCACATCTCATGAACTACGCGTCGTACTGTGAGAAAATTTAGAAGTTAGATTCAGCTGTATGTGTGCATATTGTCTGTGAAGCTTCCTGCGGCTGTATGTAATACGTA
The DNA here is from genome assembly GCA_026315105.1 of Locusta migratoria. Classification (NCBI taxonomy): domain Eukaryota; kingdom Metazoa; phylum Arthropoda; class Insecta; order Orthoptera; family Acrididae; genus Locusta; species Locusta migratoria. The sequence continues at coordinate 409,401,260 of CM048749.1, forward strand.
CACACAAATACATAAACATATGGACGCTGCTTTATATACAGGGTGGTCCATTGATAGTGACTGAGTCAAATATCTCACGGAATATACGTCAAACGAAAAAACTGAAATCAAGGAAACTTTTCTAGCTTGAAGGGGAAAATAGAGGGCGCTTGGATGGCCAACTAGATGCCGCTGCCATTGGTAAAACGGATATCAACTGCATTTTTAAACAGGTACCCCCCTTTTTATTACATATTCGTCTAGTACGTAAATAAGTATGAATGTTTGACTTGTAACAGTTTTTTCGCTTTGTGATAGATGGCGCTGTTATTTTCAGAAACATATTGCTCACAATTTTACAGGAATAGTGGGTAACAGGTGTTTTTTTTTAAATTAAAACACAGAACGTAGGCACGTTTTAACTTTATTTAGGTTGTTACAACATGCGAAATGTACGTTTGTGAAATTATCATACATTATGAGAACGCTTGTAATTACCTCATGACTTAAACAAGTGATCAAACTGATGGTCCTTCAACTTCAATGCATCTGGCAATACACGTAACGAAATTCCTGTCAACAGCGAGTAGTTCGCCTTCAGTAACTTTCTCACATGTATTGACAATGCGCTGACGCATGTTTTCAGGCGTTGTCCGTTTCCGCACAGAAAGGAATCCGAGGATGTAAGATCCGGTGAACGTGCGGGACATGATATGGTGCTTCTACAACCAATCCACCTGTCATTAAATATTACATTTAAGTCCGCTTCAACTGCACGCGGGCCGTGGTGGAGTAGCCGAGCGGTCTAAAGCGCCTCACTGCGGAGCGCGCGGTTGCTCGCCGTGGAGGTTCGAGTCCTCCCTGGGGCATGGGTGTGTGTGTTGTCCTTAGGTTAGTTTCCCTAGGTTTAAGTAGTTTGTAAGCTACGGACTGATGACTACGCAGTTTGGTCCGATAAATTTACAAACAAAACTGCATGCGAGCCATGTGACAGACATCCATCATGTTGAAATTACATCGCCAGGCTGTCATGCTATGAAACTTCTTGCAGTAAAATCGCTAGAACATTACTTAAGAAATCAGCATACATTGCACCAATTAGATTGCCATCGATAAAATAGGGGCAATTATCCTTCCTCCCATACTTCCGAACCATACATGAACCCGCCAGGGACGCTGATGTTCTACTTGTCGCAGCCATAGTCGATTTTCCGTTGCCCAGTAGTGCATATTACGCCGGTTTACGTTACCTGTGTTTGTGAATGACGCTTCCTCACAAAACAGAACGCGTGAAGAAAATCTGTTATCGTCCTGTAATTTATTTTGTTCCCAGTGGTAAAACTGTACAGGACGTTCAAAGTCTTCGCCATGCAAATCCTGGTGCATAGAAGTATAGTACGGGTGAAATTTATATTGATGTAGAATTCTCAACACCGACGATTTTGAGATTCCCAATTATCTTTCAGTTTGTCTGCCACTTACGCGCGGATTAGCCGAAACTGCAGCTAAAACACTTACTTGGGCTTCATCATTTGTTGCAGGTCGTGGTTGACGTTTCACTTGTGGCTGAACACTTCCTGTCTCTTTAAGTAAAGTAATTATCTGACGAAAGGTCCGGACACTTGGATGATGTCTTCCAGGATAACGATCAACATATAAAGCAAAGGCCCCTTGGGAATTTTGATGACAATAGCCATAAATAAATACCATATCGTCGCTTTCTGCAATTGGTAAACGGTCCATTTTAACACAAGTAATGTATCACGAAGCAAATACCGTGCGCACTGGCGAAATGCTACGCAATATCAAGTACTTACACGTTTGTGACTATTACAGCGCCATCTATCACAGAGCGAAAAAAGTTTTCCAAATAAAACATTTATATTTATTTACGGTCTAGACGAATATGTCATAAAAATGGGGGTACTTATTTAAACAATGCAGTTGATATCCGTTTGACCTATGGCACAGCCATCTACCGGGCCAACCACAGCGCCATCTGTTTTCCCCCTTCAAGCTAGAAAAGTTTTGTTCTTTCTAGTTTTTTCGTTTGATTTAAAGAAGTGTCTATATGATTGTGTATATGTATTGCAAAAAAAAAAAAAAATAGTTTCATTCTAATCTTTTTCTAATTTTGTACACATAAGCTTGACTCTATGAGCACGGTCACCGTAAGTGTAAGAATTGTGTACAACACATAGTTCACGAGATATGTCGCCTTAAACAATAAGATGCGCAAATAATAGCTGCATTAAGCGGCAATGTTGCTCATTTTCTTCTAAACCACTAGACCACTACCTCTGAACTGTACACGTATTTCTTACCTGAGATAACATTTGCTGTAGGAAAACTAACCACATGCAACACATTGTTCAGGAGATATGTCATAAATAATAAAGTTTCAAGAAACTGACACATAATGCAACGAAAGTTTAAAAATACCCTTTATGAGAATGACAGCACTTAGCTCCTTGCAACAAACTTTAAACATCATTTCAAACACTTATTAAACTTTTTCACACTGACAACCACACCAAAATAATTTAAGGCACAAAGTTCCTCGCTTACTACTTTTCCGCTATTCATGGATTGAAACTACGGTATTCGGTATGACGTTACAATTTATAACTTCTGCACTACAAGACAAAGCAAAGATGACGTTCTTTACAGGAAATGCTCAATATGTTCACCATCATTCTTCAACAATAGCTGTACTCGAGGAATGATGTGAACTGCACTGTAAAGTATGTCTGGCGTTATGGTGATGCTTTGTCGTCAAACATTGTCTTTCAGCATCCCTAGAGATGTTGTTCGATCACGATACTTGCGATTTCAGGTAACCCCAAAGCTAATATTCGCACAGACTGAGGTCTGGGGACGTGGGAGGCCAAGTATGACGAAAGTGGCGGCTGAACACATGATCATCACCGAACGACGCGCGCAAGAGATCTTTGACGCATTTATCAATATGGGGTGGAGCGCCATCCTGAATAAAAATCGTACGTTCCAGCAGGTGTTTATCAGTCACGATGCGATTCTGTAACATATCGGCGTACCTCTAACCCGTCACGGTAGCAGTCACAAAACCAAAATCACGCAATTTCTCGAACAACGGGCTGTAAATCGTTATCTCTTCCTTATGTCATCCGTGGTCGACCTTGGCGTTGCCTTCTGTTAACGGTTCCTGTTGTCTGAAATCGCTTCCACGTTCTGGAGATTATACTTTGTGACACTCGAATAGATGCAACCACCTGCCTCTGTCCGTCTTCCAACCTTCCATGGTGGCCATCCATGCCATGTTCGTGTAAGTCACATTGTTTTTGCATTGCACTGCTTATTCACGACACCATAGAAACCCAACTACTTTTTAATTTGTTTGTTAGATTAAACACAACACAAGCCCATTCTGCAACAACTTTTTGTTGTTAAGAGGGGGAGTTGCAATATAACTTTTCCATGTCAACTGTTGTGTACGAAAGGGAAACCGTAGAATGAGACATTAAAGATATTATTTTTCTGCATAATTTCTAAATATATTGAGACATTTGTCATAACGCTTCATCAGCTACAAAAAGCTTCAAGGCAAAAGTCTGGCCGTTGCATACGGAAGAAGCCCTGAACGGCTACCGAGTGGAAACACTCGTCATCATCTGTCCGAAAGCAGTTTAAAAGCACTCCGTCTGCAGATAAAGTGCTACTCACTGTTTTCTGGGACGCCGAAAGAATTCTGTTGCTGGACTTTTTGGAGGATTCAACCATCAATGCTGTGCCGTACTGTACTACTCTGCCGAAATTGATAGAGGTGATTTCGGAAAAGCGGCCTGGCCGGCGTTTGACTGTTGGATGCCAGTGGGGCGACGGCAACGCAAAACCGTATTGCTACTCTTGGTTGGGAGCGCCTACACCATCCGCCATACAGTCCTGATCTCGCACCATGTGACTTCCATCTGTTTCCAGCTTTGAAGAAGACTCTCGGCGGAAGGCGCTTTGGAAGCAATTCTGACGCCAATAATCCGTTAAACGATTCTTCCGTATGCAACGTCCTGATTTTTTCCTCGAAGGCTTTTTGAAGCTTATATTGCAGTATGACAAGTGTCTCAATTTGCTTGGATATTATGTAGAAAAATAAAGATATGTCTTATCTTTAATGCCTCATTCTATTTTGTTCTTTCGTACAACTCTGACCAGAGACGACAGGGAAAACGTTTTTTCCAACTCCCCCTCGTAACAGATCTCTGTCGCCGTAATATTGTCTCCACAGTGTAGACCCGACAGGAAGACGTACAACAATTGTTATTCTGGCGACGACAACCGATCTCGTATTTGTTTTGACCGGTGTCTTTCATTAGTATTTCATTTTTAATAACGCACAGGAATAAGAAACATCTCATTGGTTTTACTGGTGTACTATTATCATGATCATGCATTTCTCAAATAGATCTCGCCGCGACGAATCACGCTTTTCATTTAAGGTTTGAACCCCTCTTCTTGCATCATTTCTGTGACGGAGAGATAGTAATTTGATAGCAGCTGCCCTCCTCTGAACTTTTTCTATGTTTTATGTCAGTCCCACCTTGCGAGGATCACATAATGCGCAATAGTTCTCCAAAGTAGAACGTACAAGTGTAATGTAGGCAGTTTTTAGAAGAGCCATTGCAATTTCTGTTTTGCCAACTAACCGTAGACTTTGGTTCTCTTTCCCCACAACGTTGTTCGTAATTGTAACTGCTAGGTATTTAGTTGAATTTATGTCCTTCACATTTGACTGATGAATTGTGTAAATGCAGTTTAACGCATTAGTTTTATTTCTCATATGGGTGACTTCACCCTTGTAATTATATAAACTGGTATCGCCTGTGGTCGAAATTCGACCAGTTTTGTTTATAAAGTCATGAAAATGAGAATAATTTTTATGTATTTGAAATCTATTGAGTACTACTAATTTATAGGTTTGACGAGATTGCTATGAAAACAGGTGAAAGTAGGGCAAAGAGGAAACACGACAGAATGAAAGACAGAAATGAGGGAATTAATTGATTTATTTCATAATTTAGCATTACAAAACTCCAGTGAAAACAATATTTTTCGTAAAAATCCTTTCGTCACTCGCTAAATGTCCTTGTTCTCTATGTTCACAAATAGAGAATTTCTCACCATCAAAGGTTCGAATTCTCCTTGCTGCGACATATAGCTGACCATGTGTGAAAACTGGTTTTCTTAATAGAATCCCAACTTTTTCAAATGTTTGTCCTGGATACTTATTAAAATACTACGTTCATAAACTGAATTGTGTAATTATCTTTAAATACTATATTACTATTTAATTATCTTTAAATACTATATTTAAGTTAAGAATTGAACATTACGAATAATTAATAAAAGTAGGGGTAGTTGGAACCGAACCCAGGTCTTTAAGAATGGAACTTCAAACCCTAACTGACTGAACTAATTTTTCCTGTACCAACATGACACCTACAACGAATTATAATATAGTGGCAAAACCTCTGGAGAATTTGGAGTATCACCCTTAAATTTCCTTTTATTTTTACCACTCTTAACGGCTACGTGCACGCATAATTTTTATATTTGCAGCATCTATGACAAACCACCTTTCGAATTATGTACGTTTCATTCGCCTTCTTGTATGATTAATATAAAAAATCTGTACCCTCAGTTTTGCGTTAGCGTAATTACATAATGATTTTCTGACAATGCAGGTATCTTGTGTACAACGCTTGGTTCAAATGTTCGTATAGTCTATGGGACTTAACTACGGGGTCATCAGTCCCTAAACTTACAAACTACTTATGAACTACTTACGAACTAGGACGGCACAAATATCCATGCCCGAGGGGGATTCGAATCCCCGACCGTAGTGGCCGTGCAGACCGTGACTGGAGCGCCTCAGTCCCCTCGGCCACCGCGGCCGGCTACAACGCTTGGGACATGGTTTTGATCTCCAGGTGACTGTTCTGACCGATAAACGACAGCATAATCGGCCAACAGTCTTAAGAGAGCTTTTCAGATTATCACCCAAATGATTTTGAAAAATAAGGAACATTAGGATCCGTATAAGAATTCCCTGGACAAAGCCGGGTATCACTTCCACTTTACGTGTAATTTTCTTCAGATACTACGTACTGTGTTCTTCCCGACGGTAAATTACGAATGCAATCCCACAGGTGCGTTGATACTCCATAAGAACGCAAATTGATTATTTTAAAGGTGCAAAATTAGCGATTATCTTTAAATTAAAAGTTTGGGAACAGATTGAAGTGTCTTGCAAACTAAGCCGCGACTGTTCTATCAAGATGGAATTTATTGACTGAATTAGTGGAGCTAAGCCACACAACAACCAAAACAATAATTCTTCTTATAATTATAAAATAACAATTCTCCTTAGAAAATTACTCTTAAAAATACTTCACAAACAGTTTCTTCTGCTTAACTCTCTTGAAAATATTGCAATATACTTGACAACCAAAATTCACCAGCAATGTAGCCGCTCCTAAAGCAGAGTAATGAAAGGTAGAAATTATTACGATCCTTTGGTTCCTGCGTTCCTGGCGTAGCCTCCCGTGGAGAGCAGAGGTGGCCGTGCGGAGACCGGGAGTAGGGCAGCGCGGCGTGGCGAGACGACGGCCGAGAGACTCCAGCGGCTTCCAGCGGCGACTCCGTTCCTCGACGGCGGCGTGGCCCAGGACGCCTTGACGTGGCTGTGGGGCCGGTATTTAATGCAGCGCGGAAGGAGACACTCGAAGCCGATTGGCGGTCCGCGGCGTGCTGTGATAGGCCGCTTTCGTGTCTACTTCCCTCACGTCAAGTAGTCCGCGGTGTCTCTGATAGTGCGCCGGCGCCCGGCGGGAACGGCCCAGCGACATTTCTCGACCACAGCTAACATGCGTGCCTCGTGACGTAGCTGAGGCGAGGCGAAGCGCGGGGTTTAAGCAGGGTACGCTCGATGACACTGTTGCGCCGTGGCGCGTGTACTGGCGCACTTTTGTCTGTTGCCGTTGCACGCCACGGCACAGATAATAAATTGGTGTAACACAACTAAATGCATTAAATTCCAGTATAGTCACAGATCGTGTTTCGAGTGTGTAGCATGGAGAAAGACGTGAGCTTGGCTTAGAATAGATGCGCGGGAAAATAAAGTTCGTAGGATTCAGTTCGTAAGCAGTCCTTCTTCGTTGTTCTGCAAATTCCGCATAGTGTGTACACAATCACAGCTTAAGGAAGGCAGGAAGGAATATCACGGTTTAACATCCCGTCAACAGACGTAGAAGGAGCACTAATAGGGATTGTTTTGATAAAGAAATAGGTCGTGTCCTTTGAAAGGAACAATGCCGTCATTTACCTGAAGCGTCATATTTTAGGTGTCCTTCAGGATGTCGTTCCAAATGCGAGTCTAGTATGACCGTGCCATATGCCGGCATCTAGCGCCGCCTGTTACAGACGCGGATGACGCAGTGCGCAGACGTGCACAGGGATTTTTATTCCTCATTAAAAGCATTAACTCTAGAGGGCCGTCATCGGTTACTAACGTTCAGAAGGACAAAGTCATCATTAAACAAATACGTGATCATTGAAATTCAACTACCGAAATTTAATATTGTTCATACAATGAGTGCAGTGAAACTTGTATAACTGGAAACATGCTTTGCCACAGATGTACACATGATAAAAACCATGTGTGTATATTGCTGTTAAGTGTTACAAGGAAGCAGATATTTCCAATACATATACAGGATGTGTCAGGAAGAAAAGTTTTTCGAGGCGCCAAAATAGATGAAATGCAATAAAAATGCCTTATAACTAGACCGCGGACGCTTAGGTTGTAACCTATTCTTGTCCAGGGTTCCTAGTTGTAAATAAATTTGTACTTATGCGTTCCATGAGTAATTGACACCGAAATTGCTACTTTTATATAATCTAAAATCACCTATTTTGCCATTATAGCCTATTTTAGTCTATTTCAGTTTCAAAGTCCTTCAAGGCACCTATTTCTTCTATTTCGAAGCATCGAGTACTGTACACTATGTATACTACCGGAGTTAACGCTGCATAAAAATGATGTGCAGTCATACCGGCGCAGTTCAAAAAATCAGAGAAGAAATTATGCTGTCTTGCCTGTGGAAACTATGGACAATTTAAGCCGGCACATTGAAAAACTGATTGTTGGCTACCCAGAGCTTATTTGGTTTGTTCAAAAATACTCCCAAAGGCTAAACAACAAATGATTCCATACTTTGTCAACACCAGGTCGATTGTACACTATTGAAATGGCGTAAATAAAAGTGAATTGCTTCTGGCTTTGACAGATGCTACTCCAAATATGCTTCCAGTGTTTCACTGCTCCAAGTGTTCTGTCTTGATTCTGCATGTGTGTAGCACATGATATGAACCGTATAGCCTATGTAAGGCCAAAGTTACCTAACATAAATAAAATTATTAATCGACCTCTTCAGAATGTTTTGTAAGGCTTCGTTAAGGGTGCAGCCACTCAAAACAGTTTCCAGATGTCCCCCTGCATCTGAATCTACTGGGGCCCATGGTTGGCAGCGCCAGAATACTACGGGAAGCAACTCCCAGATGTCTAGAAGGTAGTTGAAAATCTACTGGAGGATGTCACTTAAGTAACTTAGATAAAACCATTACTCAAAGATTCCTCTGTTGAACTTGAATTGGCTACATGTATGACGGGACTGATTTCCGAAATAGAGCGCTCATGATAGACCTATCTACGAAAACATTGCTTTGCTGGAGGAAGTACAAAAAAGTAATGAGTGTTAGTTGAAGTTGGAGAAAAGGTACGAGAAGAAATGCAGCAAGTTTGCCAGAATAACACCGCCTTGAATAGCCTTTGTGCGACAGCATCTGTATTCAGAGGAAAATCCCGTTCCAACTAATTCAGAATCCCTATCCAACATGTGCCGAAAGTACATACGCCACTGTCACAGCTATTAAGGTAGGTAGGTTCATTCTCGGCATATGAATAATAATACTAACCGACGAGCTCCATTATTTTTCTCTGGAAAACATACTCTGAAGCCAACTACGGCCTGAATATTTGAAATTACTGATTTATTCAGCGTTTGTTAGATAGTATATTACATGTATTTTAACATATTTGATTTGCAATTTTTTCCCTTCATTTTCGTGCGAAGATTTCTTTGCCGAGGAACTATGCACGTTATCATTTTTCTTATTGTAAACGAATAAAAATATGCACATCAGTCGACACTACGTATTTAATATTACATTTGTTTCCTCTGATGAATACTTATTAGGGCTTATTATAAATTTTATATCTATCTATTTATTATCTATTTACGACATATAAATCCGAGGTCTACTTACGACATATGTCTAATTGTTATTGTGTACAGAGATACAGCTCTTACTGAGTAACCTAAACAAACTTAAATCAAAGGCAAATGGCGACGTTGAAATTAGATTATTAAAATGTCCACCACTAACTTAAATGCACTTCTTACTCCTACTTATAACACCACGTGAATCTCTTCTGTGGTCAAACCAAAACGTGGATTACAAATAGCTCAAACAGGATAATAGAGGCATTTAAAATGTGGTGCTAAAAAAGGAAGCTAAAGATTAGGTGGCTAAAATGCCTAACTAATGAGGTGGTTCTGTAAATATTTAGGGAGGAAAGAAAGTTTTGGATACGTTGATTAAGTAAGGGATAAATTTGTAGGAAATTAGTCATCAGGAAAGTGTGTGGGGTACATTTTCCAGCAATAAATGATACAGCTCTTCATGATGGACGTGGCTTGCGTATCTCTTGTGCAGCGCATTTTTCGCTATACTCCTTGGTACTAAACAAATTCTTTACGTGCGTTTCAGAATAGACGACCCCCGGAATGACGTGTACCTCGCTGCCAGTGACCCGTGACCTGGATCCTGTCTGAAGCGGCGAACATCCGCCAACAGCATGGGCTGTGTCAACAACAAAATGATATTATACGCAAATACTCTAACATATTGTAGTAAAGGTGTAAATTCTTGTCATTAATGGAAAATAAATTCCTACCTCTGTATCCCTAGAGACAACGATTAACAAACATCCCCACACACACACAGACAGAGAGAGTCATTGGCGTATTTAATAATAAACGTATCATATTTAGCAACAAAATGTAAAAATAAAACGCAACAAGTTTCGTTTCAGTACCTGGTGCTAACGGGTAGTATTCAGAAAGAGAAATGTGTAGCAAATCTAGCACGTACATTTGTAACTGTAATGATTAGTGTTATACAGTGGCGTAACTATGGGGGTGGGATGAAGGGGAAATTGTATAAAAGCAATCTGGTAAAGGTAAAGATTGGAAACTCGGGGTGTTTTACCATAAGCTTTCATTGGATGGGAGTGAATTAATCTTCAACAGGAGTGGAAGATGGTAGTCCGTCTGGAAACTGACTAAAATTTTGCTCATCAAGTCATCAAGTAGATCTATCCCTCCCGAAAGCCAAGTCCTAGTTACGCCACTGGTGTTATATATTTCTATTTGGAACGTTCACAGAATTACGCAAGTCTCTCCAAGGACTTCAGAAATAAGGGACGGCAGAGGTGATAAATTCTAAACTTTCTTTGACGTATAACTTGCATCAATAACTTGCAGACACAGTTTGCAAGGTTCTTTCAATGAGAGTAGGTGGATCACTTATGCTGTAATGCTATAGTAGCATTTTAATTCTTACGCAGAAAACACCTACAAGCGTATCCCAATGACTTGCAGCAATAACTTCTGCAAGCGACTTGCTACTGTAAACCCAGATTTACAAAGAGTGGCTGACAGAACATCAGAGTCACTTTAAATATAGGAAATACGACTGTGTTTTGTGGCAAGTCATATATTAATGATTTTCTGTCCTTGTTCACTTTGGCTCAATCGTCAATCCGTAGTAATTAGGTGCGGTGAAGGTAAGACATTTGGATGGCCAACTCGCTACGCTGCACTGGAGTAGAGACAGCGTCACTGAAAGAATAATAAGATACAACATATATAGAACAAACAGTAACTTAACTGAAGTATTCTGATCCAAATATAGTAATATTTCTGTACACTTGTTAGCTTCGAATACTACATGGATAATGTTCTTTAGTGGCCGCTAAAAGATACATTTACAATCGCAACCAAGTAGATATTAGACAAGATGAATGTAAACTACTCAAAACAATTAGGGGATCAGGTGAGATATACACAATATATATACGGTAACGTATTTTATTGAGATGTGTTAACGACAAGACACATAGACATGCCTGAGGTAGGACTCGAACCTCCAACGGGGATCACCCCCGCACTTCATAGCAAGGCGCCATAAAACGCATAGCCATTTCCCTGTGAATGAATGCGAGCCTCTCGATTTTGAAATTTACATTCCGCTTCTCCGTTTGATTGTAGACAGAAAGCTATTGTCCTGACCTGCTCAGTTCCACTACATTTGCAGAACAACTCAAGTTCCTTAAGAAAACATGTCCGTTGTAATACACTATTGTTTGTGGCAAGCCTTCTAATGAAAATACTGACGCAAGTGTTTTGATGGTGGAGGCGGCATTTGTAAAATGCACTAGAATCACGAAAAGGTATTAGCTATAGGCATCTACGATAATCAACCAACTAGGCTGACAAAAGGGTCCAGCACATATATGAGCATTGCTAAGGTGTATTACCTTGTGTCCATGAGAAGAATTATTGCCACGGAGCGGCCAGATTATCTGCACATGCGCAGAGTCCGCAGTGATGTGTCTATTTGTCTAATCCAAACCACGTGCAACGCTGACGTGCCAGCTGTTTCGTGCCTACCATTCACCAGTTTCCTCCGTGTAGAAGATATAACTTTCGGTTGCAACGATGTGGAGATAAGAACTCGTGCTTGTTCTGATGCACCATATATATCGACGCAACAAATACATCTTGAGAGCACGGACAGCCTTTAAGAATATAAAGTTTCAATAATTTGTCTTGGTCAGTTGCTTCGGCAGTTTGCCATAATTCAATAGGGAAGGAATCCAGTGATCACAGATCAGAAGAATCAGTAAGCAGCAAGAATATTCTGATTCGTCGAATGACTCGTCAGAATCAGTAAGCGAGAGAGTGTATCGGAATTAACATGTTGTGACGTTCACAACGACGTTCGAAAGAAGAGACTAACGTTGCAGCATTTACGTTGTGCGATCGGAAATTTAATTTGACGGATGAAATAGTGCAGGGAGAAGTTTCTGATCTGTGATTAGGAAAAATTTTCAGTATTATATATAGTGATGAAATCTTGTCACGCCTTATACTATTGTTAGTCCTTTTTCCCGCTGACTGTAGTTCCTTCACCCTGGATTTAAAGTTTTCGAAACAAATGCGACGGGACGTTCAGAATTTTATGAGACAAAACTGCCCCAAAACCATAGGATGAGGCATCAGTGGCTAGACCCAATGGTTTGGAAAGACAGTAATACACTACTAGCCATTAAAAGTGTTACACCAAGAAGAAATGCGGATGATAAACGGGTATTCATTGGACAAATATATTATACTAGAACTGACATGTGAGTACATTTTCACGCAATTTAAGTGCATAGATCCTGAGAAATCAGTAACCAGAACCACCACCTCCGGCCGTAGTAACGACCTTGATACGTCAGGGCATTGAGTCGAACAAAGCTTGTGTGGCGTGTACAGATACAGATGCGCATGCAACTTCAACACGATACAACAGTTCATCAAGAGTAGTGACTGGCGTATTGTGACGAGCCAGTTGCTCGGCCACCATTGACCAGACGTTTTCAATTGGTGAGAGATCTGGAGAATGTGCTGGCCAGGGTAGCAGTCGAACATTTTCCGTATCCAGAAATGCGCGTACAGTACCTGCTACATGCAGTCGTGCATTATTCTGCTGAAATGTAGGGTTTCGCAGGGATCCAATGAATGGTAGAGCCACGCGTCGTAACACACCTGAAATGTGACGGCCACTGTTCAAAGTGCCGTCGATACGAACAAGAGGTGACCGAGACGTGTAACCAATGACACCTCATACCATCACGCCGGGTGATACAGCAGTATGGCGAAGACGAATACACGCTTCCAACGTGCGTTCACCGCTATGTCGCCAAACACGGATGCGACCATAATGATGCTGTAAAAAGAAACTGGATTCGTCCGAAAAAATGTCGTTTTGCAATTTGTGCACCCACGTTCGAAGTTGCGTACACCATCGCAGGCGCTCTTGCCTGTGATGCAGCGTCAAGGGTAACCGCAGCCATGGTCTCCGAGATGATAGTCCATACTGCTACAAACGTCGTCAATCGTTTGTGCAGATGGTTGTTGGCTTGCAAACGTCCCCATCTGTTCACTCAGGGATCGAGACGTTTCTGCACGATCTGTTACAGCCATGCGGATAAGATGCCTGTCATGTCGACTGCTTGTGATACGAGGCCGTTTGGATCCAGCACGGCTTTCCGTATTGTCCTCTCGAACCCACCTATTCAGTATTCTGGATGGCGACCAACGCGAGCAACAATGTTGCGATACGATAAACCGCAATCGCGATAGGCTACAATCCGACTTTTATCAAAGTCGGAAACGTGATGGTACGCATTTCTCCTCCTTACATGAGGCATCACAACAACGTTTCACCGGGCAACGCCGGTCAACTACTGTTTGTGTGTGAGAAATCGGTTGCATACGTTCCTCATGTCAGCACTTTGTAGGTGTCGCCACCGGTGCCAATCTTGTGTGAATGCTCTGAAAATCTAATCATTTGCGTATCACAGCATTGTCTTCCTGTCGGTCAAATTTAGCGTCTGTAGCACGTCATCTTCGTGGCGTAGCAATTTTAATGGCCAGGAGTGTACATAAAACCGATGAAAATGAACGCATTTGAAGCCAATGAAATGCTTGTTCATGTCCCCCTTAATTCATTGAAACGGCACATTTTTGCGTCTGAGACGACTGAGAGGGTGAAAAATTGCTCCGGATTCGGAATAAATTTTATCTAGTAGGTTAATTTTCCCAGAACGGATTGTGGTTGCCGAATATTTGTGGCAGAAGGTAGATTCCGAATCGCTTTCAAATGCGTGGTAGTAGCATGAGCGCCGCTGGTCTCAACGATGCGTCCCAAATATTCAATTCTTTTATTGAAGGAGCATATTTCAAGTTACACTTAAGGCCTTACCCAGTAAAATCTATTGGTAAGACATTCTAAATTATCTACATATTTAGACAAAATGAAGCTCGCTTGTACAAGTAGCATAACGGCTAGTTCTTAAATAAGCACAATCTATATCTATAAATGTGAATGTCTGTTCAGTGTACGTTTATCACGTCTGAACCAGATAAACTTAAAAAGCTAAAACTTTGTACAGTTACTAATGTCTACCCGTTTGAGGCTTTAGGCACGGTTTTATGGCGATCGGATAGCTATTTATCTATATATATTAATGTGAATGTCTGTTCGTTGTACGCATATCATGTCCGAACGACAAGACGCAGAGACTTAAATGTTTGTACAGTTACTAATTTATAACTCAGGTAGGTTTTAGGCACGGTTTTATAGCAATCTGATACATATTTAGAAATTTGAAGAATACAATGGAAAATGTGGAACAATAATTACTCTTTGAAAATTATATTTACTCTTTGAAAATAGTTTTATTGGTTGCATTGCTGCTTGTGGATAGATAATGAGAAAAGGGTGGAGTATATTGGGATGAAAAGTTATCGATGTATATAAAATTCTACGTGTGTGTCTGCAGCGAAAACTACAGAACGCAAACGAATGGTCTGCGTTTAATTGTTGTTCGAAGTCTCCCATTTTAAATACCATAGCAGTTCCATTCCGATAGCTATAAGGGGGAAGATTGATGGTTGGAAGCCTTCGAATTATATAAGGCCAGAGATGACGTTTGCGAGTCTATAGCAAAGAGGTTACATACAGCGAAACGTGATGCCACAGACCATATCTTTGGTCTATGCGTGCTACAATGTCTTCAGCTCTTTCTCTGTAAAGATAAGCATACTGAAAGATAGCTTATCTATCATAATCAACCAACACGCGAGCGGAGTCGCGGGTTTAAGCTAGTAAACAATAAATAACAAAATAAAATGCTATGAAGATCGGACGGTTCCGATTTCCGTCCGCACTAAAACGTTTTCGTTAAGTATTGACTTAGGCGGCCTAAAACGACCTGTTCTCACAACCAAGGAGGCTCACCGACATGACTCACATCTCAAACATCACTCCCATCAGCGACACCACATAACGGCAGTAAGCTACCTTACCCAATCAATGGAATGGAATGCGAGAACATGTTTACCTAATAGTCCATTTAGCTTTTCCACAGAACGTAGGCAGAAAGAGAAAGGGCGATTCATTCTTACTCCACACACTTTTCAATGTTCTTTTGTGTCAAATACAAATGTTCATTCAACTGGACTGAAGTCTGATCTTTTAATTAAATAATTTCAAGTTACAGTTACCGTAAATGAGGATGTCTATAAACTAGAATTCTAACCTACTCGGCCCTACACTCGCTCGTTAAATTATTTTTCACCATCGCCATAAAGCATCAAAATGGCTCCCATACTTCGAAGTCCTATGTCAAGGAACACACGATGATAGACGCTCCATCCAACGAAATAATAGGCTACTGAGCCTAAACACCAAGTTCATTGCTCAATCACACAACGCAAAATAGTCGTTAGCCCAAATAGTTAAATCTTATTCCGACAAATAAAATCACTCGTAAAATGTCTTGCAGAATCATATACCAAGTCAGTTACAATTCCGCAATGAAATCGAGGGAAGTTTATAAACTGACACTCATTACTCATTTCAAAATAAATATATAATAAATAAAATAAAATGAAAAATAAATGCAGACAAAGCGGCATTTGCCGCAGTGGATTAGCCGTGCGCACTACGACGCCGTGCTGCCGTTCTCCATCGGGGGTTCGACTCTCCCCGTCGGGCATGAGTGTTTGTGTTGTCCTTAGGTTAGTTTACCTTAGTTTAAGTAGTTTGTAACCTACGGTCTAATAACCAAGCGGTTGAGTTCGATATATTTACAAACATTTGAACATTTTGAAAGTGGCCATTGACCAAACAGTTCTTATCAGCCTCACGATGGAATCAATTCACAGATCTTGTTACAAAAGAGACAAACGAATTCTTATAGACCTAAGGAGCTGTCCACGCGAATGACAAATTTTCAACTATCATTTACGTTTCACCTTCATTTAATAAGTGCGAAAAGTTCACAGAGATGTTCGGCCAGAAGCTGCAAGAGAAATGCTCTGTATCTGGGTGCAGCCTTCTGTCAAAGTTACGAGAGCATATGTTTCTTGAAGAGACCACAATTACATTCCTTCCTACTACGTGTATTTCGCGAAAAGGCGGCAAGGATAAAATTTGAGCGGTTATAGTCCACACGGAGACACATCGCCAGTTGATTTTTCCGCAAACCATTCACAACTGTAATAGGAGAGCAACTGACAGTGGTACACAAAGTATCCTCCGCCACACACACTGACATGACGTATGGATGTAGATGTAGACAGGATTTGTATGAAACTGCATCCAGCGTCAAATTTTATGAAACGCCTATGGTTGTATATGTATTATAGCGTGAGACATGACACAGTAATTAAATTGACACCCACACCCACACAAGCACAAAATGTAATAGTAATATTATTAATAATAGAACAGAAAAGAACCATACACATCTCTCACTTCCTTTCTCACCATCCCTCTCCCTCACTCTTCCGTCTCTATCTGTGCCTGTCTCTGTCTCTCTCTATATCTTTGTCTCTCTCTTTTTATCTGTCTCTCTCTCTCTTTTTATCTGTCTCTATCTCTATCTCGTTTTGTCTGTCTCTCACTTTCTCTTTCTCTCTCTCTCTCTCTCTCTCTCTCTCTCTCTCTCTCTCTCTCTCTCTCTCTCTCTCTCTCTCTCCTGTATCTCTCTGTCTCTCTCTCTCTTTCTTTCTATTTCTCTCCCTTCCTTCACAATAAGGAGTCATTAAATATAAATAAATTAATTAATACATCAGTATCTGGTACAGTTCTCTACAGAATTACATCGAAAACACACACACTGACATAACGGAGAGATAGGATAATCAGACATTCAACAGTTAGCAACACCAACCAAAACAAAAACTCAACACAAGCAAAATGGCATGTGCTTAGTGGTGCTAACTGTGTAGTGCTGAAAACAAAAACGCAAAAGGGACATAATTGGAGCAAAACAACCAGAAGTCACCAATCAGCATGTCATGTAAAGCAGGATCCACGAAGTATTGTAAGTAATAGCATTCAAATATCAGTAACAATAGTAAAATAACCCACAAGAACTGTTTACAATCTAAAATACTTAGAAACGTAAATACTAAATATTATAAAACTTAATAATGTATATATTACAGGTCACTGGTGATGCCTTCCGAATAAAGGCGAAATGCATACCCGTATGGAATAAAAGCTATTATTAATTAGTTGCATAGACGGATAACCTAAATATCTACACTATAATACTGCAATTGTGGGAAAAAAGGACAAAAAAGACTAACAATTTGTGTACTGTTGTTGTGGTTAGTAGGGAAGGAGTGAGTATGCATTTAGGTTTGTCAGATTGTAACAATTATTAATCTCTACCGTAACGCGGTGACAGTCTATGGCAAAAGAAGAGAAAAGGTAAGCTGCCAGAAAGATGCAAGCATATGGAAGACCACTGCAATTTAACTGGCGTATTGTGGGTCGGTATTATATGTGGGGTGCCAAAGAGTGAATGCTGTCAACCCACGACTGATTAATTGTTCCACAAGCAGAAAATAAGTGTGAGCTGGAGTCCGACCTAGTGAGAGTTGATGACCATCATAGGCCAGCAGCGTATGAATAGTCTCTGGAAATTTTCTGCCCATCTGTGCCGTCGTATTACAGCCTGATAATTGTCATCTGAGCTCTGTGGCAGGATAGAGGCATCGTTCATAAATGAAGCTATCAGCTCGGTAACTGTCTGATATAATTAAGTTGAATTACTTTTCAACATGGCTGCTCTTCGCTTTTAGTGTCAGAACATCAGCAGTTTTTATACTGTAATCATTATGAGTGATTTTGTCAAACTGTATTTATAGGTTTAATGACAGTTTTGCTTAAGGATAACTTAATGCAGATATCTTTATCCAGATTTTAGTTTCATTATTCCATAGAAACTTGAAGAAAATCTATTTAAATACACCCCCTTTGGGTTGTAATGTTGTAACGGTTACTCACTAGGCAATTATGAAATGTCAGTACATTTTTTTTTCTTTTTTCTTGCGGGATGCCAGGTACGGAAATGTGCCGCCATAGCTCGGAATTAATTTGCCGAGTGGGGTTACTTGTAGACACACACAAACACACTCTGAATAAATGTCAATATCAAGTTTTCAACTCTCTGCAGTGTGCGCCCTCTCCTCCTACCTCGTTTAAACACCGTTCAGGCTTGCTTACCTGATTATACAGACTCGATAAAGTCCCATTGGATGTTTCCTCCGCCGGCCGTGGACTCTGACGGAAGGTAAATCTCGTCATGTGTTCCTGGAAATTGATATCCCAAGAGGAAATGTTTCTGCCTACTTGAAAGCGGCCGTTCTGAACAATTTTGTTTATTATCTTTAGGCCGGCCGCGGTGGCCGAGGGCGCTGAGGCGCTCCAGTCACGGTCTGCACGGCCACTACGGTCGGGGGTTCGAATCCCCCCTTGGGCATGGATATTTGTGCCGTCCTTAGTCTTAGTTAGTTCACAAGTAGTTTGTAAGTTTAGGGACTGATGACCCCGTAGTTAAGTCCCATAAGCTTAACAAACATTTGAACATTTTTTATTAACTTTAGTGTGGCTAAGTACGTTGGAACCAGATTTACAAACTTCTGAAATATCCCGGTAATTAAATCTGTTGAGCACCTTCTCAATACTGAGTCTGTTAATAATTAAATTTATCAATTGTGTCGCAATGAAAATATTAAATTATTTTCCTTTGCACACTATCCTCCGAGCCGTAGCTCGTCTAAGTCACAAAATATCAGCACCAAAACTTCACACGCAGTGCTCGTCACTGTAGAGCAGATAATTCTCATTAATATCACTTTATCTGTCGGTTAATTACGCCTAATTATACACTTTATGACCCTAGCCTTTCACATACGTATTGACCGTCCTGTGGCTTGTTGCAGACTGGGTACAGAGCCCACGCTCTGACTTGGCGCCTAGATGTTAGAAGCTTTCACCTTATTGGCTGATTTGTATCAGCCAATAACAAATCACTTTCTATTATTTTTAGTTTATGATCAAGCTGCACTTTTAAATGAATCTGAAATTGTAATTAATCTAATAATACATGATCGTAATCCTTCGGTAGGTTGGAGTTATGTCTCAGAAAATATTATCGACAAAATAATGTAATGAAAAGCATGCGATTCCCGCCTCGACAGCGACCGGAAAGAACCGCCCTGACTGCCGCAGCGAACGAATGCTTCCCACGGTACTGCACCATATGTCACGGCCGGTATCAACCAGCTCGGCTCGCTTCCGTGTGCGGCCAGCTATCAGAAACAAAACTGTCTGGACTGCAGAAGGCAAGCCAGCCGAAAAGAAACGAAAATGTAATGAAACAAACCCCGAAATAAAATAGGAAACAATGTGGGATAATACCACAATGTCTTCAACAGCAGTTTCATTTTGACATTGTTTTAGTAGTGTAAGTTACTTGCCTTTAAGGAGCGACTTATGGGAATCACTTCCTGCTTTTAAATCCGTGAAAATCAAGGCACGCGGAAATTTCGTTTAATCTCGTCCTTTGTGTCATGTACCGGTGGTTCTCCTAACGAGTGGACAACCCGCAATGCAGCGTACAAACTAATGGGTTGCATAACAGTGAGGCGTCCTACAGCGGCGCTTCCGGAGTCACCAGAGGACCCGGGGCTATTTCACTCCGCACAGTCACGTGAGACCAGTTCGAGTCTGCCCCGTATCACTGTGCACCGACTATTTCGGGGGGCGCACTCCAACACGACGCCAGCCGAGCGCAGCGGACGCACGGCAGAGCAGCAGCAGCAGCAGCAGCACTCGTCTCGCAACCGACTTCTCCAGCAGCCATGTCCGGACGCGGAAGAGGAGGCAAGGGGAGGCCAAATGGTGGCCTTCTTTCGGTAATTATGAAGTATCTCTCTTGCTAGGTGTTGCATATGGCCGGAAACGACGAGAGGAAGAAGCAGAAGAAAAAGAAGAAGCAGAAGACGATGCAGTGTTTTCACTGCCAGAAACTTGGGCACCTGGCCAAAGGCTGCAAGAACGCAGTGGAGTGCCTGAAGTGCGCTGGGGTGCACGACACACGCGACTGTAAGAAGACGCAGGAAGCCGCGAAGACGTGTGCTAACTGTGGTGGCCCACACGCCGACAACTTTCGGCGCTGCAGCTACATCTGTAGCTGGAGCGACGGAGGAAGTAAGCACGCCAACAAGGGCTCCATTGAGGGGATGGAGAATCAAGAAGACCCGCTGCTGATCCGCCCCCTCCCCCAAGAGGGGACAACGGACCAAGCTGCGAAGAGACGTCTGCGGCCATCGACGCGATGCGCGCTCTCAAATCCTCCATGGTGGAGGAGAGAGCGCTGCTTCGCGCCGAACTCGACGCGGCGCGGCGCTAAGTTTAAGAACTGGTGCGGGAACAACGCGCCGCGAAAGAAGAGGCGACCGCCCTTGTTGACAACCCACAAGAAGGGAGGAAAGCAGGGGTGGACGCAGGGACGCAGACAGAAGACGGAGCTACACCGGCAGGAGTTAACTCGGTCGTTGCAACAATGCAGGAGGCCGAGGAGACACACATGGACGTGGACACATCTCCTCCTGGACAGGAAGAGTCCGAAGCAGAGGAGGAAGTATAGACATGGACGAAGATGACCACAGTAACTGTGGTCAAGGAGGACAAGGCCCCGGAAGCGGAAGAGTGTTTGCCCATGCCGAACAAGCACAGTGTGAAGAAGGTTCTTGACAAGCTCGTCTCCTCCATCCGAGACCGGACATATCCCCACCTTGACAAATCCTTATCCTTTCCTGCCATCCCATCTCAAACCCAGTGTCCGACACAAACCTGTCCGCGTCTCTCAACAACTGGGAGACCATCTGACCCCGATCCTGTGAGCAAGCAATTCAAACTCCTCAACTCACACCCCATATTTTCCCCTGATCAGAGGGAAGTCATCTGCTGCGAGACAGTTAACTAGATAAAATGGGTCAAGAGTAAGGAGCTAAGAGACCCGCTCCCTAGTGGAGCACGCGTGAAAACAAACCGCTAGCTATTGCTAGCAGCCAGGATTTTATTTATCTGTTGCAGGACCAGCAGGACTAGGATATTCCAAGAAGCCATGCAACTTCAACACCAACAAGCCAGTATAAAAGAGGAATAGCAACTATTTGTTTAGACTCTACACACATCGGGCCAAGGTCGAGGCCCGTTCATAAAAGCGTGAGCGTGAGCACGACGCTAGTTCTTCGCCGACCGCCGATGAGAACCATACCTGAGGGATCGCGACCGACGCTTTCGGGGAAGAGAAGAGTCTCTGCCAGCGACGCAGCGTCTCCAGGACTTTCCGCAACGGAATACGTCGTCCGGCTGCTCAAGGCTGTCATTTCTCCTTGGTTAGTACCTAATTGGTGAAGAAGAAATCTTTTAGTAGATGATTGTTGTTTGTGCTTTAGTTTCAGAAGTTTGTAAGTTTTTTTGTTTTTGTTTCCAGAAGTTGATTAGTTTACCTTGTCAATAAACGCAATTTCCGTATCAGATAGTGTCTTTCAGTTATTATCTCCTGAGGCGAGATATTGCACTTGCTTTGTAGCTTAACTGCAACCACCACTGGCACAATAAGGCAGACACAGTCTCAGCGGAACTTCAGTGGCCCTGAAGGAAATATTCCAATGTTTGTATTTCTGTGGGACCAAACTACTGTTGTCTTCAGTCCCTAGACTTAAAAAGCACTTAAACTAAGTAAAACTAACCAAAGGACACTACACAAAACCACGCTCGAGGGAGGACTCAAGCCTTCGACGCGGGAGACAGTGCGACCTGTAACGTTTCGCGCCAGAGCCGTCGGCTATTTCCGGGCGGCATCTCTGAAGCGAGCGCTGCTCCATACCACGACTACAGTCTCACTATAGCCTGAATTTCAACGCTTTTCTGACAGCCACATGCAGTTACATTTAAAATCAATAAATAAGTTATAATTATGAAATGCCAAATGTACACCTTGCTTGAGTTTGACATAGGAAAGCAAATAAACATACTCGGCTTCGAAGTCCAGAATGGGTAATACTGTATCTTATTATTTCATGTTACAGAAGTTTTATTGGAGTGTCGTTGTAACGTTATTCAAATCAAATGTCTGTAACGCTATGGGCCGGAACTGTAGTGGTCATCAGTACCTACATTTACAAACAAGCTAACTTACACTAAATACAACACACAGACTCATTTCCGAGAGAGGACGCGAATCTCTGACCGGGAGTAGCCGCACACTCTGCAGCAACGTGCATTAGAGCGCACGGCCATTCCCGGGTGGCTTTCAAGTTTAATTAATGCAACAGTGGGCATTAGAGAGAAATTACATATCAATAACATGTTATTTTATATTATCTGAAAGAGGTATATTTGGGAACAAACAGAACAGTCGAGGAAGAAGGCGATGTAACTTTCACAAATGAAGGAAGTGACACCGATGAGACTCAGTATTGAAAGGGGAGCAATCTCCCACTGTCATCAAGCCAAAGCAGACCTTCTTTAAATTAATGTGGATACTAACACCTGAGACACAAGAAAGAAAAAAAACAATATAATGAAAAGAGACTAATATCACCAAAACCATGGAAACTGTGCTGGGTGATCGGTGGCTTGAAGGAAACATTCCAAGGTATTCAACTCCCAGCACAGTACAAAGCAGCTAACCATAAGGACAGAAAACCCCCTTGACATTGTTTAGCCCATAATTACTATTAACAAATTTCAGAATACATTGAATTTCGACATGCGTTTAATAACCATGTAATCAATCATGTTTTTATGTTCTATAGTACATCTAAATATGTTTTCTCTTTGCTTTTATTTGATCTTTCCTTCTTGTCTCTATTTTTCTTAAATACTCAAATTATGTAACATTAAGGAACATTTAAAACTACAAATGTACATCCTACTTTATATTAAAAGGTAACAGGATTATAAATGAAAAATAAATAAATAATATATGAAAGAGTGTGACAATAAACAGGAAGTTCGTCAATTCCACGTCTCTAGAAACCTTATGGGTCCATGTTAACCCTTTAATGCATAGTGTAGCTGATCAGCTAGTGACTTTTTTTTTTATTTACCTTTGAAACTGTTCAACATTTTACCTCAAATTTTTTGTAGCTGTTTGTATACTTAGTGTTACATATGCTAGTAGCTCGTCCTAGACATTATAAATTGCAGAAGCTAATGAATAATTTCAACAGTAAGCTGCATTGAGTTACTCCTAACATGTGCGTTTGTTTACATTACTATTCGTCCTTTGCCATGTAAAGCATGTAATACTGTTGCATTAAGAGTTACCTTCTGGAAAGGTGAGAGACATAAAATGACATTTACTACATTGGGTACATCATCGAAGCACTATATAGCTGACCAGCTACAAAATTTTTGTTGCTAGTAGAGCATAATAATTTTAAGGAAAATTTTTTTCAATATCTTTCTCAGTATATAAGCACTATATGTTAATTGTGGTAGTTTTACAGCTTCAAATAAAAAGTCATGCTTTAAAGGTTTAAATGATACATTAACCTAGGTTTGGGATGCAGATTCGTCCAGAAATGATTTAATGATACTTGTTGGATAAGGATTAGGGTAATTTCCAAGAATGCTTGCAATCGAAGTATCTCGGTCTGAAACGATTTATATCGAACGTGCAACTCTAAATCGATTACTCGAGCACTTATGCGCGGATGACAAAATATGAATGTTTATGTACTAATTATTTTGACGAGTAGTAAAGTAAAGCAGCGTTGACGTGAATATTTTAATAGCAGAATCGTGACACATTCATAGGAATTTTTGTAGAAATTTGTTGAATGTTTCTGGTGATATACATTATAATGTAATGTGGGATACTCGCTAGGTATCCATACAGTATATATTTGTGAGGGCGAGGAAAAAAGATCCAGAATTTTATTTGCATAAATAAATGGCAATTATAGATACGATTTTCATAGCACAATAAATCGCTGCATAACATTTTCAGAAAAGTACTTCGAGAACTAGTCTGAATGGTGTGACAGTTATCCTTTACGTAGCTTTGACTATGAAGTTTTTAAAATCATAATAAATAAATAAATAAAAACTGTACCTTCACTAAAGACTATTGGAACGTATAAAATACGTTCCCATGACTGTGAACAAAACTAACTTCGTAAGTCGCATGTAAATAGCCGCGTAATCGATTTCCAGTTGAACGTTCAATATATATCATTTAAGGCACGCTACTTCGATTCCAAGTATTCTTGGAAATTACCAGGATTAGTATAGGTAAAGTATTTGAGGGCAAAAGGTCAGTACAATTATTTCATGAGTTATTATTTCCAAAACACAATCCTGGATACTTTTGTTTGTTGAAGCATCGTATGCTTCTTCTGGTACGACTTTTAGCCACTTCTGAGACATTCATTTATCCGTCTTAGAGGTTTTGTTACGTTGCACTCAGTATGTGGCTGTGAGTGTGAGCGTGGTTCATGGTTTTTTATTGAAGCAATGAATTGTTTTCTCTTTGATGCTGTGACGAAGATTACGTTTGATTTGGCAGATTTATCTATCAATAAAACGACGTCCCAAGTAATAAAATATCTCGATACAAACGTCTGTGTTGCGAATGAAATACATGACATACAAACAGGAAAAAAATCGACCAAAAGTTTTAAAAGACATATTTGGATCCAGAATGAAACTTTTCACTCTGCAGCGGAGTGTGCGCTGATATGAAACTTCCTAGCAGATTAAAAGTGTGTGCCGGAACCGGGACTCGAACCTGGGATCTTTGACTTTCGTGGACAAGCAATCTACCGACTGAGCAATCCCGACACGACTCAAGATGCCGCCTCACTACTTTACTGACGCCAGTACCTCGCCTCCTACTTTCCAAATTTCACAGAAGCTCTCCTGTGAAACTTGCAAGACTGGATACATCCCTTAGGCTGTGGCTAAGCCATGTCTCCACCATATCCTTTCTTCCAGGAGTGCTAGTCTTGCATGTTTCGCAGGAGAGCTTCTGTGATGTTTGGAAAGTAGGAGGCGAAATACTGGCGGAAGTAAAGTTGTGAGGCGGCGTCGTGAGTCGTGTCGGATAGTTCAGTCGGTAGAGCACTTGCCCGCGAAAGGCAAAGGTCCCAGGTTCGAGTCCCGGTTCTGACACACAATATTAATCTGCCAGGAAGTTTCATATATTTGGATGTTTCGTAGACTGTAATAACACCGGAAACACTGAATTTTAATTTTTTCAGAGTTGAATTTATAATGTGGGATCGAAAGGGTTAAATGATCAATGACCAAACCAATGACGTCCAACCAAAAATGCTATATTAGTCACCCATCTGAGTTTTGTCGGTTTGAAACAATAGAAGATGCAGTACTCCTACACCTGTTTGTTGAACTACGGCTACTGAATGAAACTGTCGGATGAGGGAGAACTCGTATTGGTTCATGACTGTGGAGTTCTGTCGTATCTACTGCATACCGACCAGTGCAACAACGCGAGACTGATATCCATTAGGAGCCGTAACAAGCTCCAGGTACAATCCGCGCGATAGCGCCCACAACGGCACGGAGAACAGCCACGGATTTAAGCAGCCGCACTTGCTCGTCAGGGGCAATCGGCCACTGTACCCACGAGCAGCAGCCAAAAGAAGTAGCCACAAGTGTGGTGTCGCACAAGTCCAAAGTGCGCGCCACCTACTTTCGCCGCGCGCCGCCATGCACGCACGGCGCGGCGTTCTTACGACCACAGCCACGAGCGCCCTCTGCGGCAACTCCGTTCGTGGCCACCAGTGAACGACATCGATCACTTGGGACTGAGATAGCAACCAGTTAGGACCTTCGGAATCAGATAGGCACCAGTGAAGACGTGGCTATCAGTTTGGCACTAGGCAGGCCTCTAACAACTATGTATCAGCATTCTGCAGTACTATGTAAAAGTTAAGTATTGTGTAAATTCTGTGCAATATATATCTCATTCTAATTTACTCTAGTGTTTCTAGATACTGGCTGCTCCCCTCCGTACCTGCACCAGCGTGCTATCTTTATTCCTGTGTCGGTCTCATTCCACTCGGCCCCCGACACCTACAACGGAACGAGACACAAAAGCGGCGACGAGGCTGGGACACAAAAGTGGCGACGAGGATGGGATACAAAAGTGGCGACGAGGAGTGATAGACGAACCGAGGACCAGCCCGCTAGCAGCAGCCAGACAGCAGCAGTCGGAGCACGCAGAAATTGCTCCCGCCCACCCACCCTTAATATAAGAATTTTTGGGGGAACATATTCCGTTATGTGTTTTGTGGACTTTTTTGTTGCAGAGCGTCCTCTTTCATATTGCATTTGTGTTTTGTTATAATTTACTTGGATGCATGGCGCCTAATCGGTCAGCATGGCCACTACCCCGAACCCAAACTTAATGGAAATTATTCAGTTACAAACGGCGCAAATAACACAACTCCTGCAGGCTGTGGCCCAGCTCACAGCGCAAGCAGCTAACCAACAACAACAGCCGCCGCTTCAGCAGCCCACACCTGTCGCCGCAACGCTTCCTACGTTTCGCCAGTACAACGAACGTGAGGAAGAATGGAACGACTACTTCGCACAGTTTCAAGAACTCGTCGCGGCTCATCAAATTACAGGTCAGAAAGTGAAGCATCTGCTATTATCTGTGGTAGGCACCAACACCTTCGTGTTACTGAAAAAACTTTTCCCCGACGTATCTCCTCGTGATGTAGACTTTGAACAAATAGTAGAGGCACTAAATGCTCATTATGAGAGAAAAGTTCTCGTAGCTGCGGCACGGTACCGATTTTTCAGACTTAAAAAATTACCGCAGCAGTCACACCAAGAGTGGATTACGGAATTGAAGGGCTTAACCCGCCAATGTAAATTTACTTCCTCTTGTGGACTTTCGTATAGTGACGTGATGTTGAGGGATGCAATTACGCAGAACAGTCAGGACCCCAGAATTAGAGCAGCAATTCTGAAACAGTCTGACCCCTCATTAGACAGTGTACTGCAGCTTATTGAGGCGCATGATACTTTTGACTTAGCAGATGTAGAAATGCAAAGCCACAGTGTTAATTCAGTGCGCCGCAACGGTCGCTTTCCTAGCCGTAGTTCTCAGTGTAGCACTAGTGATTCTTACAATAGTACAGGCCGTGCTGAACAGACAGTGAACAGTAGCCAGTGTAAAAGTGCGACACAAAGGTCGCCCCGTCGTGTTAGAAACAGTGATTTGAATAACGGGCACCAACGCTCATTTCAGAAAAATGTACGTAAATCTTGCCCCCAGTGTGTGTCTCGCCACAAGCGTGCTCATTGCCCTAGTCGCAACGCAACCTGTTATCAATGTGGCAAATCAGGACATCTACAGTCTGTGTGTATGCAAATTAAAAACTCAAAGAACGGTACCGTTAGAAACAGTGCTTCGCAGAGTGCGAGAACAGTTCATTCTGTAAATGTTATACGGGCTGTGGAATTGAGCAGTGCTTTCCTTGGATCTCACTTGCAAGAAAGTAGTTCTGCTTTTTTTTTTTCTTTATTGTCGTTTCAATTCCCCTAAAAGAGGGGCGGGCCGGCAGCACTCACTGGCGCTCTTCGACCTACAGAAATAAAATTTGTCAATGGAGAACATAAAAACACAACGCAGATAAAGTTTTGGAGATAATACAGACATAAAACGGAGATTTAAAATGGAGATAAAACAAAGTACATAAAATGGAGGAAACAGTGGTGACATAAAACACTTGGAACGGCGAAAGTGGTGAATAAAAACAGTTGCTCGAATGTCAGTGGCGCACACACACAATTAAAATGAGCATAGGGCAGCGGCCATGGTGAGACCGTCCGCTATTTGGAGTTAAAATAAAAAAAAAAAAAACACAACACACACTTCGAGAGATACACAAATAAAAGCTGATGGTGTCGGCTGCGGGTTGGCCGTCCACTGTTGTAAGATAAAACAATTTAACTAAAACACACCACACTTTTCGAATCACAAAGGAGGTTCCATAGATGGTGGGGCACTGACAGCATTTGAAGATGTGGTGTGGGGGGAAAAGGGGGGAAAGGAGATGGAGAGGGTGGGGAGGAGCCACAGAGCTGGTAGGGAAGGGACGGGGGGCATGATGTCCCAGGAAGCCACGGGGAAGAAGGATAGGGGAGGGCGGTAAGAGGAGGAACCGGAGGGACGGAGGAGGGGAGAAGGGACAGGAAGGGAGGGATAGTCGGGGCCCTCAGGGAGAGAAAGGGGAGAGGGAGCAAGAAGAAGGATCAAAGCTGGTATGAAGGGTAGATGTCAGGTCGGAGGGCATCATCCGGGAGGGGGAGGGTACAGAAGTTGCCACGGGAGAGGATCCCGAGGGTGGACAAGTGGAGAGCAGGGGGAATACAGTGGTGGAGGTGCGGCAATGTACCAGGTGCAGAGAGGAGGGGATGGACTAGAGGATTAGGCGGATCTGATTTGTGGGATATGTAACGGAGGTGGAGATTTTCAATAAAGAGAACGAGTCTGGGGAAAGTAATGAGATCATAGAGGATCCGCGTGGGGGAAGGGGGATAATGTGGGATACGGAAGGCGAGGCGGAGGGCATGGCGTTCCAGTATCTCCAGAGATTTGTACAAGGATGGGGGAGCGGAAATCCAGGCGGGATGGGCGACACAGAGGACTGGGCGGATGAGGGATTTGTAGGTATAGAGGATGGTGGAAGGGTTGAGGCCCCATGTTTGGCCAACAA
Organism: Locusta migratoria; assembly: GCA_026315105.1. Taxonomy (NCBI): domain Eukaryota; kingdom Metazoa; phylum Arthropoda; class Insecta; order Orthoptera; family Acrididae; genus Locusta; species Locusta migratoria. The sequence continues at coordinate 409,430,299 of CM048749.1, forward strand.
GGAGTTTGAGGAGGCGGAGGCGGGAGCGGGCTTTTTCTTGGATAGCGCGTAGATGGGGAGTCCAGGAGAGGGTGCGATCAATAGTGAGGCCCAGGTACTTTAGGGTAGGGGTGAGACGAATGGGACGGTTATGAAGGGTCAGATAAAAATCTCGGGGACGGAAGGAACGGGTTGTATGACCTACGATGATCGCCTGGGTTTTGGTAGGATTTATAGACAGGAGCCACTGGTTGCACCAAGCGGCAAAGAGGTCAAGGTGTTCTTGGAGCAGGCGGTTGGAACGGGCAAGGGTGGGAGCTAAGGCAAGGAACGCGGTGTCGTCAGCATATTGGAAAAGGTGTACAGGAGGGGCAGGCTTAGGCATATCTGAGGTATACAGGAGGTACAGGAGGGGAGAAAGGACAGAGCCTTGGGGCACACCAGCAGAGGGATAAAAAAGACGGGAGTCGGTGTTGTGGACGGTAACATAGGTGGGGCGGTCGGAGAGGAAGGAGGCAATGACCCGGACGAGGTTGATGGGAAGAGCATAGGTTTGGAGTTTGAAGAGCAGGCCAGAGTGCCAGACCCGATCGTAGGCCCGTTCGAGGTCTAAGGACACAAAGATGGCGGCACGACAGGAATTTAGCTGGAGGGAAAGGAGTTGCGTAAGTCAAAGGAGTTGGTCGTCAGTGGAGAAGGAAGGACGAAAGCCACATTGGGTGTCGGGGAGAAGGCGGTGGAGATGGAGGTGGTGATGGATGCGACGGGACAGAATGGATTCGAAGACCTTGCTGAACACCACGGGGCTGAGGCAAATCGGGCGGTAGGAGGTGGCATCAGAGGGGGGTTTGTTGGGTTTTAGGAACATGAGGACTTGGGAGATTTTCCACAGGTGGAGGTAGCAGCCAGTGTAGAGGATGGTGGTATAGAGGGAAGCAAGAGTGGTGAGGAAAGGGAGGGGACATTCTTTGAGGTGGCGGTATGTGATGCGATCGTGGCCGGGAGCTGTGTTGCATTTGGTACGCAGTATTAATTGTATGTCGTGTACAGTGATGGGGGTGTTAATGTCCGATGGGGGGATGTGGTCCAGGTAATGGAAGCCAGGAGCCAGGGGTGGGATGGAGACATCGGTTTTTCCATGGACATCTGGGAACAAGGAATAATCAAAGTTAGGATTTTCAGGGATGGAGAATACATCAGAGAGGAAAGAGGCAAAATGGTTGGCCTTACTGGCATTATCAGGAAGGGGCTGGTCAAGGTGGAGGAGAGGGTATGTGGGCATAGGTTTCGATCCAGTGAGACGGTGGAAGGCGTTCCAATACCGAGACGAGTTGATTGGGAGGTGGGCATTAAGCCGTGTCACTGTCTGATGCCAGTCCCGGCGTTTTTTGGCAGTCAGGAGGCTGCGCACGTGTCCCTGGAGTTGCCGATGGCGGAGGAGTGTATCCCGGTCACGGGTTCGCAGGAAGGAGCGGTACAGGCGGCGGGATTCCCGCAGAAGAAGGACAGCCTGTGGAGGGAGTGTGGGACGGTGCGGCTGGACAGCTTCGGTAGGGATGTGCGAATGGATAGCATCAGACAAGGTCTGCTGAAGGAAGGAGGCAGCTTGGTCGATATCATCGGGAGAGTGTAGGGGGAGATGGTGGCTTTCGACCTGATGGGTGATGGAGAGGCGAAAGGCATCCCAGTCTGCTCGGGAGTCGTCATGGACGAGTTTAGGAGGTGGAGGTGGGCGAGGATTCTGTGGGCGATGGACATTGTGTGTGAGGGTAAGGAGAACAGGGTCGTGATCACTGCCTATGGGGTCAAGAACGTCGGCGGTGATGCACCCAAGGAGATTGGGAGAGACAATGACGACATCAGGGGTGGTGTTGCTACAGGGTCGGGTGTGGCGTGGGAGTGGGACAATGTCGCCATGGATGGTAGGAATGAACTGATGCCACCAACGGAGTTCGGCAGGAGAGCGGGAGTGGATATTGAGATCAGCGGCGACCACGTAGGTTGTGAAGGTGCTATCAATGTGAGCAAGGAAGTCATAAGGGATGGGAACATGGGAGGGGTTATAAATAGTAGCACAGGTGACAGTGAGGGATGGGAGGAAGAGGGTGTGGATGAGATGTTCATAAGGGATGTTGGGGAAGGGATGTGCCGAACTGGGTGGTGTCGGAGATGGTCGAAAGCCACTCCACCTCGTGCAGGGGGATGGGGAGAGTCGTGAGTCGTGACGGTGTAGGATATAGGGTGTGGTACTGACATGTATGTGAGGGAGGAGGAAGGTTTCGTTGAGGAGAAAGGCATCCACGCGGTGTTGGTTTAAGGTGTTCATCAGGAGGAGCTTATTGGTGGGAAGGGAGCGAATATTGGAGTACAGGATGTTAAATCGTTGCTGCGCCATAATGAGGTTGAAAGGTGGGGAGAGGGAGAGGAAAAGGGAGCGGGTGTGGGGACTAAACTACGGTGTGAGGAGTAGTTCTGCGCCTATGGCAAAACTATATAGTGCACCACGTAGCAAGCGCCGACGAGCGCGTAAAACAGTGCACCGGGAAAGGGTTCGGGACAAGCAAAATGACTATGAACAGTGCATTCCTGTAGTGAAAATAGTGTCTTCTGCAACTGCTCCTTGTAATAGTGCCCAGTACTGTGTAGCTAGTGACAGTAGACATCAAGTAGCTACTCAAAAGTGTAGTGCAGTAGTTAGTAAATCTGGAGTAGCTTCGCATGCTTGCGCGGACGCCGATCCGGCGGTAGTGACATCTAGTGACAGTGTTGTTAATCCGCTGCGTGCCGAGTCTGCGCCGCTTACTTCACTACGCGGCCCGCGCAAGCGCAGTAAACAAACCGTAGCAGACGTTGCCCACAATCGCGCACCTGTCGAGCGCCGCAAGCAAAAACTGTTTGTGACTCTCTTCATAGAAAATAAGACGGTGCAATTTCAGCTTGATACTGGTTCCGCTGTCACATTAATAAATAAAGATACTTATGAACTTCTGGGTTCGCCAAAATTGTCGCCGTCACAGCAAGTGTTAACAGCTTATACAGGTCAAAATATTTCCGTGCTAGGAACGTGTAGCCTGCCTGCCTCTTTTCAAGGTGTAACAAAAACAGTTGCTTTTGTAGTTCTTCAGGACAAATCGACACAGAACATTTTTGGACTAGATGCTTTTGACTTGTTTGGTTTATCAATTCAAAGAGTTGTGCTTCAAATTTCGGCTAGAGTGCCTCAGGAGAAAATTAATGCATTGTGTGAAAAATACAGTGACTTGTTTTCGCCGGAACTAGGTTGTGCAAAAGACTTCGTGGCACATGTAACTTTAAAAGAATCTGCAGTTCCAAAATTTCGTAAAGCTAGACCAGTGCCTATCGCAATTCGTGATAAAGTTGCAGACGAACTTAAACGTTGGCAAGATAGTGGTGTGATTTCTCCTGTTTCTGCGAGTCAGTGGGCCTCGCCTATAGTAGTTATACCCAAGCCGTCAGGAAAACTTCGTCTCTGTGCGGACTTCAAATCAACAGTAAACAGTCAAACAATTGTACACACTTACCCCCTGCCCAGACCTGAGGAACTTATGGACAAATTAGGACAGTCTCGCTTCTTTTCTAAGATTGATTTAGCAGAGGCATACTTACAAATTCCGCTTGATGACGAGTCAAAAAAATTTTTCGTCATTAATACTCACATGGGCCTTTTTCAATTTCAACGCCTACCCTTTGGCAGTTCTTCCTGCCCCGCTATTTTTCAGCGCTTTTTGGAACAGCTGACAGTTTCTGTACCGTGTTGCTCGAACTACTTAGATGATATTGTGGTATCCGGACGTACAGTTGAAGAAAATTTAGCAAACCTGGAGTGCCTTTTCAAAGTTCTGACTTCAGCAGGTCTACGTTGTAATAAAGCAAAATGTTCGTTTTTTCAGACTGAAATAGAGTACCTACGCCATGTGATTAATGCCCAAGGAATCCATCCCTTACAATCACATCTTAGAGCAATCAAAGACTTGCCTCCTCCTAAGAATGTGCACGAATTGCAAGCAGTAATGGGAAAGCTTAACTATTATTTAAGATTTATTCCCAATGCCTCTCAGATTGCAGCTCCACTGCATCACTTACGTAGGAAGAATGTTCCATTTGTATGGTCTAAAGATTGTCAGGTTGCCTTTGACAAACTAAAGTCTGCACTACTCAGTGACGCATGTTTGATTCCCTTTGACCCACAGAAGCCTGTAGTGTTAGCAGTTGACGCCTCGTCGTATGGTGTGGGTGCAGTTTTGTCACATCGTATTGGATGTCACGATCGTCCTATTGCCTTTGCATCCAAGCTACTGACGCCGACGCAACAGAATTACAGTCAGATAGAAAAGGAGGCCTTAGCAATCATTTACGGCGTCACAAAGTTTCATCATTATCTCTATGGCAGAAAATTCTATTTGTTGACAGACCACAAGGCTCTCACGTCATTGTTCTCACCCACAAAGCCAATTCCGCCACGAACGGCACAAAAGCTTCAGAGATGGTCCTTGATATTGTCTAATTATCAGTATGAGATTTTGTACCGACCTACCACTAAACACGCCAACGCGGACACATTTTCACGACTTCCGGTTGGCCAGGATGTGTCGTTTGATTCTTCGGAAATGGCATGTTGTCAGATAGACTCCAGAGATGCTTCCGCTGTCGCAGACTTTCCTTTGAATTCTCGTCGGGTTGCACAGGAAACAGCTGCGGATGCAGACCTAAGTGTGGTAGCACGTTTTGTTCGCTCAGGGTGGCCTGCCAGAGCCAAATACATTGATCGGCCTTTGGTTCGACGTTATTTTGCACAACGTCATGCATTATCTTTAAGTCAGGGTGTACTGTTGTTGCATACCGACAACGACCAAGCAAGAGTGATTGTTCCTCGTTCCCTGCAACGAGAAGTGTTACGCCTCCTGCATCAAGGACATTGGGGCATTGTTCGGACAAAGCAACTGGCCAGACGTCATTGTACCTGGGTTGGTATGGGCGCTCAGATAGAGAGCATGACATCACAGTGTACTGTTTGTGCGGAGCATCAGGCGGCTCCTCCGCAACGTTTCTCAGACTGGCCACGCCCCAAGGGACAATGGCAACGTTTACATATTGACTTTGCCGGACCTTTCTGGAATACGCGCTGGTTGATTGTTGTAGATGCTTTCAGCAAGTTTCCTTTTGTGATTGCCATGAACTCAACGACAGCGTCTAGTACAATCAGTGCCTTAACATCAGTGTTTTGCATCGAAGGTTTGCCTGAAACTATCGTCAGTGACAATGGACCTCAGTTTGTTAGTGCGGAATTTCAAGAGTTTTGTCGTGTGAATGGCATTCAGCATATCACCACCGCACCTTTTCACCCTCAGTCCAATGGTGAAGCAGAACGTTTCGTTCGAACATTCAAGTCTCACATGGAAAAGATGAAAGGTCAGCACTCCAGGCAGCAAGCTCTTCAAATTTTCCTGTCTACGTATCGGTGCATGCCACGTGACGGCCCGTCTCCTGCCGAGCTGCTACACGGCCGCCGTCACCGCACTCTCCTTCACCTGCTGCAGCCTCCCACGCACCGAGTCGGTTCGTATGGCGCTACGCGTTTTCAGGTTTCTACGCCGGTGTTGTACAGGGTGTTTGCTGGTATGAAGAAGACATGGTTGCCAGGCACCATTCAGCGCGTGCTCGGTCGCAATATGTATGTTGTACGTTCTTCCACAGGGTCGGAGCTGCGGCGCCACGCAAACCAATTGCGCTTGCACAGGCCGCGCGATCCTATCTCCGGTTTCTTGATTCCAGACCCAGTTCACCGCCAGGGAGCACAGCCACATCGTTCGTCCCCGGACTACGAGATCCCTATGGACGTCGACGTACCTCCGACGCAGTCGTCGCCGCCGCTGTCGCCGCCGCAGATGACAGCGTCACCGAGAGGGACTCCGGGACCGTGCGGGCCCCCCCAGCTTGGGCCACGCACCTCAGAAGAAGATGACCTGCTCCCTCTGGGCGGGGGCGGGCGCCCTTCCGCTGGTTTTCGCGGGTTTTCCAGCGGATCGCAAGGTGTATACCGGGGCGCGGACGGCGTCTCGATCCCAGCCTCAGCTACGACGCCCGTCCCACCAGTAACGCCCCCGCCCAGGCCCTCCTCCCAGTGCCGTCGCCGTGGCCCTCAGCCCTACGCCACGACGGCGCGGCGGTTTGGGGGGGGGAGGGGGGGGTGTCGCACAAGTCCAAAGTGCGCGCCACCTACTTTCGCCTCGCGCCGCCATGCACGCACGGTGCGGCGTTCTTACGACGACAGCCACGAGCGCCCTCTGTGGCAACTCCGCTCGTGGCCACCAGTGAACGACATCGATCACTTGGGACTGAGATAGCAACCAGTTAGGACCTTCGGAATCAGATAGGCACCAGTGAAGACTTGGCTATCAGTTAGGCACTAGGCAGGCCTCTAACAACTATGTATCAGCATTCTGCAGTACTATGTAAAAGTTAAGTATTGTATAAATTCTGTGCAATATATATCTCGTTCTAATTTACTCTAGTGTTTCTAGTTTCTGGCTGCTCCCCTCCGTACCTGCACCAGCGTGCTATCTTTATTCCTGTGTCGGTCTCATTCCACTCGGCCCCTGACACCTACAACGGAACGAGACACAAAAGCGGCGACGAGGCTGGGACACAAAAACAAGAATGTAGCCTAGCTCAGTTTATGTCCTTCGTTTTGCCGTCTTCATGTCTGAAGCCTGAAATAAGTATTTGCTTTTGATTTGTGAATAATTTGTGAAATTTATTCAAATAGATTTCAGGCTTGCAGTCGGTCGTCGATGCATCCAATAAATGATATTTCAGCTGGACACCTGCCAGTCATCCTCATGTGAGCCTCGTGGACTGAGGAAGACGTTCTCCCTTCCGCCCTACGTAGCGCGCTAACATTCAGTTCACCATCGAGTTACAGAAAGATGGTTGTCTCCCTCTTCTTGATGTCTTGATTAGACGTACGAGTGATGGCTCTCTAGAACACTCAGTTTATAGCAAGCCCACTCATACAGATTTGTGTTTGAATACAAGTTACCACCATCCATCGCAAACTTTCAGTGTCCTTAAGACCCTTGTACCTAGACCCCACACGGTGTCTGGTGCAGATACTTTACCTCAGGAGCTGGAACACCTAAAGGCTGTATTCAGAGAGAATGGTTACTTTGATCGGCAAATTGACATATCATTTTCAATTAAAACCAAGACCCAGAGAATAGGAATGACACGCCGGCAAAGTCAGTAGCATTTCTTTCCTTCGTTGGAAATATTTCGGTTAAAATAGCAATGATTCTTCAAAATTACCAAGTGAGAACGATTTTCCGCTCACCAGCTAAAATTTCAGACTTGCTGGGATAAGAGAAACATAATTTATATACAAAATACCATGTCAGTGCGGTATAGCTTGTATTGGACTAACAACACGCACAGTGGAAGAACGCTGCACGGAACATAAGGGTTGCACCCGCCTTCTGCAACCCAAAAAATCTGCAGTGGCGGAACATTGCATCTCCACTGTACATATGATTCAGTACCACAAAATATCAATTCTAGCCTTAGCTACATCTTTCTGGGACTCCATCATAAAAGAATCGGTGGAAATACGCGTGGCAGTATATTTGATAATCCGAGACAGCGGCTATAAGCTGGACAATGCATGGAATCCCGCATCTCGTAGATTTGCTCCATACGAAGACGCCAGAGCACTCCGAAGGACGAGGCGGACGGCAGCGCCGAAGATATGTAGTTCTGCACGTCTACCAGTGAGGGCGCCGCTGCAGGGCAGTGTGTTCCAACTGACACCGTAATTTTCGCGCATGCGCAGAGTACAGTTAGCGCGCTATATAGGACGGAACGGAGAACGTCTTCCTCATCCAATCCTCCAGCTGTAAATATTGCCGGGCAGATCTCGGTTACTTCGGTTGGCTACCTGGTACCCGTTGCTCCCTCCTTTTCCTGCCGTTTCCTCGAAGTACGCTGCTAGTTGTCGCCGCTGCCTGCCGCCCTTGAGCTTGGCAGGCTGGGCTGCCGCCACCGTCGCCGTCGCTGTGCTCTAGTGGGCAGCTCCTCGCCGCGTCCATCACCTGCTGGTTGCCTGGTCGCTGCGCTCCAGGCCAGCGCTTCCACCACTCGAGGGTCGGAGCCCTCCCCAGTGCTGCTGTGTCGCTGTCTTCGTCTTCGTCGTCGGTTTCCATCTCGTCTCCTCGCTACTGTTAGCGTCATCGTCATCTGTCTTCTCTTCGCCGTCTGTCGCTATCACCGCCCTCGAGATAGTCGTCTGTGTTGTGTGTCGACCTTTTCTGCCTCACCATGTCTGACATCTCTACTACCACCATCTCAATCCCCCCTTCCCCCGCCTCCACCACAATAACGTGGTGCGCTGCCTTCGTCCCCCAGTCTACTATCCCCTTATCTGTCATCCTGTCAGCCGCCGCACCTACCACTTCCGCCCCCTTCCACTGCACCTGCCACATTGCTCTCACAGCCTCTTTCCGCCACCATAATTACTGCCCCCCAAGATTACGCCCCCTCCCCCACACACTCTCACCTGCCAATGTGAGACATCAGCGCGCCACGGTGGCAGACACACCTCCCTCCTCGAGCCTCGAAGCACAAACGTCGCGCATTTCGCGGACATTCCGCGATTTGAGGCTAGTAGGCGGCTATCTACATCTACATACATACTCCGCAAAATCCAACGTAAGGTGCTTGGCGCAGGGTACACGGTACCACTACTAGGCATTTCCTTTCCCATTCCACTCCCAAACAGAACGAGGCAAAAGGAATGCCTATAAGCCTCCGTATTACATCTAATTTCTCTTATCTTGTCTTTGTGATCACTACGCGAAATGTAAGTAGGCGGCAGGAAGATCGTACTACACTCACCTTCAAATTCCGGCCCACTTAATTTCCTCAACAGAAATTCACGAAAAGAACGTCGTGTTTCCTCCAGCGATCCACAATTGAGTTGCCGGAGCATTTCCGTAAAACTCGCACATTGGTCGAGCCTACCAGTAACAAACCTAGCTGCTCGCCTCTGAACAGATTATATGTCGTCCATTAATCTGATCTGAAGACGTGGTCGTACAAGCGTTTTATACGCTGTATCCTTTACGGATGAAGTACATTTTCCCAAAATTCTCCCAATAAACCGAAGTCGGTTTTTCCCCTTACTCTCAACTGTCATTATATGTTCGTTCCATTTCATATCCCACTGCAGTGTTACGCCTAGACATTTGAAAGGCACGACTGCACCATGAAGCTCACTACTAATGCTATATTCGAACATTATGCGATTGTTTTTCCTACTTATGTGCATTTTTCTACATTTAGATATAGTTGCCATTCTTCGCACCAACTAGAAATTTTGTCTAAGTCATCCTGGATGTTATTACAATCAATTAAAAACTACACCCTCCCATACACCACAGCATCAAGAGCAAACAGCCGCTAATTACAAGCTACTCTGTCCATCATATCATTTACATAGAAAGAAAATAATAGTGGTCCTTTCACACTCTCCATGGGCACGCCAGACGATACAATCGTCTCTGATGAACACTAATCGTCGAGAACAACGTTCTGCGGTCTATTACTTAGGAAGTTTTCCAGCCAATCACAAATCTGTGAACCTGTTTCATATGGTCGTATGTTCGTTAACAGTCTTCAGTTCAGCAGACTGCAAACGCCATTTTGAAATCAAGAAAAACAAAATCTGCATGTTGCCCTTTATCCATGGCTCCCGAGATGTAACGTGAGAAAAGGGGGAACTGAGGTTCACAAGAATGGTGCTTCCTAAACCCGTGCTGATTCACAGAAAGAAGCTTTTCCGTCCCAAGGAAATTTACTATATTCGAACTGAGAATATACTCCAAAATTCTACAGGAAACTGATGTCAACGATATGGGCCTGTAATTATGTGGGTCAGTTCTCTTGCCTATCTTATAAACGTGAGTCACCTGCTCTTTTTTCCAATCACTAGGAACTTTGCGCTTAAATAAAGATTCGCGATTAATGCACGCTAAGTAAGGGGCCAATGCCGCAGAATACTCTTTCTAAAACCAAACTGGCAATCCATCTGGACCAGCAGATTATTTCGTATTTAGCTCTCTCAGCTGCATCTCTGCACCGGAAATTCCTATTACTATGTCCTCCATTTCGGAATTAGTACGTTGATGAAATGATGGTGAAAGATTTCTTAAAGTTTAAATTTAGAACTTCAACTTTCCGTTTGCTTTCTTCTATTACTGCGCCGAAATGATCAACGAGTGATTCGATAGTGGGCTTTGACACGCTTATCGATTTTACATAGGTCCAGAATTTTTCCGGGTTCTCGGAAAGATCTTTTGCTAAGGTATGGCTGTGGTAATTATCGTATTCTTCGCGCATCGATCGTTTTATAGACGCACGAATCTCTACTAACTTTTGCCTGTCATCATTTGCGTGTTATTTCTTGAACCGAGAGTGCAACAGTCTTCGCTTTCTCAGTATCTTTCTAACATTATTATTATACCACGGTGGATCTTTTCCATCCTTAATCGACTTTACTGACACATATTTCTCTAACCCTTTATGTACAATGCATTTAAATTTAGTCCATAATTCCTCTACATACATTGTACCGGAACTAAACGATTTCCATTCGTTTTGGAAGTGCAAACGTAACAATTGGTTATCGGCTCTTCCTATCAGAAATCACGATCCTAGTCTTTTTGATTGGTTTATGAACTTTGGACACCATCGACGTTATGTCGACATCATGATCCTAATTCCTGTCTCTACATAGACATCGTTAATAAGGTGAGGCCTGTTCGTAGCTATAAGATCTAAAATATTTCCATTGCGTGTGGGTTGCCGGTTTTAGTGCTCAAGACAGTTTTCGGAGAATGTGTCCAAAGGTAGCTCGCAAGACTGCTTGGCTGTACCGCCTCAAATATAACTAGAGAATTCCCAATCTATACTCTAAAGGTTGAAGTCTCCCCCGATTAATATTACATGTTATACGTGCTCAGATAACGTCACAGTTACTTCCAACCTCGATCTCAGTAGAAACAATATCTTTGTCCATAGCGATGAACACTCCTCCTCCAGTTGTGTCCGATCTATCTTTCCGATATACATTCCACGCCTCGCTAAATATTTCTGAACTTGCCACATCATGATTTAGCCAGCTTTCGGTGCCTAAAACTATCTGAGCACAATAATTTCCATCCAGCGTGGTAAATTCGGGAACTTTGTTTTTAATGCTTTGAAAGTTGGTGGCTAATATTTTGACAGTCGAATTTTTGAGCCGAAAGCGGCCTGAATTCGCTGTCTGAATGTTGACAGGCGATTGTTCATTAGAGCTAGCGTCTAGCCTAAAGAACCCCCATGTGCATTCCACATATACTCTGCTACCAGATTAGACGCTTCCTTAGTGCAGTGCACCCCTGATATATCGTGGGGCGTCCTACAATTCCCCACCTACATCGCAGATCCAGAAATCTGTCACAGAGTCAGCGAAGCATCTGGTTCAGACCCTCCACTCGGCTCCAAACCAAAGGATCCCTATCAACCCTGGGAACAATGCTACAAATCGACAGCTCTGCTTACACCCTGCGTGTGAGGGCAGCAGACTTCAGCAATTTAGCTAATCGCCCGTAGAAACTGAGGATGTCCTCAGAACACAAGCGACAAGCGTCATTGGTGCCGACGTGAGCCACGACTTGCAGTCGACCGCACCCCGCACGCTCGATAGCCACCGGCAAATCCGCCTCCACATATCGGATGAGGCCCCCTTGGCATATACACTGAGTGCACGTTGGACTTCTTTCCAGATCTCGACGCTATCTGCATAAGGGGCTCCATCACGCGCCTAACATTGGAGCTTCCTATAACTAATAATCACTTCTCCAGTGCACCTGCTCGGATCCTGCTGAAGGAGTGGCCACACGTCCACTCACAGGACGAACGGGCGTGGACGGTCGGCCAGCCTTCACACTGCCCTTCCGTCTCGGGCGACGCGAACGCCGTACAACCCGCCACTCCCCTTGTGGGGAGGGCGGCTCGACCACGTCCGGTACACCTGAAAGTGTCACGGTAGCAGAGACAGAGAGCGAAGCATGAGACACCTGAGGTGTCCCACTCGACACACCAGACTCCCCACCATCGCTGCACCCAGAGACAGCAGCCTGAAGACGGCTGACCGTAGCGAACAGCACGGTCAGCTGTTCGCGTACTGCGGCCAACTCCTCCTGCGTCCGCACACAGCAGGCACACATCCTATCCATCCTATCGATACAATTAACTGTAGAAAGTAGAGAACTAAATAATCTACATTTAATGAGTCTAGTACTTTAACAAAGGCGGCTGGCAGGTGACTGAACTGCGGTCAGTGGTAACTACACTGTCAAAACTACGAAACTGAGGCCGGCTGTTTTCAAAATGAACAACCAAATGTGTGGAATACAGTAATATCAAACGCGCGGGGATATAAGCTTTCTTAAAGCAGAAACAACATAAGGAAGTGAGAATATGACACTTAAATCACGTAGCTTGCAGCAGACGAAAACTATACATACGGTATTTATCAAAATATGAGAGAATGAACTCTTAAAGGAGTAGCACATACGAAATCGGCCAAGTAGGTGAGAAAAAACCTCTTAAAATCATAAGCACTAACGAAAATTATGAAATTAACTGGCAACGAAATTTCACGCAATTAAATTATGATACTTAGCACTATGGGCGTTGAGGCAGCGACAGCAGCTGTGCGAAGAGATAAATGTCCCCGAAAATAGAGAGTGTCTGCAATTTTTATTATTGTTATTATTATTTCAGTTTTTCCACCGCTCTTCAATCAAGCAGTTCACTACTCCTTGCAATCTTGACGTTATCCGTTGAAAACAGATGATTTTATGGTACAATTCGGCTGCTTCGAACAATGACAGCGGATCTGTGCACTAACGTATGATACGTTCTTTGGCTAAATATTTAGCTGCCGGTACTTGGAATGTACTTTTGCTGTTGCCTTTTACATCGAATTGTGAAGTAAAAATATCGAAACGAAACATGCTCTTCCGAGACACATATATGGATGAGTTTCCAAGCATTAAACGGGGAAGGTATGAACATGAGGCTTTTTGTATAAGGCATGCTTAGGTAACATGCATAGTAACCGTGCGCAACGCAAATGAGCTCTTTATCGTCGTGTTAAAAGTGGCAACGCTGAGATACGAAACATCTACCGTACTTCATGTTACAAAGCTAATCCCACAATTGGAATTTTAAATGTCCAGAATTTTAATGTTGAGCATCCACGTCTCCCAAAAATCGTTTCTCACGCTGTAGTTACCAGTTAGATTCACCTAGTTACCAAAATTTCTTTTCAAGATGATCAGATAATGAAAGAACTGCCAAAGTGCATGTCTTGAAGCATAATTTGTAGGTATTACACGTGGAGAGATAACGATATTCGACAAAGCATCTTTACCAAATACCAAATGTAATATGTTAGTGCCTAATTCGCGTGCTTGTGGTTAAATGCCAAGTAATGTTGAATTATCTCATTGCAGTTTCTATATTTCAATCGCCAATGGAGCTCTGAATGATCACTTTAATAAGCAAGAATTAAACACGAGCTGCGAATTCTGCTTCAAGTTCCAAACAGTTGACCAGTTTTTTTAGTGGTGATCAGACAGAATTGAAAAAAAAATAGTATGGAAACTTTTGTGTCCCAACTTCGTCGCCGCTTTTGTGTCCCAGCCTCGTCGTAGGTGTCGGTGGCCGAGTGGAATGAGCCCGACACAGGAACAAAAATAGCACGCTGGTGCAGGTACGGAGGGGAGCAGCCAGAAACTATAAACACTCGAGTAAATTAGAAAGAGATATATATTGCACAGAATGTAACAATACTTAACTTTTACATAGTACTGCAGAATGATGATACATAGTTGTTAGAGGCCTGCCTAGTGCCTAACTGATAGCCAAGTCTTCACTGGTGCCTATCTGATTCCGAAGGTCCTAACTGGTTGCTATCTCAGTCCCAAGTGATCGATGTCGTTCACTGGTGGCCACGAGCGGAGTTGCCACAGAGGGCGCTCGTGGCTGTCGTCGTGAGAACGCCGCGCCGTGCGTGCATGGCGGCGCGCGGCGAAAGTAGGTGGCGCGCACTTTGTACTTGTGCGACACCACAGAAACACCACTATTCCTATACCTCTTCGTTATACATATAAAAAATCATCATCCAACAGCAGCTTTTCATAACTCAAGTGCAACATCTAAAATTGAGGCAACTGTCTAAACGTTATATGACCTTCCATAAAAGACACTGTAAGAAATAGTCTATCAAAAGTGAAATATATTGACGTTAGTGGGAATTCCAGTGATTACAAGCATCTACAAAAGTTTCCTGTTCTGGTGCACTACTTCCAAATCAATGAAGGCGTTAAAAGTAATGTATTACATATAAATTGAAACACCACCGTTAATTGTAAAATTAACTCTGGATTAAGGGAGCCAGTTGAAAGTTTACTTTAAACATATAATTCTGGCCATAAAAGAACACGCTAAAGGATTCGCCTGAACTACTAACTACTTCCTACAACAGAATATTGTTCCCTGGTCCCAAAATTTAAAACTGACTCAAAATTTACTTTAGTAGCAGGAAGACAAAGAGAAGGTGGCAAACACACCTCGTAGATCACGAGAATTACACACAATCATTGATATACAAGCCACCACGAACTAAATCATTTCATGAAGATGGCTGTGAAAACATTTATGGCACAAATGATAATACGTATCTGAATTTGTTCTCAACACTTTGAAAAACGACATTAAATAGAAAAGGAGGGTATTCATTAACTGATATACATACGTTGTGACACAGCCGCGGCTAATCGAACAGTCATGCGCCACTAAGTGCGGCTAGACCAAGGACAAGACTTGGACCGAAACTCCCCAAACATTTATTCAAACACGAAATAAATTGTGGAAAGCAGTAACTATGTTTGAAATAGGTGTAGCCTATAGCAGTAAAAGAGATCTGTTTACTATGAAACAAAAAATTAACTTAGGTATTCTTGCAATACTATTGTTGTGATAATTAAAATTATTAACAAAACGTTTCATTAATAAAAATTTATACACGGTCGCCAGCCTAATGAGGTATAAGAGTACCAAGCAGTGATAAAAATGCAGTTAAATTTAGAAGCTTGGTGTAGAATAAATATAGAGTGAAAAGAACTTTTTCACCAGTTTCATGAGAGGTAAAAAAATACCAATCACAAAAATAATAAAGATTTAAATGAAAGCAGTAATTATTTCAATTATTGTAACGATAAGACTCACCTCATCAGTTACTTTCTGTTACTATAGAATATAGCGTGGAGTGCAGTATTGCAGCGCAAGTGGCACTCAGAAACCAAGTTATCGAAAGGCTTATAATTAGTGGTAAAAAAATCTACTGATGTTATGGTCAGTGCTTTTCCTAATGTTCTGGGTAAATAAGTGAGAAATTAGTTATGATTATGACCTCTATTCAAAAATCTACTAAAAGAACACTTACTAGTATGTATCACTTTGTTGAAAATTATGAAATCTTTCTCCCTACCATGAAACTAATGATTCTGTTACAGTTAGCTATTTTTAGTAACACTTTGCTGAATAGATTCATCAATTAAAACTGCTAGCCTGGAATCTAGAATGGGGTCACTCAAACTATACTGACAAGTTATAGGAGCACTAATAAAATTCGACTAATACCACAATAGATATTCGTGTCTGAACTCTTCAATTATATGAACTGATTAAAATTAGTGTGCAAGAGCAATGAAATTTATAGTTGTTGCACTGTATATTGTACTAAAAAGATTCTAAAAAAAACATTATTAAAATTGATTGCTGCTTTTAGAAAAAATAGAATGACTCGGTTAATAGTTCTTTACAGCAGCGGATCCTTATTAGGTTATGTGATTTAGGATAAATTAGGGTTATGTATACACTACTTTTAACAGAAATGTAACCCCTATTGAAAAACATGCAAAACACCAGTTATATCTCTCGCCGACCAGTTTATAAACAGTAACAAAATATATTATGACCTGATATTAAAGCGGACCAGTGGCGAGGTGGCGGCGCAGCGTATACAGCTCAGATTTAATCTTTGTACAGTTTGTGAGCCGACATTATAACAACGGTTTCCAGTAGCTTCTGTTTAGCTCCATATGCAGACAGTTACCATTACATCTGCACGTTCACCGAGACCATTGTAAGTAGATTGGTCTTCTGCCTCAAATAAAACAAATATTTGGGCCAGAATACATATCACAAGTCTGCCACTACGTCTTGATGCTGTGCACTCCAAACTCAGGCTCACTACTGCTGTGAGCTCCCACCACAGACTGAATGCCAACCATCGACTGATTACTCTCTCAACTCCCAAATCATACTGACTTCTCTCCTTGCGTTAGCTGCGCGCCAACACCACCTCTTCACTTACAACGGAATTCTGTTAACATTGGAATCACTACATCTTTTACGTAACATGCTGGTCGTGAGATATTACAAATTTACATAATATTCAAATACATAAAACGATTCAAAAATGAAATTGAAATTATCAAAGCCAATTACAATTACAAAAATAATATGCAAAAATAATCATGATATAGATATTCATGAAATATACAAAGCACATGAAGTACAGACATCACATACCATACAATAATCGAATCGATTGTAACATGAATGAAATTTAGTATCTTGCATAGCATAAAAATGAAATATTATTATTTAAAAAATGGTCAAAATTGGGAAATGATGTTATATAAGCCCCTATTACAGTTATTACATGTTCAATGTTAGGAATTGTAATACCCAAGTAATATAATTGCACAATTTTGAGACAAAGAAACAAATTTTCAACTGAACAGTGCATGAAATTTAACTGTCACATTATCTATCAGATTAAGTATTTGTGACAAAAAGGAATAGTTTACATATTATACAATCACACATAAATGAACAAAAACAAAGTACTCAACAAGAAAATTTACATAACACTATACCAAGGCAAAAATAATACATACAATTTTAAATATACACTAACATTAACATAATAAAAAATTTCATTATTTACAATAAAACTTTTCTAAATATGTTAGGATACCAATCACTGCCTGACGCATTCAAAGGCAGTTCAAAAATTTCGATAGAACTTAAATTGATTTTTTTAAATTTAAATTTTACGAAATTAATTTATTTATATATTTTTTTCACTTGCTGCTTGCAACTTTTAAAGGCAGTCTTAGCTTTTGTAGCCTTGGTTACTTTCATAAACACACGAAAAAAAAAAAAAAAAAAAAAAAAAAAAATGCAACACTACTGCTGGCGCTTAGCACACGTCACTGACATTTTCATGGATACTGACTTCTTTTATGCTCCTTTTGCAAAGCAAGGTTGCTGCTCCAGGTTGCCCTTTATGGCAGTCAACTTTATCTTCAGCCTTCATAATTATAGTAATTGGGCTGCTACATATAGGCAGCCCTCATCTTTACTAGCTGCTTTTAGGAAGTCCTCATTTTATTATCTGAATTTGATAGGTTACAGATTTTATTACATTTAAGCATCTGAAACTAGAAACTTGTCTTAGAATCTTGTGCATTTACATAACCATACATGTATACAAAAATATAAAGATATATACAAAGTATACTTTAACAAAACATTTATATTACTGTTTTTCATAATAAGATATTCAATCAACTACATTTCTAGTGCCCAATGGTTTTAAAAATTTCGGATGTACCGGAAAGTAAGCATTAGGGTGTGGTGCCCCTTGTATTACATAAGGTCCATTATATACCAATTTAAATTTTGATATCTCATTGTTAGTTTCACTAGAACTCACATGGGTCTTAACTAGGACTTTCGTACAAGTGAATTGAACTGGACTAATGTCCTTATCGTGACTCTTAGCCCTACTTTCTGCTTTCATTTTCATTTTCTCAATAATCAGTGCCTTCTTTTGGTCTAATGATAATTCAATGTTAGGAGGAAAGGTTAAAATTTCTTCCACCGGGCTTCTATTTTTCTTGTTCGTCAAAATTTCTTCAGGAGTAAAACCTGTAGACTCATGATATAAGGTGTTCATCATGCTTGGAATTCTGCCACATATTTACTTCCAAGTTATATCTGGTATTGTCGTTTTGTTTTTGTCCGGCGGCACTGTGTCAGATGTGTGTTCTTTTTGAACCTTCACCGCGGCTTCCTGAATTACTTTATCGGGAGGTTTTTTGGTTCGTGGCAATTCAACGTCTTGGATTGCCGTTTCCTATTTGTTATGTCTGGAGGTACTTTCTTTTTCTGCCCCGTCGCAATTTCGGGAGCCAGTGTAGACGTTAAATTTCTTAAACCTGTTTCGCTTGTGCCATTTGTAATGCCAGGACGTTCTTTTTTCTTTTGTACGGTGATCGTACTAGGATCCATAACACTGAAATTTATTTTTTCTACCGTGTCCAGCGTCCCATTATGATTGAAGCTGAACTGGTACAGTTCGTCTACATTTAAGCTTTCTATTTTAGGGCCTTGCGTAACTCTCATGGCCGGTTTTGTTCATCAAGATCTAATTTAATTTCTTCTATTTCGCTTTCATCCGATTCTGCTTCGCTTTCTACAGAAGAGTCATCATAAGATAGATTTATATCACTATCTGACTCTTCGCATAATGCTGCTTTGCATATTGATGTATCAGCAAGTTTTTCCTGATTCGCGTCTTTTAAATCAGCAATGAATATGGTTTAATTTAGCTCAGCTGATTTTGTTTCTGTCTTTCGGGCTCTATGTTTATTTTGTCATCAAATTCTGTGTCCTTTCATCGGCTCTAATAACATCGACCGCGACCTCGTATTTGCAACAGTCATCGGTTTGTTCGATGCTTTTCATGCATCTATCTTCATTGCCATGCGAGAAATCTCATATAACAGTAGTCAATTCAGAACATTCTAGGCTTGCCGGAATTTCGTTTTCTGCTACGTGCAAAATTTCTTTCTGGCTATTAATTCGGCAGACTGAGCCCAATGCACAGTGCCATTTTCCCTATCATTTTCGGTTACAGTCGCTCGCGACCTTTGCACGGCGCTGTTTTGCCTACTATCTTTAACCGCTAGCTCGCTAGCGTACTTCTTCCTCCACTCTTCGACTCTTTGCCAGAGATAGGTCGGACAGCGTAACCCCTCTTAAAGTATTCCCATCTACACGTAGATAGGCCCGAGTACAAATTATCCAATTTGTGATCGCCATTCCTGAATTTCCGGAGCCTCTACTTTCTCTTTTTCGTGACTACTATTCCTTACGACACTATTCTTTTCGCATAGTGCAACCTGATTTGAGTCGGATTTTTCTTCCGACATACAGTTTATTTCAGCGGTCGGTTCATTGCCCTTGATATTGCTGGCTTTTCTCAGGTCATCATCTTGACCTACAACTGTAGCCTGTTCTTTAATCAGCTGCGCGAACACGTTCCCACGCTTCCGTGCTGTGTTAGACTTGCCGGCGGGTGGGGATTCCCCTAAGGCAACATCTGTTGTCTGTTCACTCTCTTAAGCTACTGCCACAGCGGCATTTCCCATCACGACACTCCTGATTTAATTTTGCGAATCGGATCCTATTATTATATTTATTGGGTTATACCGGTTATGCGGGTTGTGCGAACCTCGACGTACGCATTACTTAGTTTTCCAACTGTCGTACCGTCGGTGATTCGTAGGTTCCGAACCCACGACCTCGACACCATCTAAAATCGTTGCCGCGGCCTCTTCCTCTGCCACGTTGTATGATACTTACGTTAACTCTATTACTATTAACGTACTTGTCATTACGATTATCGCTTTGTTTTGGATAATGGCTGCCCTCGTGGCTACTGCGCAAATTATTTTCGTCTTCCACTTTTTTAAGGAATTCTTGGAAGTTTCAATGACCACTTCCAATTAATCTACTTGATTCTCTGGGAAGTTTTTTACGCATTTCCCACATAATTTCACTATCCGTTCTTCTTCCTCAGACATGAACTAGTTTTTTATACCATCTCTCACAGAATACTTTAAGAGAAACTCTGCCTTTATTCTCATTTAGTCTGGTCATCGCAAATTCTCGCCAAAGGCTCTCTTGTTTTTGTTCTGACCAGAATTCTTCGTTAAATTTACTTTTAAATTCAGAAAGTAACATAATGTAAATGTCTAAACTCAATGCCCAGCTTTTTGCTTCACCCGTCATCGCGGAGATAACAGCATTAATTTTTTCCTTGTCTGAATATTCATCAGTCAGAATACGTTTGCAATTACGTAAAAATTCCGACGGATGCCAACCGTTGTGTTCTTGGCTGGATAAAATTTTTCTTTATTTTAGAGTACTTTAAATGCATTGATTTTCTGGACAATACAGACAGGTTATGTGTTCATTTGCTTTTCCAAATTGGAAATTTTGTCCTGCACTTTTGAAGTGTCGTTTTCGCATTTGACAACAACAGATCTTACTTTGGATATTTCATTATTACAGGAGTTAAGGATTTCTGTTTTCAAACCGTATACAGTGTCTTGAATTTGATCATTAAGATTTGCATCCAAATCTTTGATACTAGCATTTATTTTCAAATCCAAACTACTTACTTCAGATCCCAAACTTTTAATTTTTGATTCCAATTTCGAATCTATGTTAGTTACTTCAGATCCCAAATTTTTGATATCAGAACTAAGTCTATTATTCTGCTTCATTAATAATGGGAACATGTCTTTGAGACTCAAAGATTCTTCATCTTCGAGTTCGGGAATGCTGTCTATTTTAGATTTGGTATCAAAACATCCGCCTGTATCACTTTTGTAAGGGCGAGGACTAGGCATGTCAAAAGATGCATTTTCATATCCACTATCAACCATAAACCTTTCTTCTATAACTTCGGTTTTTATATTGATCATAGCTGGTCTTTCGTAAACTTGCATAGTTCCGTTCTTCTGGT
Organism: Locusta migratoria; assembly: GCA_026315105.1. Classification (NCBI taxonomy): domain Eukaryota; kingdom Metazoa; phylum Arthropoda; class Insecta; order Orthoptera; family Acrididae; genus Locusta; species Locusta migratoria. The sequence continues at coordinate 409,451,291 of CM048749.1, forward strand.
GTGTGTGTGCCCCTAATGCAGGTTGCTGCACTGCGAGACCACCTGTCGCTCGCTCTCGAACGTTCTCCAAGCTTGCCGTTCCTGCCTGCCTGCCCCCACTACTTCACAGCGTCGAACATTCTGGCAATTAAAACTTTTCTGATCCATGTTAGATTATTTATATGAAATTATACTTTACTTCCTATTAAGCAACACGTTTAACATACACTTTTATGCTCCGCAACCAATTCGTGTTCGGTTCGTGTTCTTTATTCTTCTCCTATTTTACGCGAATTTGCTAGGTCGAATAACGTGAAAATCAAAATTTCACATGCTCCATTCGTTCAGTGTCCTGTCACGGTCATCATATGTGACACAACCGTGACTAATCGAACAGTAATGGGCTGCTAGCCTAAGGACAAGACTTGGACCGAAACTCCCCAAAGATTTTTCCAAAGACGAAAGAAATTGTGAAAAGAAATAACTATGTTTGAAATAGGTGTAGCCTATAGCAGTAAAAGAGATCTGATTACTATGAAAAAAAAAATTAACTTAGGTAGTCTTGCAATACCATTATTGTGCTTATTAAAATTATTAACAAAACTTTTCATTTATAAAAGTTTATACACGGTCGCCAGCCTAATGAGGCATAAGAATACCAAGCAGTGATATAACTCAGTTAAATTTAGAAGCTTCTTGTAGAATAAATATAGGGTGGAAAGAACGTTATCACCAGTTTCATAAGAGATAAAGAAATACCAATCACAAAAATAATAAAGATTTAAATGAAAGCAGTAATTATTTAAATTATTGAAACGGTAAAACTCACCTCATCAGTTACTTTCTGTTACTATAGAATATAACGTGGAATGCAGTATTGCAGTGAAGGTGTCACTCAGAAACAAAATTACCGAAAGGCTTATAATTAGTGGTAAAAATCTACTGATGTTATGGTCAGTGCTGTTCTTAATGTTCTGTGTAAATAAGTGAGAAATTGGTTATGATTATGACCTCTATTCAATAATCTACTAAGAGAACACTGAATAGTATATATCACTTTGTTTAAAATAATGAAAACTTTCTCCCTACCATGAAACTAATGATTCGGTTACAGTTAACTATTTTAGTAAGACTTTGGTGAATAGATTCATCAATTAAATCTACTAGCCTGGAATCTAGAATGGGGTCACTCAAACTATACTGACACGTTATAGGAACACTAATAAAATTCGACTAATACCACAATAGAAATTCGTGTCTGAACTACTTCAATTATATGAACTAATTAAAATTAGTTATGTGGCAAAACAGTAACTTATTCCTACCAATAATGTTGTGCAAGAGCAATGAAATTTATGGTTGCAGCACTGTATATTGCACTAAGAAGATTTTCAAAAAAATTACATTATTACAATTGATTGCTGCTTTTAAAAAAAATAGGATGACTCGGTTAATAGTTCTTTACAGGGGAGGATCTTTATTAGGTAATGTGCCTTTTGATATATTAGGGTTACATACACACTACTTTTAACAGAAATGTAACCTGTATTGAAAAACAGGCAAAACACAAGTTAAATCTCTCAACGACCAGTTTATAAACAGTAACAAAATATATTATGACCTGATATTAATGTGGACCAGTGGCGAGGTGGCGGTGCAGCGTATATAGTTCAGATTATAGTGTAACAAATACGAATTAAGAATATACAGTGTTGAAATTATATAATTCTTATTATTAAAATGTCGATGTACGACGTCACTAACACTGTGGGCCCTGCAGATAACAAGCATTTGCTTTTTGTTTCTTCCTAGGCTGCAGTTCTTGTTCCAGGGCTCTCAGGATTGCTCCTTGTCTCCTTCTCCAGAGAATGGTTGGCCCCTGGTAATGTGGCTACTTTCCTCATCTTCTTCTTCAAGGTGGTACGGTGCATTTTGCAATACCGCCCATCTCGACCGTCCACGAGTACCATTGGGCTTGGTACTCACATCCAGGTTGAACACATAATTTGTAGAGGAAGGTTCGTAACACTGTCCTTCCAATGCCCATTTCTTGCATACGCAACATGGAGCTAATTTGTGTGCTAAGCACAAAGTGAAAGACATTACGTCACAGTGTTAGTTGTTATGAGGACCTCTAGTGTGAGGAATTACAGGATTAGTAGTTCAACAAGGGTCATTGACCGGACGGGGGCATCACAGTCAGAGAAGGAAATTTTCATCTCATTCAAGCCATTGGGCTCGGCACGAGTGAGTGGTCTAAGAGCACACATTACGTGTGCAAATGTCAACAAGTTTTCTTCCCTTCCCCAGCTATTGAAATGTTTCCCAGAGGAAGATGAAGGGTGTGGTCAGTACACCTGTTTTAAGCCTTCCGGCCCCTGTTTCTTAGGCAGATGGAGCGGAAGGATTAGCGTGCGGCTACTGTAGATGGAACATGCTCCAGCCGTCGCAGGAGAGGCTATTATGAGCACCGGGGCCACGCAGCTGCCTCAGTGTACAGCTAACAGGCTATTAATCGCGGCGCCGCTTCCAGCGGAACACCGGTTTCGCACGCGCGGCTCTGTCGTCTGGAGACGGGATCCGCTTACACGTCTCGCAGGCCAGCCGACATCCTTGCAAGTCCGCAATGTGTTTCTACACACAGCTATAGCACATTGGCGGCGTGGAGTCTGGTTGACGCGTTGCTCAGTTGTGGGCACAGTCACTCTCACTATCTGTTAACACTGTCTGTACGCGTTTTTGCCCTGCCGTCTAATAACTAAATTATCTCGTAGAATCTCTCCTCAAGAGAGTAGATATAGTTATCTACACGGTCGAAGAGGGCAGAGACCAAAATGCGTCTCAGAGATTGTTTATTTGTATTAAATTGATATTTATATCACCTTAACAACATTGTTCCAATATGTCCATTGCCGAGGTGCTATTCCGCTGCATGGAGAGCCTTGGCAGTAGTGACAATTATCTTTGGAACACAGAAGCTGGATTAAAATTTGTGACGTGGAGGAAAATCGTACTTAGACTATTCCAAGGCGCCTTAATCCTTAGTGGTGTGGTGGTCTAACGGTTAAGACGTTGCCTAGTAAGCATTGAGGTCCGGGTTCGATTCCTGGCCGCATCACAAATTTTAATTCAATGCTTCAGATCTATCAATGATGTCTTAGACATGACTTTGTTCAATTAACTTGCTGAATTTGAACGATGTGGTAGTGTCCAAAATAGGGAGGATCGTATAACACAACTGATCTACCGCACTGCTGAAACATAAATTACGCAGTCTATGGGACAGTTACTAAAGGGTCTGTCCCTTGATGGAATCATGAATGTCCCATCACAGTACGGTCGAGACGAGCGGCACTGCGGAAGTTCACGTACCTTATCACTGCAGAGAATCGTGCTTTGTTGTGGCGTTGGTAAAAATGCCACTAGATAATGTGAGAGCTAGAAGATAACGTAACAGCACTTCCTGAATTCAATTAATGGTTCTACAACCATTCCCAAAGTATGGAAGACCACCAGGAGGATATCTGGAAGAGGTGGACTTTGCCCGTAGCTGCTGTGATGCGGAATGGCACTCTCCACAGCGACCCACGAGACACTGTGCAGACTATGATAGAATTCATCGTCATGGTAACTTCCATTGTCAGCCAAAATTCTGCTTACCTGCGCCACAGAATGGCTTCTGAGAAAGGAAGTCTGGATTTCACGTCAACGACTGAAGAAGAATACAACTGCCCCCTTTCCATGTGGGAGGTTGATTCTGCATTATCCGTAGCTCGTGATATATCCTCTGGGCATGATAAGCTACATTACTGTTACGTCACCTTATGGAACGAAACAGAGATATTTTCTTCTCACTTTTTAACGTCAGATCATTTTCCCTTGCCGCGGTGGAGTAGCCGAGCGGTCTAAGGCACCTCGCTGTGGAGCGCGCCGTTGCTCGCCGTGGAGGTTCGAGTCCTCCCTGGGGCATGGGTGTGTGTGTATGTTTGTCCGTAGGCTAGTTTACCTAGGTTTAAGTAGTTTGTAAGCTACGGACTGATGACCACGCAGTTTGGTCCGATAGATTTAAAAACATTTGAGCATTTGATAAGGAGTTCAGACAAAAAGATGATAGAAGCTTTAGAAATGCGGTGCTATAAAAGCATGATGAAGATTAGTTGGGTAGCTCACGTAACTAATGAGGAGGTGCCAAACAGAAGTGAGGAAAAAGGCGTTTCTGGCAAATCCTGACAAAGACAAGGGATATGAGGGTGGGACACATTCTGAGGAAGTCGTCATACTCGAACATAATACTTGTTCCAAAATTCTACAACTGACCGACATTAGAGATATAGGCCTATAGGCCCTTCTCAAAAACAGGGATGACCTGCGGACTGATGACCACGCAGTTTGGTCCGATAGATTTACAGACATTTGAACATTTGAACATTACTTTCCCAACTTAAGGCGTGAAGCGATTTTATTTTCTATTTTAAAGCAAGGGAAGTATCGCACTCGGCCGAGTGGTTGTCGTAATGTTCTTCTCACTCGCTGTTGAGCACATCCTCATTAACTTCGTGATCTACACACCTAATCTTCATCATTCGTCTGTAGCACCACATTTCGAAACTTCTATTATCTTTTTGTCTGAGCTCCTTATCGTCCACTTTTCACTCCCATACAATTCTACAATCCACACAAATGCTTTCAGAAAGTGCTTCCTAACATTTAAACTAATATTAGATGTCAACAAATTTCGCTTCTTCAGAAACGCTTTTCTTCCCATAGCCAGCGGCTGCCAGTCTCATGTCGTTCAGAGCGCTAAGTGTCCTAATTTGATTTGTGTGAGATTTCATTGCCAGTCAGTTTTTTCAGTTTCGTTAGTTCTGTTTTTAAGAAGTTTATTTTCTCTTATTTTGACTTATTTGTGTGCTGGGCAGTGTTAAATTTTTATAAACTCGCGTTAGTAACAAGTGTTACGATCTGCACGGCCACTACGGTCGGGGGTTCGAATCCCCCCTCGGGCATTGATATTTGTGCCGTCCTAGTTCGTAAGTAGTTCATAAGTAGTTTGTAAGTTTAGGGACTGATGACCCTGTAATTAAGTCCCATAAGCTTAGCAAACATTTGAACATTTTTTTCGTGTTTAGGCTGCTGCCTCGGAGTGTTGCGGGTAGTTGGCAGACCGGTGGGTCGCATGGGACACCTCAGGTATTACATGCTGCACCGGCGGTCCCTGCTGTCGAGACAATTTCGGATGTACCGGACGCAGTTGAGCCACCCTCTCCACATGGGGTGTGGCGGGTTCAACGGCGTACGTGGCGTTCGAGGTGGTCAATGCGAAGGCTGGGTGTGAGTGGACATGTGGCCGCTCCTTCATTATGGTCCGAGCATGCACACGGGGAGAGGGGTTTATTTGTGATTGGGAGCTCCAATGTTAGGCGACAGATGGAGCCCCTTAGGGAAATACCGAAAAGATGGCCAGTGTTCACTCTGTTTGCTTCTCGGGGTGTCTCATCCAAGATGTGGGGGATGCCTTCCGGCGGCAACAGAGAGCACTGGCTGCCCCCGACTGCAAATTGTTGCTCATGTCGGCACCAATGACTCCTGTCGTCTGGGTTCAGAGGTCATCCTCAGTTCATACAGGCGGTTGGTGGAGTTGGTGAAGGCTGAAAGCCTCGTTCGTGGGGTAGAATCTGAGCTATTTTTAGTGTCGTCCCCAGAACCGATCACGGTCCTCTCGTTTGGAGCAGAGTGGAAGGCTTAAACGAGAGGCTCAGACTATTCTGCGGAGATCTGTGGGGGCAAATTTCTTGACCTACGCAGTAGGATGGAGAAATGTAAGGTCCCCCTGAATAGGTCAGGCATGCACGTCACGCAAGAAGCGGCTACAAGGGTAGCGGAGTACGTGTTGAGAGGAGATGTGGGTTTTTTGGTTAGAGAATTCTCTCCCTAGGCCCAACAAGACGCCTCCTGAGCTGCGATAGTTTAGCATTAGGCAAAACACAATGGGTAATGGTAATATCAATGTAGTGCTAGTTAACTGCAGGAGGGTCTACAGAAAGGTCCCAGAACTGCTTTCATTAATAAACGGTCACAATGCACACATTATTGTACTGGGGACGGAAAGTTGGCTGACACCAGATGTGAACAGTAATGAAATTCTAAACTCAGATTGGAGTGTATACCGCAGAGACAGGCTGGACAGTGAATGGGAAGGCGTGTTTATAGCGATAAAAAGTCCAATAGTGTCGAATGAATTGAAGGAAATCCGAAATGTGAAATAATTTTGGTGAAGGTCACAGTTAAAGTAGGCTCGAACATTGTAATTGGATGTGTCTATAGGCCCCCTGGCTCAGCAGCTGTTGTGGCATCGTACAATGTGCTTTAATTGAGTATGTGCCAAGCAAGATCGTAAGAGATGGAAAGGAGCCAACGTGGTACAACAACCGATATAGAAAAACTGTTATGAAGCAAAGGGAACTTCACTGTAAACAAAAATTACACGATGCGAATTGTACCGTGAGGAGTGCTATGAACGAGTTGAACAAATTCAAAAGTAAAGTTCTATGTACTGACATGGCTGAAAATTCTAAGAAATTTTGGTCTTATGTCAAAGCGGTGGGTGGATCACAGAAATAAGTCCAAATACTGTGACAAAAATGGTACTGAAACAGAGGATGACACACTAAAGGCTGAAATACTAAAGTCTTTTTCGGAAGCTGTTTCTCAAAGGAAGACTGCACTGTAGTTCCTTCTCTAGGTTGTCGCACAGATGACAAAATGGCAGATATCGAAATAAATGACAGAGGGATAGAAAAACAATTAAAATCGCTCAAAAGAGAAAAGGCCGCTGGACCTGATGGGATACCAGTTCGATTTTACACAGAATACGCGAAGAGCGTAGCGTTCCAAAAGATTGGAAAATGGCGCAGGTCATCCCTGTTTTTAAGAAGGGACGTCAACAAATGTGAAAAAAAAGACACATGCAACACTAGTGCTGGCGCTTAGCACACGTCACTGACATTTTCATGGATACTGACTTCTTTTATGCTCCTTTTGCAAAGCAAGGTTGCTGCTCCAGGTTGCCCTTTATGGCAGTCCACTTTATCTTCAGCCTTCATAATTATAGTAATTGGGCTGCTACATATAGGCAGCCCTCAACTTTACAAGCTGCTTTTAGGAAGTCCTCATTTTATTATCTGAATTTGATAGGTTACAGATTTTATTACATTTAAGCATCTGAAACTAGAAACTTGTCTTAGAATCTTGTGCATTTACATAACCATACATGTATACAAAAATATAAAGATATATACAAAGTATACTTTAACAAAACATTTATATTACTGTTTTTCATAATAAGATATTCAATCAACTACATTTCTAGTGCCCAATGGTTTTAAAAATTTCGGATGTACCAGAAAGTAAGCATTAGGGTGTGGTGCCCCTTGTATTACATAAGGTTCATTATATACCAATTTAAATTTTGATATCTCATTGTTAATTTCACTAGACCTCACATGGGACTTAACTAGGACTTTCGTACAAGTGAATTGAACTGGACTAATGTCCTTATCGTGTCTCATAGCCCTACTTTCTGCTTTCATTTTCGTTTTCTCCATAATCAGTGCCTTCTTTTTCTCTAATGTTAATTCAATGTTAGGAGGAAAGGTTAAAACTTCTTCCACCGGGCTTCTATTTTTCTTGTTCGTCAAAATTTCTTCAGGAGTAAAACCTGTAGACTCATGATATAAGGTGTTCATCGTGCTTGGAATTCTGCCACATATTTACTTCCAAGTTATATCTGGTATTGTCGTTTTGTTTTTGTCCGGCGGCACTGTCAGATGTGTGTTCTTTTTGAACCTTCATCGCGGCTTCCTGAATTACTTTATCGGGAGGTTTTTTGATTCGTGGCAATTCAACGTCTTAGATTGCCGTTTCCTATTTGTTATATCTCGAAGTACTTTCTTTTTCTGCCCTGTCGGAATTTCGGGAGCCAGTGTAGACGTTAAATTTCTTAAACCTGTTTCGCTTGTGCAATTTGTAACGTCAGGACGTTATTTTTTCTTTTGTACGGTGATCGTACTAGGATCCATAATACTGAGATTTATTTTTTCTACCGTGTCCAACGTCCCATCATGATTGAAGCTGAACTGGTACAGTTCGTCTGCATTTAAGCTTTCTATTTTAGGGCCTTGCGTAACTCTCATGGCCGGTTTTGTTCATCAAGATCTAATTTAATTTCTTCTATTTCGCTTTCATACAATTCTGCTTCACTTTCTACAGAAGAGTCATCATCAGATAGATTTATATCACTATCTGACTCTTCGCATAATGCTGCTTTGCATATTGATGTATCAGCAAGTTTTTCCTGATTCGCGTCTTTTAAATCAGCAAGGAATATGGTTTAATTTAGCTCAGCTGATTTTGTTTCTGTCGGTTCCAAAGAAACCGTATTGATTTCACTACTTTCGGGCTCTATGTTTATTTTGTCATCGCATTCTGTGTCCTTTTCATCGGCTCTAATAACATCGACCGCGACCTCGTATTTGGAAAAGTCATCGGTTTGTTGTTTCATGCAACTATCTTCATTTCCATGCGAGTAATCGCATATAACAGTAGTCAATTCAGAACATTCTAGGCTTGCCGGAATTTCGTTTTCTGCTACGTGCAAAATTTCATTTTTTTTTTTTTTTCTAAGAGGATATTCATTAACTCGCTGGCTTTTAATTCGGCAGACTGAGCCCAATGCACAGTGCCATTTTCCCTATCATTTTCGGTTACAGTCGCTCGCGACCTTTGCACTTCGCTGTTTTGCCTACTATCTTTAACCGCTAGCTCGCTAGCGTATTTATTCCTCCACTCTTTGACTCTTTGCCAGAGATGGGTCGGACTGCGTAACCCCTCTTAAAGTATTCCCATCTACACGTAGATAGGCCCGAGTACAAATTATCCATTTGTGCTCGCCATTCCTGAATTTCTGGAGCCTCTACTTGCTCTTTTTCGTGACTACTATTCCTATTCCTATTCTTTTCGCATAGTGCAACCTGATTTGAGTCGGATTTTTCTTCCGACATACAGTTTATTTCAGCGGTCGGTTCATTGCCCTTGATATTGCTGGCTTTTCTCAGGTCATCATCTTGACCTACAACTGTAGCCTGTTCTTTAATCAGCTGCGCGAACACGTTCCCACGCTTCCGTGCTGTGTTAGACTTGCCGGCGGGTGGGGATTCCCCATAGGCAACATCTGTTGTCTGTTCACTCTCTTAAGCTACTGCCACAGCGGCATTTCCCATCACGCCACTCCTGATTTAATTTTGCGAATCGGATTCTTTTATTATATTTATTGGGTCTATACAGGTTATGCGGGTTGTCCGACCCTCGACGTACGCATTACTTAGTTTTCCGACTGTTGTTCTGTCGGTGACTTGTAGATTCCGAAACCACGACTTCGACCCCGTCTAAAACCTTTGCCGCGGCCTCTTCCTCTGCCACGTTGTATGATACTTGCGTTAACTCGATTACTATTATCGTACTCGTCATTACGACTATCGTTTTGTTTTTGATAATGGCTGCCCTCATGGCTACTGCGCCAATTATTTTCGTCATCCACTTTTTTAAGGAATTCTTGGAAGTTTCGATGACCACTTCCAATTAATCTACTTGATTCTCTCGGAAGTTTTTTACGCATTTCCCAGATAATTTCACTATCCGTTCTTTTTCCACGGACATGAACTAGTTTTTTTATACCATCTCTCGCAGAATACTTTAAGAGAAACTCTGCCTTTATTCTCATTTAGTCTGGTCATCGTAAATTCTCGCCAAAGGCTCTCTTGTTTTCGTTCTGACTAGAATTCTTCGTTAAATTTACTTTTAAATTAAGAAAATAACATACTGTAAATGTCTAAACTCAATGCCCAGCTTTTTGCTTCACCCGTCATCGCGGAGATAACAGCATTAATTTTTTCCTTGAATACGTTTACAATTACGTAAAAATTCCGACGGATGCCAACCGTTGTGCTCTTGGCTGGATCAAATTTTTCTTTATTTTAGAGTACTTTAAATGCATTGATTTTCTGGACACTACAGGCAGGTTGTGTGTTCATTTGCTTTTCCAAATTGGAAAATCTGTCCTGCACTTTTGAAGTGTCGTTTTCGCATTTGACAACAACAGATCTTACTTTGGATATTTCATTATTACAGGAGTTAAGGATTTCTGTTTTCAAACCGAATACTTTTTGGTCGATTTTATTTACGACTACCGGTTCGACCTTGTCCTGCAGTTTAATTATTTCGACATCAAACCTGTCATTGATGTCTCTCACCTGTCCTTGGACTAATTCTACGTCATTCTTTAAAGCACCCATTTCTGTTTGCATATTTGCAACAGTATTGTTTAGAGATACCACTTTTTGGTTAACTTTTCCGAGTTCATTTTGAATTGCAGTGCCTTGAATTTCTAACGCGGGAATTTGATCATTAAGATTTGAATCCAAATCTTTAATCCTAGAATTTATTTTCAAATCCAAACTACTTACTTCAGATCCCAAATTTTAATTTTTGATTCCATTTTCGAATCCATGTTAGTCACTTCAGATCCCAAACTTTTGATATCAGAACTAAGTTTATTATTCTGCTTCATTAATAATGGGAACATGTCTTTGAGACTCAAAGATTCTTCATCTTCGAGATCGGGAATGCTATTATTTTAGATTTGGTATAATAAAATTCGCCTGTATCACTTTTGTAAGGGCGAGGACGAGACATGTCAAAAGATGCATTTTCATATCCACTATCAACCATAAACATTTCTTCTATAACATCGGTTTTTGTATTGATCATAGTTGCTGCGTCCTGCCTGCCTGCCCCCACTACTTCACGGCCTCGAACATTCTGGCAATTAAAACCTTTCTGATCCATGTTAGATTATTTATATGAAATTATACATTACTTCCTATTAAGCAACACCTTTAACATACACTTTTATGCTCCGCAACCAATTCGTGTTCGCTTCGTGTTCTTTATTCTTCTCCTATTTTACGCGAATTTGCTAGGTCGAATAACGTGAAAATCAAAATTTCGCATGCTCTATTTGTTCAGTGTCCTGTCACGGTCGCCATATGTGACACAACCGCGACTAATCGAACAGTAATGGGCTGCTAGCCTAAGGACAAGACTTGGACCGAAACTCCCCAAAGACTTTTCCAAAGACGAAAGAAATTGTGAAAAGAAATAACTATGTTTGAAATAGGTGTAGCCTATAGCAGTAAAAGAGATCTGATTACTATGAAACAAAAAATTAACTTAGGTAGTCTTGCAATACTATTATCGTGCTTATTAAAATTATTAACAAAACTTTTCATTTATAAAAATTTATACACGGTCGCCAGCCTAATAAGGCATAAGAATACCAAGCAGTGACAAAAACGCAGTTAAATTCGGAAGCTTGGTGTAGAATAAATATAGGGTGGAAAGACCTTTATCAGCAGTTTCATAAGAGATAAAAAAATACCAATCACAAAAATAATAAAGATTTAAATGAAAGCAGTAATTATTTAAATTATTGTAACGGTAACACTCACCTCATCAGTTACTTTCTGTTACTATAGAATATAACGTGGAATGCAGTATTGCAGTGCAAGTGGCACTAAGAAACAAAATTACCGAAAGGCTTATAATTAGTGGTAAAAAAATCTACTGATGTTATGGTCAGTGTTGTTCTTAATGTTCTGTGTACATAAGTGGGAAACTGGTTATGATTATGACCTCTATTCAATAATCTACTAAGAGAACACTGAATAGTATATATCACTTTGTTGAAAATTATGAAAACTTTCTCCCTACCATGAAACTAATGATTCTGTTACAGTTAACTATTTTTTAGTAACACTTTGCTGAATAGATTCATCAATTAAATCGACTAGCCTGGAATCTAGAATGGGGTCACTCAAACTATACTGACACGTAATAGGAACAGTAATAATATTCCACTAATACCTCAATAGAAATTCGTGTCTGAACTACTTCAATTATATGAACTGATTAAAATTAGTTATGTGGCAAAACAGTAACTTATTCCTACCAATAATGTTGTGCAAGAGCAATGAAATTTATGGTTGCAGCACTGTATATTGCACTAAGAAGATTTTCAAAAAAAAAAAAAAAAAATTACATTATTAAATTGATTGGTGCTTTAAAAAAAAAATAGGATGACTCGGTTAATAGTTCTTTACAGGAGAGAATCCTTATTAGGTAATGTGCCTTTTGTTAAATTAGGGTTACATACACACTACTGTTAACAGAAATGTAACCTGTATTGAAAAACATGCAAAACACAAGTTAAATCTCTCAACGACCAGTTTATAAACAGTAACAAAATATATTATTATCTGATATTAATGCGGACCAGTGGCGAGGTGGCGGTGCAGCGTATACAGCTCAGATTTCATCTTTATATAGTTTGTGAGCCGACATTATAACAGCGGTTTCCAGTAGCTTCTATTTAGCTCCATATGCAGACAGTAAAAGTGTTTCCATTGCATCTGCACGTTCACTGAGACCATTGTAAGTAGATTGGTCTTCTGCCTCAAATGAAACAAATATTTGGGCCAGAATACAGGAGCATAAGTCTGCCACTACGTCTTGATGCTGTGCACTCCAAACTCAGGCTCACTACTGCTGTGAGCTCCCACCACCGACTGACTGCTGTGAATGCCAACCTTCGGCTGACTACTCTCTCAACTCCCAACTCATATTGACTTCTCTCTCTGCGTTAGCTGCGCCCCAACCCCACCTTTTCATTTACAAAGGAATTCCATTCACATTGGAATCACTACATCTTTTACATATCATGCTGGTCGTGAGATATTACAAATTTACATAATATTTACATACATAAATTGACATTATCGAAGCCAATTACAACTACAAAAATAATATGCAAAAATAATCATGACATAGATATTCATAAAATATACATAGCACATGAAGTACAGACAACACACACCATACAATAGTCGAATCGATTGTAATATGAATGAAATTTAGTATCTTATATAGCATAAAAATGAAATATTATTATTAAAAATGGTCAGAATTGGGCAATGTCGTTATAAAGTACAACAATATTTCACTGATAATAACTTATTTATTCAGTCCAAACATGAGCAAATGGGAGAACCAATTTTGTTAAACAACAAACAATAGGAAGGCACTGGTGTGTGAGCAGTGGAGAGAACTCAAGTGACTAGCTATAAACCCTTGAAGTTTGAGTTCGGAGCCACGTGGTTCAAAAAACCAGTAAAAATACAATAATTCAATTTCGGAAAAGTAAAATAAAAGTAGCTACGGCATGCAACTCTTTAAAATGCCAAGGATATTATACGGAAGCTAAAGAAATACAGTTAGACGCGATTGAGAAGGTGTTACACGGAGGGACGAAATCCAGTCTTCAAAGATCAGAAAAGTGGAATAAATTCAAAGTCGGAGTAAATCAACTAAGAAATACGGCATGCAGCGCCTAGAAATACCTAGTATTTTATATGAAATCTAATAAAGGGTGTCGTACAAGGTTAGAAGAGGATTTACTGACGGAGTCTTAAAGTAAAGTTCAAGTTTGGAAACAAAACTCGTGGAAGGAGAAAATGGAAAGTAATATTTCACGTGCAATATGCAGAATCAAAATATTCCCGTATAGTAGTCACATTCCACAAAGCTATAATGAAATTAAACAGTGTTCATACACAGCCAGCTAGTCTCACACAGGTTACCGATTCCCAGCCGTTATCAAACTGAATTATTTGCATATTCACTGCACTTATCTACGCAAAATCACCGAAATGAAATTGAATGTACTTCCGTATATGATCGAAGAAACTTATTCCGAAAAATGAACCTAAGTTCTGAAATCTAACTATAACGAAGAGACAACGAATTGCTACTATATCAAGGGAGGAAAGAAAATCGGAACGTCGCACCAGCTCGAAGTGCAGCCACAGAATGTCTAGTTGGCCCCCGAGAACCCTGCTACCAGCGGAAATCCACCGGAAATCGGTGCAAACCCCTGGGAAAACCAAGGTAGTAGGGGAGAGCTGAAAGTCGCGCGTCCTGTCGAGGCTCACTAACTGGGTATTGCCAACCCAACTTGTAACCAAAGTGTGGAGGAACCTCTTTGGTAGCATCAAAAGCAGAGGTTGGTAATGACTACCTATGGATACAAAGCCAGAGAAACATTAGTACCAAGCAGCCAGCAGCCAACGACGAAAATTCTCATACATACATAGAGAAACTAATATCTAAAAACATGGAATGAAATGCTATTCCTCATGCCTCCGAACGAAAGGGGTTCACGATATATATAAAGAGAGAGAGAGAGAGAGAGAGAGAGAGAGAGAGAGAGAGAGAGAGAGAGAGAGAGGAAATACGCTGTCTAGTGAACTTAGATAATTTACAAAGTTAAAAACCTAGGGAAGACGACAGTCAGCCGTCTTTCATCAACCCCTCGTCAATTAGAAATTTTGATTGAGGGTGAGGTAATTTTACTGACTCACTGACAGCAAACTTTTCTAATCTAACATCTTGTTTCCTTATGAGGAAGACAAAAATGCTTGTGCATGTCAATTAATATTTACACATTAAACACAAATGACATCACATTAAAATACTAAGTCAATGGAGATGCAAATGTGGCTGGTAAAACCATGGGTTTGGGACTATATACATAAACAATCCAAAATTACAAGTAAACATAGATAAACAAATCATAAATACCGAACATACATGACATTGAAAATAACACACATTGAAAAGGAAAACACACTTAACATTCCATATGCAACAGTAACAGCAAGTGTGAAAAATAATTTTACTTGATAAGTTGCTGAAGGCAAAGTGAAAATTCAACAAGGCAGAAATGCTCTAAAACACAAATTCATAGAATGATAATTAAACAAACAAACAAAATCTGTGAAATGTTTCTAGAACCAAGTAAACATAGTTAAAAGTACAGTAGCAACATAGCACAATCATAAAAATCATATTTAATGAATAATTAGTTTGCGTGGAATTGCTGAGGGCGACCAAAATAGATAGGTTTATTAAGAGGATCTTAGCAGCTGAGTTCCATTTCGCACTCTTAGAGCGTTCACTATTTTGACTGCTCACACCACTTTACCGCTCATTGACGCACTTTTTTGTTACTGTCGTCCACTCAACACTGTGTTTAAGAAATAAAAACTGTTTTTCTCGGATCGAGTCGTAGACTACGGTTTTTTAAGGGGGAGGGAAACAATCTTCCATAGGCGACTTTGAGGACACTACACCCGCACATACAAGAAGATACCTTTGCCTTTTGTTTCTTCCTAGGCTGCTGTTCTTGTTTCCTCCAGAGAATGGTTGGCCCCTGGTAATGAGGCTACTTTCCTCATCTTCTTCTTCAAGGTGGTTCAAAATGTTCAAATGTTTGTAATTCTATCGGAGCACACTTCGTGGTCATCAGTCCGTAGCTTACAAACTACTTAAACTAAGGTAAACTAACCTAAGGACAACACACACACCCATGCCCCAGGGAGGACTCGAACCTCCACGGCGAGCAACCGCGCACTTCGCAGCTTTAGACCGCTCGGCGACTCCACCGCGGCTCTTCAAGGTGGTACGGTGCATTTGCAACACCGCCCATCTCGACCGTCCACGAGTACAAAAAAAAAAAAAATCAAATGTTCAAATGTTTGTTAAGCTTATGGGACTTAACTACGGGGTTATCAGTCCCTAAACTTACAAACTACTTATCAACTAGCTTATCCTAAGGATGGCACAAATATCCGTGCCCGAGGGGGGATTCGAACCCCCGACCGTAGTGGCCGTGCAGACCGTGACTGAAGCGCCTCAGTCCCCTCGGCCACCGCGGCCGGCTCCACGAGTACCATTGGGCTTGGTACTCACATCCAGGTTGACCACATAATTTGTAGAAGAAAGTTCGTAACACTGTCCTTCCAATGCCCATTTCTTGCATACACTGCATGCAGCTAATTTGTGTGCTAAGCACAAAATGAAAGACATTACGTCACAGAGTTAGTTGTGATGAGGACCTCTAGTGTGAGGAATTACAGGGTTAGTAGTTTAACAAGGGTCACTGATCGGACGAGGGCGTCACGGTTAGAGAAGGAAATTCTTTTGTCATCTCATTCATGCCACTGGGCTCGGCACGAGGGAGTGGTCCAGGGCACACATTGCGTGTGCAAATGTCAACAAGGTTTCTTCCCTTCCCCAGCTATTGAAATGTTTCCCAGAGTACGGTGAAGGGTGTGGTCAGTACACCTGTTTTAAGCATACCGGCACCTGTTTCTTAGGCAGGTGGAGAGGAAGGATTAGCGTGCGGCTACTGTAGATGGAACAAGTCCCGGCCGTGGCAGGAGAGGCTATTAAGAGCATCTGTTCGGGGCCACGCAGCTGCCTCAGAGTGCTGTTAACGGGGGGATTAGCTCTCGCCTGGAGACGGGATCCGCAACACATCTCGCAGCCCAGCCGACACCCTTGTAAATCCGCAATGTGTCTGACACACTGCTACAGCACATCGGCGGCGTGGAGCTCCTTACTTAACAGTCATATACAACCGCTCTCTCAAAGAAGAATCTGTACACAAAAGATTGGAAAGTTGCACAGGTCACAGCTATATTCAAGAAAGGTAGTAGGAGTAAACTATTAAACTGCAGGTCTAATTCATTGACTTCAATTTGCAGCAGGTTTTTGGAACATATCCTGTATTCAAATATTATGAATTATCTCGAACAGATTGATCTATTGCCCCAAGGTCAACATGGATATAGAAAATAACGTTCATGCGAAACACAACTAGCTCTTTACTCACACGAAATGATGTGTGCTATCGACAAGGGTTCGCAAATTCATTCCGTATTCCTTGATTTCCAGAAGGCTTTTGACACCGTACCCCACAAACGGCTTTTAAACAAATTCCGTGGTTACGGTACATCGCCCGAATTTTTCGACTGGATAGGGGATTTCCTTTCAGAGAGAACATAGTTCGTAGTAATCGATGGTAAGGCATCGACTAAAACAGAGGTGATGTCGTGCGTTCCACAGGGTAGTGTTATTGGTCCTCTGCTGTTCCTTAATTACATAAACGATTTAGGGGAAAATCTAAGTAGCTCTCTTAGTTTGTTTGCAGATGACGCCGTCACTTACCGTCTAGTCAAATCACCTGAAGATCAAAACCAACTGCATAACGATTTGAATAAGATATCAGTACGTTGCAATAACGGGCAGTTGATTCCAAATAATGAGAAGTGTGAAGTCGTCCACATGAGTACGAAAAGAAATCCGTTAAACTTTGTTTGCATGAAAAATCAATCAAATGTGAAAGCCGTAAACTCAACAAAATACCTAGGAATTACAATTACTTCTGACTTAAATTGGAAAGAACAAGTAGATATATGGAGTCTAGCTGCCCAGTGTGGGACCCTTATCAGGTGGGTTTGTCGGAGGACATGGAAAGAGTCCAATGAAGAGCAACTCGTTTCGTATTGGCACGATACAGGGTGAGACAGCGTTACGGAAGCGATAAGGATCGGGGATGGGCATTACTACAACAACGACGCTTATCGCTGCGGCGTGGACTACTTACGAAACTCCAATCGCCAACATTCTTCTCGGAATGCAAAAATATATTGTTGACTCCCACTTACATAGGTAGAAATGATGATCAGAATAAAATACGAGAAATCAGAGCCAGAACGGAGAGATTAAGGTGTTCATTCTTCCCGCGCGCTATTCGGGAATGAAATGGGAGATAAAATAGTATAACTGTGGTTCGATGAACCTTCTGCCAGGCACTTAAATCTGATTTGCAGAGTATCCCATGTAGATGTAGATGGAGTCTGGTTGACGCGTTGCTCCGTCGTGGGCACACTCACTATCTGTGCGCGTTTTTGCCCTGCCGTCTACTAACTAAATTCTCTCGTTGAATCTCTCCTCAAGAGAGTGGATATGGTTATCTAGGTGGTCGGAGAGGGCAGAGATAGCTTCTACGTTCCCTTAAATCTTGGCTGTATTCTCTGAGATAGCATTCATTGCTATCTCATGCCGTTCCTGAACGAGCTGCACAATATTGGTGCGCAACCCATCTACGTTCTCTCGAATGACCTGAATGATATTAATTCGAGCAGAAACTTTGATCAGCTCGGCCTGGAGAGCTTGCACGGAACTACCTTGTGAATCTATCCTCTCTTTTATTTCTTGAACTGAAATATTCTGTGCTTCCCTTATGGAACCTACTTCTGCTTTCAGTTCCCTCATGAAAGGGCCCGTTGTCGCCTAAAATCGCGTCGGAACCGGACACAGTCCTAGTAACGGATTGGAAGTGTTTTGAGAAATAGCAGAAATCGCCATATGGTTGGACGTCGTATTTTGTTCGCTCCTGCTATCGCTTCCGGTAGCATCCACGTCTAAACTAGCCTCGTTCTCAACGGTAACGCGGTCGTCTGTACCCGCCATGTCTCCTCAATCCTTTGAAACATCTAACCTAGTGGATTTTTCACGGTCCTCACTTCGGTTTAATCGCCAACAACGAGTGGACACGGAAGAGGCAGAACTAGTATCCATCTTTAGAATTCGTTCAGAACGGCAAGAGGTTACCAACACAAAATTCAGCTTACCAAAAACACGCGTAGCAAAACACGAATGAAATCTTCACATGCAATGCACTGTTGCTGTGCTCTTTTTTTTACAAAACAATTAAATAAAATAACATAAATATAATACAACTAAAACACACAAGTACTGTAAGCATAAAATGAAATAGATTAATACTCGCTGCTGAAAACACACATTCACACACTGGGACAAAAAAGGCTACAAAAATCTTTACGAATTAAAAAAAACACCTATTTTATTGAACAGATGATCCGCTAGAAGAGCGAATCCTGGTAGCGGTAAGCTAATTGAAAGACCACCGTTAATTATAAAATTAACTGTTGCTGAAAGGAACCAGTTGAAAGTTTACTTTAAACATATAATCCTGACCGAAAAAAACCAGCTAAACGATTCAGGTGAACTACTAACTACTTCCTGCAACAGAATCTTGTTCTCTGGTGGCTAACACACATCGTTGATCACGAGAATTACACGGAATCATTGATATACAAGCCACCACTAACTAAATCATTTCATGAAGATGGCTGAGAAAAGATTTATGGCGCAACGGAATTAAAAATATGATAATATGCATCTGAATTTGTTCTCAGCACTATGAAAAACAAATAAAAAGGCAGGGTATTCATAACTAATATACATAGGTACAACAATATTTCACTAATAATAACCTATTTATTCAGTTCAAACATGAGCAACTGGGGACAGAAATTTTGTTAAACAATATCAAAGCATCCCATTGACGGCTTACGTAAAGTAATCTGAACTGAACACCGTCGGGGGAGGGATTTAGAGCAAACAAGCATTCAGCCACTCACACGCACGAAGCAAAGTGAAACTCATCCAATTCAGTGTGCTGATACGAAGCAGAAGCAGGCGCAGCTATCGTAGGCGAAATTCAACGATCCAGGATGTACCACACAACACCAGAAAAATAAACTTCATAGGTCGCTCTTGCCTGTCTATCTTTACTTGAGTAAGTTCAGAACCATCGTACAATATGATTTAGATGAGTACGTGCCAAGCAAGATCGTAAGACATCGAAAGGAGCCAACGTGGTACAGCAACCGTGTCAGAAAAACTGCTACGGAAGCAAAGGGAACTTCACTGCAAACAAAAATTACACGATGCGAAATGTACCGTGAGGAGGGCTGTGATAGAGGCGTTCAACGAATTCGAAAGTAAAGTTCTGTGTACTGACATGGCTGAAAATTCTAAGAAATGTTGGTCTTTTGTCAAAGCGGTAGATGGATCAAAGCAATAAGTCCAAACACTGTGACGAAAATGGTACTGAAACAGAGGATGACAGACTAAAGGCTGAAATACTAAAGTCTTTTTATGAAGCTGTTTCACAGAGGAAGACTGCACTTTAATTCCTTCTCTAGATTGTCGCACAGATATCGAAATAAATGACAGAGGGATAGAAAAACAATTAAAATCGCTCAAAACAGGAAAGGCCGGTGAACCTGATGGGATACCAGTTCTATTTTACACAGAATACGCGAAGGAAGTTGTTCCCCTTCTTGTAGCGGTGTACCGTAGATTTGTAGAAGAGCGTAGTGTTCCAAAGACTGGAAAATTGCACAGGTCATCCCCGT
Organism: Locusta migratoria; assembly: GCA_026315105.1. Taxonomy (NCBI): domain Eukaryota; kingdom Metazoa; phylum Arthropoda; class Insecta; order Orthoptera; family Acrididae; genus Locusta; species Locusta migratoria. Next base: position 409,471,513 of record CM048749.1, read on the forward strand.
TTTAAAGAAGGGACGTCGAACATACCTGCAGAACTATAGGCATATATCTCTAACGTCGGTCAGTTATAGAGTTTTGGAACACGTATTATGTTCGAGTATAATGAATTTCTGGAGACTAGAAAGATACTCTGTAGGAATCAGCAAGGGTTGTGAAACCGATCTCGTGTTATTCGTCCACGAGATTCAGAGGACGATAGACATGGGTTTCCATGTAGAAGCCGTGCTTCTTGACTTCCGCAAGGCGTTTGATACAGTTCCCCACAGTCGTTTAATGAACAAAGTCATAGCATATGGACTATCAGACCAATTGTGTGATTGAAGAGTTCCTAGATAACAGAACGCAGCATCTCATTCTCAATAAAGAGAAGTCTTTTGAATTAAGAGTGATGTCAGGTGTGCCACAGGGGAGTGTCGTGGGACCGTTGCTGTTCACAATATATATAAATGACTTTGTGGATAACATCGGAAGTTCACTGCGGCTTTCTGCGGATGATGCTGTAGTATACCGAGAGGGAGTAACAAGGGAAAATTGTATTGAAATGCAGGAGGATCTGCAACAAATTGACTCTTGGTGGAGGGAATGGCAATTGAAATTCAATGTAGACAAATGTAATGTGGTAGAAACATAGAAAGATCCTTTATTATTTAGCTACACTATAGCAGGTCAGTAACTGGAAGAAGTTAATTCCATAAATTATCTGGGGTAGCCATTAGAAGTGATTTAAAATGAAACGACCATATAAAATTAATTGTCGGTAAAGCAGATGGCAGACTGACATTCATTGGAAGAATCCTAAGGAAATGCAGTCCGAAAACAAAGAAGTAGGTGAAAGTACACTCGTTCGCCCACTGCTTGAATACTGTTCACCGGTGTGGGATCCGTACGAAGTGGGGTTGATAGAGGAGGTAGAAAAGATACAACGGAGAGCAGCGCGCTTCGTTACAAGATCATTTAGTAATCGTGAAAGCGTTACGGAGATGATCGATAAACTCCAGTGAAAGACTCTGCAAGAGAGACACTCTGCAGCTCGGTACGGGCTTTTTTCAAAGTTTCGAGAACATACCTTTACCGAGGAGTCAAACAGTATATTGCTCCCTCCTAATTATATCTTGCGAAGAGATCGTGACGATAAAATCAGAGAAATTTGAGCCCATAAAGATGCTTACCGCCAATCTTTCCGCAAACAATACGAGACTAGAATAAGAATGAGAACCGATAGTGGTACTCAAGGTACCCTCCGCCACACATCGTCAGGTGACTTGAGGAGTATGGATGTAGATGTAGATTTCATGTCCAATAATTGCAAAACATCCAATGTTCTAGTTACAATATCATTAAAGCAGAAAATAGCATCATAAACTCCAAATTTGTTTGTTGTAGTCTGAAAAAATAATTTTTTCTGTAATCTGGTCCAAATGATGGATATTGCACATTAATTTAAATATTTGTTTTCCCAGGAAGACATTTCATCAATAAGATATCTTTTCAAAGTTCTCTAAATATGGCATTAATTTCATTCATTACCGCAACAGGTAAAGAATGTTTGTGGTCAAATCCGGAATATTTTCTGTACTTGCACCAAGTTTCAGGATCATTCAGGCAAAGACAGTGCACAGGATTTTCATTTGTGGAAAGCTTATGGAAAAAGATAGCCCAAGCAGTATTTGACATGTTTTCTAAATTCCCAACATTTCTTCTTATACAAAAGCAATAGTAATTCCACAATATACCTATTTAAACATTGATTAGGCGACCTTTACTATCTATATTCTTACCATCTTTTAATACTACTTTTGACTTTTCTTTCAATAATCATCATCACCTGGACGTCATTCTCTTCTGGACATGCCCGCTGGTCTCTAATTTTGAAATTGGGACACTAGGACCATTGGGTTGGGCTGCACATACACTGTCATAAGCCCTGATGTCACCATTACCTAAATACACAGAATCAGAAAAGCCATCATAATTTACAAAAAACATTATCGTATCTACATGAAACAAAAGCTGTATTACGCACGAAATACCGGGCATTTCAAATACGCTAACAAATAAAAATCGAAATTTTGAGCTCACTTGCCTACCTTCTCCCCTTAATACATTTGTCATATGATTTTCGTTACTTTAACAGGATTTTTCCTTCTTAAGTCAATAGGTGACTGCTTTATGTTTGATGGTTATGTCCAGTGGGGAAATTCCCATAGCTCTGTTGAAGTTGTACAAAAGGCATCACAAATTCTTAATAGAAACCTTCGTTGTCCACGTCTGCCGTTCGTTTTGTTGGTTATCATGTTGAATATACGAGTCAAGGAACTAGCTCCAAATTACGCTACAGTTTCAAAACTAGCTATCTAGAAAATTATTCTGTAATGCATAGTTTTCAGTTATTCCGTTTTGTGCCTTAGGTATGATGTTTTTTTTTCTGTTGCCAGTCTTGTATGTTCATTACAGGTCTGCTTCTCGTGACTACACAGCCCAAGGTATCGCGTGACCTGAGCTATTCTGATGCTAGTGTTTTCTAGTTATAATATAGGATTCCGTAATAATGGTCCTTTAAGAAGAAGGTAAACCGTTTTGGTAGCAAGTATTTTTAAATTGTTATCTTTGCATCACTAATTTATCTCATGAAGTAATTATGTCCTTCTTTCCTAATTGCCTTCTCGAGTTACTGGATATGACAACCAGTCATCTGTATATGCAACCACCCCACTAACTATGTTGTCTTCGTCTAAGGAATGCAGCGCGGGAGTAGCCGAGCGGTCTGGAGCACCACGTTGCGGTTCACGTGGTTTCCCGTGTCGGAGGATCGAATCCTCCCTTGGGCATGGGTGTTTGTGTTGTCTTTAGTATAAGTTAGTTCATAAGTAGTTTGTAACCTTAGGGACTGATGACGCCGCAATAAGTCCCATAAGCTTTACAAACATTTCAACATTTTTTTTTTGTGAGGAATGTAGCTGTTGTTTGATGGCAGTTTCCCAGAATATTGGCGCGCACATGGACTCCTCTGGACGCCCTTTCGTAATTTTCTTGACTACCGACCGCGTGCCTACCCTCCACTGAGCCATTGTATCCCAGAAATAATCGAAGTTCCTATTGTGTTGGCAGCAGCATTTCTCTTAATCTGTCAAAGAGGGATCAACACCAAAGGTCATCAAAAGCTCCCGCTATGTCAATACTTAGGGCAACTGTATATTTGTCATTGCCACTATTTGCAATTTCAAGTGCCTGATGGATGGCATCCCTTTTATATTTATTTTTCCTAAACCTAAATTGGTGAGGTGTTCTACTGTTAAGGAACCTGTGTGTTAGTACGCGATCACATAAGACGTCTATTGCACCTTTGCGAGTGTATTTAAAGAGCAGATAAAGTGATACGTTTTCTTGTGTGGAGGTTCTTTATCTGCAGTTTTTTAAAAAGTAATCACCACAACGTTTTTCATTGGTGGGGGACTCTGTGTGTAGTGCTTCGTTAAACATATCGGTTAGAAAGGGTGATATTAGTGTAACTGTCTGCTTGAGCGTTTCAGCGTGGATTAAACGAGAAAATGGCGCGCTTCCGTTTCTACCTACTGATACGGCTGATTCATTTTTCCTTAAGAAGCTGGTGGTGTTGTTCATCTTGTGTCTGATAGCCTGCGGCGAGAAGCCGGTCCAGAAAATATTTTGGATTCTCTACAACCGCTTGTTACTGCGTTATCGATTTACCTTAACGTTGTCAGTACTGTTGAAGATTTACTTGATGAACTGTGCTGTATGTGTTTGCCGGTTTACCTGTGTCAATTACATTGGCTGTTGTTGTTGTTGTTTTTTTTTTAAAGGGGGGCTAAACGACTGGGTTATCAGTCCCCCGTTCCTATCGAATAGTTCACAAAGTATGGTTTTCCATTGGAAAAACGAGCACTACATAGGCAGTGTGGTCACTGTGAGTGAACTGATCTAACACAGTCCAGGTGCTGATGTTTGGTTGGGAGATATTATTTGCTACCGACAGGTCGCCATTGCTTTCGCCGCCTGCTTTACCACAGTATACGTACTTAGGAAGGCCATAAAACCGTTACATGTAGAGAAAAATTAAGAAAGTGGATCCCTGGCACATGCAACATGCCGGGTGGCAGTGTTGGCAAGAGGGCGACATACCCTATCACAAGGCAGGGAGGGTCTGCAAGTAAAACAATAAGGCCATTAATTAACAAGCGGGACATCAAAAAGGTAGAAGACGTAGGCCCAGGTATTACGCAATAGTGGTGTATACAAACGTATTTGCCCAGATTGTGATAAGTTTTACATTGGCCAATCAGGTAGGGATACAGCTACTAGACTAACAGAGCATGAACACAGTTGGAGGTTGCAAAATAATGACTCCACTTTTGCTGAACCTGTTTTGAGTGGAGGCCACAGGTACCAATAACAGTTCTACGTACTCCACTTAGCTAACAAAGGTCAGAAAATCAATCTACTAGTGGCCATAGACATAAACAAAGATCTGGCTCACAGTCTAGACTTAATATTAAAAAATGAAACGGTCCTCAACACATTACCACTTCTGAACTAACCGTAATCCTCAGTATTTCCAATACAATTCACCAAGCCTGTTCCATTTTATACCTCAAACTTTTATATTTTCCTTTTTTTTACCGTACTCTGATTTTGAGTCATCTTATGTTTGTAATAGGTTTCAGTGTTTTGATCTTAAAATTACTTTACTGGTATGACGTTGTAAAAAAAATGTTTGTTAAGCTTATGGGACTTAACTACGGGGTTATCAGTCCCTAAACTTACAAACTACTTATGAACTACTTACGAACTAGGACGGCACAAATATCCATGCCCGAGGGGGGATTCGAACCCCCGACCGTAGTGGCCGTGCAGACCGTGACTGAAGCGCCTCGTCCCCTCGGCCACCGCGGCCGGCTATGACGTTGTAAATCTAATTCAGATTTGCACCAATACTGTTTATCTACTTGCTGTAGTTCGGCTTTCCAATGTATCGCATCTGTTTTGTATCATTCTTTGTTAGGAATGTTGGGTCTTCAGTCCGCAGACTGGTTTGAAGCAGCTCTCCACGTTACCCTGTCCTGTGCAAGCCTCTTCATCTGAGAATAACTAAAGTAACCTACATCCATTTGAATCTGTTTATTTCATTTGTCCCACGGTCTCCATCAACGATTTTTACCCCACACACTTCTAATGCTAAGTTCACGATTCCCTGATGTCCCAGAATGTGTCCCACACTCATATCCCTTCTCTTTGTCAGGATTTGGCAGAAACTCCTTTTCTCCCCAATTCTGACGGGCATCTCCTCATTAGTTACGTGAGCTACCCATCTAATCTTCATCATGCTTTTATAGCACCACATTTCGAAAGCTTCTATGATCTTTTTGTGTCAACTCCTTATGTCCACGTTTCACTCCCACACACTGTTACATTCAAGACAAGTTCCCAAAGGACTTCCTAACATTTAAACTACTATTGGATGCCAACAAATTTCGCTTCTTCATAAATGCTTTTCTTACCATAGCCATTCTGCATTTTATATCTTCTTTACTTCGGCCATCAGAAGTTATCTTGCTATCGATATAACAAAACTCATCTACTACTTTTATTGTCTCATTACCTAATCTAATTCCTTCAGCATCGCCTGATTTTTCTGACACTACATTCCATTAGCTTTGTTTTACTCTTGTTAATGTTTATCTTATACCTTCCTTTCAAGACAATGTCCATTCCGTTTAATAGCCCTTCGAGGTCTTTTCCTGCTTCTGACTGAATTACTATGTCATCAGCAAACCGCAAAGTTTTTATTCCTTCTCCCTGAACTTATATTCCCTTTCCAAATTTCTCCTTGCATTCCTTAAAAACTTTCTCAAAGTATAGATTGAACAACATTTGGGAAAGGCTAAACCCTGTCTCACTCCCTTCCCAACCACTGCGGCCCTTTCATGCCCTTCGGCTCTAACAATTGCTGTCTGGTCTTTGTACAAGTTGAATATAACTCATCGCTCCCTACATTTTACCCCTGCTACTTTCAGAATCTGAAAAAGTGTATTCTAGTCAACATTGTCAAATGCTTTCTCCAGATCCACAAATGCTAAAACGTATGTTTTCCTTTCCTTAATCTATCTTCTAAGATATGTCTTAATGTGAGTATTGCATCGCGTGTTCCTACCTTTCTCCTAAATCCAAATTAGTCTTCCCTAAGGTCGGATTTCACGTGTTTTTTCAATTCCTCTGTAAATAATTCTTGTTAGTAATTTGCAACCGTGACTTATTAAACTGATAGTTCTGTAATTTTCACTTGCTTTCTTAGGTATTGGAATCACTATATTCTTCTTGAAGTGTGATAGTTTTTCCTCTTTGCCGAGCGGTCTTGAGCGTCACGTTACGGATCGCGCGGCCTCCCGCGTCGGAGGTTCGAATTCTCCGTCGGTCATGGATATATGTTGTGTGTTGTCCTTAAGTTAGTTTAAGTTTGTTGAAGTAGTTCGTAAGTGTAGGGACTGATGTCCAACGTAGTTTGGTCCCATAGAATTACAAACATTTGAACATTTTCCTATCTCATACATCTTTCATTCTCCAGTATTATTGTTATAATCCACAATCGTACACCACCAGTTGCGGGATTGAAATCTCATCTACAAGTGCCAATGAAGAGGATTCAACCCGTCATATTAAGATACCAGTGAAAATCAACGTGAGGTAACCTCGCCCACACGAAAGAACACATTGGTCCTCTCAAATCTGGCCCCAACCCGCGCCCCAGCGGAATCGGTTTCTTGCGATAGCCTTAAACCGGCCCTGTAATTATGCTTTCACAATTGGCGGCTGCGTTTAAAAGAACAGGCTTCTCAGGCTCTACCAGTTGTCCTAAAGGACATATCCGGAGGGTGACCCAGTTATTTCAGACAAGGGTTACTTTCAGTGCCGGTGGTGTCAGGCAAATTAAGTAAAAGTAAAGCGTCCTACATCAAGTGACATCGGGCTCTACGACTGTTCGGAACGAGTTGTAAACTGCCCACCTGTGAAATGTTCGCTTCACGAGGATGCTTCATTTATTGAGCGGATAAGTGTACATACCGGAACGCGTAAACAATAGAGCAGAAATTTTAGTACTTATGTTATGTACACAAGGTGGACGATGGTCGGGCAGGTCAACTCAAGGGCACGATTCATGTAACAGAAATTAGTACCACCACTCCTGAACACATTTATTATGTATGAACACGACAATACAAAAGATAAATACAACTTAACTTTCTTTGCCCGTAGTTTCTGAGCAAGCAGTGTCCAATGCCTCGAAGCAGTCTTCTATAAATACAATACTGTCACCATTCCATAGACCACAAACCTACGCCAATATATCTCTAGCCTGTCTGGCGGTTACTGTGACATGCGTAACGATGTCCTGACAGAAATACTGTTTCTGACGGCCACATACCGACTGTCAATTTTTAATACTGACTGTCCCATACAGACGTGGATAACGGACACGGACTAACTATCGAGGACGTGCGAAGACTGTCTGGTTTACGGGCACGCTGAGGCTCCCACTTCCGACTGTAGACTCCGTCACAGAACAACAAAAATAACAGAAGAGCAAAGACCATGTTATCACACGGAAACACAGAACGACAGTAGCGCTACTAGTGGCCTGGCAGTGAACTTTCAATCCGAAAAATGTGGCGCGAAAATCCATATGTTTACTTCTAATTACACGTATGAGAAAACGGTATATTGGTGTTAGATGACAATATTTTTCATTTATTCTTTGAGGGTGAACTTGATAGAAAGGTTTTTGAGACCTTGCAAAGTAATATATACGAGAAATTTACATCAAAACTAACATTAATTGCTTGTGGCTGTTGTTTACAGTCGGCCAAACTTCGTAAATGATGTGGTAATCTTTTTGAGCGTAAAATTGTTTGTTTCTAAAACTCGGTACTGCGATTTTCACCGTGTGGCGTTTTCCCATGAAAATAAATGTGATTTTGCGCATGTCAGACTAAAAATCAGCTGATATTGCAGGCATCTATGTAAATGATTTTTCAGTTTTCACATACGCTAAGGCACAATTATATCCACTAATGTGACCAAAAGAGGAATAGTAGGTTGTACAAATAAATAATTTTACAGCCATATACACTGTCCTTCAAACAAGAATGTAGGCCTAATGTAATGTCTACAAAAACCAATTTATTTTTATTTCTGTTGATTATTATTTATGCAACTTCAGTCATATGAAATGGAACTTCTGTACAGTTCAAATAAATGAAATTTATGGAACTCACACAGAAGATCGCAATTAGGAAGACGTTGCTATAGCACCTCAGCACAGACCACCACCTACGAATCAAAACAAATATGGAGGACTGTAAAGCGTAAATCATCCAATAGGAAAGCCAGATGAAAAATCGCAACGCTCGCAGCGCTCTATGTGGCCTGGCAGCGAATCAAAATCGTGTTACCGGAAATCCCTATATGAGTTTCACCCCCTGGACTCCGTAGACTCCTGGCTTCGGATTGGCAGCCGCCTATATCGCGGACGGCGGAGGGATCTCACATCGATCGGAATGCGATTGTCCTCGCCTTGACTGGCTGCCTCGCGCGGAAGCACAAAGTGGCGCGGCGGCAGTGGCTCCCTCCACCCTCTGCTGGTGGCCGTTGCACCCGCGTCGCTATAGTGCCCCGCGAGCGCTCTCTAGCGAGAACGCGCACTCTTCCAGGACGGACACAGCAACTTATTGTGATGATACTGCTGGCCCCTCATTTCAATATTATCGTACGATAACGTCTGCGTCGGACCCGGAATCGTGTGGTTTAATAGTGATATATTTTGCGTGTGAGGTTAGTTAAAAACAAAATAGCCAGCCTAGGAATCAGTGTAGGACAGTGTCTCGGTGATACTGTGATTAAAACAAGTGATAGAGTTCATTAATTAAGAGATTCGTTTAGATGCTTTCCAGACAGTTGTATAAACAATAGTTTTTCATTGTACATTATTTGAAGAACTAGATAGACGAATTTTAGAAATTATGTAAATGAAAGTAAATATCATTGTATATATGTTAGGCTCATAAACAAGTTGTGTTGACCAGCTAATTGTATTAATTAACGTAATAGTCAAAATTTGAATATTGAAATTTTTTGTAGATATCGACTGACATGACATTTTGAACATATTTTGAGAATTGGCAAGATATTTAATAGTTCAATATATGTTAGGAACATGTATGATGTACTCATTAACAAATTAATTGACATTTAACATTGTTGTTTGTTGCCAAACAAAAAGATCGTAAATTACAACTTAAACAGGGATGCGCCATCTAAAATTATTGTATGAATAGTTTTCATTTTATACTGTGATTATTTTTGTGTACATGAAATGTTTTACTTGTATGTTTGTTAATTGTAAATTAGTATATTCAATTGTTGTGAACAATGCATAATGTAACGTCATTATTGTCAATGTTATATATATGCCTCACCGCCTTTCGTGGGGGGAATTCAGTTTTGGCGATCGTTATGTGCTTTGGAAGCTATGTCAGTCTGTGTTTTAAATGGAAGGACTATCAACTAAGTGCTGTTGCATTGTACACGATTACGTTTTGAATTTGTAATATTTTGGTGAAGAAGTAGTTTGATTGCAAATTAAAGAAGAAGAGAAAAATTGTACCTAAGTGTATTTATTTCTACCACGACGCCCCAGATCAATAATTTTGCAGCGAGCAGAACCCCCATACATCGTAATGTTGAAAAGCTAAGTATCTTGTTTGGAAGTGGTAGAACGAACTGAGTTTACTTAAGAACCTAATAAACATTTCATTATTTACTTGATGATCAACAGAATAGTTGGTCGAGATTCATGTTCATGTGCCAAAGGATTATAAATGCGTGTAACGACCAAATGAGACACTATTTCTTCGTTTGAATATCAAGTAAATAGTTATTACTGTCCCTGCTCTTTGTTAGGTTGTTGTATGTATCATTATCCGCTCCGTTAAATCATCGTAAAGCAAACATTGGACAGATCAAACATTACATAGTTCAAACATCGGTGCTCGTATAGGACGCGATTTAGCGCCATCATTCTACAAAATAGCATACGTCTCCAATAGTACGGCGTTCTAACTACCTAAGCAGCGTCACACGGAACACCAGGGAAATACCGACTTGAATAGAGGTCAAACAAGACAACACTTTTTTTAAATGTAATGCTAATGGCAACTGTAAATTAATAATGTTTGAAGTGTTTACTGTGTGTATATATGTAAAAGCAAGTACAAAACGCTTGTTAAAAAAGTGAAATATTCGGTAAAATATGGCGTACCAACTAATTCTGCTGCAACAAGTACCATGTAATTATGTTCTAAATATAAGTATTTTTCTTCGTTTCATGTCAGAGGGACCCAAACAGATCACCGCTGTAAGGATCGTACGAACGGCAAGTGCTACACTCTAGCGGGCAGCATTGCAACAGTCTTGCAGGAGTGAATATTACGCAAAGCAACTTGGTATAGTGCGAAAATGACTCAATTTAGAGCTTCAGTAACTAGAAAGAGGAATTGCAACTGTTCCTACGTTGGGTATAACTTTACATTTAGCAACTCCTTTGCTAAAACAAAGTTCATCTCCTTTCCAAATGCTGAACGTGCTGAACCCGCTAACCGGCTAACTAGTCCATAATGTCGCTTACTGGCTTCTAATTTTATTCGTGCACTGTAAAAATTATGCACAGCTTCGGAATCCATCCTGATGAAAAGCATCGGCCTCAGTCTACACTTCATATTACACATATTGGTTAATGTATAGCCGGCCGCGGTGGCCGAGCGGTCTGCGGCGCGACAGTCACGTTCTGCTCGGCCGCTGCGGTCGGGGGTTCAAATCCCCCCTCGGGCATGGATGTTTGTGCCGTCTTTAGTGTAACTAGTTCATAAGTAGTTTGTAAGTTTAGGGACTGATGACCCCATACTTAGGTCCCGTAAGCTCTACAAGCATTTGAACATTTTTGGTTAATGTATAGCATTTGTGGATAGGATGAGTAAGCTGGCTTCCAATAGCAGGACAGTAACGAATGAATATATATTCAGTTTTTTCAACATCGTCGATTACCAGCTGTTTCACATTTGTGTTGGTTATAACCTTAGCTTCACTTCCTTCTGCTAATACGTGAGAAGAGGCACACTCGACCTCTTTTGCATTTGCAAACATCTGTTGTATATTGATACATTGCCGTGAAACATTTCTTGAACTTCAAGAATGAAACTTTCACTCTGCAGCGGAGTGTGCGCTGATATGAAAATCGTGGCAGATAAAAATTGTGTGCCGGAACCGGGACACGAACCTGGGACCTTTGCCTTTCGCAGGCAAGCGCTCTATCGACTGAGCTATCCCGACCCACGATGCCACTTCACAACTTTACTTCCGCCAGTGATCTGGTTGGGTCCCTCTGACATGAAACGAAGAAAAATATTTATTCAATGTAATTGCTTTATATTTAGAAAATCAGCGCACACTCTGCTGCAGAGTGAAAGTTTCATTCTGGAAACATCCCTTAGGCTGTGGCTAAGCCATGTCTCCACCATATCCTTTCTTCCAGGAGTGCTAGTCTTGCATGTTTCGCAGGAGAGCTTCTGCGAAGTTTGGAAAGTAGGAGGCGAGGTACTGGCGCCAGTTAAGTTGTGAGGTGGCATAGTTAGTCGTGTTGGGATAGCTCAGTCGGTAGAGCGCTTGCCCGCGAAAGGTAAAGGTCCCAGGTACCAGTCGCGGTTCTGACACATAATTTTAATCTGCCAGGAAGTTTCATTTCTTGAGCTGTTTCTCCTTTATATTATCTGCTGAAAAAAAAAAAAAGTTTTTTTTACATTGTTGCGAAACGATTGTTTTAGAAAAATCCCTTTCACTATTAAAGATGTATCACAATGCAGCACTATGATTACACCGCCCAGACAGGCGTGCTTTGCACCTTGGAGTACCTTTCTGCCAGAGCCTATCTGAAAAAGAAGTGAGGTGGAGTACATGCCACTTATTAACGTTAAACATTTAACATTACATTGTTACATAATTACAATACACACGTACGCAACTTAATTCGATTTTTAGCACAATTGGTTGCTGATTAACATTAGTTTCTCTTAAATACTTGCCGAACACTTCCACACCCAATTTCTCCGTAACTTCTAAAACAGGGTTACTATTGTGAAGGTCTAGGACTTTCTTCATAGTGGAAGACCTGAAATATAAGGGAGTCCCATTTCATATTTTGAAAGCCAACGTAAATTAAGGTTGTAGTTCTGGATGCTATAGGCGCTCGCAGTTAAAAACTGTGCTTATACGCATATAACAACCGTCCACATTGTCGCTGAATGTTGTTTAGTATTGTAACAACTTACATGTGCCGGCCGCGGTGGCCGAGGAGACTGAGGCGCTCCAGTCACGGTCTGCACGACCGCTACGGTCGGGGGTTCGAATCCCCCCCCTCGGGCATGGATATTTGTGCCGTCCTTAGTATAAGGTAGTTGATAAGTAGTTTGTAAGTTTAGGGACTGATGACCCCGTAGTTAAGTCCCATAAGCTTAACAAACATTTGAATTAATCTCACATGTATGAAATGGTAGTTATAAATTTCAACTGCTGCGTGATGGTATAGTTTATTATTATTTACCAGTTATTCTCATATTTTTCAAACAGTGTACACATACCTACAACACCATTGTATGACATAAAGTTCAGAATATACGAAGCCATAAAAATTGAATATAGTGCAAAAGCAAGTGAAGGGCAAAACTCGCTGTCAATAGTCACGGCTAAATACCAAATAATCATTGTACATACTCTCTGGAGTCATAAAGTGTAAACCACCAGAGAATCAGACATATATGTACGTAGTATATATACTCTGTAGCACAATGAACAATACGTCCTTCGAGAAGTTTCTAGCAGTATTGCGACAAACATTACTTAAAGGGACGGAGATTTGTGGAAGAAGCAGACAGAGGAAGAGGACATGGCCAGAGAGAGAAGGAAGAGGAGAAAATGGAAGACAGGAAGAAGCAGGGGAGATTTACAGAGACTAGGAGGTTCGAGTCCTTCCTAGGGCATGGGTGTTGACCTTAGTGTAAGTTAGCTTTGTAATCCTAATGACTGACGACCGTAGCAGTTTGGTCCAATAGGTTTACAAATATTTGGACTTTAGCTCAGACAAGTAGAGGAGAGAAGCTTTTGAAATCTGGTGTTGCATACGAATGCTGTATATCAGGTGGATAGATTGCGTAAATAATAAGTAGGTACTGAACAGAATTGGGGAGAACAGAAATTTCTGGCATACTTTCAATAAAAAGGAGATCGACTTGCAGGACACATTCTTAGACACCAAGGAATACTCGATTTCGCAGAGGGAGACAAAGAGACGAATACTGTTGGCAGGCGCAAATGGATGTAGGTTACCGTTTCTATGAGGAGATGAAGCGGCTTGCTCTGGGCAGGGTAGGCTTGAGAATTGTATAAATCCTGTCTCATAGAATCCATTATTGCTGGTGGAATTGGGACAGAGGCTGGGCGCTCCAGTCACGGTCAGCACGGCCACTACGGTCGGGGGTTCGAATCCCCCCTCGGGCATGGATATTTGTGCCGTCCTAGTTCGTAAGTAGTTCATAAGTAGTTTGTAAGTTTAGGGACTGATGACCCCGTAGTTAAGTCCCATAAGCTTAACAAACATTTGAACATTTTGAACAGAGGCTGGTCAAGGGTATGAAGGAAAATATTCAAATATTTGTATAGCTTAAGGGACTTAACTACTGGGTCATCTGTCCCTAAACTCCTTACGAACTAGCTAACACTAAGGACGGCACAAATATCCATGTCAGAGGAGATTCGGACCCCCGACCGTAGTGGCCGTTTAGACCGTGACTGGCGCGCTGCAGTCCCCTCGGCCACCGCGGCCGGCAGTATGAAGGAAGTGAGATACCAACAGCCGTTTGTATAATAAAATATTTATTGTATCACAACCAGTTTCGGCTCCGATGTAGGGACCTGAAGATTGCATAGTGGAATGCCGAAACTTGTTGTGATACAAAAATATTTTATTATACATACGGCTGTTGGTATCTCACTTCCTTCGTAAAACCTGTCTCCGTCCTGATGACCACAAAAGTCACTTTCGGCAACTGCCACGGCGATTGTTACTCGCTTTGAAAGAGCATCACGTGCAAACTTCATTGTAAGTAGTTTTACACTATATGTGGATCTCTGTGGTTATCCCTTTCTTCGTCAGCCCTACTCAGGAAAATGGAATTTAACATTATGAGTTGCTATTTGTACTGCATTTCATAACGTTGTGACTGAATTTCTATGAAATGTGAATAGATGTGTTGGCGACGTGATTCCCTGCGATGTTATTGCTCCGTCGGAACATCTTTACGATACGATCTGCGGTGGACTCGTTGGCCATTGTCTCCTTGAATACCATGCGCGGTAGAGAATAGGGGCTTGCTTTGAGAAGACATTCGAGCGCGACGTAACAGTGCAGGACAGGCAGCCTAGAGAGACGCTGGGAGAGCAATGCCAACACCGTCCAGATTAGCTTGCGATGTCGGTCTATCGTTGCCACGTGACACGGACTTATTGTGAGCAAAGACCTGCTAAAAATAACTAGACTCCCTGACGGCGTTGCTCCCGCGGGGTAATTTGAACCTTCGCCCAGCCGCCATGGTAGTGGCAAGCGTCAGATAAATACGAGTACTGTTAGCAGGTAAATCGTGTATTAAGTAGCTACTGCGGGGTATAAACACAATTGATAGTCACGTCTGTATTGTATGACTATTGCAGTGTACATGAAGCACGATGGTGAAGAGCTGCTCAGCGTTTAAATGCATAAATCAGGAATACAAGTAGCCCTACTACTTGCTTAACAGACTGTTAGTCAAGACATATAGCATTGAATGAAATAAATAATAGGTTTTTACAATACTGGCAGCTCTTAAAAAGGAGATACTTTAGGCAGTACTGGTGGACAGGAAGTTAAAAAAGTTTCATTTTATGATTATGTAACTCGGTTCGCGAAATTAGTTGCCTCACTGCAGTTCGAATATTTGTTTATGAAATTAATATTAGCAACTTGTAACGCAGAATTTAACGGTAATCTGCTTTACATATAGGTATAACAACTGAAAGGGGTTTGCAGAACTGTGTATAGTTCCATATATGAATGACACATAGCCACATTGGATGCACTTTGTGAAGTTAACCCTATGGCAATGGTTGTTGACTTTTGCGAAGTTCACGCTATTGTAGGGTATTTGGCTTACAGTATTAAAAATGCTAATATTCTTGCTAGATACCCTAATGCAACTGTTAGATGCATTTGTTAAGAGAAAGTTATGGCATACTTCGTGTTCTTAAAAGAATTTGGTATTGGCTGGTTGCTGTATTCACAAGGTAAGAAGCTATTTTTCAGTTATGTATCTGATGGCATAATTCACTTTCACAGTCGATTTTTAACATTAGCTGTTTCAGGCAGCCCTGTTTGATTTTTTATGCTATGAAATATTTAAATATTGGAGAATACAGCGCTGAAGCAAAGACTTAAAAGTGTGAAACTCTTCCGATATTAATGTTTGTACAAAAGTTTCACAATCGTAGAATATACTGAAAAAGTGCCAAAAACTCGTGTCTGGCGATAAATTCCTTTCATATGATGCACTTAGAACGCTAAAACACTACATGTTATAGTTTGGTTTCGTTAGGAAGAGGAAACGCTGTTGGCCAATTTCTACACCGTATGTGTAATAAATTTACACATAACCGATAGCTGCTGTACATTCAAGGAGTCTGAAGCTGTTTTGTAGTTATATATTTCAATTAGACATAGTTTTCGCCACTTAACTCAAATGAATACTCTCTCTAATCAAAATAATCTTACGCACATTTAAAGTTCGCGCGGAAGTTTGCCACCACAATGGCCGCCAAGGTGCTCTTCAATTTGTCCGCTGTTCGTAGTCGGCCCCTTATGCGATTGTGGGGGCTTGGTTGTGAGGCCTTGTATCTAGACGGTATTGGCAGTGCAGGCGCGCTGCGTTCTGTGCGGCACTTGTATTGGTGGCGGCGCCGCGCCCTGACGGTTGGGCAACGGAACTGGAGTGTGCTGCAGTCACTGGCCCCCTGTAACGGGTCTACCATTCTCGCGCTGCGGCAACGTCTAGGTGTCGGTTTGGCCAGCATTGGATTAATATCTACCTATATAAAATCGAAAGGACACTCACTGACTAAACACGAAATCTTGAAAACTACTTCACCTATGAAGCTTAAATTTGGCAGGAATGTAGTTCATTGGTAGAAGGCATAAGCTAAGAAAGGATTTTGCGATAGGGCCGATAGTTCACGAGATGTGACGTCATAAACAATGAAAACTTCCCGTACTGCGGCACGTGATAGTGAGATTTTAACAGTTCCCTATTTGAGAAGGAGAGGACCTAGCGACTTGCAACAAACATAAAACTTAATTTCATACCTTTAGGAAAATTTTTATCGCTGACAACCCCAGCAAAATGATGATAAGAAAAAAGTTTGTCGCTTACTATTTTCTCGGTGTTCATGATGTAAAATTACGGCATTTGACATGACGTTACAATTTATTACTCGTAGACTATTAATTGTACTCGCGAGAAATGTTACAGACAGTATACAAACATACAACTGAACGTCCGTTCGAAATTTTATCATAGTACGACACACAGTTCATGAGATATGAACTAATAAACAATTACGTTAATGGAAAACCGCCACATCACGCATGACGTTTTGATTTGTTACGTCTTTCCTACTACCTCCATTCGCGGTATATTTTGCAAAGGTTTTACATATGCACCACTGGATGTACCTTTGAAATAATATCGTATTACGACATTTAGTTCAGGTGCTGTGACATCAAAGACATTGATATACACGAAACTGCGCCCTAAAAAGCATGAGGTTGTAAGTTACTACGTCTTTACTACCAAATCAATTTACAACACATTTGGCAGGCAGTTTCCTAATATTCCTCTCTACGAACCTGGTAAATAATGTCTTTGTAGGACCCATATGTATAACATAAGCTAAAGGTCACTCACTCACTCACTCACTCACTGACGAGTTATTATGAGTTATTATGAGTTGTTATTAGTCGCAATGTAACATGACCTTTTATTCGAATGTAACCGTTTCTAGCCTGTTGTTACATTTACTGTGTACAGTTGTTCGCTGTCTGTCAATAAGGGCTTGCTTGTCACTAAAGCAGTGGTGTGTCACCATTTTATTTTTAACAACACACATTATTGTGTGTCCTTCACTTAACGTCAAGAGAACACTGAACATGTAACAACAGCTGATTTGAAGTTGCCAGCAGCAATTGTACGACATGTCCAACAGCAGTTGTCTCACACCCCCCCCCCTTCTGCCCGTCTTTTCCTGCACATGTGCACTGTAATTTTTAATTGTAGGCCTATCACTTGATTATAGCAACAAGTATTGCCGAAACTAGTAGTGAAATAAAGTAATTTTGCTTTAAATGTGATCTAAGCTACGTTTGACTAGTTGTCCCAACAGCGTTGATTCTGATAGATGCTTCTTACGGGTATTGAAACCTTCTTCAGCATCAGGATCAAATTGAATAGAATCTCCCGGCGTCCGGTAGTATTTTTATCAATAAATAACGCTGCCAGAGGCTGCAGGTCAACAGCTAACTTATGCCAGGGACGTCGCTAATCATTCAGCATGCCAAAGAATCTGCGAAGCCCCTTCTAAGCAGTAGGAAGAGGCATCCGCTCCACTGACGCAAACCGCTTTGGAAATAGACAGGCCTACCGAGGAGATCAAGAATCTCAGGAAATTAACCTTGGCCGCGTGGGAGTAGCCGAGCGGTGTGGACCGCCACGTTACTGATCGCCCGGCCTCCCGAGTCAGAGGTTCGAATCCTCCCCCGGTCATGGATGTGTGTGTTGTCCTTAGGTTAGTTAGATTAAATAGTTTGTAAGATTAGGGACTGATGACCAACGTAGTTTGGTCCCGTTGGATTACAAACGTTTTGAGCCGGCCGCGGTGGCCGAGGGGACTGAGGCGCTCCAGTCACGGTCTGCACGTCCACTACGGTCGGGGGTTCGAATCCCCCCTCGGGCATGGATATTTGTGCCGTCCTAGTTCGTAAGTAGTTCATAAGTAGTTTGTAAGTTTAGAGACTGATGACCCCGTAGTTAAGTCCAAAGACTATACAACTATTTGAACATTTTTTGAACAAACGTTTTGAATTAACCTCGCTTTATTCAGACGCACATTTTTTTAGTTAGTAATTTTGCCATACTTTTGTAGGTTTTGAAAACGTTGGCGCAGGTATTTAGCATGGCGTTCTGATGACGTAGAGAGTACTAGGATGACTTCCATACAGGAAAATACCAACGTTAATTCTGTGGGTACCTCGTTTTCCATGTCCCGTTCCCCAAGTTTGTGCGCTGTTTCTGAGACCAAATGGCATGAAATTATATTCAAATGTGACTGAATATTTTGGCGTCGATAATGTTACTGTTAAAATCAGTCACACTGGGAACTGAGAGTCAGTCGGGATTATGCTAGCATTAAGCGCGCTATAGTCTCCACATACTCTCCACTAATTGTCTTGCTTATATACCATGTGAACTGGGGATGCCCAGAGACTGTCGGACCTGGTCACAATACCTGTTTTACCTGCATTAAGAAGGCGGTCCAACCTTCTTGCGCCGCGAGTAACGTATCTGAACGCAGACTGTAGGATGGCTGGCTCAGGGCCATAAGGTACCAACTGTTAAGAAATTTTGTAGCTAGGAGGACACATCACAATTGGAATGGGTGGGAAAACATAACAGATGGTGTAGCATACTGCATTACTGTGAGAAATTACTCCAACGCTACCCAGAAACATTCTAATTTGCTACCCCCCAACTCTGTAAAAGGTACCATCTACGTTTCTTTAGTAATAAAAATGATATAAACTAATGTATAGAAATTGATATGATTTATTTTAAATATTTTGTTTAGAGTAAGGTTTATAACGGTGTGTTTTGTTCATTTAGAAAAGCTTTAATTACGTAAAACAAATGAATAACTATGTTGGAGAAGTGGCGCTTCCCGCCAAAAGTAAGAGTACGCGGGAACGGCACTGCAAGGTAGCAGGCAGTTCCGCGCGAGAGTTCAGAGTTCCGCACGACAGGTCAGCACGTATGGGATTAGGAAGATTAACAGTTATGTTCCAAAGTTCAAATGTTTGTATAGCTTATGGGACTTAACTACGAGGTCATCAGTCCCTAAACTTACAAACTACTTATGAACTAGCTAACACCAAGGACAGCACAAATATCCATGCCCGAGGGGGGATTCGAACCCCCGACCGTAATGGCCGTGCAGACCGTGACTGGCGCGCCTCAGTCCCCTCAGCCACCGCTGCCGGCAGTTATGTTCCAAATAAATTTTTGTACAAGTGTTTAACAAGGAACAGTGTGATATACGTCGTTTGTTGTTTCGCGGCATAACAATAAATTATGAAATAACTGGCATTCCGACTTTTGAAACATTAACTACGAGCCTAGTCTCCCGTTCCAAAGCTTCCACAGCACATTATTTCAAGAGAAGAAGATACAAGATCTGTGCGCTGCTTCTGCGTGGGGACATCAGACATAACGAAGAAGCCAGGGTAGTTTCCAGAAAATGTTACTACACGCACTGACGGCCCCCACGTGCAGTGCTGCCCGATATAATCTTGCGACATCGGCACGAGAGTGGTAGCAATATCGCCGAGCGAAGTGTTGGAGTGAGAGAAGGCACATAATTTAGGTGAAGGCCAACTGACTTTTATCTAAAGCTCTTTCCATGTACGTTTCATCACTTAAACCCCACCGGCCGCGGTGGCCGAGGGGACTGAGGCGCTCCAGTCACGGTCCGCACGGCCTCTACGGTCGGGGGTTCGAATCCCCCCTCGGGCATGGATATTTGTGCCGTCCTAGTTCGTAAGTAGTTCATAAGTAGTTTGTAAGTTTAGGGACTGATGACCCCGTAGTTAAGTCCCATAAGCTTAACAAACATTTGAACATTTGAACTTAAACCCCACCGTAAGACGCTGTGGGCGGAATTCGACGGTTGGAACTCGCTCCGGGCGAGTGTGGTGTTGAGTGCTCTGTGAGCATGCGGGTCTGGTGAGTGGTGGAAAGTCTCGAAGTAGGTTACTGAAACGTGTCTCTGCAAGCGATGCTGTGATATTTCTAAGAGGAGCCCACAGGGGGCAGGAGTCATTACGAAAACTGCGTCATTGAAATTTCCTGGGGGCTAGTGGTACTTTTGGCCGGTGTTAAACAGCAAAAAAGGACCTAATATCTCGGGTGTGTGTGGGGCGGGGAGGTTGTCGCAGTTTGGGGGGGGGGGGGGGGGTTGAGTCATTAGCCAAGGGGGCGGGGGGGGGGGGTGCACCTCTGATATTTCCTGCACCAAACGAAATGTTCAAATGTTTGTATAGTCTATGGGACTTAACTACGGGGTCATCAGTCCCTAAACTTACAAACTACTTATGAACTACTTACGAACTAGGACGGCACAAATATCCATGCCCGAGGGGGGATTCGAACCCCCGACCGTAGTGGCCGTGCAGACCGTGACTGGAGCGCCATAGTCCCCTCGGCCACCGCGGCCGGCCACACGTGTGCGTTCTGCGATGTGGCTGTACGGGAGTGCTGTAGGGATGCGAAAAACCGACCGGTTAAAACCGATACCGGTATTTTAGTTTTGAATAACCTGTTTTTTAGGTATTTATTTGGTGTCGGTTGTAACCGGTTTTTTTAGTTATTGCCAAGAACCGGGTAAAAAACAGGTACGACTACTTCCTGTAGTAGTGGTTCAAAATGTTTTTTTGTTTTTTTTTTTAAATAATAAAAAAAATTAAAACCAATAGACCCTAATATTTAGGGCTATTCCTTAAATTTACACTGCTGTGAAATATTAGGGCCGACCGCGGTGGCCGAGGGGACTGAGGCGCTCCAGTCACGGTCTGCACGGCCACTACGGTCGGGGGTTCGAATCCCCCCTCGGGCATGGATATTTGTGCCGTCTTTAGTCTTAGCTAGTTCATAAGTAGTTTGTAAGCTTAGGGACTGATGACCCCGTAGTTAAGTCCCATAAGTTGTACAAACATTTGAACATTTTTTGAAATATTAGGTCATTGCAGTAACTAAGAAAAGCGATCAGTGATAGTTTAATAACAATCCCGGCAGCCAGAAACGTGCAACAAACGTGTGGCAAAAGAACTGGTGCAGCTATTGAGGCATCGATGCACCTGTTGCAGCGTGGCGTGGCCTGTTAGACGACGCGTGTGCACCGACAGTGGATAAGACTTGCCTCCGTCTGGTTTTTTTTATTTTTTTATTTGTTTCTTTCTGTTCCATAGGACCCACTTCAGGAGTAAGACTCCATGGTCATGGAACAAGTCAATACATTAATTGTTACACAATAATGGTAATAGAAAAATTTTAAGTAGTCCTTTGCACACGACAATCTTAAGACAAAGTGAAAAGAATCAATAAAGAAAAAATAAATTAGCTTAATTCTTTAACTTTTCTAGGAGTTCCTCGACAGAATAAAAGGAGTGAGCCACGAGGTAACTCTTCAATTTAGATTTGAAAGCATGTGGATTAGTGCTAAGATTCTTAAGTTCTTGTGGCAGCTTATTGAAAATGGATGCCGCAGAATACTGCACCCCTTTCTGCACAAGTGTTAAGGTGGTGTGGTGCAAATGTAGATTAGACATCTGTCTAGTGTTCACCGAGTGAAAGCTACTAACTCGTGGGAATAAGCTGATATTATTAACAACAAACGACATTAAAGGAAAAACGTATTGTGACGCCAGAGTCAAAATTCCCAGACTACTGAAAAGGGGTCGACATGACGTTCGCGAACTTACACCAGATATTGCTCGAACCGCCCGTTTTTGAGCCAGAAATATCCTTTTTGCATCAGGCGAGTTACCCCAAAAAACAATGCCGTACGTCATAAGTGAGTGAAAGTAAGCGAAGTAGACTACTTTTCGTGTTGAAAAATCACTTATCTCAGATATTGTTCTAATGGTAAATATAGCAGAATTTAGATTTGGAACAAGATCCTGAACATGGGCTTTCCATGACAGCTTACTGTCTATATGAACACCTAGAAATTTGAACTGTTCAGTCTCACTTATCACATGCCCATTATGTGTAATCATAATGTCAGATTTCGTCAAATTATGTGTTAGAAATTGTAAAAACTGAGTTTTACTGTGATTTAACATCAACTTGTTTTCTATTAGCCATGAACTTATCTCCTGAACTGCATTATTTGATACTGTGTCAATATTACGAGCAACATCCTTCACTACCAAGCTGGTATCATCAGCAAACAAAAATATTTTACAATCACCTGTTATACTCGAAGGCATATCATTTATATAAATAAGAAACAGCAATGGTCCCAAAACAGACCCCTGGGGCACCCCATACTTAATTGTGCCCCATTGGGATTGCACGTCATAGCCATTTTCTACACTGCGGAGAATTACCTTCTGTTGTCTATTATTAAAGTAAGAGGTGAACCAGTTGTGGGCTACTCCCCGTATTCCATAATGTTCCAACTTCTGCAACAATATTTTGTGATCAACACAATCAAACGCTTTTGTTAAATCAAAGAAGACGCCTAATGTCCGTAGCCTCTTATTTAACCCATCAAGTGCCTCACAGAGAAACGAAAATATAGCGTTTTCGGTCGTTAAACCACTTCTAAAACCAAACTGTACGTTTGACAGGAAATTATGTGAACTGAAATGATCAATTAATCTTGAATATACAGCCTTTTCAATAACTTTGGAAAAAACCGATGGCATAGAAATAGGTCTATAGTTGTCTACATTATCCCTTTCTCCTTTTTTATAAAGCGGTTTCACTACTGAGTACTTTAATCTGTTAGGAAACTGACCATTCTGAAAGGAAAAATTACAAATATGGCTTAGTACTGGGCTAACATATGGAGAACAGTACTTTAGAATTCTGCTAGATACCCCATCATATCCACAAGAGTCCTTAGTCTTTAGTGATTTAATTATTGACTCAATCTCACCTATGGAAGTATCATGAAGGATCATTTCAGGCAACAGCCTCGGAAACGCATTTTCTAAAAACGTTATATGATTACCTGTAGAAACTAGAGTTTTGTTTAGTTCCTCTACTATATTCAGAAAGTGATTATTGAATATTGCACATATATCTAACTTGTCAGTAACAGAAACATTCCTACTACGCACTGACGTTATATCTTCTACCTGCTGCTCCTGACCAGACACTTCCTTCACGACTGACCAGATAGTTTTAATTTTATCCCGAGAGTTTGCTATTCTTTTTGCGTACCACATACTTTTTGCATTCTTAATGACATTTTTCAGAACCTTACAGTACTGTTTGTAATGAGCTACTGCATCTTCATTCTGACTGCTTCTAACATTTTGATACAACTCCCGCTTAGTTCTACATGATACTCTTATCCCCTTTGTCATCCACCCTGGCTGTCTGTTACTGAAAGTACCCTGTTTTGAGCGTTCTAGCGGAAAGCAACTTTCAAACAGCATAATAAATGTGTTCAGAAAAGCATTATATTTATCATCTGCATTATCAGCACTATAAACATCCTGCCATTCTTGTTCCTTAATTAGGCTTAAAAAGGTCTCAATTGCAACTGGATTAACTTTTCTGAGTAGTTGATATTTATGTTTAACATTTGTTTGAGAACAAATACTTTTTAGAATTAAAAGTTGGGCATCGTGGTCTGATAGGCCATTTACTATTCTGCTGACAGAGTGCCCCTCTAATAATGAAGAATGAACAAACATATTGTCAATGGTAGAACTGCTATTTCCTTGCACTCTCGTTGGAAAAAATACTGTTTGCATCATGTTATAGGAATTAAATAGATCTAACAGCTGACTTTTCCTTGAGCTATCACCTACACAATTAATGTTGAAATCTCCACACACAATTAAATTTTTATACTTCCTATACAGTGAACCCAGAACCAATTCCAGCTTGAGCAGAAACATTTTAAAATCTGAGTCAGGGGATCTATAAATAACAACTATTACTAGTTTAGTTCCATTAACATTAACAACTCCTGCACAACATTCAAATATCTGTTCTGTGCAGTGTTTAGAAAAATCGATTGACTCCGATGAAAAATCGTTTTTTACATACATGGCCACTCCCCCACACTGCAAAGAACTCCTAGAGTAGAAGGCAGCTAACCTGTATCCTGGCAAAGGAAGTCTCTTAATTGTCACACCACTTAAAAAGTGCTCTGAAATTCCAATAATGTCAGAATCAGTATCAATAAGCATTTCATTAACTTTATCTCTGATACCCTGTATATTTTGATGAAAAACAGTAATTCCCTTATTACTTATATTCTTAGACTTTGTCAAAGGTGGTTCATCATTTCTTAGAGGGACTTCCTTTAAGCAGGAATATCTATCAGCTGTCTTCAGTCTAAAAAAGGTGCAGCCCTAACACCAACTACTACAGGAATTTTTCCATGAGTGAAACCCCCACCCCCTACTACACTGTCACCTATGAGCTTTGCCAACCTCCCCTTCCCATACCTATTGAGGTGCAGACCGTGCCTAGTAAAATCCGACCTTTGGATAGTTTCAACTGGCACCACTGCAATGTGATCCATGCCCTCCGTCATCAGCGCCTTCTCAAGCCCCATGTTAAGACGGCTGACAGCCGTATTAAGACAAGGCCTATCATGACGCTGAAACAGCTGCACGAAATGCACATTCGTGCCACCAGTCTCAGTTGCTATCCTTTCCAGATCACCACCTATATCATATTCCCCGTCCCTATCAAGACTGTTCCCGGCCCCACCTGATCCTCTTTTGAAAAATTCCTACATAAGTCCCCTATGTTACAAGTGACCTGATCTAACCCTGCACTAGGCTTCACTATGCTGGTGACCTGGTACTCACTCCCAAGTACTTCCTGCAACTGTTGGCCAACACCTCTGCCATGAGAACTACCTAGCAGCAGAACCTTCTTCTTCCTAAGAGACCTCTCTACAGATTTCGGCTTACCAAAAGCTGAGGTCTGCTGCGTACTTCCTACACCTACAGCTACAGGAGGTTCATCTCCACTCAACTCTGACAGTTGGTCAAACCTATTTGCAACTTGCAATGTAAAGCTATCTGAATACCTTCTCCTAGCTGCCTTCTTGCCAACTGCCAGTTCCCATTCCCCAGCCCCCCTTCCCCTCCTCAACCTACCTAGTTCCTCTTCAGCGTTTTTCAACTGCACCTGAAGGGCGCAGATCAAACGCTCCTGCTCCTCTATCAACTTATTCCTGCTGCAAATCCTACAGTTCCAGGAGAGAACCTCACCACAATGCCCACTGTCTTCCCCACTGCACTCCCCCCCATGAAAATACTTACTACAAATCCCACACTGCAGCCCACTACGCACGACCCTACGACAGAGCCCACACTTTTCACTCATGGTAAAATTTTACAATAATTTGTTAAGAAAAACTAGACGTCTACGTTATGAAGTTAAGTTTCTACAAAATAAGTAGGAAGTACCTCTTAACAACAGCAATCAACAAACCTCAGTCTCTACAAATCAAGTAACAACAACTAATAGTATCAGAAAAGAGCAAATAACACTACCACAGAAACTTTACACTGTTGCTTGTATAAACAAGTTCAAATTCAAGCGTCACTAATAAAACAACTAAACACTGTGAGAGTACAAGAGTTATCAAATACCGTAACTTAAAGTTTCCCAACCTCAACTACGTTAAAAACAGCAAGTCACCTGTTGAAAAGTACTAAAGTTAATAAACAACTAGCGCGATAACACCTCCTGAAATCTAAAACTTTAATAATTTAACTACAATACACAAACACTTATTAGAACTTAGCTTTCGGAGACCGCTACGGCTGGAACCACTCGCCACCAGATGTAAACAAAGCAGTAAGACGTCGATGCCGGCGCACACGCGAACACAAATAACACCACTTAAAGCAATTACGGCACAACAAACGCTAAAATAACTGACGAACCTTTACTAGAACACCTCTAGATTGAATATTGTCACGAAATAACAATTAAAATAATTATATTAATCCTAAAATTAAATAAAAAATCGAGAGCGATGTGCACAGCAGTCCAGCACTCGTGACGTCACGCCAAAGATCCTCGTGACGTCACGCGGCAGTTCCTTGCTGTCGTCGCCAGACATCGGTTGTGTCTTAAATGGCACCATCCCGAGTGTGGAAGTACTTCACGAAGTACGGGAGCAGTGAGGTACAATGCTCCATTTGCTTTAAAAAGCTGAAAGCGGGTGGAGGTACTACAAACGTACTGTCTCATTTAAGAGAAAGCATCCAAAATGTTTCTTGGAAGAGAAGGAAATTTCGATTCATATACCTATTATGTAAGCTTGGAATAATAACTTTTAATGTATTATCATATTGATATGCTAACAAGTTTTATTAATGTGATTCCTTGAAAGCGAGGGGCTTTTTTAATAACCAATATGGGTTTAGGTAACATTGATCATGTGG
Source organism: Locusta migratoria (assembly GCA_026315105.1). NCBI lineage: Eukaryota > Metazoa > Arthropoda > Insecta > Orthoptera > Acrididae > Locusta > Locusta migratoria. The sequence continues at coordinate 409,498,134 of CM048749.1, forward strand.
TGACTCGGGAGGTAGCCGTGCGGTCTGAGGCTCAATGTTACGGCCTGCGCGGCTGCTCCAGTCGGAGGTTCGAGTCCTCCCTCCTCCCATGCTCATGGGTGTGTATGTTGTTCTTTAGCGTAAGTTAGTTTAATTTAGATTAAGTTACTTTTTAAGTCTAGGGACCGATGACCTAAGCAGTTAGGTCTCATAAGAACTCACACCCATTTGAACATTCTTTGATCATGTGGTACACAGCTTTCTTAGTTCAATTTGCGTAAATTTACACTGACAACAATCATACTGTCAGTCGGATCTGTGACTTTATTTTTCGAAATACTTCCGCAGCAGTGATTGAAGTTCATTTACTAACTGTAACTTATACATATATTGTGTATATAACGAGAAATTCGTATGCGCTGGCTCACAAGTCCAACTTACGGAGTGGTTGGCTCAATATTCGCAACTGCCGGATGGAAGTACTTGGTCACTAAATCTGTAGGCTTCGTATATCGTCTTCTACGGCCTCCTGGCTAGGCTCACACACACACTCAAGAAGGCGTCGTATTGGGAGGGGATCTTGCAAAATATGGAAAGACTATTGATTTGTCGTATAACGTAAATTTACCTAAATTTTAACTAAATATCGTAAGTTTCCGTTTCGGCCGAAACTAGAAGAACCGAAAATTCAATTACGGTTTCTGTTTCGGCCGCAAAATATGTTTCGGTTGAACTCTACTGGAAATAATAGCAATAAAAAACCGAAAACCGGTTATTTAAAAAGCCGGTTATCTTGAGCAATTTTTACAGTGCGGTTAAACTGGAGATGAAAAAAAAAAAAAACGATATAACCGAAAACTGGTTGCTTCAGCAATAACCGCCATCCCTAGAGTGCTGTCATATCGCCGCCGCGGAACACGCGGTAGCGATGCCGGATACCGTGCGGGCACTGCGTATGACTGGACGCGCTAGGCAGTACTTTTTCTGTAGGTAATGGCATTAATCCGCAGTTGATCATATCGGAAATTAATCTATGATTACAGGTAAAGTCTCCTCCCATTACTGGAATCATCTGCAAACAAAAATGTTCAAGTGGGACTGAAGTTTGAATCCAGGTGCAACGTTAACTGCCCTCCGCCGTAAGTTGTGTTTCTTGGGGTTTTTGCAGCAGTAAGCAGATATTTCGATATTGCCGTTGCTGTGGCACCTGCACGTTTCGGATAAACGCTACTTTCTGAACCGGTGCCGAAAAGAAAGTCTTCACCCGAAAACTGGTTCTGCATCTGCAATCGTTGTGTTTCACTGACTATGGATAGTGTGGCGTATACGAAGTTTCTTAACGAGCTTCATTACGGCGGCCTTTGCTGTTGCTGACAGTCATTATTTATCCTTAACGCCCCTCTTTGAAGTTTCGGTAGCCGCAGGGTTGCGTAAATTTACGGTCAGCGTTGTTAAAATGCCTACGACCCTACCACGATTGTTCCCATGGCAGTTTCGTAAACTTTTTTAAGGTGTCTTCGTAGTTGCTGTTCATGTGTGCCTACTTGCGCGTTGGGTTTCTACACCTGTTCTATAAGATGCTCGAATGTTGGATCGATCGATGCACGTTGCCGGAACGAATGTCTGTGCAAGATACAGGTACAATACTGTCACCCCCATAAGCTTAACAAACATTTGAACAATACTGTCACCTTCCACAGTTGTGAATGTTCCAATGTCTCTATCCTGGCTGGTATCAATTCTTGCATAAGTGCAAAATGTCTAAGCATGAGTGACTAGAAGGCAAATGCAAGGATGTAGAAGAATGTATAAATTTGGGGAAAATAAGTACAGCTTACAGCAAAATATAAGAGATATTTAGAGATAAGAAAAACAACTTTATGAATATCAAGAACACAGGTGGAAAACCAGTTCTCAGCAAAGAAGGGAAACCTGAAAGATGGAACGAGTATATAGAGAGGCTCTACAAACGACATGAACTCTCACGCAATATTGTAGGAAGGGGAGAAGATGTAGATGAGCATGATGAGAGATGAATTTGATAGAGAACTGAAAGACCTAAGTCGAAACAAGGCCCTAGGAGAAGATGACATTCTCTCGGAGCTACTGAAGTCTCTGGGAGAACCATCCAATGACAAAACTGTTTCACCTGGAGTGTAAAATGTATCAGACTGGCGAAGTACCCTCAGACTTTAAGAAAAATGTAGTAATCTCCATTCCAAAGAAAGCAGGCGCACATAGGAGTGAAAACTACAGAAACATCAGTTTAATACGTCATGGTTGCAAAATATTAAAACGAATTATTTACAGAAGGACAGAAAAGCTGGTATAAGCCGACCTCGGGGAAGATCAGTTTGGGTTCAGGAGAAATGTAGAAAGACGGGAGGCAATATTCACTTTACGGCTTATCCTAGAAAATAGATTAAAGAAAGGCAAACCTATATTTCTAGCGTTAGTAGATTTGGGAAAGGCTTTTGACAAAATTGATTGGAATCAGCTCTTTCAACTTCTGAAGCATTCAGGAGTAAGATATAGGGAGCGTAAGGTTATTTACAACTTGTTCAAAAACCAAACAGCAGTTGTCAGAGTTGAAGGGTATGAAAGGCATACAGTGGTTGGGAAGGGAGTAAGACAGGGTTGTAGCCTTTCTCCAATGTTATTCAATTTGTACATTGAGCAACATATAAAGGAAAGCAAGGAGAAATTTGGAGAAGAATTAAAAGCATTGCGTTTTGCCGACAACATAGGCAGAGACAGCAAAGGACCTGAAAGAGCAGTTGAACGGAAACGGAACGGAATGGACAGTGTGCTGAAAGGTGCATATAAGATGAAGATTAAGAGCTGCATCAAACCAGTCTCCGGACTGAAGACCACAACAACAACTGAAAATTCACTTTTTCAGTAGTGTCTGCCTTACTTTCTAATGCATGTAATGGTAAGGCTGTTTGTAGTGTCATGTTAGTACTGATAATGCCTGAAAGTTTATGAAAGCGTAGTACATGTTAGGATTGTTCAGGCAGACGTTCAGGATGCGGTAATGTACGTAGAGTTTTGAGTACTTGGGGTGGATTCTTCTCACCCACATTTTCATCTGCGAATACTGCTTGTAATCGCAATTTCGGTGACACAGTAAGAGTTCTTCTATATCTTCGATCAGTTCTAAACGTATGTGCGGTGTTACTGGACACTCGACGCTGTTAAAATATGCATTCAAGTTGAGTGATCCACAGGTGAGGTCACCACGTCCAGAAGACAGATAGTTTAATGTTTCCATCTCGCGTATATGTGTTTCCATCTTGCAAAACTCGTCAATCGCTATGTTATGAGAAATATTTATGGTTGTGGATCGTAGTCTAGGAGTGAGTGCGGAATCTTGCTTCGTTTTGATAACAGTTTACGGTATTTGTGTCGATGAATCCATTATTTTCGTACATTCGAATTCGATTTATTATTTCTTTTTTGCCTTCGGGGTTACTACTGTGCAACTAGTATAACAATTACTTAAAACACGGTATCATAATCACTTTTAATCAAAGCGGAAGTATACAGAAGACAAGGGATTGTGGGAATCACCTTGATTGTACAATGGTTGCAAAAGAAATTTCTTAGTCTTTATTGTGGCGCTAAGTATTATGATTTTTATTTATTCTCTGCATAATTGATGACTGTGATCTCTGATTTATTTCTGTTGTTATAGTAATAGTGAATCAATTAAAGTAAAAAAGTTTGAAGTTATAATCCAAATATTTAATTGCTATTACTTGTATGCTTTTTATGCCTAAAATGGTGATCCCGAGCGAGCATGAAGACGGGGGAAAATCAGAAAAGAAACATTGCGAAATCATAACTTCGCGGTACGCAATGAAAAGAAGCCGTCTGGGAGAACAGATCGCCCAGCTCCAGAAAGATTTGGAAAGGCAAATAACTGATTTACAAACACACAACGAGGTCTGTGTTGAAAACAAATTTACGTCGGCAACCTCTATCAGAAGAAGAAAGTGGAGCAGCAGACTCGGGAATGGGAGCAAAAATGAAAACGCAAGTGCCGAAGTTTTTACCAGAAACAAAAGCAGAGCTTTGCTTTACTATGTTGGAATTAACTTTTTTACAGAACAAGGTAACTAATGATTATACGAAACTTACAGTAGCGGTAAAGAGCTAGGATGCCCGTACGGCGGAATTAGTGTCTGACGTCATAGAAGATAGATCTCAACGCTTACGAGAAACGGTAATTCTACGCATGGGAAAATCATTAAACGAACGGAAGCAACAAGTTCTACGCTTTGAGCGCATTGGTGATCGAACACCCTCTGAATTTTGGTGGCATCTTCGAAGTATTGTGGACGTTACGGCTCACACAGTTGCCAATAGCAGTTCAGTCGGCAGGATTCGCCCGTGAGACAGACAGCATTAGCTCTCTGTTGTCAGTGGCAGATAAAGTACCCGCAGTAGTAGGGCAAGCAAGTACTTCAGCGATTACTCAAATAAACGAGATAGGAAACAATGGACGCAGCAGCTATAGGACACGACCAAATGAAGACTAGGAAGAACAATTACGGAATCTGCGGTTGCAGTTTGATGCAATGCAGAAAGAGTTGACAACATTAATAGAAAATAAACAAGTCAACATGCAGAATGACAAAGCAGGAGGTAATTTCCGGGTTCAACGGAAGCAGGTACCAGAAGAGCAAGGTGACAGAGTTTGTTGGTATCACAGAAGATTTGGCGTAAAAGCCACGAGATGTACGTTGCCATGTGAGTTCCCAAACTGGTTCAGCGGCCTGCAGTAGGCGCGGCAGGCCGCGCAGTTTCACAAATATGTCGAAGGAAATAAAAACATGCAAAAATCAAGCCAAGACACAGCGAAGACGAAACGACCAAAGGGGTGAGAGTTGAATTCAGTCCTATTATTAAAGGCAGTCTTACGGATAATGCAAAAACATTAAAGTACACTTCTCTAATTAAAATATCACGCCGTTTGTTTGCATCGGAGAAGAATAATCGGCTACCTGATAGATTCTGGGTCTGACGTCAGCGCATTACCGTTTGAGACCGTGGGAGCAACATTACACTTATCGCTGCTAATGACTCGCAAGTCAAGACATATGGTGAACAAGAGGATACGGTGGACCCCGGGTTTAGCAAGGTTTTTAAATGGAAATTTGTACTAGCTGACGTGCACAAGCCAGTAATAGGGGCCGATTTCATACATCATCATGAGCTGGGTTTACGAATAAGTTCAGCGCAAATTACGTGGAAGGATGAAACGGTAGTGGCCATGTTAGGCAAATGTGCAAGCGCTGTAGTCCGTTTCCCAGTAGATGATAGGCAAACGACGCCGAGTGAAGAACAGAAAGTGTTACATACCACAGTTCACCACATAAAAACTACTACGGGGCAACCTGTTTCTCTACGGCCAAGAAAGTTGGCACCACGCCGTTTTGCAGCACCAAAATCAGAGTTTGATAGAATGTCACAGGCAGGGGTGAAACGAATTACAGATAGTCCATGGGCCTCACCATTACATTTAGTAAAGAAGAAAGATTGTATATGGAGACCTTGTGGTGATTACAGAGCGTTAAACACGCGAACTATTCCCGACTGCTATCCTGTGCCTTACTAAATACCAGTGGCCAAAGAAGACGTACCCAAGACAGCAGTGATTACTCCTTTCGGCCTTTTCGAGTAACTTCACATGCCGTTTGGGTTTAAAAAAAAAAAAGGCAGCAAAATTTGGCAGAGATTCGTGGATGAGTGTTTAGAGGTCTGGAGTTCTGTTTCGTGTACCTGGACGATATATTGATTTTTTCAGAGAATATTGAGTTGCATGAAGGGCACATCAATACAGTGTAGGATAGATTAAAGAAATATGGTGTAGTGATTAACGAGAAAAGTGTGTTTTTTCGACAAAACAGATAACATTTCTGGGACACGCGGTATCAGCAGCAGGAATCTGTCCCCTCAAAGAAAAAGTGGAAGCTATAGCGAACATACCTCTACCAACACAGTACCAAGAACTTCGAAGATTCCTCGGAGCCATTAACTTTTATCGGCGACACCTGCCTGGAGCAGCAGAAATGCAGGCACCATTGGCGGACGCACTGGCAGGTAACGTCAACACTGGGGAGCAGCGTCTACAGTTGACGTCAGCAATGCAGCACGTCTTCAAGAAGGTAAGAACAAGTTTGCAAAAAGTAGTACTTTTATCTCACCCTGTCCATGACGCACCATAGGCTATTGTAGTGGACGCGAGTCAGGTGGCCATTGGGGCAGCCCTTAAGCAGAATCTGGATAGTGGTTGGAAACTTTTAGGATTATTTTCTCGCAAGTTGACAAGTGCTCAAGCTAAGTGGAGAGCATATGATCGAGAATTGCTGGCCATTTACGAATCTAAACATTTCCGTCCATATGTTGAAGCACTACTTTTTATGGAGTATACAGACCATAAGGCAATAACGTTTGCATTTTAAAATATGAAGGAAGGCTGTTCCCCCAGACAATTCAGGCAACTGGAGTTCACAGGACAGTTTACGACTGACATAAGACACATCAAAGGGGCGGAGAACGTAGTTGCTGATTATTTTTCTACGATAGGGGCGATTGTTGTACCAGTAGACTATGATCGACTGACAGATGAACAATCCACTGACGAACAACTACGGAAATTGTTACAAGACAATTCAACGTCATTGAAGTTAAAAGATAGGGGAGACTTAATCTGGTGTGATATTTCCAGGACTCTCCCAAAGCCATTTGAAACAAAGTCATTGTGAAAAGAAATTTTTTACAGCGTACATAACCTAGCACAATCCGCGAAAGACAGCAATAAATATGTTCTGTGGCTTATGAATGTTTCTGTAACGTCACAAGACGATTATTGCTTCACAACGTATAGTATGAACACGAGGTACATTTTAATCTTACAAAAATGGTAGATGCATCAGACTGATTCGACACTACGACAGAATAAATATGTTGGTATATATGTGGTCTGCTACCAACGCAAATACTTGGCGTGTTGTTGTCAGTATATAATGAAACATATTTTCTAACTTCGTACTGCTGTAGTTCTTAATTTACATATAATTTTCCGATAAATTGCAGATATAATCACTGAAGTACATGACTTTATATCTTAAACATCAAATATTTGCCAAAACCGTAATCACTATACTAATAAAACAGGCTTAATTCTAAGGTAAATATCAAATCATGTTTACCTTTCAAGTATGTAGGTCATTCATCTGTAAAAAGTATTGAGTGGATAAATGTTCAAATGTTTGCAAATCTATCAGACTCAACCACTGGGTTATCAGTTCGTAGCTTACAAACTACTTACAGTAGGTTAAACTAACCTAGGGTCAACACACACATCCATGTCCGAGGGAGGATTCGAACCTCCGACGCGGGAGGCCGCGCGATCCGTAACGTGGCGCTCCAGACCGCTCAGATATTCCCGCGCGGCCATTGAGTGGATATAACAAGGATAAAGGAAGTTGCAGATAGCAGTAACCGTAATCACGATGAATACCTATTTGAACCAACGTGTATCGAGAAGGGCGCACTGTGACACAGTTTTCGAGTATGGATAATCTGACTACATCTGATACGGTAACAGTTATGTCACACTTGGCAATATATCATAACATAGTGCTAAGTACACACTAGAGAGTAACAATATATTATTAAATCCATTCATTACAAGAAATCGGGAGAATTGTATGTATATGTTATGTTAATATAACGTCAAAGAAACTGCTATTTTAGTCTTCACTTCGGAAACTGGTTTGATGCAGCTGTCCAACCTAGTCTATCCTGAGCAAATCTCTTCATCTCTCATAAAAACGGCACCGTACATCTATTTGAATCTGCTTACTGTGTTCATCTCTTGGTCTCCCTCTGCGATTTTTACCCCACAGACTTCCCTCCAACGCTAAATTCACAATTCCTTGATGTCTAAGAACGTGTCCTACTAACCGATCCCTTCTTTTAGTCAAGGTATGCCAGAAATTCCTTTTTCCCATATTCTTCTCAGTACTTCTTCAGTAGTTACGCGATCTACCCATCTAATCTTAGGATTGTTATGTAACACCACATTTCAAAAGCTTCTATCCTCTTCTTGTCCGCACTGTTTATCGTCCATGTTTCACTCCCATACAAGGCAACACTCCACACAAATGCTGTCAGAAAGTACTTCTTTACACTTAAATTAATAGACGATGTTAAAAAATTTCTCTTGTTAAAAACGCTTTTCTCCCCATTAACAATGTGCATTTTATATCCTCTGTAGTGCGAGCACTGCATGTTATTTTACAGCCCAAGTAACGAAACGCATCTACCACCTTTATTGTTTCGTTACCTAACCTAATTCCTTCAGCGTTGCCTGATTTTCTTACACTGCACCCTTGTTTTGCTCTTGTTAATGTTCATCTTATATGCATCTTTCAACACACTGTCCTTTCTGTTTAACTGCTCTTCCAGGTACTTTGCTGTCTTTGACAGAATTACAATGTCATCTGCAAAACGCAATGTTTTTATTTCTTCACCCTGAACTTAAATTCATTCTCCAAATTTGTCCTTGCTTTCCTTTATAGCTTGATCAGTGTACAAATTTAATAAAATTGGAGAAAGGCTACAACCCTGCCTTACTCTCTTCCAAACCTCTGCATCCCTTTATGCCCTTCAACTTTGATATTTGCTGTCTGGTTTTTGTACAAGTTGTAAATAACCTTACTTTCCCTGTATTTTACTCCTGCTGATTTCAAGATATGAAATAGTATCTTCCAATTAACATTGTCGAAAGCTTTCTCCAAATCTACAAAACCTAGAAATGTAGATTTGCCTTTCCTCACTCTATCTTCTACGATAAGCCGTAAGGTGAGGACTGCCTCCCGTGTTCCTACATTTCTCCTGAATCCAAACTGATCTTCCCCGAGGTCCACTTCTACCAGTTTTTCAATCCTTCTGTAAATAATTCGTGTTAAACTTTTGCAACCATGACTTATTAAATTAAGGGTTATGAAGTTTTCTCATCTGTCTGCGCCTGCTCTCTTTGGAATGGGGATTATTACATTCCTCTTAAAGTCTGAGGGTATTTCTCCTGTGTCCTATAACTTATGCATCTGGTGAAATAATTTTGTAGTGGCTGGCTCTCCCAGTCACTTGAGTAGTTCTGAGGGGATGTCATCTATACCAGGGGCCTTGTTTCGACTTAAGTCTGCTCTGTCAAATTCTTCTCTCAGTACCGTAACTCCTCTTTCATCTTCATTTACTTCCCCTTCCCTTCCTACAATATTGTCTCTAAGTTCATTTCCTTTGTAGAGCCCCTCCATAAATTCTTTCCACCTTTCAGCTTTCCCTTCTTTGCTGAGCACTAGTTTTCCATCTGAGTTCTTTATATTAATATAGCTGCTTTTCTTGTCTCCAAATGTCTCTTTTATTGTCTTCTACTGACTTGAATTTGCCTACTAGCCATTCCTGCTTAGTTATTTTGCACTTCCTGTCAATCTCATTTTATCTGCTTCATTTACTGCATTTTTATTTTTTCTCCTTTCATCAATTAAATTTAGTTTCTCCTGTGATATCTAAGGAATTTTTGAAGGTCTTGCTTTTCTACCTATTTTGTCCTCTGCTGCCTTCACTATTTCATCTTTTAATCCTACCCGTTCCTCCTCTTCTGTTTTATTCCCCACTGTTTGTGTTAATTGTTGCCTAAAGCTCCCTGTGAAATTCTCAACAAATTGAGGTTCCTTCAATTTATATAGGTCCCACCTCCTCATTTTCCTACTTTTCTGCAGTTCTTTCAGTTTCAGCCAACAGTTCATGACCAATAATACATGGTCAGAACCTATATCTGCGCCTGGTATGTTTTACAGTTTAAAATCTAGTTTCGAAATCTACGTATTACCATTATAAATTGTATCTGATACCTTTCAGTGTCTCCTGGTCTCTTCCACGTATACAACCTCCTTTCGTGGTTCTTTAACCAGGTGTTTGTTATGAATAAATTATATTCCGTGCAAAATTCTACCAGGTCGCTTCCTCTTTCATTCCGTGGGTCCAGTCCATATCCACCTACCATTTTTCCTTCATTTCATTTTCCTACTACCGATTTGCAGTCTTCATACACAATTAAGTTTTCCTGTCCCTTAATTGTCTGAATAATTTCCTTTACCTCCTTATACATTTCTTCGATCTTGTCATTATCGGCCGAGCTAGTTGGGATATAAATCTGTACTATTGTGGTCGGTGGTGGCTTCGTGTCTATCTTGACTACGATAATTCGATCACTGTGTTGCTCATTGTAGTTACCCGCATTCCTCTTTTCTTACTCATTATCAGACCTACTCCTGTAATACCCCCAACTGATTGTGTATCTATAATCATGTATTCATCTGACCAGAAATCTTGTTCCTCTTTCCACCGAACTTCACTAATACCCACTATATCTAACTTCAACCTATCCATTTCTCTTTTTAAACTTACTAGCCTCCTTACCCGATTATGTGACCTAACACTCCACGCTCCGATCCGTAGAACGCCAGTGTTGTCTTTCCTGTTGATAATATCCTCCTGAATAGTCCCCGCATGGAGATCCGAATGGGGGACTAATTTACCTCCGGAATATTTTACCCAAGAGGATGCCATCCTCATTCATTCATATAGTAGAGCTGTATGTCCTCGGGAAAAGTAACGGCTGTAGTTTCCCCTTGCTTTCAGCAGTGGAAATGGAAATGAGCGTATGGCTTTCTTGGCCGGGAGATCCCTTGTGAGATTGTTTGGCCGCCTTAGTGTAAGTCTCTTTACTTGACGCCGCGTGGGCGACTTACGTGCCAATGATGATGATGATGCTTAGGACAACACACAACACCCAGTCCCATTCCGGAAATTGAACCCGGGCCTCCTGCGTGCTAGCCCGCGACGCTACCGCTGAACTACGGAGGCGGACTTTCAGCAGTAATTGACCTTGAATGAGATGAGACTTTTTTTTTTTTTTTTTTTAAGAATCACACAATTTTTAGACTCTGGAAAACGGTTAGACGAAGAAATGTTGGACATATAAAGTTTATATTCTTCTGAGAATTTTTTTGTCCCTCAACCGTTAGGGCTAAAACCCAGTGGGGCCCTGGGAAACTAAGGCTAGCGACCTGCTTCCCAGGTACTTCAATATCATGCTGGCAACAATCAGAGCAAAATGCCTCGTACCTTTGGAGATGACTGAGTCCCAACTCTAATTGACAGACCAGGGACTCCTCAGAAACGACTTGGCAAACGATCTGCAATGAGATGGGAAGCTATTAATATCAATGGGGAGTACACTGGGAAGAAGGTAGAGCTAGCGGAGGCTTCAAGTAAGATGTGGTTAGATGTCTTAGCTGTTAGTGACTTTAGGGTAAGGGGAGAGAAAGAGGATGAAGTTGGTGAATACAAGGTCTACCTGTCAGGAGTCAAAGTAGGAAGAGCACAGTGGAGTGTATGGTTTTACATCAGGAAAGCAATCGAACCCAGCATGATTGCAATAAGGTATATAAATGAACGACTGATGTGGATAGATTTGGCCATCTACAGCATGAAAATTAGGATTGTGGCAGGGTATTCACCCTGTGAAGGGAGATCAAGGTGAGATGGACAGATTTTACAATGCATTTAGTGATGTAGTTGTTAGAGTGAAGGATAAGGATAGTGTTCTGCTCATGGGTGATTTCAACCCCAGGATAGGTAATCGAACAGGTTATGAAAAGGTTATGGGTAAGTTTGAAGAGGATATGGAGCCTTACAGGAACGGAAAACAGCTCTTGGTTATCTGTTCCAGCATGGGCTTAGTTATCACTAACTCCTTCTTTAAGCATAACGACATTCACCGGTATACTTGGAAGGGGAACCAGATGTGTCATTGACTATATAATAACAGACCAGGAATTCAGGAAGACAGTCAAGGACACACGTGTTTTCAGGGGTTTCTTTGATGATACTGATCATTATTTAATCTGCAGTGGAATTGGTTTTGTGAGGCCAAAATAGCAGAAAGTCAAAAATGTTCAAATGTTTGTATAGCTTATGGGACTTAACTACGGGGTTATCAGTCCCTAAACTTACAAACTACTTATGATCTAGTTAACACCAAGGACGGCACAAATATCCATGCCCGAGGTGGGGATTAGAACTCCCGACCGTAGTGGCCGTGCAGACCGTGACTGGCGCGCCGCAGTCCCGTCGGTCACCGCGGCCGGCGCAGAAAGTCAGGTCCATATTTAGAAGGATAAGAGTGGAGAAGCTTCAAGACAAGGAAATTAGGCACAAATGCATAACAATGATCACGGAAAGGTACCAGTTAGTTGAATGTAATGATGTACAGTCACTGGAAGAGTAATGGTCAAGGTACAGGGACAAATTACTGGAAGTAGCTAGAGAATGTCTTCGAAGAGTAGAGTATAAATGCAGGAAGACGCAGACAGCCTGGTGGAATGACACAGTCAGGCAGCCTGCAAAGAGAAAAAGAAGGCATTTCGAAAATGGCTCCATACTAGAAATCAGGCAGACAGAGAAAGTTATGTCGAGGAAAGAAACAAAGCCAAACGGATAATTGCAGACTCCAAGCAGAAGTCATGGGAAGACCTTGGAAATAAGCTAGAATCTCTCTGTCAAGCTGCGGGAAAATCATTTTGGAGCGTAATTAGCAATCTTCGAAAGGGAGGTAAGAAGGAATTAACAAGTGTTTTTTGGACAGGTCAATCCTGTAGATGCCTTGAGCAGATAGAGGGAATATTTTGAGGAATTGCTCAATGTAGGTGAAACGTTCAATGATGTGGCAGATTTTCAGGTAGAATATGATGGGAATGACGATGGAAACAGGATCTCATTTGAGGAAGTGGAGAAAATCGTCAGTAGATTGCAGTGCAATAAAGCGGCTGGGATGGATGAAATTAAGCCGGAACTCGTTAAATACAGTAGAATATCAGGTCTCAAATGGTTACACAGGATAATTGAGAAGGCGTGGGAACCGGGACAGGTTCCGTCTGACTGAACGAAAGCGATAATCAGGCAAATTTTCAAACATAGAAACAAAAAAGTGTGTGACAACTATCGAGGTATCTCTTTACTTAGCGTCGTAGGCAAAATATTCTCAGGTATTGTTGAAAGGAGAGTGCGAGTATTAATTGAGGACAAGTTAGATGAACATCAGTGTAGGTTTAGGCCTCTCAGAGGCTGTCAGGACCAGATTTTTAGCTTACGGCAGATAATGGAAAAGTGTTATGAGTGGAACAGGGAATTGTATCTAAGTTTCATAGATCTAGAAAAGGTTTATGACCGTGTTCCTTGGAAGAAGCTATTGTCAGTTCTAGAAGATTATGGTATAGGAGGCAAACGTCTGCAGGCAATTAAAGGGCAATACATAGACTGCCAGGCAGTAGTTAAAGTAGATGGCAAATTAAGCTCATAGTTCAGGGTAGTTTCAGGGGTAAGGCTATATAACCTGTCACCACTGTTGTTCATAGTATTAATGGATCTTATGTTGAAAACCGTAGACTGGCAGGGCGGGATTAAAATAGGTGAAAACAAAATATGCAGTCTCGCATATGCGGATGAATTAGTGGTATTGGCAGATTCGATTGAAAGGTTGCAAACTAATATTTCAGAGCTCGATCAGAGGTGTATGGATTATGATATGAAGATCAGCATCTCCAAAACGAAATTAATGTCTATGGGAAAGAGATTTAAGCAGATTAATTGCCAAATAGGAGAAACACAGAACAGGAAGACAGTTTCAAGTACTTGGGATATATTTTCTCACAGGATGGCAACAAAGTGAAAGAACTAGCATCGAGGTGTAGCAAAGATAATTACAGAGATTTCTTAACTAAGATCTACTGTCTTCTGCAAGAAGGAAGTACGTACCAAGACTAAGTTAGCGTTGCGCCGCTCTATCTTTCGACCACCTTTGTTGTATGGGAGTGAAAGTTGGGCGGATACAGGTTACCTTACTCATAAGGTAGAGGTTACAGATATGAAAGTAGCAAGAATGATTCCAGGTACTAACAGATGGGAACAATGGCAGGAGGGTGTCCATAATGAGGAAATCAAAGAAAAACTGGGAATGAATACCATATATGAAGCAGAGCGAACAGTCAGAGATGGTGGGGTCATGTTACACGCATGGGAGAAGCAAGGTTACCTAAGAGACTCATGAGCTCGGCAGCGGAGGGTAAGAGGAGTCGAGGTAGACCAAGGAGAAAGTACTTAGATTCGGTGAAGAATGAGTTTGATGTGAAAGGCGTAACATCAGACAAGGCATCAATGTTAGCATTGAATAGGGGATCATGGAGGAATTTTATTAGAGGTATTGTGCTCCAGACTGAACGCTGAAAGGCATAATCAGTCTCTAATGATGATGATGATGATGATGAACCCATCTAAAACACAAAATTCCAGGCTACGACGTACTGCTGATGTTATATTATTTTTGTGAATAATGGACATTATTCAGTTTTGTTGATGTCATCGATCGTCGAACTGCCTACTTACGCAATATATTGCATTGTAGTTCTAATTCTTTATTCAGCGTAGGCTACTTTATGAAGTAGTGGAAAAATGCTGCTGTGGGAGCACAAACAAGCGAAAATATTCCTGTTTAAATTTTAGAAAACTGGGAACCAGCTATTACCCTCCTCATTCCGACTTCCTCAACATGCTGAGTCTTTTACGCAGTCTCTCACTGCAGTGAAGATTACGTACATAGCATCCCTGCCCCACTGCTCCACTGACGCAGAGGTTTTTTCCCTTGGCTCTTGCCTTGGCACTTTTTCCCTCTGCCCTTACATACCTTTACCCTTCGTATACCTTTCGACCAATACTATCTCCAGATGCACCGTATTAATGGGTAATCGTGCCACCACGTACGGATAACATCGCGGTTCCCACATCCCGTGATCCACCTTAGCAAACTAACCAAATACGGAGGTGACAGTAGAACTTTTGTGATTTCAACACCAGGATAGGTAATCGAACAGGTTATGAAAAGGTTATGGGTAAGTTTGAAGAGGATATGGAGCCTTACAGGAACGGAAAACAGCTCTTGGTTATCTGTTCCAGCATGGGCTTAGTTATCACTAACTCCTTCTTTAAGCATAACGACATTCACCGGTATACTTGGAAGGGGAACCAGATGTGTCATTGACTATATAATAACAGACCAGGAATTCAGGAAGACAGTCAAGGACACACGTTGGTGTGGGCGTGGAGGGGCCCCATCATTGTGTTCAACGTATGTCTCTCTGCCATTGCCTCCTTTATCTCCAAATGGAACTTTTGACTCTCTCTACCTCCGTTAGTGTTTTAATTTTTCCCCTTTGCTGGGGTTTGTAACATCTAGACCCGGAAACGACAACACCTGACTATAAGGAATGGGCGAAAGTGGCCAAATTGTCTTTGGGAAAATTCCTTGATCTGGGTGAACCACACTCGGAGCATCCATACTCAGCAAGCAAACTCGCGGTGAGTGGCGGAGGATATATTATACCACCGTCACGTGTCACGTCTTCCTTTAGTGTTACAGTCGCGAATGGTTTGCATGAAAAAAGATTGGAGGTGACCTCTGAGCTCTGCTTGACAGTTTTATGCTCGTGATATATTCACCATTCATTCTTAGTAGGAGGCAATATATTGATCGACGTTCTCCACGCTGCCTCTGTTGTTCAGGCATCACGGCGGAAGCTAAAAGTTCCACAAGGCGTACACACAATAGATAGGTGAAAGGAAGGAGGACGTAATGACGCTGAAGACACAGCGTTCTATAAAAGTTGCATATATTAGTTAAACGAAAAAACAACTGTTAAACTTGATACATAACTTTTAAGTATTTTGTGGTGTCATTGAGGCACTTGACGTAGTGGAATGTACCTGATAGTAAAATTTCTGGGACTCGTTGTCAGTGTGGAGATTTGTAATTCTCACGTGCTAACCATAATTGCTGCGGGGACAGGAGAGAGACTAAGAATCCGTATCAGCAATTGCGATGGCTATTCTGCTAAGCAAATAGTTCTTCGGGGCGACTACACTGTTCTCGCGAGCTTTGGAACTGGCTGATTATTAGTCCCTAGGATTACAAACTATAAAACTAACTTAAATTAATCATCATTTTTTCGATTTACGTCGCCCTTAGTTGCATATGAAATTGGTGGAGGTGAATTAGCGTTTTTATCAACTATACGAAAGGCGTTTTTTTGTGAGCCATACGCGTTACGCTTCTTTATTGTGAAGCATCATCAGTGGCCTGTAATACATGATATTTTTGTATAATATTGTAGTACAGTCATAATATTATATGTATTTTTCACAGTATGACAGTTAACAATCTTGTTACAGTTTTTGAAAGTTCGGATATACTAGGCTAGAAACAACTTCTGTAGCACTAGATTTTGCATAGTTGAATTAATTATCCAGTTTTTGGCCCTACTTACGGTTTTCTGTGTTATTCCATGTGTTTCTTCATGGAGATGTTTGTGAGGTCTTCAGTTGGATACGGTATTTTCGCTCTTGATGAAAACCCTTGCATCATCCTGACACAACAAGAAAACTTTCATATACAGAGAGCCCTGGCAATGAATAAGAAAGTGATCAATGATCAGATCAACATGAGTAACAACTCACTGATCAAGCGGGCCACAAAACCAGTGAAAAACAGTAATGAAACATGAAATGACCTACCTCCTTCTCCCTCTCGCTCCCCTCCTCCCTCCCCCTACTCCCATATTCACAAAAGACTAACACAAATAACAACACACACACACACACACACAGTCAACTCAGACACCAACACAAACAAAAAACAGCTGATACACTCAGAGACACAAGGAACACAAACAAGAGACAGACGAAAAGCGACAGTTGGCAACACTAAACATTGTAAACAAACGTTAGAAAACGAGTACACAGTGAAGTGGTGATGCAAGGGTTTTCATCAAGAACGAAAATAGCGTATCCAACTGAAGACTTCACAAACATCTCCATGAAGACACACATGGAATAACGCAGAAAACCCTAAGTAGGGCCAAAAACTGGATAAGTAAATTAACTTTGCAAACGCTAGTGCTACAGAACTTGTTTCTAACCTAGTAGATCCGAACATTAAAATTTGTCACAAGACTTGTAAACTGCCATACTATGAAAAATACATATAATATTATGACTGTACTACAATATTATACAAAAATAACATGTATTACAGACCACTGATGATGCTTCACAATAGAGAAGCGAAACGCGTAAGGCACACAAAAAAAAAAAAAAAAAACGCCTTTCATTTAGTTGCTAAAAACGCTAATACACCTCCACCAATTTCATATGCAACTAAGGACGACGTAAATCAAAAAATGATGATTAATTTAAGTTAGATTTATAGTTTGTAAGCCTATGCTAAGGAGAACACAAACACCCACGCGCAAGGGAGGACTCGGACTATCCGACGGCGAGCAACTACGCGTTCTGCAGCAAGGCGCGTTAGAACTCTCGCCCACTCCACCGCGGCCGGTCTGGCGCTAGACGCGTTCCTACGATGACATAGGCTGCGTCTATAGACGGCGGTGCCTCCGCGGCGGAACAACCGCCGTGATTTTTCGGAGGCTCCGCTCGTCACTCACACAGCAGGTGGTTCAGCAGCAGTAGCCTTGAGCACCCTGTTCCCACCTGGCGGCCAGACATATGGCCGAAAAAGCCCCATTAGCCGCCGTGTAAGCGGTCTGGAAGGGCAGCCGGTGAGTTTTTGACGCCACAGCGAAAGAGCTGATGGGCTGCCGCCGCAGCCGCGCCAATAACCGGGTCCCACGCTGCCTTACGAGAAACAGCGCGCCAGAGGTCTGCACGGTGACGAATTTGCTTGCTTGTGCTCGCTCCATCGCGCCGCGCTCGGTTTTTGCTCGTCCGAATATAAATGCTTGCACGGCCGGCTGTGCTTGTTCACAGTGCTGTGGGGCTGGTGGACGCAGTGGTGTCATGTCTACTTCTTTAGAAGGAGATCTCTTTTCTTTTTTGGGCATCAGCTTTTCTACTTTCGCCTGGTTACAAAAATGCAAAACCTCCTTCCTTTTTATTATCTGGGAAAATCTACTACATTGTATCCTTTTTTTAATTATTAGGGGTATTCATAGTTGATAAGGAATGCAGTCAATCATCTTATTTAATTATCTTTATTCGTACGCTTGTTGCAGAAAAACAACTGAAGATGTGCATCATGTTTCACTGTATATAACCTCTTTACTATTATAGTGTCAAAAGTCATCGCTGGTCTTCAGTCCGAATTTTATATAAGCTGACGAGTTTCAACCACTATATCTTACACCCTTTTACAGCTACCGACATTGATCTGCTATGCTGTACAACGGGAGACTTTACACAACACCACAGAGATCATTCGTCTCCATTGTGTAGTTTCTCATCAAGAGCAAAATATTGACACCCACACGTACAATTTTATATTCTAACCCTTATCGTTATCAACTCTCTACCACCATAGTGCACAATTGCAGACTGATACCTACTACCACATACAAACACTATTCGTTTGCGATGTGTAGTTTTGGTTACAGAATGAAATATAGGCACTCGCACCTCAATATATATATATATATATATATATATATATATATATATATATATATATATATATGATAAACACAAGATGAATTGCCAACAGCTGTAATTTTGCGTATTTTATTTAGCAATCGGTTCCGGTCTTCATTAGCGCCACCAGTAGGCTCCTTAAAGAATCAAGGCGGTCCATCCAATCGTTATTTATACGTGGAGGGCCTGAATGTAACATGATATACCAAATGGATGCACCATCTCGACTGTTGTACGTCCTGTTGGTGGTGGTGATGAGGCACCGAAACAGGTTGTCAAATAAAGTAAGCAAAATTACAGCTGTTGGTAAATCATTGTTCAAAAATGTTCACATGTCTGTAAATCTATCGGACCAAACTGCGTGGTCATCAGTACGTAGCTTACAAACTGCTTAAACCTAGTTAAACTAACATAAGGTCAACACACTCACCTATGCCCCAGGGACGACGCGAACCTCCGCAGCAAGGCGTCTTAGACCGCTCGGCTACTCCACCGTGACGGTAAATCATTTCTTACAATTCATCCACCATCCCATGCCCCACTATTATACGTTGGCATGGTGTAATTACAGAAAAAATTATTTCTTCAAAATGATAGTTAAGGTGTAAATAAATAATATTCTGATATATGTCAGGGAATTTAAAATGTGTTAGGGAAATTCAAAAAAAAAAAAAAAAAACCTGCAATTTTTATCCTTGAGATGTTTTCAGCATTGCCATTCGAAATTCTACTTTCTTCTCCTTCTTTTTACGATTCGCGTCTACTTCTTTTCGTGTAACCTGGTTGGCAACACTGGGTGGACGTAGAGTTGGGCAACACGATTCTTTTTTAGGAATCGATTCTTGCAATTCAATCCCACATTGTGAATCGATTCCTACGATTCCTTTGCGGTTCTTTCGCGATTCTTTAGTCTGCATTGGCGCGATTCTTAGTTCTACATCTTGCTCATAGATGGCAATACGTGTCTGTGTCATTCTGGTCTGCGACGGCACGATTCTTACAAAATGCCGAAAAGGTGTCAAAATGGGTATCGGATTTTTTAATATTCATGGTGCGTAAAGTTCAGACTTAAAATAATAATGAGGCAAAGCCATTCGATTCAGCTCTCAAAAATTCTCGAGAAAATAGTCTGAAGTTTTGCGAGCGGTTATAAATACATATTACACTACCAACCACTTCTGCTGTCATCATAGCTCATTAAGTAGCGTTGTAGGTTTAGTAAACGTAGGTCACTTATTTCGAATCCTGCTGTATTCTTATAATTTTTTTTCGTTCGATTTGAATACTTCGGCCATTTATATAAACATTTAATTAAATCTATGGTAATTAACAGATATCTAATCATTATAAAATATTTATTATGTAAAATCATTTAGTTTAAGGAAACACGAAAGAAACATTAAAAATAAAAATCCGTCTTCAAATATTACATTTCTTTCGAGATGCAAGAAATTCACGTTTATTAAAATGTTTCTTTTTTGTAAAATAGGTTTCTTTCAGGAAAGCTGATAACGTAAAAACCAAACTGGTAAAAAAATATTTTTGAGATGGCTTTAAAAACATTTAAAAACGCTTTTTATATTGTTGTTGTTGTTGTTGTTTAGAGGGGACTAGACTGCGTGGTCATCAGTCCCCTGACGCTTTTTATATATAAAATTACGCTTTTTATATAAAAAGATTTTTTTATTTTTTTTTTTTTATTTTGTAAAATTGAGTTTTTACAAAAACTACAACTACGTAGATGATCTCGAAAAGCTTAAACCTCTCTAAACACAAAATATAATCCAAATCGTTATAGCCATTTCCGGGATACGCGAAATATAAATGTGTAAAGATTGCACGTTTAAATAGATAATATGTAAACTGTATATAAGACGTATATTCGTATTTATTGGCAGCTGTGTATTTCGCTGCGTTTTGTTTCTGTCATCTGTAATTCGTGAATAGGCTGATAATTAAGAGCTCACGATCTTCGTTCTGTGCTTCCTTTGTTCACACGCTTTCTGTCTTTCGTAATTATTCGTCACGATTCGTCACTTGCTTTCGAATCATGAATCGTTGGATCTTGGAATCGTCACGAGACAGCCGATTCTTTTGAACGACGATTCATCCGGATCATGATTCGATTCTTTCGATTCTTTATTTTTATTCGTTCAAA
The DNA here is from genome assembly GCA_026315105.1 of Locusta migratoria. Classification (NCBI taxonomy): domain Eukaryota; kingdom Metazoa; phylum Arthropoda; class Insecta; order Orthoptera; family Acrididae; genus Locusta; species Locusta migratoria. The sequence continues at coordinate 409,518,886 of CM048749.1, forward strand.
TGAACGACTCGTTGACGAATCGCCACAACTCTAGGTGGACGTGGCTGCGCCGGCGGCCTGTGGCTGCGCCAACACAGCAGCTCTGCGTGTCCGCACGCCGCCGCCGCTTCTGTTATGTTCCAACCACCAGTATCATTTTATTTATGCAATACTCTTACATTCTAGTACGGTCATAATAAATAATAAGGTATTTAAATGTGATTTGAAGAGTATCCTATGTACATGTAGAAACATGAAAGTTTAAGAGAAAAACTATAATACTTGGTAATGTGAACGTTATGGGAATGAAAAACTACATTTCGTACCCCGGAAAGAAGAGTGCCATAATTTTAAAACCGGCCGTTTTGAGTTTACCGTTGAAAAATACGTTAGACGAGCTCCAATGTGTACCAAAAAGTCACATCTTTTTATCGCAGTTTGTCCGCTTGAGGAGAATAGTATAATTTATGTTGTAGGGTAGTCCGTGACATTCGCCATGGCAAGAAAAATGTTGCTAATCTCAAGTATTACAGTTTTAAGTCACGTTACTGTTCAAGACGGCGTTCGATTTAAGTTTCTTTCCCAATATTACGTACTTCATTTATTCATGTACAGAAAACTCACTAATTCTACCTAATAAATTATAAACATAACAAATAAAACTGTCTCTATATTATTCATTATTTTCATTATTATTACAGTATATGGTCAGGATATCATCGACCCGTTTTGGATCAATTCTGCTTCTTTTGTCGGCGATTTGATTCCCTGCAGCATTGAAACATCTTTCACTAGCCGTGTTTGAGGCCGGGGCGCAAAATATTCTTTTCGCTAAAACAGCTAGCTTGGGCAAGAGACTCTCGAGTGGCTTTGGCAGTCTCATTGTCGTAACCGTAAAGTTTATCAGTTTCTTTGCAAGTATTTCCCCGATTTGATCACACTGCCTAACTACAGAGTTTAATATTCTGAACCAGCTGTCCCATCTCGTATCCGTTCCTTGCTTCAAGTTAGTTGGTAGTGCATCCACATCACCCGTTTTCTTTATGAAACGGACAGTGTCTTTGGCAGCATAAATTGTGGCATTAACCACTCCCACATCTTTTTTATCTTTTTTTTAAATAGTCCTCATCGGAAACGTGTTTTACGACAGTATTCAAAAGATGTGAACTGCAAGCGTAATGCGGAAAGCATTCCAATGCCTTGCATAAATTAGCACCTCGGTTCGTGATAAACGACATCTTATTAAAGTGCTGTGGTTTTACTCCCAAATTACAAAAAAAAAAAAAAAAAAAAAAAAAAATGCTTTCTTAATATGGTTCTTAATAAATGTACCGCATTTCTTCTTCTCAGAAACATGAGTTGTTGCCAAAACTATGTTTCTTAATGTCCACTGTTCATAAAAACGTGCGCAGTAACAGACACGTAACATCTTTTCGATACGGATCGGTCCAGAAATTGGCTGTGCACGCACGTGCATTTGCGTCTACAGCCTGGACACTGCTGGACATAAAATCTGCCCATCTTTCATCGGCTTGCCTTTCTATGTTTCGTGCCACTATCGAGGGATGAGGCAGAATGTTGGAGACATCCACCTGTCCAAATCCGAACCAATATTTACAAGCTCCCGGCAAAAAGTACAAATTCATTTCCTGGTATCATTGAAAATTGACGAATATCCCTGGCACACTTTTCGACACATTTTTAGTGACAGTCTTTAAATGAAGCACCGCGGCGGAGCGGCCGAGCACATTATAGCACTATTCTACAATGCGCGAGGCCGTTCCGTGTCGGGGGTTCGAATCTCCCCTCGGGCATGGATGTTTGTGTCGTCTTTAGCATAAGGTAGTTCATAAGTAGCTTGCAACTTTAGGATTTGATGACCACGTAGTTAAGTCCTTAACGTTAACAAACATTTGACTTTTTTTTAATTAATCCGGAATGCTTCGGAATGTCATTGTTGTTTTCTGCAGACATGTGCTTTCAGGTCTGTTGTCTTTCGACAACACCTGCCACAATAAACGTAGCCAACATAATTTCCCTCCTTATCATTTACTCAAATGTTTCAAATGTTTGTATAGTGTATGGGACTTTACTTCAAATGTTCAAATGTTTATTACGCGTATGGGACTTAACTACGGGGTCATCTGTCCCTAAACTTTCAAACTACTTATCAACTACCTTATACTAAAGACGGCACAAATATCCATGTCCGAGGGGGGATTCGAACCCCCGACCGTAGTGGCCGTGCAGACTGTGACTGGAGAGCCTCAGTCTCCTCGGCCACCGCGGCCGGCTGGGACCTAACTACGGGGTCATCAGTCCCTAAACTTACAAACTACTTATGACCTACTTACGAACTAGGACGGCACAAATATCCATTCCCGAGGGGGGGATTCGAACCCCCGACCGTAGTGGCCGTGCAGACCGTGACTGGAGCGCCTTAGTCCCCCTCGGCCGGCTATCATTTACTAATGAAGATTTTTCCCAGAAACTGCTGCGGCCACTATTTTTCGTACTGAGAATATATTCTTTCAATCAATTTTCGATTTCAGGCTGTCCTTAGTCTCGCGTTCACGCGCCATGATCCTTCAGCAAGATCTTTGGCATGAACGGCAAACACGCAACAGAGTAGACAGCGGGCAATGCGAGCATGGAATGCCTGCAAGCACGAGGAAAATCAAATGCAGTTGCAAGCAGCGGGCGAAGAGGTTACATTGACATCTACTGGACTGATATGGAACTACGTGCTCCAGCAAGCATGACCGCTAGATGCATACCTCTGCAGCGCACTGCGAAACCGCCGCGATCCCTCCGCAGCGGAACAACCGTGGACAATAAACACGACCATAACTACGTTCGTATCGAGCTGTGATACTGCAGTCTCCCTATCCCTTCGATACTTTCTGTTATTCACTTTCAGCACAAGGAGCGCGATTATATTCACATTTCTGTTTTTTGAACAGGAACAGCTTTTTAATTTTTGTGCTCCGAAAGGAGCATTTTCAGCTGGTTCAATTCTGTCCTTCTTACTGCATAGAGTTCTGCTTATATAAATAAATATCTGACAATATCTTTGTATGATTACATATATTTACATAAAGAGTAGACAACAAGAAGGAATTCATTTATCGAGAGAAGGTATGAGACTTTACGATGTAATTAATCAAACTGAATAATTTCCTTAATAGTTTTCGTAATGACCACAAAGTCTAATGGAAATAAGCGTAGCCGTCCGCCGGATATGAAACAATAGTTGGAGAAGCCAATGAAATATTCTTGTGCTCTGAATTTTCAATAGAATTTTCATATTTTTCTACATTTTTTCATACCATGCTACATATTACCTGAGAAAACCACTCGCAAAATCTACACAATGACTCAAATTCAACTCTCTACAAACTCTTTAAGACCTGTTGGAATACATTACTTAATTTTACGCTGCACAGTAATTATGACGAACAACGGATTAGAATCAGTTTTTTTCTCGAGCGATGATAGCAATTTGTAAGATTTGGGAAATTCAATTTTTACGGTAAATTTCTTAAATTGATACAGATAGTATCATAGGAGCCGAACAGTCGTCGTTCAGCACAATTATTATACGAAAATTTCATAGTTTTCCTGCTGTCAGTTAATAACGGATGAAGATATTCAAAAATGGGATAACGTCATTTTCAGATAAATGTCCAAAGCACATACAATTAAAATCTCAGACATTTGCTATAATCATTTATTTAGATATTTGCGGTCCATGATGCAAAATTTGTGATTTTACACGTACGTACATTACATTCGAAACACTGGATCTCAGTAACAAACGTAACGGAAAAATTATTTATGTATTTCGAGAATATTATCTTCAGATGAAACTGTGCGGAGCAACATTAGGTTTGGAGTCTATAACGTTTCATGGACCACCTGGACTTTATTTAAATATTTATTTATTTATTCTGCATAATTATTCTCTTGTATTTCTTACGATTATTCTGTGTTTATTTGATGCAAATTATCACGTATCGCTAACAGAGCTATCTTATGCAAAGAAAATGTAATGTTAACAAGCACATTATTATCTGTACATTTACGCTTATCATATGTTTTTCTTAATAAGAAGGAGCAGCAGTCTCCATTCCTTTTTCCTCTTGGCCTAACATTTATAGGTTTCGGGCGCAATACCACATTGCTCTTTGTTCAATTTGTCTGAATTGTAATTTCTTTTCGAGCACCGAATGAATGAAGGAAATTATAGTAAGTGTATGTTCAGAATATATATCAACTAATTTCGTTTAATCAAAATTTGCATTTCTCAATATTTTATATGAAAGCCACCTCATTATCTCTTACTGTACAATATATCAATAGTGTGTGAACTTTTCTTACTGATTACCACCAGGCGTCATTTTCTTGCAGTTTGCGAAATTAAGTTTTGGAACGATGCACAATACTCCATAATTATCTTAGAATCTTTTGCTCCGCACTATACGTCCATGAGATATACGCCAGTTATCGAAATTTAACAATTTTTAACTTATGATGAATTGGAGTTTTACGAGTGCGTTCCAACAGTTGGTTTCTGTGCAATGTGTACATCGCGAGCTGCTTTTCTATGTAACGGGATTTTAGGCAGGTTACTAAAATTAAATATTTTTGTGCCATTTACCAGCTTCATTAAGTACCAGAAAATTTTTGCAGGCACAATTTTCTTTTTAGTAACAGTGGTTTGCAACCCGGACACCAACTTGAGATATTTCTCTGCCGTAATTTTGGCGCCCTAATTTTCATTTCAAAAATTTCGAACAATTCAAACGTTATTTGCTTTCGGTGTAAACTTTCTTTTCCCGGAACATTATTTTTCTCAGGCGCTACCTTTTCTAAATGTACATCATTTCATCGAACCATTACTTTGAATTTATCATTTTAAATAATAAAAACTATTTATTCATTAATACATTATTATATTATCATTATTATTTACCAAACAATTGGGGAGAAATATTGAAAGTCGTAACGAATGGCTCTGCGTTCTTTGTACAGATGACAAGATTTTATGTTCAGCCGGACAATCGTCGCTCCCTCATCAAGGGAGGACAGTCCTTCTTATGTGCAGGAAACATCACTTTATCGTGGTGGCGAATGAATGGTGTGGTCAAGAGTCAGTGTTGGCGAACGTTCGGGTCTCAAATGGTGCTTCGACTGCTCAGAGGTATAGAGACGAGATCCTTCGACTCTTTATTGTGCCCTACGCTGATGCCGTAGGAGATGGGCTCCTTCTGGTAGACGAAAACGCTCTTCCCCACAGAGCTGCACGAGTGGGCAGCGTTCTTGAAGCTGTGGGTATGACACAAATGTAGTGGCCAGCTTGTTCATCAGACTTAAGCCTAACTGAGTATATCTGGGATGCACTTGGCAGACGCAGTGCCGCCAGGCCAGCAGCTCGCACAACGGTTGCAGGGCTGAAAATTACACTCATGGGAGAATGACCAAATATTCCTCAAGAACCGATTGGTAACCTCATACTGTCCATGCTACGAAGGTGTGCAACTGTACTGGCCGTTCGAGGTACTGGAGGGCAACAAGAGTGACTAAATAAACATAATGTAAACCTCAAGTAAAGAGTTGAGACAGTAAGACTTCGCGTACTGTATCCCACAAAATAACAATTGTAACCACTATCTGAATAAAATATTTTACTTTATGTATATTGTTTCGATATGTCACCTGATTAAAAGTAAAACGGAAGTGGCGTTCCACAGGGAAGCGTTATAGGTCCCCTACTCTTGCTTGTGGGGGGAGACAATCTGAATAGCTCACTTAGACTGTTCGCGGATGATGCTGTCGTTTTTCGGTTAGTGAAGTCAACAGAGGATCAAAAGCAACTGCAAAGCGATTTAGACAAACTTTCTACATGGTGCGAAAATTGGCAATTGACACTAAACAAAGAAAAGTGTGAATTAATACACATGGCCACTAAAAGAAATTATAGGCCAATCTCATTGACGTCGATTTGCAGTAGGACTTTGGAATATTATGAACTACGTCGAAGAGAACGACCTGTTAACAAATAGTCAACACGGATTCAGAAAGTATCGCTCTTGCGAAACACAGCTTGCCCTTTATTCACATGAAGTGTTAAGTGCCATCGACAAGGGATCTCAAATCGATTCCATATTTCTGGATTTCCGGAACGCTTTTGACACTGTACCCCACAAGCGGCTTCTAATGAAATTGCGTGCTTATGGAATATCTCCCCAATTGTGCGATTGGATTCACGATTTCCTATCAGAAAGGACACAGTTCGTTGTGATTGACGGTAAGTCATCGAGAAAAACAACAGTGATATGTGGCGTTCCACAGGGAAGCGTTATGTCCCCTACTGTTCCTCGTGTTTGTAAACGATTTAGGAGACAATCTGAATAGCTCCCTTAGACTGTTCGCGCTTGATGCTGCCGTTTATCAGTTAGTGAAGTCAACAGAGGATCAAAAGCAACTGCAAAGCGATTTAGACAAAACTTCTACATGGTGCAAAATTGGAAATTGACACTAAATAAAGAAAAGTGTGAAGTAATACACATGGCCACTAAAAGAAATCCGCTGAACTTCAATTACTCGATAAATCAGTCAAACATTAAGGTCGTAAATTCTACCAAATACCTAGGACTTACAATTACGAACAACTTTAACTGGAGAGAACTCATAGAAAATATTGTGGAGAAGGCGAACGTTTCATTGGCAGAACGCTTCGAAGTTGCACCAGCTCCACCAAAGAGACCGCCAACATCACAGTTGTGCATCCTCTCCTGGACTACTGTTGCCCATTGTGGGACACTCACCAGGTGGGACTGATGGAAGATATTGAGAAGGTTCAGAGAAGGGCAGCTCGTTTGGTTTTATCACGTTACCGGGGGAAAAGCGTCACGGAAATGTTGCACGAATTGGGGTGGTAATCATTAAAAGAAAGACGTTATTCATTGCAGCGTGATCGGTTTGCAAAGATTCAATCACCGACTTTTACTTCTGAATGTGAAAATATTTTGCTAGCACCCACCTTTAGGGAGACATAACTATCCCAATAAAATAAGAGAAAACAGATCGAAAAGGGAATGATTTAGATGTTCTTTCTTCCCGCGCGCTATTAGAGAATGGAACGGTAGAGAAAAATTATGAAAGTGGTTAATGAACGCTCTGCCAGGCACTTAAATGTGATTTGCAGAGTATTTATGTAGATGTAGATTCCCTAATTATATTGAGCCGTCTACAAAATTTCTAAAGCCCTAAGCTTGTAGTGATTGGCTGAAAACTGACACATTATTCCAAAATTTATTCAAAATTAAATAAATTTAAGTGTTTGAAAATTGTAGTTATTCATTTATATCAATTATGTTTAATATATAGCGTGGTCTATGTGAAGTTTCGGATGACATTAATTAGAAAACTATACATAGAGTAAAAATAGGCAGTAAGATAACTTTTTAAGCCCATCGGGGGATATCAAATGATACTTACTACACGTGACCCCTCAGGTGAAGCTAGGGGGAAACTTTTAAATCTTAAAAAAGTAATCAAGTTTGTCGATAACATTCTTTTCAACTATTGACACATGGCGCTGAAATCGAAAAAAATTAAAATTTATTTATTTATTTAGAACTATCCCAGAAAGACGCATCAATTCGATACAAAATGGGCACCAATTCTTTCATTTAGGCCAAATTAAGCAATTTTTTCCTTCTTTTTTTTTTTTAATATAAAATGTATCCTACCCGCCACAGTTTTTTGATGGAGGGAGGCGGAATGGTATTAAAATTGCGTTAGGGAACTCTTTTACAACTGCATTACTCACCCGCGGCCATACTGCTTATTATGGCTCAGTATAAAGGTTTGTGCAATGCGATCAGACTTCACTTTACTTTCAGATTGTGAACAGTAACATTATCTGACGAAAGTAAATTATTCTTCACCGAAACATGGCTCACTATCCTCCTGCAGAGATTGTTGATGTGATGTTAATTTTAGGTGGATGCCGTAACAATTACGTTGCAGCTGCGCCATTATATGCGGGTCGTTTGCCACGGTGGAGTGACCAAGCGCATTGAGGCACTGTGCTCCCATGCGTGAGGCGGTTCCCCGTGGGGGGGGGGGGGGTCGAATCCCCCCTCGGGCATTGATGTTGGTGTCGTCTTTAGTATAAGCCAGTTCATAAGTAGTTTGTCAGTTTAGGGACTGATGACCCCACAGTTAAGTCCCTTAAGCTTGACAAACATTTGAACATTTGCAGATCGTTTCCCAAACAGATGACATCCAAGAGAAATCACTGATCGAAATTGCAGCTCGAAAAGGATACATGCAGCGTCCACCTTGTCATCGCGAATACATTTAAAATGACGCTCGTACCCTTACCGTTCTCGCCCGTGTTCAACTGGATTCCGAAATTAGTAGTCATACGATTCAGAGACAAACTGGAATACCGAAATAAACTGTTTTTGGATTTTAAGACACATAAATATCATGCGTAACATATCACACCAATACAGTCATTAACTACGAAAGATATGCAAATACGCGTGTATTTCTTCTAGTGAGCCTCGGAAATGATAAGAGGTGAGAATGAATTTTTTTGATAATTTATGTTCACCAATGAAGCCACATTCAAAAACTATGGCGAATTAAATCGTCATGATTATCATTATTGGCCTCCTGTCAATCTACACTGGCACAGACCACTGGACAATCAACATAAATATTCGTTAATGGTCTGGTGTGGAATTTTAAACGGTTACTTGATTGTACTGTATTATTTGACCGACATGTTACTGGGGTATCTTATTTACAACTCCTCCGCGATGATTTATTGGAGGTAATGGAAGATGTCAATTTAGAAACCAGGCAACGAATGTGGTTTCAACAAGACTGAGCAGCTCCCCATTACGCTAATTATGTGCGGAACGTTTTAACTTACCGGTTATCTGATCGGTGGATAGCACGCGGCGGACCAATTCACTGGCCTCAACGTTCACAAGACCTAACATCTCCTGATTTATTTCTTTTCTTTTTTTTGTGCGATTATTTCAAATATATTACTTATGAAAGACAGCCCACAACTAGAAACGATATAGAGCGTGTGCAGCTGTACCACGGGATGTCGTGTTCAGAACTGTGGACAACTTTCGCAGACGATTGACTTTATGCATTGAAGAAAATGGGGATAATTTTGAAAAAAATTATTCGTTACTAATTTCATCAATGAAGCAGCCCAAATTGTGAGTGGCAAGGAGACTCACAGTAATGCACCACCCCGTGGTATAAAAAAAAAAAAAAAAAAAAAAAAAAAAAAAAAAAAAAAATATATATATATATATATATATATATATATATATATATATATATATATATATATATATATATGTGTGTGTGTGTATATGTATATGTATATGTATATATGTTCAAATGTTTGTATAGTCTATGGGACTTAACTACGGGGTCATCAGTCCCTAAACTTACAAACTACTTATGAACTACTGACGAACTAGGACGGCACAAATATCCATGCCCGAGGGGGGATTCGAACCCCCGACCGTAGTGGCCGTGGCAGACCGTGACTGGAGCGCCTCAGTCCCCGCGGCCACCGCGGCCGGCCACCCCGTGGTAACATCATTCTACCACGTCCATGTTGTTTCTGGATAACTCTAAAAGGAGTACAGTACATTTTGTACCAAAATAGCTTAATTTGGCGTAACGAAAGAACTGGTGCACATTTTTTATCGATTTGATGCGTCTATCTTGCTCGTAATATTGACACAGTGTCAAATAAGGCAGTTCAAGAGATACTTTCATGGCTTGTAGAAAACAAACTGATGTTAAATCACAGTAAAACTCAATTTTTACAATTTCTAACACATAATTTGACGAAAGCTGACATTCTGATTACACATAATGGACATATGATAAGTGAGACTGAACAGTTCAAATTTCTAGGTATTCATATAGACAGTAAGCTGTCATGGAAAGCCCATGTTCAGGATCTTGTTCCAAAACTAAATTCTGCTATATTTACTATTAGAACAATATCTGAAATAAGTGATTTTTCAACACGAAACGTAGTTTATTACGCTTACTTTCTCTCACTTATGAAGTACGACATTGTTTTTTTGGGGTAACTCGCTTGATGCAAAAGTGATATTTCTGGCTCATAAACGGGCGGTTCGAGCAATATGTGGTGTACGTTTACGAACGTCGTGTCGACCTCTTTTCAGTAGTCTGGGAATTTTGACTCTGGCGTCACAATACCTTTTTTCTTTAATGTCGTTTGTTGTTAATAATATCAGCTTATTCCCACGAGTTAGTAGCTTTCACTCGGTGAATACTAGACGGAAGTCGCATCTACATTTGAATCACACCACCTTGACACTTGTGCAGAAAGGTGTACATTATTCTGCGGCATCCATTTTCAATAAGCTGCCACATGAACTAAAGAATCTTAGCACCAATCCACACGCTTTCAAATCAAAATTGAAGAATTATCTTATGGCTCACTCCTTTTAATCTGCCGAGGAACTCCTAGAAAAGTTAAACAATTAAACTAATTCATTTTTTTTCTTTATTGATTCTTTTCACTGTCTTACGATTGTCGTATGCAAAGGACTACTTAAAAATTTTCTATTACCATTCTTGTGTAACAATTAACGTATTGACTTGTTCTATGACCATGGAGTCTCACTCCAGAATTTGGTCCTGTGGAACAGAAAAATCAATAAAATAAAAATAAATCAGAGTTCTTCCCCAGTTTTACTTTTTTCTCGATTTCAGCTCCATCTGTCAATGGTTTAAAATTTTTTTCACACAAAACTTCAACCCTTTTTATGGAGAATCCGAATCTGCATTCAGAAATTGGGAGTTTCCATTTAGTTTTAAAAGTTGCCCCCATCCAAGGGGGCGGGGGTTGGGGGTCATGTGTAGTAAGTATCATTTGATGTCCCACGTTGAGCTTGCAAACTTGTGTTACCCACTACTTTTACTCGATGTATAGTTTTCGAACTATATGACACTTCATATAGACCACCCTGTATTTCAAAATAAAATGTATACAGTAGGATTAGTGAATAAAATAGCAATAATTTAGCATAAGACCCTTACAAAACTTAGAATTAAGGCATATGTTCATGTCACAAAGGAAATTTCAGCGATAACATACATACAAACACGCTTTCGCGAATATACACTCATAAATACTCAAAGCATCAGTTGGACAGACCTGTTATTTTGTATACTCAACAAGACATTTTTCAAAGGAAGTCCAAAGAATTTTAAGTGTAAGGTGATGTCCAATTCTGTGAGCAACTCTGGAAGGAAGAAACAGCCAGAGGATACATCAGATGTCTCAGCCTTATCCACGAGACCGTGGGGTCACGTAGGGGTGTCGTTCGGACAACTAAAATATCGAGAGAAAAATTCAAAATGTCGTGTGAAATAAATATTATAGACCGAAGTGTTATTCTTTATTGTCAAATCAGTAGCCTTCAAAACTCACCAACATTTTTTGATTACATTATACTTAACCGCAGTTTCACTTTGTCACAAATATTCAGTGTTGCATTTTGCCGAGACCTCCGATTTGCATTCTTTGGTAGTATTGAGAAACGATTTAAATGGCCATCAAACTTCAGCTTCACTCTTAATTCGCCCTTTATGATATCAAAGGTCATTGATTGCTGTCTTTCGTATATAAATCGTTTACCAGACTAAACACATTATTACAACGATCATTGCTCACAGGAACTCACAATGTAGCATTACATTAAATATTTTTATTAAAATTATATCGGCAACGCTTGTCGCTGGCGTATCTGTTCTCACTTCAATAGATATCTCTGTTTTTCGATTATCAACTTCTTTCATCTGGCTTGGAGAGAGAACGGAAACGCTCTTCCTCTTTCTATTCTGAACTCTTGTACTGATCGGACGCCTCTTCATATGCTCTGCTAATAAAATGTTAGTGTGTGCTCCCTTAATTCCTTCCTATTGTAATAAACACCCACTTTGATTTCAAACATGTTTTAATTCAAAATGACCTTCTCCTATTCCAAATAATTTATATTAATTGTTTTCAGAAAACTTCATTCAATCGTAAACATTTACTTGTTCATTATTACGATTCGTTTCGCGATTACATAAGTTTGCTTCTTCTTCATGACATTTATACTGATTTTATTTTCAAAATCTGCAGTTAATGTTTTTATTCAGAGAAGTCCGATATTTTGCAATTTTATTCACCTATCGTGTCAGTAATAGTATCGTGAAACTCTGTTACTCTAAACGTGAGATAACCAAGCATCGAATTTATGGCGGATAGCTTAATTTCATCCCTATTCCAGAACAAAATGTCTAAAGCCGATTACCACGGTATACTACATGTGTTTGTTGTTGTGGTCTTCAGTCCGGAGACTGGTTTGGTGCAGCTCTCCAGCCTACTCTAACCTGAGCAAGCCCCTTCATCTCCTCATAAGAACAGCAACCTACATCAATTTGAATTTGCTTACTATATCAATCTCTTGGTCTCCCTCTGCGAATTTTACCCCACACCCTTCCCTCCAACGCTAAATTCACAGTTCCTTGACGTCTTAAGAATGTGTCCTACCAATCGATCGCATCTTTTAATCAAGGTATGCCAGAAATTCCTTTTCTCCACAATTGTGTTCAGTACCTTCTCATTAGTTAAGCGATCCACCCACCTAATCTTCAGCATTCTTCTGTAACACCACATTTCAAAAGCCTCCATCCTCTTTCTGTCCGCACTATCTATCGTCCATGTTCCACTCCCATACATGGCAATACTCCACAAAACTGCCTTTAGAAAGGACTTACTTATACTTAAATTAATATTCGATGTTAACAAATTTCTCCTTTTCAAAAACACTTTTCTTCCCATTGTTATTCTGCATTTTGTATGTTATGTACTGCGACCATCATATGTTATTTTACTGCGCAAGTATCAATACTCATTTACCACCTTTATTGATTCGTTACCCAATTTAATTCAGCATTGCCTCATTTTCTAAGATTGCATTCCATTATCCTTGTTTTGGTCTTGTTAATGTTCATCTTATAAGCTCCTTTTAACACACTATCCATTCCGTTCATCTGCTCCTCCGGGTCCACTGCTGTCTCTGACAGAATTACAATGTCATCAGCAAAACGCAATGTTTTTGCTCTAAACTTAAATTCCTTCTCCAAATTTCTCTCTGCCTTACTTCAATAGCTTGGTCAACATTCAGATTTAATAACACAACCTGTTTTACACCCATCCCAATCTCTGCATCCCTTTCATGCCCTTGAACTGTTGTCTGCTGTTCGTAAAAGTTGTAAGTAACTTTCCGTTCCGTTTATTTTACTATTACTGATTTCAGAATTTGAAAGAGTGTATTTCAATCAACATTGTCAAAAGCTTTCAACAAATCTACAAAATCTAAAAATGTTGGTTTGCTTCTCCAGACAAAAGTGTGGTTCGTGAAGAGGGGCAGCCGTCTTTTCAATAGTTACAGAAGCAACAGTCTGGATGATCGGCTTATGTGGCTTTGCAACACAGTAACTGCGAACGACTAAAAGCAAGGGGAAGCTACAGCCGTTACTTTTCCCGAGGACATGCAACTCTACTGTATGAACATATCATGATGGCATCCGAAGATAAAATAGTCCCACATTCCGATCTCCAGGCGGGGCCTACTCCGGAGTATGTGATCATCAGGAAAGACAACACTGGCATCCTGCGGTTCGGAGCGTAGAATGTTAGATCCCTTAATCGGGTAGAGAAGCTAGAAAATTTAAAGAGAGAAATGGATAGGTTGAAGTTAGATATAGTGGGGATTAGTGAAGTTCGGTGAAAAGAGGAACAGGATTTCTCGTCAGGTGTGTACAGGATTATAAATTCAAAATCATTTGGGGGTATTACAATGCCAACTAGCTCTGCTGATGATGAGGAGATCGAATAAATATGTTGTTGTTGTGGTCTTCAGTCCGCAGACTGGTTGGATGCAGCTTTCCACGCTACCCTGTCCTGTGCAACTCTCTTCGTCTGAGAATACGTTCGGCAACCTACATCCTTTTGAATCTGCTTACTGTATTCGTCCCTGAGTCTCCCTCTATGATTTTTACCCCACACGCTTCCTTCTAATGCTAAGCTGACAATTCCTTGATGTCTCAGAATGTGTACAACCAGTCTACCACTTCTCTTAGTCAGTTTGTGCCCGAAACTCCTTTTCTCCCCGATTCGGTTAAGCACCTCCTCTTTAGTTACGTGATCTACTCATCTAATTTTCATCATTCGTTTGTAGCACCACATTTCAAAAGCTTCTATCATCTTTTTATCTGAACTCCTTATTGTCCACGTTTTACTCCCATACAATGCTACACTCCAGACACATGCTTTCAGAAAGGATTTCCTAACATTTAAATTAATATTGGATGTTAACAAGTTTCGCTTCTTTAGAAACGCTTTTCTCCCCACAACCATTCTGCATTTTATATCTTCTTTACTTCGGCCATCAGAAGTTATCTTGCTACCCAAATAACAACATTCATCTACTGCTTTTATTGTCTCATTACCTAATCTAATTCCTTCAGCATCCTCTGATTTTCTGACATTACATTCTATTACCTTCGTTTTACTCTTCGTTTTCTCTTATAACTTCCTTTCGAGACACTGTCCATTCCATTCAATTGCTCTTCCAGATCTTTTGCGGTCTCTGCCAGAATTACTATGCCATCGGCAAACCGCAATGTTTTTATTTCTTCTCCCTACACTTTAATGCCATCTCCAAATTTCTCCTTCCATTCCTTCACTGCTTGCTCAATGTACGGATTGAACAACATTGCGGAAAGGCTACAACCCTGTCTTACTCCCTTCCCAACCTCTGCATCCCTTTCTTGCCCTTCGACTCTAATAACCGCCGTCTGGTTTTTGCATAGGTCGAATATAACTCTTCGCTCCCTATATTTTACCACTGATACCTTCAGAATTTGGAAGAGTATATTCCAGTCGACATTGTCAAAAGCTTTCTCCAAATCGACAAACGCTAAAAACGTAGGTTTTCCTTTCCTTAGCCTATCTTCTAAGATAAGTCGTAATGTGAATATTGCCTCTCGTGTTCCTACATTTCTCCTAAATCCAAACTGGTCTTCCCCGAGGTTGGATTCCACAAGATTTTCCATTCGTCTGTAAATAATTCGTGTTAGTATTTTGCACCCATGACTTATTAAACTGATAGATCTGTAATTTTCCCACTTCTCTGCATTTGCTTTATTTGGAATTGGAATTACAATATTCTTCTTGAAGTCGGAGGTTAGTTCCCCTGTCTCATACATCTTGCATTGACTGGCTCTCCTAACGACATCAGCAGTTCAAACGGAATATCATCTACTCCAGGGGCCTTGTTTCGACTCAAGTCCTTCAGCGCTTTGTCAAATTATTCTCGCAGTATCATATCTCCTATCTCCTCTTCCTCCACTTCGTCTTCCATTTCTAGAATACTGCCTTTAAGTTTATTTCCTCTGTATCGGCCCTCTATATATTCCTCCTACAGTTCAGCTTTCCCCTCTTTGCTTAGTACTGGTTTTCCGTCCGAGATCTTGATATTCATACAGCTGCTTTTCTTGCCTCCAAACATCTCTTTTATTTTCCTGTGGGCGGTATCTATCTTTGCCCTAGTTATGCACTCTTCTACGGTTCTGCAATCGTCCTGAAGCCACTCCTACTTAGCCAGTCTGCACTTAATGAAAATCTAATTTTTCAGACGTTTGTACTCCCTTTTTCCTGATTCACTTGCTGAATTTTTATATTTTTTCCTCTCATTAATTAAATTCAGTATATCGTGTGTTGTCCAGGGATTTCTATTAGGCCTTGTCCTTCTGCCTATATGGTCCTCTGCAGCCTTCACTACCCTATCTCTCAGGGCTACCCATTCTTCTTCTATTGTATTACCTTCCCCCGTTTCAGCTAATTCTTGCCTAATGCTCTCTCTGAAACTCTCAACCACCTCTGGCTCCTTCAATTTGTCCAGGTTCCATCTCTTAACGTTTCTACCTTTCTGCAATCTCTTAAGTTTTAATCTGCATTTCATAACCAATAAGTTATGGTCAGACTATATATCTGCCCCTGGATATGTCTTACAGTTTAGAACTTGGTTTCTAAATCTATTCCTTATCATTATAAAGTCAATCTGGTACCTACCAATGTCTTCCTTTTCCTACTACCGAGTTCCAGTCTCCCATCACAATCACGTTTTCCTCTCCCTTAATTTTCTGAATGATTTCTTTTGTCTCCTCATACATTTTTCGATATCCTCATCATCGGCCGTGCTAGTTGGCATATAAACTTGCACTACTTTGGTCGGTGTTGGCTTCGTGTCTATCTTTACAACAATAATGCGTTCACTATGCTGTTCATAGTAACTTATCCGCATTCCTATTTTCTTATTTATTATTAGACCTACTCCTGCATTACCACCAAATGATTTTGTATTGATAACCCTGTACTCATCCTGCCACCGAACTTCACTAACCCCACCATACCTAACTTTAACCTATCCATTTCTCTTCTCAAATTTTGTAGTTCCGTACGCGATTAAGGGTTAGAACATTCCACGCTTCGACCCGTAGAATGCCTATTTTGTTTGTCTTGATGATTACATCCTCCTGAGACGTTCCCGCCCGGAGATCCGAATGGGGGACCATTTTACCTCCGGAATATTTTACCCAAGAAGACGCCATCATCGTATAGTCATACAGTAGAGCTGCATGTCCTCGGGAGAAGTAACGACTGAAGTTTCCCCATGCTCTCAGCCTTTCGCAGTAACTGCACGGCAAAGCCATGTTAGCTGATGTTACAAGGCCAGCTCAGTCAATCATCCAGACTGTTGCCCCTGTAACTACTGAAAAGGCTGCTGCCCCTCTTCAGGAACTACACGTTTGTCTGGCCTCTCGACAGAAACCCCTCCACTGTGGTTGCAGCTATGGTACGGCTATCTGCATCGCTGCGGCACGCAAGCCACCCCACCTCGGCAATGTCTGTGATTCATGGGGGTGGCGAATAAATATTTGAGGAGCTAAAGTAAATTATTCAGACAATTAAGGGAGAGGAAGACTTAATTATTATGGGAGACTGGAATTTGGTAGTAGGACAAGGAAGGTAAGGGAAGATAGTAGGTGAATATGGTCTGGGCAAAAGGAAAGAAAGAGGAAGCCGCCTGATAGAATTTTTCACGAAAAGTAATTTAGTTATAACGAACACATGGTTTAAGAATCACCAAAGAAGGTTGTATACTTGGAAGACACCAGGATACTCCTGGAGACACCAGATAGTTTTTATAATGGCAAGAAATAGATATCGGAACCAGATTGTAAACTGTAAAACATTCTCAGGCGCAGATATAAACTCTGACCATAACTTAATGGTCATGAAATGAAGGGTGAAAGTGAAAAAATCCGCAGAAAGGTAGGAAAATAAGGAGATGGGACCTGGATAAACTGAAGGAACCTGAAGTGCTTGACAATTTCAGAGGGAGCTTTAGGCAACAATTGACTGAAATGGGGTAAATAAAACAATAGAGGAGGAATGGGTAGTATTGAGAAATGAAATAGTGAAGGCAGCAGAGCACAAAATAGGAAAGCAAGACCTACAAAAATCCTTCGATATCACAGGACATACTAAAGTCAATCGATGAAAGGAGAAAATACAAAACATGCAGTTAATGAAACAGGCAAAATGGAGTACAGACGACTAAGAAATGAGATTGACAGGAAGTGCAAAATGGCTAAGCAGGAGGGGCAAGAAGGCAAATGCAAGGATGTAGAAGAATGTATAAATAGGGGAAAAATAGATACAGCCTACAGGAAAAGAAAATAGATATTTGGAGATAAGAAAAACAGCTCTATGAATATCAAGGACACATGGAAAACCATTTCTCAGCAAAGAAGGGAAACCTGAAAGATGGAAAGAGTATATAGAGAGACTCTACGAAGGAAATGAACTTTGAGGCAATATTGTATGAAGGGGAGGAAAAGTAGATGCGGATTAAATAGGAAATACTATACTGAGAGATGAATTTGACAGAGCACTGAAAGACCTAAGTCGAAACAAGGCACCTGGAGTAAATGATATTCCTTCAGAGCTACTGAAGTCTCTTGGAGAACCAGACATAAAAAAAAAACTGTTTCACCTGGTGTGTAAGGTGTATGAGATACGCGAAGTACCGTCAGACTTTAAGAAAAATGTTAAAATCCCCATTCCAAATAAAGCGGGCGCAGACAGGTGTGAAAACTACAGAAACATCAGTTTAATAAGTCATGGTTGTAAAATATTAACACCAATTATGTACAGCAGGATGGAAAAGCTGGTACAAGCCGACTTCGGGGAAGATCTTTTTGGCTTCAGCAGAAACGTAGGAATACGGAGGCATTACTCACTTTACATATCCTAGAAGATAGATTAAGGAAAGGCAAACCTACATATCCAGCTTTTGTAGATTTGGAGAAAGCTTTTCACAGTGTTGATTGGAGTAAACTCTATCAAGTTCTGAAGCAAGCAGGAGTAAAATGTGGGGAACGTAAGGTTCTTTACAACTTGTACAAAAACCAGACAGCTGATGATGATGATGATTGGCGTTTTAGGGCGCTCAACAACGAGGTTATCAGCGCCCGTAACCAGACAGCGGTTGTCAGAGTTGAAAGGCATGAAAAGGATGCATTGGTTGGGAAGGGAGTGAGACAGGCTGGTAGCCTTTCTCCAATGTTATTCAATTTGTTCATTGACCAAGCTATAAAGGAAAGCAAGGCAAAATTTGGAGAGGGAATTAATGTTCAGGGTGAAGAATTAAAAACATTGCGTTTTGATGACCACATAGTAATTCTGTCAGAGACAGCAAAGGACTTGGAAGAGCAATTGAACGGAATGGACAGTGTGCTGAAAGGTGCATACAAGATGAACATTAACAACAGCAAAACTAAGGTAATGGAGTGCAGTCTAAGAAAATCATGTGATGCTGAAGGAATTAGATTAGATAACGTAACAATAAAGGAGGTAGATGAGTTTTGTTACTTGGGCAGTAAAATAACAAATGTTGGTCGCAGTACAGAGGATATAACATGCATAATGGCAACGTGTAGAAAAGCGTCCTTGAAAAAGAGAAATTTGTTAACATCGAATATTGATTTAAGCGTAAGGAAGTCATTTCCGAAGGCGTTTGTGTGGAGTGTTGCCTTGTATGGGAGTGAAACATGGACGATAAAATGTGCGGACAGGAAAAGAATAGAGGATTTTGAAACATGGTGCTACAGAAGAATGCTGAAGATCAGGTAGGTGGATCGTATAACTAATGAGAGGAGGTACTGAACAGAATTGGGGAGAAAAGGAATATCTTGCATACCTTGACTAAAAGAAGGAATCGATTAGTAGGACACATTCTTAGATATCAAGGAATTGTGAATTTAGCGTTGGAGGGAATTGTGTGGGGTAAAAACCGCAGAGAAAGACCAAGAGATGGATACAATAATCAGATTCACACAGTTGTAGGTTGCCGTTCTTATGTGGAGCTGAAGAGGCGTGTCAGGATAGGGTATTGTGGAGGCTGCACCAAACCAGTCTCCGGACTGAAGACCCTAACAACAACAACATAATCTATATTATAAGCTAAGGTGTAAAATGAGGATTGGCTCCCGTGTTCCAACATTTCTCTTTAATCCAAACTGGCCTCCTCAAGATTGGCGTCTACCAGCTTTTCCATCCTTCTTTAAAAATTTCGTGTTAAAATTTTGCAGCCATGACTTATTAAAC
Source organism: Locusta migratoria (assembly GCA_026315105.1). Classification (NCBI taxonomy): domain Eukaryota; kingdom Metazoa; phylum Arthropoda; class Insecta; order Orthoptera; family Acrididae; genus Locusta; species Locusta migratoria. The sequence continues at coordinate 409,538,681 of CM048749.1, forward strand.
TGATGTTTCTACCATTTTCACACCTGTCTGCCTCTGCTTTCTTTGGAATGGGAATTACTAAATTTTTCTTATAGACTGATCGTATTTTCCCTGTCTGATATATCTTACGCACCAGATGAAATAGTTTTGTCATGACTGGCTCACCCAGAGACTTCAGTAGTTCTGAGAGAATGTCTTCCACTCCAGGGGCCTTAGACTTCACTCCATTACCCTAGTTTTGCTCTTGTTAATGCTATGTCAAATTCTTCTCTCAGTATATTATCTCCTATTTCATTTTCATCTACATCGTCTTCCCTTCCTAAAATATTGTCTTTTAGTTCGTTTCCATTGTAGAGCCCCTGTATATACTCTTTCTACCTATTAGATTTCCCTTCTTTGCTGAGAACTGATTTTCCATCTGAGTTCTTGATATTCATACTGCTGATTTTCTTGTCTCCAAATATTTCTATTATTTTCCTGTAGGCGGATTCTATTTTTCCCTTATTTATACATTCTCCTAGAGACATGGATTTGCCTTCTAGCCACTCTTGCTCAGCTATTTTACGCTTCCTACCTATTTTTCTTCCTATTTTGTCCTCTGCTGTCTTCACTATCTTATTTCTCACTGCTACCCATTCTTTTTCTACTGTTTAATTTCTCACCGTTTCTGTCAATTATTGCCTAAAGCTCTCTCTCAAATTCTCAAGAACTTCAGGTTCCTTCAATTTATCCAGATCCCATCTCCTTATTTTCCTACCTTTTTTTCACTTTTTTCAGTTTCAGCCTACAGTTCATGACCAATAAGTTATGGTCAGATTTTATATCTGCGCCTGGATATGTTTTACGGTTTAAAACCTGGTTCCTTAATCTATGCCTTATCATTATAAAATGTACCTGGTACATTCCAGTGTCTCCTGGTCTCTTCCACGTATACAACCTTCTTTCATGATACTTAAACCAAGTGGTTTGTTATGATTAAATTATGTACCGTGCAAAATTCTACCAGACGATCTCCTCTTTCATTCCTTTTGCCCAGTCCATATTCTCCTACTATTATTCCTTCCCTTACTTTTCCTAATACCGGATTCGAGTCTCCCATGACAATTCAGTTTTCCTCTATATTAATTGGCTGAAAAATTTCCTTTACCTCCTCATACATTTTTTCGATCTCCTCACCATCGGCAGAGCTAGTGGGCATATAAACTTGTATTAATGTGGTTAGTGTTGGCTTTGCATCTATCTTGACTATGATAGTGCGATGACTGTTCTGCTCATAGTAGTTTAGCACCATTCCTATTTTCTTACTCATTATCAGTCCTACTCCTGTACTACCTCCTACTGATTTTGTATTTATAATCCTGTACTCGCCTGGCTAGAAATCCTGTTCCTCTTTCCACCGAACTTCACCAATCCCCTCTAAATCTAGCTTTAGCCTATCCATTTCTCTTTTTAAATTTTCTAACTTCCCTACCCGATTAAAGGATCTAACATTCCACGCTCCGATCTGTAGAATGCCAGTATTGTCCATACTGATGATAACATCCTCCTGAGTAGTCTCCGCCCGGAGATCCGAATGGGAGACTATTTTACCTCCGTAATATTTTACTCGAGAGGATGCCATCACCATATATTCATAAAGTAGCGCTGCGTGCCCTCGGGAAAAGTAACGGCTGTAGTTTCACCTTGCTTTCAGCAGTTCCCAGGAGCCGTGTGGTAAAGCCCATTAGCTGATGATACAAGGCCAGCTCAGTCAATTATCCAGACTCTTGTCCCTGTAACTATTGAAAAGGTTAATGCTCCCCTTCAGGAACCACACGTTTGCATGGCCTCTCCACAAATAAACCTACGTTCTGGTTATACCTACAGTACGACTATTTGCATCGTTGAGACACGCAAGCCACCCTACTTCGGCAATGTCTGTGGTTCATGTGGGTGGATTCTGCCTGTAAAGGTAACTATTCACCGACTTTATTTTGTAGTGGTGTTTTCCGATGTTGTCTTAACTTCAACAATGGCTGTTGTTGTGGTCTTCAGTTCGGAGACTGGTTTGATGCAGCTCTCCACAATACCCTAGCCTGATCAAGCCTCATCAACTCCACATAAGAATGGCAACCTACATCTGTCTGAATCTGCCTACTGTATCCATCTCTTGGTCTCCCTCTGCGGTTTTTACCCCCCACACTTCCCTCCAACGCTAAATTCACAATTCCTTGATGTCTAAGAATGTGTCCTACCAATCTATCCCTTCTTTTAGTCAAGGTATGCCAGAAATTCCTTTTCTCCCCAATTCTATTTAGTACCTCCTCATTAGTTACGCGATCCACCCACCTAATCTTCAGCATTCTTCTGTAGCACCATATTTCAAAAGCCTCAATCCTCTTCCTGTCCGCACTGTCCATGTCTCACTCCCATACAAGGCAACACTCCACACAAACGCCTTCAGAAATGACTTCCTTCCGCTTAAATCAATATTCGATGTTAACAAATTTCTCTTTTTCAATAATGCTTTTCTACCCATTGTCATTCTGCATTTTATATCATCTGTACTGCGACCATCATTTGTTATTTTACTGCCCAAGTAACAAACCTCATCTACCTCCTTTATTGCTTCGTTTCCCAATCTAGTTCCTTCAGCATCACCTGATTTTCTTAGACTGCACTCCATTACCTTAGTTTTGCTCTTGTTAATGTTCATCTGATATGCACCTTTCAGCACACTGTCAATTCCGTTCAATTGCTCTTCAAGGTCCTTTGCTGTCTCCGACGGAATTACTATGTCGTCAGCAAATCGCAATGTTTTTAAATCTTCACCCTGAACTTTAATTCCTTCTCTATATTTCTCCTCGCTTTCCTTTATAGCTTGCTCAATGTACAAATTGAATAACATTGGAAAAATTTTACAACCCTGTATTACTCCCTATACAACCACTGCATCCCTTTCATGCCCTTCAACTCTGACAACCGCTGTCTGGTTTTTGTACAAGTTGTAAATAACCTTACGCTCCCTATATTTTACTCCTGCTTGCTTCAGAACTTGCAATCAACATTGCCAAAAGCCTTCTCCAAATCTACAAATGCTAGAAATGTAGGTTTGCCTTTTCATAATCTATCTTCTAGGATAAGCAGTAAGGTGAGTATTGCCTCCCATGTTCCTACATTTCTCCTGAACCCAAACTGATCTTCCCCGAGGTCGGCATCTACCAGCTTTTCCATCCTTCTGTATATAATTCGTGTTAATATTTTGAAACCATGACATATTAAACTGATGGTTCTGTAGTTCTCACACCTGTCTGCACCTGCTTTCTTTGGAATGGGGATTATAACATTTTTCTTAAAGTCTGAGGGTACTTCACCTGTCTCATACATCTTACACACCAGGTGAAACAATTTTGTCATGGCTGGTTCTCCCAGAGACTTCAGTAGCTTTGAGGGAATATCAACTACTCCAGGGGCCTTGTTTCGACTTAGGTCTTTCGGTGCTCTGTCAAATTCTTCTCTCAGTACAATATCTCCTATTTCATCTTCATCTGCATCCTCTTCCCTTCCTACAATATTGTCTTTAAGTTCATTTCCTTTGTAGAGCACCTCTATATATACTTTCCACCTTTCAGCTTTCCCTTCATTGCTGATAACTGGTTTTCCATCAGTGTCTTTGATATTCATAGAGCTGTTTTTCTTGTCCCCAAATGTCTCTTTTATTTTCCTGTGGGCTGTATCTATTTTTCCCCTATTTATACATTCTTGTACATCCTTACATTTGCCATCTAGCCACTCCTGCTTAGCCATTTTGCACTTTCTGTCAATCTCATTTCTTAGTCGTCTGTACTCCATTTTGCCTGTTTCATTTACTGCATTTTTATATTTTCTCCTTTCATCGATTAAATTTAGTATCTCCTGTGATATCCAAGGATTTATTGTAGGTCTTGCCTTCCTACCTATTTTGTCCTCTGCTGCCTTCACTATTTCATCTCTCAATTTTACCCATTCCTCCTCTACTGTTTTATTTTCCCCTGTTTCTGTCAACTGTTGCCTAAAGCTCCTTCTGAAATTCTTAAGAACTTCAGGTTCCTTCAATTTATCCAGGTCCCATCTCCTTATTTTCCTACCTTTTTGTAGTTTCTTCAGTTTCAGCCTACAGTTCATAACCAACAAGTTATGATCAGAGTCTATATCAGCCCCTGGGTATGTCTTACACTTTAAAACCTGGTTCCGAAATCTATGTCTTACCATTATAAAATCTATCTTGTATCTCCCGGTGTCTCCTGGTCTCTTCCATGTATACAACCTTCTTTTGTGATTCTTAAACCAGGTGTTTGTTATAACTAAATTATGTTCTGTGCAAAATTCTACCAGGCGGCTTCCTCTTTCATTCCTTTTACCCAGACCATATTCAACTACTATCTTCCCTTCCCTTCCTTGTCCTACTACCGAATTCCAGTCTCCCATAACAATTAAGTTTTCCACTCCCTTAATTGTCTGAATAATTTCCTTTACCTTCTCATACATTTCTTCAACCTCCTCATCATCGGCAGAACTAGTTGGCATATAAACCTGTACTACTGTTGTCGGTGTTGGCTTCGTATCTATCTTGACAATGATAATGCGATCGCTGTGCTGGTCATAGTAGTTTACCCTCATTCCTATTTTCTTTTTCATTATCAATCGTACTCCTGTGATACCCCCAACTGATTTTGTAATTATAATCCTGTTCATCCTGCCACCGAACTTCACTAATCCCCACTATATCTAACTTCAACCTATCCATTTCCCTTTTTAAATTTTCTAATTTTCCTACTCGGTTAAGGGATCTAACATTCCACGCTCCGACCCGTAGAATGCCAGTTTTGTCTTTCCTGATGATCACATCTACCTGAGTAGTCCCCGCCCGGAGATCCGAATGGGGGACTATTTTACCTCCGGAATATTTTACCCGAGAGGATGCCATCATCATATGTTCATACAGTAGAGCTGCATGTCCTCGGGAAAGGTAACGGCTGTAGTTTCCCCTTGCTTTCAGCCGTTCGCAGTAGCTGTGTGGCAAAGCCACATTAGCTGATGTTACAAGGCCAGCTCAGTCAATCATCCAGACTGTTGCCTCTGTAACTACTGAAAAGGCTGCTGCCCCTCTTCAGGAACCACACGTTTGTCTGGCCTCTCCACAGATACCCCTCCGCTGTGGTTGCACCTACGGTACGGCTATCTGTATCGTTGAGGCACGCAAGCCACCCCACCTCGGCAATGTCTGTGGTTCATGGGAGTGGCAACAATGGCTATAGACATTTTTAACGCCTACATGATCCTTGCTCTTGTCTAACATCATCTTTAAAAGAAATTTTAATGCCCGTAGATATTTAGAAATTCATTCAATTCTATAAACATTATTTAATCCAAATCTTTACAACACAAAACATAAAAATTACAAAAAGCATCACTACAACAATAAAAATTTTATTTTGAAGAAAAAAAGGTTTTTAGTTGGTTTTCTTCGCACTTTGTAGTGAAATATCCCAAATCTTGTAATTTTACAAGTCGTTAGATGTCGAAATACGTCAATAACAATAAAGTATGACAAAACAGTAGATCTAATCGGCATACACAAACCATCGCTGTCAGTATTATTTGGAATATTAAGCACTTCAGACATTGTGGACAACTCTTCCCATGCAAACAAATTTGACCCTCTTAGAGAGAACAAACGAAGCTTCATGGATGAAATGTAGCTATCGTGCAAGTAATAAACTGCTCGCTTTAAAAACTGTTCAGCTTCGGCGAAAAAACTGGTGTTCTTACTCTCGGAAACATTTCTTTATACGGTCCTATTTTTTCTCCCGAAGAATTCATCATACAACGTGTTATTAAGATGACATACCAGTTTTCTCATTAGACTGTATCTATGATAATGCATGTATCACTTTCCTATTATATGTTGCTTGAACATTACATTGTGCAGAAAGTGCAAATAGCCTGAACTGCTGAAATTCCTTCATCTCTACGTTGGTCGACGTCTTTAGTATTATCAAAATGTGTTATCCTTCTCTAAACAAAATTTCATGCCTCTTTTCGGCATTCATCTTCTCCTTAAACAATGAAACAAACAAAAAAAGAACTGAAACTTCCTGGCAGATTAAAATTGTGTGCCGGAACCGGGACTCGAACCTGGGACACTTGCCTTTCGCGGGCAAAGGTCCCAGGTTCGAGTCCCGGTTCCGGCACACAATTTTAATCTGCCAGGAAGTTTCATATCAGCGCACACTCCGCTGCAGAGTGAAAGTTTCATTCTGAAAAAAGAACTGCTTTAGGGCAGGCCAACAATGCAATAAATTATCTAAAGCGGGTAAAATAGCCATTTTATTGGGACTTGGCACTGAAAGTTTCGATACTCGACACTTCCAAATAAGAATCATTCATTACGTTTCTTGGAGTTTGTAGCAAACGAACACAATTATTTGAAAGTTTTTATAACGACGCTTCCGACATCTAGTCTATTTGACGCAATTACATGGTAGTTGTAATTTAATTAGATGATTGTCTGTTATAATTTTTGGAAAACAGAATTGCTTACATCATAATTTATTGGAACGTTATCCGTGCTGTTGGCAGTTTAACAGGGTCAATTTTAAACGAACGTAATTTCGCCGCTTTGACATGTATCCCGGTAATATGTTTCTGAGTACTGTACCTAATAGTCGTTTCCAAACACAGATCTACATACATAAATTTGAATTACTTTGGACTCTTTGTGAAATCCGAATAACCGCAACTTCTTGATTTAAGAAATGAGATGTAAAATCAGAAGAATGCAGACACACAAATGGCTGGTGCATTTCGAATGGGTTAAGGCACATCGAGGGATATGGGGAAATGAACTAGCTGACTACTTTGCTGAAAGAGCAGCTCTATCAGGACAATCAATACGCTACAACAAAATACCTAAGGAAGAAATTTCGAGAAGAGTTTAGGAACAATTGGGACATTGAGTGGCAAAGAACAAAAAACGACCCGACAACGTTTAATGATTAAACTTCCAATATCTCCGAATTTCACAGCTATGTTAACAGGTCATGGGAAACTGAAAGCCTATTATCAGCGGTTCCAAATAATTGAAGACGGACCGTGCATATGTAACAGAGCTGTCCAAACTATTGACCATGTGCTTTTTGACTGCTGCAATTTATTGATAGAGAGGGACCATCTCAGGAAAAAAAAAAAAAAAAAAAAAAAAAAAAAAAAAAAAAAAAAATGATATAGAAAGCTGACAAAGGAGGAGGATGGCCCACCAGAAATATGATTTGGTGCATAAATTCACTACAGACTTTTACAATTTTCGTAATTCAATAAGATTTCCAGATGTATAAAATCGTTTGTTCCTTTGTAAACACTGTCAACTTATGTATTGTACTTGTGTTTGCAAAAATACCTTATGTAACCGCCTGAGTCTAACCGTCAAACATGTAATATTACTATGTAGTGGGGCATGTTAATAAATAAATAAAAGGGTTAGAAGCATACAGGATGTTCGGAAATTCGTGTTACAGACTTCGAGGACTTGTAGAGGGCGAGTAGTTGATATTTTGACCAGATACCCATGTCCGGAAATATCGCCCAGTGGCCCTATGAGCTCTTCTTTATCTTTGACAATTTAAAACAAATTTCTTCTACTGCAGTTTGTTTGCTTTCCACATTTTGGGAGAAGAGGTGTGTGCACATGATGGAAGATGAGAGCGTTCACATTGCTCTCAAAGTATGCATTCCAGAACGCGCGTCCATACGCACGCGCACACACACACAGTCACACACACACACACACACACAATACTCGCCTTAAGCCCCGGCCCATCTCATCAAGTTCGTCACCCGCTGTCACGTGACTGTGGGCGTGCTAATGGCTTTAAAATTAAGAATAATAGACGAATCATTCTGAAATCCCTATCCCTGTAATTGTCTCATTTTGCCACGCATTGTGGTCCACGTATTCCGTGAGTCTGTTTTACTTATAAGTCTACACAATGACACTAAATTGCGACACTCGTTTCATGAAATCAATTGCGCGCAACTCGTTTCGTGTGTGTCTGTAGACATGGCGCCAATACTATACACTTCAGTTTCGTTGTTTTGTGAGTACTGTAGTCGCTGTAGATACAAAGTTTTGGTAGCTGTAATAGATGGTCTGTAATACATTGTTTTTCACAGTTAGGTGTAATCCTGTTGCCAGTAAAGTGAATTACAACTTAAGATTTCACAAGTTGTAACCCACTTTATTGGCAACAGCATTACATCTAACTGTGGAAAACAATGCATTACAGACCACCTATGAGGATGATACAATGCACATGCATAACATGCTAACATAAAAAAATGTATTGCCGAGAGCTAGATCTGCAAAATAAATCAGTTTCTTACAAATAACGACTGATTGCTGCACAAACACCCATTTGGATATCATAAATACAGTGAAAGTTTCTCGCTTCTCCTTCTCTCTTACAAAATTTCCGTCTGCTGTGTGTTTGAACTTGTTCTAGCTGAATGCCTTTGTACAACGTTATGTTAATCTGACTGCGTATTTCCAACTGTATTCTATGTGAATGTAAAGGTATTGCAAAACCTATCTGATTGCGTAAAGTTTATTATAATGTGACACAAACTGCTAATTGTTTCTGTATGAAAATGTCGTAACAAAGTTAACTGTCTGAAAATTACTGATAATAAAAATCACTGTTAATAATTCTGGCCCTTGTAATATATATCACTACCCATTAGCGTCAGACCCAGTATCTTTATGAAATTATCCCAATAAGTGTTACATTCGGGAGACAGCATTAGTTCTAATTGATTGTAATTACACCTAAATGCCAGAATAACAATACATAAGTGGACCATCCATAATTTTACCCCTACTCGAAAAATTGATTAGCTATAATACAGCAAAAAGTACATAATAGTAGGCCTAGGCCAAAATATATTTTCGTGTATAATAAAAAAAAAGGACACACCCTTTTTCTGTTAATAAATAGAAGTAGAAGCAAATAGGTTGGGTGACACATGTTGCAATAATTTGAAAGTATAAATAAAATTATAACATCGAAACCTATTAGCACACATGAAACTTTAATGCTCACTGATGACGAATATCATGTTTAAAGGCTCAATAACGCTGGATCTTGCAATTAATGGCCGATTTAATAAATATAATGGGACTTTCCAAATTCATGTAAACATTGGTCACTGATGAACGAAAGAGATACACCAAAATATATTCACGAAAATAATAAGTCATTTAATAACACGCACAAACAACATTAAACTCGTAACAGATCTGTCAAAACATTTAATATACTCGAAGTAAGAAACAGACGCCATTTTTCGAAGTCATGCCAACTAGTTTGTTAGGCGTACATTTTAAAACGATCTTACAAATAACTAGCAAAACACAAACATCATTAAATTAAAGAAATGAAATTGTTTACGACTTTTACGTAATATGTAAATAACATTTACCTTGCTTTAAAATTTTAAGTGAATAAAGACATACTCGTGAACCTCAGAGTGGGAATAAAAGCATCGAACTCGCAGACGCTGGGGCACTCTCACTGTCGCAGGACACTGGCGGTGACACACTGACTCTTGCGCTGAGGCCATGTATCTGATATTGTGTTTTTTATATTTGTGAAAGTTTGCGCAATAGAAGAAGTGCAGTAATAGTTAATAAAAAAGTATAAACTCTACTACGCGGTTTAATTTCAAGAAATATTTCCTGAAAAATATTTACAGTGAAATAACAAGACAGCTAATGGTGCACAACGCAAGAACATCGCAGCAAGCAACGCGACCGGCCAAGATAAAAGATAGGTACAAGATTTTATTTGACGTGTGTTTAACATTAACTGAGTGGACTCCTCTCCATAACAGCCATCCAGCATATAGTTAAATGTCCAATTCTACGTCTCTGTAGAAGACAAAAAGATATATGTTGGAAAAAGAAGAGCAAAAAGGGAGGGGGACGTCGCATGTGGAGCCGTGACCAGGATACACAGGTGGACTAATTATTTTCTGAAATTTTATTTTGCAGGAAAGAGATATTTTAGAGTGAAATTTTCGAAGTAAATCAAAGATGGCGGACCTGAAACTGAAACCGAAAGTATAAAATGGAGGAGTTGGGACATAAAGGATTGAGGAACATGGCGGAAAATTTAAATGGACACTGAACAAACCAGGACTACACATCCTGTGGAAAGATAAGTGGAACATATTTTACTTTTCAATCTATTTTATTCTTTCTTATTTTGTTGTGTGCAGGGATCTGTGTTGTGTGTAAGAGAGTAAATAGGAAGAAAGTTACATCGAAAATGGCAGATAAAATTAAAGGTGACAGAATAATTAAACAAGAGAGATAGGATGACTCTTTGGTGAAGTTAGACTCAGAAAAATTACTATCCGAAAGTTTTAAAGAGGAATTAGTGGATCAACAAAATCAAGAAGGTAGTGAAAGTGAAATCAGTGATTCGAAACCTGACTATTCTGAAAACACAGAAGGCAAGGTGGGACAAGCAGTTCCTACTCCTGTAATGTTTGACCAGAAATTACTATTTCAATTGTTTGGTAGAATTTCCAGTGACATTCAAAAATTAGGTACATCAGTAAATAATTTAGAGTCAACCTTGACCCATAGAATTGAAGAAATAACAAATAAATTAAGTGCTCAATTGAGTGATGTGAAAAATGATCTAGCCACCGCTTTTTCTGAAGTGTCAAAAGTGAATAAGCGTGTGGAAAAGATACAACTCAGAATCCAGGCTGTTAAGTCTCAGATCCACAATATCAACTCAGAGCTCAAGGATGAAATTCGCGGTAGTGAAATTAAACATTTGAGTGCTTTAGAGGAATACAAGAATGTCAATGACACTTGTATTGGTATTATTAATGATAAGATTGAAAAAGTTACTAAAGACAATAAACAAATTGACAGTACTACACAATCAACCATTAAAGAGTTACAACAAGATATCTCACAAGTGAAAAAACTGGTGAACCAAATACAAGAAGGTGTCGACACTAAAACTGTCTTAGGCCCCAATTAAGTTTGTTAAGAGGCTTTTAGAAGGTGAAGCTCTATCTTGGGCAAACCAACTTGATAGTGATGGGATGCCATTTAGTGAGTTTGAGACTCAATTTTTAAAGAAGTTTTGGTCAGAGGCTGAACAGGCCAGGATAAAAAGTGAGTTTTTGAATGGACTAATGTATAGAGAACAGAAAGGCGGGATGACAGAATTTTGTAAGGAGCAGTTGAAAAGACTGGCTCATCTGAGCAAGCCGTTTGACGAGCTGACTCAGATAGATGCACTTAAACGGAGGTTGCCTGCAAGAATCCAGTGGGGGTTGGTTTATGGACCAGATGATTCAATTGCACAATTCTTAAAATATGTAGATAAACTGAATATGGCATATGACAGGAATGACAAGTATGGTGAGGCATATGGTAGGCCCAATTGGGAAAACAATAGTTCAAGTCAGCAGTTCAGCTCAAGGTTTAACCAGAACAACCAAAACTTGTACTATAATCAAAATAGTCAAAACTTCGTCCCAAACCATAACCAGAATTCACGGTTTAATCAAAATTTTCATCCTAATCAAGGGCAAAACTTCAACCAGCACTTTAATAACCATAATATCCAAAATTCATCCTTTCAAAACCAAACGGTAACTTTCAAAGTAGAGGTAGAAATGGATTTAGACAAAACTCTGACAGGGGACCTCGCAGAAGAAACCAATTTCAAGGGGAGAACAGGAACCAACAGCAGCAACAAAATTTTGTACCACTTAATGCCAAGATCAGGGAGGTAAACTAAGTCACTCTTGATTGGCAACCCACAATACCAGAGCTTTGGAAAAAGATAAGGTAGGGGTCAATGATATAAAGATACATGAACAGGTTCAGCATAAGGAAGGTAAGACTGTAAAAGTAACTACCTTATCAGTTGATGAAGTATTTTGGAAAAATGTATCTGTGATTTCTCACCATAATGATTCAACATAGATAAATGATTCTCTTTCCAGTCTATTATTGCATTTATCCTTAGTAGCCAATCAGCTCCTAATAAAATGTTCTCTCCTAAGTCTAGTATAACAAGAAATCCATGATCATACTTTACGTCCCCTATTTGAAAAGTAACCCAAGCCTCTGTTTAGGAAACGTGAACCAATTATTAAAAATCAAATATCTGATTTATTTTCTAACTGATGTAACTTCATGAAAATTACTAACAATGTCATGTTTATGATTTTAAAATCTTTCAGAGAAAAATATAACTCAGATATTTAATCTGCCTACAAAATTATTTTTAAACAAAGATAAACATTTCTTTACTGTTTATAAATTTAACTCGATTTACACAAACAATGTTACAACAATAACATATTGCAAGAACACTACCCATGAAATTCCTATTTCATAAAAAACGCAATTTCAAAACTAAACTATTACAATAAATACTTTTCCTAACACAGAAAGGGGCCCCCAGCATGAATCGTGAGCCCACAAGCTAACAGCAAGATCTTTCCCGACCGTTACTGTACCATCAGTTCAGCCTAACAAAGCGAAGTTGCGCCATAGGAACATGCCAAGTATTTCATGAAAAACTTTACCTTATAAAAACTTCAAAAGATCGTTTCTCCAACATCTATACCTTTGGTTTCCATATCTTAGGCTAGGCGCAAATTGAGACGCGTATAGCACTCGCGCAGTGTCGTGACACTCCGCGCTACACAAGACTTCCACACGCGCTGTGCTCAGTCGGACCAGCGCACACTGGGACGCGTGCGAGAGCCACAGTCAGGCGGAGTGGCGCGCCCTTACCAGACGCTGGTTACTCACGAGTCTGCAAATGTGTGATTCGCAGGTAAAGCAGTTGTTGTTGTTACAGCAGAGTTCCGAATCTGATTCCGATACCAATGCTGACGACGAAGCTTTTCTTCTGTCACTAAGAAATAAAAAGTTAAAATCTCCGAACACATATATTTTGAGTGAAAGGAAATGGTGTGGTCAGTTTGAAATTACCAAGAAGATGAGCGATGCTGATTTCACAAATTATTTCAGAATGAACAGACAACAGTTTTCAGAACTGCATGGGATGATACAGGAAGCCATTGATGCAAGGGATGTAATACACAAAAGCCGATTGCTATCACTGCCTCTATTAACTTTTCTTCTATCATTACGAGAAGTAAGCAGTCGATACACTACAGAACACGATGGTCAGTGTACTGTAATTAAGAATTATGCCTCTCTGGTATGTGATAGATAGCCAGGTGTGCCCTGTGAGAAGAAGACGTCAATCGAAAAACATTTTAATTAATATACATTTGATTTTTTAAGCATTGGCCAACAGTGAAGAAAGCAGCAAAACTATACCGATATAAATAACTGGCAAACAGTCACAAAAATATCGACAGGTTATGTGGCGAAAATCGAAACACTGCTGGATGAGAAACTTTCCTGTACAGGTTGTGGAAGGGAACAGACGGCGTCGAGTTTCCCACGGTGCGAGCGTCGCTCTGTCGCAGGAAACTGTGGCTCAGCCACAACGCCACGCAGCGCAGGTCGAGTCAGGCTAGGCGCAAATTGAGACGCGTATAGCACTCGCTCAGTGAAGCGGCGCAGCACGCGTTTTTGCGACCACCGTGTTCTAATGGGGCCGCGCAAACTGGCACGCAGTACGTCACTGACGTGAACTGTGCTGGGCGTTGTGGCTGAGCCACAGTTTCCTGCGGCAGAGCGACGCTCGCACCGTGGGAAAGGCGATGCCGGGAGGGGGAAGCCGTCTGCCATCTGTTCCCTTCGACAGCCTGCACACGGAAGTTTTCATCCAGTAGGGTTTCGATTTTCGCCACACAACCTGTCGATATTTTTGTTACTGTTTTCCAGTTATTTATATCGGTATAGTTTTGCTGCTTTCTTTACTGTTGACCAATGCTTAAAATGTCAAATGTATATTAATTAAAATGTTTTTCGATTGACGTCTTCTTCTCACAGGGCACACCTGACTACCAATCATATACCTGAGAGGCATAATTCTCAGTTACAGTACACCGACCATCGTGTTCTGTAGTGGATCAACTGCTTACTTCTCGTAATGATAGAAGAAAAGTTAATAGAGGCAGTGAGAGAGCATAGGGAACTATACGATTCAAAACATGCTGACTATTTGAAGATAAAACTTAAGTATCGGATTTGGAGTGATATTGCACACGACTTGAATTTTAAAGATGGTAAGCACCACTTAACTAAAAGTAAATATTTATTTCACATTGTTTTGATTATACATATCACTAAAGTGTAATGCTCATGACCACATCACCTTTAAATCACAATATTCATACAGTTATCGAATGTAGCTATATTGTCAACAATTGCCAAGCATAACTGATTGACGTTGCCATGGAACCGCTCCAGAAGTTTTGAAATGTGCAGTGAAATTATTCCTCACTTTGAAAGCAGCTGATGAAGTCCTCATCCTGTTTCCATCCACACGAAGTAACTGAATTGGCGGCAGCTGTTCTACGTCACTTAACTCATCAACAACCACTACAGATGACCGTAAATAGATGTATAGAACACAAGCTGCTTTCACAATAGCCTTTACTGTGTCCACTTTGGTTTCAAATGGTTTCCTGAACACACAGAACCGTCATGAAAGTATGTCGAAAGCACACTCCACGGCTTGTCGTGGTCTAGAAAGCCTGGCATTGAAGACTTGGTGTACATAATTGTCTGTATCTTGTCTCTTTGTATATGGTCTCATAATATTTTCCGTTAATGGGAAAGTTTCATCTCCGATAAACACGTAAGGCATTGGGTCAGAAATTGTAGCTATTATTTAAGGAGCGGGAAGGAATAATGTGTTCCTCCTCATATTCTTGGGCATCATATTGCTGGCAAATACATGCCAATCACTGAATCGTCCTGCTGCGCCAACATCGACGGTGACTAATTTGTAATCTGCGTCCACTGTTGCCATCAAAACAATGCAGCATGTATGTTTATAATTAAAGTATATTGAACCACATTTGTCAGGTTTTTTTTAAAACAATATGTTTACCGTCGACTGCACCAACACAGTGTGGGAATTGCCATCTTTCTTCAAATCGTGAAGCGATTAATTTCCATGAGTTTGTTGTTGGTTCTGGAAATAAGTTGGTTGCATATGTTTCCATATAGCGATAGCTACTTCGTTTAAAATATTTGATACAGTTCGATCTCCCAACAGGTAGTTATAAGCAATACTTTTGTAGCTGTCTCCAGAGGCCAGGTATCTGAAATACAACATAATTATTTTTTTATGTTGAATGATGAAACGAGATTGGAAATATATGTTTTAATTCAAAAATCTCAATTAGTGTAATTTACTTTTAGTTTGCTTGTCTATGTTACTATTTACTTAGCAGTTATACACCTTCAATTATTATTACAGGGGAAGAGGCGAAAGCTTTGTGGCTTAAGTTGAGAGCTAACTATCGAGATGCGCGACTGAAGTATGTGAAAAGCAGAGCAGCTGCTGAGAGTATCAAGCCATGGAGATTTCAAAACCAGATGTCATTTCTTGAACCATTTATGTCAGCTGGTCCACGTGAAGGTAATCTGAGTGGTGACAGCGACAACAGCTCACAAGCTACAACTATGACTTCGGCAAGAGATGATATACTGGAAACTGGGGGAGAAGAATGCAGTAACTCATTCGAAAATGAGGAGAGCGTGCAGAGTGAAGGTGTTAATACTAACGACAACAAGGAAGAATCGACAAGGAGCAGAGGAAAAGAATATCTCCCTACTACTTCAACTCCGGTTATTCGAAGAAGCCAGTCTAAAAAAAGAAAACAGGATGATATCGTAATTCTGATTAAATAATCTATGCAACAGCGAGAGGAGAGAGCGCGACAAAGGGCAGAAGAAAGAAGAGCGTTGGAGTCAAACCTTTCAAAGGATGACCCCTTTTGTAGTTTCGTAGGCTTTCCCGGCGTAATAGTTCTTCATAGTTTCTTCGGGTTTGCTGCCGGATTTTGAAGTCGAACTGACCCAATATTTCGGCGGAACACCTGTCCGCCATCCTCAGGGGAACTGCTGCTGCTGGACTCGCCGACAACTGATGCCGAGGGCATGGAACGCCGTCCTATATAGGCCTGCGAGTGATGAAGGCGCATGCGCGGCCTGCCATAGGTACTGCACATAGACAGGTCTTGCGGCGCCGCCGGTGGCGGAAAGGCGGTGCTCGCGATATATCGCAGTCATGGGTTGTCTTCCAGCAATCTGGTGGGTTGCATAAAAGATCGATGTTTTTTCATGTGTGATAAAACCGGGTTCCACGCCCTGCTAAGCGGAAAACCCTTGTCTCTATTAATTAAATTTTCAGACAGCCTGATTTCAAGAGACTCTTTATACACATTGTCCCAAAAACCGGACGTGCTGGCCACAATACGAGTCTCATCGAACAACATCCTATGTTGCTCGTTAAGACAATGTTCCGCAACTGCTGACTTTTCGGGCTGTAGAAGCCTGATGTGACGGCGATGTTCCACACATCTGTCATGAACAGTGCGGATCGACCTGCCAATGTACGCCTTTCCACATTCGCATGGAATCCTGTACACACCCTGTTTTTTAAGGCCCAAGTCGTCTTTAACGGATCCTAAAAGTGTCCTGATCTTGGGTGGTGGACGGAACACACTCTGGATGTTAAATTTCTTTAGGATTCTGCTAATTTTGTGAGATATGCCCCCTGCATACGGAATAAAAGCAACAGATCTTTCTTCCTCTTCATGTGCTTCCTGGGATGGTCCAAACTGCATAGCTCGAAGAATCTGCCTCTCGGAGTACCCATTTTCCTTAAACACAGATGTCAAGTGTGAAAGTTCCTGTGGTAGGCTTTCTGCATCGGAAACTGCATAAGCTCTGCGTACCAGAGTCTTAAGGACGCCACTGCGTTGGTGTGGTGGGTGGCAGCTTCTTGCATTGAGGTACAGATCTGTATGTGTGGGCTTCCGATGAACACTATGTCCCAGGGTACCATCCTGTTTCTTGTACACCATGACATCCAGGAACGGAAGCTTTTTTGAACGGACTGACGGAGTGGCTATGGGGAGTCCTTTATCACCCGTAGTTCCAATTTGTTTATGGAGGATATGGCACTGAGGACTTCGGCTCTGCAACCAAAGTGTTTCTGGAGATATGTTGATGACACTTTCTTTGTGTGGTCCCATGGACGAGATTCTCTGAATCGATTTCTTGACCACTTCAACTGTCTCCATCCCAATATCAAATTCACCATGGAGGTTGAAAGCGATGGGA
This sequence comes from Locusta migratoria, assembly GCA_026315105.1. NCBI lineage: Eukaryota > Metazoa > Arthropoda > Insecta > Orthoptera > Acrididae > Locusta > Locusta migratoria. The sequence goes on from CM048749.1 coordinate 409,555,995, forward strand.
AGCTTCCGTTCCTGGATGTCATGGTGTACAAGAAACAGGATGGTACCCTGGGACATAGTGTTCATCGGAAGCCCACACATACAGATCTGTACCTCAATGCAAGAAGCTGCCACCCACCACACCAACGCAGTGGCGTCCTTAAGACTCTGGTACGCAGAGCTTATGCAGTTTCCGATGCAGAAAGCCTACCACAGGAACTTTCACACTTGACATCTGTGTTTAAGGAAAATGGGTACTCCGAGAGGCAGATTCTTCGAGCTATGCAGTTTGGACCATCCCGGGAAGCACATGAAGAGGAAGAAAGATCTGTTGCTTTTATTCCGTATGCAGGGGGCATATCTCACAAAATTAGCAGAATCCTAAAGAAATTTAACATCCAGAGTGTGTTCCGTCCACCACCCAAGATCAGGACACTTTTAGGATCCGTTAAAGACGACTTGGGCCTTAAAAAACAGGGTGTGTACAGGATTCCATGCGAATGTGGAAAGGCGTACATTGGCAGGTCGATCCGCACTGTTCATGACAGATGTGTGGAACATCGCCGTCACATCAGGCTTCTACAGCCCGAAAAGTCAGCAGTTGCGGAACATTGTCTTAACGAGCAACATAGGATGTTGTTCGATGAGACTCGTATTGTGGCCAGCACGTCCGGTTTTTGGGACAATGTGTATAAAGAGTCTCTTGAAATCAGGCTGTCTGAAAATTTAATTAATAGAGACAAGGGTTTTCCGCTTAGCAGGGCGTGGAACCCGGTTTTATCACACATGAAAAAACATCGATCTTTTATGCAACCCACCAGATTGCTGGAAGACAACCCATGACTGCGATATATCGCGAGCACCGCCTTTCCGCCACCGGCGGCGCCGCAAGACCTGTCTATGTGCAGTACCTGTGGCAGGCCGCGCATGCGCCTTCATCACTCGCAGGCCTATATAGGACGGCGTTCCATGCCCTCGGCATCAGTTGTCGGCGAGTCCAGCAGTAGCAGTTCCCCTGAGGATGGCGGACAGGTGTTCCGCCGAAATATTGGGTCAGTTCGACTTCAAAATCCGGCAGCAAACCCGAAGAAACTATGAAGAGACCCCTTTTATAATATTTTCGTAACTATGTATCAGCTGACTAAAAATATGCCTCAGAGTTACTAGCATAGAGTCAGACGTCAAGTATTCCAGGTTGTGTCACAAACACAAGAAGAAATAATGCACTTAAGTAGCCAGCCACAATCGATGTCAACTTCTTTGAGCAATTCAGCTCGAAACAATACAAAATCCAGTTGTCTTCCTCCATTACGACATATGATGACACATTCTCTCCAACAGACGTCGCAGTATTCTGAAGAACAACAGAAGGAAAATTCGACTGCGAACAACCTGAAGACTTCTCTACAAAGTGACTGATTTTAGTTGAAGGGACCACATTAAATATGTTTCTGTAACATTTTCACATTTTTCATGTCAGTAATTTGTGTATTGTTAGTTTATTTTTTAACAGTTTTCATGATGCACATCCTGCTATCATTAACATAACTTGTATGTAGACATGCACATTGCAATAAAATATTTAAGAAGAGAATTATGATCAAAGGTTTAATATAATCCAACTCCAGCTATCAGAAACATTTATTGTTATAAGAACATTCGCAACAGCCCAAGGTACTGTGGCCTTCAGCAAGATGATGTAATTTACTAACTAGGGCTATCTCATAGCCCTAAAAACAAATCTGCTTTGGCAGAATGTCAAATTAAAAGAAGTAAATCTTTAATGCAATATTTTTCAGTAATATGATTACAAAATTATTTTCTATCTAAGTGGTACTTCAACAAAATCGATAATACTTCTAAATGTGGTTCCAAGTACAGGTGAGAGAATTCAGTGTGGATACATATCTTTTTTAAATTCAAATGCGTGCAAATGTATCGGACTCAAGTGTGTCGTCATAAAAAGTACTTAAACTAAGGTAAAATAACCGAAGGACAACCCAAACACCCATGTCCGAAGGGGGACTCGAACCCCCGACAGCGAACGGCCGCGCGCACTGCTGCACGGCGCCCCAGTGACCACGGCTAATCCGCTGCGGCTTTTTTTTTTTATTTATAGACATATTCTCAGGCTACATAAAAATATATAGTTCGATCCTTAGATATCACTTTGAGTAACCACTAGCAATAAAAGTGAATATGTCTGGACATAGGGGTTAAATTTATATAACACCCCTCCATTTTGCATCAGGGTAGTAAAACGCCATAGTTCAATGGGTTGCACGAATTAATGATCCCTTACACGGAGAAAAGTATTATGTATTTATCGCTTACCTAAAAAAAAACTGCCAGTTTTTCCTCGTTAGCAATCGGATTTTGTGCATTACATCAATTTGCATTGATGGCTTCCTGTATTATCTCATGCAGTTCTGAAAACTGTTGCCTGTTCATTCTGAAATAATTTGTGAAACCAGCGTCACTCATCTACTTGGTAATTTCAAACTGACCACACCATTTCCTTTCACTCAAAATATATATGTTCGGAGATTTCAACTTCTTATTTCTTAGTGACGCAAGAAAAGCTTCGTCCTCAGCGTTGGTATCGGAATTAGATTCGAAACTCTGCTGTTACAACAACAACTGCTTCACCTGCGAATCCCACACTGTCAGACTGTCGAGTAACCAGCGTCTGGTACGGGCGCGCCACTCCGCTGACTGCCGGCCGTGGTGGCCGAGGTGACTGAGGCGCTCCAGTCACGGTCAGCACGGCCACTACGGTCGGGGGTTCGAATCCCACCTCGGGCATGGATATTTGTGCCGTCCTAGTTTGTAAGTAGTTGATAAGTAGTTTGTAAGTTTAGGGACTGATGACCCCGTAGTTAGGTCCCATAAGCTTAACAAACATTTGAACATTTTTTTAACTCCGCCTGACTGTCACTCTCGCCCGCGTCCCAGTGTGCGCTGGTCCGGCGCAGCGCCTGTGGAAGACGCGTGTAATAGAGTTGGCTACTGAGCTGATGTTTCGACTCTGTGAATCGAGTCAGCGAACTGTTCGACTGAGTCGAAACTTGAAACGGCACTGTTTACCGAAACAACGAATCTTGTGATTCATGTATCGGACGCTAGATACCGTTAACATGCGCTTTGCTGTCCGTCTGCCTGGGTGAGTTCGACACAGGACACAGGCGTGCAACGGGTTTGTAGATGTTCCCCTATCAAAGATAACGTTTTTGAATTTCAATTTAAAGAAACTATAATTAAACATCTTTTATTTGACTGACTGAAGATGAATCTGATTATCAGAATACCTATCTGGACATTAAAAATTGTAGTTCAGTTTTGAGGTTAGGTCACAAAAATTGTGAAATGTGCTGATAGTTGTAGTAATATCTTTTGTTTGCATTAAATATGTCCTTGAAACAAATCTTAAATATTTTGTTTATATTGATTGGTTAGAAAAGTTATTCATTTCTGGATGCACATAGACAGTTGAACAATGATTTCTTTTTTATATATATATATATATAAATTAATTGTCGGATTTTGAAGGTTGGAAAAAGTTCCAAGACTTTTGCATTTGAACATTACTATTTTGTGCTTCCTTTGTTATAGTACTTAGTAAACGTTTATGCTTTAACACGATTGTAAAATCGTAGTGGCACACAAATTCTGTGCCGTTCAGTTCAGTCTATTGTACAACGTATTACAACCCAGTTGATAAAAATGTTGAAATGTTTGTATAGTCTATGGGACTTAATTATGGGGTCATCAGTCCCTAAACTTACAAACTACTTATGAACTAACTAAGACTAAGGACGGCACAAATATCCATGCCCGAGGGGGGATTCGAATCCCCGACCGTAGTGGCCGTGCCGATCGTGACTGGAGTGCCTCAGTCCCCTCGGCCACCGTGCCCGGCCCCCGTTGATATTTCATAGATATTTCGTCTTTGCTGTATCGCGCTACTGTGCCGTGCCCTGCAGCTTTCTCAGCTCACGCGAATCAGCGGAGGTAGCGGGACGCAAGACGTCTCGTGTTTCGAGTGCCGAAGCAGTGAGTAGACTCACTGCGGCGCCCTGCAGCTGCCGCGGCTCACGTTAATCAGGGAAGGTGGCGCCACACACGGCTCTGCGGCACGTCATATGTTTCGTGTGCCGAAACAGTGAGTCGACTCACTAGACTCGGATGATCCGTATGTTTCGAAACAGTGAAATGATCCGAACTGCCCATCACTAGCGTGTAGCGCTCCAGCCAACACCACCTATAAGGCAAGGCCTTACAACAGGCCGTGCCTACGTCACACTTAGAGGCCCCGGCCGCCATCTGACTGGCCGGCCGGTGCGCGGCGGTGGGCGTGCCCCAGCCAACAGCCAGTGAGGTGGCAGCCGCGGCCTCTAAGTGTGACGTAGGCACGGCCTGTTGTAAGGCCTTGTCTTATAGGTGGTGTTGGCTGGAGCACCACGGCACTTCGCGAGTGCTATACGCGTCTCAATTTGCGCCTAGCCTTAAACAAACAGCTCAACATTCAAGTCTCAAAATCTCATCTCCTCAGCTATCCCGCCGGAACGACAACTGTACACAACCACGGTCTCCACGCTTCTGCAATCTCATCCGCGCGCCTAGCACAGTCTGCTCTCTCAATAATCACAACCTTACTTCCCGGCAACAATACTATCACCGTCTTCAATATCGATAGTACTGCCATCGAAAAATAAGCCTGCAACCAAAGATAAATGACTCATGCCTGACTATCTTGACAATGGTCTCAAATTCGCGGTAGATTTGAATATGACATGTATACCTTTCCATAGCGAGTGTATTACAACAGTCGTAGGCGCAAAAAACATTCTTTATGAAAGGCAATCTGATGTTCTTTTAATTTGTCGGTTCCTTATTGCCTGATTTTCAAAATTAGCCGGCCGCGATGGCCGAGGGGACTGAGGCGCTCCAGTCACGGTCTGCACGGCCACTACGGTCGGGGGTTCGAATCCCCCATCGGGCATGGATATTTGTGCCGTCCTAGTTCGTAAGTAGTTCATAAGTAGTTTGTAAGTTTAGGGACTGATGACCCCGTAGATAAGTCCCATAAGCTATACAAACATTTTAATATTTGATTTTCAAAATTATGGCAGAGAGGGGGACTAAATTTGGCAGAGATCCTGTGTAGAAGCATTCAAAGACCCTGCCGGGCACTGCTGTTTAAGTGTTCTGTTCTCTAGTAAATATCAGTCACCAATATTTATTGATGATCCTATGTAAACAAATCCAGTTTTCTGTCTAATCATAAAGTTACTGTATTCTCACTTTTTGCCCTTAATAGCATTCACGAACCGCAAAAACTTGAGTTACGAACTGCTTCTCTGAAAATGAATCAGATACTACTTAAATCTTCGTGCACTGCCTTTCAAACCTTATTTTCCTATCTTCATGATATGATTTGCCTTGTTCCTATTTTGGAGAATTTGTAAATTCTTAAGAAGTTTACTACTTTTTTCAGTTATATGGTGACTGTCTAGTATAGTGCCCTTTGGAATGTAATATAATATATATAATATTAGGGCCGTTTCAAATGTTCAAATGTTTGTTAAGCTTATGGGACTTAACTACGGGGTCATCAGTACCTAAACTTACAAACTAGTTATGAACTACTTACGAACTAGGACGCCACAAATATCCATGCCAGAGGGGGTGATTCGAACCTCCGACCGTAGTGGCCGTGCTGACCGTGACTAGAGCGCCTCAGTCACCTCGGCCACCGCGGCCGGCTAGGGCCGTTTCCTGTTCTATTAAGAGTACACGACACTAGAATGTCCATTCTGTGGAAACCCCTCGGCAAACCAGATTCTGGCTACGCCTGTGACCACGCCACCACGACTCGCGTGGCAATTCTTGTGGCCCCACGACATCAAAGGCCGCCGACGCCGAAGCCACCAGCGCTGACCTCTGTGGGACATATGACGACTTTACTCGCAGATTCAAAAGACATTAGTCTTCAACATTTGTGATATTCCTGGCATGTGGCCACTTCATATTTCTGGCCGCTGGCCGTTTGTTTGCTAACATCGTACGTGTCTTAAACGCGGAAGAAAACAGTGGTGCAGTATATGTTGAAATGTGGGGTGGGGAGCAGTACCTTATTGCACAGTAGGTGCTGGTTCCCGGGGAAAGCCCGCCTATGTTACTGGTACTCTCCTCGCATTGGCTGCTGCATTTCACGTCACGTGATTTCTTTTGAAATTAGTTTTGTTTATTATATACTAAATATTAGTTATTCAGTGCTGAGAATTTGTGATAAATATCTCTTAAGCAAAGGCTATGTTTTGACAGTTTAAAAAGTTTAAGGTGCCTTCTCTTATTGTAACAAGAGAAGGGCAATTTTGCAGAAGGCGCGAAAGCGATTTTGGCTCGAAATAAAGTGTCAGGTGCCCTCTCGCAACGCGCCGCAGTTTCAGTCTCGTGCTGACCACTATACGCGCCGGACCGCGCCGGTCATGAGTAAAGATTTGTGTAATATTGATAACAGTCGAGGTCTCAACATGAGCTATGGGCAGCATAGGCCGTGTCGTATTAACAACAGTTGTTCATATTTAATTATGTATTTAATAAATGGCATCCCTGACAATTAAAAATCTCACGAGTCGCTTATTATGCTTCCATCATACAGAACTTATTTTAGCCTCACTTGTACGCTGTTCTGTGTGCTGTCTTTTGCGCTGGGGACACAACTATAGAAGACAACAGGTTAGTCAGAACTCTATACTTTTCATAAAGACTTGGACAGCAACTACGGCAGCTCGTGCGTACTGTAGGGCGGTACAAATGCACACTGCTACGCAACAGCATCCGCAAGGATGTGGAGGTTTTAGGGGACTTGTGGGAGGAAGCAGTACTAACTTCTGCGTCCGCAAATAAAACCCTAGAAAGCTTGTACATTGTACTTGTTTTTTTTTTTTTTTTTTTTTTTTTTTTTTTTTTTTTTTTTTTTTTTTTTTGTTGAGCACCTGCTGCACTGTTTCCCAAAAGATTAAGGAGACAGATGCAAAGTATCGTATGTAGGATTCATTGATAGCAAACATTAATTACAAAATACCATCTCTCACAGTGGGCTGTTACACAGACCTCCATGAAAAGGACGACGATTACACATAATTTTCTCTGTGCTGCAAAGCCGGCCGCGGTGGCCGAGGAGATTGAGGTGCTCCAGTCACGGTCTGCACGGCCACTACGGTCGGGGGTTCGAATCCCCCCTCGGGCATGGATATTTGTGCCGTCCTAGTTCGTAAGTAGTTCCTAATTAGTTTGTAAGTTTAGGGACTGATGACCCCGTAGTTAAGTCCCATAGACTATATAAACATTTGAACATTTGTGGTGCAAATCATTGTTCTAACGACCTAGTTTGCTAAGGTGACTTTCTACATATCATTGACATACAAAATTGCATGATGAAGAGGGAGCTAAAATTTAAATTACAGAGTAGCAACATGTGGATACTTCACAATGCTTTTGTTCATATCGTAATGTAAAATACTGTTTCCCTTCGTTCAGTGTAATGCTGAAATGATAAGAGGAACTGAGATGGGAATCATTACAACAACGGCGCTTATCGCTGCGGCGTGGGCTACTTACGAAACTCCAATCGCTAAATTCTCCTCCGAATGCGAAAATGTATTGTTGACTGCCACTTATATAGTAGAAAAGATCATCAGAATTAAATACGAGAAATCATAGCTCGAACGGAGAGATTAGGTGTTCCTGCTTCCTCAGCGCTAATCGAGAATGGAATTGGAGATAAATAATATAAAGGTGGTTCGATGAACCCTCTGCCAGGCACTGTAATGTGATTTGCAGAGTATCCCATGTAGATGTAGATGAATGCCTGCGTCATCTCTTTTTCAAATCTAAATGTATTCACATTCCAACATTAACTTCTCACAGATTTTATTCCTGATTTTATATGTCAATCTCGCTTGCGAAAAAAAAAACAGTCAGCTTCAAAATTCACATTTACATGGTAACGCGCAAACGATACAGGTACCTCCCATCCACAACTGAAAAGGGGGCTGTAGTGCAGTTATTATTTAGTTGGATGTAATAATAAAACAACAAGTTTTTGATACAAATATCACCCTTTTCGACGAAGTAAAATGTCAAAACTTTCACGATTTATCAGTTTTCAAAAGCAAGGTTTGCTAGTAAGAGTTAATATTGATGGTTTAGCTTAATTTTTTCGACTATTCCGTGAAACGTTATCTTAATATGAGTTGCCAGTTTTAGGAATTGCACTGATTTTTACATAAATGACGATACAGGTATCTCCCATCCACAACTGAAAAGGGGAAAATAGATAATCATCTAACGTCACGTCCATATCGTGGTTATTAGAGATGGGGCACACGCTCGGATAGTTTTTGTGACAGCTGGAGAAGGAAATCGACCGTACTTGACCTTAGCGCCTATCTCGGTATTTACCTGGAAACTTGACTGAAAATGACGGGAGGCGGGTCTGAACCGGCGTCCTCCCGAATGCGAGCCCAGGGTGTTACAGCAGGCAGCAGTCCGTCCTTCGCGGATATTTATCTGCTACATTTACAAACCGCTGCCGTATCTCCCTCAATTTGCTCGTGAGCGTAATGGACATTATCTTCGACTTAGGAAAAACTTAAGAATCCCTAAGAGACGGCTACTTCATCTGCGTCAACTAGTGGTGGTTAATTTTGTACTTATTTATACGCCTGTCCCACTGGTGGGCCGCGCACTGGAAACCTGGAACTTGTTCTGGGTCGACAAGCTTTAGGGGGAAAACCCAAATACTGCTCATCTGAGTCACCACCCACAAGTAACTGCGATCTCTTGTGGGGAACCGGCTACACATCGATGAATAAGGTCGAACGTGATACAGAATATCCACTGTTCTACACTATCTATAAAAATATAAAAAGTGTAGTTATTTTCCGGAGTTCCCATTTACACTTTCAGCTTAGGGTATGCAATGTTTTAACCTTGGAATGCATATTTTGAAAGAGCAAATGCTATTTACTTTGAGCAGTCGGTGTTGTAATACCCAGCAAAAGTTGATTACATAGTTGTAAAATTATTGTAGCTATGTTGGAAAAGTATCAGACTTTCATAACCTAACAGAAAGCGATGAAGCTTATTTGTAATACAGAAAACTGACTTTAGCCAAAGATAAACTCTGTCTAATTGTTATAAAAGATTCAAACTGTGTGCAGTTGGTAAATAAGTGTTTATGGCTGTTAGTTGTAGTTTATAATGTAGTGAAACTGTAGTAGATAAATACTACAAATAATTATGGCTACAAGGAACAGTCAACAATCGACCTGAATTAATAATTGGTACATTTTACCGAGCATGGACTCAGATTATACTGCATACAAACGCTTGAAAGAAAACTAGTGTCTTATTACAAACCCATAGACGTGGTGGAAACTTCCATCTACCCTCGATGCTTTGTTGTTGTGGACTTCAGTTCGCAGACTGGCTTGATGCAGTTCTCCACCCTACTATATCCTTGCCATGTCTATCTCACAATAAAAACGGTAACTCACTTCTATTAGAATCTGCTCAATATATTCGTCTCTTGGTCCATCCTCTGCGACTTTTACCGCACAATGTTTACTCCAACGCTAACTTCACTATTCCTTGATGACTAAGAATATGTCAAAACCAATGTAAGCCATTGTTGTCGATATGTTTCCAAAATTACACGGACAATGTCGGTGGTAGGTAGACACCATCTTCCAAAATCGTAAATTAATAAGACCATGGCAATTGTGAATGTTTCCGAAAATAATTTGACCTCCTAGCCAGAAATACACCTAACAAAAAATAGTGTATAATGACGGATATGTGTTTACTCAAAGTTTGTAGGTACGCTCAACGCCATTTTAATCAAGGAAACCTAACATATAGCTGAATAAAAAGGAAAATAAAAATTCTCTCAACAACTGAAATATGTACTGCCTATACTCAACGGATCTGGCGAAAAATCTAGGCTTACATTCAATTTCCACATATACACTGCCGTTTGTGGAAAGCGCAACACCGAGAAGGAATTATCCGAGTAGCACCACACTTGGTGGAACTGGCGATGGGTGTGTAAGCAATAAGTGATATGTTTTGCAGACAGATGAGGGGGACACGTACGTCGAGCAGACCACTCTCGTGTTGGTCCGACAGGGTCATTGTTGCGCCTGGTGTAGTGGGTGCCGAACGGTTATACAAGTTGGAAACAATAAAATGAATACAGTTAATGCCAGTATACCTCGTCGACATCGAACCGGAGCCGTATCGGCATGTGAACGAGATGGAACGGGTCTGAATGATCTGTCTCCGGTGAATGGTGTTGTCACACCATGATATTTCGGCTCGCATAGGACTTGTTCCTATGACCAGTGGCGGCTAGTACAAAATTTGACCAGATTGCTACAATATTACAAAAATAAACTGAAAACAAAATATACTAAAATAAAAAGCGTGACTGACAATGGAAATACCGGAGCTTAGCAACATACTCACCATGTCATCTGCGTTCTATATAAGTGACCTACGAAAATGCTTGGCCGGCCGCGGTGGCCGAGGGAACTGAGGCACTCCAGTCACGGTCTGCACGGCCACTACGGTCGGTGGTTCGAATCCTCCCTCGGGCATGGATATTTGTGCCGTCCTAGTTCGTAAGTAGTTCATGAGTAGTTTGTAAGTTTAGGGACTGATGACCCCGTAGTTGAGTCCCATAGACTATACAAACATTTGAACATTTGAAACTGCTTGGCTGAAAAGCACAGTTTCACTCACATGTTGGCTATACATTACTAATGTTGTTTGTAACTAAAGTTTTATTTACAGAATATAAAAATTTGGACTTGAATACGAGCCTCAAACAAGTAGGTTTGAGAGACAATGCGCAAGACGCCGAAGCCAGCGCGCTATTTGACTCTGTATGGAGCAATATTCGTCATATACTATTCTTCCGCAGCCGTTACACGCAGTGCGAAGAGAAATATTGATCTGGTGCTGCAGTCGGTCTCAGCACACATGAGTCGCCAGGCCTGACGTCACGTCTGCGCATGCACACTAACGAACAGACGACTACGCCTCCTCTCTGCGCACGTACCGGCGTGGCTGAATCCCACTTTAGCACACGGAGCTGGTTTCCAGCTATCGCGGCGAGAGCGCACCAAAATGCGTTTTCATCCTTATTACTAGTATTGTAATACGTATTGGAAGGGAATTGGCATAATTTTATTGTGGTATCCGGACCACATTCCAAGAGAAAGGATGTAATTTTACAGCTATTTATCGCTTGCTTTCGAAGAGAAATGGCATAATTTTAGTAATATATTTACAGTGTGCTGCAGCACATTAGCACATTATCACCAGCCGCCACTGCCTACGACAGTGACGCGTGTTGAAACAGTGGATATAGGAGGGTAGTACGCTGTGACAAGCGGGAATCCGACCATGGAACAGCATCACAGTGCGGGATGACCATCATCATACCCAAATGGCGATAACGGACCGTATAGCGTCATACACAGTGTTGTCTCGTCGCTGGAGCACTGCAACAGGTGTGAAGTGCGTGCATCGACGCTTTGTCGCCGTATGCTGCAGGTTGGACTGGTTAAACGCTTGTCATTACTTCTGCTTCCAACTCCTAATCCAACTCCAAATCCACCTACCGCACTGGTAGTACTGAGCGGCAAAATGAAATCTTTTCGGACGAGTCCCGCTTCATCGTGTCCTACAGTGATGGCCGCGCACGTGTCCGACACAGCGGCATTGCGGACAAACACCAGATGTCATGGTTTTGGACGCCGTTGTAGGTATTGAGGACACTTTGAACAGCAACCAATACGTAACGGTGGTTGTGGAGTCTGACGTACTGCCCTGGTTCAGGCATCTTTTCAAGCCACATTTCAACAGGGCAATTCCCGACAACATATTGCGAGGAATGTACAGGCCTTCTTCGAAGAGCGACTCATACCACTGAATCCGTGACCTGCACATAAACCAGACATGTCGACCATCGAATATGACTGGAATCTGGTTGGTCGGCACCTTGTGCGTCACGGTCCTTCAGTAACTATTGTCACGCATTTGTTCACTCGGATACAAACTGCGTGGAGGAAAAACCCTCAGGTACGTTTTCACAACTTTCTGATTCAATGCCACGTCGTATAGCATCTCTAATTCCATCGTATGGTGACCACACGATATACTGAATATTAAGTACATTTACAGATTAGAAAAGGTAATTGTCTGATACTTGTCAGGTACCTAACTTGTTGTGTTAAATTAATTGAATTCATGCGTTTCCTTCTTGGTGTTGAAATTTCCAAAAACAGTAGAGTATAATCGCAAATGAGAAGCGAGCAAAAAGAACGATTAGAGATGGCCTCTTTTCCTGTCAATGATAGCGATCCGTGAAAGTATCCGCACAACTATTTACACAATGCCTGCTGCTTTCAGTACTTTAGAGTGGTGTTTCCCATTATGTACCACTGTTTGTGGCTCAGTTAACCCACCAGTCTTGTAACTGAAAGTTATATTGTACTTGATTTTATTTCCAAACCCTTTCTGGTGTACGGCTGAATCAAAAACTACATCACTGATCTTTCATATATCATGCATGTGCAAGCACGGTGTATTTAATGGACCTCTCAGACCAATAAATCCTAGCCATTAAAATTGCTACACCACGAAGATGACGTGCTACAGACGCGAAATTTAACCTACAGGTAGAAGATGCTGTGTTATGCAAATGGTTAGCTTTTCGGAGCATTCATACAAGGTTGGCGCGGGTGGCGATACCTACAATGCGCTGACATAAGAAAAGTTTCCCACCGATTTCTCATACACAAACAGCAGTTGACCGGCGTTGCCTGGTGAAACGTTGTTGTGATGCCTCGTGTAAGCAGGAGAAATGCGTAACATCACGTTTCCCACTTTGACAAAAGTAGGATTATAGCCTATCGCGATTGCAGTTTATCGTATCGCGACATTGCTGCTCGCGTTGGTCGCGATCCAATGACTGTTAGCAGAATATAGAATCGATGGATTCAGGAGGGCAATACGGATCGCCGTGCTGGATCCCAACGGCCTCGTATCACTAGCAGTCGAGATGACAGGCGTTTTATCCGCATGGCTGTAACGGATCGTGCAACCACGTTTCGATCCCCGAGTCAACAGATGGGGACGTTTGCAAGACAATAACCATCTACACGAAGAGTTCGACGACGTTTGCAGTAGCATGGACTATCAGCTCGGAGACCATGGCCGCGGTTACCCTCGACGCTGCATCACAGACAGGAGCGCCTGCGATGGTGTACACAACGACGAACCTGGGTGCACAAATACCAAAACGATTTGTTTTTAAGAATCCAGGTTATGTTTACAGCATCATGATGGTCGTATCTGTGTTGGGCGACATCGCGGTGAACTCTACTGGCAAAAATACGTGAAGTCTTTCAACGTTTCAAAGAAAAAGGAGTGTGTTGTTATGCTTTCAGTCCAACACTGTGACGTCTCTATGGGAGAAGAAAAGGAAAACACGACATCTACACGACACCTACTGTGAACCTTATTGCAGAACAAAGTTATGTACTGGCGGATCTAAGGCTGGGAGGCCTTAACGTATAACGTGCTAGGGTAGCTCAATCGGTAGATCTTTTGGATGTCGGGTGGTCACAGAGGGCACGTGGAACAACTGCTGGCGCAGTGCCTACGTTCACACTTCCTTAGTGGACGACCTGCACTAAGCGTGCCCTCCTGAAGGCCTAGATATGCTTGCGGCATGGAGGCAACATATCAAAGATTTTTATTATAGCACTTTAAGAGAATGCACCACAATGCCGTAATCATCTGCATGGCGAGCAGCTAGATTTGTTACTGGTAGGTTCGACCAATGAGCGAGTGTCACGGAAATGCTCCGACAACTCATTTGGGGATCGCTGGAGGAAAGACGACGTTCTTTACGTGAATTTCTGTTGAGTAAATTTAGAGGGCCGGAATTTGAAGCTGAGTGTAATACGATATTGCTGCCGCCTACGTACATTTCGCCTAAAGATCACAAAGAAGAGATAAGAGAAATTAGGGCTCGTACGGAGGCATATAGGCATTCTTTTTTTCCTCGTTCTACTTCGGATTGGAATAGGAAAGGAAATGCCTAGTAGTGGTACAGTGTACCCTCCGCCACGCACCATACGGTGAATTGCGGAGTATGTATGTAGATGTAGATGTAGATGGCAGGAGGGTAATTCAAAACTCTGACCATCACACACACAAGTCCCGACCTTGAGCTGTCGATCGTTTAGGCACGCACACAAAACTCTGTGGTTCATGAGGGACAGGTCACGCACAGTGAAGAACGACAGTCTCTGCTAATGGCCTCGTTCTTGTCACGTCGGACGATGGATGACGCTTCGATACACACAAACGCCATCCCCGTGGAAGGTAGCTCACCTTCTGCTCGTTCCCACGGACTGGACCAACGGATTATAATGAAGGCGTGACGGAGGCGAAGGTCACTGAAGCACAGCAGACGGGAGGCGGTCATTGGTAGCCGGCACCTGACGGCCTCCGCCTCGAGTGCGGCAGCTGCTGCTGGAACCTGCCTGGGCGGACCCCGCGGCAGTGTCACGTCGCCCACGGCGCGGCTCCCAAACCTGTGTTTTATAGCACAACTGCTCGTATCTATCATTAGCCCTCCTTTTGTCGATGTTGCAGCTTTTTTTATTTCCGTGCTCGGTAGGATAAAGTGGAGAAGAATTCGGCCTTGGGCAATACACCTATTGTGATTTTTCACTCAACATATTTTAGTAGTTGTGTTGCATCAGCAGTAGGTTCCTTTGCTTTTAATTTCTTACATCACGTTAATAGCAGAGTTCATATTTTGCTTTAATTAAGCAGTAAGATGTCTTACACATTGTTATTCTTCATCTCTCTCGTTTTCGTCATGTTATCACGTTTTGTTCCGATGCTCACATGTTCAAATGTTTGCAAGCCTAAAGGACCAAACTGCTTACGCCATTGATCCCTAGACTTACAAACTGCCTAAACTAAGTTATGCTAAGACAAAACGCCCAGACCCAAGCTCCAAGAAGAACTCCCAACATCCGACGACAACAGTCACGTAAACAACGGCGACGTGACGCGCAATTCCCCAAACGACTTCTGATGTTATTGTTATTTTCAGAGGTTACGAGCGTTTGTTGTCAAAATGCACTGTTTATTACCAAAAATAATAGTAACGACATAGGAACAGAACGCGTTATCTCGACGCAAACATAAAGAGATACCATTAAACTACAGATCGATTTCACTTTTACAAAAATTCTAGAAAAGGTAATGTACAAACAGCTTCTCAACCACCTAACCTCAAATGACATATAGCATAGAACACAGTTTGGATTTCTGAAAGGTTCCGATATCGAGAAGGCTATTTAGAACGACAGTGATATACTTCATTAGATAATCAGTTATAAGCAGCAGGTATTTTCTGAGATTTATCGAAGGAATTTGATTGTGTAAACCATAACATCCTTTTAAGTAAATTAGAATTCTATGGTGTCACGAGAATTGCTGCAAAATAGTTCAAGTCGTACCTTGCTAACAGGAAACAAAGGGTGTCAGTGCAAGGGACTAGTCAGTTAAGCCAAAAGTCATCATCAGATTGGGAAGATCCACAAGGATCCATCTTAGGGCCATTTATTTTTCTTGTGAACATTAATAACTGTCAGAAGTAGAGTTCGTTCTGTTTGCAGATGATAGAAGTATTGCAATAAATAGCATGTCGAGCATAATTCTAGAAATGTCTGCTGATAATATTTTCGTTAAATTAATAAACGGTTTGAAGCCAACTCATTGACATTAAACTTTGAAAAGACTCACTACATGCATTTTAGAACATGTAAGAGACTCCCATCCAGTGTATGCATAAAGTATGAAGAAGAGCAGATAGAAGAGGTTGACAGTATAAAATTCCTGGGATTTCAGCTTGATAATAAATTCAGTTGGGTGGAGTACACCACAGAACTGCAGAAAGGACTTAACAAATCTGGATTTACTATACGAGTGGTATCAGATGTAGAAGACATTAAAATAAAAAATCTTGCATACTTTGCTTACTTTCATTTCATTATGTAATAGGGTATAATATTTTGGGATGACTCTGCAAGTCAAGCAAAAGTTTTCAGAGTCCAAAAGCGTGTAATACGTATTATTTGTGGTATAAATTCACGGACATCATGCAGATGCCTCTTCAAAGAACTGATTATATGAACTACTGCCTCGCAGTATATTTATCATTAATGAAATTTGTTATAAATAATATATCCCTTTTCCCAAACAGCCGGCCGCGGTGGCCGAGGAGATTGAGGCACTCCAGTCACGGTCTGCACGGCCACTACGGTCGGGGGTTCGAATCCCCCCTCGGGCATGGATATTTGTGCCGTCCTAGTTCGTAAGTAGTTCATAAGTACTTTGTAAGTTTAGGGACTGATGACCCCGTAGTTAAGTCCCATAGACTACACAAACATTTGAAACATTTCCTAAACAGCTCAGTTCATACCCACAATACTAGGAACAAAAATAATTTACACAAGGACGCAAAAGCACTTACTTTAGTTAAAATGGGCCACTACTCAGGAACGCATATTTTCAATAATTTACCAACAACTATAAAAAATTTAGCTACAAATAAAGATCAGTTTAATACTAATCTAATCTAAGAGAAGAACACCACAGCTTAAAAAATGACAATTTGTAAAGCATGTTATTTCTAAATTAAAGTAATACATTAACTCTGCCTCTGAATTAATATAAGAAATTAAGGCCAAATACCCAGTAATGATGACACATAAGAACTGAAACATGCTTTGGTGAGAAAACCAAAATGATTTCTTATATAAGGTGGAATTCCTGTCCATGGATAATATAATTACCCTGAGTTTACAATATGCAAGTTTTTTTATTCTACAACATACACTGACAAAACAATAATGAATGGCAATTATTAATTTAAACCGATTGTTTACTATAAGTTTAAAGCAATCACGGACGTTTATCTTTGGAATAAATAGAATTTATAATCATACATTTATTGTAATATTTCTGATACAATGTAAAATCATAATTTGAAATGACAAACAAATTCAGCCTTATAGGTAACTTCATTTATTACTATCAGCTAGCGGGTTATTGTCGCGTCGTGCACCTTAGAGGTTGGCGATTAATTTTCACAGAGGATGAAGATCTGGGGGTCCTATGTGTGGGCCATAGAGACGAGTCCGTGAAGGTACCTCATTTAGTTTTCGCAGAAATCTCTGGCTCTGTAGTAAATCGGATTCTCGCAACTGTGCTGGGGATAAGCTAGTGAGGGTAGAACGAGACCAGACGGCCTGTCTGTGCGGTCTTCGTCGGCCAGAACCTGTACAGGGTTCCAATCTGCGGGGCAGTGGAAGCGCACTTTACCAGCTCATGGAAGAGCATTGTCTGCTCGGATCGGAGGCGTTTCTAGTCCCTTTTGCCGACGCAGTCAGCGGGTGTTTGGCGCCGAGGCTTGCTGTGGGCAGACGCAGAGGTAATGTGTATATTCTACTTTCTACAGCTCTCTGGGAGGATTGGTGAATATTTAATACGCCAAACTTCATAAAATTTTCTGTAGGAAGACGTCGTGTTGTCTGTAATACGGCGCCGCTCTGTCTAGCTGCTAAGAGTTATTGGTGTCGGTGTCTGAAGTGGTGGGGCACATCCAGTAGCGCACGTGACTGCCCTTGCTTTTGGGTCACTTATCTTGTGTGGGAACGCTGCAAGTTTGGGTGGACTCTCGCGAAAACGCCGGAGTGACGGTTATGGCATAGTCTAGGGCCTGCGGACACATTTAGTCGTCGATCATACGGGGGGTACTATGTGATTGGCTCGAGCCTGCTTGCTTCAAGTGGACAGGCGTGTTTTGTTTCGTGTAGGCGTGGTTATGTTAGTTTTTGAAGCAGCGGTGCTTTGAAGAAGTAAGGGAATTCGGTGGGATGCTCCTGAGTAAAACGGCTTGGCTGTTCTGCTCTGTAAGGGTAGGATGGTCTTGGCGTCCTGTTTCCTGTCTTGGGAGTGGAGTTACTTAGAGTTCTGCTCCAGACCGAGTGGACGTCGTCCAGAGCACACCTCTCCAGTAGCGTAGCAGTAATTTATCAGTTGTAAGTGTAACCGGCTTCTCTCTAGAAGCGACATATTTTTACTTTTCAGTGCGTTTTCCCTTGAGTGCATTAAATTTATTGTGTGCTCGCGTTTTTGTTTGATTCATATTCGCGTTAAATATCTGGTTAGTGTATTATTCCGCCGTGTGAATCGCGTCGCGACAGTCGTCTGTCTTTGTTTTGAAACAGTTACCGTTTGTTTACTCCAGTCAGTCGCCCAGCGGACGTCGTCCAGAGCACACCTCTCCAGTAGCGTAGCAGTAATTTATCAGCTGTAAGTGTAACCGGCTTCTCTCTAGAAGCTACATATTTTTACTTTTCAGTGCGTTTTCCCTTGAGTGCATTAAATTTATTGTGTACTCGCGTTTTTGTTTGATTCATATTCGCGTTAAATATCTGGTTAGTGTATTATTCCGCCGTGTGAATCGCGTCGCGACAGTCGTCTGTCTTTGTTTTCTGATTAGAAGCGACATATAATATTTTGATTTTCGTCTACACTTTCTCGTCTCAATTTGTAAAGTTATACTGAGCTGTCGTGCGTATTGGATTCACATCCGCGTTCTAACGAACAGTTTAGTTTTTCCTTTGAACGCATCGCGACTGTAGTTTTTGTTTTTGTTGGCACTGTAATCATGAATAGGGACTGTGACTGCTGTGTGCGGATGCAGTCTGAGCTGGTGACACTTCGCTCCCAGCTTCAAGCTGTGTTAACCTCGGATGCACAGTTGGAAGCTGCGATCGATGGGCGTCCTTGTTGTTGGCCGGCGGTGGGGACCGAACGGACTCCCGTCGTCTCCACCGATCGGCCTGCGGCAGCGACATGCCCTGAAACTGCTAGCAGTGAGGCAGACATCCCACCCGTGGTTCCGTGGGAGGTTGCTCCAGTGCGTGGCAGGAGGCGCAAGACATTCCGGGGGACCGATCGTGAGGCCTCCCCGGTTCGTCTTGCGAACAGGTTTGAGGCGCTGTCTGCTCAGGACGACGTTACTGAGTCGGATGGTGTCTCTCACCCTGTCACCACCCAGCCTGCAAGATCCGGGCTTTCACAGAGGGTGGGTTTACTTGTAGTTGGGAGCTCCAACGTTAGGCGGGTGATGGAGCCCCTTAGAGAGATGGCTGAGAAGGAGGGGAAGAAGGCCAACGTGCACTCCGTGTGCATACCGGGTGGAGTCATTCCAGATGTGGAACGGGTCCTCCCGGATGCCATGAAGGGTACGGGGTGCAGCCAACTGCAGGTGGTGGCTCACGTCGGTACCAATGATGTGTGTCGTTTCGGATCTGAAGAGATCCTCTCAGGTTTCGAGCGGCTAACTGAAGTGGTAAAGACTGTCAGTCTTGCTTGCAAGATGAAAGCAGAGCTCACCATCTGCAGCATAGTTGACAGGACCGACTGTGGACCTCTGATACAGAGCCGAGTGGAGGGTCTGAATCAGAGGCTCAGACGGTTCTGCGACGGTGTAGGCTGCAGATTCCTTGACTTGCGCCATCGGGTGGTGGGTTTCCGGGTTCCGCTGAATAGGTCAGGAGTCCACTACACGCAGGAAGCGGCTACACGGGTAGCGGGGGCTGTGTGGCGTGGACTGGGCGGTTTTTTAGGATAAAGAGCTTCGGGGAAATAGAAAGTGGGCAATCTCAAAGGGTTCAGGTGGATCACAGGAGAAATGTAGATCCGGAAACTATCGGTATAACAGTCGTAAATTGTCGTAGCTGTGTCGGGAAAGTTCCAGAACTGCAAGCGTTAATAGAAAGCACCGAAACACACATCATTATAGGCAGCGAAAGTTGGCTCAAGCCGGAAATAAGTTCAGAAGAAGTATTTTCAAAAGATCTAACGGTATTCAGAAAGGATAGATTAAACAAAATAGGTGGGGGCGTGTTTGTCGCCGTCAAAAGTAGCATTTCATGTAGCGAAGTTGAAGTTGATAGTTCGTGCGAGCTATTATGGGTAGAGGTTGTACCCGAAAATCGTAAGAAGTTAATAATCGTTTCCTTTTACCGGCCTCCCGACTCTGACGATACAATAGCAGAAAGGTTCAAAGAAAACCTGAGTCTAATTACAAAAACGTACCCGACTCACACGATAATAGTAGGTGGTGATTTTAATTTACCCTCGATCTGTTGGCGAAATTATATTTTCAAATCAGGAGGTAGGCATAAAACATCGTCCGAAATTGTACTCAACGCATTCTCTGAGAATTACTTCGAACAATTAGTTCATGAGCTAACTAGAATTGTAAATGGATGTGAAAACACACTTGATCTCTTAGCAACAAATAATCCTGAGCTCATAATGAGCATCAAAACGGATACAGGTATTAGTGAACACAGAGCTGTAGTAGCGAAATTGAATATCGAAAGTCCCAAAGTTACCAAAAATAAACGCAAAGTATATTTGTTCAGAAAAGCAGATAGAAACAAAATACATTGCTTCTTGAAAGACAGCTTCCACTCGTTTCTAACACTAAACGTAGGTGTAGACCAGATGTGGCTCAAATTCAAAGACGTGGTATCGACAGCAATTGAAAGTTTTATACCTAATAAATTAATAAAAGAAGGAGGTGATCCCCCTTGGTACACAAAACAGGTTAGGACACTGTTGCAAAAGCAAAGGAAAAGGCATACTAAATTTAAACGAACACGAAATCCCCAGGATTTGCGATTGTACTCAGAAGCTCGAAATTTAGCGAGGATTTCAATGCGAGATGCCTACAACATTTATCACAACGAAACTCTTTCTCGTAATTTGACTGAAAACCCAAAGAGATTTTGGTCATATGTTAAATATACTCGGGGAAAGTCACAAACAATACCTTCACTACGTGATAGTAATGGCGATCCTGCCGATGACAGCGCTACTAAAGCAGAGTTACTAAACTTAGCTTTTAGAAACTCATTCACTAAAGAAGACGAAACCAATATTCTAGATTTCGAATTACGAACAGATGCCGGAATGAGTAACATAGAAGTAGATATCATCGGAGTAGTGCAGCAACTAAAATCACTTAATAAGAACAAGTCTTCTGGTCCGGATTGTATACCCATTAGATTTCTATCTGATTATGCTGAAGCGATAGCTCCTTACTTAACAGTCATATACAACCGCTCTCTCATAGAAGGATCTGTACCAAAAGATTGGAAAGTTGCACAGGTCACACCTATATTCAAGAAAGGCAGTAGGAGTAACCCACTAAATTACAGGCCTATTTCATTGACGTCAATTTGCATCAGGGTTTTGGAACATATCCTGTATTCAAATATTATGAATTATCTCGAACAGAACGATCTATTGACCCAAGGTCAACACGGATTTAGAAAATATCGTTCATGCGAAACACAACTAGCTCTATATTCACACGAAGTGATGGGTGCTATCGACAAAGGTTCGCAAATCGATTCTGTATTTGTTGATTTCCAGAAAGCTTTTGACACCGTACCTCACAAACGGCTTTTAATCAAATTGCGTGGTTATGGTATATCGCCCCAAATTTGCAATTGGATAGGGGATTTCTTGTCAGAGAGGACACAGTTCGTAGTAATCGATGGTAAGGCATCGACTAAAACAGAGGTGATATCGGGCGTTCCACAAGGTAGTGTTATTGGTCCTCTGCTATTCCTTATTTACATAAACGATTTAGGGGAAAATCTAAGTAGCTCTCTTAGGTTGTTTGCAGATGACGCCGTCATTTACTGTCTAGTAAAATCATCTGAAGATCAAAACCAACTGCAGAACGATCTGAATAAGATATCAGTATGGTGTAAAAATTGGCAATTGACTCTAAATAATGAGAAGTGTGAAGTCGTCCACATGAGTACGAAAAGAAATCCGTTAAACTTTGTTTACAACATAAATCAATCAAATGTGAACGCCGTAAACTCCACAAAATACCTAGGAATCACTATTACTTCAGACATAAACTGGAAAGAACACGTAGATAATATCGTGGGAAAGGCGAACCAGAGACTGCGTTTTATTGGCAGAATCCTTAAAAGATGCAACAGGACTACTAAGTAAACTGCATACACTGCGCTTGTCCGTCCATTTTTGGAGTATTGCAGCCCAGGGTGGGATCCTTATCAGGTGGGTTTGACGGAGGACATCGAAAGTGTCCAAAGGAGGGCAGCTCGTTTCGTATTGTCACGATGTAGGGGAGACAGCGTTACGGAAATGATACAGGATCTGGGATGGGAATCATTACAACAACGGCGCTTATCACTGAGGCGTGGGTTACTTGCGAAACTCCAATCGCCAACATTCTCCTCCGAATGCGAAAATATATTGTTGACTCCCACTTACATAGGTAGAAATGATCATCAGAATAAAATAAGAGAAATCAGAGCTCGAACAGAGAGATTCAGGTGTTCTTTCTTCCCGCGCGCTATTCGAAAATGGAATGGGAGGTAAATAGTATAATTGTGGTTCGATGAACCCTCTGCCAGGCACTTAAATGTGATTTGCAGAGTATCCCATGTAGATGTAGATGTAGATGCTCCAGACCGAGTGGAACTTAAGAATCGATGACTTGCTCTTCAAAGGGTGAGACTAATTCGGAGAGTTTCTGGAATCTTCTGGTTTTGGCCAGCATTACACTGATAGCGTTGCGCGAGTCTTGAAGTGGCATCCACAGCTGTAGAATACTGCACTGAGGTTACGGTAACGTGCTGCCCGCTCACGCTCTGGTACCACGGGGGATCCTTGAGTATTAAGGGACAGGGACTACGTTCTGTCGTGGGACCTTCCCGATCTGGTTTTGATTTTTTAAAATTGGATTGTATCTGCCCGCGGTTTAACCTGACTTGCCAGTCATTTACGAAGGTTCCTTATTTATCTTGTAAAACCTTAATTAGTTTTTGATTTTAAGTTTTTGTTATAATATTTCTTTCTACCTTTATATCTGTTTTATTCAATAAGTTGACCGAACTAGAAACAAAACGTCTAATCCATATGGGCTCTAAATCACTTATCTTAAGATCTGTGAGTACGTCCTCACTTAGATCTGGCGAACACATCATTGCTACATCATAGCTACATCATTGCTTTCGATGTTTTCCACCCGAAATCTTGGATTGTATCTGTGCCTCTCTTTTCCCTATACGAAACGAGATGCCACCCTCTGACCTTTTACTATGTCCTACGTCACTCACACCACGTGAGGTTACCATAATGTGTAACAGTACTCCAAAATAGGACGGACAAGTGAAGTCCATGTAGTTTCTTTACTAAAACTATTTCATCTTCTAAATGTTCTGTCAATGAAACGTAGCCTTTAGTTCATTATCTCATTCCCGACGATATTTTGTGTGTTCTTAACTATAATTCCTACGTATTCAATTGAATTTATGGCACTTTAATTGACTGATTTATCGTGTAAATGAAGTTAATGTTTTTATTTTAGCACTCATATAGAAGGCTTCACAATATTCCATATTTTGAATAAATTGGCAACTTTTGCACCGTTGAGGGAGATTATTTAAATCATTTTAGACTTGCTTTTGATCATCATATGATTTTTACCAACCGTCAGATACAAAATCGTAACTTTACCCTGCCCAGTAGAACTCAAACTCGTAGTCACTTTGTACTAATTCCCGTAAGAGTAAGGGCCTAGGAGTCTGTTCGGAAATGTCCAAAAGAACGGACACCATATAACTTATACAACTTTCCGATGACGGGCAACGATCCTTTCTTCAATGCAGAGGCACTTTCATTTTAGTTGATGATTTTCCGTCACGTACTATGTACTGTGTCATTTCCGAAAGAAAATCACGAATATATGCCCACAATCCATAAGCATATATATATATATATACGGGAGTGAAACATGGACGATTAGCAGTGCGGACAGGAAGAGGATAGAGGCTTTTTAAATGTGGTGCTACAGAAGAATGCTGAAGATTAGGTGGGTAGATCGCATAACTAATGAAGAGATACTGAACAGACTTTGTGAGAAAAGGAATTTTTGGCATACCCTGACTAAAAGAAGGGATCGCTTGGTAGGACATATTCTTAGACTTCGAGGAATCGTGAATTTAGCATTGGAGGGAAGTGTGTGGGGTAAAAATCGCAGAGGGAGACCAAGAGATGGGTATAGTAACCAGATTCAAGTGGATGTGGGTTGTCGTTCTTATGTGGAGATGAAAAGGCTTGCTCAGGATATAGTAGGGTGGAGAACTGCATGAAACCAGTCTCCGGACTGAAGACCATAACAACAACAACAACAACAACACACACACACACACACACACACATATATATATATATGGCAGCAATTAATTATCTTGGGTCGCCAACATATTTCACCAAAATATGGAAAATTAAAATGTTACTGATCACCTATGATGTGATCATAGATATTTTCAAACATATAATAAATATTCCTACTCTATTGGAATGTATTAGTTGTACATAACAAAAAAATGAACTGGAAAAATTATTGGTAAACTGTGGAATTTAACTATTCTGTTCCCCCTCCAAAATAGTGAAAAAGGAATGTTCTTAAATGAAAGACGATCTGATCAAAATCAGTTTATTATAATTAAACATGAAAAATAAATTAGATGACATTTCCTATCATGTAAAACAGATAATGCTATTCACACAATCTTTTACAAATGTTACAATATTGAAACACAAAAATGACTGGCTGAGTCAAAGGTCGGAGGTTTTGCAAAACAGAATGCTATTAGATTGGCTACAAAGGGGCTTGAAATTATCGTTAGCCCTAAGCTCCCCAGAGTAAATAGGCAGATCTCAAAAGAATAAAATAAGGGACAGAATCCAACAAGTCAGGCGATGGGTGCGGATGAGCTGAAATTTTTATCCGACCGTAATTGCTGCGACCTGTTATGCAGGGTCGACATGTAACTTAACACAGCGTTACTAGCGTCGGCGTCACTAGGCAGTTGATTTGATGTGCGATTCTATCACGCTGGTAGACTAATCAATATTTTGCATAGATGACACAAAGGCCACTTGGCACAAATCGATCAGTCATTTGCGTAATAAGGTCTGTAAAGAAAAAAAAAAAAAAAAAAAAAAAAAAAAAAAAAAAAAAAAACCACCAGTGCCCGATTCGCAAAGGCGCGAATGTTGAAATAGAAACAAAACAAGAACTAAACTGTCGCCGCTCACAGCGTGACCACCGGACAATGTAACGTCTGTGAAGTAAACACAAGTTCTACAAGGTTCGAATCGTC
This sequence comes from Locusta migratoria, assembly GCA_026315105.1. Lineage (NCBI taxonomy): Eukaryota > Metazoa > Arthropoda > Insecta > Orthoptera > Acrididae > Locusta > Locusta migratoria. The sequence goes on from CM048749.1 coordinate 409,581,373, forward strand.
GGAATCAAACACAAGTCTAACCAGAGGACCGTTTAAGACGATGTCCTCCGCGTGAATCTAAATGGAGTATTTCGTGTCTCCCGAGGTCCGTACACTTCGGACGCTCAAACCAGAGTCCTCGCGCCTCCTCGCGCTCTGCCGCAGCTCACGGCAAGTGACGGGCGGCCACACCCATGCGTAATAGACGCACCAATATCCGCTAACGGCTAATAGTCAGACCAATCTGATGGCGTAGCGCCGTTGACAAATTATTTAGCTGTCATACTAAAATAATTTGCCGAATCAGGACGCGTTCTCAGTGGGTGCCAAGAGGCTCCGCCCAAGCCACCAAAGCTCCCGCGGATTTCACTGTTCGCAGGGCGAGTGCCCTGCAAGGAATTTCAGCTTACTACTAGCTACGGTCACACGACCTAAAAATGATAACGTCGTGCTATATATACAGCCGCTGGAGCCAAACCCCTGGGGTGCCAGTCGGGCAGAAAGCTTTCCTCTTAACCTAACCATTTGTCACACTAACTATGTTCAAACTCTGCTGCCTTCAAGGAAATTTTTTAGATAACGCCTAAGGGCAATACGTGTCCATAAACAGCCCGGGGCCCAGAGCACTCTGCTTTTGTTTGTATCTGGCAACGGCTGAATGACTAAAAGGTCTGACCTCGCTATCGCCCACCGTAAACCGCTGTCCAGCATTGTGTAAAGCATTCCACACACTCTAAAATATTCTGCCACGCAGACTCCGCCCGTCGGACGTAGCGCTGGCACCGAGCAGGTCACGCCAGCCACTCTCGTGCTTCCCCGAAGGCGAGCGAAAGTTGGTGGGAGGGGGAGACCACCAAGAGCTTCCCTGCTCTGCGCGGCCTGACCGTACCCAACACGGAAAACCACATTTTAGCAGCCAAGCTGCGCCAATAAACATTGAATTCCCGAAATTTTCATATAAACATAGAATGTACTACAATCCCAGGAGCCCATCACCCCTGATGTGTCCCCAAAAGCACAGAAATCAAAATACAAAAAGATCTACAGAGAAAAATGTACTTATTTCAATAATTAGCGTAAGGAGAAAGATACAGTAACACAAGGTTAGTATGAAAAATAGACTAATTACAGCCCCCGTGTCACACACTTTCAAACGTCTTCAAGCAATCTGTAGATATGGAATCTATCTGAGACCCCTTGTCGATAGCAGTTATTACTACTTCGAGTAAAGAGCTATCTGTGTTGACTATGGGTAAATAAGTCGTTCTCTCATAGGTTATTCATAATTTTCTAAAAAAAGTATATATTCCAAAATCCTTCTGCAAGCAGATATCTATGATATAACCCTGTAATTTTGCGAACAGCTCCTACAACCCTTATCGAATAACGGAGTGACCTGTGCAACCTTCCAGTGTTTCGGTACGGATCTTTCGCTAAGCATAATCACATTCTAAAAAGTACGTAATTAGTATAACATCAGTACCGGAAAACGCTTTTATTAAGTGACTGAATTTGCTTCACTATTACAAGGATCGTTGTTGATTTGGTCGTCAGTCCGGAGACTGTTTTGATGAAAGCTCTCGATCCTACTCTATTGTCTCCATCTCTTCATAAGAACGGAAACCCACATTCATTTCAATCTGCTTGTTGTATCGATCTCTTGGTTCACTGCTGCGACATTTATCCCATATGCTTCCCTCCAATCCTTAATTCACGAATCCCTAATGTCTAAGAATGTCTCCTAACGTATCTGCAAACAGTGGAAATGTAGGTTTGCCTTTCCTTAATCTATCATCTAACATAAATCATAAGAATAATTTTATTCTGAATCCAAACTCGTGTTCCTCGAGGTCAGCTTTTACATCCTTTTGTACTGAATTCGTGTCAAAATTTTGCAGCCGTGGCTTATTAAACTGCTCTTTCTGTAATTTTCACACCTGTCTGGGACTGCTTTCTTTGGAATTGGGATTATTACATTTTTCTTAAAGTCTGAGTTATTTCACCTGTCTCATTCATCTTGCACACTGGGTGAAATAATTTTATCATGCCTGGCTCCCAGAGACTTCAATAGCTTTGAGGGACTGTCATGTACTTCAGGGCCTTGTTGAGACTTGAGTCTTTCAGTGCTCTGTCAAATATATCTCTCAGCATAGTATCTCCTATTTCGTCTTCATCTACTTTCTCTTCCCTCCCTTCAAAATTGTCGCCAAGTTCATTTCCCTTGTAGAGCTCCTTTATATATCCTCTCCTCCCATCAGCTTTCCCTTTTTGCTGAGAATTGGTTTTCCATCTGAGTTGTTGATATTTATACAGCTGCTTTTCTCTTCTCCAAATTTCTCTTATTTTCCTGTAGGCGGCATCTATCTTTCCCTACTTATACATTCTTCTGCAGACCGGCATTTCCCTTCTAGACTCTGCAGCTTAGCAATTTTACACTTCTTGTATGTTTAATTTCTTAGTTGTCTGCACTCCATTATACATGCTTCATTTAATGCATTATATATGTTGCTCCTTTCATCAAACAAATTTAGTATTTGCTGTAATAACCAATAATTTTCTGTAGGTCTTGCTTTTCACCTATTCGGTCTTGTGCTGCCTTCCTGTTTCATGTCTTAAAGCTACTAATTCCTCTTGTACTGTTTTATTTCTCCCAGCTTCCGTCAATTGGTGCCTAAAGCTCCCTCTGAAATTGTCGAGATCGTCTGGTGCGATGAATGTATCCAGGCCGCATCTCCCTATTTTCCTACCTTTCTGCAGTTTCTTCAGTTTCAGTCTTCAGTTCATAACCCATGGATATCTGTTACAGTTTTAAAAAACTGGTTACGAAATCTATGACTTACCGTTATAAAACCTATCTGGTACCTTCCGGTGTCTCCTGATCTCTTCAAAGTATACAACCTTCTTTCATGATTCTTAAAGTAAGTGTTTGGTATGATTAAATTATATTCCGTGCAAAATTCAACCAGGCGGCTTTGTCTTTCATTGCTTTTCCCGAGTATACATTCACCTACTATTTTCCGTCCTTTCCTTATCATGATACCTAATTTCAGTCCCCAACCACAGTTTCGTTTTCGTCTGCCTTAACTGCTCAATTATTTCCTTTACCACCTCATACGTTTCTTTGATCTCTTCTGCGCCATTAGAGTTGGTTGAAATATAAATTTGTACAACTGAGGTCGGCGCTGATTTCGTATTTATCTTGACTATGATAATGTGATCACTTCGCTGCTGATATTAGTTTACCCGCATTCTTGTTTTCTAATTCATCATTTGCCATGCTCCTGTATTATTCCCAATTGATTTTGTGTTCATAAACCTGCACTCACCTGACAAGAAATCCTGTTCATCTTTTCACCGAATTTCACTTCACCGCACTATATTTATATACATGCAGCACTACTGTATGAATATATGATGATGGCGTCTTCTTGGGTAAAAAAAAAAAAAAATAAAAAAAAAAAATGTTCAAATGTTTGTAAAGCTTATGGGACATAACTACGTGGTCATCAGTCCCTAAATTTACAAACTACTTATGAACTACTTACGAACTAGGACGGCACAAATATCTATGCCCGAGGGGGGATTCGAACCCCCGACCGTAGTGGCCGTGCTGACCGTGACTGGAGCGCCTCAGTCACCTCGGCCACTGCGGCCGGCTGGGTAAAATATTCCGGATGTAAATTAGTCCCCCATTCGGATCTCCGGGCGGGAAGTACTCAGGAGGATGTCGTCATCAAGAAAAACAAAACAGGCATTCTACGGGTCGGAGCGTGGAATGTTCTAACCCTTAATTGCATAGGTAGGCTAGAAAATTTGAAAAGAGAAATGGATAGGTTAAAGTTACATTTGGTAGGGATCAGTGAAGTTCGGTGCCAGGATGAACAGGATATCTGGTCAGGTGAGTACAGGGTTATCAATACAAAATCAGTTGGTGGTAACGCAGGGGTCAGTCCGGTAATTAATAAGAAAATAGGAATGCGGGTAAGTTACTACGAACAGCATAGTGAACGCATTATCGTAGTAAAGATAGGCACGAAGTCAACACCGAATACAGTAGTGCAAGTTTATATTGAAAATATTATGAGGAGATAAAAGAAATCATTCAGAAAGTCAAGGGAGACGTGAACTTGATTGTGATGGGGAACTGGAACTCGGTAGTAGGAAAGGGAAGAGAAGGAAATGTAGTAGGTGAATATGGACTGGGAAAAAGGAATGAAAGAGGAGATCGCTTGATAGAATTTTGCGCAGAGCACAATTTAATGATCACAAACACTTGGTTTAATCATCGTGAAAGAAGGCTGTATACGTGGAAGAGACCAGGAGACACTGGAAGTACGAGATTGACTTTATAATGGTAAAGTATAGATTTAGAAACCAGGTTCTAAACTGTAAGACATATCCAGGGGCAGATATAGACTCTGACCATAACGTATTGGTTATGAACTGCAGAGTAAAACCTAAGAGACTGCAGAAAGGTAAAAGATTAGGAGTTGGAACCTGGACAAATTGAAGGAACCAGAGGTGACAGAGTTTCAGATGGAGCATTAGGCAAGGATTGGCTGTAACGGGGGAAAGTAATACAGTAGAAGAAGAATGGGTAGCTCTGAGAGATAGGTTAGTGAAGGCAGCAGAGGACCATATAGGTAGAAGTACAATGCCTAATAGAAATCCCTGTATAACACAGGATATACTGAACTTAATTGCTGATCAGAGAAAATATAAAAATTCAGCAAGTGAAATAGAAAAAAGGGAGTACGAAAGTCTAAAAAATGAGATTGACAGGAAGTGCAGACTGGCTAAGCAGGAGTGACTGGAGGACAAATGCAGAACCGTAGAAGAATGCATAACTATGGGAAAGATAGATACCGCCTACAGGAAAATAAATGAGATATTTAGAGACAAGAAATGCAGTTGTTATGAATATCAAGAACTCAGACGGAAAATCGGTACTAAGCAAAGAGGGGAAAGCTGAACTGGGGAAATAATATATAGAGGGCCTATACAAAGGAAATAAACTTGAAGGCAATATTCTCGAAATGGAAGAGGAAGTGGAGGAAGATGAGATAGGAGATATGATACTGCGAGAAGAATTTGACAGAGCGGTGAAGGACTTGAGTCGAAACAAGGCCTCTGGAGTAGATGATATTCCGTCTGAACTGCTAATATCGTTAGGAGAACCAGTCGTGAAAAAATTGGATCACGCAGGAGGATGTCGTTATCAGGAATGTTAACACTGACATTTTACTGATCGGAGCTAGGACTTAACTTAGAAGATAGGCTAAGGAAAAGGAAACCTACGTTTTTGGCGTTCGTAGATTTGGAGAAAGCTTCTGAGAATGTCGACTGCCACACGCTCTTTCAAATTCTGAAGGAATCAGGGGTAAACCATAGGGAGCGAAGAGTTATATTCAACCTATACAAAAACCAGACAGCGGTTATTAGAGTCGAAGGGCAAGGAAGGGGCGCAGAAGTTGGGAAGGAAGTAAGACAGGGTTGTAGCCTTTCCCCAATGTTGTTCAATCTGTACATTGAACAGGCAGTAAAGGAATAGACGGAGAAATTTGGAGAGGGCACTAAAGTGCAGGGAGAAGAAGTAAAAATATTGCCGTTTGCCGATGACATTGTAATTCTGTCAGAGACTTCAAAAGATCTGGAAGTGCAATTGAATGGAATAGATAGTGTCTTGAAAGAAAGAAGATGAACATTAACAAGAGTAAAACGAAGGTAATGGAATGCAATGTCACAAAATCAGGTGATGCTGAAGGGATTAGATTAGGTAATGAGACAATAAAATTAGTAGATGAATTTTGTTATTTGGTTAGCAAGATAACTTCTGATGGCTGAAGTAAAGAAGATATAAAATGCAACGTAGGTATGGGAAGAAAAGCGTTTCTGAAGAAGCGAAATTTGTTAACATCCAATATTAATTTAAATGTTAGGAAGACCTTTTTGAAAGCATTTGTCTGGAGTGTAGCATTGTATGGGAGTGAAAAGTGGAGGATTATGAGTTCAGATAACACGATGATAGAACATTGTGAAATATGGTGCTACAGACTAATGATGAATATTAAATGGGTAGATCACGTAACTAATGAGGAGGTGCTTAACCGATTCGGGGAAAAAAGGAGTTTCTGGCATATCCTGATAAAGAGAAGGGATATATTGGTTGGACACATTCTGAGACATCAAGGAATTGTCAACTTTGCTTTAGAAGGAAGCGTGTTGCGTAATAATCGTAGAGGGAAACCGAGCGACGAACATAGTAAGCAGATTCAAAAGGAAGTAGGTTGCGGAACGTATTCTCAGATGAAGAGACTTGCACAGGAAATAGTGGAGAGCTGCATCAAACCAGTCTGCGGACTGAAGACCACAACAACAACAACCACTATATCTAACTTTAACCTATCCATTTTTCTGTATAAATTTTCTGACCTCCCTACCCGATTAAGAGATCTAACATTCCAGGCTCCGATCAGTAAAATGTCAGTGTTACCATTCCTGATAACGACATCCTCCTGAGTACACCCCGCGCGAAGATCCGAGTGGGGGACTATTTTACCTCCGGAATATTTTACTCGAGATGATATCATCATATACTGATACAGTAGAGTTGCATGTCCTAGGAAAAAGTAACGAATGTAGCTTCCCATTTTTTCAGCAGTTCGCAGTTACTGTATTGCAAAGCAACATTAGCTGATGTTACAAGGCCAACTCAATAAATCATCAAGACTGTTGCATCTACAACTACTGAAGCGGCTGCTGCCTCTCTTTAGGAACCACACGTTTGTCAGGCCTCATAATACACTACTGGCCATTAAAACTGCAACACCAAGAGGAAATGCAGATAATAAATTGGTATTCATTGGACAAATATTTTATACCAGAACTGAGACGTGATCACATTTTTATGAAGTTTGGGTGCATAGATATTGAGAAATCAGTATCCAGAACAACCCCCTCTGGCCGTTATAACGGCCGTGATACGCCTGGGCAATGAGTCCAACAGAGCTAGGATGGCGTGTACACGTACAGATGCCCATGCAGCTTTAACGCGATACCACAGTTCATCAAGATTAGTGGCTGGCGTATTGTGACGAACCAGCTGCTCGGCCACCATTGACCAGACGTTTTCAATTCGTGAGAGATCTGGAGAATGTGCTGGCCAGGGCAGCAGTCGAACATTTTACGTATGTAATATGCGGTCGTGCATTATCCTGCTGAAATGTAGGGTTTACCAGGGATCGAATTAAGGGTAGAGCCACGGGTCATAACACTTCTGAAATGTAATGGCCACTGTTCAAAGTGCAGTCCATGCGAACAAAAGGTGACCGAGACGTGTAACCAATCACGGGTGATACGCCAGTAGGTCGAAGACGAATACACGCCTCCAATTAGCGTTCACCGCGATGTCGTCAAACACGGATGCGACGATCATGATGCTGTAAACAGAACCTGAATTCATCCGAAAAAACGACGTTTTGCCTTTCGTGCACCTAGGTTCGTCGTTGCGTACACCATCGCAGGCGCTCCTTTCTGTGATGCAGCGTCAAGGGAAACCGCAGCCATGGTCTCCGAGTTGATAGTCCATGCTGCTGCAAACGACGTAGAACTGTTCCTGCAGACGGTTGTTGTCTTGCAAACGTCCCCATTTGTTGACTCAGGGATCGAGACGTGGCTGCACTGCCCGTTACAGCCATGCGGATAAGATTCCTGTCATATCGACTGCTAGTGATACGAGGCCGTTGGGATACAGCACGGCGTTCCGTGTTGCCCTCCTGAACCCATCGATGCCATATTATGTTAACAGTCATTGGATCGCGACCAACACGAGCAGCAATGTCGCGATACGATAACCCGCAATCGCGATAGGCTACAATGCAACCTTTATCAAAGTCGGAAACGTGATGGTACGCATTTCTCCCCCTTACACGAGGCATCACAACAACGTTTCACCTGGCAACGCCGGTCAACTGCTGTTTGTGTATGTGAAATCGGTTGGAAACTCTCCTCATGCCAGCACGTTGTAGGTGTCGCCACCGGTGCGAACCTTCTGTGAGTGCTCTGAAAAGTTAATCATTTGCATATCACAGTACCTACTGTCTGTCGGTTAAATTTCGCGTCCGTAGCACGTCATCTTCGTGGTGTAGCAAATTTAATGGCCAGAAGTGTAGATAACCCTCCGCTGTAGTTGCACCTACGGTTCGGCTATCTGTTTCGTTAAGGCACACAAGCCATCCCACCTCGGCAATGTTTGTGGTTGATGGGGATGGATTTCGAGAATAATTACGTCTAAATTATGCATGTTCGTAGCTGTTACTGATTCTAGTTCTGTAATAATTGCTTCATACTGAACAACAGAGTTGAAGTACCGATTTGCAATATTATTTATAACTGGAGGAACATGAAACTTACATAATTAGAAAGGTGCTTAATTAACGATATTCCCTAGCGTATAACTCTATAGTTTACTTTCTTAGCCACGCGGGAGTAGCCGAGCGGTCTGGAGCGCCACGTTACGGATTGCGCAGTTTCCCGCGTCGGAGGTTCGACTCCTCCCTCGGGCATGGATGTGTGTGTCGTCCTGAAGTTAGTTTTACTTAGTTTAAGTAGTTTGAAAGACTAGGGACTGATGACCAACGTAATTAGATCCCATAGAATTAGAAACATTTGAACATTTGATTTTACTTTCCTAACACGCAGTAAAGAGTGCAACTGTCATAGTAAGTGAACATGAAAAACTGAAGTACTGCCAAAGGCTGCCTTCCAAACTGATCATGTACCATTGTAAAAGGACCCCACTGAAATAGTGTTTCTTCAAATTGCCTTTTTGAACTTTTACTTTCAAATGGTTCGTTCTGATAGAGACGCGTATACCGAGTAGCTGCAATATGACAACTGATACGTCGATGAAATTATCAGCGGTGGAAATCTGAAACTGTTGGTTACGAAGTCTGTAAAATAACTTGTTTTGCTTACTTTTCTGAAAGAGTAGCTTTGAGGTCAATTTCGCCATTTTCACAAATGTTAAAGTAAATTAATAACTCTGACTTTCTTGATTTTTTATAGATGCTATGTGAGGAAAAAAGAAATGGACTCAGAGAAAAAGGAGTAGAAAAATGGAGGGGGTAGATCGTGGGAAAGACACGATATACGAATAATGGGATTAGGGAGAGTATTGACAGAATGCCGAAAACGATTGCTTTTCTAAATGGTAATTTACGTTACATGCACCACACAAAGTAATGTGTACGTTTTTGCAAAAAATAAAGGAACTAAATATCTAGTCAATCCATTTGCTTTAGAGTGAGTTCCTATTTTATGATAACTATAACTTCCCGTTATTTCAATATAGCCTTTGGACCCAAGTAGGGTACATATGCAGATAAAAAGGGTACATTTATTTAGTTGACGCATACTCCTGGCGACTCCTCTTTCCTAAAAATTCTTTTATTTATGGTAATTATACATTCACCTCATCTCAGGCCGATGGATAGAGGAGCGTCGCTGATTTAACTAGTCTATATTAGTATTATACGTCATTTAGTGTCTTGTATAGTTTGCTGTTTACATGCTTGACCCCATGTGCCCAGTAACATCAGGCTAATATCCCGTAATGGCGAACGCATAACCTATAATATTAGAAATATACAGGCAACTTGTAACCATTAAGTATCCACAACACCAATAGAGTAAGATTTTACAGAATTGTTAACGCTTTCATGGCAATTTGTTAACATAACACGACACAGAAGCCGACAGGCATTGTGCCACAGGAAAATTAGTTTTCGAAAAATTAAAGCAGATCGTTTAACGTTAATAGGAAATGTATTACCCCTTATAAGTATACCCTTTTTTGCTAGCAAGCTTACGTATGAATAGTTATCCGTGGTAAAACAATATTAAAAACTTTCAGTGTTAAATTAAAAAAAGCCCTCAATCGCCTTGGCGTTCATATTTCATTTCATTTTCAGTCACCATCAGATCCATCAAGCACAGTTGCGACACCAAGTGTCTGTTCAGTAGGACCTAGCAGCCGATGTCGCACGTTCAGTAAATACGTGTAGATTACGGTACTTTCCTTTTTATTCATATTTCGAGTAAGAACATTTTGCTATTAGTGTATGAGATGAAAGTGTGTTAATATTCATCTCCCGATAAGGGTCGACCAATTTCTGTACTTGCCAATATCGACTGCTGCTCAGTCCTCGACACAGCCTGTTGCCCGACGTGGCCCCATTACATCCATGTTTAGGGCGCAGTTCGGTGGCCGCATCTAGTATGCCGTCAAAGTCTTTCCAGTATTTTCACTTGAAACGATTTCGGTTAGAGTGTTATATAACCTGAAATCACCAGTCTAAATATTTCATTAGTTATGACGGCGAATAACGGAGAACTACGCGGATATTTGTGCGTACGGTACTGAATTACTAGGAGTGATTAAGTTAGATTCTTTCGTCTGTATTCGGAAGTGTAGGAGGATTTTGGTTTAACATATTGGGACATGAGACACTGTTGTGTTGTTATGGTCTTCAGTCCGGAGACTGGTTTGATGCAGCTCTCCACCCTACTCCAACCTGAGCAAGCCTTTTCATCTCCTTATAAGAACGGCAAACCACATCCATTTGAATCTGCTTACTATATGCGTCTCTTGGTCTCCCCCTGCGATTTTTACCCCACACACTTCCCTCCAATGCTAAATTTACGATTCCTCGATGTCTAAGAATGTGTGCTACCACGCGATTCCTTCTTTTAGTCAAGGTGAGCCAAAGATTCCTTTTCTCACCAATTCTGTTCAGTACCTCTTCATTAGTTATGCGATCTACCCACCTAATCTTCAGCATTCTTCTGTAGCACCACATTTCAAATTCTTCTGTCCGAACAGTTTATCGTCCATGTTTCACTCCCGTAAAAGGCTACATTCCACACAAATGACTTCAGAAAAAACTTCCTTGCACTTAAATTAATATTCGATGTTAGTAAATATCTCTTTCTTTAAAATGATTTTCTTCCCATTGCCATTCTGCGTTTTATATCCTCTGTACTACGACCGTCATATGTTATTTTACTACCCAAGTAACAAAACTCATCGGCCCTTCTCCAACTTTCTCCTTGCTTTCCTTTATAGCTTGCACAATGTACAAATTGAATAATATTGGAGAAAGGCCACAACCCAGTCGTCCTTCCTTCCCAACCACTGCATGCCTTTCATGCCCTTCAACTCTGACAACCGCTGTATGGTTTTTGTACAAGTTGTAAATAACCTTACGCTCCCTATACTTTACTCCTGCTTGCTTCAGAACTTGAAAAAGTTTATTCCAATCAACATTGTCAAAAGCCTTCTCCAAATCTACAAAAGCTAAAATTTTAGGTTTGCCTTTCCTTAATCTGTCTTCTAAGTCGTAAAGTGAGTATTGCCTCCCGGGTTCCTACGTTCCTCCTGAATCCAAACTGATCTGCCCCGAGGTCAGCTTCTACCAGTTTTTCCATTCTCCTGTAGATAATTCGTGTTAAAATTTTGCAAACATGACTTATCAAACTGATGGTTCTGTAATTTTCACACCTGTCTGTGCCTGATTTCTTTACAATGGGTATTATTACATTTTTCTTAAAGTCTGAGGGTATTTCGCTTGTGTCATACATCTTACAAACCAGGTGAAATAGTTTGGTGTGGCTGGCTCTCCCAGAGACTTTAGTAGCTCTGAGGAAATTTCATCTACTCCTGGGGCCTTGTTCCGAACCTTCAGGAACCACACGTTTGTCTGGCCTCTCCGCAGATACCTCTCCGCTGTTGTCGAACCTACCGTACGGCTATCTGTATCGTTAAGGCACGCAAGCCATCTCACTTCGACAATGTCTGTGGTTCATGGGGGTAGGAAACACTGTATCAGTTATATTTTGCTCAAAGAAGCGTACAGATGGCGTCCTGAAAAATACTGTCTCACGTATGTTTTTCTGATGTAATATTGTGAGGTTGAAGTGCGATGTTCTTTCGATTGTTAACGATTTAACCTCCGTTACCAAAATCTTTTCATGGAAATATTGTGTTCTACACTGAAAGATATTTTCTAAGTTCCAAATGACTAACATAAAGAGGCTAAAAGTAAATATTAAAAAATGCTATACGAGAATACGCTTATCTTTCGATGAATATTGGTATAACACATCCATTGAAGTCGATGATGCTGGGCATAAAACCTTTCTCCACGGATAGGGCAGTCAGTGTTGTTAGCCGCCCTGGGAAACAGCGAGAGACTGCTTGCAGCAGGCACCAACTAGTCATAACTAATTAGAATGGTAGATTGCAATACGTACTTTACATCCCTCTCCTTAGTATATAACGTCCCCATGAACGTCAAACTAATTGCTAGTGTGATGATTGGACTATTTCGACCACCATTTCCAAAATCTCCCGTATTTTCAACTTGAAAGCTGGCAAACCCGACTCAAGACTGCTGAAATAGATCTTTCTCGTGGCCCGAAGTATCAAGAGCTGTTTAAAGGTTTTTAACACTGAATGTTACAGAAGCATGAAACAGGAGTAGTGAAAAGGTGAAAATTGACTTTCTTACTGTCTAAATTAAAATAATAATAATTTAAAAAATATAAATTTGCGAGAGATTTTGCAAGTAGGAAGGCAGACCAATATGATAAAATTTACCTTACATATTAATCAGTGAACAATTTTTACCTACAAGGAGACCTTCGGGTCATGGAAGCACAGTTTGGGTTCAGACTTCACAAGATAGTGGTACACGTTGAGGGTGTACCCTCATTGAAGTTCAAAAGCGCACTATAGAAGAAATTTCGAGGAAAAGGACTTTAAAATTTAAGCACAACACAAATTTATCGTATATACTATTCAACGTGACACACTATGCAGTATGTCGAAATAGCTTAGGCACTAGCGTGCCCTACTGTCGTGTATATGATCGGGCTTCAGTCCTACCTGGGAGAACATTTTATTGCAATTTTTTGTTTTAAAAATTGTAACAATTTTTGAACAAAATTAGTGATATAAAATATTATCAGTTACATCAGAAAGTAAGTCTACTTTATTTTATTTATGCAGCTAATTAAAATTTTAATTACAAAATAAATTCGATTAATTCCAAATGCATTTTACAATTAATTTAGGTACATTAAAGCGTAAAATAAAATTGTCATTAAAATTTTATTACAAAGTTTGGCGACATTGTAAGCTTCGGAAAGATTCTAAAAATTCGTTGTAAATTCTTGGAAATGGTTTCTTTATGGAAAATCAAACTATAGAATTTGCCATGTTGTTTGTATACAAACAGGCAGACAGTTGGGAAGAGTCAAGACTGCAAAAAAATCCAAACTATAGTCCATCACCAACTGTCATCACAAATTTTTAAGGAAACGATCCGATATGCGTCGTTCACCGTGGTGGAGTGACCGAGCGTTCCAAGGCGCCTAGCTGCGGAGCGCGCCGCTTCTCGCCGTCGGAGGTTCAAGTCCTTCCTCGGGCATGGGTGTATTTGTTGTACTTAGCATAAGTTAGTTTAAGTAGTAACTGGCACTAGTTTAGGAAGTTCGTAAGCGCTACAGACTGATTATCAGCATAGTTAAGTCCAATAGATTTACAAACATTTGATTTTTGATATGCCTCGTTCGCTTGTACCCCGTTCTACTCAAAGTACTTCTCCATTATGCGCCGTAAGCTAAAGATCTGGTACTGACAGCTTCTAAGACGCCTAAACCCATACTAATTTAATCCAGCGTGTCTTCTACTAATACTCGCACTCTCCTCTCAGCAATACCTGAGAAAATTTTGCCCACAAGGTAGACCCAGAAAAGGCGTAGAACCATGGTCCTAGGAGGAAACTATTATCAGTTCTACAAGATTTTGGAATAGTAGGCAAACTACTGCAGGGAATTAAAGGGCTTCACGAAGATTGTCACCAAGTAGTCACAATTGATGCTAAATAGAGTTAATGGTTTAGAGTAGTTTAATGTGTAAGATAAGGCTGTAACCTGTCATCACTGTTGTTCACACTATTTGTCGATCCTATGTCGAAAACAATAAACTGGCAGGGTGATTAAAATAGGTGAAAACAAAGTAAGCATTCTGGCATATGCGGACGACTTAGTTGTGAAAGCAGATTCGATTATAAGGTTGCAATGTAATATTTCAGAGCTAGATCAGAGGTGTACGGGTTACTATATGAAGGTCAGAATCTGTAAAACAAATGTAATGTCCTTGGGAAAAAGATTTAAGCAGATTTAGTGCCAAATAGGAGGAACAAAGTTAGAACACGTGGACATTTTAAAGTAGTTACGATGTATTTTTTCACAAGATGGCAACATATTCAAAGAACTTGGATGAAAGTATACTAAAGCTAATGGAGTGAGTGCTCAGCTAAAGAAGGAAATAAAGTACCACGACTTAAGTTAGCTGTATACCGTTCTATCTTTCGACCAACTTCGTTCTATGGGGACCAACTTTGTTATGTGGGAGTAAGAGCTGTGCGGAAAGAGGTTATCTTATTAATAGTGTTGATGTTACACATATGAGAATAGCAAGTCTGATTACAGGTACTAATAAATGGTAACAATGACTGCAGGGTGCCCATAATGAGGGAATCAAAGAAAAACTGGAAATAAACACCATAGATGCAGCAAATACAACGAACAGGCTGGGATGGTGCTGTAATTTTACATGCAAGGACAATCAAGATTACCTAAGAGAGTCATGTGTTCGGCAGCAGAGAGTAAGAGGAATCGAGTTAGACCAATGACGAAGTAGTTTGATTCGGTCAAGAATGATTTTGAAGTCACACATTTAACAACAGACGATGCATCAATCTTAGCATTGAATATGAGATCATGGAGGAATTTTATTAAGGAGAGTATGTTCCAGATTGAACGCTGAAATGCATAATTAGTCTCCAATGATAATTATAATGATGGTGATGATGAAGAATATGATGATGACATTAAAATGCATTTGAAATTATTAAACTTATTAAAAAGAAAACGTAAGTGTAATTCTCATTTTATGTAAGCTCTGACAGTCATTTCGGAAACCAAATTAAATTATTGACGTTTTAATCTATAATACTTCAAGTAATAAACTTTAGTTAAAAGTCATTATAACTTAAAAATATACTTCCTGAGGGTAGATTCGAACACAGGTAGCCTATTTGATACGTGATAGTCACGTTTTCACCTTTATTTATTTATTTACTTCTATTTCATTTTTTAATTGATTTTTGTTTTTACTTTTTATTTTTATTCATTTATTTTTTAATTTACAGAGAGCGTTGAGCTCTCAGACCAAGCGCCCTGAACCAACACCGCCTAGAAGACGAGGCCTGAGAACTGGCCTACATCACACCGAGAGGCGGCGGACGCAAGCTGACTGGCCAGCCGCTACGAGGCGGTGGTCGTGCCCCAGCGGCCAGCCAGTCAGCTGGCAGCAGCCGCCTCTCGTTGTGATGTAGGCACGGCCAGTTCTCAGGCCTCGTCTTCTAGGCGGTGTTGCCTGAACCACCGCGTCCGCAATAGCGTCAGCTATTTGACCGTACTGCAGGTCGGCTTTAACTGGCAGGCATATCTGTCGTGTATGTGTTACGCTTTAAATTGTGGAGTGCTTTTCCTTGGAATTTTCTGGATAGTGTTCTTTAAAATTTCTACGAGTGGACACCCTTGGCGTGTACTACTAACATTGGAAGTCATTAATTTCCTAGAACTGACGGTCTCAATGTTGGATATTCTATAAACAATTGAGATTTTTTTCTGTTATTATCAATACCCGAAATTGCAAGCACAAATGCAGAAGACAAATAAATATTTAAAGTCCAAATTTAATTTCAGCATTAAGCATTATTGCATTAGCTGTCAGATATTTTTTATGTGTAGTTATAAAATTCTATACATTTCGTAATGGTTTTGGAAGTCGTGGAGTCCTCGTTGAATACTGTATATGTTTCATATCACATACTTTCGTGTAGATCTGCGACTATGACACAATTTCAAGAGCTTTATGCCACTACTGAATGCATCTAAAATAACTAGTCACTCAGTGTCCAAAACGTCTCACATAATGTGAGGCTTTATATTCTGAATATGGCCTTGTATGCCGAAAAACGTTAACTATATAAATAAAATTGCAGAATACTGGTCACACGTTGTGATAATATAACCAGCAGCCGACACTCGGTAATGTGTGTGCCCCAGTGCTGATATGGGTGTCGCTCTGTGGTGCGGTATGTAAAGCGCCACTGAGTGGCGTCCGCACGGGTTAAGGTGCTGCATGTGCTGAACATCTAGCGGCACGACTTCCTGCAACTACACCGCAGTACGTTTGCAACAGTCCTGGAACCATGTGCATGCTGCTCTCGAGTTCTGTGAATGTTAACTGCAACAATTACGCGGTTCGGAGTTCGTGCTAGTGTGGTGCTGACCGTCTGTTTGTCAAATCAGCAGCCAACACTGCGAGACAAACTATAGCGGCTGCTAGCGACTTCAGACTGTATTACAGTATATAGCGACGAGCCCCTCTCTCGACTTTCCCATCATATGCCACCACCAACTGTAGTGGAGTTAGGGAGAATTGGAGACGTACAATATGTAAGTTTGCCTAGTATTTTCGTTGCCTTTATAGACATAACGTATACACAAAGGAAGGCTATACGCTATATTTTGTGCAACATCAAAACTGTTTTGCGTCACCACTAGCCTAAGGATTCGTGACCCTTTATATAACAATACAACAGATATACACAAAAATAACATTTCAGATCTTTATATAGCTCATGAAAATAGAGAAGTTGTAGAAGAATTTGTGTTCCAGATTGTAGCATACACTAGGACCCATAATATCCGATAACACATCCTCTTGCACTGACGCATGCATGTATCTGTGTGGCATATTGTCCACTAAATCATCAAGGGACTGTAGTTCCAGATTGTCCTATTTCTCAACTGCAATTCGGCGTACACTACTCAATTTCTCTCGCCAGCCATCTCGAACAAAATGAAAACTTTTAATGTATCCCAGGCATGTCCGATAGGCATACTAGACAAGCTGGTATTACAACTGTGTTGCACAGAATGCAAGAAATTCCGTTGAGCAACCAAACAGCGAGGAGAAAGATGGATGGTAGATTTTTTTAGGCTATCTTATTATTGGTTATCTCAGGCAAGCTTGGAAAGTGGTTGAGAGCCTTACATATTATACCTGCGGTTTTTTTAACCTCCAAGAATAATGGAAAGGTTGTTACACCGCTAAGAGCGTCAGGTTAGATCATATGATAATACAGGTGTATACGAGATCCTCTGTCAATAATGTAATGCGAGATACGTGGGCCAAACAGGCAGAAGCTTCGACTAGATTTAAAGAACATGGTGCTGTAAACAATCCAAAGTCTACCACGTCCTTCCATTTAGAACTCAACAATTACAGATTACAGGATATTGGTGAAGGTCTACGTACTCTGCATGTACAACCTAAGGGGATGACACTCAACATCTTACAAGAAATCGGCATCATGTAGTGCAAGATTAATTATCCTAACAATGCGCTTAATTCACAAATTGAATAAAGCAGACGAGCATACTAAGTAACTATGTACAATGTTTTCAAGTTATTAAATCTCACGTATCCTTCACATACCCCAACCGTAAGTACTTCGTCTTCATTTCATATATTTTTTACATTTTCTTTGTAGCTTCTGCTACCAATAGTCCTTTTATCGGAGATTTGACCTTATTTAGTGGTCATAATTGCAATCTGGTTTAACGACTGAATTTTATTATTAATTTTAGGGCCACCCATTTGCACGATTTGATGACTTTTTGTAATATTCTTTGCTTCTTGGTCCTCTTATTATAAACCGTTTTAGTAAAGTTATTTATTGAATTATATATAATGTAATTTTGGGTCCTATCTTTCCTGGTGTAATTTCATGTTACTAGTGCCTCTCTGGCACATGAATGCAATCGGGTTAACATTCAGGGGCACTTGGAGCTACTTATTAGGATCCTTTTCGTACGATTACAAACACAACATTGAGAGTTTCACCGCTGGATAGCGGCACTACTGCATAGTTGACGTTACCTCTACTTGCTTGCCTGCCGGCAGTTCAACTGCTGTGGTGTCGTTGGAAGGCTGGAAATTCGGTAAGTATCATTTCTACTTGGGGACTACGTTTGTGGTTCGGTATGGTTAATTGCGCTGAAATACAGCCCTAAATGATTTTTTCGTTGGTTCTTGGTAGAACGAATTCATTATTAAAATTAAAATACACAATTTTGTGTTTGTTCTACAGGTTTGTTTTTTTATGTGAATCGATTTTCGGGTTCGTAGGCCATCATCAGACATTTATTGAAGTTTAGACAAGGAAATTGCGTTGTCAACGAACCAGAAGATGTTACATGCAGAGAAATAAATTAGAATCTTTGATGGAGCAGTTACAATGGAAATAAATATTTAAATGAAATTTGTAAATTAATACTACTGAAAAAAGGAAATTTGAGTACTATATCTCGAGAAACAGTGCAAACATAACAATTTAATGGCAGCAATGACTAAAATGATTAAAATTAAATCAAACAAGAATTTAAAATTTGATGGATGTTGAAAACACGAGGTCACGCAAAACCTAAGAAATATAAATTAAATATGAGAAATTTTGGATTTTCTTATAACTAAATAAGAAAACTGAAACTAAATAAAAATGGACAAAAATAGAGGGATGGAATAGAAGGGTGTACTTGGGGTGAATTGGAGAACCGTGAAGCTTAACAAATCGGAGATATGCACTCACTCTGAAAAACGGAAAAACTAAACATATTAAATTAATCATCAGAAATAAATAAAGATATTATGTAAGGACAGAGTACAAAATAATTTTGAATATTAGTGCTAACAACAACCGTCATGAACCAAAGACATTGCCGAGGTGGGGTGGCTTGCGTGCCTCAACGATAGAGATAGCCGAACCATAGGTACAACCACAGCGGAGGTGTATCTGTGGAGAGGCCAGACAAACGTGTGGTTCCTGAAGAGGGGCAGCAGCCTTTTCAGTAATTACAGGGGCAACAGTCTGGATGATTGACTGAGCTGGCCTTGTAACATCAGCTAATATGGCTTTGGCATGCAGTTACTGCGAACGGCAGAAAGCAGTGGTAAACTACAGTCAATTTTTCCGAGGACATGGAGCTTTTCTGTACGAATATATGATTATGGCATCTTCTCGGGTAAACTATTCAGGATGTAAAATGCCCCCCTCCACCATTCGGATCTCCGGGCGGGGACTAATCAGGAGGATGTCGTCATCAAGAAAAACAAGGCAGGCATTCTACGGATCGGAGCGTGGAATGTACTGTCCCACAATCGGATAGGTCAGTTAGATAATTTGAATAGAGAAATGGGTAAGTCAAATATAGATATGGTGGGGATCAGTGAAGTTCGCTGGCAAGATGAACAGGATTTTTGGTCAGGTGAGTACGAGGTTATTAATACAAAATAAATTGGTGGTAACGCTAGAGTAGGTCTGATAATGAATACGAAAGTAGAATTGCGGGTAAGCTACTATGAACAGCGTAGTGAAAGTATTATCGTAGCAAAGATACACACGAAGCCATCACCGACGACATTAGTACAAGTTTATATGCCAACTAGTCCTGTCGATGATGAAGTGATGGGAGAAATGTGTATGAAGATAAAAGAAATTATTCAGACCGTTGAAGGAAAAGTAAATTTAATTGTGATGGGGGACTGGTCGGTAGTATGAAAGGGAAGAGAAGAATATATTGTACACCAGTGGAGAACAGCAGTATTATATTTTTTATTTTTTCCCGTAATTTTCGACATGATTTTCCGTGTCTTGCCGCACGTGCCTTAGGACAGAGGGAGTCCGATGTCCCCTGCCATACGTTTGCGTCCTGCGCGTCACATTTCCGCTACCGCTCGCATTCTGAATCCCCTGGTCCGATTCGACCTGTGCTCAGCAACCGGCACGTGTCGCCGATCCATGCAACTGCGGGCACGGAACCCGCTGATCAGAGCACCTGTGCTGAAGTCCACACCGCGGATTGCAACCAATCACAGCATTAATGCAATTACGTAGATTCAGCACTACTGCCTAGCTGCGAGATCGTTTCAGACGGTAAAGGGCTGTCTGCCGCCGGCTCTCGCCCCGATAGCACGCTCCCCGCTCTGCAGCCCCCTGGGCTCGCTCTCCTACTTAAATCATAATGATTACTTCTGTAGTACCACTGGTGGCTCTCCTCAGGCCGTAACATCAGAATTTGTATCCCCTTTTTCTGAAATACAATCATTTCGTTACACCGCAACACTCGTGTCCGAGTATGATTTGCTGGTCCTGTCAAACCCCGTCCGGAAAACGCCCACTGCCTTTTCCGGTTCGTGCCATACCTGCACATATTTTGGTGTCAGAATCGTGATCTTCGGATCCACACCAGTTTTCCGGGGTTTGGGAGCGTGTGTTGGGCGAGAGCTAATTGTCAGAAACGCGACGCATGCGGCAACGCTTTGTTCAGCGCGCTGCCTGCCTGGCCGCGTGACCTTTAGCTGCGCACAGCCGGAGCGCTGTGTTTGCCAGACGCGCGATGACGCGCTGCCACCGGCTCCAGCTGGGTAGCCGACTCAGCCGCTACCGCCTTACGTCGCCGTAACAGTCGAGGGTCCAGTATCCGATGCCGGAATCCGACACTGTCCATCCGCTGCTGATGCTGCCGTCGCCCGTCGCCGCCTTCTGCTGCCTGCAGTCCGTCTCGCCGTCACCGCATCAATAAATAATTGAAGTAAGTGCTGTCAGCCACGTTCTAAATCCTCCTTGTAAAGTGTTTTATTGGCGCAGCAACGTAATTTTTAAGTAAGTTCTGTCCCTTAACTTATAACAATGTCACGTGAAGGATCCCCGCGGGACATAGTCACTGGAAAGGGTGAGGATAAAATTGTAGACTCCTTACCACAGCAAGTTTCTAACCTTGTGGTGGGGCAAGCAGAGTTTGAGAGGCAGTATGCACGCCTTCAGAAGCAGTTAGCTGAGCAACAAGCGAGAAATGTTGACGTTCAAGTGGATATTGGGGAAAGTGAAGCCTTTAGGGTCTTGAAGGAAACGGTGAACTTGCAAAGGGAGCAAATTGCATTGTTGTTAGAGAAAAACCGTGCCTTGGTGGAAAGGATTAATCAGTTAGACGTGCAATGTGAGGATTTAGCAAATATGGTTAGGAGGTATCAATCTCGCCTTGTAGTGGATACCATGGAAGCCGAGACACAAACACCTGAGTATGAAGAGGAGGAAGATCGGCTTACAGACTTGCTGGGGCGTATTGAAGGATTAGCGGGTAAAAGAAAAAAAGGAGTTGTACGTGAGTCACTGAACAAGGTGGGAGAGGTAGCCGCCACTTCGGTAGTGAATTCAGTTGGTAGTTTAATCAATACTTTTCCAGCGGTAAATTTCATTGCTTCCTTTTCTGGAAAGAATAATGAGAATGTCGAAAGTTTTCTGCAGAATATCCGTGACGTTGGTCGTTTGTGCCAGTGGCCAGACGAATTCCTTTTGAATGTTCTGAGGCTCAAATTAATTGGGGACGCACGCACATTTGTGGATTCGGTAGCCGTATTGAGAGACGCCACACATTTTGAAGTACTGGCGCAAGGATTGATTCAGAGATTTACCGATAAGAGAGGTACTAGTTATTACCGGGACCAGCTTTCTACGATGAGGCAGAAGGCCGGTGAGTGTTTTGATGCATACGCGGACCGGATTAGATCTGTTTCGTGTAAAACGTACACCTTAACCGGAGACGCGGTAAGAAATGAGGTGTTGCTTGAAGAGGCTGAAGCCAGGGCAGTGGATGTCTTTATTAGAGGTATAGATCCGCAGATTGGAGGCGAGGTGAAGGTTTCTTCCCCCACTACATTGCACGAGGCTGTTAGGTTGGCCATGTTACGCGAAGAGGCGAGTAGATTTGTAGCCGCGCCGATGCGTAGCCGTGAGCCGAAGCGAGTGTTTGCACAAGAAGCCAGGTGCGGCCGGTGCAAACGCGACGGCTACAATGCAGACGAGTGTCTTGCGCCCTATTGTCCACACTGCTGCTCTATGGGGCATTTGGGTATGCACTGTCGGCAGAATCAGAATGGGCAAGCACATAACCGATACGCCACGCCTGCAAATCGAGGTAACAGTCAAAACCGACGGGGAAATGGTCGGGGGGCAGGTGTAGCCACCCCTCCCCGCCCCCGTTAAAAATCATAAACCCAATAAATTTCGATGGGAACACTGAGGTGGCAAACGTGATGTTACTAGGAAAGATAGGAGAGAAACGCGTTAAGTTGTTAGTAGATACCGGAGCTCAAGTGAGCATTTTGTTTTTATCCAAAGACGACAAAAGACCGTTAAAACCGCCCCGTTGCCGTATCCGTGGATTAGGCGATAATCTAGTTTGGCCATTGGGGGCCTGTTATGTTAACCTGGAAGTAGGAAAAGAAAGATACCCGTTCGAGATGGAAGTATTGCCTAAGAAGGGACGAAAGTTTGACGTAATCCTAGGGAACGATTTTATCAGCCAGTTTCAGGGTGTTATTGATTACCGATCGCAAACCGTACAACTCGGTGAAGCAATTCATCGGTTCGGCAGCGCTCACACTGAACAAACGCGAGGAGGTCCGGAGAATGGCGCCGTTTTTCCGAACTCCGATAAGCCGCGTACTGCAGTGGTAAAGGCAACAACCCCTGTAACAATAAACGGTGGAACGGGAAAGATCCTTTGGCTAACAGTTGAACTTATAGAGATGAATACAACCTCACTTTTGATCGATCCGTTCGCACAAAATGAAGTACTGGATAAAATGCAAGTTCATGTTAAGAGAAGCCTGTGTATTGCCGAAAAAGAGGGTGGAAAATTTAGAGTACCGGTGAGCTTGGATAATTTCGGGACGAAAGTAGCTGTAATTCCGTGTGGGACTGTTTTAGCCAGTGTGCAGTGTGTGGAAAGAGGCGAAGTGCCGCCAGTTCAGAGTAACAAATATCCGAAGAGAGAAGCGAGAGTTTTTCCTATTGAAGTGCCTGCCGTCACGCCACAATTAGAGGAGTGTTTAAAGAGGAAGTTAACCCATTTGAACGAAGGTGATCAGAAACTGTTATACTCAGTGTTAAGAGAATATGCCTGGTTATTTGCAGACCGAAAGTACCTCCCCGCCACTGATTTGGTATATCATGAAATTCCTACTGGGAATGCCAGACCGATTGCACAAAAAGCGTATCGGCTCCCTTATCACCTACAACCTGTGATTGATGAAATCATCCAGGAGCAGCTAGAGGCAGGAATCATTCAGCCTTCCGCTAGTCCTTGGTCGTCACCAATCGTGCTTGTGCCTAAAAAATCTGTGAATGGAGAGAAATCGTATCGTATGTGCGTGGATTTGAGGGCCGTAAATAAGGTTACCACGCCTGATACCTACCCATTGCCAAGAATTGATGAAACCTTGGACAGACTGGGAAACTGTAAATACTTCACTACATTGGATATGAGATCGGGCTATCACCAAATTGAAATAGCACCTGAAGATCGACCTAAGACTGCATTCATTGTTCCGTCTGGGTTGTATGAATTTTTGAGAATGCCTTTTGGTTTGAGAAATGCCCCCGCTACCTTACAACGTTTCGCCGATTTACTATTACGTGGGCTGAAACCTATCACCTGTCTTGTATATCTTGACGACATTATAGTATTTTCGAAAACCATTGAAGAGCATGCGGAGCGCTTGAAGAATGTTCTAACGAGACTCCAGGATGCACACCTAAGTTTAAAATTAGAAAAGTGCTTCTTTGCAGAATCACAGGTCCAGTACCTAGGTCACATTATTAGTTCTGATGGAGTGAAACCAGATCCCCGTTTGACTGAAGCTGTCAGAACCTTTCCAGTTCCTACCAATGTCAAAGAACTGCAAAGTTTCTTAGGATTATGTAATTTCTATCGCCGTTTTATAAAGGATTATGCCACAGTGACCAAACCACTTACTAACCTGTTGAAGAAAGGAATAGCATTTCATTGGAGTCCTGAATGTGATACTGCCATGAAGCAGGTTAAGGAGGTTTTAACTAGCTCTCCTTTGCTAATTTATCCAGATTTCGAAAAGCCATTCATTCTTTCATGTGATGCTTCGAATTTTGCTGTGGGATGTATCCTAAGCCAAGAGCAGGATGGAGAAGAAAAACCTATTGGTTATGCTTCCCGTCAGCTTAACAAGGCTGAACAAAACTATAGCACCACCGAAAAGGAATTATTAGCTGTAGTTTTCGGTATCAACTATTTCAGATGTTACCTGTATGGTAGACAGTTTACAGTTGTAACCGATCATGCTGCTTTGCAGTGGATGCTAAGCCTTAAGGATCCAAGTAGTCGTTTAACCAGGTGGGCTCTGAGACTTAGCGAATTTGATTACGTCGTCAGACACAAACCTGGAAAACTGCACCAGAATGCCGACGCCCTTAGCCGCAAAATAAGAATCGTAAATGTGGAGAATGTGCTTGTTAACGATTTAATAAAGGAACAAAAAGCAGATGGGGAATGTCAGGGAAATGTAAACCACCCAGATTTCGTGCTTGTAGACGATGTATTGTACAGAAAGACCCCCTTAGGAAACCGTATTGTCATACCAAAATCTTTGCGACCTCAGATCCTAGCACAGTGCCATGATAGTATACAAGCCTGTCACAGTGGTAAAAGAGCCACTAATGCCCGAACTGCAACTCGTTATTGGTGGAAGACACGCCGGCGAGATGTAGATCAGTATATAAGTGGTTGCATCTCATGTGCTCAGAGAACGCAAATTGCCAGACCCCAAATACCCCTACAAACTGTACCAGAAACCTCTAGGCCATGGCAGCTCGTTGCTTTGGACGTCGTAGGGCCATTCCCGCAATCTCAGCAAAATAATAGATACATTCTCTCTATCATTGACCATTTCTCCAGGTATCTAATATTGGTGCCTCTCGCAGACATGACTGCAGAAACAGTAGCCCAAGCATTTGTTAACCATATGATACTGCCTTTTGGAAGCCCGGAAGCTATTCTTACGGACAGAGGATCAAATTTCATGTCCACGTTATTTATTCAAGTTTGTAAGCTACTGAGAATTAAGAAATGGCGAACAACGCCTTTCCACCCTAAAGCCAATGGTAGGGTAGAGAGGGTGCATAAAACCATAGTCAAAATGTTATCTCACTATGTGAATAGTGCGCACACCAACTGGGATAAGTATATAGCGTTCATAGCGTCAGCGTATAATAGCAGAATACATGAAGCAACAGAGCACACCCCGTATGAGGTCATTTACGGTCGCCCTATGAACTCGCCTTTCGAATTAGATAAGTTACCTCCTGGTGTAGACGCTCAAGAGGTGAAAAATCTGGCCCGTCGCTTAAAAGCCATTTGGGAAAAGGTGCAAAAGAACAACAAAAGAGCCACTGCTCGTCAATTGCGGCGTGGAAACAAAGGAGCCACTTTACCCACTTACAAGCCAGGGGATTGGGTATTGTTGAGAAATACAGTCATTAAAAAGGGACGAACTAAAAAATTCACTCCTTTGTTCGAAGGACCATATCAGATCATACGTTTGACGTCACCCGTTAATGCAGAATTGCAATTATCTGGCCGCACAGTGGTCGTACATTTCGACAGATTAAAATCATATCATGGGCAAGTGACGCCAAACCCGTCTGCTGCAGTTTCAACCGCACCTAGATCGGCCGGTCGTTCAAAAGAAATTAGTAAAAAGAAAGCTCAACTTCCCCCTACACGCACTAAATATGCATTAAGATCCAAGCATTCCTATGGATTACGATCCAGAGATTGATGGTGCAGTATGCTCTTTGCACACAAATAGAAATGTTTAAGCCAGTGCACATGTTTTATTTCGCATGCCTTTTTGTTTTAGTAATACCGCCGCCTACTACATACGTTTTGCTTATGTTTAGATTAAGTTTCACATGTAAACTAGGACGTCTCAGTCTGGAAAACCCTTTTAATGCCAACCATTATGCCTCGATTTGCCATTAGAAATTTCATTGTTGCAATTGCGGACACAATAATGTAAGGAATATGAGCTGCAACATAGAAGTAGAGAGTGTTTAAATGGAGCGCCTCGCGCGCTCAGCAGACTGCCCTAGCCGCGCCGTATGATTACAAGGCCGCGTGGCGTCACTGGGTCACTGTCCACCGTCTCTCCCCCCTCCCAGCCGCAGATACTCGACGCCTGCCGATGCTGCATTTGACGCCGTCAGCTGTGTAGCTCACGTGGCCAACACCTGCCGCACCGCGACCGCTTGGCATCAGTCCGTAGTCCGTACTAATCTTCTGTTTCACTATAATCGAAACACATACGTAATCGTTCTTATAAATGTCAAACAATTTCATGTAATGCTTCCTACCTGAACCTTGTGGAAAAGTGGAACATCTACTATAGCCACTGATATGCCCAGTACTATCGTTATGTTCTGTATTGCACAAATCTATTTTGTCATTCGATCCTTTTCCCAAACCAGAAGATACTTTTGAAGATAAAAGGCATTCCAATTTTATGTTTCTGTAACTTCATAAGTCAGCATCGCTCGTTGCCTAAGCATGCTCAATGCGCTGAAAGTAGAATTCCTGAATTGTAAAATAAATACCTACCAGAATTGGGGCTTAGTCGCCTTTTGCGTATTTGATCGATGCTAACGCCATATACGTTTTACACAGGAATTGTGGCAACACCGCAGCAGTCCGCACAGGTTGGAATATTGCGCAATCAGCCTACTCAGTCAGCTCAGCCAGCCATCCGCACTCGTCAGCAAACTCCAGATAGAAAATGCTCTGCCACCCTGTCACTGTACCCGTGATTGTAAGCTGCCAGTGAGCTCCCGACAGATAGCAACTTACACTCCTGACTCCTGCTGCGCGTGACTTGCAAATTTGTCGCTGTTTACGAGCCGCTGCTTTATTTCTCTACTACACTCAATTAGCCGATAATTCGGAAGTTTACTGTCCTTCACAATTTCCGCCGCTTACAGATTAATTCCAGTTTTAAGTGACCGGACTTGATACTACGTAGAATCATCCATGGCGTGACCAGAACGAATATTAATGGACCCTGTGGGGTTCGTCCACTATAACCACTTTTGGCATTGTTGCCATGCCTGTTTGCGCTCGTATTGGTGATTGTTGTTGCGGGTATTTTGACAACAATGAAGGCTACCGCATTTCCAAGTTAAGCCTTCCGATTCTGGAGTGCTTTCTGAAAGGATAGACTACATACCTTGTATCACTCACTCACCGTGTCAGGATCTCAGCAATGGATTGCTGGTCAACCGTACACATTGCGACATTGTTAATCCTACATCCAAAGTACCTGCACCGTTGCACTTCACTGCAATATGCTGCATTTATCCACTGCTATGCCTGCGTCCACCAGCTGGTTGAAAATGCCTCACTTTAATAATTACCATCCCCACTATTTGCTAAACAAGTTACTAAAACATGAGAAAGCCCAAATTACCATAGGACTGTGACGCTACCAAGTACTACGCTATCCCTCTTACCTTGATCGTGATTGCACTAATTGTATGGGATTTATGTCGAAGCGATGATGCAGTTGGTTCAGACAAAACACTACTGCAGAGGTTCCTGAATTCTAGCCGCATGGCACATTCCATAAGTGAAATCTTATATAAAGGCATGGTCCACCCTTATTTTTTAAGATACCTTAGCACTAAGAATATAGTTTTTGTAACGTATTTCAAGAGAGGTTAATTCAGATCCTCATAATGTTGTTACATTTGTTGTACATTTCTCCTGTCGAGAAAGTTACTATTTTGCATTTAATCTATAACCAACCGTACTGTAAAATCCCTCTTTGGTAATTGATATTAATATTGTAACTTAGTGTTAGGCCACACCTTCGTTGTGTTTATTGTTTATGTTGCTTGATGTAAATTCAAAGACTTAGTAAGCCCGTAAATGGAGTACTATTGCTATTATGTATAACTTTAGATTACCCTATCTTAATACTATTAATTCTTATTGGGTATAGCCCACCTACGCTGCGCTCATTAAAACCTCTTGAGGAGGCACGCTACCGCACAAATGGGCACCTCGCTAAGGCAAGTGTGAAAGTGTTTCAGCCTTGCCATTCTGGTCATCAGCTGACTGCCAGCAGCCAGCAACTTCACCAACCAACACGCTACTGGGGCACTGCTACCGGCCATCCCACCCGAACCTTTGTGAGCCGACCAAGGCGCCCTTGGCTTACGCCACCACTCAAGAGAAGAAATTTGTACTTTCCTATAATTATTTCTATTTATAAGTGTGAATATAATTTGTAACAGACCCTTTTTACCCGCCGTCACCAACCATGGAATTTTTTATTGTAATTTCACTAATTTTTGCGAATGGTAAACCATTCCCATGGAAGGGGGAGGAGTGTACACCAGTGGAGAACAGCAGTATTATATTTTTTATTTTTTCCCGTAATTTTCGACATGATTTTCCGTGTCTTGCCGCACGTGCCTTAGGACAGAGGGAGTCCGATGTCCCCTGCCATACGTTTGCGTCCTGCGCGTCACATTTCCGCTACCGCTCGCATTCTGAATCCCCTGGTCCGATTCGACCTGTGCTCAGCAACCGGCACGTGTCACCGATCCATGCAACTGCGGGCACGGAACCCGCTGATCAGAGCACCTGTGCTGAAGTCCACACCGCGGATTGCAACCAATCACAGCATTAATGCAATTACGTAGATTCAGCACTACTGCCTAGCTGCGAGATCGTTTCAGACGGTAAAGGGCTGTCTGCCGCCGGCTCTCGCCCCGATAGCACGCTCCCCGCTCTGCAGCCCCCTGGGCTCGCTCTCCTACTTAAATCATAATGATTACTTCTGTAGTACCACTGGTGGCTCTCCTCAGGCCGTAACATCAGAATTTGTATCCCCTTTTTCTGAAATACAATCATTTCGTTACACCGCAACACTCGTGTCCGAGTATGATTTGCTGGTCCTGTCAAACCCCGTCCGGAAAACGCCCACTGCCTTTTCCCGTTCGTGCCATACCTGCACAATATAATAGGTGAACGTGGAATGGAGAACAGGAATGAAACAGGAGACCTCATGGTAGAGTTTTGTGCAGTACAAACACTTGGTATAATCATCATGAAAGAAGATTATATACGTGGAAGAGACCAGGAGGGACTGGAAGGTACCAGATTCACTTTATTATGGTAAATCAAAGGTTTAGAAACCAGGTTTAAAAATGTAAGTCGTATCCAGAGGCAGATATAAACTCTGGCCATAACTTTTTCGTTATGAACTTTAGATTAAAACTTAAGAGACTGCAAAAAGGAAGAAAATTAAGGAGATGGAACCTGGACAAATTGAAGTTACCAGAGGTTGTTGAGAGTTTTAGAAGGAGCATTAGGCAAGAATTGGCTAAAACAGATGAACGTATTTCAGTAGAAGAGGAATTAGGAATAGTCAAGAATACGACACAACACGTCGGCTTTGGCCAGTGACGTCATATACGAAGCAAAGATATGGAAGTAATAACATTTGAACATTTGATGTCTATCAAGAAATATATCAAAGATAATACTATAAGCGACTTTACAGATATATAATTTTTGTATCCCAGCCTCATCGCCGCTTTTGTGTCTCGTTTCCGTCGTAGGTGTCGGTGGCCGAGTAGAAAGACCGACACAGGAATAAAGGATGCACGCTTGTGCAGGTAGGACGTGACCAGCCAGTGGGACAGCAGAAACTAGAAACACTAGAGTAAATTAGGACGAGATATATATTTCTTAGAGACTTAGTAATACTTAACTTTTACATAGCTCAGTACTGCAGAATGCTGATACATAGTTGAGATAGAGGCCTGCCTACTGATGATTCCTAGTGCCTATCCGATAGCCAAGTCTTAACTGGCGCCTATCTGATTCCCAAGTGTTAACTGGTTCCTATCTCAGTCCCAAGTGAACGATGTCGTTCAGTGGTGGCCACGAGTGGGATAGCAGCAGAGGGCGTTCGTGGCTGACGTCGTAAGAACGCCGCGCCGTGCGTGCATGGCGGCGCGCGGCGAAAGTAGGTGGCGCGCACTTTAGACTTGTGCGACACCACAATAATTATTAGCTAGTTTAAGAAATATGTATAATAAATGAAACACATCGTATTCTTGACTTGAGCAGTAGAAGGTGAAGTATAGTTTACGATACAAATTTTAAATGATACCCAATGTCGCTGTTTCTAAAGATATCTCTATCGTATTCTTGACTGAGCAGGGAGATGTAAAGTCTGGTTTACGATACAATTTTTGAATATTACCAAATGTCGCTATTTCAAAAGGTATGTGTATCGTATTCTTGACTTGAGCAGGGGGAGGTCAAGTCTAGTTTACGATACAGTTTTAAAATGATACCATATTTCGCTATATAACTATAAAATGAATCAAATGAAGCAGGCAAAAGAGAGTACAGACATCTGAAAAAACGGTTGACAATAAGTGGAGATTGGCTAATCAGGAGTGATTTGAGGAGAAATGCAAGACCGTAGAAGAATGTGTAACTACGGGAAAGATAGATACCGCCTGCAGGAAAGTAAAAGAGACATTTGGATTCAAGAAAACTAGTGGTATCAATGTCAAGAGCTCAGATCGAAAACCAATTATGAGCAAAGAATGGAAACTTGAAAGGTGGAAGGAATATATAGCGGAGCCGGACTAAGGAAATAAACTTGAAGTCAGTATTGCAGAAATGGAAGACAAAGAAGAGGAAGATCAGATGGGAGAGACTATACTATGGGAAGAATTTGACAAAGCAATAAAATATTTAAGGTGAAACAAGGCCCATGGAGTAGATGATGTTCCGTGTGAACTGCTATCATCGTCAGAAGAGCCAGTCACGTAGAATTTGTTCTACGTGGTATGCAAGATGTATGAGACAATGAAGATCCCCTCCGACTTCAAGAAGAATATAGTAATTCCAATATCTAAGAAAGCAAGTGCAGACAGAACTATCAGTTTAATAAGTCATGTTTGCAAAATACTACCAGGAATTATTTACTGACGAATGGAAAAACTAGTTGAATCCGACTTTGCGGAAGATCAATTTGGATTCAAGAGAAATTTTGGGACAAGAGATGAAATACTCACATTGAGACTCATCTTAGAAGATATATTAAGGAAATGGAAACCTACGTTTTTAGCATTTGTGGATATGGAGAAAGCATTGGACAATGGTGACTGCAGTACACTTTTCCAGATTCTGAAGGTGGTTGGGGTAAAATATAGGAAACGTACGGCTATATTCAATTTGTACAAAAACCAGACAGCAGTCATTTGAGTTGAAGGGCATGAAAGGGTTGCACTGGTTGGGAAGGGAATGAGACAGGATTTAGCCTTTCCCCAATGTTGCTCAATCTATACACTGAGCAAGCTATGAAGGAATGGAAGGAGAAATATGGAAAGGGAATTTAAGTTCAGGGACATGGAATAAAAACCTTGCGGTTTGCTGACGACATAGTAATTCTGTCAGAAATGGGAAAGGTCCTGGAAGAGAAATTAAACGGATGAGGCAGTGTATTGAAATGAAAGTATAAGATGAAAATTAACAAAAGTAAAACCAGGATAGTTGAATGTAGTTTCAGAATATCAGGCGAGGCTGAGGGAATTAGAATAGGTAATGAGACAATAAAAGTAGTAGATGAGTTTTGTTATTTGGGTAGCAAGATAACTTCTGATGGCCGAATTAAAGAAGATATAAAATGCAGAATGACTATGGGAAGAAAAGCATTTCTGACAAAGCGAAATTTGTTGACATACAATATTAATTTAAATGTTAGGAAGTCCTTTCTGAAAGCATTTGTCTAGAGTTTAGCATTGTATGAGAGTGAAACATGGACAATTACGAGCTCAGACTAAAACATGAATGATGCTTTCGAAATGTGGTGTTATAAAAGCATAATGAAGATTAGATGGGTAGCTCTCGTTACTAATGAGGAGGTGCTCAACAGAATAGGGAAGAAAGGACTTTCTGGAATATCCTGACAAAGAAAAGGGACATGTGGGTAGGACACATTCTGAGACATTCAGGAATCGTCAAGTTAGCATTAGAAGGAAGTTTGTGCGGTAAAAATCTTAGAGGGAGACCGACGGGCGAATGCAATAAACAGATTCAAAAGGATGTAGGTTGCTGTACGTATTCTCAGATGAATAGGCTTGCACAGGTCAGGGTAGCGTGGAGAGGTGCTTCAAACCAGTCTGCGGACTGAAGACCACAACAGTCCTAACAAAGAATGATACAAAACAGGTGCGATACATTGGAAAGCTGAACTGGTATAAGCACAGAAAGTAGATAAACAGTGTTTGTATAAATTTAAATTACTTTAACAACGTCATACCATTAAAGTAATTGTAAGACCAAAGTAGTGAAACCTATTACAAACATAAGCTGACGCAGAGTAAGGTTAAAAATATTTAAGTACACTGGAACAGGCCTGGTGAATTGTGTTGGAAATACTGAGCATTAAGGTTGGTTCAGATGTGGTGATGTGTTGAGGACCGTTTTATCATTTAATATTAAGCTTGGACTGTGAGCCAGATGTTTGTTTATTTCTAACTCCTCTAGTAGTTTACTTTTCTGGCCTTTGTTAACTAAGTACATTACGTGGGACTGTGGTTGGTATATGTGACCCTTACTCAAAACATGCTCAGCAAATGTGTAGTCATGATTTTACAACCTCCAAACAACATTCATGAGCTCTTAGCCTAGTTTCTACGCGCTTAACTGATTGGCCAATGTAAAACTTATCACAATATGGGCAAATTAGTTGATATACCCCACTACTGGCTAATAGCTGGGCCTACGTCTTCTACCTTTTTGATGCCCCGCTTGTTAATTAATGGCCTTATTGTTTTACTTGCAGACCCTCCCTGCCTTGTGATAGGGTATGTCGCGCTCTTGCCAACAGTGCCACCCGACTTGTTGCATGTGCCAGGGACCCACTACCTTAATTAGTTGCTACATGTAACAGTTTTATGGCCTAACTACGTACTTATACTTCCTTTGTTCTGTACCATTTTTGTAACGATGCGGAGTATCCACTTTCTTACATGACAGACGGCGTTATTTTATTTGATTGACATTTCCAATTGCACCCGATGATGAGACATAGGTCTCTAAACTCCGATATTTCATAAAATATATTTAAAATATTAAATTTAGCAACTGTTGCCGATCAGTTTATTAAAACTGTTCGGTGGGGTTCGTCTAGATAACTTGGTAGCCATTTTAATCCTGCGAAGTACACGGTTTACACGATGTGTGAGAGACGGAAGATTTCATCCCTGTATCGTATAGCCTACTGAATGTCTTTCACGACCACCAGTGCGGTACGGTGTCTCCATATAATGCCACCAACTGCCTGCACTCTTTGGATCTACGACGTTCAGGCTGACCAGACCGCCAAAAACGTTTCCAACGGCTGTCTAGTTGAAGACAGATGTGAGTCGCATCTCTGAATAGTACTTGATGACGAGTCCATAAAGCTTGCTGTTGGGGTCATCCGTCCCGCGATGCCTTTTTTCTAGGTTGCAAAGCTGGACCGCTCAATGGATGTCGGAAGTGAAACTGCGTGTTATGCAGGCCGTTACTTTCATTTTAGGCAGTAACATGACGTCCTTTGTGGCTGCGCAAAAATAATTATTCAGCAGGGCGGCCTTCCTCTCAGGTTTCCTCCTAGCTTAAATCTTTAAGTACCGGTCATCAATCTCTGTGGGGGTCCAGAGCGTAGCAAGTAGTCGACAGTTTCTGTACCGCTAAACCTCATTCATGTCAGAATAACTTGGTTCACTCCTTGATAAGTGTCTCTTCATTGCCCATATATGCCCATACTGCCCATACATCAAAGTTCGTAATTGAACTTCTTGTTATGGCAGTACTATAAGCCACTTAAATAGTGTACTCGTAATTTCTTCCTGGTGTGATGATTGTTACTTCTCGGCCGTCATACCCCGTCATACCAACCCTGTCGCTTCGACGCTGCTTATGCAGGTTAAGCGACGTCATTGGACAATTTAAGGAAATGTGATATCGACGCAATATATACATTCCCCATTATTATTCTGGAGACATTGGATCCAAGCAAATTCGATGCTGTTTTAAATCTGTGTATTTCAAGACAGGTCTTTGTCTTTACTGAAACTCAGTAACACTGGAAGTGTAGTTAGTCAATTACATGGCAATCCGATATTCGCCTTAACGATAAGTTTTCTACTTTGTCAGCATCAAGAGTAAGAATCTGTTATGCTGCGGCTGTTTGAAAACGGAGAAGACGCCGAAGGTATTTTCAACATTGTGGTTACAAACATGTGTGAGGAGACATTGTAATTCTGAAATAGTGTGTGTTCAGGCAGCCTAAAATAGAGTGACTAATAACCTTTTTTTATTTTTATTTTTTTATACCAGATATTACATTGATTCCCTTGTTCTGAGCAGGGAGGAGAATGTTCAAGAAAAATAAACTGTGTTAATAAAAACGCGTATTAACAGTACTATAGACTTCCCACTTTCGAAGAAATGAATGATTTAAATGAATAAGGCTTAAGAGTTTTATATCGTTCGCGGACCACATATTACTTCTTGAACACCACTTCCGGTTCGCACCTCTTAGGTTGGGAGGTGGGACCCCCTCCTTATTACACGAAACATTTTAAAAATGGAGTATTAATTCATTGTAATCAATTAAAATAATAACAGGTGACAGTTTTTATTTTATTTTAACGAAAGATCCATTCCTTTCTTCGATTATACCCTTACTCCTGGTATCTACCGGGCTGGCACAAGAAAATATAATAACACTTCTTTTCTGTAGATCGTAGTTTTTATTTCTCTTTATCTACAAATACATCAACGTATTCAGTTTATTTAAGAAATTGTATACATAATTTATTTCTGTTTACCTTGAATTCAACCTGAATTGTATTCAGGATTATGGGCGAAACCACATATTATTCATTCATGATGTGAGTTCGACAACCAGAAATTTCATTCTGACAGGTATTTCTTGAATAAATGTATGTAAATGTAAGGAACTGAGCTTCGTTGGGTCATCAATCCCTAGGCTAAATTAAGTTAAAGTAACTTATGATAAGAACAAAACAAACACCCTTGATCGGGGGAGGACTCGAACGACAGACAGCGAGCAACCGATCGCTCCGGAGCAAGACGCCTTAGAACGCGCAGCCACTCCACCACGGCTCACAATTTAGATTGCATATTTTGTCGTTGGCAGAATCCAGGCAATTGTACAATGTTCTAGTTTCCAGAATGATATTTTCACCGTGTAGCGGTGCATGCACTGATATGAAACTACGTGGCAGATTCAAACTTTTTTTCCGGAACTGCGTTTCGCTCCTGGGATCTTTGCCTTTCGAGGACAAGCACTCTACCGACTGAACAACCCTCTCCTCCCCTCCCTCCCCGGGATACTCACAGTATTACTTCAGCCGATACCTGGATCCTACTTTCCAACGCGTCACAGAAGGTCTCCTGCTGGAAGAAAGGATTTTTGGCAGACATGGCTTAAACACAGTTTGGAGGGTGTTTCCAGAATGATATTTTTACTCTGCAGCAGAGTGCGCACTGATATGAAACTTGCCGGCACATTAAAACAGTACGCCGGAACCGCGGTTCTAACCCGTGTACTTTGCCTTTCTTGGGCCAGCACTTTACTGACTGAGATACCCGGCACACGTCACGGCCCGTCTGCGCATCTCTACTGCCGCCAGTAACTCGCTAACTACTTTCCAAACTTCACACAAGTTTCAATGATCTAATTGTTTTACATACACGAAGTGTTAACATAAAAAGGTGATAGAGTGATAATATGGTACCCTAATATAAGGATACCAGTGTCTTTGTCTGCTGCACGTAATTAGTATAGCACAAATATCATTCGAAATATTTTGTGAGGGTTGGGAAAAGTAATACTTGCTGATACGTGTCTTTGTAAATGCTTAACCGCTTTTGGTCGCGTTTCATCAGCATGGGGTGTCTTCTGCAAAAGACTTAGATGACGAATAATGAAAATACACAAAGCCCTCATGGTGGCGGTCAATGTATGTGAAAGGGAGGGGGGGGGGGAGGGTATGGGAGCAGGGTGTTTGGTGGCGGATGCTACATTGTCTGTAATTTTTCACAGGACAGATGTGATGGTAAGGATGATAGTTGATACTCCGATTTCTTGGAACTGGGTGTTATCTTACTACTTTCTGGGAATGGACTTGATGATAACAACTGTGAAAGGAGTGCTGACACATTCTGAGTCACCCAGTTTTCTCTTGCCCGCCCTGACCCTTTCCTACTAGTTCATTGTTATGGAGTACAGGGTTGTCAATTATAGTTATGTGCTTACTGAGAATCCTCACAGAGAATGCAGTTCATTTGAGTAGTCGAATCCGTCCAGTTACATAGGATAAAATTTCGAATGTTTTGTGTAAGGGCTTGTAAGCAATTTAGAGGATATCTAAAGGTGTAGTGGGACAGATTTGTGAGCCCTTACTCTGCCATATCAGCTTTGTTTTGCAGGAAATGAATATTAAACATTGTATATTAATGAAAACGATTTATTGAATGCTTATGACATGATACTTAAGAAAAATGTTAGTGTTTGTTTCTGTTTGTTTCTTGGTCGATCGAGGTACTACAATAAACAGGAGCAGCGTCGCCTAGGCACCGACCGGCGTCACAGAGTTGGCCGTTATATGACGTCACGGGGCAGCGGACGTCTCTGCGCCTTCTTTATTGCGGGACATCGATCGTCCTCTAAGAAGATTATGTAACATTATTATTGCTATGGATGTTCGTCAGTTCAGATTATGTCCTTGTAAATGTAACATTGGATCAGAAGCAAATAGTATATGCTTGTATTGCAAGTGGACCAATAAACACGTGATGTTTGACTGAAGAAGAGTTTTAAATATTTACATCATGTATATGGAATGATTTATTATTTGCCGCGGTGGAATAGCCGAGCGGTCTAAAGCGTCTCGCTGCGGGCGCGCGGTTGCTCACCGTGGAGGTTCGAGTCCTCCCTGGGGCATGGGTGTGTGTGTTTGTCCTTAGGTTAGTTTGCCTAGGTTTAAGTAGTTTGAAAGCTACGGACTGATGACCACGCAGTTTGGTCCGATAGATTTACAAACATTTGAACATTTATTATTTAATGTGAAATATGGAAATATTATTTGATCTTCTACATCTAGGAAGAAAACACATCAGTTTAAAAAGTTTATAACAGGCTATTGAATTTCAAGACGCATTCAAATGAAACAGTGAAACTAAAATATAGTAGACTGTGGATTTTCGCTCGAACGACAGTTTCATGACTGAATTGGTGCTAAAGAGTTCAAACTTTGAATGTGAAGTTACATACTGGCCTTTTATCTGTCTCAAGCGGGTATAAGGACCTGTTTGTGTCGAAATGTTCAAATGTTTGTAAATCTATCGGACCAAACTGCGTGGTTATCAGTCCGTAGCTTACAAACTACTTAAACCTAGTTAAAATAACCTAAGGAAAACACACACACCCATGCCCCAAGGAGGACACGAATCTCCACGGCGAGCAACCGCGCGCACCGCAGCGAGACGCTTTAGACCGCTCGGTTACGCCACCGCGGCCCTGCTTGTGTTTAAGAAAAGATAGAAATATAAACTATTGTATATATTTTTATATTAGGCGGTGGACATAGAGTTCGTAGAGACGTTCGGTTCCACGGTTCACGAGAGGTGTTAAGTTGCTAGGTAACGTTAGAAAACATAGAATTATTTACTTAGCAACTGATTATGAGAGCTATAAACAAGTTTTCTTAATAAGACTGAACCAAGTTTAGGACGAGTTTGGTATGATACGAGATTGTTTTGACAATTTCTTCATCACCTTTTCCCTTTGTCCCACCGCATAATTATGGCGACCAATGTATCACGACTGGTGTGCTTGTGAGTCTGCACAGCACACGAATACCCAGAGGAAGACAGAGAGATCGGCGCTGTGCAGAGCTCCACAGCCCAGCAGAGGGATCATCGAGAGGGAACGAGCGGTGTCGCCCTGTCTGGAGCCTTCGGGGCCTGCCTTGACGACCGGTAACGCAGTTTTCATCGAGCCAGCGCAACGAGTGTGGGACAGCTTCTTGCTGCACCGCGCCCACTTTCAATTAACAGGCCCTGTGATCTATCCGTCGCGGCGCTTGCAGCTAGTGCGGTCGACGAGGTGACGCTGCCGAACCACTCGATGAGAGGTGGGCGATCTCCACAGAGCAGTCGACAGCCCATCGCGTGCTGTGCCTTCACCCACCTCAGCAACAACTTCGGCGTGCCAGCCGTCGGTGAAGCAGCGGACCTTTGAGTACTGAACTACATATTAAAGGTTATGATAACGGTGAGTCGGTTTCAGGCTGGTGAATGTTTGTACTGTGTTCCCACTTGATTTGTGACTTAGGTACTGTACAGTGTTTAGAGTTTGTAATTGCGTTTAGTGGTAAACAGTAAAATGTCGGGATCTGAATCTGATATAGAACAGTCTGGTATGGACAGGCAAACTAGGTCTTTAATGAGAATGTTTAAAAGAATTTTAAAACAAGAGAATGAAGCTAGAGACGAGAAACTGAGATGTGAGAACGAGGCTAGACATGATATGTTAAGAAAGTCTATTACTGAGTCTAGTAATGTTTTAGAGCAACAGTTTGTTTCTTTGAAACAGAATATCGAGGCGTCTCAAGTTGAAACTAAGCAGCAATTAGTGAGCCTAAACAACCGCTTAGAAGTGCATATAAAATAATCTAGGGAAGAACAAACAAAGCTGCGTAGTGATCTAGAAAGCTTAACTAAAAGACTAGTCACTTTTAGTATACATGTCAGTGCGGAAATTGAAAGAAATAGTCAGGCTCTGCGTACTGAAATGAAAGAGCGAGCTGATGAACTCCGAACAGAACTAATAGAATCGGCCGAAGAAATTTCTGCAAAAGTTTAGAAATCTCTTTGCGCGAAAATCCTGAGATCACTGCTTTGTCACAAAGAACTAAAAAGACTGACTGCGAGGCATACCAGGTCAAAAGGCTAGTAGCGGAAATACGAACCGAGGTGGATGCAGTAAAAGACTGCATAATCGCGAGAGAGGCAGCACACGCCTCAGGTAGCAGAGATGATAATACTGAACTAATTAATAGAGTATCGCAGACAGAACAGCATGTTCGAAAATTGAAGCAGCAGTTGTCTCAGATAAAAGCAAATTCACAGAAGACAAAATTAGATGAGCAGGCAAACATAATCTGCAGAGTTAATGTTCTTACTATTTATGTTAATATCGATGATAACAATAATAACTCTGCAAATCAGCTGGATATAAACGAAAGTAGTACGAATACAGAAAAACATGCCAAATATAATAGGACGATAGACAATGCGGATGAAACAGAAGTGTTTGACGCTACAGACCATGCGAATGTTGTTAATAAATGTCCTACGTTTACTCCAGCTAGTAAAATACACCCTGTTATATTCTTAAAGTCCTTTGAAAATTTCATTCCCGCTAGTTGGAGCAATAGGAAGAAAATACAGTTCGTTACTGGTTATTTAGAAAACGAAGCAGATGAGAGGGCTGTGTTACACAGAAACGATTTTTGTATTTGGGAAAATTTTGAAGGCCAATTTAAAGAACGTTACAGGTCCCAAGGGGAACAGTAGAGGATAGTTTTGGAATTGTTAGACCCTCCGTATTATTCTAGGTGTTGGAGAACGTTCCGCCAGTATTTTGATCGGTATTTAAATAGACTACGGTTGGTAGAACAACCAATAGTGGTGTAGCATCTAATTTGTTTACTAATCAGTAGACTCCCACATCGTGCAAAAGAAAAAATAATGGAAAACGAGTTTACGGAGCCGCGACAGTTACTTAGTTATCTTGAGAAACTTGACAATCTTAACAAGGAGAAAGAAGACGAGCATGTTCGATTTAACCGTAATAACAACAGTGTCGAGAGTAGCAATAATTTCATTGGGAATCAGTATAATAATAATGGGAATGCTCGAGGGTCTCGAAAATCAGGGATTTCTAATCAGGGCAATAATCACAGCAATTTTTGTCAAGTGAAAAGACAATAAACTGATATTAATAATCAGAATAATCGGTCAAATAAGAAGAGAACATGGAGGTCTTCGAACAGTAGTACAGAGACGGTCCGACCGCAGATGGTCAATGAAGGGCAAGTCATTGGAGACGTTGTTATCGAGAATCAGGGAAACTAAACTGGTCCCACGGTGCGGGTCAACTGCTAGGGACTCCTAATAATGTAAAGGTAAGACGCAATTATATTTTATCATATTTACAGGAATGGCAAGAGGATTTACTGAGGGAAGAACAACAGATAA
This sequence comes from Locusta migratoria, assembly GCA_026315105.1. Classification (NCBI taxonomy): domain Eukaryota; kingdom Metazoa; phylum Arthropoda; class Insecta; order Orthoptera; family Acrididae; genus Locusta; species Locusta migratoria. The sequence continues at coordinate 409,621,792 of CM048749.1, forward strand.
ATAAACCAATGTATTTTAAGCCGGTGATTACAGCACGAGTCAAGGGCATAGAACTTGACGTCCTCATTGACTCAGGAAGTGAGATTAGTATCATTTCGAGAGAACTGTTTAACTTAAAAAGGAGGTATTGGAATTTTTTCAGTGTTACCACTGACGGGTGTTAAGATAGTTGGGGTAACTGGTACCAAAAGCCAGAATACTAATGAGGAAGATTATTTAACATTTGAGGTTAACCAAAGTAAATTTTCCCATGCTTTCCTAGTAGATGAAAAAGTTAATGTTCCTATGATATTGGGTATTGTTTGGCTGTGTAAAAACCAAGCTATAATAGATTTTCAGCAAAAGATGGTTGTTGTGCAGCTAGAAAATAAACCCATTCAAGTACCCTATAATAAGAAAACCTGGAACGAGGGTGATCAAGAGTCTTCACGAATTAAGATGGATGCTAGTCCAAATTCGTTAATTAATTCTCAAGTTTTAGAATGGGAAGTGTATCAACGTGAACTTAGCATTAATATCGAAAGCGAGGTAGATGACAAGTGTCAAATGAGCGAGTTCCTGCCTAATGAATAAAAAGCCTAAAAGCTGTATTTATAATGTAGATCAGGTGAAACCTTTGTTATCCTGATTTATGTAGGAGAACCATTACACTGTAATGTATACACTAATTAATTGGTGGTGTCTCTAAGATGGATGCTTCTAATTTTTAGAGCATTACATTTTTTCTACTACCCTGTCAATAGTTCATAAGGAATCAGTAATTAATTTAGATTGTGCTTGATTTAAAGTAATGGTGTAGAATACCAAGGGAGAAATTGTTCAAAATAGCAGTTAAGGAGTGATAGGTTATAAGAAATGAAGGTCATAGACCGTATTAAAAGATTACGATCCCTAATAACTTATATATATATGGTGTTTCACTAAGTGTGTTTGCCTCTATAACTTATAAAATAATAAGTGACGGGAAATTTTACTGCGGTAGGTCAACACAAGAAATGTTACACTTTCTGCGGAGCTATGAACATAGTTTATTGTATCATTTTCCAAAGAGTTTCAGCACAAAGGCATAATTTTTTAAATGGAACAATAGCTTTTTCTGTCGTGCATTGGATTCGTTGAAACCAGCTGCGTCCAAGTCAATTTAAAATACATTCCTATCACTGTTAGTTTGGGAGCTACAACCCTTCAAAGTTTCAGGGGCAGATAACACAAATGCTGCGCATAATGCAATGCGCCTTCTAAATGTGGTGCGGCCGAGTTCTAACGTCGTCGGTGTCACGGAGTGAGAAGCTTCCTCAAAACGCTGTTAGACTGCCGACTATAGCCGCACACGGTCGTATACCCGACAGTTGGAGCCACACAAACAACCGGGGCTTAATATACCACAGTTCCTGACATCGGATGACAATGGCACACACGAAAATGAGTACGTTGACATGTTGCTGATGCTCGGCGAGTGCCGACACAATGCCACTGAAGCAGCCACGGCGTATGCCGTGAGATATCCTAGGCGAAGAGCCCCGGCAGCCACTACATTCTTATGTGCCGAAGAACGATGTTCAGATGTTTGTAAATCTATCGGACCAAACTGCGTGGTCATCAGTCCGTAGCTTACAAACTACTTAAACCTAGGTAAACTAACCTAAGGACAAACACACACACACCCATGCCCCAGGGAGAACTCGAACCTCCACGGCGAGCAACCGCGCGCTCCACAGCGTGGTGCTTTATACTGCTCGGCTACTCCACCGCGGCTCGAACAACGACAGGCAGCTTGGTAATGCGCCACAGTAACAGACGAACACCATCAAAAAGTGAGGAGACGGAGGTGTTTTTTTAGCTGCACTACACCACGATAATCATGTCAGCTTACGAGCCGTTGCTGCAGTCGCTGGTGTCAGTCTCACATCTGTGTGGCATATAGTACACGGCCACAGGTTTCACCCGTACCGCATTTCACTAACCCAGGAGCTGCATGGGAACGATTTCCGTGCAAGAGTGACATTCTGTTAGTGGGCCATGCGTAATTTCACGCTGGAGTCTTTACAAAGTGTTATGTTCTCTGATGAGTCCACGTTCACAAATTTTGGTGTAGTGAATCGCCTTAACATGAACAACTGGACCGCAGACAATCCTCGGTGGGTACGACCTGTCGAACTTCAACGTAGGTGGTGTATTAACGTGTGGTGTGGAATCCTTGGGGATGAAATCATCGGTCCACACTACTTCCCAGGTACACTGATAGGTGAGTTATATCGCGCTTTTATAGCCGACAGTTTGGGTGGTCTCCTGGAAAATGTGTGTCTACACACGAGAGTCCATATGTGGATGCAGCACGATGGTCACCCAGCCATTCAGCGCGTGCTGTTGTGGAAGAACTAAACAGGTTTGCAGGAAGATGGTTGGGGTGCCAAGGCGATGTTACATCTCGTCTGCAGATCCTTTCGACGGTGCATTGCATTATGCATTGAGGAACATGGACGCACATTTGAACATATCATGTGAATCAACTTCCCACCGCCGTAACATCCATCGCCCACCACACAGTCATGTATTATGTACAGCGTGTGGTATCTGCCCCTGAAACTTTGAAGGGTTGTAGCTCCCAAACTAACAGTGATAGGAATGTAGTTTAAATTGATTTGGACGCAGCTGGTTTCAACGTTTCAAATTCACGATAGAAACAACTATTGTTTCATTTAAAAAATTATATCATTGTGCTGTAACTCTTTGGAAAATGATACAATAAACTATGTTCATAGCTCCGCAGAAAGTGTAACATTTCTTGTGTTTACCTACCACATTAAAATTTCCCGTCACCTATTATTTTATAAGTTACAGAGGCAAACACACTTAGTGAAACACGCAGCATACAAGGTTGCCCTTTATGAAGTATGAGCAGATATCTTAAAGAAGTGGAAAGACTAAACGTTGTCAGTAAAAGGAGTAATAAGATGTAATTAATGTGGAGCCTTTTAGAATAATTGCATTTTAGTTATATACATTTTATATGTTTCTATTTAAGGTATAGTTGAGATACATAGAGGTATAATTAGTTGAGATGAATGTAAAACACGGATTGTAGTGTGGAAATAAAGATTAGTTTGAAGAGATTGAACCATGAGGGGTCTGGAGCATGTACTCGCGAGAATTCACTGAGATGTCTTTATATGAGTGGCATGGGGCCAAATAAGACATTTTCATATTTGTCATAGATAGTGTATATTGTATCTGTTATTCCACTACATTCGAAGGCAAAGCAAGGGCATGCCGATGTTTCAATATAAGCATAAATAATTCTCTATAACTTCAAATAGATATATATGTATATAAATATCAGTATTCCTAGGAAACCATGAGATTACTGTGGTGTCGCACAAGTACAAAGTGCGCGCCACCTACTTTCGCCGCGCGCCGCCATGCACGCACGGCGCGGCGTTCTTACGACGACAGCCACGAGCGCCCTCTGCTGCAACTACGCTCGTGGCCACCACTGAACGACATCGTTCACTTGGGACTGAGATAGGTACCAGGTAACACTTCGGAATCAATTAGGCACCAGTGAAGACTTTGCTATCGGACAGGCACTAGGCAGGCCTCTAGCTCAACTATGTATCTTCAGTACTGAGCAATGTAAAAGTTAAGTATCCTATAAATCCTGTGCAATGTATATCTCATTCTAATTTACTCTAGTGTTTCTAGTTTCTGGCTGCTCCCCTCCGTACCTGCACCAGCGTGCTATCTTTATTCCTGTGTCGGTCTCATTCCACTCGGCCACCGACACCTACGACAGAAACGAGACACAAAAGCGGCGACGAGGCTGGGACACAAAAGTGGCGACGAGGAGTGATAGACGAACCTTGGACCAGCAGCCTGACAGCAGCAGTCGGAGTGCGCAGAAATTGCTCCCACCCACCCACCCTTATTATAAGAATTTTGGGGGAAGATATTTTGTTACGTGTTTTGCGGACTTTTTTGTTGCAGAGCGTCCGCTTTCATATTGCATTTGTGTTTTGTTATAAGTTACTTGTATACGCGGCGCCTAATCGGTCAGCATGGCCACTACCCCGAACCCAAACTTAATGGAAATTATTGAGTTACAGACGGCGCAAATTACGCAACTACTGCAAGCGGTGGCCCAGCTCACAGCGCAAGCAGCTAACCAACAACAACAGCCGCCGCTTCAGCAGCCCACACCTGCCGCCGCAACGCTTCCTACGTTTCGCCAGTACAACGAACGTGAGGAAGAATGGAGCGACTATTTCGCACAGTTTCAAGAACTCGTCGCGGCTCATCAACTTACAGGTCAGACTGTTAAGCATCTTTTATTGTCCGTGGTGGGCCCCAAAACTTTCGTGTTACTGCAGAAACTGTTCCCGCAAGCATCTCCTCGTGATGTAGACTTTGAACAAATAGTAGAGGCACTAAATGCTCATTGTGAGAGAAAAGGTCTCGTAGCTGCGGCACGGTACCGATTTTTCAGACTGAAAAAATCACCGGAGCAGTCCCACCAGCAGTGGATTACGGAATTGAAGGGCTTAACCCGCCAATGTAAATTTACTTGCTCTTGTGGACTTTCTTATAGTGACGTGATGTTAAGAGATGCGATTACGCAGAACATCCAGGACCCCAGAATTAGAGCAGCAATTCTAAAACAATCTAACCCCTCATTAGACAGCTTATAGAGGCGCATGATACCTTTGATTTAGCAGATGTAGAAATGCAAAGCCACAGTGTTAATTCAGTGCGCCGCAACGGACGTTTTCCTAGCCATAGTTCTCAGTATAGCACTAGTGATTCTTATTTTTCTACCGGCCGTGCTGAACAGACAGTGAACAGTAGCCAGTGTAAAAGTTCGACACAAAGGTCGCCCCGTCGTGTTAGAAACAGTAATTTGAATAACGGGCGCCAACGTTCATTTCAGAAAAACGTTCGTAAGTCTTGCCCACAGTGTGTATCTCGCCACAAACGTGCACAGTGCCCTAGTCGCAACGCAATCTGTTATCAGTGTGGCAAATCGGGATATGTACAGTCTGTGTGTATGCAAATTAAAAACTCAAAGAACAGTAACGTTAGAAACAGTTCTTCACAAAATGAAAGAACAGTTCATGCAGTCAATGTTATACACGCTGTGGAATTGAACAGTGCTTTACTTGGTTCTCAATTGCGAGAAAGTTTTTCTGCGCATACTGCACAACTATGTAGTGAACCACGCCGCAAGCGCCGACGAGCGCATAAAACAGTGCAACGAGAAAGGGTTAGGGACACGCAAAATGACTATGTACAGTGCAATCCTGTAGTGAACCTAGTGCCTTCTGCAACTTCTCCTTGTCATAGTGCCCAGTACTGTGTAGATAGTGACAGTAGAATTGATGTAGCTACTCAAAAGTTTAATGCAGTAGTTAGTGACTCTGTAGTAGCTTCGCATGCTTGCGTGGACGCCGATTGTTGTTGTTGTGTTTAGAGGGGCTAGACTGCGTGGTCATCAGTCCGTGGACGCCGATCCGGCGGTAGTGCCATCTAGTGACAGTGATATTAATCTATGTGCCGAGTCTGCGCCGCTTCCTTCACTACGCAGCCCGCGCATGCGCAAGCACGACTTTGCCCACATTCGCGCACCTGTCGAACGCCACAGGCAAAAACTTTTTGTGAATCTCTCTATAGAAAATAAGGCTGTGCAATTTCAGCTCGACACTGGTTCCGCTGTTACATTAATTAATAAAGACACTTATGAAGTTCTGGGTTCGCCAAAATTTTTCCCGTCACAACAAGTGTTAACAGCATATACAGGACAAAATATTCCCGTGTGAGGAACGTGTAGCCTAACCGCCTCTTTTCAAGGTGTAACAAAAACAGTTGCTTTTGTAGTTCTTCAGGCCAAATCTACACAGAACATTTTTGGACTAGATGCATTTGACTTTGGTTTATCAATTCAAAGAGATGTGCTTCAAATTTGGTTAGTAGTGCCTCAGGACAAAATAAATGCATTGTGTGAAAAATACAGTGATTTGTTTTCGCTGGAACTAGGTTGGGCAAAAGACTTCGTGGCACATGTAACTTTAAAAGAATCTGCAGTTCCAAAATTTCGTAAAGCTAGACCAGTGCCTATCGCAATGCGTGATACAGTTGCCGAAGAACTTAAACGTTGGCAAGATAGTTGGGTGATTTCTCCTGTTTCTGCGAGTCAGTGGGCCTCGCCTATAGTAATTATACCCAAGCCGTCAGGAAAACTTCGTCTCTGTGCGGACTTCAAATCAACAGTGAACAGTCAAACAATTGTAGACACTTACCCCCTACCCAGACCTGAGGAACTGATGGACAAATTAGGACAGTCTCGCTTCTTTTCCAAGAGTGATTTAGCAGAGGCATACTTACAAATTCCGCTTGATGACGAGTCAAAACAATTTTTCGTCATTAATACTCACATGGGTCTTTTTCAATTTCAACGCCTACCCGTTGGCAGTTCTTCCGCCCCCGCTATTTTTCAGCGCTTTTTGGAACAGCTGACAGTTTCTGTACCGTGTTGCTCGAACTATTTAGATGATATTGCGGTATCCGGACGTACAGTTGCAGAACATTTATCAAACTTGGAGTGCCTTTTCAAAGTGTTGACTGCAGCAGGTCTACGTTGCAATAAAGCAAAGTGTTCATTTTTCCAGACTGAAATAGAGTACCTAGGCCATGTGATTAATGCCCAAGGAATCCATCCCTTACAGTCACATCTTAGAGCAATCAAAGACTTGCCTCCTCCTAAGAATGTGCATGAATTGCAAGCAGTAATGGGAAAGCTTAACTATTATTTCAGATTTATTCCCAATGCCTCTCAGATTGCAGCTGCAATGCATCACTTACGTAGGAAGAATGTTCCTTTTATATGGTCTAAAGATTGTAAGGTTGCCTTTGACAAATTAAAGTCTGCACTACTCAGTGCTGCATGTTTGATTCCCTTTGACCCTCAGAAGCCTGTAGTGTTAGCAGTTGATGCTTCGTCGTACGGTCTAGGTGCAGTTTTGTCACATCGCATTGGATCTCACTATCGACCTATTGCCTTTGCGTCCAAGCTACTGACGCCAACGCAACAGAATTACAGTCAGATAGAAAAGGAGGCCTTAGCAATCATTTACGGCGTCACAAAGTTTCATCATTATCTCTATGGCAGAAAATTCTATTTGTTGACAGACCACAAGTCTCTCACGTCGTTGTTCTCACCCACAAAGCCAATTCCGCCACGAACGGCACAAGAGCTTCAGAGATGGTCCTTGATATTGTCAAATTATCAGTATGAGATTTTGTACCGACCTACCACTAAACACGCCAACGCGGACACACTTTCCCGACTGATGGCCAGGATGTGTCGTTTGATTCTTCAGAAATGGCATGTTGTCAGATAGACTCCAAAGATTCTTCTGCTGTCGCAGATTTCCCTTTGAACTCTCGTCGGGTTGCACAGGAAACAGCGGCGGATGCAGACCTAAGTGTGGTAGCGCGTTTTGTTCGCTTTGGTTGGCCTGCCAGAGCCAAAGACATTCAGCGGCCTCTGGTTCGACGTTACTTTGCACAACGTCATGCATTGTCTTTAAGTCAGGGTGTTCTGTTGTTACATACCAACAACGACCAAACACGAGTGATTGTTCCTCGTTCCCTGCAACGAGAAGTGTTACGCCTCCTGCATCAAGGACATTGGGGTATTGTTAGGACAAAGCAACTGGCCAGACGTCATTGTACCTGGATTGGTATGGACGCTCAGATAGAGAGCATGACGTCACAGTGTACTGTTTGTGCGAAGCATCAGGCGGATCCTCCGCAACGTTTCTCAGACTGGCCACGCCCCAAGGGACCGTGGCAACGTTTACACATTGACTTTGCTGGAGCTTTCTGGAATACGCGCTGGTTAATTGTTGTAGACGCTTTCAGCAAGTTTCCTTTCGTGATTGCCATGAACTCAACGACGGCTTCTAGTACAATCAGTGCCTTAACATAAGTGTTTTGCATCGAAGGTTTGCCTGAAACTATCGCCAGTGACAACAGACCTCAGTTTGTTAGTGCGGAATTTCAACAGTTTTGTCGTGTGAATGGCATTCAGCATATCACCACCGCACCTTTTCACCCTCAGTCCAATGGTGAAGCAGAACGTTTCGTTCGAACATTCAAGTCTCACATGGAAAAGATGAAAGGTCAGCACTCCAGGCAGCAAGCTCTTCAAATTTTCCTGTCTACGTATCGGTGCATGCCACGTGACGGCCATTCTCCTGCCGAGCTGCTACACGGCCGCCGTCACCGCACTCTCCTTCACCTGCTGCAGCCTCCCACGCACCGAGTCGGTTCGTATGGCGCTTCGCGTTTTCAGGTTTCTACGCCGGTGCTGTACAGGGTGTTTGCTGGAAACAAGAAGACATGGTTGCTGGGCACCATTCAACGCGTTCTTGGTCGCAATATGTTTGTTGTACGTTCTTCCACAGGGTCGGAAACGCAAACGCAAACGCAAACGCAAACCAATTGCGCCTGCACAAGCCGCACGATCCTGTCTCCGGTTTCTTGATTCCAGACCCAGTTCACCGCCAGGGAGCACAGCCACATCGTTCGTCCCCGGACTACGAGATCCCTATGGACGTCGACACACCTCCGACGCAGTCGTCGCCGCCGCTGTCGCTGTCGCTGCCGCAGATGACAGCGTCACCGAGAGGGACTCCGGGACCGTGCTGGCCCCCTCAGCTTGGGCCACGCACCTCAGAAGAAGATGACCTGCTCCCTCTGGGCGGGGGTGTGCGCCATTCCCCAGGTTTCGGTGGGTTCCCTGGAGGATCGCAAGGCGGATGCCGGGGCGCGGACGGCGTCTCGATCCCAGCCTCAGCTACGACGCCCGTCCCACCAGTAATGCCCCCGCCCAGGCCCTCCGCCCAGTGCCGTCGCCGTGGCCCTCAGCCCTACGCCACGACGGCGCGTCGGTTTGGGGGGGAGGGGTGTGGTGTCGCACAAGTACAAAGTGCGCGCCACCTAATTTCGCCGCGCGCCGCCATGCACGCACGGCGCGGCGTTCTTACGACGACAGCCACGAGCGCCCTCTGCTGCAACTACCCTCGTGGCCACCACTGAACGACATCGTTCACTTGGGACTGAGATAGGAACCAGTTAGCACTTCGGAATCAGATAGGCACCAGTGAAGACTTGGCTATCGGACAGGCACTAGGCAGGCCTCTATCTCAACTATGTATCTGCAGTACTGAGCAATGTAAAAGTTAAGTATTGTATAAATTCTGTGCAATATATATCTCGTTCTAATTTACTCTAGTGTTTCTAGTTTCTGGCTGCTCCCCTCCGTACCTGCACCAGCGTGCTATCTTTATTCCTGTGTCGGTCTCATTCCACTCGGCCACCGACACCTACGAAGGAAACGAGACACAAAAGCGGCGACGAGGCAGGGACACAAAAATTACAATGGAGTAATTATTTTGTAGGGGTCTTATTTTGTTAAGTAGCATATACTTTAATTACGGCAATACTCAGGAAAGGAGTAATTTACTTGAGGTGGCGAGCATAAAATCTTACTCACGGCCTTGCGACGTAAAATTTTATTTACGGCCTTGCGATGTAAAATTTTACTTACGGCCTCGTGATGTAAATTTTTACTTACGGCGGCTAGGTTGCGATTACTTCATTTCAAGAGGAGGAAGCCTATTATTTTCCATAATTTAGAAAATACATTAACTGTTAATAAAATATCTGAGTAAATAAAAGAAGCCCTAAAGGACTATTGAAGAGTCTTGTGGGTGGGGAGATGAAGAAAAAATCCTAATATTCACATCTTATTTTTACAGAGATACATGTTCTTATATCTAGGTATTAAGAAAACAAGCAATTTCATACGAGCACATATGAGTATTTGACGTGTTATGAGAAACCAATGTATGTAGGTTGGATAAGATGAAAGAAATTTAAACATTCTACCGAAAAGTAAAGTTCACGGACTTATTAAGTGAGATTTTCGCAGGAGGTTAGTTATGTCAGGACGATAAAGCATTAGTCTAGTAGATGACTTCTTCTATTTGGTTGAATTTACTTATGATATTAATGAAGAAAAGAATTTTTTTAGAATCCTGAAAACGATCCAAAAACTAGACCAAGCATATCGTCTGTGATGTGTAATGATTAAACGCCATGGTATGAGGTACATGTTTGGGTATGGTTACATATACCAATATTGGAAAGAAATTTTCTATAAAGATCTAAATGAAGTAATAATGAGTAAGTAGTAATGATATACAGATTCGCTTAGATTTGGACTGTTAAGAGGAGATTAGAATAATTCGACCTTCAAAACAAAGATTGTGTGTGGTTGATGAACTGGGACAAATTTGTGAGCCCCTACTCTCCCTTATCAGCTTTGTTTTGCAGGAGATGAAAATTAAACTTGTATATTAATGAGAACGATTTATTGAATGTTGAGTAATGGTTTCGGTGATATGTAAGAAAAATGTTTGTGTTTGTGTCTGTTTGATTCATGGTCGATCGAGGTTCTGCAATAAACAGGTGCAGCGTCGCCGCGGCACCGACCGACGTCAGAGAGCTGGCCTTGCTTTATATGACGTCACGGGACAGCGGACGTCTCTGCGCCATCTTTATTGCGGGACATCGATCGTCCTCTAAGAAGATTATTGTACACTATTATTGCTATGGATGTTCGTCAGTTCAGATTATGTCCTTGTATATGTAACATAGGATCAGAAGCAAATAGTATATGCTTGTATTGCAAGTGGACCAATAAACACGTGATGTTTGACTGAAGAAGAGTTTTAAATATTTACATCATCTATATGGAATGATTTATTATTTAATATGGAAATGTTGTTTGATCTTCAAGATCTAGGAAGAAAACACTATCAGTTTAAAAAGTTTATAACAGGCTATTGAATTTCAAGACGCATTCAAATGAAACCGTGCTATTTTAAATGTGAAACTAAAATATAGTAGGCTGTGGATTTTCGCTCGAACGACAGTTTCATGAGTGAATTGGTACTAAAGATTTCAAACTTTGAATGTGAAGTTACATACTGGCGTTTTATCTTTTTCCCGCGGGTATAAGGACCTGTTTGTGTCTAAGAAAAGACAGAAATATAAACTATTATATATATTTTATATTAGGCGGTGAATATAGACTTGGGAGAGAAGTTCGGTGCCACGGTTCACGAGAAGTGTTAAGTTGCTAGGTGACGTTAGAAAACATATAAATATTTATTTAGCAACTGAATATAAGAGCTATAAACAAGTTTTCTTAATAAGACTGAACCAAATTTAGGTCGAGTTTGGTATGATACGGGATTGTTTTGACAAATTAAAGTTCTTCATCGCCTTTTCCCTTTGTCCCATCGCAAAGGGTGCAAAAAATCCAAGGGTTAGCAATGCAGTATTATGATTTTATATTGTCTAATACATTACATAGAAATATATAGTCACAGTAATTGTAGCTAAGGAATATATAAAGTTTAATTATCTAAAATCTGAGGGGCAGAGATAAATTTACTACATTTTCAGGATTGATAATTAGTGATTAACTAACATAAAATATGTTTTTGGATCTTATTAGTTACGAGTTATAAATTTAGCCTCTGAAACGCATTTAAGTTATTTGTGAAGTTTGAAATAATATTGCCGCAAGACCATAAGTTATCCGCCTGCCGGCCTGGCGCAACGTGTAGCGCTGAGTCGCCCGTTCAATCCCATCCACTGGCAAAAATTTATTTCTTTGTGTTTATTACTCCCAGAATGTTCGACATTTTTCTTTTGTTCACTTGTAATTTCTACATGTTTCTTATGTTGACTATTCTTCTTATTTCTGGTACGTTCTATCTGTGTATAAATAGCAGAGCACTCTGCCTGAGAGGCAGTCAGTGCTGCCTTCGGCGTCAAGCTGGCTTCCATGTCACCGCGACAATGTTTGGTGGAGGCGTCGAGTATCCTGTGCAACAGCTGCATCGCCGTTACTCCGAGTAGGCAACGTAAAAGCCGTAGCCATGACATGACACCATGGACACGAAACCAGCGGTAAGCCAGCTGCACATGAGAAACCCGTCGGTGTTCTCTGGAGAAGCTGGGCAGGACCCCAACAAATGTCTAAAAGGGTTAGATCGAGTCGCCAAGTATAACAGGTGGGATCATACAATGTGTTTGGACAACGTTTATTTCTACCTGGACGGAACAACCCAGCAATGGTTTGAAACCAACGAAGAGAAGCTGAATGACTGGGAAACGTTCCAGGCGGAACTTAAGAACACGTTTGGAGACCGCCAGCGAAAAATCCGTTGGTCCAACGACATTGTGAGCCGACACAGTCGTACATACAGAATGTTTTGGCCCTATGTAACATAGTTAACTTGCATATGACTGAGGTTGACAAAATTACACTCCTCATGAAGGGCATTGTAGAAGACATGTGGCAAGCTCGTCTTATAAAAGACGTCTCTACGCGGAAGAGCCGGCCGCGGTGGCCGAGGGGACTAAGGCGCTCCAGTCACGGTCTCCACGGCCACTACGGTCGGGGGTTCTAATCCCCCCTCGGGCATGGATATTTGTGCCGTCCTAGTTCGTAAGTAGTTCATAAGTAGTTTGTAAGTTTAGGGATTGATGACCCCGTAGTTAAGTCCCATAGACTATACAAACATTTGAACATTTTTACGCGGAAGAGTTCGTCAAGTGGCGCCAGCAGGTTGAAGAGATGCAACAGAAGGAGATCGGACAGAAGAAGTATGACTCCCCAATGTAGTCCCTATGGCCGTTGTGGAAGACCAGCATGAGTTTGCTTCTCTCATATGACAAATTGTGAGAGACGAATTACAACAGTTTATGGCAACTGGGACTGTTTAACCAAGCGAGCACCAGATTATGGCCATAGATGTAAGTCCTGTAATTCATGAGGATGCCGACACCGCTGAGGAAGAGATATTTCAGACATTAGCACCAGGCCGCTCCACCAGTCGCAACCGACGTGAAGAATTGGTCTCGCCCTACAATGACTTAGGCTGCAACCACCAAACGACAGCCTAAGACCCGGGCGACATGACCACAACCAAGTTCCCCGGCAACTATGATGCCGCGCAGAAGAACAGACGTCTGGAGGACAGAAGACAACATACAAGTGTGTTTCAAATGTGAGCGCCCTGGACATGTCGTACGCTACTACAGAGAGAGAAGGCGAGTATTCTACGATTATTTTGCCGCAAGAAGCAGCCATCAGAGCAGTTGTATCCCAGGCAGTCACCTGTTGATGAGATCAGTCGACTTATGGGAAGAAGCCCATCGCCGTAACCTGGATGAGGTCGTTCCCCGACGCACTGCTGCCGTTCACCATCGCCGTACAGAGGTAACAGCCGCTCCCCTAGCCGCCGCGCCCAGGAAACCTAATCGAGGCGAACTTCTGTGGAGGTGAGGCCGCCGCAATGAAAATCCTCCATGGATGACAGTCGCTAAGATGTCGAGAAATCACATCGACGTCATAATCGATGGCCAACCTGTCCGGGCAGTAGTTGATTCAGAAGGTCCTTTCTCTGTATTGTCGGATAATTACCGCCGCACACTAAAAAAGACAATGTTCGGTGACATGGGAGCATCTGTGCTGAAAGTCGCAAATGGTAAGAACGTTCAGCCAGCTAGAACTTGTGTCGGAAGAATAACCATCAACAACAGGACCCAGCCGTTTGAATTTGTCGTTTTAATGGAATGTAGTCATAATGTCATCCTCGGATGGACATTTCTTCAGGCATCCCAAACTATCACTGATAGTGGAAGATTTCAGCTGCAAATTGAAGAAGTCATTCCGATGCGTACACGTAATACAGAAAATTCTGGGAAGTTATTTGCCGTTGACAATGTGACTCTCCGGCCGTTGACAGTGAGAAGTGTTCTAGTCACAAATACAGATGACCGGTTAAACTGTGAAGTGCTTGTCGATAGTAAAAAGTTTATTAGGCTCACAAAAGAAAGTTACATGCCAGTGGCTATCACAAGCATTACCAGTGGTCGAGGAGAGGTTTGAATCACTAACTGTCACGAGCAGTCACAACGTATCCCCAAAGCGATGTGTATTGGGACAGCTGAACAAATCCAGGACGCTGAGCTCAACGTCATTAACGAAGGTCCTTGATCTGCTGTTACTATAGACAATACGCTGGAGAAAACAATCGTGGAACTGCCAACAGGACTCGGACTGACCAAGGACCAACACCAGCGGGTGTTAGCTATACTACGCCAATTTTCAGGTGCTTTTACACCCCTGCAGGAAAAAAGTCAGACGGAACGACCCACGATAAGGCACCGTATCAATACTGGGGATCATGCACCAATTAGCCAGCGTTGGCATAGAGTGTCGCCAGCTGAAAGACGGATAATTCGGGAAGAAGTGGAGAAGATGTTGCACGATGACATTAATGAATCTTCGGAGAGTCCTTCGTCGTCTCCGGTGGTCTTTGTAAAGGAGGATTATGGTACATGGCGATTCTGTGTCGACTATTAGCGGATAAAGGAAATTATGAAGATGTGTACCCATTGCCACGCTTTGACAACGCCTTAGACTGCTTGAAAGGAGCTACATACTCTCAACTACAGACATGCTGACAGGTTACTGACAAATCGCGGTTGGCATAGTGAACCATATCCACTGAATGTGTGGACGTGTTCCATTTTGATTTATTCATTAACCTAAAGTGTTTGTGCACCATTAATGTAATCTATTTGTGTGTTAATTATTTTTTATTTTTATCAATAATCAATGCCACATGTTTATGTATGTTTGCCCCAGTTTATATATGCCTCCACTTCTGTGATTGAACTTGTATGTTCATGTCAATGCGGAAGGTTGCTTTTAATATTGAATGACTGCCGCGCATTGGGTTACAGTCGCCGCCTCCCACTCAAGTCCTCGTTTTGGTGTAGTTAAGAACGCATGGTTTCATTTGTCGTCTGTGCTAGCGTCTTCTGGGTGCATAGAGACAAGCTTACTTGGCAAGATGGCGAGCTGACCGTGTTCTTTAGTGTCTGACCAACCTAATCTTGGATGAAAGAGGTGACAGGAAACCTCTCTGGGAGTGATTGTAGAGGGAATTGTCTTGTCCAGGTAGCAATGGTTGGTAAACACTAGTCTCCGAACGCACTCTGCGTCGCTTTTAGCCCACTGTACATCCGGTGTATGGTGGGGGAAGGGGGGAGGGTTTCCCGTGGCCTTAGAGTTTCCTCTTGCTGCAGCCTTGGAAGTAAGTACTTCATCAGATCATGCTGAGGGCAAGGCATTCTACTAGGACTTTGATTTATTTTTGATCAGGCAGTCTTGGTTTTTCAATGATAGTCATTTCCTATTAGAGGCGAAGTGTTTCTTAATTTATAGAACTTAAGTAAATTCAGTGTATATTTAATATTTGTATTTTCATTCCACTGATGATTGTGTATCTGGTTTTGCTTAAGTTAGAAAACACATGTGTGGCCTTCAGCCATTGTGTAAACCTAATATGTTGGAACTTGCTTCTTGTTTTTAACTAAGTTTTCATGTCGTTTCTGTATCCACGAGTATGCTAAATATTTCTCAGATTTTATGATTTGATTCTGTCTTTCCTCTATTGTATGATTGCACCACGTGCTTTCATAAAGGTCGTTACATCGGCCTTCAGCCATGCTTTTGTTAATACTAAATTTCTTCTATACGAATTCTCAAGTGTGTTTTACTCGCTTATTTTAAATTAATTTCTGTTTGTAATGCTATGAAATTCAGTGTGGTTACACACCAAGTGGTACTAAGAATAGTGAGCCACTGCATCCCTGAACATGAGTTCGTTTAGTGCACAGTATAATGAAAATTTTTGATCAAGACACCGGCCATCTCATCAAGACGCCACCAACGCTTTGTTTCACCGCTGATTTCATGTGTTCCAGCATTGTAATGTACCGCCAAGCATTATGCGTGTGTCTATGAATGAATGAATGTGCTTTCAGCTACTCATTGTGTATCTGAAAATTTCCTCCCATGTTACCTCCATATTCATAAAGGGTAGAAACAAGTTTAATATGGGCAGTAATTATATGGTTTAATTCACTTTTGTACAAGGTGTGTGCTTAATTTGGTTCCCCACATTTATTTACTTGTTATTTTACTGAATGAATTATTATTTAAAGTATCAAACCTCTGTTTTATAATTTCATGCTCCCTATTTATTTCTTAACATCGTTTTTGTGTTTGTTGAAACTTTGTCTGTTCCCTTAAGGTGTGAGCAGTTAGATAACTTTCTGTTGTGCATGTACTGTGGCCACTCGTAAAGTAAATTAGAGCAGCAGTGAGCGTTTTAACTTACATTTGCAGACCTCACCTTATTTTAATAACAGGCTACTTTTAGTAGCTGACAAGGAAAAGATGGCTATTATTACACCTGGCAGCCTCTATGAATTCAAAGTAATGCCTTTTGGATTATGTAATGATCCGGCTACATTCGAATGAATGATGCACAACTTGCTTCGACACCTTAAGTGGATGACGTGTCTTTGCTATTTAGAAGACATTTTCGTTTTCTCTAAAACAGTTGAAGAATATCTAAGTCGCCTGTCAATTGTGGTGAAGTGTGTTCAGACTGCAGGACTCTGCCTCAATATAAAGAAATGCCTCATCATCGCCAAAGAGATAATGATCCTGTAGCATCTAGTCAACGGAGGTGGTGTCTGTCCTGATCCAGATAAAGTAAGGGGAGTCACAGAATTTCCTACTCTTCAGCACATTCGTGTTGTGAGAATATTTCTCGGCCTGTGCTTATACTACTGACGTTTCATATAAGGATTTTGTAACAAGACACATCCATTGCAAGAACTTCTGCAGGGAGACGTCACGTTTTACTGGGATAAGACAAAAGAAAGAGCTTTCTGGGCACTTAAGGAGGCTCTAACTTTCGCACCAATTCTAACCCTATACGACGAGAATGCGGAAGCCGCACACTGACGCAGTGCTACTCTACAACTGAGAAAGAATGTCTCGCAGTTATCTGGGCTATCAAAGAGTTCCGGCCGTATTTATTTGGTAAACCATTCACCGTCATGACAGACCACCATTCTGTGTGTTGGCTGACTAGCTTGAAGGATCCATCAGGTCGATCAGCAATATGGGCACTAAAACTCCAAGAGTACGTCACAGTGGTGTTCAAGAATGGGCGCAAACATAAGAATGCCGACTGCCTTTTGAGGAATCCATTAGTGGAACACAACAGCATGAATGAAATTTCAGCCCACACTGAATTAGGTGAGGTTACAGATGAACAGAGGTAAGATACAACACTATTAAAAACCATAGAGGCCTTGGAGAATGGAAAACCGACCAGTGGAGAGTTCCAGCTTCTAAATAGGACATGGTATAAGAGAAACTACGATCCAATGGGTCCTACATAGCTACTAGTCGTTCCAGCTCATCTCCAGCCAGCTATTCTCAAGTACATCCGCAATGCTGCAATATCCAGTCATCAGATTCGTGAAGACCCTAGACACAATCATTCGCAGGTATTACTGGAAAGGTCTTTACCAATCTGTCAAGCATTGTGTGAGTCACTGTAATGAGTGCCAGCGATGGAAGCATATGCCGCAATTACCTCGTACCAATTCCACCTGCAGCAGCTCAATTCCATCGAATTGAAATTGACCTTTTATGGAGGTTCCCGAAGTCGACAACCGGTAACCGATGGATAATAGTCTGCACTGACTACATCACACGCTACGCTGTCTCCAAACCTGTGCCGACTGCAGAAGCTCCAGGGATTGCAAAATTCCTTGTAGAAGACATTATTTTGAAACGTGGAGCACCAAGTGTGATGATATCTGACCGTGGAAAAGTATTCCAGTCAAAACTAGTATCAGAGGAATGACAACTGCATACCATCGTCAGACAAAGGGACTTATAGATGTTAGCAGACGTTAGCAGATATGCTGTCGATGTACGTCAATGTTGAGCAGAAGGATTGGGATACAATTCTGCCAGTCGTGACATTTGCTTATAATACCGCAAGACAAGACACCACAGGCTTCACCCCGTTTTTCCTGCTACATGGCCGTGAAGCTGGGACGACAATGACTTCGCTGTTCCCGTTCCAGCCGGACGACACTCAGGAGGACTATGTGAAACAGCTCTTCACCAGGGTCGAAGAAGCAAGACAGCTGGCTGGCATACGGACACTGGACGCCTAAGAGAAGGACCGTCAGCGGAATAATGACAAGTACCGACCTGTTGTATACAGCCTAGGAGATGTGGTATGTATAGTTACCCCTGTACGGAAAGTTGGGCTATTGGAAAAGTTACTGAAGCGATACTTTGGTCCGTATCGTGTCATACTCCGCCTGTTAGACGTCATATATTAAGTAGAGGATTATGATCCGTCGTCGAAACGACAAAAACGTATAGACAGGGTTCACGTCCTCCGCATGAAGCCTTACTACAATCCTGAAGAGCAGATAGGCGAAAATGACTTCTTGTTCAAGGACTCTAAGGACGGTAATGATATTGATGAAGCCACAACACGTATGTCTGTCGTCGGTAATCGTGCAGAAGGGAAGGATTCTCTCGAACTGCCGTACAGAGGACTCATCACAAGATCAAGATCCAGGTCATTGCAGCTGGCTCCAAAGGGAACCTAACAGCGGTTCGCTGTTTTTTCAGTTGAGGGAGGGATGTCGCAAGACCACAAGTTATCCGACTGCAGATCCGCTTGAGACGCGGTGCGGTAACGACCTGTTTACAGCTGCGCACGGCTAGCGGTGTTTACTAGTTTCTGTTTACTGTTTGCGAGCGGTCGTGTGCGAGTTTCTATTCCTTGTGTGTCCGTGCTTAGTGTAATTTATTTGCAGTTAGCCTCGCCGGGTTAATTGCAGTATGTCACGTCCCGTACCCAGGAAGAATACTGTGAAATTCCATTTCGACAACATGAGCGGTACAACCGACGTCCTTTGTAATTCATGACTGGCTCACTGATGTTCTCGGCATAATTTCCGAACAGTGTCACACTTCGTATTACGATTTGGAGGATTACTGCTTCTACGTAAAATTACTGAATCCAGTCGTCATGGAGCGCCTGCTGCTGAAGTTTGGTCTTGAGATACGATTCCTGCACCGTGATTCACGAGTAAGTACCGTACTTATTTCTAACGCTGACGTTCAGTTCACAAATGTACCAGTATTCAATCTTCCACCTGAGGTTGAGAATTGCTTTCTCAGTGAAGTTTTATCGACATATGGGGAGGTGCGGAGTGTTCGTAATGAAATGTGGTCCCGGCAACACAGGCTCCAATGTTATAGCGGAATTCGGTCTGTGGAGATGCACGTGAAGGCCAACATACCATCTCACATAATGGTTTGTGGCTACAGGGCTCGGGTTTCGTATTCTGGACAGGAATAAACATGTGACATCTGCAATCAAAGTGGTCATTTCCGACAAGTCTGCGCACGTAAAGTGGTTAGTTTGAAAAATAATTTGCAGTGACGACACAGGCTCACATTCAGTGATGTCGTTGTGGCGGATCCGGTCGTTCCCATAATACCTGATCCTGCTTCCGTAGTCACCTCAGAATCGGCTGAGTTCGAACAGTTTCCTATACTGCCTTCTGTTCAACAGTCTGTGCCAGTTAACACTGATCGTCATATTCAAAGTAATAAACGGGAACTTGATGAAGTAGATAAGTCATTTGATAACGAAACCGAATATCCAGCTTGTTAACTGAAACTTCAAACATATGAAATGCCTCAGCAGACAGAAAACATGGACGCTGAGCAACTTCCACAAAACGAGACTCAGCAATCGGAAGAAAATGTAGTGTCACCGGCCTTACAATCTCCCGAAACCAACGACAGTGTCATGTCAGTAGTAGACGCAGTAGCCGGCCGCGGTGGCCGAGTGGACTGCAGCGCTCCAGTAACGGTCTACACGGCCCCTACGGTCGGGGATTCGAATCCCCCCTCGGGCATGGATATTTGTGCCGTCCTTAGTCTTAGCTGTTTCATAAGTAGTTTGTAGGTTTAGGGACTGATGACCCCATAGTTGAATCCCACAAGCTGTACAAACATTTGTACATTGTAGACGCAGTAGAGTTTACTGAAACCCGAAGCGATGCGGATGTTGCCTAACATCCACGGCTTGACGAACGTCCAGCCACTGCTTCGGAACAAATGAAAGAGGTTGTTGAACAAAGTGAACTTCCGAAGGACATATCTGGCAATTCAGGTTCCCCGCCGTCTACCGAAAGTGCGAAAGGCTATGTGCTACGCCGCAAGGCGAAACCGCAACCGAATCTCAACCACCCTACGAATGATGCGAAGGCAAAGCCATCCAAACAAGAGACAAAATTGAAAAACAAGAAGGCCAGGTCACTCCCGAAGGGCACTTCAGCTAGCACTTCTTCATGTCAGGACATCAATCCATGCCACCCGAAAGACAATGCCGAAGGGACGACGGATATGACACTTCGGACGGATAGAGAGGAAGATACTGTTGACATTAAATGATTTGTGTGTTAAATTATAGTAAGTGAGCTGACATTTGTGTCACAGGAATGTGTTTGACCGATACCGCCCTTGTCCGATTCTAACATTAACTAGTCTATCCAAATGTTGCCGGCATGTACTGTCACTGCGGTAAACATAACTACCATAAGGCCTGATGAGACAATTTGCAGTCTTGTCACAATTCGTACTGTTGGATGAAGTGTTCTGTTAACAAATCTCAACATCAACTACTCCCTCACAAACATGACGCAGGCGTATAAAATTTTGTCTCTGAACATTAACAAAATACAGACTGACTTAAAAAGTTGCGCTACTCAAACAGTTTATCTACGATTCCGAAGCCGATATAGTCTGTTTACAAGAAGTTTATATTTTAGATCTGCACATTACTGTGTTTAAATTGATAGCCAATACTGCGAACAATACGAGTACAGGCACTGCAATTCTGGCAAGAGAGGGCATCCCTGTTAGCGCTATTGAAACTTTGCCGTCTCTTACGGGCATTGGCTGCCAAATTTATGACGTCACTCTAGTCAATGTCTATGCCCCGACCGGAACGTCACACAAAGGTGAACGTGGCAATTTCTTCAAAGAAGAAATAATTTACCTGTTACGACGAAACTCCTCCCACCTAATAATTTGCGGTGATTTCAACTGTGTGCTCCACAGCAAAGATCAGTCCCCGAACTAAAACTTCTGTAAAGAATTATATGATCTTGTCAAAAATATGCGGGTGAAAGACGCGTGGGAATTGAAACACCACACTACTGTAAAATTCACATACTTTACGTCGACGTCCTGCAGCCGCTTTGACCGCATATACGTCACGGAAAATATTAGTCAACACATGCTGGACGTCGATATAATTCCTGCAATTTTTTCGGACCATTGTGCCCTCTCCGTAACAATGAACTTGGACAAACAGCCATGTCAACGTATCAGATCTCAGTGGAACCTTAATATTTCACTTCTCTCTGATAGTGAGTTAGACGATTTGTTTTCTGCGACGTTGACGGATTGTCTTAACCAATGTCGACGGTACACGACCAAGATAGCCTGGTGGAACGCGGTAGCAAAGCGGAAGACGCGGCAAATTTTAAAAAGATATGAGTGGCAAAAGGCCCAAAACGTCAAACGAACCATTGACTTCTATGAGACGGTTCTGAGGGAACTATATGCGCAGGCAGCTCCAACTAACACACAACTAACGGAGATAAAAAAGATCAAAGCGTAGCTCATCAGCAGCAATCGCCAACAACTCGAAGGTCTGAAGATAAAAGCGAAAACCAATTCTCTCAGAGCGGACGAAGTTAAGTCACTGTACCCCCTCTTAAAACAGCGCACCCATCGCAAGCGAGCCTCTATTGCAGAACGGGTAACGGAGGCGGGGGACCACCTACCTAATCAGAGGGATATTCTCCAGGCTACTCATCAATATTTTTGTGATCTGTATTCGCACGTAGACTCCAATAGTGATGCTGCCGACGAGATCGTTCAAATGCTCCCTTCTGCTATTACACACGAAGACATCCAAGCGATTGTAGAAGAATTTACCACGGATGAAGTGTTAGACTTGATAACTCGCTCGCCGTAAAAAAAGTCACCTGGACCTGACGGACTGCCTAAAGAACTTTATGTACGATTCTGGCCTGTGATTGGGCAAGCTTTTACAGAAGTACTCAACGAAGTCATCACGGGGTGTGAAGTCCCAAGAGAAATGAAAGAAGGGAGGATCGTGTTAATTTCTAAAAGTAAGAATGTGAAAAACCTCGACAACTACCGCCCAATCACTTTATTAAATTTTGATTATAAAATATTTCCCCGAGCACTAAACAGCAGATTGACACCAGTGCTGGAAACGGACCATCATGACCCCCGTCTCGGAATACAGAGACATCATAGCCATAGCGTCAGTCACAAGCTTAATGTTTGCACTAGTTTTCTTGGATTTTTGTAAAGCGTTCGACAGTGACCGTCATGATTATCTCGCAAAGATATGCATACATTGTTGACTTGGAAACAGAGCCACTGACGTGGTGCAGAATTTAATTTCTGGAATTACAACACAAGTTAGCGTCAATGGACAGCTAACACAGCCCATTGCCATCCATAGAGGGGTTCCACAAGGAAGTCCTCTTGCGATGCTATTATACGTCCTGTCCTTAGAGCCGTTGCTGGACTCCATTGAAGAACGCCTGACTGGATCGACCATAGCAGGATCATCCTTCGCCGCTAAAGCGTATGCTGACGAGGTCGGAATATTAATACGAAGCCAAGACGAGATGTTGACACTGAAGGCCACAATTGGTGACTACTGCAGACCAAAATTAACTAACGCAAATGCAAAATGATAAATATCTGGGGAATAGAACCACGGAATGTTTTTGGGCAATACTCGAAGACAATCACAAGACTCTGTGAATCATAATTGATAAATGCCCACTGTCCATGTGCCCCAAAAACTGGAAGAAGGTCGCAGAAAACATTCAAGGAACTGTGTATGAGAGTAACTGGCGGTCCTTGGATCTCCTCTAACGCATTAGACTTCTGGAGACATACATCTTCAGCAAAGCCTACTACATGGCGCAAATTTTTCCTGTTCCGAAACTGCAGGCAAAGAAGATCATGAGTGTGGCTAATGGTTTCATTTGGAAAGGGAACATGTTTCGAGTGAAACACGGTACGATGTGGTTGCCACGACAGGCTGGAGACCTTAACCTACCTGACATGGATAGTCAGTGCATAGCCCTGTACATCAAAAGAACGCCTACACTACTAAAAATGATCGTCGAAGTGTAACTAGCTGGCTTTTCCAAGCAGTACCTTCGCTCACCCACCGATGTCCAGAAAATAAAGTTTACGTTAAAATATGTCAGACACTTTTATCTGGAACTCAGTTACTGAACCAGACAGTGATATCGACCAAGAGAATCTTAGAAACATGGAATGAAACCGCGACCCGAAACTCAGTTGAACTCAAACATCCCAGTGTGCAATAGAAAAGAGTTGGGGGTAACCTCAGCTTACCGATCCATAACTCAGAAGGTACAGCGTGACAGCCGCTTGGTAAAAACTGTTTAACAATGTCGTAGCCACCAATGAACGATTACACAGAATCGGAGTAAAAAATTGCGATAAATGTGTCCGATGTGGCCTGGTGGATACTTTACGTCACAGATTCACCTGTGGCGGCCAACTCAACAACTGGAAGTGGGTTCAACAACGGTTAGCTCTGCTAACTAGAAGCACACCTGGTAACTTCACCACAGGCATTCTACTGTGGCCGGACATCAGGTTCTACCAGCGTCCAAAAAAAAAACACTATAATGTGGGTATTAGGGCACTATGTGGCATTTAACGTAAACCAACACAATGAAGACGATCTACTCAGTTTTGAGTCATATATGAAAATTGCGCGGTGGAAAATCAAACAATACCCCAATGTGAAAAAGAATTTCGGAAATATGCTTGACATTATTTTCGAAAAAGAAGGAATAGGATAAATAGATACATCGGTGTCTGTGCTGTACAAAGAAAACATATGGAAATCACCATTTTATTTCAACGACAGAACTACCAGATGAAAAAAAGTGAAGACTGACGAGTTATTTGGTGAAAGAGGTCACAACTTTTTGTTTAACATTTTATTTTGTTTTCCAAGTATTTTACTAACAGAAGCTTCTATTAAGTTTCCCTGGTGCTCATTCACCCGGAGGTCGAAAACTTAACAAAGGAATGAGTATCACACTATTAAGATTTTTGTAGAAGAACTTACAACTGATTTACAGTACTGCAGCAACTGAAGATGCTTCAAGATAAAGACAAAACACCAACTAGTGTAGAAGATTGTATATAAGCATTATTTCCAACATATGATTGCCAAATGTAAAATTCTGTATCGCAGAGAGACTATTTCATTTTGGAAGAGAAGCAATAATTTCATTTTACACTATTCCTCCACATATTACCTCTGCGTATCAACTGATTAAAGCAACAGAAGCTCGCCGATGAAGGCGTAAACTGGTGAGAGTAAGGCTGGACTAGAAAGGGAGTTGGAAAGCCCGCAAAGAATTAAAAAAAAAAAAAAAAAAAAAAAAAAAAAAAAAAAAAAAAAAAAAAGCTGCCGGCGTGGCGCAATGGATAGTGTCACGGTTTGCAGTGCTGAGGGTCAACAGGCAAAAATTATTTCTTCTATTTATCGTTTCCAGAATGTTCTACATGTATCTTATTTTCACTTGTAATTTCTACACGTTTCTTATGTTAACTAATCTTCTAATTTCTGGTACATTCTGTCTGTGTCTAAATAGCAGAGCACTCTGTCCGAGAGGCAGTCAGTGCTGCGTGTATGTTTCAGTTCTCAATAAACCTACTTTCAGTGTAAGTGGTGTTCAGTTGACAACCCTGCTTTCTAAGTCTAGTCTTCTTCCATTTCAACGCGACAATATGTTATTAATTCTGCTGAATTAGTTGAATGTGAAAAATAGCTATAGTATGAATTCTTATGACTCGTTTTTGATATGATATTTTTACTATGGGGAATATTTTATGGGACAAGCTACAAAAGTTTGCAAGAGTATGTAAATTTTAATGGGTTTGTTTTCTGACAGAAAGCGAAATAATATCAGCTTATTAATAAAAGAAGACTGATGAATGCCCACATCCTTTCTCCATTAACTGAGGAGAAGTTGTTAATTCCTTCATTACTTAATTATTCATGCATCAACAATTAACATACATTAATTCTTCGTTACAAAATGATTAACGTTATGTACATTTTTGTTGTCTGTGTTTAAATTATTCTAAGAAACTATTATAAAAGGTGAGTAGAAGGATACTGCACGCTGTTCAAGTGTACATAGTCCTGTAACCACAATGTGCAGTAAAGAAGTTAAACTCATAAACCGCCAATCACTAACTGTTTAACCGATGGTGATAACACAAAATTGCTATAAAATGGTAATGTACTGCTCATTCGCTGAAATTTAATGCTTCCTAGAAATGTAATATGTTCATAATGTGTTCAGACTGTGTGTATGTACTTTTGACCTGTGCAACGAGAGATTGACACTAGGAAGGTTAGCATGATAGTCTGGCGACCACAGAATATAATAATGCTATTTGTTCTGCCTTTATTCCTAGTTTTTGCAGTATTAAGAATCAGTATAATTGTATCGTTAAGTCAGCTTTGTATATGCATATTATTTGAATTTATAAACGTATTGAAGCGATTGTCTTTCAGTATCTTACTTGCTGTATACAGTAAGAAAATTATTATAGGCAACATAAGATATTACATTCTTAATGAAATAGACATATCCTCCAATTAACGACAATGTGCATGTAAGAGTAAAAACCCCAACTGAATTATTTAATTAATAAATCTGATAAATTTTAAAAGATAGATGTTAGGTATATGACATCTGATTTCTGTATATCTGAAATAATACCACATTACACCTTCATCCCTCGTATCACCGTACTGTTGCTACGCAAACCACTTCCCTTTGAATTTCAATCTAGGTTTTGGTTTGGATTGAATACAAACACAAACAATACAATAATTTATAGTAGAATAATGTACTAAACTATTTGTTATAAAATTATAACTGCTGAGTTACATGTGAGAAAAGTGCAAAATATATCAAATGCCATCCTTCTCATCCCATTTTTGTGGTTCGCCTCTTTATTCCCTGCAATCCTCGTACAAAGCTGTTAATTACCCAATGCAGATGATTATTACTGCAGTGATCGCACTACCTCCCGCGACTTCTGTTTCAAATTCTCCTTCCTGCAGGTTGTCTGCATGCTTAACACATTTTTGTCGTCGTTCAATAGTGAAAATTTCCAAGGCCTAGTGCTGTAAGCGATGTACATCTGCGACTTTAAATGTTCTGTTTTTGAAGCTACTGTTATCATCACTTGAACTTAAATAAAGTCAGTAGTGTACTACTGAAAATGATAAGGCGGTAAGCGCTCTTCCCTTTACTGCATTCCGTTTCGCAGTACATGTAATTCATAAATAGCTTTTTCTTTGTCTAAACTCAGCTCTTGCGTCTGTGAGAAGTCAAAATATTTCACGATTTGTCAAGCGGAAGTGGACTGTGCGCAATGTGTTTTAGTTCCATGTTTATACACTGTGTGGCACCAACAGTCGGCAAACTTCCAGTACACTTACAATGGCGACAAGAAACACTTGTTTACAAGGTGTTGATATCATTGTTTTGACATGTGAACCTATCATATCTGACAGCCAGTTGATTTTCTATGCTCCTGTGATATTATTATGTCACTTCTTTCAAGGCATATAACTGTAAGATGGTGCAGATCATAAAACGTTGCACTGCAGACGCAAAACAGTCAATTGTGTGGGTAAAAAATGTTAGAAAATAAATTTATTTTCTTTTTTGTTTTGTATTACTGTATGTATTTTGTATCCTAATAGTACCTCTCTATATTAATGTCACATCACCAGAACATTGGGAATGAAAGGGATAGTACCAGTTTTACTAAGTATTTTTTATCTTAGCTATTCTAGTGCTCTGGAGCGAATCTGGTTTGGAGGTCGACCTGCACCTATATCCCGTTTCTCTTTCTCTGGCGGTTTCTTCGGTATTAGTTTGGTCAACGGCTGGAGGGTTAACACGAGTTGTAAATGGGCCTTCCAATTATACAGTTCGCTCGAGATCTACATCAACATCTACATACATACTCCGCAATCCACCGTAAGATGAGTGGAGGAGGGTACACTGTACCACTACTAGTCATTTCCTTTCCTATTCCACTCCCAAATAGAACGAGGAAAAAAAGAATGCCTATATACTTCAGTATGAGCCCTAATTTGTCTTATCTTGTCTTTGTGATCACCACACGAAATATAAGTAAGCTGCAGCAAGATCGTACTACACTCAGCTTCAAATTCCGGCTTTCTAAATTTCCTCAACAGAAATTCACGAATAGAACATCGTCTTTCCTCCAGCGATCCCCAACTGAGTTGCCGTGTCACTCGCGCATTGGTCGAAACTACCAGTAACAAATCTAGCTGGTCGCCTCTGAACTGCCTCTATGTCTTCCTTTAAGCTGCTCTGCCGCGGATTCCAAACACTTGAGCAATACTCAAGACGTGGTCGTACAAGCGTTTTATACGCGGTCTCCTTTACTAATGAAGTACATCTTCCCAAAATTCTCCCAATAAACGGAAGTCGTCTGTCCGCCTTACATGTTCGTTCCATTTCATATCGCTCTGCAATTTTACGCGTAGATGTTTGAACGACGCTACAACATCAAGAAGCTCACTGCTAATGCTATATTCGAACATTATAGGACTGTTATTCCTACTCATGTGCATCACCTTACATTTTTCTACATTTTAGAGATAGTTGCCATTCTTCGCACCAACTAGCAATTTTGTCTAATTCATCCTGTACAGTCAGTTCAAAATGTTCAAATGTTTGTAGAGTCTATGGGACTTAACTACGGGGTCATCAGTCCCTAAGCTTACAAACTACTTATCAACTACTTACAACTAAGGACGGCACAAATATCCATGCCCGAGGGGGGATTCGAACCCCCGACCGTAGTGGCCGTGCAGACCGTGACTGGAGCGCCTCAATCCCCTCGGCCACCGCGGCCGACACAGTCAGTTAGTTAAAGACGACACCCTCCCATACACCACAGCATCATCAGCAAAGCCGCAAATTACAATTTACTCTGTCCATCAGATCATTTACATAGACAGAAAATAATAGCGGTCCTATCACACTCCCCTGGGGCACGCCTGACGATACCCTCGTCTCTGATGAACACTCGCCTTCGAGAACAACGTACAGCGTTCTGTTACTTAGGAAGTCTTCCAGCCAGTTACAAGTCTGTGAACCTATTCCATAAGCTCGTATCTTCGTTAGCAGTCTGCAGTGTGGCACCGCATCGAACGCCTTTTTCAAGTCGAGAAAAACACAATCCGCCTGTTGCCCTTCATCCATGGCTCCCAAGATGTCATGTGAGAAAAGGGCAAGCTGCGTTTCACATGAACGATGTTTCCTAAACCCGTGCTGATTGATAAAAAGAAGCTTTTCCGTTTCAAGGAATTTTCTGTATTCGAACTGAGAATATGCTCTAAAATTCTACGTGAAACTGATGTCAGCGATATTGGCCTGTGATTGTGTGGTTCAGTTATATTTCCTTTCTTATAAACGGGAGTCACCTGCGCTTTTTTCCAATCACTAGGAACTTTGCGCTGAATTAAAGATTCGCGATAAATGCAAGCTAAGTAGGGGGCCAATGCCGCAGAATAGTCTTTGTAAAACCGAACTGGTATTCCATCCGGACCAGCAGACTTTTTCGTATTTAGCTCCCTCAACTGCATCTCTACACCGGAAAAACCTATTACTATGTCCCCCGTTTCGGAATTAGTACATTGATCAAATGATGGTACATTTTTGCGGTCCTCCTGTGTGAAATATTTCTTAAAGGTTAAATTTAGATCTTCAGCTTTCCGTTTGCATTCTTCTATTACTGCCCCAGAATGATCAACGAGTGACTGGACAGTAGGCTTCGACCCGCTTATCGATTTTACATAGGACCAGAATTTTTTCGCGTTCTCCGAAAGATCTTTTGGTAAGGTATGGCTGTGATAATTATTGTATGCTTTGCGCATCGATCTTTTTATAGACGTACGAATCTCTACTAACTTTTGTCTGTCATCATTTGCGTGTTGTTTTTTGAATCGAGAGTGCAACAGTCTTTGCTTTCTCAGCAGCTTTCTAACGTTATTATTATACCAAGGTGGATCTTTTCCATCCTTAATCGTCTTTACTGGCACATATTTCTCTAACCCTTTATTTACAATGATCTTAAATTTAGTCTACAATTCCTCCACATCCATAGTCCCGAAATTGAACGATGCCCATTCGTTTTCTAAGTGCGTTTCTAACATTTGCTTATCGGCTCTTCCCAACAAAAAAACACGCTCCTAGCCTTCTCGATTGGTTTATGAAATTTGGTCACCATCGACGCTATGACTTCTTTTAGACCTGTTATACGTGCCCAGATAGCTTTACATTTATTTTCAACCTCGATCTCAGTAGAAACAATATCTTTGTCCACAGCGATGAACACTCCTCCTCCCGTTGTATCCGATCTATCTTTCCGATCTACATTCCACGCCTCGCTAAATATTTCTGAACTTGCCACATCATGATTTAGCCAGCTTTCGGTGCCTAAAACTATCTGAGCACCATAATTTCCATACAGTGCGGCAAATTCGGTAACTTTGTTTCTAATACTCTGTAAGTTCGCGGCTTATATTTTGATGTTCGAATTTTTGTTCCGAACGTGCCCTGAATTCGCTGTTTGAATGATGATAGGCGAGTGCTCATCAGAGTTAACGCCTAGCCTTAAAAAAACATGTGCACTCGACAAGTACTCTGCTACCCGAGTAGCCGCTTCCCTGATCTATCTAGGGGCACCATACAATTCCCAACCAGATAACGCAGATCGAGAAATCTGCAGCCTGACTGTCTCAGAGTCGGCGAAGCCTCTGGTTCAGACCCTCAACTCGGCTCCAAACCAAATGACCCCGATCAACCCTGGGAAGAATGCTGCAAATCGACAGCTGTGCTTGCACCCCGCGTGTGAGGGCAGCAGCCTCCTCCAATTCCGCCAGCCGCCTGTAGGACCTGTCTTCAGAACCCAAGCGACAAGCGTCATTGGTGCCGACGTGAGCCTCGACTTGCAGTCGACTGCACCGCGCACCCTCGACAGCCGCCGGCAAGGCCGCCTCCACATCTCGGATGAGGCCCCCCGGCAGACACACCGACTGCACGTTGGATTTCTTTCCGGATCTCGACGCCATCTGCCTAAGGGGCTCCATCACGAGCCTAACATTGGAGCTCCCAATAACTAATAATCCCCCCCCCCCCCCCCGTGCATCTGCTCGGACCCTGCTGAAGGAATAGCCACACGTCCACTCGCAGGACAAACGGGTGCGGACGGACGTCCAGCCTCGAGCGACGCAAACGCCGTATAACCCGCCACTCCCCTTGGGGAGAAGGCGGCTCGACGACGTCCGGTACACCTGAAGGTGCCTCGGTAGCAGGGACAGAGAGCGAAGCGTGAGACACCTGAGGTGTCCCACTCGACGCACCAGATTCCCCACCATCGCTGCACCCCGAGACAGCAGCCTGAAGACTGCTGACCGTAGCCAACAGCACGCTCAGCTGTTCGCGATCTGCGGCTAACTCCTCCTGCGTCCGCACACAGCAGGCACACGTCCTATCCATCCTATCGATACAATTAACTGTAGGAAGTAGAAAACTAAATCAACTTTTAAGTAGACTGGTACTCTAATAAAGGCGGCTGGCAGCTGACTGAACTGTGGTCAGTGGTAACTGCAGTGTCAAATCAACAAAACTGAGTCCAGCAGTTTTCAAAATAACCAAGAGTATCTGTGGAATACACCGTTATCAAACGCGCGGGAATATAAGCTTTCACAAAGCAGAACACAAAATAAGGAAGTGACAATATGACACGTAGCTTGCAGCAGACGATAACTATACACACGGTATTTATCAAAATACACGAGAATAAACTCTTAAAGCAGTAGCACAAACGAAATGTGACAAGTAGGTGAGAAGAAACCTCTAAAAAGAGAAACACTAACGAAAATTAAGAAATTAACTGGCAATGAAATTTCACGCAATTAAATTATGATACTTAGCGCTCTGGGTGATGGGGCAACGACTGAAATGACTGCTAACTGACTGAATGCTAATCTGCCAAGTACGCGGGAATAAACGTTTAAAACAGAAGTGCTAACGAAGATGAAGAACTAGACTGGCAAATTAAACTTGACTTATATACTAAGCGTTGTTTACTATGTGGCACTGGTGGCAGCTGGCACTGGACTACTGATAACGAGCTATAGTAACTGTCTCTGACTTGTTTTGAAATACACCAGTCAAAGACGAAGACTAAACAACAGTATTTATCAAATACGATAGAATAAACTATTAAAACAGTAGTACAAACGAAATCTGCCAAGTATGCGGGAATAAACCTCTTAAAACAGAAGTACTAACGAAAATGAAGAACTAGACTGGCAAATTAAATTTCACACAAATTTAACATTTATTCCATTACTTCACTACTCCTTCGCTATTCCTAAAGACAATTACAATGTTTTGTTTCATTGATATCTTTCAGTAAATTTTAACTCACAAATCTAAAATCCATATGGATCCATGTGGCAAAAAAGTGTACGTCAGGTGCTTGAGCCATTCGTACCTGCGTGTAATACATTATCTCGTCTCGTAGTATTTAGTTGTATACGCCTAACTTTTACTTCAGGTGTCAGTTAGGTGAGCAGCCTGACGGACTCAATTAGCTGGACATCGCAGTTACCTTCTACTAACGACACACACAGAAAGTACTTGAATATTGAGTGTGACTAATGGTAATAGAATAACTTGGTCTGACTGCGTTCTATTTTGAGAAGAATTCAGGTTCTGTGCACCTGGCCTACACTCTTTGTTGTTGTGGTCTTGAGTCCGCGGACTGGTTTGATCCAGCTGTCCACGCTACCCCGTCCTGTACAAGTATCTTCATCTGAGAATAAGTTCGGCAACCTACATCCTTTTGAATCTGTTTACTATATTCGTCCCTCGTCTCCCTCTACGATTTTTACCCCACCAACTTCCCTCTAATGCTAAGTTGATGATTCCTTAATGTCTCAGAATGTGTCCCACCAAAATATCCCATCCCTTAGTCAGGATATGCCAGAAACTCCTTTTCTCCCCAATTCTGTTGAGCACCTCCGCATTAGGTACGTGATCTACCCACTTATATTTCATCATTCGTCTATAGCACCACATTTCAAAAGCTTCTTCTTGTTCGAACTCCTTATCGTCCACGTTTCACTCCCATACAATGCTACACTCCATACAAATGTTTTCAGAAAGGATTTCCTAACACTTAAATTAATATTGGATGTCAACAAATTTCGCTTTTTCAGAAACGCTTTTCTTCCCATAGCCATCCTGCATTTTATATCGTCTTTACTTCAGAAGTTATTTTGCTACCCAAATAACAAAACTCATTTTATACCTTTATTGTCTCATTATCTAATCTAATTCCTTCAGCATTGCCTGACTTTCTGACGCTACATTCCATTAGCCTTGTTTTACTCTTGTTGATGTTCATCTTACGCCCTCTTTTCAAATTACCGTCCATTCCATTCAACTGCTCTTGCAGATCCTTTGCGGTCTCTAACAAAATTACTATGTCATCGCAAAGTTTTTATTTCTTCTCCCTGGACTTTAATTCCTTCTCCAAATATCTCCTTGCATTTTTTTCACTGCTTGCTCAATGTACAGATTGAAAAACATTGGAGAAAGGTTACAATGCTGTGTTACTCCCTTCCCAACATTTGCGTCCCTTTCATGACCTTCGACACTAATAACCGCTGTCTGGTTTTTGTACAAGTTGAATATAACTCTTCGCTTCCTATATTTTACACCTGTTACCTTCAAAATTTGAAAGAAATTATTCCAGTCCACATTGTCAAAAGCTTTCTCCAAATCTACAAATGGTAAAGTCGTAGCTTTGCCCTTTCTTAGCCTATAAGTCGTAATGTGAGTATTGCCTCCCGCGTTCCTACATTTCTCCTAAATCCAAACTGATCATCCCCAAGATTGGCTTCCATTAGTTTCTCCATTCGTTTGTGATTAATTCGTGTTAATATTTTGCAACTATGACTTTTAAACTGATAGTTCTATAATTTTCACATTTGTCTGCACTTGCTTTCTTTGGAACTGGAACTTGAAGCTTCTTGAACTTGGAGAGTATTTTCCCTATTTCATACATCTTACATACCAGGTGGAATAATTTCTTCATGACTGGCTGTGCTAACGATATCAGCAGTTCATACGGAATATCATCTATTCCAGGGGCCTTGTTTCGACTCAAATCTTTCAGCGCTCTTTCAAATTCTTCTCGCAGTATCGTAGCTTCTATCTCCTCTTCTTCTACTTCGTCTTCCCTTTCGAGAATACTACCTGGAAGTTTATTTCCTTTGTGCAGGCCCTCTATATTGTCCTTCCACAATTCAGCTTTCTCTTATTTGCTTATTACTGCTTCTTCGTCTGAGCTATTGATATCCATACAGCTGCTTTTCTTGTCCCGAAATATCTCTTTTATTTTCTTGTAGGCGGTACCTATCTTTCCCCTGGTTATACATTCTTCTATGGTTCTGCATTTGTCCTCTAGCCACTCCTGATTAGCCCGTCTGCACTTCCTATCAATCTCATTTCTTAAACGTTTGTAGTCCCTTCTGCTTGCATCAATTGATGCATTTTTATATTTTCTCCTCTCATCAATAAGTCCAATATATCCTATGTTATCCAGAGATTTCTATTAGGAATTATCCTTCTGCCTTAATGACCCTCCGCTTCTTCCACTACTCTCTCTCTCAGGGCTACCCATTCTTCTTTTACTGTAGTACTTTCCCCCGTTTCAGGCAATCCTTGCGTAATGCTCCCTCTGAAACCATCAACCACCTCTGGTTCCTTCAGTTTGTCCAGATTCCATCTCCTTAATACATTTCCTCATACATTTCGTCGATGTCCTCATCATCGGCAGAGCTAGTTGGCATATAAACTTTTACTACTGTGGTTGGTTCTGATTTTGTGTCTACCTTTACTATGCGAATGCGTTCACTATGCTGGTCATAGTAACTTACCCGCATTCCTATTTTCTTATTCATTATCAGACATCCGTAGCATATCTAACTTTAAACTATCCATTTCTCTTTTCAGATTTTCTAACTTACCTACGCGATTAAGGGTTAGAACTTTCTACACTCAGATCCGTAGAATGTCATTGTTGTCATAACTTCATGCAATTTACTCCTGCATGTTCTTGGGAAAAGTAACGGCTGTAGTTTCCACTTGCTTTCAGCCGTTCGCAGCAACTGTATGACAAAGCCGCATTAGCTGACGTTACAAGGCCAACGCAGCCAATCATACAGACTGTTGTCCCTGTAACTATCGAAAAGGCTGCTGCCCCTTCAGGAACCACACGTTTGTCTGTTCTCTCCACAGATACCCCTCCGTTGTGGTTGTACCTACGGTATGGCTATCTGCATCGTTGAGGCACGCAAACCACCCTCGGCAACGTCTGTGGTTCATGGGGGAGGCTCATACCTTGGGGAAAAATTCATATCGTTTGCTGTATATCACTGTTATTCTTTTTCTGACTACTCTGCATTACGAATTACGATTATTAAGCTCACCTAAATGATGAAATGTGACTACTCTAGCACCCATTACTTTAAATATTCGTTTCACATACACAGTGTGATTATGGTAAGTACCTCTCGAATAACAGTTATTTTTTAATCATTATATCTCGTATTTTGACTGTGGCAAATTCTGTCACAATTATTATTTTATCAATGTAAAATGTTTTAACCGGCATTCTCCAGTTACGGTAATCTCATTAGGCCTAAGTCCAGTTGAAGAGAAGTATCACTTTTTAATTATGCAAATATATCCGTAAACGTGTTTACTATTCCAAAGAATATGCCAGAGATGATGCCAAATTCAAACTCGGTTCCACAGCACAATTTAGTAATGTCTGTCCAAACAAATCCGCCATGCTACAATGTGTACGGAAACACCAACTATACCCACAAAAATACAAGCAATTGATTCTCTCGATCAATGCAAGTAACCACAACACTACGAAAAATTTGTCTCTATGCACCATTCTTCTGGATAGCACACAAACGCCTAAACGGAACCAAATGAGACTAAATCTGATTACATTTACATAAACCTCCAATTACACAATATACTCCCAACGTCGAAAGTTGGACATCACTATCCAAGTCAGAAATTATCTACACATAATAACATATCTTCTTCTCCGAGAAAACCTAATCTACACTGCAAGTCGTAACGATACAAAATCTACTCTCGCCATTCACAGAGATCATATCCTAAAATTGGACTGTGCTATTATTAATAGTTCGCAAGAAAAATATTTTCACTTGCTACAAGAGACTCGAACTTGTCTGGGTTTACATGAGTTGAGAATTTCAGAACAGAAATTCTGCTGAAGAATCTTGCATTCAATTCTGATGACGGCACGGCAACACGTATGGACCTTGAACAGAAACATACGAGCACCGAAATGTCAAATAGCAGTCTCACGTTACCAGCATCTAGAGTGGCCAAAACCATTGTAAGAACAGGATCTATTTTTAGTGTCGTTCCCAGAACCGATCGCGGTCCTCTGGTTTGGAGCCGAGTGGAAGGCTTAAACCAGAGGCACAAACGATTCAGCGAAGATCTAGGCTGCAAATTTCTCGACCTCCGCTATCGGGTGGAGAAATGTAGGGATCCCCTAAATAGGTCAGGCGTGCACTACACGCAGGAAGCGGCTACAAGGGTAGCGGAGTACGTGTGGAGTGTACATACTTTTTTATTTATTTTTTTTTTTTTTTTTAGGTTAGACAATTCCCACACTACGCCAGACAAGATGCCTCCTGAGCCGCGACAAGGTAGCAGTAGGGAGAACACAACAGGGAAGGAAATGATCAAAAAAAAATGTTCAAATGTTTGTTAAGCTTATGGGACTTAACTACGGGGTCATCAGTCCCTAAACTTACAAACTACTTATGAACTACTTACGAACTAGGACGGCACAAATATCCATGCCCGAGGGGGGATTCGAACCCCCGACCGTAGTGGCCGTGCTGACCGTGACTGGAGCGCCTCAGTCACCTCGGCCACCGCGGCCGGCGGAAATGATCAATGTAGTAGTAGTTAACTGCAGGACCGTCTATAGAAAGGTCCCAGAATTGCTCTCGATAATAAACGATCACAATGCCCACATAGTACTAGGGACGGAAAGTTGGCTGAAACCAGATGTAAACAGTAGTGAGATTCTAAACTCAGACTAGAATATTTACCGCAGAGATAGGCTGGACCGTGAAGGGGGAGGCGTGTTTATAGCGAAAAAAAGTGCACTAGTACCGAAGGAAATAGATGGAGATCGGAAGTGCGAAATAATTTGGGTGAAGGTCACGGTTAAAGCAGGCTCGAACATGGTAATCGGATGCTTCTATAGGCCTCCTGGCTCAGCAGCTGTTGTGGCAGAACACCTGAAGGATAATTTGGAAAATATTTTGAGTAGATTTCCCGATCATATTATAGGTTTGGGAGGAGATTTTAATTTACCCGATATAGAATGGGAGTCTCAAACGTTTATTACAGGTGGCAGAGACAAAGGATTCAGTGAAATTGTTTTGAGTGCATTATCTGAAAACTACCTTGAGCAGTCAAACAGAGAACCAACTCGTGGTGACAACATATTAGACCTTCTGGTGACAAACAGACTCGAACTATTCGGAACAGTTAATGCAGAACAGGGAATCAGCGAACATAAAGCAGTTACAGCATCGGTAATTTCAGCCGTAAATAGAAAAAAATGTAGGAAGATTTTTCTGTTCGGAAAAAGTGACAAAAAGGGGATTTCAGACTACTTGACGGTTCAGCATAGAAGTTTTATCTTATGTACAGATGGTGTTGAGGAACCGTGGTCTAAGTTCAAAGCCATCGTACAATATGTATTAGATGAGTATGTACCTAGCAAGATTGTAAGAGATGGGAAGGAGCTACCGTGGTACAACAACCGAATTAGAAAGCTGCTACGGAAGCAAAGGGAACTTTACTGCAAACATAAACGTAGCCAAAGCATTCTAGACAAACAAAAATTACACGAAGCGATATGTAGCGTGAGGAGGACTATGCGAGAGGCGTTCAACGAATTCGAAAATAGAGTTCCTTGTACTGACTTGGCTGAGAATCCTAAGAAATTTTAGTCTTATGTCAAAGCGGTAGGTGGATCAAAACGAAGTGTCCAGACACTCTGTGACGTAAATGGCACTGAAACAGAGGATGACACTCTAAAGGCGGAATTACTAAATGTCTTTTTCCAAAGCTGTTTCACAGAGGAAGATTGCACTGTGGTTCCTTCCCTAGATTGCCGCATAGATAATAATTGACAGAGGGATAGAAAAACAATGAAAATCGCTCAAAAGATGAAAGGCCGCACGACCTGATGGGATACCAGTTCGTTTTTACACAGAGTACGAGAAGGAACTGCCCCCCCTCCCCCCTTCTCGCAGTGGTGTATCGTAGGTCTCTAGAAGAGCATAGCGTTCCGAAAGATTGGAAAATGGCGCAGGTCATCCCCGTTTTCAAGAAGAGTCCTCGAACAAGTGTGCAGAACTATAGGCCTATATCTCTAACGTCGTCAGTTGTAGAATTTTTGAACATGTATTATGTTCGAATATAATGACATTTCTCGAGACTAGGAATCTGCTCTGTAGGAATCAGCATAGGTTTCGAAAAAGGCGTTCGTGTGAAATCCAGCTCGCGCTATTCGTCCACGAGACTCAGAGGAACATAGACACGGGTTCTCAGGTAGATGCTGTGTTTCTCAACTTCCGCAAGGCGTTTGATACAGTTCCCCACAAACGTTTAATGAACAAAGTAAGAGTATATGGTCTATCAGACCAAATGTGTGATTGGATTGAGGAATTTCTAGATAACAGAAAGCAGCAGGTGATTCTAAATGGAGAGAAGTCTTCCGAAGTAGGAGTTATGTCAGGTGTGCCACAGGGGAGTGTCGTGGGTCCGTTGCTGTTCACGATATATATAAATGACCTTGCGGTTAACATCGGAAGTTCACTGAGGCTTTTTGCGGATGATGATGTAGTATATAGAGTGGTTGTAACAATGGGAAATTGTATTGATATGCAGGAGGATCTGCATCGAATTGACGCATGGTGCAGGGAATGGCAATTAAAGCTCAATGTAGACAAGTGTAATGTGCTGCGAATACACAGAAAGATCCTTTATCATTTAGCTACACTACAGCAGGTCATCAACTGGAAGCAGTTAATTCCATAAATGATCTGGGAGTAGTTATTAGGAGGGATTTAAAATGGAACGACCATATAAAATCAATCGTAAATAAAGGAGATGCCAGACTTAGACTCATTGGGAGAATTCTAAGGAAATGCATTCCGAAAACAAGGAAGTAGGTTACAGTACACTTGTTCACCCACAGCTTGAATACTGCTCACCGGTATGGGATCTGTACCAGGTGGGATTGATAGAGGAAGTGGAGAAGATTCAACGGAGAGCAGCGCGCTTCGTAACAGGATCATTTGGTAATCGTGAAAGCTAAACTCCAGTGGAA
The DNA here is from genome assembly GCA_026315105.1 of Locusta migratoria. Lineage (NCBI taxonomy): Eukaryota > Metazoa > Arthropoda > Insecta > Orthoptera > Acrididae > Locusta > Locusta migratoria. Next base: position 409,660,559 of record CM048749.1, read on the forward strand.
GACTTTGCAGGAGAGACGCTGTGTCGCTCAGTACGGACTTTTGTCGAAGTTTCAAGAACTTACCTTTACTGAAGAGTCAAGCAGTATATTGCTCCCTCCTACGTATATCTCGCGAAGAGATCGCGAGGATATTAGAGATATTAGAACCCACATAGAGGTATACCGACAATCCTTCTTTCCGCGAACAATACGTGACTGGAATAGGAGGGAAAATCGATAGTGGTACTCAAGGTACCCTCCGCCACTCACCGTTCGGTGGCTTGCGGAGTATGGTTGTAGGTGTAGATCTTTAGGCATTTAGTTGTAAATGCATGGTACAGAAGGTGAAGTGTGTTTTTGTGAATGCAACAACTGGAACAGCGTATGATGGTATTGTCCATATAGAAGCTCTCTAGCCGATGGAATCACCAAGGTTGAGAGCGGATCTTGCTCCCGTGTGTTGGAGGCATGCAGTGTCGACATTTGTTGATTAAATGTTTGTACGAAACAATCAACAACGACGTTGGACTGCACATGAAATAGCGCACTAGTGAAATTCGTGATACTATCTGCTGTATAAAACTGTTCAAACTCACAGTAAACTATGATCCATTGACAGAAAACAACACTTCCGGTAAGCCTTCTAAGCAATAAATGGATGTCAACGCTTAAAAGGGTCTAAGTGAGGTAGTTGAAGACATGAGCACCACAAATGGATAGTTGGTGAAACAGTCTACCATAATAAACCAATGATTCTTCCAAAATGAGTCCGCAACATACATTCGTTGCCATACTGATTAAGATGTCTGCCAAGCTGAAAATATTTTGGCAGCAAAGAGATTTTCTACACAAGCGTGACATTGTGACGACATCATCTGTTTATTATCGGCGTCCATGCCAAGCCAAGTGAGGTGTCGACGTGTTAAATGCTTAGTGTGCCCTATTAACCAATGTCCTTGACGGATCAATGGCCACAAATCTTTTTGCAACACTTTGAAAAAGCACATTTGATTTGACACAGTTATTTTGCAATAAAGTCACACCACGGTGAACAGAGAGGCTATGCCTTTGAGAAAGATAATGGTGCACAAAATAATTCGGAAAATATTTCACAGAACGAGGCCAAAGATTTTGGATATAATGAAATTGAAGTTTCAGAACATGATCGTGTGGCCTGCGCAATCTCCCGATAATTGAGGGGACACGACTGCTGCATTTCACGGTCCTGTACATCAACGTGACAACACGACACTTCGGTGGCATCAAATTCTAAGGACCGACAGGAAGGCGGGAAAAGACGTCAGTATTCCACTGTTTTGACGTGGGGTGGCACAATACTTCGCACTGATTTAGAGAGCCTGTATCGGGAGAGGGTGTCCGCCATGTTTTTACCAGACTGCGCGCGGGACGTGCGTTTACATAGCGAACCTGCAGAACTGCAGTCACTTGAGGATTGACATAAGGCATCAGTTCCACCCATTAAACCAAATGATATCTTCTAGCTTGCAAATCAGCTAATACAGAATTTTCTATCTGCATAACCATCGTTGAAATTACTACAGTATTATCGCTTTCCGCCCCGATTACATGAATTTTAAGTGTGCTGTCGATCTTATAACATTTTCCTAAACTAGGAAAGTCAAAAACTTCGTTCTGTAGATAGTTTTAGGGACAAAGTGTCACAGAAAATCTGAAAAATACCAATGCTATCCGTAGTGAAACAGCAGCAACAAACTCAAAACAGGTAACTGAATATCTACAATGAATCAATAGTCCTGCCCCCTCTTCCTTTCTCACGACACATCCCGTAACCAATTATAGGATTGTGAATAGCCAATAATACACAGCCAAGGTGGAGGTACTGAAGCCATGTGAAACATACGTTGTATCACGACATGTGAAAAACCAGTATCTCTATTACTTACTGAATATGATCAGTACTTGCCTTGCTTTGGGTGGGGGGGGGGCGGCAGAAAATATTAATTTTACACAAGCAAGAATAATTCGTTGGTTTCCAAAAGTCGCCTTTACGGTTCCCGCTTTCACCGCCCAAACGCCCATTGTTCCCGTATTTCCTCATTCCTTGCGAACACAAACATAAAATAACAGTCTTTACTGCGATTTTTACAGCCGACAGAGGAACAACGAGGCATTTCTCTTGACTGCCCTTAATGATAATGTGATACACATTATTAATTACACTCAGAAAATCACTTCAAACCAACATTCAATCTTAAAAATTGCCACGAAGTCCTAAGGTTATCGTCAACGACCAACGAACAACACGTTAATTTACGTACATAGAACCAACAAAAGACGTGCAGAAGTGGAGCAGTGCCTACCGTAATACAACCTGTAAATAACTGTATAGTGAAATCACTGACAGAAGCTTTTGAGACGCACCACAGCACAGAAACACACACGACAGCTATTCCATCACATGTAAAGCCCGTCAAATCTGGTAAAAACATGGCGTCCTGTGCTCTCAGCCAATCAGAAGCGGTCTCACGCATGGCCACTCTCTCCCTATACAGGCTCTCTGCACTGATTCTGAGACAAGTACAAGGCCCAAAACTGTAGATTCTGAGCGGTGCGTGTAGGAACCGGTTTCAATGAATGAAACAATGGCTGAAACGGCTTATGTAGTGTCACCAGGTAAAACTTTCGCCCAAAAGCTACTGATGATACTTGCTCATGCCACATACAATAGCATGGGCCTCTTTCCTGATCAGTGAGTAACTATAGTCGCTGGATATCAATAACATGACCAAAGTATTGAATTTCCTTCTGAAAATGTCACACTTGCCCTGACGACACTTCAGACCGGCAGACAAAAGCACTTGAAACGTTGTACAAAGATTGCTGATGTGTTCCTCTATTGTATGACCTGATACTACAATATCGTCCATGCAGTTTGAAAAAGAAGTAACTGTACGATTAAGCTGCTTTAAATACAGTTGAAAACTGGCGACCGCGGAAGCACTGCCGAAGGTTAAATGAACGAACTTGATTATATCTAAACGGGTATTCACCACAAACTCTCTTTGAGGCTTGTCATTACCTCCAACACCCATCTGGATGCTTCTTGTTCTGACGCTAACAACCAGCTCCCGAGAACCTTTTACAAGCAACCCTATAAGCGATAAAACGACAAAAGTTTCTGTCATGATTCCAATGCATTGATTATTTCCATTCTGTTCATAAAATGACATTTAGCGGCGAAGTTCAGTATTGACTAAACCGTGTTGGTTCTTATCGCAGTTAAATTTCCCGCCGTAGTGGTTATCTTTGCTGCTGTGTAATTCCGTACCCTGGACGCAGAGGATACCGTGCTCACGGGTGCGGTTCCTTTAGAGGGTTGCTTGTCCACTTTTGGTCGAGCTGTTCACTACGAGTTTACGAGAGTAACTCGGGCGTCCGATCCTTGATTGTCGTGAGTGCACTCGTGCTCTCCCGATAATCCATTTGTAGTCTGGGGTAACGTCCCAGAGATAAATTAAATTGGTCCCAATCCCCCGATCGCGGTTTCCGGGAGATTTTCCTTGGTTGTAAGGCGTATGCCGGAACTGGTAAACCTCTTCTACTTTTTCCCAATTGGGATTCCCCTTTGCGCCACTATCAGCTTGCCTGATAATTGGCTGAATAGAACCGCGACTCTTTGTGGGCCGGATCTGAAACAGCCCGCTCCACTCCTCGGAGTGGAGAATGAAAAGAATAAGTTCATTTTTTATTTTTTTATTTTATTTTTTATTCTGTACCATCCTCTTCTCGCGAGAGGTAAGGAGAGTTGTCCTCATCATAGTTCTTTTAAATCACAAGTGTTTCGGCCAGTTCTAGTGGAAAACGCCATTGCGCAATTAATTAGATTATGTGAACTGTCTTACTTCGACGATCTGTAATATCACCTGCTGATCGTGTAACTTGTGTCATATGTGAGAAAGACTCATGAGTGTTACACTTGATTTATTATATGTGGAGGTGTTGCTCAATAGTTCAGTTAATGTTAAATTCTAAGATAGTACCTGTCAGCAGAATGGCCTAAATATTTGTTTAATATGTGTGCTTTTATTCAGTTGTAACCTTTATATTATGTTTTTTTCTGCTATGCTCTTAGTCGGCATCTGTTATATTCTAAGAATTTAGTTTATCTTTCCAGTGCAGACTATTTAACCTTGCGGAGAACTGTCGTCAAGTGTTTGGTCATGTGTGACCGCCAGTACTGCGTAATTGCACTTATTAAGGTGAATCCGACCCCCTTCCCCCCTATGCCGACAATGCTGATATCGTCCCATTTGACCCATTATTTCTAAAACGTTTGAAGATATCACCACGAAATACTTACCCAATAGTAATAGACTGTATTTAGTTTCCTCGCCTTGACGAAAAAGGTACACATGGTGGAAATTGAGATAAAATATCTTATCAATATGCCTGTTTATTTGAAAAATAAAATATTGTGTTTTATGCAACACAGTATAAGTTATATAACTGTAGCGGACTGCGAAGAAACAGTATAGTGAGAGTTGTGTGTTTTCGCGCGTTATTTTGGTATTCATGTCAAAGTGCTTCCGCGCCTTCCGATAGGGGCGCTGAATTCTGTGTCGCTTTCGCTATAATCCGTTTGGCTGCTTCGAAAGCCGAGTTCATTTCCTCAGTCCACGAAACTGGCGTGCTTCATTTGCTCATTGGACCGGAGAGTGCTGCTGTTAACGGCAGTTGCATCTCGGCTGCGTGAGGCAGAGCAGATGACGTCGATAAAAATTCAGTACACCAAGAAAACGACGCAGTTCTTTGCAAGTCCTTGGACGATTCACTTGTAGGATGGCCTCGACCTTCTCTGGCAAGGGTAGTGATCCCGACGATGAAATCTTGTGGCCCAAAAAATTGACTTCGTTTTGGCAGAAAACGCATTTGGTGGTGTTAAGAACGATGCCATACTGTTCCAGTCTCTTTAATACTTAAGTAAGATGCTGCCGATGTTGTTCTGGGGAAGCAGAGAATACCAGAATATCGTCGAGGTAGGCGAAACAATAAAGTAAGCCCTTGCAGCACCGAGTCAATGAACCTTTGCCAAGATTGCGCAGTATTTCGTAGCCCAAAGGTCATGAAGAGACTGTAAAAAAAAAAAAAAAAACCGAAAGGGGTGATGATGGCTGTTTTTTGAATGTCTGCTTCTGTACTGGAATCTGTGTATATGCCTTTGCACAGTCTAAACAATAAAAATTGTTGCGTCACACAATGAATAATTAAAGTCACGTAGTAACGGCACAGGATAACGACCAGGTTTTGTTCTAGCGTTTAGAGATCGATAATCGCCACGAGGGCGCCATGCACCGCTCTTTTTTGGAACGAGATGGAGTGCTGACGACCAGGGGCTACTGGACGGTCGTATTACACCTTCTCGAATCATGGCGTCAAATTCTGCTTTTGCTATAGCTAAGCAATCTGGTGCTAAGCGTCGTGGTCGGCAGGAGATAGGTGGGCCGTCGGTAGTATTGATATAATGCACCGTGACAGGAGGTATCTGCTCGGTGCTCCTGGCGGTCTCGTAAGTGCTGGAAATGTTTGAATTAAGTCGGCCGTATTCGGTGCTGATATTTTGCACGAGTTTAGCCGCGTGCACTGTCACATTTCGACGAAAACCGGAAGCCGTTAGACCGTGCTGCCGTCTACAAGCCGCGTGTTTGCCACGTATGGGAGCAGTTTATAATGAGCCAAAAAATCTGCGCCTATTATAGGTTCTGTTACATCCGCGACCGCGAAATCCCATGTAAAATCACGCCGTAGTCCGAGATCCAGGCTGATTCGCAGAGTTCCGAACGTCGAAATAGTTGAATTATTGGCGGCAGTCAAACAGAAGGGAGTGAGCGGGCCGTTTTCTGAGCAGCTTCGTAGGCGGGAACACGCACAAATCAGAGCCAGTATCGACAAGGTATTTTTGTCCAGACTTACGGTCACTGACGGACAGGCGCTGAGACGACGCCCGGCAATCTGACGACACGCCTACACCCGATTGCCGCCGGCATTTGAGTGCGAGCAGGGCATTGTGCCCTTGTTCGCTCGGTCACCAAATATTCTGTGGTACCAACAGACGGTGGGCCTATCGGCAGCTGACGTCGACGAACCAGCAGACGAGCGGCTCCTTGATCGCTTACGGTAATGTCTTCTGTCACCACTGCGGTCACGCCGAGTCAATAATTCCTCCATTTTCTTGGTCAAAAAATCCACTTTGGCGGCCGGAATGTCATAATCGGCTCTCGTTAACACTTACGTCGTCAAGCTGCTGCACGATGACGTCACTGAACTCACTGGTGCCACAACTGAACTTACTGGTGCAGGTGTTATAGAATCAAATATTTCATCCGCTAATTCTGCTACAGCGTCTAAAGACATGTTGGTTTGCGATGCTATAATGGCTTTCACTTGAGTCGGTAAGCGATTACTCCACAGAGTGCGCAAAAGACTATCGGGCACTGTACCTGTATCCACTTTACTCCTCAATTACTGCCGTAAGTATGGAGATGGTCTTCTGTCCCCGATATCCTCCTGTGTTAGAACTTGACTAATGCATTCTTCTTTCGAATCCGAGATGCGTCTTATAAGTTCAGTTTTAAGCTTCTCATATGCAACTGTTGAAGGAGGAGTGGTGATCACATCTTCAATCTCCGCCGCGTATTTCTGGTCTAATTAACTCACCACGATTGCAAATTTAGTTGTATCTGCCGTAATTCCTGCGTAGAGAAAGCTGGCTTCCACTTGCGCAAACCATAAGGCCGGTTTGTGCGGTCAGAGCGGGTGCAAACGCACGGCGAGACGTGAGACAGACGACGTAACTTCATCGACTATTTCTGTCATGTTTAGTTCACGTCCTTAAGTAGTGATTTAATCCGAATAAACAATCACGTCGGGGTCACCAGTTTCGGAGAGGCCAGAGTTGTTTGAGAGTGGCCGTCCGAATATACAACACTTCGTGTCCGCATTAAAATCGCCGCAGTTGTAATGAGGACGACACTTAAATTAGAAACACTTTAACTTCTTTATTAAAGCAATGTGAAAGGAGATGATTGCAGAACAAGGCATAATCGACAGGTTTTACAAGCAGTAATACGAATCTCGACACAAACAAGAACATAAGAACTCCGTAACTAATTAAAGAAGCAAAAAGCAAATTCAAAGAGTAAGCGCGAAAGGGACACAGAATTCAGCGCCCCTAGCGGCAGGCGCGGAAGCACTTTGATATGAATACCAAAATAACGTGCGAAAACACACAACTCTCACTACACTGTTTCTTCGCAGTCTGCTACATAATTCCCAAAACAGTGACTGTAGACCTTTATATTCTCTTTCTTTATACCTTTAATTTCTTTCGTTTGTACATTTATATGTTGATTGTTTATTGTTTCTTGAGAGAATGGGAGTTTTGCAAGAAAATTTACAGTTTTGTGATAAATGAAGTTTTAGGAAGAAGTCTATGAAAACATATTATAAGCAGCCTGCTTCATAATCTGATTCTTATACATCTAAATCCTTCCTTCTCCTCTTCTTTCATGCCTCCTTGCTCATTTGTTGAGCATAAATATTCGCCTTCCGAACTCTTAATTAGTCCATGGATTCCAATGTAGTTTCCGTATTCTGTCCTATATTTATTCCGAACTGATCCAGGGCTTTTACTCTTTCACAGTTCCCATCATTTAAAGAAAATAATGCATCACACAAACGTAATCTTCAAGGTTTCATGCCTAAAAAACATTTACTTTGAATCCGAGTCCACACTAAACCTTCAACAGTCTTCTTACCATTATAGCAATTATTTTGCACCAATTCACTATAATCCACAATTGGTAAAGTTATATAGTATCATTTTCCTTTATTGTGGCGTCTCTTGAAGATAGAATTTGGTTTTGTCATTTTAGTAAGAGTAACAACACACAACTCTTTCACTGTATACGCACCGAACTATCAAATATGAAAATCTTTCCTTCGATTTCAAAGATACACAAGCATATGAACAAAGATAATCAGTCCTGCTACACGGAGTGATAAGGAGGTTAGAATAAAGGGATGTGGCATTATCTATGCCGAGCACATTCGTCAGTTGAGGCCTGTTCGCCATCTTGGCCAGTTTTTGAATGCTATTTCTCCGTTAAAACTATACGTTAAATCGACCTTCTTACTGTTAATGCATTGAAATGACATTGCAAATTATCTACTTTCAAACAATACAGTTTTTCAATAAAAATTAATAAATACTCATCATAATATATTCGAAAACTTAATTTCTAACGGCTAATTTGAACTCTTTTAACACGTTGTACATCACGTGACATCACGCGACATAAAACATTTATCTCCACAATTCGAACACTTCTCCAAAACTGCCGGCCGCGGTTACCGAGGTGACTGAGGCGCTCCAGTCACGGTCAGCACGGCCACTACGGTCGGGGGTTCGAATCCCCCCTCGGGCATGGATATTTCTGCCGTCCTAGTGCGTAAGTAGTTCATAAGTAGTTTGTAAGTTTAGGGACTGATGACCCCGTAGTTAAGTCCCATAAGCTTAACAAACATTTGAACATCTCCAAAACTTAGCAAAATGGCGGAGGCAGGCTTCACTTTTACAGCGCAATGGCGTCTCACTGTATTCTAACCTCCTTGCGTGGTGAACAAACCCAAAGATCACCCAGCCTTCTAGAGCATGTAGTTTCTGAGAGGACGACAAGATCCATACAGAGCTCGCAAAGTGTCAACTGAAAGATAAAAAAAACTATTTACAATGCATTTAAACTAATTTTCCACGATAATTATGCACTAATATGTCCAGTAAAGTACATACATTTATATAATATAAAGAAGATTTTTATTTTATTTTTTTACTTTATTTTATTTTTTCATTTTATTTATTTTATTTTATAGTTTTAATTTGGGAACTGGTCTCATCTTACATTAATCTTTATTGAAATTCCCTTCCCCCATTGCCTTAGCAATATTTTACTAGTTCACATCTGTAGATTCTTGTTGTAGGCTCAAGTTTCATTGCTCTAAATACTTCATTCAGATTGTTAGTTACATTTTGCATTTCTTCAGATTATTCACGCCTGTATTTCTAATTTCCTGCTTTTGGGACACGTTGACAGCGGCTACCCCGTATAACCGACTTGTTGGTCCCGATGGCGTAGTATACTGGCACTCCATGTTCGTTGCGTAATAGGCCAGTCGTCAGGTATGTTTAGGTCCAAAAAAATTGCAGGAAGCTGAATTTTTGGTATGTTGTTAGGACATATTAGAGTAGTATTAAACCAAGTTTGCAGCTTCGAAATCCTTTTGCGTAACTTTTAAGAGCCAAAAAACCTCGAAATTTTCGGACTTTTTTCTGGTTTTGGCTTATAACTCGTGAAGGGTGGTTTTTTGACGAAAAGTCACTCGCACCTCTATTAATGTAGATAAAATATTCTAAAATTTAAGCCCAGCCGCAGCTCTGTAAGTCCAATAGTTCCCGAGATATTGGACTTCAAAAACTGACTTATTTCTCCAAAAAGTTCAAATTTTCGATTTTAGTCATTTTTCGGCTAGAATATTGGCTCTAATGATCATCCCACGGGGAATGTCATACAAAACAAAGTTATAGAGCAGTTATTTAACTTTAATCTAAGTACTGAACGAAGTCCATAGGCCCAATAGATTTCTAGTTATCGTTGAAAAACGAAAACTTGGAAAAATCGGAGTATTCAATAAATTGACCCAGACGAATTGCAGTCCTCTTATCATGTGTATGTTAAAGAAAAAGGAAGAATTACTCATTGACGATGATTATTAACATATTGTATATAAATAGGTGTAATTATGTGTTAGTGCATACAAACATGTCTGTGAAAGTAAGTATTGCTGTAAAAAAAAAAAAAAAAAAAAAAAAAAAAAAAAAAAAAAAAAAAAAAAAAAAAGGCCAATGCCTCTCCGTTTTTTGGTTGGTCAGCCATTAAGGGATTGGGTCTTTCGTTTGCAGTGAGGCCTTTTGTTGTGCCAAGGTATCAATCCCCCTCCCGACCCCCTTACTCAGAGTCGTCAGAGTCGTGACTTAGCGGGTGTTCTGTCCTCCCTCCCAAACGTCTTGCCTCCGAGGCCTTCCCCACTACACCCAGTCTGCCCTTAGAAACAGCCGTCTAAATCTTGATCTTGATGGCGTTTTAAGTACTTTCTGTTTTACAATATGTCGTAGCTACCCCCGTCGCATCTTTGTTTCGGGGTCGTCGGTAAGTGCTTGCAGAGGGAACAGTGACAGTGAAAAAACGCGGAATTTAGACGTGATAAAAATGAGTCAGAAATGTGGACTTGAAAGGAACATGAGGTTTTTGGTGCAGTTTAAATGAAGTGACCGTACATGACGCATGCAGGAAGAGGTACACTGTGGAAAGTAATGTGTAAGCATTTGTCCAGCGAGAAGGAGATGTTTGATTTGCTCAACCATCGTCTTCGTATGGGGAAAGGCTGAAAAGTGCGTCAGATTCAAGGCGTCACATCATTGGCTATTGTTGTTTCCTTTATGGTGAAAAATTCTCCAAGGAATATTTCGAGAAGCAGATAAAATTGTCCAAATATCTACAGGATGAACTCCATCAAAAGGAAACACTGGAAGTGAAAGAATCGATTGTGGAAAACGCTAGACAAGCTAGTGAATGGGGGCAACAAATTCTTCGGCGTCTTTTATTGTATAAGTGAACTTGTTGCTACTGAGGGTAAGTACCACAAACATTGCTACGTAAAACTGCACTCCTTGTCGCGATCTACTGGTGCAGGAGGTAAACAAGGCCGTCCTGAACATCCCTTCCTTATCGAAGGTATGGAGCGTATATATGCATACCCTGCAGAAACAAGACAGGAAAACCAATTTTCCATAAGTGACTTGTTTGCAGAGACCTTCACATGTGATTACAAACCAGCAGCTGCAAGTGTTCAAGCTCATCTAAAAAAGCTATATGGCGGAAAAATTACTTTTGCGCAGGTTGGTTCGTATCACAGTCCAGTCTTGATGTTCACAGGCATTGGACAAAACATCCTTTATGAAAAGTGGTACAATCAAAGACTTAGCGATCCTGCTGAAGAGCGGCTTAGAGTTGTCAAAGTTGCAGCAGAGATTATCCTGCAAGACATTCGTTCCCAAACATTTGACACTACTCAATATCCCCCGTCAGATGCTTATTTAAAAGACGCAGAGGCATCCTTCTCTTGAACAATGGAAAAAGAAATGCATAGGATTTGCTCATGCAATCATGGCTGCAACGAGGCCCAAATCTTTCCTATCCTCAATTCAAATAAGCTTTGGAACCTATTTGTATAGAAAATTTGAATCAAAGCACCTTGATGAACTTTGCTACTGTATGGGAATTTCTTGTACATATACGGAGGCTATACATTTTGAAAGTTCCGCTATCCTCCGTGGAGAAGTGGCCCAACCAGTCGACAAAGGAGCTTTTATGCATTTTGTCTTCGACAATGCAGATGTGAACGTTAACACAATTGATGGAGAAAATACGTTCCATGAAAGGGTGGTACAATGATCACGACCCCTCACTCATCCGTTCGCCCAAACATAAACAAACCACGTTTGAAGTCTGTATGTGCCGAGTATATCAGGTTCACACACTGCCACACAGATTAAACATTCTTCTATTAGAAATAAATTTGACTTGTCAGTGACTTCAATTAACGAAGTGAAAATCGCTGAAGTGATTTTGCCAAAATCCCCAGACCTGCTGTGGTTGTTTGGAAAAGCAAGTAACATGCCAGGCATCCCAGGATGGAATGGATTCATGGATCAAGTGACAGAAGATCTCCCTTACAAACGTTCAAAGATTGTATATCTCCCTTTTATCCATGCTCCCCCAACCGACTACGACACTGTTTTAACATCACTTTTAGAAGCCACTTAAAGAACAAGCATTTACAGTCAGGAAACATGTTTTATGACCTACGATCAACCACTGTACTTGAAAGCCCAAGACATTGTAGAGAGCCATCAGCATCCTCAGCTTGTCAACAGAGGGGTGAGACTTAGAGGTTTTCACCATCTCATGTTATTCATGGGGGCCGTCGGTGCCATAATGGCAGGAAGTGACTCAAGGAACTTCTCTGTTCAATATTTGCGGAAAACAGTGTTGAAAAAATTCTTTTTACATACGATGCGTTAATAATCATCGTCAATGAGTAATTCTTTTTTTTTTCTTTAACATACACAGGAGAAGAGGACTGCAATTCGTCTGGGTCAGTTTACTGACTACTCCAATTTTGCCAAGTTTTCGTTTTTTAACGATAACTAGAAATCTATTGGGCCTATGGACTTCGTTCAGTACTTAGATTAAAGTTAAATAACTGCTCTATAACTTTGTTTTGTATGGCATTCCCCGTGGGACGATCATTAGAGCCAATATTCTAGCCGAAAGATGACTAAAGTCGAAAACTTGATCTTTTGGGAGAAATAAGTCAATTTTTGAAGTCCAATATCTCGGGAACTATTGGACTTACAGAGCTGTGGTTGGGCTTAAATTTTAGAATATTTTATATACATTAATAGAGGCGTGAGTGACTTTTCGTCAAGAAACCACCCTTCACGAGTTATAAGCTAAAACCAGAAAAAAGTCCGAAAATTTCGAGGGTTTTTGGCTCTTAAAAGTTACGCAAAAGTATTTCGAAGCTGCAAACTTGGTTTAATACTACTCTAATATGTCCTAACAACATACCAAAAATTCAGCTTTCTGCAATTTTTTTGGACCTAAGGCCATTTTTTTGTCTACGACGACTGGCCTATAAGCCGTCTTACTTGTATTTTCTTTATTGTAAACCTGTCAATTATTCCTGGTAGCAATGACAAGGCGTTATTTGTTACTGTAGTAAACAGTTCGTGTTTGAACTGTCATGTCTCTCAGAATACATTCGCGAGTTTTTGTTAGCTGTTGATTCACGGACCTGTTTGTGGTCTTCGGAATTCTGGAAGCTCTGCTTCGCTTCTGGATTAGCGTTAGTATTTGCCATTCGTAGGTGTATTTCGGGGTAGTTTGTCAGTAGGCGTTGAGTAGCTAGCTCACGCTCATCCTCAAATTCAGGCTCGCCCACAACCAAGATAAGAAGAATACAGGAAACCCGACTGAACAGATAGCTATTTTGTGATCAGATGCAAACTTAAAGAATTAAATTTATGGCAAGTCATTTAACAACTAGTAAGTCAAGAGGCCAAGAGCCTGAATGATTTGCTTCCTGAAAGAATTTACGCCTGATAAAATGATTACAATCGGAGATTGTGCCCGCAAGTACGATTAAGGTGCTTTTAATCGACAACAATAACAATACATCATTTTGGGGGAAGGTAAGGGACAAGATATTCGCTCATAACCTGAATCCCACGAAAAAGGGAAACTTGGGTAAATTCACTCTCAGATATGTGGGTCCATGTTAGTCAAGTGTAGCAGGATGCTTCATGATTGCCTCCATCTCGCCATCGATGAAGGCGGTGGCGATTATGACATTTGGGCTGAGAGAATGAACCATGTAACTTATTATCACCTTTAAATTTCAGATCTAGCGGTTATCTGTACTACTCTGCATTTCTCTACCCTCCTTTTCTCGCGAGATGGAACTTTGGTGATTTTGGTAGCACTGCTTTGCCTTCCGCGAAGTATGTGCATTTTGTTGAGTGTAAGCGGCTCGTCAACAGCGACATATGTGGAAAGGGTTGGCCGTAAGAAAGTTTCGGCGCGGAACGGTTCCTAGTGGATTAGCAGGCTTCCGCTGAGAAATGTGTATCTTGGAACCAGAGAGTCTTCACAGTGGTTGCCATCGCCTTCGCATTTGGTCATTATAATTGGTAAGTAATGTTGTCCTTATCGTAGTTCTTGCAAATCGTAAGAGTTGGGGCCAGTTCTAGTGGAAAACGCCATTGCGCAACACAGCAATTAGATTAAGTGAACTCTGTTGCTTCGAGGATCTTGGAACCTCAGTCTCTTTAGAACAGTTGCCGACGCGTGCGCCTTAGTAAGGAATGTTGTCCTGAAAGTAATTATTTCAGAACATGAGTGCTCGGACCCGTTCTAGTGGAAAATACCAATGCGCAACACAGTAATAAAGATTAAATGAACTGTGCTACTTCGACGATCCGTAATATCGACGGCTGATCCTGCAAGTTCTACTATTTGTATTTATATGTGAGAAAGACTCACGGGTGTTACACCTGTTTTATTTTGTATGGCTTTGTTGTTCAGTAGTACAGTTAATGTTAAATTCAAAGATTGCGGCTCTCAGCAGAATGGTCTAAATATTTAATACGTGTGCTTCACTCAGCTGCCAACTTTATATTAAGATTTCCTGCTATGCCGTTAATCGGCATCTGTTACATTCTAATCATTTATTTTATCCTTCTAGTCCAGGCTACTTAACGTTGCGCATAACTGCTGTCAAGTGTCTGGTCGTGTGCGACCGCCAGTACTGCTTAATTGTACGTATTAATATTTATAATCTGCCTTGCCCCATTATTCTGCGCCAGAAGACTTTTTCTCTTAGCAATTCTTTACTAGTTCACATCTGTAGCTTCTAGTTGTGGGGTCAAGTTGCCATTGCTCTAAATACGTTACTGAGATTGTCAGCTACATTTTGCATTTCTCCAGATTATTCCCGCCTGTACTTCTGATTTCCTTCGTGTGGGACACGTTGATAATGGTTATCCTGTAGAGCCGGGTTATTGGTACCGCTGGCGTATTATACTGCCGCTCCATGTTCGTTGCCACAGGTTTATGTAAGATGACTTACCTGTATTTGCTTTAATGTAAACCTGTCAAGAATTCCCAGTAGCGATGACAAGGCGTTATTTCTTATTGGAGTAAACTGTTGGTGTTTGAATTGCCAAGCCCCTCAGAGTGCAGTTCCGGGTTATCGTAAGTTGTTGATTCATGTTTTCTCCCAAATTGCTGTTTCAAGTGAATGTAACTTGATTAATTAAGTTCTTTTTATTTGGTATGCTTCACGTAAGACAAATGTGGAGCCATGTACTAGATTGTAGCTTCTTCGTGTTATTAGGAAGAATTGAAGTTTGAACTTGTTTCCTTGAGAGCTATTCTCTTTATACAGAACTAGCTGAAAACCCGGCGTTGCCCGGGTATTTATTTATTTATTCCCGCTATTTTTCAGTTATACTTTCATTTGTATAAGGGCTGTAAGTCTGTAAAATCTGTTGCGAATACAATTAGTAGTAAAGAGCTAATCGATTAAAACTTGGTGTGTGATGGGGCGGTCTTCCATGAACGTTGCTGTTCATGTGCTCATATCTCATGAACTACGTGTCGTTCTGTGATGCAATTTAGAAGGTACATTCAACTATATGTGTGTATACTGTCTGTAAAATTTCCTGCGACCACAATTTGTGGTGTATAAATTAAAAATTGTATTGTCACAGTGAATGCCGTAGTTTTATTCCATAAACAGCGAAAAAGTAGTAAGTGAAAAACTTTTTTCCTTTCATCATTTTGCTATGGTAGTCAACGAGAAAAGTTCAATAAAGGTTTGAAATTGGGTTTAAAGTTTGTTGCAAGTCGCTGAGTACTGTCATTCTCATACAGTGTATTTCGAAAATCTCACCGCATTAAATGGCATTTTTTGCGATTTCTATTGGTTATGACGTAATACCTTTTCAACCATGTGCCGTATGTGATTCTTAACCATGTGGAAATTGTTACCTCACGGTAAGGAAGGTGTGTACCAAATTTGGTTGAAATCGGTCCAATGGTTTAGGAGAAAACGAGCAGCACTGTCGCAAAATGCAGCAGTTTTCGCGCATCTCATTGTTTATCACGTCATATCTCGTGAACTATATATCGTATGTGATTCTTACACCGTCCGCATGGATTGAAGCTTACGTGTACAAAATTCAATAAAGATTGGAACAAAACTGTAGATTTGTATGCAACACGTACAAACATACGGACACTCTGCTTTATGTATATTAGGTCATGAAACACCACGTTGAAAGGTGGTTTCATTTTATAATCTACTAGGTCCGAGGACCACTAATGATATACATATACCGTATATTGTTCTACGATTGTGCTTCTGACGATTATTATTTTATTTTTTATAGTGTTAGTAGGCCTATGCCCCCTAATACCATGTGGTTTTCTTAGTGATGCACTTTCTATAGTTATTTAACTGATGCAGTCGCAACTTACCTCCAGTCCTTAGTTAGAAGCATACCTTATTGGCCAACACCCGATTGATTTCTATTAATCTATTTTTGGAGCCTTGTTTAACACTTACTCATTGAATGTCGCCCTTGTTTCTCTTGTTTGTGGCTCCTGAAGTTTCGCTAACTGATGTTTTCTATTGGGCAAAGGGTTTATGCAAGGCTTTGGCCACAGTATTGACCATCTACTTGTGCTAACCAAGGGGAAAATTGGTTGTATTCGCTAAACAATGTTTTATTTGTAACTCTTTTATATTTCTGTTCCGTCTTGTATCTTATTCCTAATCTTTAAATGTTGTTAATACGTATGCATTAGTATTTTTACCTTTTTCGGAAGAAGCATTTTGTGTCAGATTTTGCTGTTTATTGTTTGGGCAGCAGTATTCACATTGTTTGCGTACAAGGATATCGCTTGATGCTCTAGCTCAGTTCCTTTTGGAATAATTATTTATAGGGTTCTTCATATGTCTTTGTGTGAATGTACAATCTATATCTATAAATGTGAATGTCTGTTCGGTGTACGTTTATCACGTCTGAACCGCAAGACACAAAGAGCTAAAAATTTGTACTGTTTCTAATGGCTACCCGGGGAAGTCTTTAGGAACGGTTTTATGGCGATCGAATAGCTGTTTATCTATGTTCGGTATACGCTTATCACGTCCGAACGACAAGACGCAGAGGCTTAAGTATTTGTATAGTTACTAATTTATACCTAAGGAAGGTTTAGGCACGGTTTTATAGCGATCTGAAAGATATTTAGTAATTTGAAGAATATAAAGCGAAATACGGAACAATAATTACTCTTTCAAAATTATATTTACTCTTTGAAAATGGTTTTATTGGTTGTATTGTTGCTTGAGGGTTGATAATGATAAAAAGGTGGAGTATATTGGGATGGAAAGTTATCGGTGTATATAAAATTCTACGTGTGTATCTGTTAATATTTCGCTCTGCAGCGAAAACTACAGAACGCAAACGAATGGTCTGTGTGTAATTGTTGTCCGAAGTCTCCCGTTGTACACCATAGTAGTTGCATGCCGATAGCGATAAGGGGGTGGAAGATATGGTGGTTGAAAGTCGTCAAATTATAAAAAAATTCGGACTGAAGGCCAGCGATGACGTTTGCGACTCTATAGCGAGAAGGTTACATAAAGCGAAACGTGATGCCACAGACCATATCTTTCGTCTATGCGTGCTGCAATGTATTCAGCTCTTTCTCTGTAAGGAAAAGCATACGAATAAGACATCTCTTTTAAGAAATCGATTTGACGTTGCGCATTACATCAAGTGATCGATCTGTGATATTATTACAATCATTATTGTTGAATTCGCGACTGGATTCTTCGAAACGAGTGCATTTTTACGAGTGATTTGATCTTCACTACTTACTTTCCTGATAAACGGTAAGCGGATAGACTTCTGCAATCTGATAGCACACTACTGAAAGATAGCTCATCTATCATAATCAACCTACACGCGACTGGAGCCGCGGGTTTAAGCTATTATCTTATAAACTGTGACTGCAGCAAAGAATTCTAGCCACCTGGTTCAACTCGTCCATGGTTTTTTGGTTTATATAATTGTTATTCCTCTCAGTTCATTGATGTGTATCTTTGGCTGCGACTCAATTATCAGTTGCTTTTGGTCGTCTCATCTGTGGTGATGCCTCAGCGTAAGCAGGTGTTGTCTTGCACACACAACTGTCGTGAAGTACACAGGACCATACAGAAATTTATAACATTACAGACACACGCACAGGAAATTAAATCAGTCTTTAGTTAAAGGATTAGCTGTTCTCTTTGGATTGCGGCTACAACGACCCAATAGCTGCAAGTGATTTCAATTTCACACGCTGCGTTGTCAGCAGCCAACCTCATCTCGAGTTCATCTACGATGACAGTGATGTATAGACGTCGCGGCGGAGCGGCCGAGCGCATTGAGGCGCTATGCTACGATGCGCGAGGCCGTTCCCCGTCGTGGGTTCCAATCCCCCCTCGGGCATGGATGTTTGTGCCGTCTTTAGTATAAGCTAGTTCATAAGTAGTTTGTAAGTTCAGGGACTGATGATCCCGTAGTTAAGTCCCGTAAGCTATATTACAAAAGTGACGAAATATCTACAAGCAGAAAGTAATTTACTATTTTCAGGGGAAAGGCCTAAAATATGCGTAAAGAAAAAAGGTAAATGTATACCACGTGCGTTAATGCAATTTATTAGAACCGTGAAATTACTAGAATTGTTAAATAAGAAAATTATTTAGGACTTATGTGAGCGTTAGCAAGAAAGCAAGATATGAAAACTAAAGGAAAGGCGATTTTTAATGTATTTTCGACATTTTGATGTGTTTGTAAGTTTAGATTTTCTCTAGCAAAGAAATGTATACGTTTTGAAATGTCTGGATGACACTTTTACTATTTTTTAGGTTCTCAATAGTGTACGGAATACACCACACGACATTAACCGAAAACATTTGCTTTGTTTCACGCTTTCGACGGTAATAAACTGAATTACTATTTTCTACTTCCGACGTACCCCTTCTTCATATGACAATCTACTCCCCACTTGTCCCCTACATATACGCAGAATTTGAGTGAGTCGAAAGTTTATGTTGTTGGCTTTTGGAAGAAGGGCCCACAAAAATAAATAAAAATGTAACTATGAAAGCAAAATAGTAGATACTCAACTTATTTTGGTGATTTCTTCTTTACTGTTTCTCTGCTTCTTCTTGTTTTTACTCTTTCCCTTGCGTTGTGAAGTTTTGCAAAAGTCTAACTACTGTGGATATTATTCTTGAAATAATGCCATTCACTTTAATTTCTGAATTTTATTTTCTTTCCACAAAATTATGGATACATTACAAAAGCGTCTGTCGCTCTTCACATCCAAGCCGACAGTATCAGTAGTGGCAAACCACGTCCTCCACTCCACTTTCACCTCTCAATACAAATTAGTGTTTAATTTATGTGATATTTTAACGGTTGTTGAACGTAAGCGTTATTCATGTAAATAAAGTTTATGACTTAGGTATTTTGGTTTCGTATTTTAATTCGGTGTGTGATGTCTTGAGTGGTCGTAAATGCATTCTGAAATGTGTTGTTGATACTTTTTTTCATGGATAAATTGCGTCGTTTTATTTACTAAACAGAAATGTAATGTAGAATGTTTTGCCACATTACGTGACAGTTAAGTCAAGTTTGTGTGTGCTTTCAAATGGTGTGTTATTTTATCGAGTGTATTTTGATGTAGCTATTTCGTTTTCGTGTGATCAGCATTTACATGGATTTGAAAAGTAACGATATATTTACTGATATGGCAGTTACTCGTGTGATTAACATTAATTGCATCTGTGAGAGTGATGTATGTTGTCAGTGCATCTTAATGGTTCTAGTGAAATAACATTTGCTCATTTGCGTCTTATGCTAATGATGATTGCATCATGAAATACTACTTAACTTCAGTAAACAGATATGTTGTGTAAGTATATATTACGTAAATGGATTTCAGAATACTATCTTAGATATCAATTTGTTTATGGCTACTTAAACTTTTCGAGTTGATTTAAACTATGAATTGTTTACACTCGACTTTTAGTAAAGGCATCATAATGAAACACAGCTGATTACAATGTTTTATATGGGTACTAATGTCACTTTATACCAATGACATAGCTTTTGGGAAGATAAATGCATTAGGATTTGGGACTCAGCTATTGGGTAGAAATATACGGTATGCATATGTAGAAATGTTATATGTTTATACGTTAAAAGATGTCCTAGAAACCTCACCTTACGTTCAGGTACGGAACTGCACAGCAGAGAACTCCATTATTTTGGTGCTGACGTGTAATCGACTAGAGACAGATGGGACTCAGTTTGTGAACGATACGGTAGGAACGCTTCAGTATACCCACTCGTCTCGGGTAGACACCTGAGACAAGAAAGTCGATCGTGAAAAGGGGCTTAGGCTACCGGCGGTCTACGCACTGTGCTTCTGCCGGACAATGTAGACCGCTTTTGTGCAGGTACGTCTACGCGCCAGCCGCAGTGTTCCACGACGCACGGTCGTCCGCCGCCAGGCAGGACAGCTGGTCGTGATCAGCGGTCTCCCCTGGCTGCGAGACTCGTCTCTCCCGCTTTGCCTGGCTGCATTTTGTCTGCGTAACCTGTTGTCTCCTGCTCTTGATGTCAGTCTATTATTTTGCCTGCCACTTTACACTTTGGTTCCCATATTAGTTGTAATTAGTTATTTTGTGTCCCAACTTCGTCGCCGCTTTTGTGTCCCAGCCTCGTCGTAGGTGTCGGTGGCCGAGTGGAACGAGACCGACACGCTGGTGCAGGTACGGAGGGGAGCAGCCAGAAACTATAAACACTCGAGTAAATTAGAAAGAGATATATATATTGTACAGAATGTAACAATACTTAACTTTTACATAGTACTGCAGAATGTTGATACATAGTTGTTAGAGGCCTGCCTAGTGCCTGTACAATAGCAAAGTCTTCACTGGTGCCTATCTGATTACGAAGGTCCTAACTCGTTGCTATCTCAGTCCGAAGTGACCAGTCCTTCAGTGGTGGCCACGAGCGGAGTTGTCGCAGAGGGCGCTCGTGGCTGTCGTCGTGAGAACGCCGCGCCGTGCATGCATGGCGGCGCGCGGCGAAAGTAGGTGGCGCGCACTTAGTACTTGTGCGACACCACACCCCTCCCCCCCCCCCCAAACCGCCGCGCCGTCGTGGCGTAGGGCTGAGGGCCACGGCGACGGCACTGGGAGGAGGGCCTGGGCGGGGGCGTTACTGGTGGGACGGGCGTCGTAGCTGAGGCCGGGATCGAGACGCCGTCCGCGCCCCGGCATCTGCCTTGAGATCCTCCAGGGAACCCGCCGAAACCTGGGGAACGGCACCCGCCCCCGCTCAGAGGGAGCAGGTCATCTTCTTCTGAGGTGTGTGGCCCAAGCTGGGGGGGGGGGGGGGGCGCACGGTCCCGGAGTCCCTCTCGGTGACGCTGTCATCTGCGGCGGCGAGCGACAGCGGCGGCGACGACTGCGTCGGAGTTGTGTCGACGTCCATAGGGATCTCATAGTCCGGGGACGAACGATGTGGCGCAATTGGTTTGCGTGGCGCCGCAGCTCCGACCCTGTGGAAGAACGTACAACATACAGATTGCTACCGAGCACGCGCTGAATGGTGCCCGGCAACCATGTCTTCTTGTTTCCAGCAAACACCCTGTACAGCACCGGCGTAGAAACCTGAAAACGCGTAGCGCCATACGAACCGACTCGGTGCGTGGGAGGCTGCAGCAGGTGAAGGAGAGTGCGGTGACGGCGGCCGTGTAGCAGCTCGGCAGGAGACGGGCCGTCACGTGGCATGCACCGATACGTAGACAGGAAAATTTGAAGAGCTTGCTGCCTGGAGTGCTGACCTTTCATCTTCTCCATGTGAGACTTGAATGTTCGAACGAAACGTTCTGCTTCACCATTGGACTGAGGGTGAAAAGGTGCGGTGGTGATGTGCTGAATGCCATTCAAGCGACAAAACTGTTGAAATTCCGCACTAACAAACTGAGGTCCATTGTCACTGACGATAGTTTCAGGCAAGCCTTCGATGCAAAACACTGATGTTAAGGCACTGATTGTACTAGAAGCTGTCGTTGAGTTCACGGCAATCACAAAAGGAAACTTGCTGAAAGCGTCTACAACAATTAACCAGCGCGTATTCCAGAAAGGTCCGGCAAAGTCAATATGTAAACGTTGCCATGGTCCCTTGGGGCGTGGCCAGTCTGAGAAACACTGTGGAGGAGCCGCCTGATGCTCCGCACAAACTGTACACTGTGATGTCATGCTCTCTATCTGAGCGTCCATACCAACCCAGGTACAATGACGTCTGGCCAGTTGCTTTGTCCTAACAATGCCCCAATGTCCTTGATGCAAGAGGCGTAACACTTCTCGTTGCAGGGAACGAGGAACAATCACTCTTGCTTGGTCGTTGTCGGTATGCAACAACAGTACACCCTGACTTAAAGATAATGCATGACGTTGTGCAAAATAACGTCGAACCAGAGGCCGATCAATGTCTTTGGCTCTGGCAGGCCAACCAAAGCGAACAAAACGTGCTACCACACTTAAGTCTGCATCCGCAGCTGTTTCCTGTGCAACCCGACGAGAGTTCAAAGGAAAGTCTGCGACAGCGGAAGCATCTCTGAAGTCTATCTGACAACATGCCATTTCTGAAGAATCAAACGAAACATCCTGGCCAACCGGAAGTCGGGAAAGTGTGTCCGCGTTGGCGTGTTTAGTGGTAGGTCGGTACAAAATCTCATACTGATAATTAGACAATATCAAGGACCATCTCTGAAGCTTTTGTGCCGTACGTGGCGGAATCGGCTTTGTGGGTGAGAACAACGACGTGAGAGGCTTGTGGTCAGTCAACAAATAGAATTTTCTGCCATAGAGATAATGATGAAACTTTGTGACGCCGTAAATGATTGCTAAGGCCTCCTTTTCTATCTGACTGTAATTCTGTTGCGTCGGCGTCAGTAGCTTGGATGCAAAGGCAATAGGACGATCGTGACATCCAATACGATGTGACAGAACTGCACCCACACCGTACGACGAGGCGTCAACTGCTAACACTACAGGCTTCTGTGGGTCAAAGGGAATCAAACATGCATCACTGAGTATTGCAGACTTTAGTTTGTCAAAGGCAACCTGACAATCTTTAGACCATACAAAAGGAACATTCTTCCTACGTAAGTGATGCAGTGGAGCTGCAATCTGAGAGGCATTGGGAATAAACCTGAAATAATAGTTAAGCTTTCCCATCACTGCTTGCAATTCCTGCACATTCTTAGGAGGAGGCAAGTCTTTGATTGCTCGAAGATGTGACTGTAAGGGATGAATTACTTGGGCATTAATCACATGGCCTAGGTACTCTATTTCAGTTTGAAAAAACGAACACTTTGCTTTATTACAACGTAGACCTGCTGCAGTCAAAACTTTGAAAAGGCACTCCAGGTTTGCTAAATGTTCTTCAACTGTACGTCCGGATACCACAATATCATCTAAATAGTTCGAACAACACGGTACAGAAACTGTCAGCTGTTCCAAAAAACGCTGAAAAATAGCGGGAGCGGAAGAACTGCCAAAGGGGAGGCGTTGAAATTGAAAAAGGCCCATGTGAGTATTAATGACGAAAAACTTTTTTGACTCGGCATCAAGTGGAATCTGTAAGTATGCCTCTGCTAAATCAATCTTGGAAAAGAAGCGAGACTGTCCTAATTTGTCCATCAGTTCCTCAGGTCTGGGCAGGGGGTAAGTGTCTACAATTGTTTGACTGTTGACAGTTGATTTGAAGTCCGCACAGAGACGAAGTTTTCCTGACGGCTTGGGTATAATTACTATAGGCGAGGCCCACTGACTCGCAGAAACAGGAGAAATCACCCCACTATCTTGCCAACGTTTAAGTTCTTCGGCAACTGTATCATGCAAGGCGATAGGCACTGTTCTAGCTTTACGAAATTTTGGAACTGCAGATTCTTTTAAAGTTACATGTGCCACGAAGTCTTTTGCACAACCTAGTTCCGGCGAAAACAAGTCACTATATTTGTCACACAATGCATTGATTTTATCCTCAGGCACTATTGACGAAATTTGAAGCACATCTCTTTGAATTGATAAACCAAACAAGTCAAAAGCATCTAGTCCAAAAATGTTCTGTGTCGATTTGGCCTGAAGAACTACAAAAGCAACTGTTTTTGTTACACCTTGAAAAGAGGCGGGCAGGCTACATGTTCTTAGCACGGGAATATTTTCACCCGTATAAGCTGTTAACACTTGCTGTGACGGCGACAATTTTGGCGAACCCAGAAGTTCATAAGTATCTTTATTTATTAATGTAACAGCGGAACCAGTATCAAGCTGAAATTGCACAGTCTTATTTTCTATGGAGAGATTTACAAAAAGTTTGTGCTTCTGGCGCACGACAGGTGCGCGAATGTGGGCAACGTCTGCTACTGTTTGTGTGCTGCGTATGCGCGGGCCGCGTAGTGAAGGAAGCGGCTCAGACTCGGCACGCAGGGGATTAACAACACTGTCACTAGATGGCACTACCGCCGGATCGGCGTCCGCGCAATGCGAGGCTACTGCACTAAAATTACTTTCAGTATCTACAACAAGTCTACTGTCACTAGCTACACAGTACTGGGCACTATTACAAGGAGCAGTTGCAGAAGGCGCTAATTTCACTACAGGAATGCACTGTTGATAGTCATTTTGCTTGTCCCGAACCCTTTTCCGTTGCCCTGTTTTACGCGCTCGTCGGCGCTTGCGACGTGGTGCACTATATAGATTTGCCATAGGCGCAGAACTACTTTCTTGCAATTGAGATCCAAGGAAAGCACTGTTCAATTCCACAGCCCGTATAACATTTACAGAATGAACTGTTCTCGCACTCTGCGAAGCACTGTTTCTAACGTTGCTGTTCTTTGAGTTTTTAATTTGCATACACACAGACTGCACATGTCCCAATTTGCCGCATTGATAACAGGTTGCGTTGCGACTAGGGCAATGAGCACGCTTGTGGCGAGACACACACTGGGGGCAAGATTTACGTACATTTTTCTGAAATGAGCGTTGGCGCCCGTTATTCAAATTACTGTTTCTAACACGACGGGGCGACCTTTGTGTCGCACTTTGACACTGGCTACTGTTCACTGTCTGTTCAGCACGGCCTGTACTATTGTAAGAATCACTAGTGCTATACTACGGCTAGGAAAGCGTCCGTTACGGCGCACTGAATTTACACTGTGGCTTTCCATTTCTACATCTGCTAAGTCAAATGTATCATGCGCTTCTATAAGCTGCAGTACACTGTCTAATGAGGGGTCTGACTGTTTCAGAATTGCTGCCCTAATTCTGGGGTCCTGAATGTTCTGCGTAATCGCATCCCTCAACATCACATCACTATACGAAAGTCCACAAGAGCAAGTAAATTTACATTGGCGGGTTAAGCCCTTCAATTCCGTGATCCATTCTTGGTGTGACTGCTGCGGTAATTTTTTAAGTCGGAAAAATCGGTATCGTGCAGCGGCTACAAGAACTTTTCTCTCATAATGAGCATTTAGTGCCTCTACAATTTGTTCAAAGTCTACATCACGAGGAGATGCGTGCGGGAATAGTTTCTGCAGTAATACGAAGGTTGTGGGGCCCACCACGGACAATAAAAGATGCTTAACAGTCTGACCTGTAATTTGATGAGCCGCGACGAGTTCTTGAAACTGTGCGAAATAGTCGCTCCATTCTTCCTCACGTTCGTTGTACTGGCGGAACGTAGGAAGCGTTACGGCGGCAGGTGTGGGCTGCTGAAGCGGCGGCTGTTGTTGTTGTTGGTTGGCTGCTTGCGCTGTGAGCTGGGACACAGCCTGTAGGAGTTGCGATATTTGCGCCGTCTGTAACTGAATAATTTCCATTAAGTTTGGGTTCGGGCTAGTGGCCATGCTGACCGATTAGGCGCCGCGTATACAAGTAACTTATAACAAAACACAAATGCAATATGAAAGAGGACACTCTGCAACAAAAAAGTCCACAAAACACGTAACTGAATATATTCCCCCAAAAATCTTATAATAAGGGTGGGTGGGCGGGAGCAATTTTTGCGTGCTCCGACTGCTGCTGTCTGGCTGCTGTAAGCGGGCTGGTCCAAAGTTCTATCACTCCTCGTCGCCACTTTTGTGTCCCAACTTCGTCGCCGCTTTTGTGTCCCAGCCTCGTCGTAGGTGTCGGTGGCCGAGTGGAACGAGACCGACACGCTGGTGCAGGTACGGAGGGGAGCAGCCAGGAACTATAAACACTCGAGTAAATTAGAAAGAGATATATATTGTACAGAATGTAACAATACTTAACTTTTACATAGTACTGCAGAATGTTGATACATAGTTGTTAGAGGCCTGCCTAGTGCCTGTACAATAGCAAAGTCTTCACTGGTGCCTATCTGATTACGAAGGTCCTAACTCGTTGCTATCTCAGTCCGAAGTGACCAGTCCTTCAGTGGTGGCCACGAGCGGAGTTGTCGCAGAGGGCGCTCGTGGCTGTCGTCATGAGAACGCCGCGCCGTGCATGCATGGCGGCGCGCGGCGAAAGTAGGTGGCGCGCACTTTGTACTTGTGCGACACCACAAGTTACAACGAATAAACAATCCCATGTAATCACAAAATACAGCGATTTTTCACGCAAACGAGTATCACAGTGTGTGTCCCTACAGTTGTCAGTTACAGTTCCTAGTGTGCTCTTTAAGACTACTTTACTGTACTCAGATCTCTAACGCTGTTCTGACAGGTTTCTATGAAGTGTTTCAGTGATATTCGCTATTACATCCCATCTCCGGCCAACGGCCGTGCTGGGGTGAAAGCTCCAGTCCCTGTTAGATAATCGAAGCTAGGCACTGTTGGGTCCGGCTAGCACTTGGATGAGTCACCATGAGGGTCGGCTGACTGCTTTTGGCAAGGGGGTTCCACTCAGCCCTTGTGAGGCCAATTGAAGAACTACTTGACAGAAAGGTAGCGCCGCCGGTCACGAAAAACGACACAAAGGTCTGGAGTGCGGGACACTTATCACGCCCCCTTCCATTTCACATCGGTTGACGCCTTCCGGCACCGGATGACACGGCGGCCGGTTGATACCCGATTGTCGTTTTGAGGCCTGAGTGTGACGGAGTTTAGTTCTAGCCTATCTCCATTCAGCATATTACTCGCCCACAAAACGGATACCATGTGCAACCATCTCCTAGTCAACCTCAGTTTCTGGCTGTAAACCTGTAAACATGACGGTTGCAGCTCGAGATGTGCAAGTTACCGTGCTGTCAGAAAGACTCCAACCTGGCGTTCCAAGATAACTGTCCCCCAACAGCTGCAGTGCATGCGCCTGTCGCTGGCTCCTTCATAATGTGTGGATTACGTTGAAATTGTCACTCGATACATCTCTTGCGGTAATGAATACACTTCTGTATTTACATAATACGTTGTTTATAACACTGTGTCACTGCTCTACAAAGAAAGACTTGTCTTATGGTAAACTTAATAACTTTAGAGCCAATATCTTAAGACTTCATGCCAGCTTTTGATGGCTGCTGAAAAATGGTGCTGTGTATTGGCATATTATGATAGGCCTCGATTCATCTGGTGCCATAAATACGGTCGCGCATCTGGCATCTACCACTCCTGAGACGGTGTCTGACGGATTCCGTTGTATGAAAGCCACCACTGGCCTTCACGTCACGCCAGTAGGGTCTACCATTAGTGCACCACAATATAAATTAAAGAGTTACACTACATTCTGGTTTTTCAGCACAGTTGTCACCTCAATTTTATACAATAAAATGAAATTAAAAATAGATATAAATGAAATACACATTATTTTAAAATATAATTTCCTCTTCATTGATTTAAGACTGCCTAACTGCCACACTGTCATGTTCTACATCTACATCTACATACATACTCCGCAATCCACCGTAAGGAACGTGGCGGAGGGTACACTGTACCACTACTAGGCATTTCCTTTCCTATTCCACTCCCAAATAGAACGAGGAAAAAAATAATGCCTCCGTACGAGCCCTAATTTCTCTTATCTTGTCTTTGTGATCACTACGCGAAATGTAAGTAGGCGGCAGGAAGATCGTACTACACTCACCTTCAAATTCCGGCCCTCTAAATTTCGTCGACAGAATTTCACGAAAAGAACGCCGCTTTTCCGCCAACGATCCCCAATTGAATTGCCGGAGCATTTCCGTGACACTCGCGCATTGGTCGAACCTGCCAGTAACAAACCTAGCTGCTCGCCTCTGAACTCCCTTTAAACTGATCTGCTGCGGGTCCCAAACACTTGAGCAATACTCAAGACGTGGTCGTACAAGCGTGTTATACGCGGTCTCCTTTACAGGTGAAGTACATCTTCCCAAAATTCTCCCAATAAACCGAAGTCGGCTGTCCGCCTTACTCAGAACTGTCCTTACATGTTCGTTCCATTTCATATCGCTCTGCATTGTTACGCCTAGATATTTGAACAACGCGACAGCATCAAGAAGCTCACTACTAATGCTGCATTCTAACATTATGGGATTGTTTTTCCTACGCATGCGCATCACCTTACATTTTTCTACATAGAGAGCTAGCTGCCATTCTTCGCACCAACTAGAAATTTTGTCTAAGCCATCTTGTATGCTCTTACAGTCAGTTAAGGACGATTCCCAGTCTATACTCTTAAAGTTGAAGTCTCCGCCGGCCGCGATGGCCGAGGGGACTGAGGCGCTCCAGTCACTGTCTGCACGGCCACTACGGCCGGGGGTTCGAATCCCCCCTCGGGCATGGATATCTGTGCCGTCCTTAGGATTAGTTAGATTATAAGTAGTTTGTAAGTTTAGGGACTGATGACCCCGTAGTTAAGTCCCATAAGCTATACAAACATTTGAACATTTGAAGTCTCCACCGACCAATATTACATGGCCCGGATACCTACGCACTACATGGTGTAGACTTCCTTTGAATGACTCTAAAACTGCTACAGCAGCACTGGGGGGCCGGTAAAAACACCCAACTATTAACTTTACTTCTTTTAGACCTGTCATACGCGTCCAGATAACTTCACAGTTACTTTCAACCTCGATCTCAGTAGAAACAATATCTTTGTCCACAGCGATGAACACTCCTCCTCCAGTTGTATCCGATCTATCTTTCCGATATACATTTCACGCCTCGCTAAATATTTCTGAACTTGCCATTTCATGATTTAGCCAGCTTTCGGTGCCTAAAACTATCTGAGCACAATAATTTCCATGCAGTGCGGCAAACTCAGGAACTGTGTTTCTAATATTTTGCAAGTTCGCGGCTAATATTTTGACACTCGAATTTTTGAGTCGAACGTGGCCTGATTACTATGGTTTTGCTGTGGCTACATTTCGGGGGTGGCCCGATACCCCACCAGCCTGTTACTAAGGAATCGTCTGCTCTCGCCATCTGTATATCGTGTTATACACATTCAAGTGTGTGAGTTTTCCAAATTTTGCGACTCGTGTAAGCAAAGCCGATATTGAGCACCAGTGGAATGTGCAAATCGCCTGAAAATCACGTTCAGGCTGTCCGGCCGCCGTCGTTAAAATGCCAGGAGGATTTGAACCGACGGCGGAGGACCCCATCCATGTCCCGGAAGCGGGCACTTCAGTACGCTCGGCTACCTAGGAATAATTAAATATGGAGGCAAGTAAAAGACTTACTGGTATTACATTACCGACTTTAAAGTAGATAAAATCTTTGCTTGTGAGACATTAACTGTACGCTGAAACGTAAATGGTCAGATAAGTGAGTAATATAATTAATTACATTTTATATTTCTTATTTAGAAACATAGTTACAGTGAATTCAGCTTCTTCGTTATAGAGTCACTTTGAGTATATCACTGCGTTGAGGCAAATGAAGGGATTTATTTTCAATAGTTTCTCTGCATCATTGGTAGCTGTACTCTTCTCATTGATATTCATATAATGAAGAGGCAAAGAAACTGCTATAAGCATGCAAACGCAGATATATATACAGGGTGAATCACCTAACACTTGCACCGCAAATATTGCGAAAACAGAAAGTGCGATTCATGTGCGGTGTTCACAGAATGGATTGGTAGTCAGGGGCTCGTATTTTTTTTCCAACAAGCAGATTGCAATATTACTTAGAAAGTGTATTTTTATGCAAAAATACAGCTTTTTAAATGGAATAAGGGTTGTTTCTATCTTGCACTGGAATTTTTGCCACCAGCTGCGTACAAAGAATTTTGAATGACATATTTATCACGTTTAGTTTGGCAGCTACAACCGTTCAAAGTTTCGGGGGCGGAGGCTGCGATAGTGTAGCTTAACTGGCCGAGTAGGCCAGTAAAATTAGTTCCAAAAAGGGGGTTGCCTTACAAAAATTACTGGAAGAAATCTGGAAACTGTTTTAATCACTCAAGTAGGCCTCTGGTATGAATACCTGAGTTTGCCCCGATTTGTGAGTCGAGCTTCAGCTATGTTGAAAGGAAAACCACCTAAAGTTTGGACTTTTTCTACTTTTTTATCGAAAACGCTAAGGTTACAAAAATATAGAGCATTAAATTCCGCATCGATTGAGCACCAAAATTGGGTGAAATTTTAGCAGAGAAATTCTACGGCAAAAATTTACAATTTTCCACACGTATCGAGAAACTAACATGGTCGGTATAAGACGTGCAGCATTTGGGAATTGACTTGTTTGACCCAAAATACGAGGCGCGTCCAGAAAGTAAGTTCCGTTTGGTAATAAAATGAAATTGTACACAGATACAGAAGAAATTTTTATTGCACAAAATTCTACAACTCTTAAACTACATTTCCACATAACTACCAAAATTTTGTAGCCACTTGCCATAGCGTGCCACGAGTTTTTGCATGCATCCTTCACAGACGGCTGCCGCCTTTGTATTCAACCATGTGGTAACAGCTCTTTATCATCGTTGAAGTGTTGACCATTATAGGTGTAAGAAGAGATGAAAGTTGCTAGGAGAGAGTTCCGAGCTGTATGGAGGATGATCAAACAGATCCCATTGAAATTTCCGTGAGAAATGTTTGGTCACATTCGGTGTGTGAGGTCAGGCATTATCGTGAAAAAAATCTTTTGACAGCAATCCTCTTCTTACACCTAAAATCTGTCCTTGGTGGACAACACTTCAACGATGATGACGAGCTGAAAGAACATGTTACCACATGGTTGAATACACAGGCGGCAATATTCTATGAAAAATGCACACAAAACCTTGTGCCATGCTATGGCAATTGCCTACAAAATTTCGGAAGCTATGTAGAAAAGTAGTTTCACAGTTGTAGATTTTTGTACAATCAATATTTTTTCTGTATCTGTGCCCGTTCGTTTTATGTAACCAAACGGGACTTACTTTCTGGAAACGTCTCGTATTATAGGATATAAATTGTAGCGCATCAAATTGAATTTCTTAAATGTCAATGAAACGGACAAGAGACCCTGCTGATCAGAAAATATTATTAACTTTCATGTGAACGACATGTTAATGCTCAACATCGTATTTTAATATTTCTGTTCAATGATTACTTACAGAAAACCATTCCTCAAAAGCCCAATGAAGACGTTCAGAAGTAATTTGAATCCGAGCTAACTCCATATCCGCTATCTTTGTTTGACAACGTAGGCATGATTATAACTCAAACGTTTTAGAAGTTATTTGACCAATTTAAACATCCAATTGCCTTCGGAAAGGCAGAGTTCGTTGTAGATGAAGGATTTTTGTTGCATAGAGTGGCGTGAGAAGCAAATGAATTTTTTTATTCCATAATTACAAAGTATGTAGATTACGTCAAGTGTTGGTATGGCAGGAAGATAACGATCGTGTTTGATGCCTACTCTGATGTTACAAGTATCAGAAACACGAAATCAGCTGAGTGGCTATGCAGAGCCACTAAAAGATCAGCACCAACTGTCACGTTCAATGAATCAATCTCAGTAACTATGGGGAAAGACTTATCTCTGTCCAATGAACAAAATAAACAACGGCTCATTTATTTACTAAGTGAACAACTTGAAAGCGAGCACTTCAGTGTCAAACAAGCTGCTGAGGACGCCGATACGTTAATAGTAACTACAGCTGTTGAACTTGCGAAGCACTCTGACTTTTTTTGTTGTCGTTGGCGAAGATATCGACCTTCTAGTGACACTAACATCTTGAGCCCCACTGTGCCCCAAAATTTTTCTACTGAAACCAGACAGAGGCAGATAAGGCAATCTAATTTACTGTACGCTAGATTTAAAGATGTCTCAAACATTAAGGGACAACATCCTGTTCTTACATGCTTTCAGTGGTTGCGACACGATTTCGTCGTTTTTCGGCAAAGGAAAAGTGAAACTCCTGAAGAAACTGGAGACGAAAACCACCTTACAAATAGCAGCAGAGCTATCCGGCAATTCCAGTGCTACTATTGACGAATTTGATGACGCTAGACAGAAGTTTATTGTGGGCCTGTACTGTGGGGATGAAACAAAGTCATGAAATGTGCTTCGCTACCTAAATTTTGAAAAATCGGTATCAAAGTCTTAATTCAACCTTGCCTGTTTGCCTCCTATAGAAGCAGCTGCTCGACAGCATGCCCTGAGAACGTGTTTTAAGGCGCAAGCTTGGAAAAACAACCATATAAATCAAGTGGAATAGTGGTGAAAGGCTTCAAAAGTAGGTCTTTTGCCAGTTCCGACTACTAAGGAGGCAGCACCTGCGGAACTGTTGAAAACCATTGATTGCACATGCAGTGCAGGATGCCATGGAAGTTGTTCCTGCAGGAAATATGGCATTAAGTGAACTACCGTCTGCAAACTATGCAGAGGCCAATCCTGCATCAATGTTATCAATGACATCTCTGCACCTAAAATTGAAGACAGTGACACAAATGATGACGTTTCGGAAGAAAATATTTGAGATTCCACCGAGGGAATTAATACGGAAGAAGTGGAGGAGTTACAGTTAATGTCGTTTGGACCCTCCTACAAGCGAGTAAATGTGTAAAAGTAAAATAAATAAATAAATAACTAAATACACAGTGAAATATTAACCTATAACTCTGTACTTTGTGCTTTATATGATCACATATATCTCAATATTATTGTTTATAATGAAGTTCCTTTATTCTTAATAATAAACAATAAACATTATACATATTTACTAATATCCTTACCATCTACACTTTCTTCTCCTTCGTATACTTTCATCCCTGGTAATTTCACATTTTCAAAACTAATTTACTAATATAAAATAAATGTCGTTTTGTGTAGAAGTAAAATGAAATAAATAAAAGTGTGAATATTCGAAAAATCCACTGAATGGAAAGTAGAAAGCTTACGTTTGTCATTGACATTAGATGTAATTGAATTACGGCGATTTTTACTGATCACCAAGGTGTTCCGTGAATTTCATTGACATTTCAAAAACACAATTTGATGCCGTATAAATTTTCTCTTATAAAATTTTGCGTCAAACAAGCCAATTCCGAAATGCTGTACGTCATATACCGACAATGTTAGTGTTTTTCGGTAAGTGTGAGAAATTCTCATTCTTTGACTTCGAATTTTTCGGCTAAAATGTCATCCAATAGCTACGTTTCGGTACTCAGTCGATGCGGAATTAAGTCCTTTACAGTTTTTGTAACCTTAGATTTGTCTTTTAACTGCTTAGTTTTTGAGGAATTTGAAAAAAAAGTCTGAAATTTCGGTGGTTTTCTTTTCATCGCAGCAAAAGCTCCACTCACATATCGGGGCAAACTCAGGTTATTCATACCACAGGCCTACTTGAATGATTAAATGATTAAAACAGTTTGCAGATTTCCACTAATTTTTGGAAGGCAAAATCATAATTTACTGGCCTAGGGTGGCTAGACCCTGGGGTACGGTCCACTGTCTAATGACCACCAGCCAGTCAGCAATACTGACGTAGCCTCCGCCCCCAAAACTTTGAATGGTTGTAGACGCCAAACGTAACCTGATAAAAATTCTTTTGTACACAGCTGGTGTCAAAAATTCCACTGCATGATAGAAACAACCATTGATCCATTTGAAAAACTGTATGTTTGCAAAAAAATACACTTTCTAGATATTTTTACAATATGTTTATTGGCTTACAATACGACTCTTTGACTACCAATCTATTTTGTGAAATTGCAATCACTCGCACTTTCCGTTTCCGCAATATTTGCGTTGCAAGTATCAGGTGATTCACCCTGCTATATAAACACTCAGAGGATGGAACTGAGGTCAGCACAGCCTGTATAAGACACTATATGTATAGTGCAGACGTAACAACCGTTCCTGCTGCTTGAATGGCAGTTTATCACGATTTAAGTCAGTTTCAGAACGGTGTTAGTCTGCGCGTGACACATGCGACACAGCATCTCGGAGGTAGGTATGAGATGGGAATTTTCCTGTACAACCGTTTCACTGTGAAAATCGGGTATATGCTAAAACATCAAATCCTGAAATCGCTGCGGCCGGAGAAAGATACTGAAAGAACGGGAAAACGATGACTAAAGAGAATCATTCATCGTGACGAAAGTGCAATCCTCCTCAAACTGAAGCGGATTTCAGTTCTGGGACATCAAGACGCGTCATAATGCCAAATATTCAACGGATGATGAGTGATAAATGTCGCCATTTCTCATTAATCTCGTTTCCAATTGCATCAAGCAGATGTCCGTGTATGGGTATGGAGACTGTCTCTTAAATCCTTGGACACTTCATATCAGCAAGAGACTGTCCAAGCTGGTTGGGTCTCTGTAATGGTGTAAAGCATGTGGCATTGCAGTGATATGGGAAACCCAATGGATCTAGATACTACACACACATACGTGAAACACACTTGCACATGCTGTCTGATCATTTTCATCCATTCTCTCCATTGTAGATTCCGACGGACTTGACCAATTCTATGAGGACAATGCGACACCACACACATCGGGAATTGCTTCTGCGTGGCGCCAGGAACAAGCCTGAGTTTAAACACCACGGCTGGCCACCACACTCCGCCATCATCCACATTACTGAGTATGTCTGGTATGCCTTGCAACGTGCTGTTCGTAACAGATTCCTACGCCATCGTACTCTTATGTATTTGTGGACACCCCTGCAGTATGCGTGGTGTCATTTCAGTCCAGCATTACTTCAGACATTAGTGGAATCAATGCAATGATGTGATGTGCCACTTCTGCGTACTTGTGGGGGCCGTTATACCATATTAAGTACGTGTACCAGTTTCTTTGTCTCTTATTGCATAGTAAAGGCATTGAACCAAAGCATGTTGACTTTGATATTTGTAGTTCCGATTATAACATATGTTACACTGTTATAGATGGTATAACTGCTTACATACAGTTTACCAGTTAGTCATCCCATATATATACTGCTTAATCCATTAACTGCTGTGGACGTCTATAGACGTAGGTCGGCGCCCATCCCCCAGTGCTGTGGACGTCTATAGTCGTGCCCTTCCCCTGGTGCTGTATACGTCCCCAGGCGCGCGACTGGGACTTTCCGTCTGTGTTGTTGACGCTTTCAGAAGCGCAGAGCCCACGCTTCCTGTGTGCTGTGTACGTCTCCAGACGCACAGTTGTATTTTCGACCGTTTCGGTAGCTGTCCAGAGTTTCGGCGGCATATTTAGAACATGCCTCTGCGCTTACTGCTGCTGTCCTTCGAGGTTGATTTCTGTCGCATTTTCAGTTGTTGTGTTAGTTTCGCATTCTTCTACGAGATTTTTCTGGACTTTTTCTAACATTTTCTAGCTGAATATTGTCCTCAAAATTATTTTCTTTATTATTCTTAAGGGAACGCGTGTAGTTGTTGTAGATGGCCAAATTTAATTTATTAACAAAATATTGCCCCAAATATAATAGCCCAAAGTCGCCGGAAATTCATGCTCAATCTGCGCATGATGTAAAACCAGTGTGTATATCTCATCAAGTATTACTTAATGCCGCCCACGGTGGCCGAGCGGGCTGCGGCGCGCCAGACACAGTCTGCACGGCCGCTATGGTCGGGGGTTCGAATCCCCCCTCGGGCATAGATGTTTGTGCCGTCTTTGGTATAAGGTAGGTCATAAGTAGTTTCTATGTTTAGGGACTGATGACCCTGCAGTTAAGTCCCTTAAGCTTGACTAACATTTGAACATTTGAATTATTACTTAAGCGATTGCAAAACTTCACCAACGTACATAGAGGACATGTGCGAATGTTCATACAAAATTTCTTCGAAATCCGTGATGGTCGAGCGGGAAAATGTTCCGACAATAGTGACCGTGAAATTGTTCGGAAAAGAGCCCGATTTAGTGAAAAATTTGACTTTGACGGCGTCAGTTCTACAAGATTATGGTATAGGAGGCAAACTTCTGCAGGCAATTAAAGGGCTTTACGTAGACAGCCTGGCAGCAGTTAGAGTAAATGGCAAATTAAGCTCATGTTTCAGGGTAGTTTCATGGGTAAGACAATGCTGTAACCTGTCACCACTGTTGTTCATACTATTCATGGATCATATGTTGAAAACAGTAGACTGGCAAGGCGGGATTAAAATAGGTGAAAACAAAATAATCAATCTCACATATGCGGATGACTTAGTTGTATTGGAAGATTCGAACGGATGGTTGCAAACCAATATTTCAGAGCTCTATCAGAGGTGTAAGGATTATGATATGAAGATCAGCATCTCTAAACGAAAGTAATGCCTGTGGGAAGGATATTTAAACAGATTGAGTGCCAAATACAAGGAACACAATTAGAACACGTAGACAGTTTCAAGTACCTGGGATGTATTTTTTCACAGGAAGGCAACATCGAGGTGTAGGAAAGCTAATTACATAGAGTGCTCAACTAAGATCTACCGTCTTCTGCAAGAAGGAAGTAAGCACCAAGACTATGTTAGCAGTGTATCGCTCTATTTTTCGGCCAACTTTGTTGTATGGGAGTGAAAGTTCATAAGGCAGAGGTTACAAATATGAAAGTAGCAAGAATGATTGCAGGTACTAACAGATGGGAACAATGGCAGAAGGGTGTCCATAATTAGGAAATCAAAGAAAATCTGGGAATGAATACCATAGATGAATCAGTTAGAGCGAACAGACTGAGATGGGGTAATGTTACACGCATGGGAGAGCCAAGGTTACGTAAAAGACTCATGAGATCGGCAGCGGAGGGTAAGAGGAGTCGAGGTAGACCGAGAAGAAAGTACTTAGATTCGGTGAAGAATGATTTTGAAGTACAAGGCATAACATCAGACGAGGCATCAATGTTAGCATTGAATAGCGGATCATGGAGGAATTTTATTAGAGGTACTGTGCTCCAGACAGAACGCTGAAAGGCGTAATCAGTCTCTAATGATGATGATGATGACTGAATAAAATATTGCCCCTGATTTAACAGCTCAACGTCGCCGGAAATTCACGCTCAGTTAGCGCAACTTTGTGAATGAATTTAAACCATTGTTTATATCTCATCAAGTATCAGTTTTACGATCGCCAAACTTCACCAACGTTCGTAGAGGACGTGTGCGAATGTTCATGTAAAATTTCTTCGAAATCCGTGATAATGGAATGGCAAAAATCTTTCGAAATCAGGCCATTTGTTGCGGTATTGCCTATAAACTGCCTCAATGCGCATAATGTCTGTGTAGTAATACATCTACATACTGAAATCCACGGTAAAAGTGTCCAGATACCACTGTGTGCCTGGGATCACACTCAGAAGGCGGGACAGCCGCGACCGCCGTTGTCGGCAGGAATATTCAGCGCCGGCCGCGGTGGCCGAGCTGACCGCGGCGCGCCACTCACGGTCTGCACGGCCACTACGGTCGGGGTTTCAAATCCCCCCTCGGGCATGGATATTTTTGCCGTCCTTAGTCTTAGATAGTTCATAAGTAGTAGGAACTGATGACCCCGTAGTTAAGTCCCATAAGCTTTACAAACATTTGAACATTTGAATATTCAGCACAGGGCGCGGTCGTCAGTTGGGCTGGCTCCGC
Source organism: Locusta migratoria (assembly GCA_026315105.1). NCBI lineage: Eukaryota > Metazoa > Arthropoda > Insecta > Orthoptera > Acrididae > Locusta > Locusta migratoria. The sequence goes on from CM048749.1 coordinate 409,698,311, forward strand.
CGCCTACAGCAGGCCGTGGTGACACCCATTAGCGCAGGCAGCAGGTTTACGCAGCCGAAAGGGCGAGCCCGACTTGACGGACCGGATGCTCGGCGGCAGCAGCTAAAGGGCTAATGTGCCGGCATTCCTTCCAGTTATCTCGAATACATCCATCTATGTCCATCAGGTGAAGTAAATGAAATAGCTTTTAAGTAATGTGAGTAGAGACTTTCTATTGCAATGATAGCTAAGATTTATCGTGTCTATCTTCTGCCGCAGTACAGTATACTTATTTTTTAACGCATACCGAAGCATTTAATATAGGAGTTAACGTCGGCGCCTTTGCAGAGACGTTAGAAGTATTTTCATATACTAATTATGATAAGGTTTCATGTCAACGTTTCTATATTAAGTGCTTTGAATAACCGGACATCACCAGTTGGGATTTTTTGTGATCTCTCAAAGGCTTCTGATTGTGTAAATCATGGGATTCTTCTAGATAAGCTTAAGTGCTGTGCTATGAGTGGGACATTGCACAAATTGTTCAAATCATACTTAACCGGAAGAGTGCAGAAAGTTGAAACAAGCAGTTCACATGATACAGATGAAACAATTAATTCCTCTAACTGGGGAGTTATCAAAATGGGGTCCCATAAGGTTCGGTCTTGGGTCCATTGCTGTTCTTAATATATATTAATGACGTGCCATTCTACATTCACGGAGATGCTAAACTAGTACATTTTGCTGATGATACAAGTATAGCTATCACACCCGACAAACAGGAATTAACTGATGAAATATTAAATTACATCTTTTAGAAAGTTATTAAGTGGATTTCTACAAAGGACTCTCATTAAACATTGATAAAACCCACTATATACAGTTTCATACAGTAAATGGCATGACACCATTAATAAATTTAGACTTTGAACATCAATCTGTAGCTAAGGTAGAATATTCAAAATTTCTAGGTGTTCGCATTGACGAGGGACTGAACTGGAAGAAACATATTGAAGATCTCCTGAAACGTTTGAGATCAGCTACTCATTCTATCAGAGTCATTGCAAAATTTTCTGATATACATCTCAGTAAATTAGCTTAATACGCCTATTTGCATTCATTGCTTTCATATGGGATCATATTCTGGGGCAATTCAACATTGAGTAAAAAAGTATTCATTGTACAAAAGCGTGTAATCAGAATTATTGCTGGAGCCCAACCAAGAGCATCCTGTAGACATTTATTTAGGGATCTAGGAATCTTCACTGTAGCTTCACAATACATATATTCACTCATGAAATTTGTTATTAACAATCCTACCCTATTCAAAAGTAATAGTAGTGTGCAGAGGTACAACACTAGGAGAAGGGATAATATTCACTATTCAAGGTTAAATCTAACTTTGGCTCAGAAATAAGTGAATTACGCTGCCACAAAACTCTTTGGTCACTTACCAAGTAGCATAAAAAGTGTGACAGATAGCCAACTAGCATTTAAAAAGAAATTAAGGAATTTCTGCATGGCAACTCCTTCTGCAATGTAGATGAATTTTTAGATAAAACATACAAAAATAAAATAATATAAATTATAAAAAAATAGAAATAAATAAATAAAAAACAACAAAATCTGTAATAAAAAATCCTTAAAATATTGATTGTCAAGTGTAGACATCGTTTACTGGACTGATACGTTCCACATCATTACGAAATGTCGTATATATGATTTATGGAACAAGTATTAATCTCATCTAATCTACCAGATGACTCCTGATACTCATATATGTTATGTCCTATTAATGAAGATACTGCTATGAGGATGCTAGGCTCACAGTTCTAAATTACATACTTCTCCGCACGCAGATCGAATATCACTGAATAGCGTGCGAGATTAGACAATTGATCCTGACAAACAATAGCCACTCCCATAACCGTAACACTAGCATTACCAGAGTAATTTTTGCTGTAAGTAATATCAACGGGTAGACGGAGGGGGCTAGCGACGCAGGGAGGAACTGGCAATTTGACGTAATGCACGTTTGCTTATTTCTGATACCACTGACAACACCTACAACTGCTTTGATATTATTTTTGTGTACTGGATAATAAAAAGAAAAATTATAATGAGAAAAATCCACAAACAATTAAGATCAAATTGTATAATTTCTTTCCAGTGGCACTTATAGTGTGTTCTCTTATAAAAAAAGAACTTATGTAATTTCAGTACACTAAATGTAGAAAAATGACTTCAGGTCTAATTCAAAACAAATTTTTCGCCGCGGCGGAGCGGCCGAGCGCATTGAGGCGCTATGCTACGATGTGCGAGGCCGTTCGCCGTCAGGGGTTCGAATCCCCCCTCGGACATGGATGTTTGTGCCTTCTTTAGCATAAACTAGTTCATAAGTAGTTTGTAAGTTTATGGACTTATGACGCCGCAGTTAAGTCCCATAAGCTCTACAAACATTTTTAACAAATTTTTCACACAACACTGTCTTTATGCAGTGTTTTCCGGAAATCTGTTTGAGGCACTGAGAGTACGTAACATTTGACTTATCCAGATGTGTCAACTACTTGGGGATGTAATAACAGCTGCCATACAAATAACAATGCGGACGTGGAAGCAAAACTAGAGCCGCCATAGTCATTAATAAAACAATTTTACTGGATGTTGAAGTGTCACACGATTCATGGGGTAGATCACAGTTTTAATTTCAGCGTCTTTCTTTCCCCTGCAAAAGATACCTGGCTGTTTGACTTTCTTTTATCCCATCTCTGCCAATGAAAGATGTTTAAACCGTCTTTTCTGCCTCTTCCGTAGTACTGGAAGGACGTGTGCATTCCCCATCATGTAAATTCCACATTTTTAATGTGAGTATGCTAGTTTCCGAGATGAGATTAATGTGAATAAATTAGGATTAAAACTGCCTTTTAAATAACTTTTTCAGTCACACCCTTTCCCAATAATGGCATTCGAATCCCGTCTGGGTACACATTTTCAGCTTTTCCCAATCGCTTTTTATGTATATTATGTGAATATGAAAGAATAGCAACTGCAGGATCACAAGTGCCTTCTGTTGTTTCGGGATAGACGCTATATATATAATGGTGAGATGTATCATGTACAATCCCTTATAATATTTCGTGAATAATAGCAGCAATTCCCTGCTTCTCATTTACAATACAGTTAGAACATGCAATCATTCCTTTGTGCTGCAGTTTAATTTCTTGTGCATGATACCATACTGGACTGGGTCATTCTAGTGAGAAGTGTCCAAAAAATATATTAAATTTAGAGCATAATCGACGCAGAATGTTGCAGAAGCAGAGTCGTGTAGAACAATGGGGTAACATTATTCCTAATTTTTGTAGTGCTACTAGCCGACGTATTTACGATCTTCATGTTCAAATGATGTACCAAATTGTGAACAGGTATCATTTTACGGTTCAAAAATTTTATCCTTTTTTGGCGATCTTTTGTAAAGTTGTAGAAAGATATAAAAAAGCCAAGATCGCTGATCATCAATTTCTATTTATGACGACCGGTTTCGCTGAACTATGTCAGCATCATCTGGTCAAATAAAATCATTTTACAAGGCCATAATCTTGTAATGTCAATCAGTTGTTATATAACAGTTTACAGTCCATAGATGCACTATGTCATTATAATAAAACATAATTATCACAGTGAGTGACATTTGCTAAGTGTTATACTTATTAAATTTCAGTAATTCAAACCGACTCAAACAGGCACTACCATTATACAAATATTGGCTACTGAGTGCCAGGACTCGGCCACCAATAACTAATAATTAATGTTGAATAGTATTTAAAACTTTTTTTTTTCAAGATATCCATGTTGGACACGAACTGCACCTGTAGCGTAAATTGACGGTTTATTTTCGTTAAAGGAATTGCAGCCAGCTGCCTTGATGGATGTTTTATATTTAATCAATTTCTCGATAATGTTGATGCACAAGTTGATAAATTACAACTAGCAGTAGGATCGAGGCATGAGAAGAAAATAGCAAATTTGGTTTCAGACAGCAAAAGAATGAATCTATAAACATTGCTTCTACACCACATAAATTCTACCCTAGAGTTGTCAATAACACAGACATAACCTTTAACAATAAAGAATTGTGCCTACTAAACAAAGGATTAAAACATAATATTGCTCCCACATTAAATAAAAAATATTAAAAAACTAATCATTAGCACCAATGTAGCCTGTGCCACAGCTAAATTAACTCACAATACACAAAATGCCATTGCGCACAAAGCAAGTGTCATCATAAAAGACAATAAACTGTCAGTGTTAGCATACAGTGAACATGATGTACTCCAAAACATTAATAACAAACTTACTAATCACCAGTCCCTTGTAGTAAAGGCAGACAAAAGCAACACTCCAGTAATCATGTACCAACAAGACTATATTAATAAAACCCTTGAATTTTTTGAAGCTAACAATATTACAGAACTTAAAACAGACCCAACACAAAAGTACCAAGATTCCCAGAAGAAGCTACTTAAAAACTGCAATTTCCTGTTGACCAATAATGAAGCCCATTACTGTACTGTAATGAATTCACAGGCTCCCCGCTTAAGGTCCCAACCTAAGATACATAAAAGTGACTGCTCTCTTCGTCCAATCATAAATACCATTAATAGCTCAGGCTACAAAATTACCAGAAAACTTCATGATATACTTAAGACAAATTACACTTTTGAAAATAGATTTTCAATCAAAAATTGCCTTGATCTCATCAACAGCATTAAAGATCTATCAATACCAAACACAGCAATATTCGCGTCTCTTGATACAGTTAACCTTTACACCAACATCCCCTGGAAAGAGACTCTTTTAATAGTACAAAAGAATGTAATCAAATACCAAAAGCTAAGTATAGCTGAAATTCATGAACTCTTAACATTGCTCGAACTAACCCTGTCACATAACTATTTTTCATGTAATGGTAAGTTTTGCATGCAAAACAATGGTTTGGCAATGGGCAGCAGCCTTGCAGGCTTACTAGCTGACATATTAATACACAACCTAGAACAAAATTTCTTCTCCAGTTACCCTCAATTCACAGAGAAAATCATATATTATAAGAGATATGTAGATGACACAGTAATATTTGTAATGGCCCAAAAGAAGAGCTAAATCACATGGCTGATGAAATGAATAAAATGCACCCAAACATTAAATTTACAGTTGAACACCAAACAACTGAAGGAATTAATTTCCTTGATATGAGTATCTCTTGCCAAAATACAAACATTCCTTCCAAATATACAGAAAAGCCACTGTAAAAAATGTTTCAATTAATAATTCTTCATGCCATCCCAACCAACATAAGACTGCCTTCTTCAGGTCATCTGTGAATCGAATGCTTTGGATCCCCATTAATGGAGCAACTGCATGCAAAGAAGTTGAAATACTCAATCATATAGCCCATAACAATGGATACAGCCCCACCCTCATAGACAGACTAGTCCAAAACACAAAAAGTAAACTAAATTACCCATCATCAATATTAAAACATGTAAAGGAAAGTCCCAAATTTGCTAGTCTTTCATAACTCGGCAAAGTGTCATATAAAATTGCAAACCTTTTTAGGCCATGTAACCTAAAAATCTCCTTCTACACAGATAATAAATTACAAAATAAAATTATCCATAACAACAAACCCACTAGTGAATTGCACCAAAAATCAGGCATATATAATCTGAAGTACTCCTGCTCTTGCTTTTACGTTGGACAAACAGGAAGATCTTTTTCAACCCGTTACAAGGAACATATGGATGCCTTTAGACTAAAATACTTAAGCAAATCCAGTTTGCATCACACATAGCTCATTACGAACACCAAACTGGTGATATTAATGACCATCTTTCAATACTACATGTTGCTGATAAAGGGCTACATATGGATCTCCTTGAACAATTGGAGATATTCATCGATAAACTAAAATTACCCCACAAAATCCTGAATGAACAAACAGAGTCAGCACATAACTTTTTCTTTCAAAACTTCCAAGAGATTCTAGCACCTAAACAGTAACAAATATCTGTCCATATGCATTCAGAGGTCATGCACTATTAGTAATGTCAATCAGCAAATTAATAAAGGTCCTGATATTGTTTAATCTGTTTATATTAGCATAGGCACTTTAGTTATTTTCCAACCACACTGTAAATATTTCACCCTTTCATATTTATTTTATATTTGTAAATGTATCTCACTTGTTTCATTATGAATGTAACTACATACTAGCAAAATTCAATATAATGTGTAAAATGTAATTTAAACCGTTATATACTCTTTATACATTCACAATGTCTCAAAGCAAAGAACATTTATTACTGAAGTGCAACATCTACCACAGCCATTCTCTTTGCCCACATTCAGTGTTTATATTTTGTAAATGTGTAACGCTAAGTGTAGCAAAAAAGGTCTCATGTGTTAAAAAAAAGTCAGTGCCCGATGTATAACTTGGTTTCACGTATACCTACAATAAGAACATAGTAAGTACATTAAATTACAAAACGTTTAATTCCGGTTATTCTGTTCTCGCTTACTAAAGTTCAGTATGTTACCAGAACCAACATGACAGCATAACCTACACTTACCTGAAGATAAATGTCCCTGTAAAGTATCCACTGAAGATGAACGTGTATTGGCTGGACAACTAGTTCTGCATTAAATAAAAATGATCAAAAAAGGCAGCTGGTTGCAATTCTTTTAACGAAAATAAACCGTCAATGTATTTAAAACTATAGCTATATTTTTAGAATTTTTAGTGATCTATCAGTTTGTAAGTCCACTTTGATGAACTAATGTTGATTTTATGATCGCACTACCCATAGAGATGGAGTGATAATGTAACACAGAACGAGGAAATATATTCTACATAATTAAAACTTGTACCGAAAGACAAAGAAAAGCAGTATTAAACGGGAAACGGAAGATACTTCACTGAAGGTAAGACCGGATCAATCCACTACGACAAATTTTTCAGTTTTTTGTTCTTCTTTAAATATACCGCTGGCTATAGTATTTCTATCGGCACCTTCCACTTATTTTCAGTATAGTGTTGGTAATTTTTATGTAATTTAACAAAACTCCATGTGACGAAACTGAAACTACGGCAAATGGTCAACTTCGTTTCAAGCAGTTTCACGAATTTGAAAATGGGAGAAGTAAATGAAACGTCGACATCAGTATCTTCTGAAGTTAACAACATTAAAGCGACAATAAATGTATTACCAGACAGTAGACAGCCTAGCTCAACCTGTAAACGATTTAAAAATAGGCCAGAAAACGTTAAGACTTCTGTTAGCAATCTGACGACGCAAGTTACTAACAGTGCAACCGAAAGTCAGAAAAAGTTTGGTAAGTTTAGAGTGAACAGATTCACATGCGACAGAACTTACATGCTGAAATTGCCCATATTGTTCAAACATTAACTACTAAAGTAGCCAAAAAAAAAAAAAAAAAAAAAAAAAAAAAAAAATGGCGCCCTTTTCAGGAGGAGACACCCTCTGTTAGAACGATTCTGCGTGAGGATGTCCCCGCATGGAAGTGAAATGTCACGGCGCAGTGCTCGAAATAATACACGTGTCGATTATTTAAATTAAATAGTATCCTGAAGAGGGTTGACCTCTCTTATAAGTCAATGAAACAAACATTCGCAGTTCGCATACTACGCCCAATGAGTGGACAGTTGAATCAAGTAATGGAGTAAAGGCGCCACTTTCATAAGGACAACATCTGATTAGAGAACATTCAGATAACTGATACGGACAAATAGTTTTGCAGACTATAACGTATTAATGTGTCTAAAGGCTAAAGGAAAAATTTACTTTTTCTGGACTACAATACAGAACAACAGGAGAAAGTGAGCAAGCATTCCTTTTAAATTTAAACACCTTCTACAATGCAGCGACAGAAATACCATCCGTTTTGTTAACACGTTTCGTATTGTAGGTGTTTGGTTTAGTATTGTTTCTAATTGTATAAGCTCTATCCAGAAGACTACAGTAAACTGAACAGTAATGAAAGACTTTTCTATTAGCAAGTTAAATAGAAACACTATACTTCCTGCATGCACACCAGTAATACAAATTAGCCCACATCGTCTGTCGCAAATGTTACGTAACTAACGCTTTAAGTAACATGTATTTAGAAGTAAGATAGGTAATATTGTTCGTGATACAATAACTGGCCCGGGTCACTCTATCAAGGGGTTATCAATAAAAATATATTAAATTTACAGCATAATAGACCGCAGAATGTTGCAGAAGCAGTCTCGTCTAGAACAATAAGGTAATTTTATTGCTAATTATTATAGTGCCTTTAGCCATCTTATTTACGATCTTAACGTTTAAATTATGTACCAAATTGTAAGCAGGTATCATTTTAGCCCTTCTTTTCTTTTTTCCCTTTTTTGCGATTTTTGCAAAGTCTTGGATTTAGCATTATTATGTATAAACGAAAACACTTAACTTCTTCATACTTGAATAGGGATACAATGTTAACGTAACGAAACGTCTCTGACTTTCTTGCTGCGTCTCTTTAGTACAGAGGCCGACTGTATGGGCTGACTAGCATAGTTGGCTTGTTATATCATTTTTGTATGTGGGACTCACCTCAGCATCGACAATGGGCGTGGCTGCGTGTCTCTTGCAATTGTCATGCACTGCAGCGCCCTCTAAAGCCCTTTGTATAGGGGACGTGTGACACGCACAAGTTAGTCGTTGTCAATTGCAGCGCTCCTTGCGACAGACCATCGAAGTACAAAGAAGCGTTCACACGGTACGCGTTTGTCGAGACGTCTGTTTCATGTGTATTTCGTTTGTTGTAAACTTAGAGCAAATAAATACCCGAGTTAAAATGACTTTTCTAGACTATCAGACATATCTTGATTATTGTAATGATTAATAAATTGTTTTGTGTTTTAGGCTGCCTCTGTGAAACTGTATTTAATTGTTTCCATGCAGTACATGTGAAATACGTCATTCACTTTTATAAAAGTCCGCATTATAAATGGCAATTAAATTCTTCCAGGTCGCACGGTTTTAGGCACTCATGTATATCATGGTCAAGTTCAGGTGTCTACGGAAGCTATCTGTACATACACATTTCACTGGGATAAAGCTTCAAATAATGCCACCGAAAACGAATATTTCACCTATTAATTACAGCATGTTTCAGGAGAAATAGTAAATACTTTAGGAGATGGTAATAAAGACGAATTACAATAAAAAAGCTACATACAGTGTGTTCAACTTCTGTGGGTATAACTCTTCGTATCTAATCCAAACGATCTTAAAGCTTTTTATCTTCCAGATTGTTGGACCTGCAGTGTAGTAAATATCGTTGAAGGTCGCGCGGCTTCCCGCGTCGGAGGTTCGAATCCTCCCTCGGGCATGGATGTTTGTGTTGTCTTTAGTATAAGTTAGCTCATAAGTAGTTTGTAAGTTTAGGGACTGATGACCACACAGTTAAGGCCCATAAGCTTTACAAACATTTTTTGTTGTTGAAGGACATTGTAATAATATATCCATAATCACGGCGTTCAATTTAATATTTATCGCTACAGCTGTTGCGTCATTTTGCTATTATCAAGCAACTGCGCGTAAGGGAATGCAAAGTTGAATATTTTGACTGATACTTTAGTTGGCTTCTAGTATTACATTAGGATTTTTTTTTAAATAAATCTGTGGCGCTTGTCACTGGCAACCGCTTTCTTTGGCAGCGAGTAGTGATAGTATGCTATTTTTGATTTTCAATTTTTTTTCTCTCAAGCTGGGAAGAAAGCGTAATTGCACTTCGTCTTTTCCTGTTCTAGCCATCGTACGATACAGAAGCAGCTCTTGGATCTCTATACGCTTACATGTAAGTGTGTGAGCTTAGGATATAAAATATCTGAATAATAATTAAGTTTCGTGGAATATCTTTTCTTATTTTACCATTACCCATAACTACCACATTAACATCATGTTTCTATTTTTGCAGCAGTATCATTAACTTGTAAAATGATGCTTGGACTCATTGTTGGACTTAATAATAATAATAATAATAATAATTCGATGGAAGTTTCTGGATGATATTTGAAGTAACCTTTGTGACTAGATTTTCACTGCAATGCCTGCAAAGAATATTCACTGTTTAACGAAGTTCGATCAATTTCAACAAATTTTACTACAAACAAAATCGATTTAGTATTTTTTCACGGTCATTTACCTCATGCATCCCCCACTAAACAAACCAAGCATCATCTTACAATATGCAGTAAGACTATCAAAGTAGGTTGATCCAGTAGGCGACCAAATAAGTGCAGGAAATCTAATAAATCAGGTAATGTTCGGATTCCGCCACTTTCTTATCTAGTGATTCTTTCTGGTGTTGTCTTTGTTCAAACCATGACGACTGCTAAACAGTGAGTGCGTTATCTTTCGTATTTTGTTAAGTAGATCACTTCTTCATAATTATTTTTCTCCGTAATATTTCAAGACCTGTTCGATTTTAATAGCGGTACCTAACATTAACGTTAACGGCAACACCAAGCAAGAAAGGAAAGCAGCATTACAGGCTCTTGGTAAATCATCATATTGACTTTTATTTAAATAACCGGTTTTCGACCTACTTTAAAGTGTGAATATGACCTTGTAAGCCCAAAACAGGTTAACTAAGTGGACATTAACTTATACAACATGCATAAAATTGTATTTTGAAGTCGGTGTGATGTTGTTCTACCAAGAATCGACGGAAAAATCGATGAAAATGTCTTCATTTGCATTTGATCTAAGTTTGTTGGGATTTCATGTTAACAGCTATATCTCTGTTCTCAATAAAATTGTGCATATGTTGTGTGGAATTTTTATTGCAATTCGTCTATAGTACAACTTTTAAAATATTTACGACTGCTCTTGAGACAGCCTGTCTATATACATGAGTCTAACAACTACGTTCGCCTGACCAGGAGACAGTACACATTTCCCAAACAAATTCGCGACTTGGCTCCGTTCGTCTGCTTGGTTACCCAGTCGGTCGTCTGCGCATGCGCGTAGCACTACCATTTGTGTGAGAATAGGATCCAGCCTATTCCGTTTACTAGCGATCGTATGCGCGCATCTTGTGCAAGTGGATGCGTTTACACGGTACGTGGCAGGGTAAATGATGCAGCATGGGTAATCTTGTACGTGACAGGGTAACTGATGCAGCTTGGGTAATATCGTAAGCTCTCACTTTCAGCGTAGAATGGACTTAAACCTGGTTTTGATAATGATGTGCGGGTTGTGTGCTGTCAATATGTTGCGACTGAATATTCCTCCCCCAGAAAATGCCGCGCCGTTGTCGTGTAGGGAGCATTTGTATGATTATGGGGCTTTAGGCAGGAAATTGAGCATCTTGAAGAGCCAGTAGGCGCAACTGGAACTGATTCTGGAGCCCCCAGTCATGCTCTGACAACCGGCCTGGGCACTAAAGGAACCGACGGTCAGATAGCCCTGGAAAGACGCACGCGAGCTTCCGGAGTAGGTTTCACAGACGGAATCGTCATTGAAGTTGACAAAGATGGTTCCAGTGGGAGTGAATGGCCCACTGGTGGCGCTGGTATCACCGCCAGAAAGTTGGTGCTGCTGTAGCACTGTAGTCGCCCATGAGGTGGATGTCGGCGGTAGCACTGGTGGCGAGGATGCGTCCAGCTCCATCGGTTCTGCAGCGATGGCACCAGGGAACGACCGGAATGCCTGCCGAGTGCCCGTGATATGGGAGTTTCAGAACATAAATTATGCGGAAGAGTCTTGTAATCGCCCATCACGCATGTTATTCTGATGGCACAGCAACGCTGATGGATGTTGAAAGAGAAACACGCTGGCACCTAAATGTCAAATAACAGTGTCACGTTACCAGCATCTTGAGTGGCCAGAAACACTGATAAGAAGAGGAACGTTACGCATATTGTGATACATGCGTGGTGCAGAAGGTGCAGTGTGTTGTTGCGGTTACAATAGCTGAAACAGCGTACGATGGCATTGGCCATTTAGAAGTTCTGCAATCGGTGGAAGCGCAAGGGTTGAGGGCGGATCTTTCTCCCGTGTGTGGGAGGCTGCATTTGTTGGTTAAATGTTTTTGCAAAGCATTCAGCAAAAGCATTGGACAGCACTACTGAGATTCGTGATAACATTTTCTGTACAAAACTGTCCAAACGTACACTAAACTATGATTAATTGACGAAACCCAATACTTCCGGTAATCCTTCTTAGCAACAAATGGTTGTCAAAGCTTGAATTGTGCTAAGTGAGGTATTTGAAGGCATGGGCTCCACAAATGGATATTTACTGAAACATTCTACCGTAATAAATCAACGGGCCTTCCAAAACTGTCCCACAAAATGAACGTTCGCTCGATGACATATGAATTAAGATGCCGCCCAAGCTGAAAATTTTTGAGGCAGCAAAGTGATTTTCTACACAAGCGTGACACTGCGACAACATCTGTCCAATGCGGGCGTCCGTGCTCAGCTAAGTTCAGCGTCGACTAATGATTAGTGCACTGTATTCCCCAATGTCCTTGATGGAGCGATGGCAATACATCTTCTGAAAAAACTTTTGGAATAAGCACATGTGACAAGCATCTGGTATTTTCAATAAAATCACACCCTGATGAACGGAGAGGCTGAGCCGTTGGTGTACAAAGTGATTCGAAATGTGTTTCACAGAACGGCAAAGGATTTTTGATATAATGCTATACAAGTGTCAGGACATGATCATGTGTCCTGTGCAGTCTTCCGGTAATCGAGGGGAAAGGACTTCAACATTTCACTGGCCTGTACATCAACACAACAACACGACGCTTCGGTGGCATAAGTTCTGACTAATGACCGACAGGATGGCTAGAAAAGGCATCAGCATTCCATTGCTTTGATCTGGGTTTGCTACAATATGTCGCAGCGAATCTGAAACAAGAAAAACGGAAATTTCTGAGTAGTGAGTGTAGGGACCGGTTTGGATAGATGAAAAAAGTACTGTGAAACACGTCCACTGAATGTGTGGTCCTGTTCCATTTTCAGTTATTCATTACTCTTAAGTGTTTCTCCACCATTAATATTGTCCATTTGTATGTCAATTATTTTATTTTTTTATTAATGATTAATGCCCCATGTATACATATGTTTCCACCCGTGTGATGGAACTTGTGTGTTCATGTGAATGTGGAAGGTTGCTTTTAATATTGACTAACTGCCACGCAATGGCTTGCAGTCGCAACCTCGCGCTTTAGGCCTCGTTTACTTTAGTTAAGAACGCAGTCTTCGTAAGTCGGCTGAACTGGCGCCTGCAGGGTGACCAGAGACAAGCTTACTTGGCAAGATGGCGAGTGGCCTGTTCTTAGTGTCAACATAATCATGGTCGAAAGAGGTGACAAAAGAGACCTCTCTGGAGCTCTAGAAGAGGGTATTATCTTCTTCAGGTAGCGAGGGTTGGTAGACACTATGCTCTGAACGCGCTCTGCATGTCTTTAGCGCGCTCTACATCCAGTGTGTGGTGGGGAAGGCTTTTGGCGTGGCCTTATGGCTTCACACTTGCTCCGACCGCCGAAATGAGTATGTCGTGGAATCATGCTGAGGGGATGGCTTGCTGTTAGAACTTTGCTTTCTTTGTGATCAGACAGTATTGGTTTATCAGTGATAGTTTTCTTTTGTAATTCTTTCGCCATGCGAGGTGAAGTGTTTCTTCGTTTACGGAACTCGAATAATTCAGATTAACTTTAGTATTTGCATTCTCATTCCGGTGATGATTTTGTGTCCGGTTTTTCTCAAGTTGATATACACATGTGGCCTTAAGCCTTCGTGTAAATTTAGTATGTTTGAATGTCCTTATCGTTTTTAACTAACATTTTCGCGTCGTGTCTGTATCCGCGAGTATGCTAAATATTTCTCAGATTTTCTGGTTTGATTCAGTCTTTCCTGTCTTGGTATGATCGATTGCACCATGTGCTTTAGTAACAGTCTGTACTTCGGCCTTCAGCCATGCCTTCACTAATACTAGCTGTCTTCTATATGAATTCTCGCGTGTGCTTTCCTTGTTCATTCTAAATTGATTTCTTTTTGTAAATGCTACGTAATTCACCGTGGTTGCATACCACGTGGTACTCAAGAATAGTATGCCAGTGCCTCCCGCACATGAGTGAATTTGATGCGTAGTACATTATTTAATTAGTGCTTCAAGACACCCGCCATCTCGTCAAAAATGCCGCCCACGCTTCGTTTCGCCACTGCTACATCTACATCTACATCTACATACATACTCCGCAATTCACCGCAAGGTGCGTGGCGGAGGGTACACTGTACCACTACTAGGCATTACCTTTCCTATTCCACTCCCAAATTGAACGAGGAAAAAAGAATGCCTATATGCCTCCGTAGGAGCCCTAATTTCTCTTATCTTGTCTTTGTGGTCTTTACGCGAAATGTAAGTAGGCGGCAGCAAGATCGTACTACACTCAGCTTCAAATTCCGGCCCTCTAAATTTACGTAACAGAAATTCACGAAAAGAACGTCGTCTTTCTTCCAGCGATCCCCAATTGAGCTGCCGGAGCATTTCCCTGACACACGCGCATTGGTCGAACCTACCGGTAACAAATCTAGCTGCTCGCCTCTGAACCGCCTCTATGTCTTCCTTCAAACCGATCTGCTGCGGGTCCCAAATACTTGAGCAATACTCAAGACGTGGTCGTTCAAGCGTTTTATACACGGTCTCCTTTACAGGTGAAGTACATCTTCCCAAAATTCTGCCAATAAACCGAAGTCGGCTGTCTGCCTTACTCACAACTGTCCTTACATGCTCGTTCCATTTCATATCGCTCCGCAATGTTACGCCTAGATATTTGAACGACGCGACAGCATCAAGAAGCTCACTACTAATGCTGTATTCAAACATTATAGGATTGTTTTTTCTACTCATGCGCATCACCTTACATTTTTCTACATTGAGAGCTAGCTACCATTCTTCGCACCAACTAGAAATTTTGTCTAAGTCAACCTGTATGCTATTACAGTCAGTTACAGACGACACCCTCCCATACACCACAGCATCATCAGAAAACAGCCGCAAATTACAACTTACTCTGTCCATCAGATCATTTATATAGATAGAAAATAATAGCGGTCATATCACACTCCCCTGGGGCACGCCTGACTATACACTCGTCTCTGATGAACACTCGCCGTCGAGAACAACGTGCTGCGTTCTATTACTTAGGAAGTCTTCCAGCCAGTCACAAATCTGTGAACTTATTCCATAAGCTCGTATCTTCGTTAGCAGTCTGCAGTGTGGCACCGCGTCGAACGCCTTTTTGAAGTCGAGAAAAGCACTATCCGCCTGTTGGCCTTCGTCCATGGCTCGCAAGATGTCATGTGAGAAAAGGGCAAGCTGAGTTTCACATGAACGATGTTTCCTAAACCCGTGCTGATTCATGGAAAGAAGCTTTTCCGTTTCAAGGAAATTTACTATATTCGAACTGAGAATATGCTCAAAAATTCTACATGAAATTGATGTCAACGATATTGGCATGTAATTGTATGCGTCAGTTCTCTTTCCTTTCTTATACACGGGAGTCACCTGCGCTTTTTTCCAGTCACTAGGAACTTTGCGCTGAATTAAAGATTCGCTATAAATGCAAGCTAAGTAGGGGCCCAATGCCGCAGAATAGTCTTTGTAAAACCGAACAGGTATTCCATCCGGACCAGCAGACTTTTTCGTATTTAGCTCTCTCACCCGCTTCTCTACACCGGAAATACCTATTGCTATGTCCCCCATTTCGGAATTAGTACGTTGATCAAATGATGGCATATTTGTGCGGTCCTCCTGCGTGAAAGATTTCTTGAAGGTTAAATTTAGAACTTCAGCTTTCCGTTTGCTTTCTTCTATTACTGCCCCGGAATGATCAACTAGAGACTGGACGGTGGGCTTTGACCCGCTTATCGATTTTACATAGGACGAGAATTTTTTTGGGTTCTCGGAAAGATCTTTTGCTAAGTTATGGCTGTGATAACTATTGTATGCTTCAAGCATCGATCTTTTTATAGACGCACGAATCTCTACTAACTTTTGCCTGTCATCATTTGCGTGTTCTTTTTTGAATCGAGAGTGCAACAGCCTTTGCTTTCTCAGCAGCTTTCTAACATTATTATTATACCACGGTGGATCTTTTCCATCCTTAATCGTCTTTACTGGCACATATTTCTCTAACCCATTATTAACAATGCACTTAAATTTAGTCCACAATTCCTCTACATCCATAGTCCCAGAGTTAAACGATGCCCATTCATTTTCTAAGTGCGATCGTAACATTTGCTTGTCCGTTCTTCCCAACAAAAACACGCTCCTAGTCTTTTTGACTGGTTTATGAACTTTCACCATCGACGCTATGACGATATCATGATCACTAATTCCTGTCTCTACACAGACATCGTTAATAAGGTCAGGCCTGTTTGTGGCTATAAGGTCTAGAATATTTCCATTTCGCGTGGGTTGCCGGTTTAACTGCTCAAGACAGTTTTCGGAGAATGTGTGCAAAAGTAGCTCGCAAGACTGCTTGTCTGTACCGCCTGAAATGTAACTAGCGAGGTCTCAATCTATACTCTTAAGGTTGAAGTCACCTCCGACTAATATTACATGGCCCGGATACCTATGCACTACCTGGTGTAGACATTACTTGAACGATTCTAAAACTGCTACATCAGCACTGGGGGGGCCGGTAAAAACACCCAACTATTAACTTTACTTCTTTTACACCTGTAATACGTGCCCAGATAACTTCACAGTTACTTTCAACCTCGATCTCACTAGAAACAATATCTTTGTCCACAGCGATGAACACTCCTCCTCCAGTTGTATCAGATCTATCTTTCCGATATACATTCCACGCTTCGCTAAATATTTCTGAACTTTGCCACATCATCATTTAGCCAGCTTTCGGTGCCTAAAACTATCCGAGCGCAATAACTTCCATGCAGCGCTGCAAATTCGGGTACTTTGTTTCTGATACTCTGTAAGTTCGCGGCTAATATTTTTATGTTCGAATTTTTGTTCCGAGCGTGGCCTAAATATGCTGTTTGAATGCTGTCAGGCGAGTGCTCATCAGAGTTAGCGCCTAGCCTAAAAAAACCCCATGTTCACTCCACAAGTACTCTGCTACCCGAGTAGCCGCTTCCTTAGTGTAGTGCACCCCTGATCTATCTAGGGGCACCCTACAATTACCCACCCGATAACGCAGATCCAGAAATCTGCAACCATGACTGTCACAGAGTCGGCGAAGCCTCTCGTTCAGACCCTCCACTCGGCTCCAAACCAAAGGACCCCGATCAACCCTGGGAACAATGCTGCAAATCGACAGCTCTGCTTGCACCCCGCGTGCGAAGGCAGCAGCCTTCACCAATTCCGCCAGCCGCTCGTAGGACCTGAGGATGTCCTCAGAACCCAAGCGACAAGCATCATTGGTGCCGACGTGAGCCACGACTTGCAGTCGACTGCACCCCGCACCCTCGGTAGCCGCCGGCAAGGCCGCCTCCACATCTCGGATGAGGCCCCCGGCAGACACACCGAGTGCACGTTGGAATTCCTTCCAGATCTGGACGCTGTCTGCCTAAGAGCAGAGTGTTGCCGCATGAATAATGTGTAGCAAGCATTATTCATGTGTCTGTGTGTGAATGAATGTGCTTTCCTTTATCCACTGTGTATTTGTAAATTTACTCCCATGTTACCTCCATATTCATAAAGGCCAGAAACAATTTTATTATGGGCAGTAACTTTATGATTTAATTAATTTTTGTACAAGGTGTATCCATTATGCTGTGCATAGTAACTTACCCACATTCCTACTTTCATATTCATTATCAGACCTAATCCTGCGTTACCATCCCCTCAAGGGGGCACACGGTTCTTTGGTGAGTAAACGCGTGGCGAGCACGAGGCCCTGTCGTAATGCACTCTTCCTTCCTTCTTTACTGCCCGGACTGCATTTCCTTTCCCCTCCCCTCCTTTCCTATCCACACCCCTTCCCCTCTCCACCAGGTGACTGATAACCTCAGTAGTTTAGTCCCCCTATCGTAATCAAACAATCCAACCCATCCCTGCGTTACCATAGTAGTAAGGATAGAAACGAAGCCAACACTGACTACAGTAGTGCAAGTTTATATGCCAACTAGCACGGCTGATGATGAGGGTATCGAATAAATGTATGAGGAGATAAAAGCAATTATTCAAAAAGTTAACGGAGATGAAAACTTGATTGTGATGGAGGGGGAAGAGAAGGAAATGTAGTAGGTGACTATGGACTGGGAAAAAGGAATGAAAGAGAAGATCGCTTGGTAGGAATTTGCGCAGAGCACAATTTAATGATCACCAACACTTGGTTTAATCATCATGAAAGAAGGCTGTAAACGTGGAAACGACCAGGAGACACTGGAATGTTTGTCCAGGAGACACTTTATAATGGTAAGGAATAGATTTAGAAACCAGGTTCTAAACTGTAAGACATAGCCAGGTGCAGATATAGACTCTGACCGTAACTTATTGGTTATGAACTGCAGATTAAAGCTTAATCGACTGCAGAAAGGTAGAAAGTTTAGGAGATGGAACTTGGACAAATTGAAGGAACCAGAGGTGGTTGAGACTTTCAGAAGGAGCTGTAGGCAAGGAGTGGCTGAAACGGGGGAAGGTAATACAGTAGAAGAAGAATGGGTAGCTCTGAGAGATACGGTAGTGTAGGCAGTAGAGGATCATATAGGCAGCAGGACAAGGCCTAATAGAAATCTCTGGATAACTCAGGATATACTGAACTTAATTGATGGGAGGAGAAGATATAAAAATTCAGCAAGTGAAACAGTAAAAGGGAGTACAAACGTCTGAAAAATGAGGTTGACAGGAAGTGCAGACTGGCTAAGCAGGAGTGGCTACAGGACAAATGCAGAACCGTAAAAGAATGCATAACTAGGGGAAAGATAGATACCGCCTACAGGAAGTTAAAGGAGATGTCTGGAGACAAGAAAAGCAGCTATATGAATATCAAGAACTCCGACGGAAAAACAGAACTAAGCAAAGAGTGGAAAGCTGAACAGTGGAAGGAATATATAGAGAGCCTATACAAAGGAACTAAACTTGAAAACAGTATTCTAGAAAGGGAAGACCAACTGGAAGAAGATGAGATAGGAGATACGATACTGAGAGAAGAATCTGACAAAGCGCTGAAGGACTTGAGTCGAAACAAGGCCCCTGGAGTAGATGATATTCCGACTGAACTTCTGATATCGTTAAGAGAGATAGTCGTGAAAAAAATGTATGTATGAGACAGGGGAAATACCCTCCAACTTCAAGAAGAATATCGTAATTCCAATTCCAAAAAAATCAAGAGCAGACAAGTGTGCAAGTTACAGAACTATCATTTTAATAACTCATGGTTGCAAAAACACTAACACGAATTATTTACAGACGAATGGAAAAACCTGTGGAATCTGACCACATGAAAGATCAGTTTGGATTTAGGAGAAATGTAGGAACACGCGTGGCAAAATTCTCATTACGACGTATCTTAGAAGATGGACAAGGAAGGGCAAAACTACGTTTTTGGCGTTTATAGATTTGGAGAAAGCTTTTGACTAGGTCGACAGGAATATACTCTTTCAAATTCTGAAGGTAGCAGGGGTAAAATATAGGGAGCGAAGAGTTATATTCAACCTATACAATAACCAGACAGCGGTTATTACAGTCGAAGAGCAAGAAAGGGACGCAGAGGTTGGGAAGGGAGTAACACAGGGTTGCAGCCTTTGCCCAATGTTGTTCAATCTGTACATCGAGCAAGCAGTGGAGTAATGGAAGGAGAAATTTGGAGAGGGAATTAAAGTTCAGAGAGAAGAAATAAAAAGTTTGCGGTTTGCCGATGACATAGTAAGTTTGTCAGAGACTGCAAAGGATCTGGAAGACCATTTGAATGGAATGGACAGTGTCTTGAATGGAAGATATAAAAGGAACATTAACAAGAGTAAAACGAAGGTAAGGAATGTAATGTCAAAAAAATCAGGCGATGCTGAAGGAATTTGATTAGATAATATAGTAAAAGTAGTAGATGAGTTTGGATAGTTGGGTAGCTAGATAACTTCTGGTGGCCGAAGTAAAGAAGATATAAAATGCATAATGGCTATGGGAAGAAAAGCATTTCTAAAGAAGCGAAACTTGTTAACATCCAATCTATATCTATAAATGTGAATGTCTATTCGGTGTACGTTTATCACGTCTGAACCACAAGACATGAAGAGCTAAAAATTTGTACGGTTACTAATGTCTACCCGGGAAAGGCTTTAGGCACGGTTTTGTGGCGATCGGATAGCTATTTATCTATATATATTAATGTGAATATCTGTTCGGTGTACGCTCATCACCACCGAACGACAAGACGCAGAGACTTAAATATTTGTACAGTTACTAATTTATACCTGAGGAAGGTTTTAGGCACGGTTTTGTAGCGATCTGATAGATATTTGGTAATTTGAAGAATATAACGCGAAATGCGGAACAATAATTACTCTTTGAAAATTATATTTACTCTTTGAAAATGGTTTTATTGGTTGCATTGTTGCTTGAGGGTTGATAATGATAAAAGGGTGGAGTATATTGGGATGGAAAGGTATCGGTGTACATAAAACTCTACGTATGTGTGTGTTAATATTTCGCTCTGTAGCGAAAAGACAAACGAATGGTCTGTGTGTAATTGTTGTCCGAGGTTCCCGTTGTACACCATAACAGTTCCATGCCGATAGCCATAAGGGGGTGGAAGATATGGTGGTTGAAAGTCGTCAAATTATGAAAAAATTCGGACTGAAGGCCAGCGATGATGTTTGCCACTCTATAGCAAGGAAACAGCGAAACGTGATGCCACAGACCATATCTTTGGTCTATGCGTGCTACAATGTCTTCAGCTCTTTCTCTGTAAGGATAAGCATGCGAATAAAGAAATATAAGGATAAATAAATAAAGCAGTAAAAAGGAAAATTCTTTTAATACATCTCTTTATAAAATCTGACGTTTCGCGCATTACATCAAGTGATCGATCTCTGATATTATTACAATCATTATTGTTGAATTTCGTGGTTGGATTCTTCGAAACGAGTGCATTTTTACGTGTGATATCATCTACACTACTTAATTTCCTGATAATGTTGATTAAAAATTTTTGTTTCTAAAGAAGGTATTTCATTTCATCGTTAAAAAACAGTCTCATAGCACACTACTGACTGATAGCTCATCTATCATAATCAACCAACACGCGAGTGGAGCCGCGGGTTTAAGCTAGTATTAATTTAAATGTTAGGAAGTCCTTTCTGAAAGCATTTGTCTGGAGTGTAACATTGTATCTGTTTGTTAAGCTTATGGGACTTAACTACGGGGTCATCAGTCCCTAAACTACTTATGAACTAACTTATACTAAAGACGGCACAAATATCCATGCCCAAGGGGGGATTCGAACCCCCGACCGTAGTGGCCGTGCAGACCGTGACTGGATCGCCTCAGTCTCCTCGGCCACCGCGGCCGGCGACGATAGGAAGTTCAGACAAAAAGATGATGGAAGAAAGATGAAAATTAGATGGGTAGATCACGTGACTAAAGAGGAGGTGCTTAACTGAATGGGAGAGAAAAGGAGTTTCTGGCATATCCTGACTACGAGAAGGGATAGATTGGTTGGACACATTCTGAGACATCAAGGAATAGTCAACTTAGCATTAGAAGGAAATGTGTGGGGTAAAAGTCGTAGAGGGAGTCCGAGGAACGAATACAGTAAGCAGATTCCAAAGGATGTAGGTTGCCGAACGTATTCTCAGAAGAAGAGACTTGCACAGAACAAGGTAGCGTGGAGAGCTTCATTGTACTTAATGGGGTAATGATTTACAGTATCAATCCTCTGCTTCATAATTTCATGCTACCCGTCCCATGTTTATTAATTGTGTATAAACCAGATATAATAAGACAACTTTCCGAGTACGGCCTGTAATTATTTCAGTATGAAAGGGGTTAAAAAGATGAGAATTACCAGTATATGCGACTGAACGGGCTATCAATATCATAGCCTAAGTATTGCATTTCCGTCTGAAAAAATCACACTCGTCCCGGCGATACTTCAAACCCGAAGACAAAAGTACCTGAAACAGTGTACAAATATTTCTGATGTGTTCCTCTGGTGTACATCCTGATACCACAAAATCGCCCAAGTAATTTGAACAGAAATTAACTGTTGCAGTAAGTTGTTCTAAATAGAGTTGTAAAATGGCGGCCGCGGAAAAGTTGCTGAAGGTTATCTCGAAGAACTTGTCCGTACCTAAATAGGTATTCACCACACACTCTCTTTGCGACCTATCATCTAGCGGAAATTGCATATACGAATCGCATGAGTTATTTTTTGAAG
Organism: Locusta migratoria; assembly: GCA_026315105.1. Lineage (NCBI taxonomy): Eukaryota > Metazoa > Arthropoda > Insecta > Orthoptera > Acrididae > Locusta > Locusta migratoria. The sequence goes on from CM048749.1 coordinate 409,720,751, forward strand.
AAAAAAGCTTCCTGCACCAAGCCTATCCATCAATTTGTCAGGGCAAGTCAATGGAAAGCGTCAATAATTCCGAGTGGATTCACCGTGTATTTAAGATCAATACAGAGGCAAATTCTGCCAGGTTTGCATAAAATTATTAATGGTGAAGCTCACTAACTAGTCGAAATGGGAGCAGGAACACAATTGTTCTTTAATTCATTAGGTAACTGTGCAACTTCGTGTCAGAGTGCATGAGGGATGGGCCATGACCGAAAAAGTAAGATTTCACATTGCCGTTTCAAGTCACGTGCGCTACGAAATTATTTGTTTTGCCTAGGCTTTTAGTTATCAAGTCTAGAAACTCAGTAATCATTTGAGAAAGACAACTCTTTGGATCAATAGCGGATACAGAAATCGCACTGTCCTGAATACGAATCCCAAATAAAAAAAAAAAAAAAAAAATAATAATAAAAAAATAAAAAAAAATAAAAATTATTTTCACAGTTTTGCTGTGAGACTGAGATGTAGCACGCACATAACAGGTGCCAAACACTGGCAGGTTCTGTCCGTTTCACCTAATCAGGGGCGCACAATCGCGGTGAGTCCAACAGTTCGTAAGTGAGCCAACCGAGCAAAATAAGAGGGGCGTCCGTGTCTACTGGATGATGCACACTGCGTCCGGCAATGTCTAGTATCACAAAATATTTATTTGATTGTCTCTGTATAGCACTGACGACGGATGAAGGCACAATATGTCTGCGTAATCACTTGGATCGTCTGGTGGTTTTGAAAAACCGGTACGCACAGAATGAGAAAATTGTCGGCACCCACGAGAGTCAGCGATAGTAGAGCACTGTGTAAGTCGCAAACACACAGACTGCACATGAGCAGAGTTCCCACAAGCAAGGCAAGTTGAGTACTGTGATGGGCAGATCTGTTACTTATTCTTTGAAAAGCAACGTCTTCTCACGGGACGTGGAAACGCACGTGGAGGAGGACGTGGTGCCGTTAAAGCGTGGAATTCCACGTTCCACTGCCCTGCGAAGCGTGGAACGGATGATCCAGCATGTTAGATTTTTGGTACGTGGAATGGAACGTGGCCAATGAAAAGCGACCTGGTTTCCACGTGACAAGCAGAACTTTTGACCCGCCATATTGCAAACGGAACTTCGTATCTTTTCGTTTTACCGTACGATGTATAAATATAATCTTTTTAAAGCGCCAGAAAATAGAGGAACTTTTGAAAACGCATCATTTTAGGTATGATTTGTTACAATAAATTACCGGAATCTATATATTCATAGCTTTAAAGGATATCGTATTTAACGTTAGTCAGTGTTATAATTTGTATACCGTGAAAGAATACCGTTCCGCGGTTGGACGCCATTCTGTCAATGGAGCGTCTTCATGATATTTTGTCATAGATAAATAAGATATTACAAGATGTTTTAGGTGCATAGTATATCACTAACACAGCGCTCTCTTTAACGAGGAGAAATAGCGTAGTTGGTAGCGCGGTGAGCTGGGGAGCAGAAGTTTGCGACCCTGTACTTCTGAAAATTTTTATTTTTCCTTTTTTGTTTTCTTATTGTTTCCGGTTCTTTCTCATTAATTTAAGTGTAATATCCGATATTCGTTATATTTCTGGTGGGTCAGCGATACGAGCTATGGAGGAAAAGATGTAAATAACAGGTTTGCATCTACACGCTCGGAGATATTTTTGTAACTATTTGATTTAATTACGGTTTATGTAATTTATTTGTTAATTTAATACAATTATAATAACCAGTATTCGCCGTTATTTACTACAAACATGAACGAACGCTGTCGACGAGAGAACTTGTTGAGTATTTCGTGCAAGGGCACAGGTAGCAATAAATTTCGAGACAGTACCCTACGTCATTCGGTTTTCGCCTCGGTTTTTGAATTCTGTTGCAGTTCAGTACAGTGCTGGAATAGTTCAGTTTCACAGTGCTGAGAGAGTGTGATTATGGAAGCAGATGAAGTAAAGCAGCAAAAGTGTTTACATACAACAATAAAAGCAAAAATTATTACAACGAATATTATCGAACTGAGGCGTTGTCCCGCGTGTACGAACAAGTAGACTGTATCAGGCACAACTTATTATCTTCGAAGGAATGCCAAAGTAAACATTTGGATATGCATGTACATCGTGAAAACTAGCAAATTAAGAGAGCAAGACAAGTTGAGCTGGCGCAGATGAAGGATTTCACCGTTTACATATATATATACGGGGCGCGTCCAGAAAGTAAGTTCCGTTTGTAATAAAATGGAATTGTACACAGATACAGAAGAAATTTTTATTGCACAGAATTCTACAACTCTTAAACTACTTTTCCACGTAACTGCCGAAATTTTGCAGGCATTTGTCATAGCGTTGCACCAGGTTTTGTATACCTTCTTCATAGAAATCTGCCGCCTGTGTCTTCAACCAGTTGGAAACAGTTTCTCTCAGCTCGTCGTCCATAGCGAGAGCACTAATTGTAAAACTACGGTTATGCTGGATCTTGTCATCAATCGCGTAAACCAGTTCTTCTGTAACCAAAGGCGGACGCCCACTTCGTTCTTTATCGTGCACATCACTACGCCCGCCATTGAACTGTCGGACCCATCTTCTCACCATCGAATCACTCATCGCAATTGGTTCGTAAACATCGCAAATTTGCCGATAAATTTCACTTGGTTTCACTTTCCTCGCATTCAGAAACCGAATCACCGACCTGATTTCACAGGCGGCGGGATTTTCAATCAACGCCGACAATTCAAACAAGCACAACAAAGCGTACGTAACTGACAGCGATCTCCAAATGGCGCACGTTCTTCTCCTTGATACACATCGTCTACAGCGCATGTGCGGAACTGCAATCGCAGCGCTGCAGCGGAGATAAATTCAAACGGAACTTACTTTCTGGACGCGCCTCGTATATTGCCAAAAGTGATTTACTCGTACATTTTGTTATCATTATCAACAATGTACCGTCTTTGTGTTTCTTGAAGAAAAAGAAGAGTATTGCATGCAACGTGCAAGCATAAGAAAGTTACAGTATTCAGTTTTTTCCCGGCGTTCGCTAACAGATACCGTGTAATTTTACGCACATCCATCTTTTGTAAAGAAAATGATCTATGGACCAGCCTGCAACGGGCGCTGGAGAGCGCTGTGGTCGGAAATCACGATGAGCAGCACGTTCCATTGGATGTAGCAGGTCGTTTCAGAGCATGCTGTAGCTAGACTAGGTAGACAGCACGTCTGGCCTGCGCTACGTTGGGACAACACGTCCCGTGTGAGGACGGCTTTATACTCTTTACTCGGTGCGGCAGCTGTGAGCGGCATACCAGTCGGGCACTAGTCTGTTCTTGTTTATCACTGCCTGTAATAGTGCAAATCGTGGCTGCCGAAAAGTTTTCTGCTATACTGTCACGAACCGTGATGTTCTATAAGTTGTAAAAATCTTTGCAAAGTCGGATCTGCATGTCCTGAGAATCTGCTCACTATTTCGGCGGTCCGGCACACTGTATGTAATTGCATCATGGTTGATAGCCTCTGCATAATACTGTCCAAAAACACACTAAAACCGCCAATGTCGTGTTAAGCCCATTAGTTCCATGACCAATAACGGTATGTCTGAGCAAACTGCTTTTGCAAGTGACAGAATTTGATAACAGTAGCAGCTACTTGCATTTGGTCCTCACATTATTTAGTAAGGGCACTAATTATGTCATCAAACTGAAGTAACTCTGGACGCGAACTCTGATAACATTTCAGCGCGAGCCTATAAATCGTGGTACGGGCAGTTGAAAGTAATTTTTGTCTTACAGTACCTTGAACTTGATGCGTAACACAATGAGCTTTAAATTGCGCTGAATATTTCCCGTTGATTTATGAATGTGTGAAATTATTGCACGTCGCGGTTGCAACCGGCGTAGGCGGCTGAGATGAGATAGCAGAGGCTGGTGTGGTAATCACCTGTTGCTCTGCCGTTAGTAACTGAAGCTCAATAAACTGCATTAGATTACATCCACCGGCGACCTGAAGCAGGTGCTCATTAATTTGGGGTGGTATGGTAGTCATAATACAGGATACGACAAAAGAAGCATACAAGTATGTAATAAATGGCAAAGCACTCCAATGAAAAACATTGGCTGTGATATATGGCAAAGGGGAAGGCGTATCAGTCCGCTATAATTCGGAAATTTTGATTTACCTCGTCGCCGCATGATGTGTTGCTTACTGGGGAATGTAACAGCAGCCAGTACACAAATTAGGATGCAGCCTTGGAAGCAAAGTTAGAACAGTCATACTCATTAATAGAACAATTTTACTGGATGTACGAAAGAAAATAGTTCTTGAGACCTGAAGAGGGACAGGCTATTACCCAGTTACAATGTTAAGACAATGCAACATTGCTAATTCTCATTGCTAGTGGTTTTGAGTACGGAAGCCGATTGTCGGGACAGATCAGCAGTATATTATTGGTCATACCAGTACAAAAACGTACCCGACTCACGCGATAATAGTAGGTGGTGATTTTAATTTACTCTCGATCTGTTGGCGAAATTATATCTTCAAATCAGCAGGTAGGCATAAAACATCGTCCGAAATTGTACTCAACGCATTCTCTGAGAATTACTTCGAACAATTAGTTCATGAGCCAACTAGAATTGTAAATGGATGTGAAAACACACTTGATCTCTTAGCAACAAATAATCCTGAGCTCATAACGAGCATCAAAACGGATACAGGTATTAGTGAACACAGAGCTGTCGTAGTGAAACTGAATATCGAAAGTCCCAAAGTTACCAAAAATAAACGCAAAGTATGTTTGTTCAGAAAAGCAGATGGAAACAAATTACATTGCTTCTTGAAAGACAGCTTCCAATCGTTTCTAACACTAAACGTAGGTGTAGAACAGATGTGGCTCAAATTCAAAGAAGTTGTATCGACAGCAATTGACAGTTTTATACCAAATAAAGTAATAAAAGAAGGAGGCGATCGCCCTTGGTACACAAAACAGGTCAGGACACTGTTGCAAAAGCAAAGGAAAAGGTATACTAAATTTAAACGAACACGAAATCCCCAGGATTTGCGATCGTACTCAGAGGCTCGAAATTACCGAGGATTTCAATGCGAGGTGCCTACAATATTTATCACAACGAAACACTTTCTTATAATTTGACTGAAAACCCAAAGAGATTTTGGTCATATGTTAAATATACTCGGGGCAAATCACAAACAATACCTTCACTACGTGATGGTAATGGCGATCCTGCCGATGACAGCGCCACTAAAGCAGAGTTACTAAACTTAGCTTTTAGAAACTCATTCACCAAAGACGACGAAACCAATATTCCAGATTTCGAATTACGAACAGATGCCGTAATGAGTAACGTAGAAGTAGATATCATCGGAGTAGTGCAGCAACTAAAATCAATTAACAAGAACAAGTCTTCTGGTCCGGATTGTATACCCATTACATTTCTATCTGATTTTGCTGAAGCGATAACTTCTTACTTAACAGTCATATACAACCGCTCTCTCATAGAAGGGTCTGTACCAAAAGGTTGGAAAGTTGCACAGGTCACACCTATATTCAAGAAAGGCAGTAGGAGTAACCCACTAAACAACAGGTCTATTTCATTGACTTCAGTTTGCAGCAGGGTTTTGGAATATATCCTGTATTCAAATATTATGAATTATCTCGAACAGAACGATCTGTTGACCCAAGGTCAACACGGATTTAGAAAATATCGTTCATTCGAAACACAACTAGCTCTTTATTCACACGAAGTGATGCGTGCTATCGACAAAGGTTCACAAATCGATTCCGTATTTCTTGATTTCCAGAAAGCTTTTGACACCGTACCTCACAAACGGCTTTTAATCAAATTGCGTGGTTATGGTACATCGCCCCAAATGTGCGATTGGATAGGGGAAATCTTGTCAGAGAGGACACAATTCGTAGTAATCGATGGTAAGGAATCGACTAAAACAGAGGTGATATCGGGCGTTCCACAGAGTAGTGTTATTGGTCCTCTGCTATTCCTTATTTACATAAACGATTTAGGGGAAAATCTAAGTAGCTCTCTTAGGTTGTTTGCAGATGACGCCGTCATTTACCGTCTAGTAAAATCATCTTAAGATCAAAACCAACTGCAGAACGATCTGAATAAGATATCAGTATGGTGTAAAAATTGGCAATTGGCTCTAAATAATGAGAAGTGTGAAGTCGTCCACATGAGTACGAAAAGAAATCCGTTAAACTTTGTTTACAGCATAAATCAATCAAATGTGAAGGCCGTAAACTCCACAAAATACCTAGGAATTACTATTACTTCCGACCTAAACTGGAAAGAACACGTAGGTAATATAGTGGGAAAGGCGAACCAGAGACTGCGTTTCATTTGCGGAACCCTTAAAAGATGCGACAGAACTACTAAAGAAACTGCATACACTGTGCTTGTCCGTCCATTTTTGGAGTATTGCAGCCCAGTGTGGGATCCTTATCAGGTGGGTTTGACGGAGGACATCGAAAGAGTCCAAAGAAGGGTATCTCGTTTCTTATTGTCACGATATAGGAGAGACAGCGTTACGGAAATGATACAGGATCTGGGATGGGAATCACTACAACAACGGCGCTTATCGCTGCGGCGTGGGCTACTTGCCAAACTCCAATCACCAACATTCTCCTCCGAATGCGAAAATATATTGTTGACTCCCACTTACATAGGTAGAAATGATCATCAGAATAAAATACGAGAAATCACAGCTCGAACAGAGAGATTCAGGTGGTCTTTCTTCCCGCGCGCTATTCGAGAATGGAATGGGAGATAAATAGTATAATTGTGGTTCGATGAACCCTCTGCCAGGCACTTAAATGTGATTTGCAGAGTATCCCATGTAGATAGAAGGTGCTCGTCGCTTTGTTGGACAGGCATGCTCTTCTTACAATTGTCGCACGTTTTAGTGCTGGGCTGAGTGATGTGCGGTTGATAGAGTGTACGCAGGATGAATTGGCGGGTAGATGCGCAGAAGGCTGGGTAAACGTAGGGAGAGCGATAATGGTGGGGGTAGCGACCGGAGCAGTGAGCAAGCGCTGGAGGCAAAGTGCCCAGCTTACTAGCTGGCAGGCAGAAGTGGACTTATGCAGCCTCCTCTTCCGAACGAAGGAATGAAATCGCCCAGTGCTTCAGACTAAAAGTCATCTCTGTGCATCGTCCACCTTATCCTGCGTTGACTCTATGTTAGAACTACACAGTGCCAAATTGTTGTACTTGATCTTCTCAGATGCAGCTTTTTGGAAGCATAGGAGGCATCATACACATTTTTCTGACTTTTATGCTGATGATGTTTCTATAAAGAAGCTAAGCTACATTTGTGGGACACCTGCCATTGCCACTGCAGCTTCTAAAGGGCATACAAACCCCTGGATCGTTTATTACATGAGGCTTTATTGTTTTAGGACTTTAGTTAGTGAGAGAAACTCTTCTATTATTTAGCAAATTATTTGTCTAATTTGGGAAGTTCAGAAGGAAGACTGGATGTGCATTATGAGCATGTAGAAATGAGACATTGGTCATCTTGTGTCTCTTTAAGCCATCTTCTCATTCCTCTTCTCATTTTGTAATGTCTTGTGTCCACACCTGTCTTTGTGTAATTATTATAACCATTCCATGGGTCTTAGCAGCTCCACTGAAATGTAGTTCAACACGTGATAACATTGGGGCCAAATTAATCATTGGTCCATTTGGATGCTGAGCATTTCGAAACTTTGCCATATAGACGTCCATGCTGATCACATGTATAATCGCAGAATCAACCAGAAATCTAATGCGAATGCCACATCTTCTAGATTTTTCCTTAAGAATTACCTTCAGTGAGCAGCGACGAAGGAACAAAGACAACATCTCATCCACAGTGGTGTGTAGACCAGCAATGATATACAATTGAATAGTGGAATTAAAACATTGAAATATATTCCTCAATGGCCCAAACTTATCAGTCTGGCGACTAATTTCCTTGTAATCAAACCTCAACATTTTGGTCATTACGAAAAATCTGGTCCGACTAGTTTGTCTATAGAACACTTGTCGCCCTGAAGCAAAGACCAAGAACCTTGAATTGATATCTTCTTGTCAACATTTGAACCCACGATAAACAACAGAACAAAATAACTCATCTTCGTCGGTGTGTTGAATATCTAGTCTAGTAACACCTTGAGTGTAGTGTTATTACATTAATAAAATTAGGTGTAAAAAGAGCTCTAGAGCCTCTTTCGGAGACTCATTTGTTCCTTGTTGTCCTTAGTCCCATTCCTCCCCACACTTTATTGTTTACACAACGTCAACATCATCGAGGTGGAGCGTAACTTGCACTTACACTTTTTGCACAGAATTTGCCACAGTTGGCTTCATTAGCATAATGTGGGTTGGGCTGAAACACTTTCTCATTCTCAGAAATCAAAATGTTCAAATGTTTGTTAAGCTTATGGAATTAACTGCGGGGTCGTCAGTTCCTACAGTTTCAGACTACTTATGAACTACCTTATACGAAAGACGACACAAAAATCCATACCTGAGGGGGAATTCGAACCTCCGACGGGGAACGGCCTCGTGCATCGGAGCATAGCGCCTCATTGCGCTCGGCCGCTCTGTCGCGGCTCCTCATTCTCAGACCATTAATCTGTTCAATTTCTCACATCATCATCCATTCACTGTCATCTAAATCTGATTTATTCAAGACTTTAAGCACTCTTTCAATAGAACTTTCGGAAAAACGTCGTCTATAAACATTATTTGTTCAACAGCTGAAGTTCATTTCATTTATAATATTTAAATCTAAGCTCCAACGACATTAAATCATTCCTTGCTACTTGTTATTGATGGGCGTGGAGGAGGGGGGAAGAGTTCTAATGCCCAAAGGGAATAAAATCAAATAACAGAATTTAACAAATTTTCATTAAGAAATTCTGTAATTACTTAGTTGTAAACACAGTTTCGCGCGACCAGCTTTGGTTTCAAGTTCATGTATCATGTATACACATCGAGTCAGTCAGCGTATAAATCTCCTCCTCACTCGTTGGTAATGCAGTGGTTAACGTAGCATTATACCCTGCAGTCTGAAAGAAACATACATAACCACCACTAGTAACCTGGTGATGAATAAAACAGTAATGCTTGTAGAAGTACCTCACAGTCAAACCGTACGCTGGCTGAAGGCAAACGCCTGTGGTAGAATTCCGATTACTATATGATTTACACAGCTAACGTACACGTTACTTTCCATATGAAATCTTTCATTAATACCATTACTATGGGTTATACTTGCAGCTCAGTCAGAGTTATTTTGTGTAACTTATTGAACATTTCAACGCAAAACATAGTTTATAGTACACGATGGATCTAAATTAATTTTACGTGAACTACGTGATCTTCTACACCACAAGATAACAAATTATATACCATCAATGAATTCGAGGAACTGACGAAAGTACGATGAATCCTAAAGTGAAATAGGGATTTGTGTGATTCACATACTGAAAAACTGACGTACAGCACAGAGAACACGAGTAAGCTTATGTAAATTGAAACTGTACCTTCCACCGGTACAAAACGTGTATCACTCTGTAATGTTGCGTTCCAAGTTTTATTATTGGCTATTAGTATATTTTGATCCTGGTTTGATCAGGAGGAAAAACTGGTGTACTTACGACTATTAAGTAGAAGATATCCGAAGCTGTACTCTGGGGCGTTGAACCACACAGCATAGCGAGATTTTTGCATATTCACGCCCCCTACGAAAGAGCATAAATTACATTACTTTTATTGGAATGATTTCGTACTTCTACTCAGTCTTTTCTTATTGCTAAAATTGTGGTATGAATTTGTCAAGTGTTAAACATGCATTAAGTTCATAAACGACTTTTCTCTAGTGATAAAAGAGTATTAGGAACTTGAAATTGTTGTCTCTTAACGTCACCTAGTGATAACAATCATCACAATCAAATTGCTTGTATGGAAAATTGATGTCTAGTCTGCTTACGTTTATAATAAACACATACAGAATGAGAACAGTTAGTATTCAGATTTTGGGGATAATTCAGATTTTAGTCTATTTTCATTTCAACCAGATAAATTTAATTCATGTTTTATTAGTAAATTATTTCCTGCGAAAGAATTGGTTGTCTTGTGGTTTATAGCGAATGTTGTGAGTAAAGATATTTTTGATATCTTGTTCAAACCCGCAGCCAATCAGAATGAAGTGTGCTGTAATGGATCAAGTGGTGCACTCGCTTTTGTAGCCGTGATCCAGAGAAGAACATGTTACATCGCCTACGAAAATTATGGGTAACATGAAAGTCTTACTCCAGTCTGGAAGTGTCCCCACAGTAAAAGTGAAGACTCTACAATGCCATCGTATCTGCATACATTTTGACGTTCTTACATGTAATTGTTATAGAGATGTTCGTATGCGAACATTTCTGGTTGATTAACAACTTCGAGTGGCGTATTTAGGAAACAATCCACAGAACATTAGAGGGTACATTTATTTCAAAGAACATCATGGGGTGACTACGTCTACAGAATGAAGCTTTCACTCTGCAGCAGAATGTGCGTTGATATGAAATTTCCTGGCAGATTAAAATTGTGCGCTGGAACCGGGACTGGAACCTGTAACCTTTGCTTTTCGCGGGCAAGCGCTCTACCACTGAGCTATCCAGGTCCGTGAGTCGTGACGGGGTAGCTCAGTGATAGAGCGCCTGCCCTTGAAAGGCAAAGGTCCCAGGTTCGAATCCCGGTTCTGGCACACAATTTTAATCTGCCAGGAAGTTTCATATAAACGCACACTCCACTGCAAAGTGAAAGTTTCATTCTGGAAACATCCCCTAGGCTGCGGCCAAGCCATATCTCCACGATATCCCGTTTCCAGGAGTGCTAGTCTTGAAAGGTTCGCAGGAGAACTTCTGTGAAGTTTGGAAAGTAGGAGGCGAGGTACTGACGGAAGTAAAGTTGTGAGAACGGAGCGTGAGTCGTGTCAGGATAGCTCAGTGGCAGAGCGCTTGCCCGCAAAGGCAAAGGTTCCAGTTTCGAGTCCCGGTTCCGACACACAATTTTAATCTGCAGGAAGTTTTACATATGCAGATTCTGCCAGTGACTGCCAAATCTAGGATTATATATGGGTTTAAATGCATAAATTCTGGTTTCTTTGCGAGTGAAATTATGCGTCAAGTGTGTGTTGTTTGTTATTAATTAGGACAACATTGAGCTAGGACTAAAGAGCGATCTTCCATGTTATGATATTTATTTTATAAAAAACAGTCTGGATCGCAGAAGGCAGACATTTTTTATTTGACCAATTTAAAATTCTTATAGATGAAATAAAAAAAGGTCATTGCTAGGACATGGTTGTGTGTGCTGCCCTTAGTGATAGACTAAGTAGTTTGTAAAATTAGTTTGGTCCCTTAGTTACTCAAACTTTGGACACATTTTCGTTTTCTTGTTGCTGTGGGCATTCTGAACACTGTTATCTACAGCTACATCTACATGGGATACTCTGCAAATCACATTTAAGTGCCTGGCAGCGGGTTCATCGAACCAGCGTTATACTATTTATCTCCCATTCCATTCTAGAATATCCTGCGGGAAGTAAGAACACTTCAATCTCTCCGTTTTCGCTCTGATTTCTCGTATTTTTTTCTGATGATCATTTCTACCTATGAAGGTGGAGTCAACAATATATTGTTGGATTCGGAGGAGAATTTTGGCAACTGGAATTTTGGAAGTAACCCACGCCGCAGCGATAAGCGTCGTTGTAATGATTCCCATCCTAGATCCTGTATTATTTCCGTAGAGCTGTGTCCCCTGTATCGTGACAGTACAAAACGAGCTGCCCTTCTTTGGATTATTTCGATGTCCTCCGTCAAACCCAGCTGACAAGGATCCCACACTGGGCAGCAATACTCCAAAAAAGGACGGACGAGCAGTTTATTAAGTACATCTGTTGCATCTTTTAAGGGTTCTACCAATAAAACGCGGTCTCTGGTTCGCCTATCCCACGACATTATCTACGTATTCTTTCCAGTTTAAGTCTTCTTGATTGATTTACCTTGTAAACAAAGTTTAACGGATTTTTTTTTCGTACTCATGTGGACGACATCACGGTTCTCATTATTTAGAGTCAATTTCCAAGTTTTACGCCACACTGATATCTTATTCAGATCATACTGCAGTTGGTTTTGATCTTCAGATGATTTTACTAGACGGTAAATAACGGCGTCATCTGCAAACAACCTAAGAGAGCTACTTACATTTTCTCCCAAATCGTTTATGTAAGTAAGGAACAGCAGAGGACCAAACGCTACCTTGTGGAACGCCCGATATCACCTCTGTTTTAGTCGATACTTTACTATGGATGCTTTACCATGCTGGAAATACAGGCATATTTTTCCATCAGATTACCGAAACGCAATAACAAACTAAGTTACTATCATTTCTCATTGTACAGAAAAAACTGCATAGGTAATGCAGAAATGAAGGTGAACTGTCGATAGTGTGTGTGGCGCGTGACATGCCAAGTGATGCGGTTTGGCTGCACCGGTTCCATAGGCGTTTCTGCAGTCCCATCAGACTGCCGCAATGAGGCTCTGTTTATAGCTCACGGTTCCTTTGCCCTATTTTTGTGGAAGCTCGCCTTGTCACCAACACAATAGGAGGTTCATCCGCAATGTCCTTGAGGATCTGTTCCCACCTGGCGGCACGAACCAAGGCGCAGTGACAAATAGCGCGCGGTTCCGCCGTGCGGACCGAACAGACCCATAAGCCATGACGTATGCAGACTACGCTGCGGCAACACACAACCACGGCGGTTTGGAAGTGCAGCCGTTGGAAGTTTGACGCCACAGTGGAAGTGCAGAGGGCCGCCACCACAGCCGCTCCCTACTCCACAAGCGGCTTCTAATGAAATTGCGTGCTTATGGAATGTCTCCCCAATTGTGCGATTGGATTCAAGATTTTTTATCAGAAAGGACACAGTTCGTTGTAATTGACGGTAAGTCATCGAGTAAAACAAAAGTGGCCGGCCGAGGTGGCCGAGGTGACTGAGGCGCTCCAGTCACGGTCAGCACGGCCACTACGGTTGGGGGTTCGAATCCCCCCTCGGGCATGGATATTTATGCCGTTCTAGTTCGCAAGTAGTTCATAAGTAGTTTGTAAGTTTAGGGACTGATGACCCCGTAGTTACGTCCCATAAGCTTAACAAACATTTGAACATTTTTGAAACAAAAGTGATATCTCGCGTTCCACAGGGAAGCGTTATAGGTCCCCTACTCTTCCTTGTGTTTATAAACGATTTAGGAGACAATCTGAATAGCTTCCTCAGATTGTTCGCGGATGATGCTGTCGTTTGTAATAATAATAAAAAAAAATCATACACACCCATGTCCCAGGGAGGACTCGAACCTCCACGGCGAGCAACCGCGCGCGCCGCAGCGAGACGCTTTAGACCGCTCGGCTACTCCACCGCGGCTGTCGTTTATCGGTTAGTGAAGTCAACAGAGGATCAAAAGCAACTGCAAAGCGATTTAGATAAAATTTCTACATGGTGCCAAAATTGGTAATTGACACTAAATAACGAAAAGTGTGCAGTAATACACATGGCCACTAAAAGAAATCCGCTGAACTTCAATTACGCGATAAATCAGTCAAACCTTAAGGTCGTAAATTCTATCAAATACCTAGGAATTACAATTACGAACAACTTTGACTGGAGAGAACACATAGAAAATATTGTGGGGAAGGCGAACCAAAGGTTACGTTCCATTGGCAGAACACTTACAAACTACTTATGAACTAGCTAATCCTAAGGACGACACAAATATCCATACCCGAGGGGGATTCGAATCCCCAACCTTAGTGGCAGTGCAGACCGCGACTGGAGCGCCTCAGTCCCCTCGGCTACCGCGGCCTGCCGGTTCAGAGAACGGCAGCTCGTTTTGTTTTATCTCGTTAGGGGGGGGGCACGGAAATGTTGCACGAATTGGGGTGGAAATCATTAAAAGAAAGACGTTATTCATTGCGCCGTGATCTGTTTGCGAAGTTTAAATCACAGACTTCTACTTCTGAATCTGAAAATATTTTGCTAGCACCCACCTATTTAGGGAGAAATGACCATCCCAATAAAATAAGAGCCGGCCGTGGTGGCCGAGGGGCTGAGGCGCTCCAGTCACGGTCTGCACGGCTACTACGGTCGGGGTTTCGAATCCCCCCTCGGGCATGGATATTTGTGCTGTCCTTAGTATTAACTAGTATAAGTAGTTTGTAAGTTTAGGGACAGATGATCCCGTAGTTAAGTCCCATAAGCTATACAAACATTTGAACATTTTGAATAAAATAAGAGAAATAAGATCGAAAACTGAACTATTTTGGTGTTCTCTCATCCCGCGCGCTATTAGAGAATGGAACGGTAGAGAAAAGTTATGAAAGTGGTTAATGAACCCTCTGACAGGCACTTAAATGTGATTTGCAGAATATCTATGTAGATGTTGATGTAGATAAGCAGGTCCCACGCTGTCTTATGAGAAACGAGGCACTGCCAAACCGCCGCCTTTTCTCCGCCGCTGAGTAACTGGAGGCTATAAACACGGCCTAGCAGCCTGCAGGCACGGTCCGTGTGGTCAGCCTGGTGACACGGTAGAGCGCTGCCGCACGCCATTTGATTACGATCGCGAAGTTTCCTTGGGTATAGGTTGCAGTGAAACCGCGACACTTGTCTTCTTATTATGCCAACGTCCACTGTCAATCAGGCAGTATCGAAGTCAGTTGTGAAGGTTACGTGGCCCGTGTTCTTCCTCTTGTTGTATAGATAAAGTGTGGAACATTGTATGAAAACTGGAACAATCGCAGTTGATGTCATATATTCTTTGAACTGCAGGATCAGAAGTGACGTCTGTTCTTTTGGAACAGACGCCACATATATATATATATATGCCGGTGACGGGCAATGATCCTATCGTTAGTGGGGAGGGGTGGGCAAGTTTGAATCCCTTAGTCTTACGGGAATTAGTTTCATAACTACGAGTTTGAGTACTGTGGGCAGGGCAAAACTGGGAATTTGTATTTGCACGGGAGGCGTGCGTAGGTAGTCCTTGCAGGTGCGGTGATCACTGTTTCCGCAGTGGTGTAGGGGTCAGCGCAACTGCCTAGAAAGCAGGAGACCCGGGTTCGAATTTCGCCTGGGTACACATTTCCAGCTTTGCCCAATCGCAGTTGATGTCATATATTCTTTGAATATTAAATGGAACAAAATTGTAGCGCTGTATGAAAAACACACAAACCCATTAACAAGCACACATACTATGCTCTTCACAAATGTGGACCTACGTTCATTAAGTTTTTTCTCCGCAAACACGCGTATTTTTCCGCTTATAGACCGTTCGTCCACAAGTGTAGACCTTCTATTTCTCAGTTTCAACAGTACAGCGCAGCACATCGTAAGGAACTATTGATGCATTTGTTTATAGCTGGTCGTGCACTCAAAATGGCTGCTGTTACAAGTCGGAAAGGTGTGTAAATAATTATTACGCTCAACTATTAGTCTAAAATGCTGTGTTTTTTTTTCTGTAGTACGTTAAATCTTCTAAATGTTGGATCGTTAGTTCCGATTTGAATATATTTTGTTTATTACTATGAAATAATTAATTTTTTGAAGTCCCTCGTTTGTGGACCTCAGGTCATAATATGAATATGATGACTTCAATTTCTTCTTCGAAAGTAGAGTACTGAAATAACTCTTCCTTTTATATTTTACAGATATGAATGAAATATTAACTGATGAGCAATTAGAAGCACTTCTTAATGACAGTAATTCGGCATTATCTAATGGGGAAGATGACGTATTTTCGTTTTTGATTGGAGATTTTGCTGTTGGATTACATGAAATACCAAATTCATGTAAGCAAAGCTATGATTAGTTATAAATATTTTGAGCCTGTAGCTAGAACAAGAGGGCGCCCTTGTGTAGTGAATTCATCTGCTACTGAAGATGCAGATGATATAAAAAGGATGGATAAAAGGCCAAGAAGAGCCCTGTCACAACCAATTGCAGAAGTTACGTTTGACAATGTGGGCCATTTACCAAAACTTTTTGACGCAATGAATGCCTAAAAATGCAGGAAACCTGGCTGTAATTCCAAGACAAGGGTCATCTGCATCAAATGTGAAATGTATTTGTGTGTCATAAAAAATAATTGCTTTGATGCCTACCACAAACACTAAAGACATTAACTGGCTATATCAAGTTATTATTTTACAGAAATTATTTCTTATTTAATTTTCTTTCATTTGTTGGACTGTCAATGAGTATTAATGAAGACCTGTATTGGAAACAATGTATTTATTTAGAGATACAGAAATTATAAGTTTCTTTCGTGGCTGTAGGAAATTGCAATGACTGCTATCGTATAGTGTGTAAAGGATTTTGTAGGGAGTAATACTGAAGAGATGTATGTGCGTTGCACTGCGACATTAGCAATGGCTTAGGTTGGATGTTCCGTCGGCGCGATCGGATCTAACAGCTGCAGGTCGGAAGCTACGAAGCACTCAATGTTCCTGTGGTTTCAGGAGTCTATTTCAGTCAGTTCCGCGTCGAGGATTTTAATAATTTCAAATAAGTTATACATGTAAAAATCATGAATAGTACTTTCATTTTTACATAAAGAAAAATTATCGGATTAGATTTTCAGGAGCCCTGGAGAAACACACTTTGTTTTCTTCACATGGGTGTCGAATTTTCATCACATTCTTTTGAAGCAGCTTCTACTCTCTTCGCTGACAACAAATTCCAAGTCACTGTGCTACATCCTGATTCACAGGGTAAGTGTTGCCCCCTGTTTATTACCTTCGCTTGGGAAGAAATAAATACCACCTAAAACTATTTCAATTTCACCACCGACAACGGTGATCTGAGCGGCATCTTGATATGATGAGAGTACCACGAGGAAAACTATCAGTATCAAGACCACAGGGACGAAGCAGGGCAAAAGGCATTTTTCTCCAAACTGCCCGGGTAAATCTGGCCTGCCGCAGTGGCCGAGCGGTCTGCGGCGCACCAGTCACAGTCTGCGCGGTCGCTACGGTCGGGGGTTTTAATCCCCCATCGGGCATGGATGCCTGTGTCGTCTTTAGTATAAGGTAGTTCATAAGTAGTTTGGAAGTTTACGGACTGATGACGTCGCAGTTAAGTCCCTTAAGTTATACAAACATTCGATCATGTGTGTAAAGTTTGTACACGGCAACGGTGCACTCACGTTCTCTGCCGTGTGCGCTACTAATATCTCGACGCAACAACATGCACAAAACCATCATGCACTATTACTTTTTATAATCCTCCTCTCACATTGTACGGTCTCAGTGTTTGCAACCTCTTAAACGCACGAAAGGAACCTTCAAAACAAACCCAGGCTTGTTGTTGTGCGTGTATCATGAACGGGAAAAAGTTCCTTTAGGAAAATCACAAAAATATTTATTTGCGAGATTGAAAAATTCTGTAACTGTACATTTCCACTGTCAATACTTGTAGATATAACCTACTAAATATTCGAAAATATTGGACAAACACATATCAAGCTACATAGTTTTAAATTGGGAAGCTCCTACCGAAACCGTCAAACATCGCACAATCCCTACTACAATCTAAAATAACAAATATATATTGAAGTTTAAAACCATATTGCTAATGGAGAACAATACAAGGAAGGTATTAGTTCAACTCACATTGGGATGACACTACTGTCTTTACAAACGCTTCTTGGAACGATTGCCACCAGAAACGTCGAGCTATCACCGTAGCACGTTATTAAAAATACTTGTTTCGAGACAAACACCAGTGCACATATTTTAATAGCCAACTCTCCTCATCGGCACACTTTTAAACTCAACAACTGGTATTTTGAATTTGGAGTATACTTTCGATGGTAATATCTGTCGGCATGAGAACTGGCTTTTCGAAAGACTGCCCGGACAAGTCGGCGAATTTCCCTTGCTCGCTGTTTCGCCTTGTTCCTCGTTGGCCAGCTGGCGCCATTGCTTATGAAAAGCAGCCTTATTTACATGTGGGCAGTATATTCATCATGGCGCTTTTACTTTTATATCATCGACAGGCGCTAAGAGCGGACAAATTATGGGCAGATTACATTATATATTCCTGCAACTTTTTTTTGAAATGTTCAACGACCGTTTAGTTTAAAATTAAGCCACTAAAATTAGACAAGCACCAAATGACGTGTGGTAAGTGGCGTATTAGAATCTTACAACATTATGTCGAACAAATTTACTTGTCAATGGCTCGGCGCCATTCCGTCTACTAGCGATCGCCAGCCGCGGTGGCCGAGGGGACTGAGGCGCTCCAGTCACGGTCCGCACAGCCATTACGGTCGGGGGTTCGAATCCCCCCTCGGGCATGGATATTTGTGCCGTCCTTAGTATTAGCTTGTTCATAAGTAGTTTGTAAGTTTAGGGACTGATGACCCCATAGTTAAGTCCCATAAACTTAACAAACATTTAAACATTTTTGAATGGCTCGGCCATTAATTATTGAACAACAATGCTTATTTACATAATAATTAACAGCGAATATGTTCTACGGAGAGTTAATGATTCAGCAAAGGCTGCTGTTGTGTCTACCCCCATGTTCAGTGTAACAATTTACATTTAAGTATGGAGTGTATTCCCAGGTCTTGGTACTCAAGATAACTTTATGGAAATGCTTGAAAGAGAATTTTTTTTATATCATCACTTGTGACAAGTATATTACAATAAAAACACCCTTCGTACCACTGATTGCATATTTGAAAGTTATTACTGAAAGACGAACGTCTGTCGTCTTCCATATGTTTTTGTATATTTCTGTAAAGTTATAATTTATTTAATGTCGTTGGATTATCATTTTGTTAAAACTTAAGCCCCACTCTTTTCAAGGCTTGAGGAATAGTATTTTCATTTAATGTGTTAAATATTAGTTAATATTGCTAGGTTTTTCTTATTTTGTTGTGTTACTAATTTATTATTATAGCCTATTAATTAATGTGGCATAAGTATGGCTTCTCTGCTATGCCACTGTTCCTGTGAGAATGTGCAGTTGTACTTTTAAGTGTGTGCGAGAATCTATGGCTGTTTGAATGTAGGGAGTGACAGCTCGCTTTGCATCGTTCTCTCTGGCTCAGAGTCGATAGCTTCTGAGGTTACCAAAGAGGTTTCTACACCCTTTGGTTGCAGTCTAGTTAGCGAGCCTTTCCCTCCAGCGCGAGTATCGCTGTCCGTCCCCACCACCGCTGTTTTCGTGGATTTTCCGGCTTCCGGTGGCTTCGCGCGTACGGTAGCAGTTTCCCGCCTCCTGATCGATGGATTTTCATTCTATACTTGGCGTCTGGCGAGGTAAGTTTGGTTCTCCTCTGGTATCCGCGACATGGTAGCATTTCTTTGACAAGCACGTATAACTTATATACGTGAAATTAGAATCATTTTTTGGAATATTTTCTCCGATCGTGTGCAGAAATGTGTTCTCGTTCTTCAATTCAGTGATTTCCAATAGATAAACGCGGTGTGTGTGATTGTAGTTGCAGTTTGATAACGGCTTGGTATGTTAAAACCTTTTGTGATCATGTGGCGGTGTATGAACTCGTTCTAAATACTTTCTAGCTTTGTGGGGCCCGATTTCTAATATGTGATATGATCATTTTTATACAGTTGTTGTTGTTTTGGTTTTCAGTCCGCACACTGGTTTGATGCAGCTCTCCATGCTACCCTGTCCTGTGCAAGTCTCTTCATCTGAGAATACGTTCGACAACCTACAACCTTTTGAATCTGCTTACTGTATTCGTCCCTCGGTGTCCCTCTACGGTTTTTACCCCACACACTTCCTTCTAATGCAAAGTCGACAATTCCTTGATGTCTCAGAATGTGTCCAACCAATCTATCCCTTCTCGTAGTCAGGATATGCCAGAAACTCCTTTTCTCCCCGATTCGGTTAAGCATCTCCTCATTAGTTACTTGATCTACCCATCTACCCACGTTTCACTCCCATACAATGCTACACTCCATACAAATGCTTTCAGAAAGGACTTTCTAACATTTAAACTAATATTGGATGCTAAAAACTTTCGCTTCTTTAGAAACGCTTTTCTCCCCAAGCCATTCAGCATTTTATATCTTCTTTACTTCGGCCACCAGAAGTTATCTTGCTACTCAAATAACAAAATTCATCTACTACTTTTATTGTCTCATTAGCTAATCTAATTCCTTCAGCATTGCCTTATTTTACTAACATTGCGTTCCCTTACCTTTGTTTTACTCTAGTTAATGTTCATCTTATATCTTCCTATCAAGACACTGTCCATTCCATTCAATTGCTCTTCTACATCTTTTGCGGTCTCTGACAGAATTACTATGTCATCGGCAACCGCAATGTTTTTGTTTCTTTTCCCTGCACTTTAATGCCCTTGCCAAATTTCTCCTTCCATTCCTTCACTGCCTGCTCAATGTACATATTGAAAAACATTGGGGAAAGGTTACTACCCTGTGTTACTTACTCCCTTCCCATCTCTACGTCCCTTTCTTGCCCTTCGACTCTAATAACCACTGTCTGGTTTTTGTGTAGGTTGAATATGACTCCCCTACTACCTTTAGAATTTGAGTGTATTCCAGTCGACATTTTCAAAAGCTTTCTCCAAATCGACAAACGCTAAAAACGTAGGTTTCTCTTTCCTTAGCCTATCTTCTAAGATAAGTCGTAATGTGAGTATTGCCTCCTGTGTTCCTACATTTCTCCTAAATCCAAACTGTTCTTTCCCGAGGTCGGATTCCACAAATTTTTCCATTCGTCTGTAAATAATTCCTCTTAGTATTTTGCAACCATGACTTATTAAACTGATAGTTCTGTAATTTTCACACTTGTCTGCACTTGCCTTGTTTGTAATTAGAATTACAATATTCTTCTTGAAGTCAGAGGGTATTTCCCCTGTCTCATACATCTTGCATACTAGGTGATACAATTTTTTCACGACTGGATCTCCTAACGACATCGGCAGTTCAAAAGGGATATCATCTGCTCCAGGGGCCTTGTTTCGACTCAAGTCCTTCAGCGCCCTGTCAATTTCATCTCGCAATGTCATATCTCCTGTCTCATCTTCCTCTACTTCGTCTTCCATTTCTAGAATACTGGTATAAAGTTTATTTCCTTTGTATAGGCCCTCTATATATTCCTTCCACAGTTCAGCCTTTCCCTCTTTGCTTAGTACTGGTTTTCCGCCTGAGTTCTTGATATTCATACAGCTGCTTTTCTTGTCTCCAAATAACTCTTTTATTTTCCTGTAGGCGGTATCTATCATTCCCCTAGTTATGCATACTTCTACTGTTCTGCATTTGTCCTCTAGCCACTCCTGCTTAGCCAGTCTGCACTTCCTGTCAACCTCATTTTAGACGTTTGTACTCCCTTTTACTGTTTCACTTGCTGAAATTTTATATCTTTTCCTCCCATCAATTAAGTTCAGTATATCCTGAGTTATCCAGGGATTTCTATTAGGCCTTGTCCTGCTGCCTATATGGTCCTCTGCTGCCTTCACCACCCTATCTCTCAGAGCTACCCATTCTTCTTCTACTGTTTGACTTTCCCCCGTTTCAGCCAATCTTTGCCTAATGCTCCATCTTAAACTCTCAACTACCTCTGGTTCCTTCAATTTATCCAGGTTCCATCTCCTAACTTTTCTACCTTTCTGCAGTCTCATAAGTTTTAACTTGCAGTGCATAACCAATAAGTTATGGTCAGAGTTTATATCTGCCCCTGGATATGTCTTATAGTTTAGAACCTGGTTTATAAAGTCAATTTCGTACCTTCCAGTATCTCCTGGTCTCTTCCACGTATACAGCTTTCTTTCATGATGATTAACCAAGTGTTGGTGATAATTAAATTGTGCTCTGCGTAAAATTGTACCAAGCGATCTCCGCTTTCATTCCTTTTTTCCAGCACATATTCACCTACTACATTTCCTTGTCTTCCCTTTCCTATTACCCAGTTGCAGTGCCCCATCACAATCAAGTTTTCGTCTCCCTTAACTTTCTGAAAGATTTCTTTTATCTCCTCATACATTGTTTCGGTATCCTCATCATCGGCCTTGCTAGTTGGCATGTCAACTTGCACTACTGTGGTCGGTGTTGGCTTCATGTCTATCTTTACTATGATAATGCGTTCACTATGCTGTTCATAGTAACTTACCCGCATTCCTATTTTCTTGTTCATTATCAGACCGACTTCTGCGTTACCACCATCCTGCCACCGAACTTCACTAATCCCTACCATATCTAATATAAACCTACCAATTCTCTTTTCAAATTTTCTAGCTTACTTATGCGATTAAGGGATAGAACATTCCACGCCCCGACCCGTAGAATGCCTGTTTTGTTTTTCTTGATGACGACATCCTCCTAAGTAGTCCCCGTCCGGAGATCCGAATGGGGGACTATTTTACCAGCCGACTGCGGTGGCCGTTGGGACTGAGGCGCTCCAGTCACAGTCTGCACGACCACTACGGTCGGGGGTTCGAATCCCCCCTCGGGCATGGATATTTGTGCCGTCCTTAGTCTTAGCTAGTTCATAAAGTAGTTTGTAAGCCTAGGGACTGATAACACCGTAGTTAAGTCCCATAAGTTCTACAAACATTTGAATTTGACTATTTTACCCCCGGAATGTTTCACCCAAGAAGACGCCATCATCATATAGTCATGCAGGAGAGCTGCATGTCCTCGGGAGAAGTAACGACTGTGGTTTCCCCTTCCTTTCAGCCGCTCGCAGTAACTGCATGGCGAAGCCATGTTAGCTGATGTTACAAGGCCAGCCCAGTCAATCATCCAGACTGTTGCCCCTGTAACTACTGAAAAGGCTGCTGCCCCTCTTCAGGAACCATTCGTTTGTCTGGCCTCTCCACAGATACCCCTCCACTGCGGTTGCACCTATGGTACGGCTATCTGAATCTTTGAGGCACGCAAGCCACCCCACCTGGGCAATGTCTGTGATTCATAGGGGTCGTTTTATACAGTGCATGTAAAAATCTTCTCATCGTTTCCTTCTGTGAGTGATATGTGTTCCACGTTGTTGGTTCATAGAACAAAGCCTTCAGCTTCCACTCTTGTTCGTTCCATGGCCATCAGGCATGTTAAGATGTGGGTATCCTTTGATTTCCACAAATATTTCGCGATCTTCTCTCCCCGCCTACTTTAATTTCGCTGTCTCTTCTACGACTAGTTGTACGCACTCTGTCTTTGTCAGTAATTGTCTCTGAACCTTGTACACCCTCCTTCAATAGCTTTCTTATGTAATTCTAAACATTTCTATGGGTTGCATGCTGTAATTCTTAAATTTATTTTTCCGACTTTGTAATTAATTTACTTTTTTGAGAGTGGACTTCCTCCGTCCCTCTAATCACTTCCTACCGCGTGTAGCTGCATTTATTTCGCTTCTTCATCTAAATTTAAACATTTTTATGGGTTGCACGCCGTAATTCTTATTTTATTTTTCCGACTTTCTAATTATTTCTTTTTTGTGGTTTTTCTGAGACTGGACTTCATCCGTCTTTCTAATCGCCCCCTATCGCGTGTAGCAGTATTTCATTCGCTTCCTTATATAATTCTAAGCATTTCTATGGGTTAAAAGCAGTAGTTAACTTTCTTTATTTTTCGGAAACTGAATTTATTTAATTTTATCGGTTTTCGGAACCACGTGAGTCCGACTTCTGACTTCCGGGGCATGCAGTTAGTCGCCTGAATTCACGCCACTTCTCTTATAAAACCAGTACCTAGCTCGATTTCTAACAGGCTTCAACTTATGAATCCATCGTGATTTTTTTTAGTATATCCGATATTCGACCACTTCACCGTCATTGGAGTGCATTCATGTAACGTAGCCGTGTGTCGCCGTTAGCGTGTTTGCTCGTGGTCCATTTCAGATGTAATTTAATTTGGCTATACTCACTCACCATCTCAAAACAGGCACGAGAGACCAGAGCCAGCTTCAAAGTGTTTTTGTATGTTGTGTTTTGTGCTAAATTTCATCTACGATAGCGGCACCTGCTTCCGCCTCGTCTCAGCATGCTGATTTTGGTGAGTTTCGCTGTGGCATTGCGTGTGTGTGAGAGAATGAGTGTTGTTTGTGAATCCTTCCCTCCCCAAGTAGCGTTAAATCATGTATAATTTAGGCTGGGCACCATCCGCATTAATCCATGTAACAGATGCATTTTTATTGTGTTAGCGAAATTGGTTCCCCATTTTGCTTGTTTTCTATCTGAATAAACAAGTTTATGTTCAGCATAATCCGTAAGTTGCCTATAAACTGTAGTTTTAGAGCACCTTCCCTCTTTTATTTAATATTGTTCTTCACAAGTGCTGGGAACTAGTTCAGATGCAATTTTTTTTTAATATCTAAATTCCGTTGCGCCATAAATGTTTTCTTAGCCACCTTTCTAAGATAACTTCAATTATGGTGGCTTGCTTATTGATGTCTGTGTGTAATACCGTGTGAGCTACTATGTATATTGACCACTGTAGTATTAACTTCCTGTTATTGAAGTAATTTGAAACGAGTCAGTTCTCTGTTTGGGCCAGAGAACAAGGCTTTGTTGTTGTTGTTGTTGTTGTTTTAAGGGGACTAAACAGCTAGGTCATCAGTCCCCTGAACAAGGCTTTGTAGCAAGGAGTAACCGGTAGTTCATACGGACCTTATTTCGTAATTTTAGTGGTAAGGCAGGCTGTTGATACGTACAGTGTTCTGGCTTACCGCTGCCAGGATTCGCTCATTTAGCGGGTCATCTGTTTAATGAAATAGTATTTTGCTTTAAATGCGTGCGGGAATATTCTTAAAAAATTTTCTTTCACCTCCCAATGGATGAATTTGTGAGAGCACACATTAATCTATTTCATTTTATGTTTTCAGCACTAGTATGTTTTTGGAAGGATTATTTTATTTAACTGTTTTTGTAAAAATATCTCTACCACAGTGCACTGCGTGTGAAGGTTTCAGTTCGTGTTTTTTTTACGCGTTTTTTTTAATAGTCTATTTTTGGGTTAGTTACTTTTGTTGTTCTAAATTACTTGTGATGATGGAGGACAGTTCTGCCTTGTCCGTTTCCACTCGCTCTAGGCGATTAAACCAAAGTGAGGACCGTGAGAAGTCGTCTAGGTCAGATCTTTCCACCGGAAGGGAAAATGTTGCGATTACAGACGGCCGCGCTCCCGTTGAAAAGGTGACTTGTTTGAACGTGGGCGCGACTGGAAGTGAGCGCCGGGACGACAAAGCGAACCGCATACCAATATGCCGCGTTCTGCGGCTGCGCAAACTAGTTCAACCAGTGTTACGAGGCCTGTGTGCGTTTCTAATACTGCACTAAGCGACCTCATGGCTTTCATGAGATAAATACAAACAGGGATGTAAGCGCAAAATTCTTCTGTTCTGGAATTAAAAGCAGGGATGGAAGAGCAAAATGCTTCACTGCAGGCCGAACTCGTCAAGGTTTCTGCACAATGCCGGGAGGCACAAACTGACACCGTTCTGATTATTAACAATAATCTGGATGGGTTGCACACTGATATAGTGCAGATAGTTCAGGAACGGCATGAGGTAGCAATGAATGTTATCTCAGAAAACGCGACCAAAATTTCAGACAATGCAGAAGCTTTATCTCTGCCCTCTCGGATCGTGTTGATACTAAAATCCAAGCTATTGAGGAAAGAGTCGAATTAGTTAAGGCTGAGGTCCAATCTCTTAACGAAAGAGTCGGTTTGGTAGACAGTCGGGCGAAAACGCGCACAGATGAACTAGGCGCGTGCATTGAAGAACTGGCCACCTTGGTGGCGTAGCTTCTACAGGCCGGGGAGACAGCGGCAGACAGCGCACCACCCGCTGTTGTAAATGAA
Organism: Locusta migratoria; assembly: GCA_026315105.1. Taxonomy (NCBI): domain Eukaryota; kingdom Metazoa; phylum Arthropoda; class Insecta; order Orthoptera; family Acrididae; genus Locusta; species Locusta migratoria. Next base: position 409,746,698 of record CM048749.1, read on the forward strand.
TCGGAGAAAGTTCGCGACTTACCCCGATTCAAGGAACAACAGTGGGAAATTAATGGTAAGCGTCATGATGTGGCAGCCGAGATAGAAAGAGTTGCGCGTCTGGAGCAAGTCTCCGTTCCACCGCCGCCTCCCCCACACGTAGAAAACGCCTGCCGCAGTTTTTGTGGAGGTCGGCCTTGTTGTTCCGGCCACAGAGATGATTTGGCTTTTGAGGAGGAGGAGGTCGAACCTCTGCGTGCCCGTCCTCCCATAAGAGAAAGACCAAGTCTATTGCCTGTGTGAGAGCCACTGCAGGCACTTGATTATAAACACTTTCTCACTGTAAAAAAATACGAGGTCTTCTGAAACTCTGGAAGAGGGATACACCCACGTGCATGGCTAAAACAATTCGATTACTCTCTGCCTCAGAACTGGCCAGAAGGACAGAAAGTCGAGTATGTGTGCGGATATCTCGAAGGGGTGCCTGCCATGCGGAACCGACCTCTCTTAAGATATTGCCGCTACCACAATGATTTTAGGGAACATTTCCTGTCTGCCTACTGGTCGGAGAGGCAACAGAAACGAGAAAAAGCATCATTCTAGTGATGCCCCACTTTACTAACAGCAATTACAGGAGTCTCGGAGAAATCTTTCCAGGAATGATGCGGAGAAACCAATTCCTCGACTACCCATACCCTCCACATGAATTGATAAGAATTTGCGCGTCGAAGCTCCCATGAAATGCGCGCAATGCTGTCCTTGCGGGAAGCTGCAAGGATGACATTGAGTCCTTCCAGGCTTACCTGGACGACTTAGAATATGACGAAGATTACGGACCTAGAAGAGACGGCAACGGCTCTTGAAGGAGAAGTAATCGTAGAGCTAACAGTCCTTCCAATGCAGAAAATCAGCTGCAGCGGAGGAACGGGTATAGTTATTGGCGTGATAAGCGAGAAGACAAGCTGCGAATATTCGGGAACGGCAATAAGGGCTACCGACCCGATACAGGCCAGCGAAAACTACGCGACCCGCCAACAGAAGTCATGGAAATCAGGTCCACTGATCCGCGACATACCAAATCGAAGGATCCCTGTCCTAGCACAAGCCAGTAATAATTTGCTGTCATTGATCGTCACTCGAGCAACCTGCTCGGAAAGGAGCATATACGTCCTAAGCTCTCTTTAATTTTGTGTTTCTAGGGTAAATTAAGTGATATTCTTACCACCTCTGTGACTTATATTTGTAAATTTATGTTGTAATTTGTATGTTCTTTATAGTATTCTCCTTAAGTGGATTGTTTTAACAGTGTATTTTGCTATATGTGTCATTTGTATATGTATGTGTTTGTTGTGCGATTTCATTTCGCCATAATGCATCTTCATGTTCTATGCGTGTTTTGAGTACTATACGGTACACGCCACTATTGTGGTGGATAAAAGCAACTTGCCAGTTCCATCTGGTCGGCTGTTCGGCGTGCGTTACCTTGACACTCTGTTTTGTACATAAAAAATAATTTGTGTGAAATATTCAAGTGTTTCTGTTAGCTATAGGGCTGCCTGCCTCATATAGTACCTTTTTTTTTTGTCCATGCTTTTGTCTTTTTGTTTACACCATGAGGATTTTTGGTGCATAATCTAAGTTCTTTAGGCCATGTTACGTATTTCATTGTGTATATTTTGTGTATGTATTTTTATGGTAATTTGTGTCCCTGTATATCGTTTTAAGTGTGTGCTCTTCTTCACTGTGCGTGAAACTAGCCTTGTTTAGCAAGTGCTTTAGTTGCCACCTTTACTGTAAATTTTATATCGGCAATCTCCCCATTAGGTAGCATGTTTATAAGACGCCGTGTTAGGTGCCAACACCGTAATTTATAGGATTTTTAGTTGCACGTAGATGCACTGTTGTGTTGATGCTCAGGGGTCTAGATAACCTTGTCTAGGGATGGTCCGCTTGAATAACAGGAGGTGTGCGATTCGTCCGGAAGATGGTCGCGGCAGAGCGCTGACGAAGGGGTTCATCAAAATTTCATTGACAATATACACCCTGGCTGATTAATAGAACCAACCTATTTTTCAGATAAGTTTTGCAGGGCAATTTTATAAATTAAAGGATGGAGCGTGATCTGTAGAACAGGCCAGACTAACATTCAGCATTTTTGCATCCCAGCCGCCACCACCACCATCATGGAATGGAATGAAATGTAACATTCAAGGCGGAATCACAGAGAATGAGTGTTGTTTTTGAATCCTTTCCTCCAGTAGCATTATTTAGGCTGGGCACCGTCCGCATTAATCCACGTAAGAGATGCATTTTTATTGTATTAACAAAATTGTTACCCCATTTCGTTTGTCTTCTATCTGAATAAACTAAGTTCAATATAAAGCGTAAGTTGCCTATAAATTGTAGTTTTAGAGCAGTTTCCCTCTTTTATTTAATATTGTTCTTCAGAAGTGTTGAGAACTTGCTCAGAAGCAATTTTTATATCTAAATTCCGTTGCGCCATAAATGTTTTCTTAGCAACCTTTCTAAGACAAATTCAATTGTGGTGGCTTGCTTATTGATGTCTGTGTGTAATAACGTGTGAGCTACTATGTATATTGACTACTGTAGTATTAACTTCCTGTTATTGAAGTAATTTAAAACGAGTCAGTTCTCAGTTTGGGCCAGAGAACAAGGCTTTGTAGCAGGGAGTAACCAGTAGTTCATACGGACCTTATTTACTACTTTTAGTGGTAAGGCAGGCTCTTATTGCGTACAGCGATCGATTTTTAATTACAATGGGCGCATACACCATTAAGGACTTGTGTTGCATCCGACCACGTTCCCCACCCCTCCACCCTTCGTAATCCGACTATGAGCAGAGTCCTGCAACTATCAAGGGATTACCAGCGATTGAGTACGTCGCTGCACTCACACAATGTGCGCGTTAATTCTTTGAATTACTTTACATTGAAACTAATACATCATCGAAATGCTGCCGATATGTTTATACTTCACGTTGGAGGATGTAGTCCCTGTGACTTATGTCTGTTTCATTCCGTTTTAAGACATCAGTGGTGTCACCCTAAAACCAGGCTTTTTACCAGCCTCCGAATATCAGTTGCGAAATGCCAATTCTGACTAGGTCATTCAGCGTGCTACTGGGCACATCTTTACTCCTCGCCATTGTATATAAGTGTCGCTGTGGACGTCATGAGTGAAGCTGCATTTCATAAATCTCATTATATACAGTTTGAGTCGTAACACGCAGTCCTTTGGCTGCACATACATCATTATTCAGCATGGTGGAGTACTTCTCGGGGTTCCTCAAAGCTGAAATCCGTACATAGTGGCAGTCAGTTGCTGTGGTAGTCTTTGGGTGGCCAGAGCGAGGCAACTTATCAAGAGTTCCTGTACCTCTGTACCTCCGCCATGTCCGAAGAAGATCGCTTTCGTTCCCTCCAAGACGAAACTTCGCTTGATGAGAGCCCCTCCTGACGCAAAGTAACTTCGCGGATACGATCAAATTTCGTAATGGTCTTCCCGTCTCCTATTACACTAGAAATCACAATTTTCATGTTACTTACCCAGAAATTTCGTTCACTAATAGTGGGAGAGACAAATTCTTTCGCCATATTCGTTTTTTCTGACAGTGGAAACGAGCGTACCAGTAAAAGTTGTTCCAAAGAACAGTACACTGACGACAGCACCTTCCTTGCCACAGCTCCGTCTCTCGACAGATCGTAATACCTCCTTCAGTTCCACCTTTCCCAATTCTCCACCAGGGGAAACCAGTGGCTCCCCTCCATCAATCGCGATAGAGCTCAGGGTAACCTCATAGGTCGTACCACCCTTTCCTACTGCCTCCACCATTTCTACCTTAATGATCATTCCATCTGTCTCGCCCCAACCCTAAAATACCTTGGCCTTACCCTTCATCACTCCCTTTCCTGGAATCCACATCTCACAACAGTTTGTCCGAAAGCTTTTAACTGCCTGAACCTCCTGAAGCTCTTCTCCTGCTGGACTAGGGACCTACATCCTTCTATCATCCTCTGCACCTACTGTTCCATCATGCATTCCAGTTCTCTGTAGGTTCCACCCCGCCCGGATCGCCGTGTACCCCACCTGTTGCAAATCCCCTCAAATCCTTGAGCACCACAATCTCTATCTTACTTACCACGTCCGCCTCCTCTACACCACGCATATTCTCTACGACCTTATCCCTTTCCCTCACCTACTGCTGTTCCTGGACCACATCAGCATCCTTCATGTCTCGGACAAAATAAAATTCCTGTAACACAATATTATCCCATCCTCACTCATCCTGGGCCTCTGCCAGTCTTGCATTTTTGCATCCCTCCCTCCCTGCACCTCCATAAGCTCCACGGCCTTTTCCAGGGTAACTCCCGCCACCTCCACCTCCCAGATGGTGCTCTCCATCCCGACGTCTATCCCTCCTATCAGCTCAAATCCTAACCCACTCCTTTCCGTGTATATGCAGCGCCTCCCTCCCCTTTCTTCTCACTTCTGTCGCTTGGCTTCCTGTCCCTACTTCTCCTAGACGCCTTGCGCTCCCCATCTCACCTCACCATTTCCCAAACGCGCCTCTCTAACCTTCCCCATCCCTACGGGGTCCAGATTCGAGTTTTAATCCAGTGTTTCGTGTATATCTGTGTAGTTCATCGTCCCCAAATGTCTTTTAAATTGTTTCAGCTGCGGCCACCGGTAAAACAAGTGTTACCAGTGTTATTTTAACAGCATCTTCGTCTCGTTCTACACGTTTATTGCCTCTGTCAGTCTGTCTGTTCTATAGCCAATATGACCGATTTTTAAAAACTGCAAAAGTGGTTTTAATCTGCTGTTTGTTATTTCTGATCCCCACTGCCACCGTGTTAGTTAGAAAATTGTAGACTGAAAGTAAAATCCGTGATAAGTGCCAAAAATGAAACATTTTGTTTTATTGTGAAAATGTGCGCTACATGCCTAATACTACTCAGTAAACAGCGGGCTATCTGTTATTAGATGTGGAAGTAGTTGTAATGGTTGTCACAAGAATGCCGGACGATCTATGTGCCACCTGTTGTGAAGTAAAATCTGGACTATGTGCCAGTGGCCAGCGGTGCACGTCAGCTTTGTTATTACTTTTTGATTTGAGGTTCCATCGTATAGCAATCAGTAACTATTCATTTTGTGCTTTTTCTGCAATGGAAGCGCCGTAAAAGTGGTTAAGGCAGTGTTTCTCAACGCAAGAAAAAGTTTAGAGCAGAAGGGACGTCCTACAAGAACAGGCAGAATGTGACAGTGCCTGAGAAACAACTTCCACCTGTTGCGGTAGGTTTAAAGATAACATCCTAGACTTAGGTTGTTGTTTATTAATAGCTCAAAGTTGTATACCTTCGGCTTTTAATGTCGCAGTTGTTGTATATGCGTTTTTGTTCTGAGTGCAACGTAGTGAAAAACAGGTTATTAGACACAGTGTTTGCACTTCTAATGGCCTTCTTTTATGTAGGTTTCATGCTGATGCCCATATCTATGCAGAAGCATAGTCAAATGTTCAAATGTTTGTTAAGCTTATGGGACTTAAAAAAATGTTCAAATGTTTGTAGAGTCTGTGGGACTTAACTACGGGGTCATCAGTCCCCAAACTTACAAACTACCTATGAACTACTTACGAACTAGATTAATATCCATGCCCGAGGGGGGATTCGAACCCCCCGACCGTAGTGGCCAAGCAGACCGTGACTGGAGCGCCTCAGTCCCCTCGGCCACCGCGGCCGGCGAACCATTGTCTTAAAACAAAAACTAAACATCTTTAATCAGTTTTATGAACTAGGAGATAAATTCCTATCTAATGGGAAACATAAATATTAAACGTAGGGGACATGGGTGATACACAGATTCGACAGAAAGCAGAAGGCGGGCAAGTGTATTCTATTCTATACCATTCCTGATGTCAAAGGGGATCATAAACAAGTGTGCAAGCAAACATTTATGGAAATCCATGGCATCACAAAGCGTAGGGTTGAAACATTGATTAAATCGAAAACCATGGTGACGTTACGTTCGTTGAACGTGGGGGAAATAAAACGAAGAGAGGAAGTACACAGGTGATGACGCACAGCGTATAGTTGAACATACAGCAATTTTCCCCCAAGAGAAAAGTCATTACACAAGGGCCAAAAGTTCAATTATGTGTTTAAGCCAAGATTTCAATTATCAGGGGATGTATGACGCCTTTGTTGACCTTCATCCAGACTACAAAGTCCAACACAGCTTTCCATTTACTGCAATTTTGGATATAGCCCGGTTTTTATAGTAGAGGGTATGACACATAGCCCGGTTTTTACAGTAGAGAGTATGGCACATAGACCTATTCTTATTTTTTTATCAGGAAAACATTTTTTTCATAAATATAAGAACTGAATGGTCAATTCAACTGTAATAAGTCTTCGAAGATTAACGGTAGACACAAATTAAGGCGAAAAAAATTTCACATAAAGACAAACTGTTCATTTTAGGAGGTTTTTTGCGTTTTTCTCAGAACGTTCATTTTGGCACTTAGCACGGATTTTATAGTCAGCCTACAATTGTTGTCTTTTAACTTTTTTTTTACTTTTTTTAACTTTATAAACCTGTCGGCCGAAGAGCAGCGTAATATTCTGCTGCGGCCTGACCCAAAGGGGCTTTACTATTGAGAATAGAGGGAAAAAGCCGGAAGTCCGTTCTGTGGTCGCGCTTACACAGCAGACATCTCATTGTGTATTGTTGGCTATCTACCTATCGTTGCCTTGCACATAATTGTGGTTGTATTCTTGCTCGTTGTGTGGTGTCCCAGGTCCTCCAGCCGACCTAGCGTCCAGTGCTTGTCTCTGCTGTTGTCTAGACTTTGACTGTCGTTGTGTCCACAGTGTTTGTGTTTCCTTTGTGCAATCGGCTTGCAGGCACCTTATTTTGTAAACGGCGTCTGTCACGTGCCTCCGCTTCACCAGTACTCCGAGAGCGCTGGTGTCCAAATAATAGCGGGCATAGCAGTACTGTTACGTGTTTCAGGTTCTGTATCATTTAAAAAGATTTAAAAAGCATTTGGCTACGAGGAAAAAGGAAGTTGCCTAGCAGTATGTTTCACAAAGGTGTTTTGCTTTTAGAATAACAGCAGCAGCTCATGCAGTAGCTGCAACTAACGTTGGATCTCACTGAAGGATCTCTTCAGTCGCAAAGCGAAAACTTCGAGAAGTGTAGGGTCGGTAACACCAGGTTTCAGCACTTCCGGCTAGTGAGGCTCCCACACGTCCTCCCTCGTTTCCACCCTTCAATGACTCCAAGATGTAATGGATACATAACTGCATAGACTTAAAAATCATTTCCCGGCTTTTCAAATCAGAAATGAAACATTACAATGGCCGTTGTTTCTGTCTTGGGCATCGCTGGACACTTTTTTCTACTCCCTAAGGTGGCGCTTTTATCCGATCCTCTTACTCTCTCCTTTCAGGAGATATTTGTATTCTCAGGGACACCATGTGGTTGCCTCTAGGCTTGAATTCTGTAAGGCTTCCTTTGCAGTCTCCTTGATGTGTATTGTTGTTGGTCGTTCGAAGTCGCTCCGGCGGCGAACGAACGACTCATGGCGGGAGCACGAGATGGGAATTTTCAAAAAGATAAGCAGAGTGCTTTTTAGAAAATTCAAACAGCAAATGAGGGAAAATGTTGACTCCTCAGTCAACACATTGCCTCTCACTCTGTGTTTAGTGTACTCACTGCGCCACGCCGGCCGCGGTGGGCGAACGGTCTGCGGCGCGCCAGTCACAGTATGCACGGCCGCTACGGTCGGGGGTTCGAATTCCCCTGGGGCATGGGTGTTTGTGTCGTTTTTAGTATAAGGTAGTTCATAAGTAGTTTGTAAGCTTAGAGACAGATGACCCCGCAGGTAAGTCCCTTAAGTTTAACAAACATACCTGCTCCGGCGACCGGCGACCATCCGGTCCCGAACCAGAGTCCTGTGAAGTTGGTACCCTTTTTTGGGAAAATGTACTTTTTTTCAGAGTTCTAGACAGATATGCAATAGTTCTGAGGATCTCTGTACAAAATTTAAATAGTTCTGCAAAATTTCGCCGAAAAAAATAGTAAAAATTACCACAAATTTTAGTTTTTTTCAAAATAATTATTTGCATATTAGCGCAAACATAGTTCTGATCACAGTACTAAATAGATGTCACACAGTTCTACAGGAAATCCCAATGACATTTTTCTGTGCAGATTATACTTCATGAGATAATTGAAATAATGGGGAATCCATTTACACGCTACTGTGACGTTGGCACCCCTTTTCTCCAAAATATGCATTTTTTCAGAGTTCTAGGCAGATTAGCTATAGCTCTGGAGTTCTCTGTACAAAATTTAAATAGTTCTGCAAAATTTCGCCGAAAAAAAATAGTAAAAATTACCACAAATTTTAGTTTCTTTCAAAATAATTATTTGCATATTAGCGCAAACATAGTTCTGATCACAGTACTAAATAGATGTCACACAGTTCTACAGGAAATCCCAATGACATTTTTCTGTGCAAATTATACTTTACGAGATAAATGCAGTAATGTGGAATCCATTTTCACGTTACTGTGAAATTGGTACCATTTTTTCGAGAAACACATAGTTTTTTGGGATTCTGTGTACATATACTATAGTTCTAGAGTTCATGTGAAGAGTTTTATGTAATTGCCCGAAAAAAAATTATGTAGACAATTTTTAATATCTGATAAACTATCTTATTTGTGCCCCTTATTCGAGAAATATACATTTTTCTTATGTCCTGACAGATATTCTATCCGCTGCACATTCAATTTGTTGTTTTTAGTCTGAGTAATTACTGGTTATCGTAAACAAGAACTATTGAACATCTCCCTAGAACTCTGGAAAAAAGTCTAATTCTTTGGAAAAAACAGGTGCAAATTCCACAGTAGCATGTAAATGGATACTCCATTGTTGTAGTTATCTCATAAAGTATAATCTGCACGGAGAAATGCTATTAGGATTTCCTGTAGAACTCTTTGAAAGCTATTTAGAACTGTGATCAGAACTATGTTTTTGCTAATAGGCAAATAAATATTTTGAAAAAAACTAAAAAACTAAATTTTGTGGTAATTTTTACTATTTTTTCGACGAAATATTGTAGAACTATTTAAATTTTGTACAGAGAACTCCAGAACTATTGAATATCTGTCTAGAATTTTAAAAAATGTACATTTTCCAAAAAGGGGTGCAAACTTCACAGGACTCCGAACCAGTGGTGTCGCTGTCGCCGACCCGACCCGCCGCCGTAGACCGGTTTTATGAAAACACTCAAGGGAAATAACTTCGTCAGACTCTGACGAGCCGCGGCGGAGTGGCCGAGCGCATTGAGGCGCTATTCTACGATACGCGAGCACAGAGCAACGTAGTTAGTATAAGCTAATTCATGAGTAATTTGTTAAGTTTAGGGACTGATGACCACTTGGTTAAGTCCCATAAGCTCTAAAAACATTAGAACATTTTTGCCTGTAAATTTTTGACGTGGCATATCAATTAAGACTCAGAGGAAGCTACACTCATTAATATCTTGCAACACGTTTTGCTTCATTTTTGTAGTAACTTAGTGCAATTTCCTAAATACTTAACTATTAAAGTTAAAACTAAACACAAACGGCTGTTTATGTTCAAAAGAATTAAGAAATTGTTAACTATCGGTAATTACATAAATGGTATTCTTAAAAATGGTAATGTACAGTAATAAAGCCTTTTGTGTAAAATACGGTCAGGACAGGTTTATTTACTTCATGTTACACGAGAGGTGGCAATCGATTAATTTTATGTACCAAGACAGAAAAGAAAACGGAATAAAACTGTGGTACAATATTAAAAGTGTGAAAGGAAAGGGATGGGATGAAAAGAGCCAATAGTTATTAAAGGCCTTTATTCGACGCAAATATGATGATAATTAATTATTTTCTGGACATATCAGTGCAGTTTCGGAGTTCATTTCCAATATATCAAGGAGAATTGAAAGAAAGATAATAGGCGCATTGTTTCTGATTACAAAATGAAGGGTCCACAGTGCAACACAAATCATCAATCGAGAGATAATAACACACCTTCAACATCCATATCGCTGGTACAGTATTCCGTACCAGTTGTTGAGCAGATTGTAGATAATGCACGAGTTTTTGTGTACTTCTCAGTGTAAAATGTAATTTTTCTTCTTCAGTTATTGCATTTCTTAGGCACTGTGGTTTTATGTCATCAGAAATAGAACTCAGTACGAAGTTGAACTGTCTTTTATTTAAAGCCGGCCGCGGTGGCCGAAGGGACTGAGGCGCTCCAGTCACGGTCTGCACGGCCACTACGGTCGGCGGTTCAAATCCCCCCTCGGGCAGGGAGATTTGTGCCGTCCTTAGTATAAGGTAGTTGATAAGCAGTTTGTAAGTTTAGGGACTGATGACCCCGTAGTTCAGTCCCATAAGCTTAAGAAACATCTGAATATTTTTTTATTTAAACCACAATACCTCCTGAATAAATTCGTTTTTAATCAGCGGCCTGTAACTTTAATCGGCAGCTGTACTTTCACATAAAGGCATTACCAGCTTTCGTGTTTTCTTAGTATGGAAGCAACGTGATCGTCTTCCCCCTCCAACGACAGCGCAACAACGGCGGCAGTCGGCAGACACAGCTTTTGACACCGTACCTCACAAACGGCTTTTAATCAAATTGCGTGGTTATGGTATATCGCCCCAAATTTGCGATTGGATAGGGGATTTCTTGTCAGATAGGACACAGTTCGTAGTAATCGATGGTAAGGCATCGACTAAAACAGAGGTGATATCGGGCGTTCCACAGGGTAGTGTTATTGGTCCTCTGCTGTTCCTTATTTACATAACCGATTTAGGGGAAAATCTAAGTAGGTGTCTTATGTTGTTTGCAGATGACGCCGTTATTTACCGTCTAGTAAAATCATCTGAAGACCAAAACCAACTGCAGAACGAACTGAATAAGATATCAGTATGGTGTAAAAATTGGCAATGGACTCTAAATAATGCGAAGTGTGAAATCATCCACATGAGTACGAAAAGAAATCCGTTAAACTTTGTTTACAAGATAAATCAATCAAATGTGAAGGCCGAAAACTCCTCAAAATACCTAGGAATTACTATTACTTCAGACTTACATTGGAAAAAAGACGTAGATAATATCGTGGGAAAGGCGAACCAGAGATTGCGTTTTATTGGCAGAACCCTTAAAACATGCAACAGAACTACAAAAGAAACTACATACAGTACGCTTGTCTGACCATTTTTGGAGTATTGCATCCCAGTGTGGGATCCTTATCACGTGGGTTTGGCGGAGGACATCGAAAGAGTCCGAGGAAGGGCGGCTCGTTTCGTATTGTCACGATACAGGGGAGACAGCGTTACGGGAATGATACAGGATCTGGGATTGGAATCATTACAGCAACGGCGCTTATCACTGCGGCGTGGACTACATGCGAAACTCCAATCGCCAACGTTCTCTTCCGAATGCGAAAATATATTGTTGACTCCCACTTACATAGGTAAAAATGATCATCAGAATAAAATAATAGAAATCAGAGCTCGAACAGAGGGATTCAGGTGTTCTTTCTTCCCACGCGCTATTCTAGAATGGAATGGGAAATGACTGTGGTTCGATGAATCCTCTGCCAGGCACTTAAATGTGATTTGCCGAGTATCCCATGTAGATGTTGACTCCCCGCCTCTCACCAGCGACCGCGCTGCTCGCCTGTCGCTGTGTTCCGCAGCGGGTGGACAGCAGGCAGAGGCGGCGCTGTCGTCCGCAGTCGCGGGGGTCGCTGTCGCCGTCGCCGTGTTTTAGAGACACCATCGACGCACTGACGAGGCGCGCACATCCGGAAGTCCCGCACTACATTCTGCCACTGTGTAGTCCCACAAACAGCCAACCGTGGGAATGTGTATCTACGCCTCCCTCGACAGTATGTAAGCCCGCGGAAGACCGCCAGGATCGAGATACCGACGGACCACGCCGAGGAGCCGCGCGCCGCCAGCCGGCGCAGAAGTGGACGCCGTGTCAGAGGCCGCCGTCCCGCCCAGCAGCAACGCCGCACCCTCGCCGACCGTCGGATTTCTCTACGCTACGCCACGCCACGCCGCCTGTCCCTGCCTCTCGTCATTGCCATCTCGTTAAGTATTGTGTGTCAGCACACACGCAGATCTGCCACACTTTTGGCCCACTTTAGGTTACGGTAGTACACTAAAAGTGGGCCTTTGCGATCGTCTTTTGATAGCATCTGACACGAAATTTGAATAACCGAATTTGTTGAGGAGAATATTCTCTTCAACTTTGCTCTCTTATGGTTTTTCATATCTCGTAGTGTTTCAAAGACATTTGCAAAAATAACGGCTATTTTGGGATGTATTTCTGTCTGTCTGATCGTCCGTCTGTCTGTCTGTCTGTCCGTAACGTGTTCCCTGTTTTTAACACGAACCGTTCAACCGATCAGCACCAAATTTTACAGACATGATTGTAGGCCGCCAGACACCAGAACCTCCCTTTTTCAAATTTTTCGGGAAAAAATATGGAATTAATACCTAAAAGAAGCTATTTGTAAAATATAATTCTAATTGCAAACGAACTGTTCATCTGATACGAAAATCGAGTAAATAAATTGGTAGAGGAGAAAATTCTCTACAACTTAGCTCCCTTATGTTTTTTTGTTGTTTTTTTTTCGTATCTCGTATCGTTTGAGACATATTTGCAAAATTAACGGAGATTTGACACCCTCCATTGAATGAACGAAAATCAACCATTAGGAGATGTCACGTGACATTCCTCGCGCATAACTCTCTGTGGCATACGCCATCTTGCGCGTACTTGATAATTTTCTTATTGTAACTTACACGTTGTCATTTCAAAGCAATGGCGCACTGAAGAATTAACAAAAACACATCGTTCTTCGTACGATAAATGATAATCTAGTGTCTACAAATGCCATATTAGCATCAGTTAACAACGACCATCAATAGTATGAGATAATAGGACTCATCTTCTGATAGATAGCTGTACCGTAGTGGGCAAGGCGTTAGACTATGATGCCTAAGGGCGGTGGTCCGAAACCCGTCACTACCTAAATTTATTTTTTCCTAAAAGGGTTTCAGACACACTTATTAATTAATTTTTTATTATTTAAATTATTATTTTGGTCCAAAATGTTTGCAAAACTTATATAACTACAAATCGAAAGTGGGCCGTAAAACACGTCAGTGCGATTTTTTTTCTTTTGTATATTGTTACCGGTCTTTAAGGAGGGTACCACAAGAAGAAAAAGGTTTATGTTGCTTTCCTCAAGCTCAGAAATAGCAAAAACTATAAAAAGGAGTACAAGAAGTAAATTCTGTTAATTTAGTGTTGTATTGCACGAAGTAAGAAATTCTTACCTGTAAAGCACAAATGAAAATTGTAACCGTATTTATTTTGTGCTCAATAAGAATACAGCATGCTCAGTAACATTTAAAAGGAAAAAATCGCACTGACGTGTTTTACGGCCCACTTCAGATTTGTAGTTTTATAAGTTTTTGCAAACATTTTGACCAAAATAATAATCTACATAATAAAGAATTAATTAATAAGAGAGTCTGACACTAGATTATCATTTATAGTACGAATAACGATGTGTTTTTGTTAATTCTTCAGTGCGCCATTGCTTTGAAATGACAGCGTGTAAGTTGCAATAAGAAAATCATCAAATACGCGCAAGATGGCGTTTGCCACAGAGAGTTCTGCGCGAGGAATGTCATGTGGCATTTCCTAACGGCTAGTTTTCGTTAATTTAATGGAGGGTGTCAAATCTCTGTTATTTTTGCAAATATCTCTCAAACGATACGAGATATGAAAAAAACATAAGGGAGCTAAATTGTAGGGAATTTTCTTCTCTACCTATTAGGTTATCCAATTTTCTTATCAGATGAACGGTTCGTTTGCAATTACAATTATATTACAAACGGCTTTTTTTAGGTATTACTACCGTATTTTTTGTCCGAAAAATTTGAAAAAGGGAGGTTCTGGTCTCTGGCGGCCTACAATAATGTTTGTAAAATTTGGTGCTGATCGGTTTAACGGTTCGTCTTAAAAATAGGGAACACGTTACGCACAGACAGACAGACGGACGGACAGACAGACAGACATACATCCCAAAATCGCCGTTATTTTTGCAAATATCTTTGAAACGCTACGAGATATGAAAAAAAAAACGTAATAAAGCAAAGTTGTAGAGAGGTTCCTCCTGTATAAATTAGGTTATTCAATTTTCGTGTCAGATGAATAGTTAAGCTGTTATTTTCATTTGAATTTCGAGCTGTCAAAAGACGATCGCAAAGGCCCACTTTTAGTGTTACTACCGTAACCTAAAGTGGGCCAATTCAGGCCCACGTGAAAATGTACGATTATCAACATTCGACCCGCACAAACGTGGTAAGTAAGGAGTTGCTGGAATTGATCCCTTTCATTGTCCAGGCATTTCTGACATCTAGTTAGGAAATTGTTGATTTCTTAACTCATCTTAGTCATAGTTTAAGTGGTTTTGATATGTGCACTCCCTCATTTAGTGATCTTCTGAGATAAAAATGGCAGGATGTTAACATGTTTTGCGGCGGGAGGGGGGGGGGGGGGGGGTGGGAATATACTCTTTACAATGTTTGGTTGTGTGGCCATATACCGCAGCAGATGTCAAAATTGATTATAAGAGGTAATCTGTCTTATGCTGATTGCAATTAAGAGATTTATTTTACACCAGACGCGTTTCGCTTTTTTATTTTAAAAGCATCTTCTGTGGTCTGTAAATGATACAAAGGTTTGTACAGTTTGTTTTTGATAAATAGATTAAAAATAGTATTTAAAAACATTATGCACATTAGGCCTAAGTGTTTTTAGCTTAATATTAGGTCTACTCATGGTGTTGATGTCTCTTCTTTACATGTTACTACTGTTTCTCCGTCTTGTTGGCTGGAAATCGTTTTTCCTGGCGTATGTTTGAGGGCTTTGTACAGCACTTTTCGTTTGTTTTTGTTTCGTTTTTTTTTTTTTCTGTTTCATCTCTTAACATCATATCACTTCACTTTTTAAAACGTATGCAGATTACATATCACCTGTTATAATTGGAATGCCTGCCTGTTTATTTATAATTTCACTACAGTGTGGCTATGTTTTCGTCTGTTCATTTGTTTTTCGTGTTGTCTGTGAGTGTTGCTAACGTTATATATTTATAATACATAAATACGAC
Source organism: Locusta migratoria (assembly GCA_026315105.1). Lineage (NCBI taxonomy): Eukaryota > Metazoa > Arthropoda > Insecta > Orthoptera > Acrididae > Locusta > Locusta migratoria. The sequence continues at coordinate 409,761,957 of CM048749.1, forward strand.
ATAATTCAACATGAGTGTGTGTGTGAGAGGGGGAGAAAGAGAGAGAGAGAGAGAGAGAGAGGGAAAGAGAGATAGACAGAGAGAGAGAATGTGAGAGAAATATTTAATTTCGTGAACAGGGTGTTAAAATGTTTTTACATATCAGTAAATGCAAGTTTAATTGGGTTGTAATGGTGAGGGGGAGAGGGTGGAGGTGAGTTTATGCGATTTGTGTTTTTATGAAAGCGCGGGGGTGACTCTCATAATGTTTATATTTATGTTAGGTGGTCAATAAGCTTGAAAAGTGTGTTGTTTGCTAGATTGGTTTGGTTGTTTACGAGATGTTTTTTTCTGTTATTGTTGTTTGGATTTGATAGTTTTCTTGTAGGGTGAGGAGGTGTTTTCTGTTGTTGTTTATTGTTAAGATTTCCATGTCTGTGTCTCTGGTGGTGATTTTGTGTTGGTTTCTTTTGTCTTACTGATGTACTTGTCTTTGTCCATCAGAAGAGCAGATAAAGGAAACACAGTAATTCTGGTGGACAGAAACCAGTACATCAGTAAGACACAAGACTTCATGATTAAAAATAAAATTACAAAACTGAAGTCAGACCCAACAAATAGATTCCAGACGAAGTTAAGAAACACACTGAAAAGCATAGAATACACACCAGAAGACAATGAGATAAGAAAACTAATACAGACAAATCACAGTGCACCTTTCCTCTGAAGCCAGCCAAAGCTACATAAGATAGATTTACCTGTCAGAGTTATTGTGAACTACAGAAATGCTCCCACATACCCACTTGCTAGACACATGTTAAAAGTAATAACAGAAAACTACAAATTAGAAAATGATAGGACCATAAAAAACACCACACAATTGATTCAGCATATAAAAGACACACAGGTCCCAGAATCAGCTACCCTTCTCTCATGTATACTAATATCCCAGTAACTGAAACAATAAATATCATAGAAAAAACCTACAGACCCACAGCACCCTTCCACTGGAATACATCACAGAAATAATAAAACTTTTAGAACTACTAACAGAACATTTCCATTTTAATAATGAATTCTATATAAAAAATAGATGAAGATTACTCATCAGGCGAAGGAGCACCAGTGTGAGAGTAGCACAAATAAATAAAACACACACACACACAAACGCAAGCGTTCGCAATCCAGTTGCTTCTTCAGGCAGAAGGGAAGGAGAGGGAAAAGGAAATGATGAGGGTTTTAAGGGAGGGGGTAAGGAGCCATTCCAATCCCGGGAGAGGAACGACTTACCTTGGCGGAAGAAAAGGAAGGTAAACAAATACACATACACCGATACATTTACACAGACGCAAACACACCTAGGCAGACATACTGTAGAAAGAAAGTATCATTGGTAATGAATCCTATTTACAAAGTGAAGGATTACCAATGGGCTCCCCAATTTCAGATACTATTGCAAATATCTTTATGAATCACATTGAACAGGTCATATTTAACAAAATAGTCCCAAGCAGGTACAAGATTTTATACTGGATTAGATATATGGATGACATCTTATGCCTTGTAGATGAACCAAGCTCAAAAATAGACCAGTTGTATACTGACATAAATTCTGTTCATGATAAAATACAATTCACAGTAGGAAAAGAGCAAAACAGACAGATAAATTTCTAGATGTCACCATAAAGATACAGAACAAACAGCATACATTTGACATATTTAGGAAACCAACAACAACAGACACAATTATACACCACACATCTAATCACCCAGATACACAGAAACATGCAGCACTTAGATACATGCTCCACAGACTAAACAGACTAAACACCGTCCCATTAGACACAGATAACTACCAGAAGGAAATGAATACCATAGTACAAATAGCCACAAACAATGGATACAAAGAAAACTTAGTAACAAAGCTGAACAATAAAATTAAAAAACAAATAAACACACCAACACCACCACCACAAAGGCATAATACCTCACAAACAAACACACAAGAAAAACATAAAGGCAAATAAATGAAGGAAACAACAGATGGTATACAATGACATACAATCACAAATACAAACACAGAATATCCAATATTTTCAAAAAACAAGGCATCAAAATAGCCCACCAAACTAACAACTCACTTCAAAAATATTTACCAAAATCAATAGAAAATACAGACCTACACAGAAAATCAGGAATATACCAACTGAAATGCAACACATGTGATGGGAGGTACATTGGTCAGACTAAAAGAACATTTGGCACCAGATATAAAGAGCATGTACGAGCCTGAAAGTATAAAACAAGTCACTCAACATTTGCAAAACACTTACACCAAAACGAACACAAAATCACCATCAGAGACACAGACATGGAAATCTTGAGAATAAACATGAACAAAAACCACCTGCTCACCCGCCAAGAAAACTATCTTATCCAAAAAACAATAACAGAAAAGAAACATCTCATAAACGACCAAACCAATCTAGCAAACAACACACTTTTCAAGCTTAATGAGCACCTAACATAAATATAAACATTATGAGAGTCAACTCCCTTTTATAAAAATACAAATCGCGATAAACTCACCTCCTCCCTCTCCCCCTCACCATTACAACCCAATTAAACTTTCATTTACTCATCTGGAAAAACATCTTAACACCCTGTTCACGAAATTAAATATTTCTCTCTCTCTCTCTCTCTCTCTCTCTCTCTGTCACACACACTCATGTTGAATTAAGTCGTATTTATGTATTATACATATATAACGTTGGCAACACTCACAGACTACACGAAAAACAAATGAACAGACGAAACCATAGCCACACTGTAGTGAAATGATAATTAAACAGACAGGCATTCCACTCATAACAGGTGATATGTAATCTGTATACGTTTCAAAAAGTGAAGTGATGTGATCTGCTGAGATGAAACAGAAAAAAACGAAACAAAAACACACGAAAAGTGCTGTACACAGCCCTCAAACACACGCCAGGAAAAACGATTTCCAGCCCACAAGACGGAGGAACAGTAGTAACATGTAAAGAAGAGACATCAACAGCGTGAGTAGAACGAATATTAAGTTAAAAACACTTATGCCTAACGTGCAAAATGTTTTTAAAAAACTGTTTTTAATCTATTTATCGAAAACAAACTGTGCAAACCTTTGTATCATTTACAGACCACAGAAAATGCTTTTAAAATAAAAAAGCGAAACGCATCTTGTGTAAAATAAATCTCTTAATTGCAGTCAGCATAAGACAGATTACCTCTTATAATCAATATACTCTTCAGTTGTTGGTAATAGCTCTTTAATGCGAAATTGGCTGTTGTGCCGTCGTAGAGTCCTGCTGAAATTTCAAAAAAGGCGGAAAATATTTTCCACATACCGGTCACTGATAACGGTTTTCTTGACAAAACTGGCCTCCTGCTTCCCTCAACGCTAACAGCGCACCACGCCCCTTTTATTTGATAAAGCAGTGGTCCCTTGTTTATTCAAAAGACTAGTATCGTTTATTTTGTGGGTTAACACAGGTTAATCATGATTATTTCAATACATAAATAAATAAAATTTTGGTAGTTTGCCGCAGTAACGGTCACATGATTATTTCGCACTTTTGTAAGAGTCATGTGAACTAATTTCAATAAAACCGCTTCTTGACGAAGACTTGTGTGACTTATTACGTTGTTGTTGTTATCGTCTTCAGTTCGTAGACTGGTTTGATGCAGCTCTCCACCCTACTCTATCCTGAGCAAGCCTTTTCATCGCCTCATAAGAACGGCAACCCACATCCATTTGAATCTGCTTACTATACGCGTCTCTTGGTCTCCCTCTGTGAACTGTTCCCCACATACTTCCCTTAAATGCTTAATTTCCGATACCTCAATGTCTAACAATGTGTCCTACCAAACGTTCCCTTCTTTTAGTCAAGTTATGCCAAAAATTCCTTCTCTCCTCAATTTAGTTCAGAACCTCTTCACCTGTTATGCGATCTACCTACCTAATTTTCAACGTTCTTCTGTAGCACAACATTTCAAAAGCCTCTATCTTCTTCCTGTCTGAACTATTATAGACCAAGTTTCACTCACGTTCAAAGCAATACTCCACACAAATGCCTTCAGCAAAGACTTCCTTACACTTCATTCGATAGTAACAAATTTCTCTTTTTTATAAACGCTTTTCTTCCTATTGTCATTCTGCATTTTATATTCTATATACTGTGACTGTCATGTGTTATTTTATACCCAAGTAACAAAACCCGTCTACTACCTTTATTGTTTCGTTACCTAATGTAATTCCTTCTGCATCGCCTGATTTTCTAGGACTGCATTTCATTATTTTTGATTTGCTCTTGTTAATGTACATTTTATACGATCTTTTCATCACACTGTCCATTCCTTTCAACTGTTTTTCCAGGTCCTTTGCTGTGTCTGACAGAATTACAGTGTCATCGGCAAAACGCAATATTTTTATTTCTCCACCGGAACTGTAATTCATTCTCCAAATTTCACCTGACTTTCCTTTATAGCTTGCTCAATGTACAAATTTAACAACATTGGAGAAAGGTTACAACCCTATCTTACTCCCTTCCCAACTGATGATTCCCTTTCATGCCCTTCGATTCTAATAACTGCGGTCTGGCTTTTGTACAAGTTGTAAATAAATCTCCTTTCCCTGTATTTTACTCCTGCTGACTTCACAATTTGAAAGAGTTCATTCCAATCAACATTGTCAAAAGCTTTCTCCAAATCTACAAAGGCTAGAAATGTAGGTTTACCTTTCCTTAATCTACCTTCTAAGATAAGACGTAAAGTAAGTATTGCCTCCCGTGTTCCGGCGTTCCTCCCGTATCCAAACTGATCTTCCCCGAGGTCATCTTCTACCACCTTTTCCATTCGCCTGTAAATAATACGTGTTGAAATTTTGCATCCATGACTTATCAAACTGATGGTTCTCTAATTTTCTCGCCTATAAGCGCCTGATTTATTTGCAATGGGGACTGTTACATTTTTCTTAAAGTCTGAGGGTATTTCGCCTCTCTCATACATCTTACACACCAGGTGAAATAGTTTTGTTATGGCTGGCTCTCCCAGAGACTTCAGTAGATCTGAGGGAATGTCATCTACCCCCGTGGCCTTGTTCATACCTAGGTCTTGCAGGGCTCTGTCAAATTCATCTCTCAGTATATTATCTTCTATTTCATCTTCATCTACTTCCTCTTCCCTTTCTACAATATTGTCTCCAAGTTCATTTCCTTTGTAGAGCGCCTCTATGTATTCTTTCCATCCTCCAGCTTTTCCTTCTTTGCTGAGAACTGGTTTTCATCTGAGTTCTTGATATTCGTGAAGCTGTTTTTCTTGTCCTCAAATGTCTCTTTTATTTTCATGTAGGCATTTTCTACTTTTCTTCTAGTTAACCATTCTTCCACAGACTTGCATTTGGCTTTTAGCCACTCCTGTTCAGCCATTTTGCACTTCCTATAAATATAATTTCTTAGTCGTTTTTACTGTATTTTGATTGCTTCATTTACTGAATTTTTATATTTTCACCTTTCATTAATTAAATTTAGTATTTCCTTTTATATCTAGGGACTTTTGGTAGTTGTTGCCTTTCTACCTATTTTGTCCTCAGCTACCTTCACTATTTCATATCTCAGTCCTACCCATTCCTCTTCTACTATTTTATTTGCCCCCATTTCTGTCAATTGTTGCCCGAAGTTCCCTCGGAAATACTCAAGAACTTCAGGTTCCTTCAATTTAACTAGGACCCATCTCCTTATTTTCCTACCTTTCTGCAATTTTTCCAATTTTAGTCTAAGGTTCATGACCAGTAAGTTATGGTCAGAGTCTATATCTGCCTCAGGATATGTCTTACAGTCTCAAACCTGGTTCCGAAATCTATATTTTACCAATATAAAATCTGTCTGGTATCTTCCGGTGTCTCCTGGCCTCTTCCACATGTACAACCTTCTTTCGTGATTCTTAAGCCAGGTTTTTGTTATGATTAACTTATATCCCGCTTAAAATTCTACGAGGCGGCTTCCTCCTTCATTCCCTTTGCCCAGTCCATATTCACCTACTATTTTCCCTTCCCTTCCATTTCGTACTACCGAATTCCATCCCTAATCACAATTAAATTTCCTTTCGTTTCCGTTAACTATCTGAATAATTTCCTTTAACTTTTCATACATTTTTTCAATCTTCTCCCCATCGGCAGAGCTAGTTGGCATACAAACCTGTACTGCTGTCGTCGGTGTTGGCTTCGTATCTATCTTGACTACGATAATGCGATCACTGCGCTGCCCATAGCAGTTACCCGCATTCCTATTTTATTATTCATTAGTAGACCTACTCCGGGACACTACCGACTGGTTTTCTATTTATAATCCTGTACTAGCCTGACCAGAAATCCAGTTCCCCTTTCCACCGAACTGCACTAATCCCCTCTATATCTAACTTGAACATATTAATTTCTAATTTTACTACCCGATTAACAGATTTAACATTCCACGCTCCGATCCGTAGAATTCCAGTATCGTCTTTCCTGGTGACAGTATCCTCCTGAGTAGTCCCCACCCGGAGATCGGAATGGGGGACTATTTTACCTCCGGAATATTGTACCCGAGAGGATGGAATCATCATACAGTACAGCTGCATGTCCTAGGGAAAAGTAACGACTGTAGTTTCCCCTTGCTTTCAGGCGTTCGCAGTAACTGCATGGCAAAGCCACACAAGTCGATGTTATAAGGCCAGCTCAATCAACCATCCAGACTGTTGCACCTGTAACTTCTGAAAAGGCTGCTGCTTCTCTTCAAGAACCACACATGTGTCTGGCCTCTCCACAGATGCCCCTCCGCTATGGTTGCACCTACGGTACGGCCATCTGAATCATTGCGGCACGCAAGCCACCCCACCAGCAATGTCTGTGATTCATGATGGTGGTGATTGATTACATAGCATCAGTCAAAACTGCTAACGGCTGTTTTATTACAGCTACAAATTCTGTTTGATGGAAATGTGGAGTTGCGGAATATTTTCCGCACCACACTCGCTTTTTGTTCAATTCTTGTGACCATTGAAAGCTGGTAGATTGGACACACCGTAAGGATAATTAAGAACGACGTCTCTCGCCTCACAACCATAAACACGGTGGTTCGAATCTGCAAGAATCCCCTACTTGCGGCTAAGCCTACCCAGAAAGTGTAGGCGTTGTTAGTTTTGAAAAGTACATGTAAGTACCAATGATTGAAGCAGTTGTAGCATCTGTCGGTGTGGCTGAGGTCGTAGCGCTCTGGCCTCACCACCCTGGGATCGGTGGTTCGAATCCGACTGACAGAAATCATTTTCGTTTTCGAATCCAGTTACATAAAACATTTTGGGATCTCTAATCGCACGTGTTGTGTCTGTTGTTGTTTATGTGTATGTAGACGAGCTGAAAACCTTGTCGTCACGTAAAACGATGGTTGAGTATGTTAGCTGCTTGGAAAGCTATTCGGAGATATGGAGATGACTTTTCAGAAACAGCGTCGTAGCCCTTTACAAACTAAACAATCAAAGACTACCGTCGTCAACTAATAGTGAAGCCAATACAGTAAGAAATGTAACTTATGGTTTTGTGATTGACACCATCATTATTGACAACCTTCTATAAAGCATAGAAAGTTACGAATAAACAAAAAATAGTGCACTTTTAGTAAAAATTACCTTTAGGTATTAAAATTGTGTAAGTACTCGAAGACAACGGAAAAAATAAACCTGTCACTGTAGGATTAGAACCAGCGACCCAAGTGTTGTAAGGCCAGAACGCTACCACCTACATGTGCTATAGGTCATTTAAGGATTTGTACTTAAACTTACTTGAAAAACTTCGAAGTCGGTTTCTTGAGAAGTTTTGAGTATAGCATAGAATTGCTTTGGCTTATTGTTATTTCAGTTCTGAACTTCACGTACCACAAATATAAAAAAAGTTCTAAAACTCTACAGCCATTTAGCCTCCTTGTTAGAGCATCTACACCTAGGCGGAAACAGATCCATAAAATTTGTACCCTCTTTATACCTGCACCCCGTATTTAAGTGGAATTAACAGCGATTCGGAATCCACGTGTAATAACTACGTTTATTGTCGTAGGGTAGACTAAGGTGTATATGTCTACAGCACACTGATCTTAAATCGGCTGAAAATCCTGATCTACATGGCTAAGTTATCCACAAATGGAAGACCTCAGTGGAGAGAGAGATAAAAGGGATGTACCTGTCTACGTTCATTGAGCCTACTAATCCTCGTATTTCCCCTTCACCGCAGGTCGACAACCAGTAGCAGTGTCGAATGCATGTGCGTCATCTATTGACCATGTGGTCACTGTATATGCACAGCATGAAGCGTTTGATGAAGAGAATATCGATGAACTTCGGACACAGCTCCCTCACCTATTTACCCTTTGTGGCGATTTTAATATACACAATGTTCTTCGTGGCTTTGCAGTTACATGGGTGGAGCAGTTTAGCGTCTTCAGTTGTTCCCGAGTACTGATCTACTGAATGCAGGTCAGAGCACACACTTCTTAATAGCCAAACGGTCGTTCTCTGTCACTGATATCTTTGCTCTCAAGAAGTTCTTGTCCACAATACACAATGAGAAGTGGTCGATGACTTTCATGATTTCCCCATCTGGTTTCTACAGGTAGATCTTGTAAAATTCTTAGGACAACAACTCCTATGGATGCGTATTGGAGGAGAATGGAAACTATGCAGTATATTTGCCGAGTTTCAGCATAGTGTCTGTGTCCACTACTGGATAGATCAGATTACCAAAATGATCCACCACGTCCTCAGAATGACCGAAAAAGCGCTGCGACCCTCCGACAGAGTGGTGAAGTCGCAGTGTCACCAGGACCAGGCTGCTTAGGTTCAAGTGTCGGCCAACTACAGAGAACCTCGCAGCCTTTTGGTTGGTGACACCAAGAGTCGCCAAGTTACACGATAGAGTAAGAACACATAATGACAACCGTTCTTGCATATCATTAATTGTTACACAGAAAGTTCTACTGTAAGTGAGACCATCAAGAAGAATTCATACTGCTGCAATGAATGGCACTCTCGATACCAGCCCACGAGATATTGCCCAGAGTAGGGTGGTCTACTTTTCTACAGTTACTGCCACCGCCAGTGAGGCTGCCGCTCCACTGTAAAACAGAGTGGCTGCTGGGAAGGGTAATTTCCACTTCTGGACCAGCGTTGATGAAAAGTATAACTGCCCACTCCCAGTGTGGGCGGTGGATTCTGCTTTATCTGCAGTTCGTGATTGTCTCTTAGTCACAATAGAATCCCTACAGTATTCCACGCCACCTCACAAAGCGGAACAAAGAAATCCTCCCCCTCTTTTTAGTGAAATTTGGGCGTCACGCCTATTTCCTGACAGATGGAGTGAGGCAGTTTTAATTCCTCGCTTAAAAGTGAATTGCCATAATTAGTTGCGTAGGGAGACCCTCGCAGCGAATGAAATGCCGCCTTCTCTCGATCATGGTGTCCAGGCCGTAGCTCTCGTCTTTTGAGGAAACAGGTGGAGGTTTTTTTAAAAATGTTTCTATTTGCCACTGCAGTTAACAGCATTAATTGACTTGTTAAATGTCCCGTCCAGTTTACTTTCTTTGATAATAACTTCTGTGTTACTGCTCTTCTTCCAGCCTTGCAACGACAACAGGTCAAATGGAATCAACTCTTCGATGGATGGATGAATGTGCATAGAAGGCTGGTTCAAGTTTCGAACCGAGAACTGTGGGTATGTCCTTTTTAACAGTTTCCATTTTTTCCAACTATGCTAAACTGCTGGGAAGCAAAGTAATGTTTCTGGGTCACATACTCGATTCGGAACTTACATGGTGTGTTAGTGTGCTGAATGTATTCAAATGTCTTAGCGACACTTCAAGGGGAACAGTCAGCCATGTTAGCATCAATTTTAGTCTTTGAGATCTCAGCTTGATTATGGTACACGGTGTATGGGTCAGTATGAACTACTTATTTAAAAATTTAGCGTGTGGTGCACCATGAACTGACTCTGAAGGCGCTCAGAAAAGACCCAATACTGTCTGTGCTGAATCTACAGAGCCACCACTTGGCTACAGTGTTTACAGGGCTCGCCCTATAAGCAGACGTCCTGGTTCGAATCCCAGGTGCGAAAGAAATTTTAATTCATTGCCTCTCTTTCAATTTAATGTTATACGTATATATATATCGAAACCAAATATATTTCTGGCGTGTCATATACGACACTGGTAACGATATGTGCGTGTCTTACAAGCATACAATGTCGACTTAACGTTGAACCCTAATCTTCCTTCCTTCCTTCCTGCTTATCGACACATTTAACTAGTATGTCTGGTTTAAATCATTTTGCATCCCATCCTCGTAGCCACTTTTGTGTCTCGTTTCCGTCGTAGGTGTCGGTGGCCGAGTAGGAAGACCGACACAGGAAATAAGGATGCACGCTTGTGCAGGTACGGAGGTGATCGGCCAGTGGGACAGCAGAAACTAGAAACACTAGAGTAAATTAGAATGAGATATATATTGCACAGAATTTATACAATACTCAAATTTACATAGTTCAGTACGGCAGAATGCTGATACATAGTTGAGCTAGACGCTTGCCTAGTGCCTGTCCGTTAGCCAAGTCTTTTCTGGTGCCTATCTAATTCTGAAGGTCTTAACTATCTCAGTCCCAAGTGAACGATGTCGTTCAGTGGTGGCCACGAGCGGAGTTGAAACAGAGGGCGCTCGTGGCTGACGTCGTAAGAACGCCGCGCCGTGCGTGCATGGCGGCGCGCGGCGAAAGTAGGTGGCGCGCACTTTGGACTTGAGCGACACCACAGCCCTCCCCCCCCCCCCCCCCCCCAAACCGCCGCGCCGTCGTGGCGTAGGCCTGAGGGCCACGGCGACGGCACTGGGAGGAGGGCCTGGGCGGGGACGTTACTGGTGGGACGGCGTCGTAGCTGAGGCTGGGATCGAGACGCCGTCCGCGCCCCGATATACACCTTGCGATCCGCCGGGAAACCCGCCAAAACCAGCGGAAGGGCGCACGCTTCCGCCCAGATTGAGCAGGTCATCTTCTTCTTAGGTGCGTAGCCCAAGCTGGGGAGGCCCGCACGGTCCCGGAGTCCCTCTCGGTGATGCTGTCAGCTGAGGCGGCGACGGAGGCGGAGGGGCCGACTGCGTAGGAGGCGCGTCGACATCCATCGGGATCTCGTAGCCCTGGGAAGCTGGGCCCGGCGGCGAGCGATGTGGCTGTGCTCCCTGGCGGTGAACTGGGTCTGGAATCAAGAAACCGGAGACAGGATCGCGCGGCCTGTGCAAGCGCAATTGGTTTGCGTGGCGCCGCAGCTCCGACCCTGTGGAAGAACGTACAACATGATGCCTGGCAACCATGTCTTCTTGTTGCCAGCAAACACCCTGTACAGCACCGGCGTCGAAACCTGAAAACGCGTAGCGCCATACGAACCGACTCGGTGCGTGGGAGGCTGCAGCAGGTGAAGGAGAGTGCGGTGACGGCGGCCGTGTAGCAGCTCGGCAGGAGACGGGCCGTCACGTGGCATGCACCGATACGTAGACAGGAAAATTTGAAGAGCTTGCTGCCTGGAGTGCTGACCTTTCATCTTGTCCCTGTGTGACTTGAATGTTCGAACAAAACGTTCTGCTTCACCATTGGACTGAGGGTGAATAGGTGCGGTGGTGATATGCTGAATGCCATTCACACGACAAAACTGTTGAAATTCCGCACTAACAAACTGAGGTTTATTGTCACTGACGATAGTTTCAGGCAAACCTTCGATGCAAACCACTGATGTTAAGGCACTGATTGTACTAGACGCCGTCGTTGAGTTCGTGGCAATCACGAAAGGAAACTTGCTGAAAGCGTCTACAACAATTAACCAGCGCGTATTCCAGAAAGGTCCGGCAAAGTCAATGTGTAAACGTTGCCATGGTCCCTTGGGGCGTGGCCAATCTGAGAAACGTTGCGGAGGAGCCGCCTGATGCTCCGCACAAACAGTACACTGTGACGTCATGATCTCTATCTGAGCGTCCATACCAACGAGGAACAATCACTCTTGTTTGGTCGGTGTCGGTATGTAACAACAGAACACCCTGACTTAAAGACAATGTATGACGTTGTGCAAAATAACGTCGAACAACAGGCCGTTCAATGTCTTTGGGTCTGGCAGGCCACCCTGAGCGAACAAAACGTGCCACCACACTTAGGTCTGCATCCGCCGCTGTTTCCTGTGCAACCCGACGAGAGTTGAAAGGGAAATCTGCGACAGCGGAAGCATCTCTGGAGTCTATCTGACAACATGCCATTTCTGAAGAATCGAACGACACATCCTGGCCAACCGGAAGTCGGGAAAGTGTGTCCGTGTTGTCGTGTTTAGTGGTAGGGCGGTACAAAATCTCATATTGATAATTTGACAATATCAAGGACCATCTCTGAAGCTTCTGTGCCGTCCGTGGCGGAATTGGCTTTGTGGGTGAGAACAACGACGTGAGAGGCTTGTGGTCTGTCAACAAATAGAATTTTCTGCCATAGAGATAATGATGAAACTTTGTGACGCGGTAAATGATTGCTAATGCCTCCTTTTCTATCTGACTGTAATTCTGTTGCGTTGGCGTCAGAAGCTTGGACGCAAAGCCAATAGGTCGATCGTGAGATCCAATGCGATGTGACAAAACTGCACCCAGACCGTACGATGAGACATCAACTGCTAGCACTACAGGCTTCTGTGGGTCAAAGGGAATCAAACATGCATCACTGAGTAGTGCAGACTTTAATTTGTCAAAGGCTACTTGGCAATCTTTAGACCATACAAAAGGAACATTCTTCCTACGTAAGTGATGCCTTCCTGAGAGGCATTGGGAATAAACCTGAAATAATAGTTAAGCTTTCCCATCACTGCTTGGAATTCCTGCACATTCTTAGGAGGAGGCAAGTCTTTGATTGCTCGAAGATGTGACTGTAAGGGATGAATTCCTTGGGCATTAATCACATGGCCTAGGTACTCTATTTCAGTTTGAAGAAACGAACACTTTGCTTTATTACAACGTAGACCTGCTGCAGTCAAAACTTTGAAAAGGCACTCCAGGTTTGCTAAATGTTCTTCAACTGAACGTCCGGATACCACAATGTCATCTAAATAGTTCGAACAACACGGTACAGAAACTGTCAGCTGTTCCAAAAAACGCTGAAAAATAGCGGGGGCGGAAGAACTGCCAAAGGGTAGGCGTTGAAATTGAAAAAGGCCCATGTGAGTATTAATGACGAAAAACTTTTTTGACTCTTCATCCAGTGGAATTCGTAAGTATGCCTCTGCTAAATCAGTCTTGGAAAAGAAGCGATACTGTCCTAAGTTGTCCATTAGTTCGTCAGGTCTGGGGAGGGGATAAGTGTCTACAATTGTTTGACTGTTCACTGTTGATTTGAAGTCCGCACAGAGACGAAGCTTTCCCGACGGCTTGGGTATAATTACTAAAGGCGAGGCCCAGTGACTCGCAGAAACAAGAGAAATCACTCCACTATCTTGCCAACGTTTAAGTTCTTTGGCAACTGTATCACGCATAGCAATAGGCACTGGTCTAGCTTTACGAAATTTTGGAACTGCAGATTCTTTTAAAGTTACATGCGCCACGAAGTCTTTTGCACAACCTAGTTCTGGCGAAAACAAGTCACTATATTTTTCACACAATGCATTGATTTTGTCCTGAGGCATTACTGACGAAATTTGAAGCACATCTCTTTGAATTGACAAACCAAACAAGTTAAAAGCATCTAGTCCAAAAATGTTTTGTGTAGATTTGGCCTGAATAACTACAAAAGCAACTGTTTTTGTTACACCTTGAAAAAATGACGGGCAGGCTACACGTTCCTAGCACGGGAATATTTTGACCTGTGTAGGCTGTTAGCACTTGTTGACACGGCGACAATTTTGGCGCACCCAGAAGTTCATAAGTGTCTTTATTAATTGAAGTAACAGCGGAACCAGTATCAAGCTGAAATTGCACAGTCTTATTTTCTATGCCAAGATTCACAAAAAGCTTTTGCTTGTGGCGCTCGACAGGTGCGTGAATGTGGGCAACGTCTGATTGAACTTGTTTAATGCGCTTGCGCATGCGCGGGGCGCGTAGTGAAGTAAGTGGCGGAGACTCGGCATGCAGCGGATTAACAACACTGTCACTAGATGGCACTACCGCCGGATCGGCGTCCGCGCAATGCGAGGCTATTGCACTAAAATTACTTTGAATAGCTACACCAATTCTACTGTCACTAGCTACACATTACTTGGCACTATTACAATGAGAAGTTGTAGAAGGCACTAGGTTCAGTACAGGATTGCACTGTACATAGTCATTTTGCGTGTCCCGAACCCGTTTCCGTGGCACAGATTTACGCGCTCGTCTGCGCTTGCGGCGTGGCTCACTACATTGTTTTGCAATAGTTGCAGAAGAATTATCTTGCATTTTACTACTATGAACTACTTATTTAAAAATTTCGCGCGTGGTGCACCATGAACTGACTCTGATTGGCACTTAGAAGAGACCCAATACTGAGTGTCTGTGCTGAATCTACAAAGCCACCACTTGGCTACAGTGTTTACAGGGCTCGCCCTATAAGCAGGCGTCCTGGTTCGAATCCCAGGTGCGAAAGAAATTTTAATTCATTGCCTCTCTTTCAATTTAATGTTATACGTATATATATCGAAACCAAATATATTTCTGGCGTGTCATATACGACACTGGTAACGATATGTGCGTGTCTTACAAGCATACAATGTAGACTTAACGTTGAATCCTAATCTTCCTTCCTTCCTTCCTGCTTATCGACACATTTAACTAGTATGTCTGGTTTAAATCATTTTGCATCCCATCCTCGTAGCCACTTTTGTGTCTCGTTTCCGTCGTAGGTGTCGGTGGCCGAGTAGGAAGACCGACACAGGAAATAAGGATGCACGCTTGTGCAGGTACGGAGGTGAGCGGCCAGTGGGACAGCAGAAACTAGAAACACTAGAGTAAATTAGAATGAGATATATATTGCACAGAATTTATACAATACTCAACTTCACATAGTTCAGTACGGCAGAATGCTGATACATAGTTGAGCTAGACGCTTGCCTAGTGCCTATCCGTTAGCCAAGTCTTTTCTGGTGCCTATCTAATTCCGAAGGTCTTAACTATCTCAGTCCCAAGTGAACGATGTCGTTCAGTGGTGGCCACGAGCGGAGTTGAAACAGAGGGCGCTCGTGGTTGACATCGTAAGAACGCCGCGCCATGCGTGCATGGCGGCGCGCGGCGGAAGTAGGTGGCGCGCACTTTGGACTTGTGCGACACCACAAATCATACTTAACCGGAAGAGTGCAGACAGTTGAAATCAGCAGTTCACATAAAATTCAAGAAACAGTAAATTTCTCTAAGTGGAGATCTATTAAAATGGGGTCTCACAAGGCTCGGTCATGGGTCTTTCGCTGTTCTTAATATATATTAATGACTTGCCATTCTATATTCACGAAGATGCTAAGCTATTTCTTTTTTCTGACGATGCAAGTACAGCTATTACGCCTGATAAATAGGAATTAACTGATGAAATAGTAAATGTCGTCTTTTAGAAAATTATGAAATGGTTCTCTACAAATCAACTCTCATTAAATTTTGATAGAATCCAGTATACATAGTTCCATACAGTAAACTGTATGACACCATTAATAAATATTGACATTTAACAGAAATCTGTTGCTAAGGTAGAACATTCAAAATTTTTAGGTGTTTGCATTGATGAGGGATTGAATTGTTAGAAACACATTTAAGATCTGCTGAAACATTTGAATTCAGCTACTTGTGCTAGCTGGATCATTGCAAAATTTGGTGATATATGTCGCAGTAAATTAGCTCACTAGGCCTATTTTCATTCACTGCTTTCATATGGGATCATATTCTAGGACAATTCAACACTGAGTAAAAACTATCATTGCACAAAAGCATGTAATCAGAATAATTGCTGGAGCCCACCCAAGATCATTCTTCAGATATTTAATACAGTATTTAGGGACCTTCACTGTAGCTTCACTGTATATATCCGCTTACGTAATTTGTTACGAGGGGGAGTTGGAAAATAAGCTTCCCCTGTCGTCTTTGGGCAGATGATATATGATAGAAAAAATAGAATGAGACATTAAAGATAAGACATATCTTTATTTTTTTACATCATTTCCAAGTACATTGAGACATTTGTCAATCCGCTTTATAAGCTTCAAAAAGCCGTCCAGGAAAAAATCAGGGTGTTGCATACGGAAGAAGCGTTGAACGTCTAAGGGTGAAATACGACACAAGCAGGTGAACGAGCACGCGCAAGACACCGATACACCATTGCGTAGAGGTCGACCATGGATATAGCAACGACGTTGTGTTTAGGTTTGTGACGGAGGCTGAAATGTGGGTTCACTATTACATGACCGAATCGAAGGCCGCATCCATGGAGTGGAAACATCCGTCATCAACTGTCCAAAAGAAGTTCAAAAGTAGTTCGTTTTCTGGGACGCCCAAGGAGTTTTGTTGCTGGGCTTTTTGGAGGATACAACCATCAATGCTGCGCGGTATTGTGCCACTCTGTCGAAAATTAACGAGGTGATTCGGGAAAAGCGGCCTGGCCTTCTCAGATCTGGCGTTCTGGTGCTGGATTACAATGCGAGCCGTCATGGAGCGGCCGAGCGCATTGAGGCGCTATGCTACGATGCGCGAGGCCGTTCCTTGTCGGGGGTTCGAATCCCCTCTCCGGCATGGATGTTTGTGCCGTTTTTAGTATAAGCTAGTTAATAAGTAGTTTGTAAGTAAGGAGAAGCACTGCATAGGAACCTGGAATGTAAGATCTATGTATCAGGGAACACTATACGTAGTCAAAAGGGAAATTGAGAGAATTAACATCGACATATTGGGAATAAGTGAAATGAGGTGGACTGGCATGGGAGAATTTGCATCAGAGGGCAATAAGATATACTATTCTGGACATAAGAACAACAGATGTAATGCAGTAGCCTTCATAGTTAGTGATAGAGTAGGTAAAGCTGTAATGGGATGCAACTATAAAAATGATAGACTGATGTCTATCAGACTTCAAGGTCAGCCCCTCAACATCGCAGTAATTCAAGTTTATGCACCAACCACTGATGATGAAAAGGAAATTATTGACCAGTTCTATGGAGACTTACAAGAATTACTGCTGTCGACACCAAAACAGGATATCGCCTTCATAGTTGGAGATTGGAATGCAAAAGTGGGAAATCGAATGATAGAGGGTATAACAGGAAAATTTGGTCTTCGCATAGCAAATGAAGCAGACTCCTATAGTTCTGCCAAGATAATTCGTTGGTAGTTACTAACACATTGTTTCAGCTGCCGAAATGACGCCTATATACTTGGACTTCACCAGACGGCAAAACCCGGAATCAAATTGGTTAAATACTTTGTAATCAGAGGTGGAAGAGTGCAATCTAGTCAGCTACAACAAGACCTGGAGCTGACTGCGGATCAGACCATGAGCTCCTAATTGCTATATTTCGGCTGAAACTGAAGAAAGTAGCAAAAACTATTCCATCTTGTAGATACGACCTTGAGTCCATACGCTCTGACTACACAGTGGAGATTAATGTATTAGAGCTGGAAGTCAAAAGCTCACAACTGCTGTGGACAAAAGTAGCCAATACTGTCAAGGAGGCCGCAGAGAAACACATTCCCAAGAAAAAGAATAGCAAGAAGGCCAGATGGCTATCAGCTGTGTCACTGCAAGTTGCAGAAGAACGAAGGAAAGCAAAAATCAAGGGGGACAGATCATTTATGCTTCAATTAAATAAAGAGTTTCAGAAATGTTCAAATGTTTGTTAAGCTTATGGGACTTAACTACGGGGTCATCGTTCCCTAAACTTACAAACTACTTATGAACTACCTTATACTAAAGACGGCACAAATATCCATGCCCGAGGGGGGATTCGAACCCCCGACCGTAGGGGCCGTGCAGACCGTGACTGACGCGCCTCAGTCTCCTCGGCCACCGCGTCCGGCAGAGTTTCAGAAATTAGCTAGAAGAGATAAACATATCTTCCATAATGAACAATGCAAAAAAGTTGAAGATAGTAACAGAATGGGGAGGGCAAGAGATCTCCACAAGAAAATTAGAGAAATTAAAGGAAAATTCCTGGCTAAAATTTGAATGATAAGAAATAGAAATGGGAAAGTTCTAAGTGAAGCAGAGGATGTTAAGAAAAGATGGGCAGAAAATGTAGAAGACCTATACAAGAATGAAATGCATAGTTACAGTACTGATGATGCAAATAATATTTTAGAACTAGAGCCAGATATTTTGGAGAGCTAAGTCCAGTGGGCTCTTGAAAATATGGCTAATAACAAAACTAGTGGACATGATGGAATACCAGCAGAATTATTTAAAGTCATTGGAAAAAATGCAGTGAAAGTACTGCACTCAATATGTCAAAAAATATGACGCACACAGCAGTGGCCAGAAGAATGGAAAAGATCAATATTCATCCCGATTCCAAAGAAGGGAATCTCTATGGAATGTTCAGATCACCGAACAATTGCACTTACCTCGCATGCTAGCAAGGTCGTGCTGAAAACAGACTTCGCCAATATCTAGGTCGAGAGGTAGCAGAAGAACAAGCTGGATTTAGGAAAGGGAGAGGAACCAAAGATAAAACTGCCAACATTCGGTGGATTATGGTAAAAGCAAGAGAATTCCAGAAAGATGTATACCTTTGTTTTACTGATTATGCCAAAGCCTTTGACTGTGTCGATCACAAAAAATTATGGCACGTATTCAGTAAAATGGGAGTACCAGTTCACCTCATTCACCTGATACGGAGTTTATACCTTGACGACGAAGCCACAGTGAGAACTTTGTGTGGCACAACAAAATGGATAAGGATTCAGAAAGGGGTCAGGCAAGGTTGCATATTGTCTCTGTTCTTATTCAATCTGTCTGCAGAGCAAGTTATGAGGAATGTCAGGATAGATGAAGAAGAGACAGGAATTTAAATAGCTGGAATGAATGTAAACAACCTTAGATATGCAGATGATACCATACTGCTGGCAGAAAGTGAAGAAGAGTTAAAGACTCTGTTGCTGAAGGTAAAAAACGAAATTGAAAAGGTCAGTCTCAGGCTAAATGTAAAGAAAACCAAAATTATGGCAACTAAAGCTTTTAATTCATGGGATATAGGAGGAGAATTCGTGGAAGTGGTGTTCACATTCAATTATTTCGGTTCTCAGATCTCTGATGATGGCCACTGCAGTAACGAAATCAGGAGACCCTTGTTGCTCGGAAGAAAGGCGATGTCAAACCTTGATAAGATTATAAGGCCCAGAGACATAATTTTAACAAAAAAGATATGTATTGTGAAGGCTATGGTCTTTTCATTTGTAATGTATGGATGCGAGACCTGGACCATTAGAAAGGCTGAACGGCGAAGAATCGACTCCTTTGAATTGTGGTGCTGGAGGAAAATTCTTAGGATTCCATGAACGGCAAAAAGAACGAACAGATCTATATTAGAGCAAATAAAACCAGATTGCTCTCTGGAAGGTCTAATATTAAATCAGGAGCTGACCTACTTTAGACACATAATGTGAAGACATGTCTCACTGGAAAAAAACTTTAATGCTGGGGAAGATCAAAGGCACTAGAAGAAGAGGACGGCAGAGGATGAGGTGGATCTATGGCATCGCAGAAGCAACGTGTTCCAATCTGGAAGATCTACGGGAGAAAGTGCAGGACAGAGGGAAGTGGCCTGCTTTGGTTCATGGGGTCACGAAGAGTCGGAATCGACTAAACGAATAGAGAGAGAAGTTTAGGGACTGATGACCCTTAAGCTTCGCAGACATTTGGAATTTGACCATTTTGACAATGCGAGACCACACTCGGCGACGGCAACGCAAAACCGTATTGCAACTCTTTGTTGGGAGCGCCCACACCATCCGCCATACAGTCCTGATCTCGCACCAAGTGAGTTCCATCTGATTTCAGCTTTGAAGAAGACTCTCGGCGGAAGGTGCTTTGGAAGCAATGCTGACGTCAAACAAGCCATTCAATGCTTCTTCCGTATGGATCACCCAGTTATTTCGTGGACGGTTTTCTTAAACTTATAAAGCGATATGACAAATGTCTCTGTCTCAGTGTACTTGGAAATCATGTAGAAAAATAAAGATATGTCTTATCTTTAATGTCTCATTATATTTATTCCTTTCTTATGCAATTCTGACCGTAGTCGATAGGGGAAATTTATTTTCCATCTCCCCCTTGCATTAACAATCCGACCAAGTTCACAAGTAATAGCAGTGTGCATAGCGACAACACTAGGAGAAATATAATACTGTTGTGGCTATGTAGACTTTCCCGTCGTATTAATTGATCAAATTCTTCACGGGTTTCAGGCCGGATTATTCTTACAACTGTACACAATATTGATGCAATCCAAGTGGCCTCCATCATCAGGTGAGGAAGCTAAGCCACTGTCGCCGTGACTGATTGAAACTGCGTAACGGCTGGCTCTATATATGCAACGAAAGTACGAAGGCGCATGCGCTAAGTACAGAGGGCGTGAGTTTGCTCGTATCTGCTGATCCCTGGCGCGAGAGAAGTTGTAGCGCCTCCAGTGGTGGTTATGTCAAAAACGATAGATCGTTATTGATTATGCAACATCTCAATTATGTGTTCAACTAAAATGGCTGTACATACAGGCAGATTCGACGAGCTTTTGAGTTCGGATCACCACGTGAACCAGCTGAAAACACTTCCAGTTCTGTTGCTTTCCTTCCCTATGCTGGTAACGTATCTGCCAACGTAGGGAGAATTTTAAAGAAACAAAAAAATAAAGTGTATTTTTCGTCCGCCAGCTAAGATTAGAGCACCTCTTGGCTCTGTTAAAGATGATTTAGGCCTAAGAAAGCCTGTCGTTTATAAAATACCTTGTGAGTGCGGCAAAACATACATTGGCAAGACAGTTCGTACCGTCAGTGAAAGATGTGTAGAACATCACCGTCATACGTGATTTATGCAGCCTGAAAAATCCGCGGTGGCTGAACACTGTCTGTCATAGGGAAGCAGGATGCTGTATGATGAGACACAAGTTGTTGCAAACACCTCATGTTACTGGGAGTGTGTTTCGAAAGAATCAACTGAAATCAGAATAACAGATAACACAATTAATGGTGACAGGGGTTATTTTCTGAGTAAATCGTGGAATCCTGTATTATCAGAGCTGAAGAATCATCGGCATCCGAATCAAATAGCAACGAATGACAGTCTATAACGATCTATGTTTTTGACAGTATTCACCAATGTAGGCGCTACATCTTCTCTCGCACCAGTGGTGAGCAGCTACGAGTAATAGCACGCTCTCTATACTTAGCATATGCGCCTTCGTTGCATATATAGAGCCAGCCGTTCCACAGTTTCAGTCAGTCACGGCGAGAGAGGCTTAGCTTCCTCAACTGCTGATGGCGGCCAGTTGGACCGCATAAATATTGGGGTTGGATTGGGTTGTTTGATTGGGATAGTGGGACTAAGCTACTGAGGTTATCAGCCCCCGGTGGGGAGTGGAAGGAGTGAGGATAGGAAAGGAGGGGAGGGGAAAAGGAAATGCAGTCCAGGAAGTAAAGAAGGTAGGAAGACTGCATTAGCTCGGGGCCCCGTGCTCGCCACGCACGTACTCACGAAACAAACGCGAGCCCCATGGGGGGAGGGGGGATATTGGGTACAGATATAAGAATGAAATAATGTTCATATGTTTATTAAGCTTATGGAACTTACCTGCGTGGTCAACAGCCCCTAGACTTACAAATTACTTATCAACTTACTTATACTAAAGTCAGCGCAAACATCCATGTCCGAGAGAGGATTCGAACTTCCGACACGGGAGGACGCGCGATCCACAACGTGGCGCTCCAGACCGCTCGGCTACTCCCGAGCGGTATGTCAGAATGATCCGGCTGGAAACCCGTGAAGAATTAGATCAATAATCAATAATTCTCTGAATACGCTGCAGTATAAAGTAACAATCTACACGTGCTAGATTTCGGCACGCACAGAGATTTCGCAGGGACGGAAAATTTCCTTGCCATCAGCCAGCTGTCAGCTGCGGAAAACGCAACTCCTGTCGATCACACGCTATTTACCGGCCACAGCAACGTAACCTGCGTCTTGCTGCGTGCCGTGTAAACGGTTGCGATAAAGGACGATCACCCTGTAGTACGGATTACGTAACCCGCCCCCACGTACCACTCACGTTGTCGGAGTGGAGTGGCTTGCGTGCCACAACGATACAGCCAGCCGCTCCGTAGGCGCAACCGCAGCCAAGGGATGTCTGGGGAGAGGCCATGCAAACGTGTAGGCTACCCAGCAGTTGCAAGGGCAACAACAGCCTGCTAGACTGAATGACGCATTTTTCAGTAAGATTTTCCAACATGTACTTTTTAAAACATTATGAACTTTCTGGTAGAGAACGACATGTAGTTAACATGTGTACAGAAAGTATCGTTCTAGCGAAACACAAGTAGCAGGTCAGACTTGAAGTCTTGATGGAGGTGTACAGCCCCAATTATCAATTTAATTGGGAAGAAGTTAAAAAAAGCTGATTGTCTGCTGACAGTGAAATCATGCACGTAACGATAAAATCTTTATTCCTTTTGTACTGACGCGTTTCGGACGTAGCCCATCTTCAGAGTACGTTTTAAGCGTAAAAACTAAGATAATACATGTACAGTTAAACAGTTAAAAGTAAATGTGATGCAAAAAGAGAAATGACACAAGAAAGAATTTATACATACCATAACACTACTCACCTAAGTATAGACAAAACGCAATGGCCAGTAGAGACTTGTCACTCATTACGCACTGATAACGTTAATATGTGTGTACAAACCTTGGTACATAAGTCGAAAGCTAAAAGTAAACTGAAATCCAATTTTTTCAGAGCCGTTAGGGCGAATACAAACCACGTGAGGGCAGCACCTCACCTAAGACGTAATAAAGATACATGAATATAACAGTCCATATATACAAACAAAATAAAATATTTAGTCTTGTACAGACATTTGCAGAATATTAACATGGACAAAATTAAGAATTTCCAACAATCAGGTCTTAACATAAATGTGACAGGCGCAGCGTATGTAAGCCGTGCGCCAGAGGGCAGCTGTTGCTGAGTGGCGTAAAGAAGTTTACAAACATCATATTAAAACTTGAAAAGGCAATCAGGTTAACGGATACAGTGAGACAAGGGAAACAGGGCGCCTGTCCATCTACACGCCCGACAACTTTATACATTGCTAATCATCATATATCCATGAAAAAAAAATGAAAGAACCAATTGCGTGCCCCACCAACTGATCATTAATTAATAGGTCCAGGCTAATATAAATCTCAATGTCTTCCAAGATATCCAATGAAAGACCCTTATTACTAACGTTGCAGAAGTGTCAAACCATCGTTAATGTTCCTCAACTGGTGCTGACATTCACGTAAATGGTCACCCAACGCACTTCCATTACTCGCATACCCATGCTCTCGGTACCTAATTTTGAAGTCACGTCCAGTTTGTCCTATATAAAATTTATTACACGATCCACACAAGATTTTATGCACCCCCGCCCTACTAAGTTTATCTGCAACAGGCTCTACGCTGTGTCGCAAAATTTGCCGTAACTTGCTTTCTGTCCGAAAATCCACCTTAACATTAGCTTTGCGGAAGGCATTGGCTATCTTATCTGAGATACGACCGTAATATGTCAGTGAAATGTAACTGGTGGGTTCTTTCTCCGCCACGGAAACTTTACTAAAAAAAAAATAATAATAATAATAATAATAATAATAATAATAATAAATAAAAAATAAAAAAATCGCCAAGTTTCCTTATCGCCGTCTCATTGAAGCCGTTGGCTAAGCCTATTTGGATAATTAGATTAATTTCTTTCTCCATAACTTCTTCGGAAATGGCTATCGAGTGCTATCGACAAGGGATCTCAAATAGATACTTTGTTTCTAGATCCCCGGAAGACTGTTTACACTGCACCTCACAAGTAAAGTGTAATCGAACTGCCTGCGTAGTAACAGAAGTGGTATCTGGCATTCACAAAGGAAGTGTTATGGGTCCCCTACTGCTCCTTGTCTTTGTAAACGGTTTAGGAGACAATCAGAGCAGCTCTGTTAGACTGTTCGTGGATTATGCCGTCTTTTATCAGTTACAAAATTCACCAGAAGATTAAAAGCAACTGAAAAACAATTTCGATAAGATCCTTTAACGGTACGAAAAGTGGCAGTTCATCCTAAATAGCGAAGACTGTCAAGTCAGCCATAGGAGCAAAATAAAAATCCATTAAATTTCAGTTACACGACAAATCAATCAAACCTACAGGCTGCAAATTCAACTGTAGGCTGGGAACTACAATTACGACCAAATCTAATTGGAAAGAACATATAGAAAATATCGGAGGGATCTCGAACCAAAGGCTGTGTTTCATTGGCAGGACATTTAGAAGATGCATCAGTTCTACTATAGAAACTTCCTACACTACAATTGTGCGTTCTATTTTGGAGTACTGCTGCACATTATGGGATCCCCACCAAGTGGGACTGACGAATTATTTTAAGAATGTTAAAGGAGTGTGGTACGTTTGGTATTATCACTATTCAGAGAAGAGGGTGTCACGGAAATGATGCACCATGTTGGGATGGAAATCGTTAAAAGTAAGGCGCTATTTATTGAGGCCTATTTGGGAAATTTCTTTCACTCTACGATAGCAATCGCATTTTGTTAGCACTCACCTACATGACGATAAATGATCATCATAATTAAATAAGAGATATTTCCTTTTTACAGCTTGCCTTTAGTGAATATAACTGTTTTAGAAATATTGTGAAAGTGGTTCGATAAACCCTCAGTCAGGCACTTAAATGTGATTTGCGAGTATTTTTGTAAATGTTGTAGCGGTACTGTTAGTTCGCTACATTGCTTTTCTCAACATTTTTTATTCAAATCATAAATAACAGTAAGGAACAAACCTTCTATTGCTTATTTGGTGTCACGAGATATTTTGTCTGCATTTGGTAACTGCTTAGAGTAAAAGAAAAGCCAGTGACTACAAAAAGATAAATGAAATAAAGAAAAATCAATGAGCAATTCTCCACAGTTCCCATGTTTCCCTCGCCTTGAGTGTGAATGTGTCAGAGAAGTTGTAGACCAGAGTTAGTAGTAGTAGTTGGTGCTGTGTAGGATAGCCAACTTAGGATTCAGAGGGAACACCAAAGAGGTTGTTGCCGAACCAGGTCGCTTCCGAATTCTTCTGGGAGTCAGGTTGGCACTGGGGCGCGTCACTGTCTCAGCCAATGGGAGAGCTTGCGAGAATGAAGTTGAACGTGAAAGCGGTTAAGAGAGAGGACGGCCATGTTAGGGCAGAGTTAGCCTGGAACTGGAACCGGGAGGACGCGAGTATGTTGAGGGCCGACGTGAGTATAGAAAATGCGGTGTATAATGTGGTTTTTCATTAGTTCAAATGTTCAAATGT
Organism: Locusta migratoria; assembly: GCA_026315105.1. Taxonomy (NCBI): domain Eukaryota; kingdom Metazoa; phylum Arthropoda; class Insecta; order Orthoptera; family Acrididae; genus Locusta; species Locusta migratoria. Next base: position 409,787,538 of record CM048749.1, read on the forward strand.
TTATACAGCTTATGGGACTTAACTACGGGGTCATCAGTCCCTAAACTTACAAACTACTTATGAACTACTTACGAACTATGACGGCACAAATATCCATGCCCGAGGGGGGATTCGAACCCCCGACCGTAGTGGCCGTGCTGACCGTGACTGGAGCGCCTCAGTCACCTCGGCCACCGCGGCCGGCTTTTCATTAGTAATTCGACGAAGCTTAACGTAACTGTATACCTTTTGCCACAAGATAGTTTGTGGGTAGAAATATCGGGTGATTTTAAGGTAGGAATTCAGTTGAGGGACTCGTAGCTTCTTTTCTTTTGTGTGAGGTACCAGCCATCAGCTATGACCACGTATCATGCCTACGTGTGAATAAACTGTGTAATATTTATCTTTAAAGTGCCTGTGTTTTATTACAAGGTGTTTTAATGAAGTCAGAATTCGGATTTTCATTTTTTTTCTCCGAGTGGGACATAGTGTACTTGTGTTCCCGCGCTTCCCTTACATCGAACTTTCAGAGTCCCCTGAGTGTAATTCATACCAGTAATCACCTTCAGTGATTGGTCTTAATGTTCATACAACCCCCGGTTAAATTCCTTTTTCGATTGAGGTGTTATTTTCGGGATTTTCTTTTGTGTGAGAATGTTGGGTTCAGACACGCGGTCCTGCCCAAGTACCACGAGCCTACAGATCTGTGGCTCCGCTCCTCAATATATCGTACTGTAGTAATCTATATTCACCCAAAGTAATTTCAATTTGTTCCTGAGCGCGTGCTGTGTGGGATGCTCGGGAAATAACTGGATTCTTATTACAGATTCTTGGACTGGGGAGTATTCCCGCCATTTAGGTTTTCTTATTTCCCTCAGAACATGTTGAGTAACCCCGAGAAGTTATCACCCTCTGTGTAACAAAAGTAAAGAATAGATAATACAATATTGTGTTCTGTTATGATAAATAAAATTTTTCCCGATTTCTTTGTGCGAGGTATGTCCGACCTCACGTGGCATAGAAAGTAAACTGTACCATATTTTTAGAGAATTCCAGCTATATAAATATGGGTAAACAGCAGTAATAGCGGGGCAGTAATAGAAGAAAGCAAACGGAAAGCTGAAGTTCTAAATTTAACCTTTAAGAAATCTTTCACACAGGAGGATCGCACAAATGTACCATGATTTGATCAAAGTACTAATTCCGAAATGGGGGACATAGCAATAGGTATTTCCGGTGTAGAGAAGCAGCTGAGAGAGCTAAATACGATAAAGTCTGCGGTCCGGATGGAATACCAGTTCGGTTTTACAAAGACTATTCTGCGGCGTTGGCCCCCTACTTAGCTTGCATTTAACACGAATCTTTAATTCAGCGCAAAGTTCCTAGTGATTGGGAAAAAGCGCAGGTGACACCCGTGTATATGAGAGGAAAGAGAACTGACCCATACAATTACAGGCCAATAACGTTGACATCATTTTCATGTAGAATTTTGGAGCATATTCTCAGTTCTAATATAGTAAATTTCCTTGAAACGGAAAAGCTTATTTATATGAATCAGCACGGGTTTAGGAAACATCGTTCATGTGAAACTCAGCTTGCCCTTTTCTCACATGACATCTTGCGAGCCATGGATGAAGGGCAAACTTCATATTGTGTTTTTCTCGACTTCAAAAAGGCGTTCGACGCGGTACCACACTGCAGACTGCTAACGAAGATACGAGCTTATGGAATAGGTTCACAGATTTGTGACTGGCTGCAAGACTTCCTAAGTAATAGAACGCAGTACGTTGTTCTCGACGGCGAGTGTTCATCAGAGACGAGTGTATCGTCAGGCGTGCCCCAGGGGAGTGTGATAGAACCGCTATTATTTTCTATCTATATAAATGATCTGATGGACAGAGTAAGTTGTAATTTGCGGCTGTTTGCTGATGATACTGTGGTTTATGGGAGGGTGTCGTCTGTAACTGACTGTAATAGCATACAGGATGACTTAGACAAAATTTCTAGTTGGTGCGAAGAATGGCAGCTAGCTCTCAATGTAGAAAAATGTAAGGTGAAGCGCATGAGTAGAAAAAACAATCCCATAATGTTCGAATACAGCATTAGTAGTGAGCTTCTTTATGCTGTCGCGTCGTTTAAATATCTAGGCGTAACATTGCAGAGCGATATGAAATGGAATGGGCATGTAAGGACAGTTGTGAGTAAGGCGGACAGCCGACTTCGGTTTATTGGGAGAATTTTGGAAAGATGTACTTCACCTGTAAAGGAGACCGCGTATAAAACGCTTGTACGACCACGTCTCGAGTATTGCTCAAGTGTTTGGGACCCGCAGCAGATCAGTTTAAAGGAAGACATAGAGGCAGTTCAGAGACGAGCAGCTAGATTTGTTACCGATAGGTTAGACCAATGCGCGAGTGTCACAGAAATGCTCCGGAAACGCAATTGGAGGTCCCTGGAAGAAAAACGACGTTCTTTTCGTGAATTTCTGTTAAGTAAATTTGGAGGGCCGTAATTTGAAGCTGAGTGTAGTACGATCTTGTTGCCGCCTACATACATTTCGCGTAAAGATCACAAAGACAAGATAAGAGAAATTAGGGCTCGTACGGAGGCATATAGGCATTCTTTTTTCCTCGTTCAATTTGGGAGTGGAATAAGAAATGAAATGCCTAGTAGTGGCACAGTGTACCCTCCGCCACGCACGTTACGGTGAATTGCGGAGTATGTATGTAGATGTAGAAAATTCTTTTCATTTAATAGAGGTAGCGTATGAATCATTATCTAGATAACAATTGCCAAAGTTCTCGTTGCTATTCCTTCCGAGAGAGTTGCTAAATTATTAGAAGTTGATTAGTGCATGCTACGTAGTTGTTTTGGTGACAGGAATGAATGTAGAAATTCCCTTGTTCCCCGCCCTACCATGCGCAAATCTGTAACGACACAATAACGTATCTAAGTAAGAGACCAATAGACAGTAATTTTTCCCGTATCCAGCCAGACGGCACATTTCAGTATCCATATTCAAAAAATATCTCCGCCCTATCCTAGTTGCCATACTCCGATTTGTCAAGGTGTAGTATTAATTAGTAGAAGTAATGACTAGGGGAAGGAATAGTATATGTTGCGCCGATTTAAACTGAAGACCTCACCGTCCACCATTTCAATATCAGTAGCTGCGATTCAGAATCAGCGTTATCCGTTGCGCAGAATATATTCTTTATTCTGCTGATTATTAGATGCCACAATAGTATTCAGGGTGGTAAATTTTATTAAGATGGTTCTGACTCGTATGCACTGACGAGGGGAGATAAATACGAACGTCCTGTGGCCATAACAGAAACATAGAATAATAAATAAGTAAAGGTTGCTACAGAGAATTACAATAATAGAAATTTAAGCGACGGTCAGTTTTCAATGTATATCTGGCTTTGTAAATGCGACTAACGTGACATTCTCAAACAGCAACTGTCGAAAGCAGGGGAAACTGCAGTCGTTACTTTTCCGAAAGATTGCTGTATGGCCGGCCGCGGTGGCCGAGGGGACTGAGGCACTTCAGTCACGGTCTGCACGGCCACTACGGTCGGGGGTTCGAATCCTCCCTCGGGCATGGATATTTGTGCCGTCCTAGTTCGTAAGTAGTTCATAAGTAGTTTGTAAGTTTAGGGACTGATGACCCCGTAGTTAAGTCCCATAAGATTTACAAACATTTGAACATTTGATTGCTTTATGGATACGAAATGAATGTGGCGTCCATTTGGGTAAATTGACCCGAGGTGAAATACTGCCCCATTCATATCTCGAGGCGGAGGACTTATCACAGATGTAATGGTAAGTCGCCGCAGTTGACTGCCTGGTACGGTATTGTGTCAAAGTTCTGAGACCAAACGTTTCATGAAGAGTCAACGAATATACTGCATCTTCCTACATGTATCTCGCGAAGCGATCACAAGGATAAGATCAAAGATATTAGCGCCCAAACTAAGGCAAACAGGTAATCATTTTTCACAAGAAACATACGCGGATGGAGGAGGAGGAAGGGACAATGGTACGCAAAGAGTACCCTCCACCACACACAGTCAGATGGCCTGCGGAGTGTCGATGTGGATAGGAATGAGGCCAAGAGCGGTATTATAAGAATGCGGGTCTAGCATATATATTTCAATTAAACACTTGAAATCAAAACTCATAACTCATGTTATAAGTCATTATCATTATCATTTCCCATCTCTAATTTCCCGGGTGTGACTAACAAGCGCTCTCTATCTCATCCAATCTTGATATATGGTCTTGGGCGTCATCCCAGTTAAAACCGTCCTTCTCTTCGTTTCATTTTACTGCCTCTATCCATCGTCTCCTTGCCCGTCCTCTTGGTTTTCTTCCTCCCACTTCCGTTCTGAAGTATTTTTTAGCTGTTCTTGTCCTATCCATTCTCATTGCATGGCCATATCACTGCAGTCTTCGTTTCCCCAAGATGTTGGCGATAGGAATCCTGTTTCTCTGTGTACCTCATTTCTGATCTTGTCTCTCCTCGTACTTTGATTCATAGTCCTGACGAACCTCATTTCTGTTGCTTGGAATCTGCTGTAATCTTTTTGAACAATGTACAATTTTCCATGCTATATGTAAGGACTGGAGTAAAGTAAGTGTGTTACAAAGTTAACTTTGCTGCCCAGTTTTTTTTTTCCGAGAGTAGGATCTGAACTTGTATGTAAAAATTTGATTCTCGTCTCATAAGTATTTGCAATTATTATATTGCATTTATCGCGAATCCTTAATTAAGGGCAAAGTTCATAGTGATTGGGAAAAAGTGCAGGTGACTTCCGTTTATAAGAAAGGAAAGAGAACTGACCCACACAATTACAGGTCAATATCGTTGACATCAGTTTCATCTGGGATTTTGGAGCATATTATCAGTTCGAATATAGTAAGTTTCCTTGGAACGAAAAAGCTTATTTATATGAATCAGCACGGGTTTAGGGAACATCGTTCATGTGAAACTCAGCTTGCCCTTTTCTCAGATGACATCTTGCGAGCCATGGATGAAGGGCGAAAGGCGGATTGTGTTTTTCTCGACTTCAAAAAGGCGTTCGACGCGGTGCCACACTGCAGACTGCTAACGAAGATACGAGCTTATGGAATAGGTTCACAGATTTCTGACTGGCTGGAAGAGTTCCTAAGTAATAGAACTCAGTAAGTTGTTCTCGACGGCGAGTGTTCATCAGAGACTAGTGTATCGTCAGGCGTGACCCAGGGGAGTGTGATAGGACTGCTATTATTTTCTATCTATATAAATGATCTGACGGACACAGTAAGTGGTAATTTACGGCTGTTTGCTGATGATGCTGTAGTTTATGGGAGGGTCTCGTCTTTAACTGACTGTAATAGCAAACAGGATGATTTAGACAAAATTTCTAGTTGGTGCGAAGCATGGCAGCTAGCTCTCAATGTAGAAAAATGTAATGTGATGCGCATGAGTAGGAAAAACAATCCTATAATGTTCGAATACAGCATTAGTAGTGAGCTTCTTGATGCTGTCGCGTTGTTCAAGTATCTAGGCGTAACATTGCAGAGCGATATGAAATGGAACGAGCATGTAAGGACAGTTGTGAGTAAGGCGGACAGCCGACTTCGGTTTATTGGGAGAATTTTGGGAACATGTACTTCACCTGTAAAGGAGACCGCGTATAAAATGCTTGTACGACCACGTCTTGAGTATTGCTCAAGTGTTTTGGACCCGCAGCAGATCGGTTTGAAGGAAGACATAGAGGCAGTTCAGAGGCGAGCAGCTAGGTTTGTTACTGGTAGGTTCGGCCAATACGCGAGTGTCACGGAAATGCTCCGGCTACTCAACTGGGGATCACTGGAGGAAAGACGATGTTATTTTCGTAAATTTCTGTTGAGAAAATTTAGAGGGCCACTATTTGAAGCTGAGTGTAGTACGATCTTGCTGCCGCCTACTTACATTTCGCGTAGTGATCACAAAGACAAGATAAGAGAAATTAGGGCTCGTACGGAGGCATATAAGCATTCTTTTTTTTCCTCGTTCTATTTGGGAGTGGAATAGGAAAGGAAATGCCTAGTAGTGGTACAACGTACCCTCTGCCACGCACGTTACGGTGAATTGCGGAGTATGAATGTAGATGTAGAATCGTCAGTGAACACTTACCTGTCAACGGCAGTGCTGCAGTGGATAGTAGGGCCTGATGGCCAACGGAGTTTGGTCCCATAGAATTACCAACATTTGAACATTTGGATACACCAGTTCCCGCCAGATCACCGAAGTTAATCAACGCCATCGGACGTGGCCAGTGCTTTGAGGAGTAAGCATCTGGGTCCGTCACGCACTGTTGACAATTTACCCTTTGCCTTACGAAGAGGGGTTAGGAGGGGTGGTGGTGCGAAGTCCCTGATGACCAGTCTTTGCACCAATGTCCTGGATTAAATTCCAAACCTCTCCGCAGTGTCTCATGCAGTGAGGGCCTGGGACACTATTGATGGTGATACGTCCGTCGGATGCGGAATTAAGCTCTGCGGTCCTAATGGTACTTTTCAAGAGGTGTAGGCTATGTGCCGACACCGGGGTCAACCTCTCCCTTCTCCCATCAACTCCAACACTACACTACACACGCATCCAACGGTCTCCTACACTTAACGGATCGAACTGCAGCGTACAATTATTACACTTAGCGAAGAAAAGGTATCTGCGGGGGTGGAGGATAGAGGAAACCTTTCCAATTAGGTAGCTGAACCTGCCCTTTGGATTCTCCCGGCCATTCATAATATAAGTAGTGTTATTATTAGTATAATAAATGTAATTATGTCTTTGTAAGTAAAATATGGATGAAAGGGGATTTTGTAAATATTACTATTTAATCCAATTTTTTTATTTGATCCTGTTTGGTGAAGATATAAAAAGTGTATTACAACTATACCTGTATAAGATGAACATTAACAAGAGCAAAACAAGGGTAATGGAGTGCAGTCTAAGAATTAAGGAATTAAATTAAGCAACGAAACAATAAAGAACGTAGATGAGTTTTGTTACTTGGGCAGTAAAATAACAAATGATGGTCGCAGTACAGAGGATATAAAATGCAGAATGGCAATGGGTAGAAAAGCGTTCTTGAAAAAGAGAAATTTGTTACCATCGAATATTGATTTAAGCATAAGGAAGACCTTTCTGAAGGCATTTGTGTAGAGTGTTGGCTTGTATGGGAGTGAAACATGGACGATAAACAGTACGGGCAGGAAGAGGATAGAAGCTTTTGAAATGTCGTACTACAGAATAATGCTGAAGATTAGGTGGGTGGATCGCGTAACTAATGAGTAGGTACTGAACAGAATTGGGGAGAAAAGGAAATTCTGGCATACCTTGACTAAAAGGAGGGATCGATTGGTAGGACACATTCTTAGACATCAAGGATTTGTGAATTTAGCGTTGAAGGGAAGTGTGTGGGGTATAAACCGCAGAGGAAGACCAAGAGATGGATACAGTAAGCAGATTCAGACAGATGTAAGTTGCTGTTCACATGTGGAGTTGAAGAGGATTGCTCAGCATAGGGTATCGTGGAGAACATCAGACCTGTATCCGAACTGAAGACCACAACAGCAACACAAACTATACCTGCAACAATAAATGGTAGTCCAAAATGAAATGTGTAAAATCGGTTTAATGTTGCGTTATCGATTGCAAATCCTCCTCAAACGTATTGTACGATATCTGTTCCAATGTCTTCACTTTTAACAATTACTTACTCCTAAACCACACTCATATAGAAATAGCATGATATGGAATATTCATTTAGTCAGATTTTGTCATTCACATTGGAATGAGCAGAAAATAAGTAATTAACGTCAGAAGCAATTGTAATTTCCCGATTAACAACAAGCAGTTTATCTGTTATAATACAGCAGCCGCTTGGAGCACAGAATTGTTATAGTAGTGAGAAATGTTCGTTTTATTTTGGTCTACTTTTTTACTCTGCGGAGATTATCGACAGTTTGTCGTCGACTGCCTACGAGCGCTGTGTTTGTGCTTTAACTGGTGCCTTTCAATTAATATGGAAATTTTTATAATGGCACAGGTTTCACATGGCGTCGGTGTTTATTTGAGGTTATTAATATTCAACATGGGTCGGTGCTTCAAACGACTGGAAGAAAAGGAAATTTTGAAACAAGCTACAACATATCAACACTTTTGCAAGAGAGATGGGCGGTCGCCTTTATAGTCCATGGGAGGGACGTGCTTCAAGCATCTAATACTGTCGTTAACCTGATGGAAGCGACATACTAAGGAGGAGAGACACTAATAAACAGCTGTTTGCGATAAGTACTGTTTCGCATTGTAATAAATGTATTAAGCCTAGTTTTTTGGAAAATTTCAATATGAGGCCTGTCTTGTAAAAATGCCGCTCTTAATAATTTCTGGATCAGTTAAGATATCGTACACAATATACTTATGGTAACGTATTTTATCCAGTTATTGGCTACAATTGTAATTTGTGTGTGATGCAGATCGATATGTTGCTGTCTCAACTCCCTACTTGAGGTTTACGCGGACTTTATTTAGAGCAAGGCACCATGGACCTACGATGACAATTAAAAAGTCATTTTCGTTGCCCTGTAATATATTGTCTGATCATCTCAGACGGCCAGTGCAGTTGGACACCTGCGTGGCATGGGCAGTATGAGGTTAGCAACCAACTCTTGAGGGATATTTGGCCATTCTTCCATGAGTGCAATACCAAGCTCTGCAATCGTAGTGGTAGGTATTGGTTTGTTTGCATTGCGTCTACCAAGTGCGTCCTAGACATGCTAAACCGCATTTAAGTCCGGTGAACAAGCTGGTCACTCCATTCGTTCTATCTTTCAGCTTCAAGCACGTTGTCCATCAGTGCAGCTGTGCGGAGTGAGCGTTTTCGTCCACCGGAAGGAATCCATCTCCTATGGAACCAGCGTATGGCACAACAAAACGTCGAAGGTTCTCGTCTCTATACCTCTGAGCAGTCGAAGCGCCATTCTGAACGACACAGTGGTCCAACAATACTGACTTCTGTCTACACCATTCGTCTGTCCAGATAAACAGAAAATCTTGACTCATATGTGAACAGAACCTGACACCATTCGTTATTAATTCAATCCTCGTGTTCCCCTGTCTGTCCTGTTGCTGCCCGGAGGGTGCGTTGCAACTGAGTTGCATTCATCCTCCTGTCTCGATTGGCTGTAAACCAGAGATAACGCTCATCTCTTGCTAATGTTACCCGTGGATGACCTTGGTCATCCGTTCTTTTAACGATACCTGTTGGCTGAAATTCCATCCATTTTCTGGAGATTACATTTTGGGACAATCCAATAGCTGCAGGAACCTTCCTCTGAGTCTGTCCCACTTCCAATCTTCCTACGGCTCTACATGCCATAGTTTTGAGTAAGTCACGTAGTACTACCTCCTCACTACACCATCTGAACCCAACTACTTGTATAACTCGTTTGGTAAACACCTCTCTAGCCAAATTCTGTGATTATCATTATCTCGTTTGCCACAATGTTGTTGTCTCCACTCCGTAGAAAAAGAGAAAGAGATCCAATCAATTTAGTTCATTCTGCCGATGAAAATACGACAAAACCTAGATGTTTCAACTGATCGCCTAATTGTTTTGACTGGTGTGTTATTTCAGAATATGTGACCTAATTTCTTCTCGGAATTTATATGTGTTGCTATATGTTCGCAAAGAAACACGTGTTAACAATTACATCAAAAATATAATGTTCATACACAATGTGAAAAAATTTAATTAACCCATTACATACGGCTGTTAATGGATTGCGACGGGACGACCATCAGATTTCGCTTAGAACTAAGCGAATTTTCCACGTTACCACCGTAGATGATGTAATACGAAATACATCTGCTTTACCATATACTTCTTTTACGACTGTTGTGAAATTTCTAGATCAAATGTCAGAGTGGTAGAGGAATCAGAATTGAAAAACGAAATGGAATGTGCAAAGTGAACGACAGTAAATAGTGATTACTACTGTGTAAGGTGCACGAATGTAACAGGGTGGCAACAGCTTCACACAAAAGACAGAAACACATTTCTTCAGTTAATTAAGTACTGAGGAGATAATAATTCTTCCACGGCCAGACATGCGAGTGTTGTAAGGCCTGATGACCGTGACTTTGTTCGGAAATGCGGCCAGTTCAGTTAGTCTGCACACGAAATGAATGTAAGTAGTAGGTCATAGGCCCCAGGGCGGGTTATGATTAGCCCTTATTTCATCGTTACAGCACACTCAAAATGGATAAAAGATAAAAAGCAAGTTGCGTCTATAGAAACTAATGAGAAACTCATATGGACTACAGTACAACTTGCATTTCCATATAATTTACCGTAGCGTAAACAGCACCACTTGACGCCACACATACGAAGTGGATTTGTGAGGCAAGTATCACCAATGAATGTTAACTTATCAACCACAAAGCTGAGTTTTGACTGCGTAAAATAAGTAAACAAAGAACTATCTGTCTTATGTACTACCTCTTGTGATAGCACTTTCCATAATGATAACAAAACCCCAAATATTTGTGGCTAATAAAAATTTAGTACACACTGTAAATAACCCCAAATAAAACATTATTTTCGTTAACTAGTAATCCTTAATTGGTCTTTCTTGTGTGTATGTTAGTACAAAATGTCTGGCGACACAAAACAAAATCACAGATATGTAAAAAAACTGCTGAGTATATTCAGCCCATCATTGGCATGTTTAGAATTGTCTACAATTGAGGGGTCAGCGCAAAAGTGGTCTAACTCTCTCCAATACGGAAAAATGATTTATTGGTGCCATCTGCTGTCTATTGAGATAAACTAACTTCTATAATGTGACATAGACCAACATCACCTCCTACATATTATTTAGAAGACACTAATTTCTTCCCTCGATGAAACTTCCGTTTTGTTTGAGTGCAACATTGGTCCAACCTCAAACAGCCAATGAAAGGTCAGTATCTGGATCACATAGCTGACGTTCAGGGCGAGAGTGATATATCGATCAATATTGATAAATTAATCGTTTATTCTGATAACTGTTTTTCTGAAAATAAGAATATATCCTTAGCAGGTTTTTGGTTGCAAATTATTCACATACAATATGTTAACGAAATCGTTCACAAGTAGTTCGTAAGTTAACAAGTATTTTGTAAGTTCAAAGCTGTTAACGGATAAAGTAACTAATCGTAAATTCACTTAGGATAAAGAAACAGTTACTTTCCGTCGCATTGCAATACAGAAAGTCTCTCTTCAACAACCATGGGTATATTGTGTTCAAAAAAAATTGTAAATCTATTGGACTTAACTGCTGGGTTATTAGTCCCTAGCTTACAAATAACTTAATGTAAGTTAAACTAACCTAAGGACAACATGTATACCCATGCCCGAGGGGGACTCGAACCCCCGACGGCGAAAGGCAGCGCGCACCGCAGCACGGCGCCTTAGTACGCACGACTATATTGCGTCTGATATTGTTATTCAGATGGAATAGAGCAAGGTGCACATGTGAATATCGTTAAAGGACAAAAGAGAATGAATAAATACACCTTTTACTACAACATGGTAAGCTAATACGAAACTATTCCAACCCAAGGCCAATAAACTCAAAGAAACTTAAATATATTAATGAACTTTTGAAATATGTTCCACCCATTCACCATTCATTTTACAATAACATGGTATCCGAAAATAGAACTGAGGAAGATGAAAATATATAACATAATGTGGAGGATGATAACAAAGATATTCCTGATGATGTATAGTGGGCCTACTTTGTAATCGTGAAAAAGACACACTGAAAAAGTATACTGAACTGGAACCTGTGGCTTGTAGTGATAAGTTTATAATCATAATATTTTACTGACTGAACCCCTTCCTGTAATGTGTAGTTACTTCACATTCGTATTAAAACGTGTAAAAGAACTATTAGGATGAACGTATGATTCGTTAAATTACATTTCTCCAAATAACATTTTTTCATATTTCTCATCTACAAAAAAAAAAAAAAAAAAAAAAAAAAAACCAATAAAAGTGGGATTTCCAAATTTACCTGCTGTTTCTCTATTTCTTAAAAGAGTGGTTTAGTCCATTGTTGCGCTGACCCCCTCAATTGTTCAGCCTTCCTCATCAAGAGTCTACAACTTTTGGTGTTTATCTCTTTAGCACTAACAGTATCTCCACTCGTTATTTTAAACATACTATTATTAATGTACTAACACATGTCACGGGACCTTTGATGTTTTACATGGTGCCGCCAAAACATGGCTGTAATGCAGAGTGTACCCCAGACGCAGTTGTTGAGCCCTCTTGTCAGCTGGTTGTGAAACACTGGCCAGAAACACAAATCACCCAGTGAGTGATTTAGACAAATGTGTGCCCCAGGTATCACAGAGCGGTCAGACCTAGACCCACCCATATGACATCCAGAATTGATACAACCAAGACTAAATTTCAGGGCAAAAACAACATAAGGAAAGAGAATAATGTGATAGCTAGGTAGCTATATGTGATGTCGCACAAGTACAAAGTGCGCGCCACCTACTTTCGCCGCGCGCAGCCATGCACGCACGGCGCGGCGTTCTCACGACGACAGCCACGAGCGCCCTCTGCTGCAACCCCGCTCGTGGCCACCACGGAAAGACACCGGTCTCTTGGGACTGAGATAGCAACCAGTTAGGACCTTCGTAATCAGATAGGCACCAGTGAAGACTTTGCTATCGTACAGGCACTAGGCAGGCCTCTAACAACTATGTATCAACATTCTGCAGTACTATGTAAAAGTTAAGTATTGTTACATTCTGTGCAATATATCACTTTCTAATTTACTCTAGTGTATATAGTTTCTGGCTGCTCCCCTCCGTACCTGCACCAGCGTGCTATTTTTGTTCCTGTGTCGGTCTCATTCCACTCGGCCACCGACACCTACGACGAGGCTGGGACACAAAAGCGGCGACGAGGCAGGGACACAAAACACGCAAAGGCTTTTCTTCCCCACATCTTTTCAAACAGTTAAATATTTGTTACAACGAAGAGTATAAATGTCATTTACCTTCAAATTCGTGACACATATGCTAAAACGTCCACAGATATCTGGCAAGTCACAATACAAAAGTGATTGTTGTTACAGTGCAACACAATACAAACGTTATTGTTTTACTGTATCTATTAAAAAGAAGATTGGCTTTAAAAATAATTGCTTGCAGTCGGTCTCGAACCCACGCCATTTGATGGTACTACGCTATGCCACTAACGGCATGGCTATTCTTGCTAGGTGGACAGTAATGACTACATTATTTTTTGTGATCAGATCGTCTGAAGGCTTTTACAGTTGATGCTTCTTTAATTTATAGTTATATTTTACCAAATATTGTTTTTGATGAATCTTCCATGCGCCAAAAAAAATAGTAGTAATAATAATAATGAAGGACGGATGTTTCCTTCGTGGAGGATTTGCGCATATGCCAGGCGAGGTGTGCAGTAGCTTCATTGACTTTGCTTAAGGACCATTCGTGCGTAACCGCCAGATTTTGAGTAGCTAGGAGCTGGTGTTTCAAACAGCTCCAACGCCAATCTTAAAAGCGGCATTTCTCCTCGCCCTTCCCTGCCACTGGAGCGTCCATATATTGGCTCCAGGGGGTTTAGAAGAGAAATGAAACCTAAGCGGTGCATGCGCTTTGAAATACTGCAACCACTGCTTCTTATATTAAGAGCCATGCTACGACTCGTATAATTGCTGTTTCTATGACGTACAACGTTTCTCATGTGATAAAAATATTTTGAATGTGCATATAAAATGATCTGATAGAAGATCGAAACGAAGACTGATAGTTCATAATTTTTTTTTTTTTTTTTTTCATTTTGTTATTCTCTATTTTTCACAACTAGCTTTCTTCCGAGCGTTCACTGAAGCAGTGAAGACATAGGACGCACAGCCACTGATCACGATCCTCGTATTGTTTACATAAATACACTGTCCGTTGGGTGAACCCCCAAGCACCAAACAATTTTGGTGTATAACTACATAAAACAAACCATGATTTAACTAATTACTCAAATACTTTATCACTTCCAGTACACATTACATCCACCCCCACACACCAAATTCCACCTGGTGGAAGTTATCTAATCGCAGATTACAACTTAAACCAAAAGCTGCTCCACAGTAACTACATTTACTGTAGCTTGTGAGACATCTATATTTCCTACATGGTACATCTGACTGTTCTCGTGGTTCAGGTATTTCAAAATTCCCATAAAAAATACTTAAATCTAATAGCAGAGTTTAATGCATGCCCCGAGAACAAATACAGCTTTTTTTCATATATGGTGTAAGAAAAATAAAAACAATACATTAATAAGTGTGCAACCTATGCTGCCAATGAATGCACATTAATAATACTGGTTATTTAAACAATCATAGCTTGGATACAGTTCTCATCCCTAGTGGCTTCCTTGATTTTGGGTGCTCCAAAATGGTATTTTTTCGTGTGTGGAAAGCTTTTTACAATAAATGGCCAATGGGAGAATTCAAACAATTTCTTAATTTCCCCATGAATGCCATTTCACCTTTCCTCGGTCTTCACCAACACCAGGCTTCTGATGACAGTGTTGCCTGCGTTTCCTCTGTGCAGCTGCTTTGGCCATTTGTTCTGCCACCAGAATTCATTGTTGTTGCTCAGTAATTGAAGATCCAGGTGGAAAATCCGCCATGTTCCCTATCAAGTTTGACACGCGTCTTGTATAACATCACCTCAAAAGGTGGACAAGTTGCCAACCTGTAGCACTGCTCTTAACACTGTTCATAACATCCTCGAATGAGGCAATATGTTCAGTCCACATCGTATGCTAATGACTGTGGTAGGTTCGGCACAAACGCCCAAGTTCTCGCTTAGCGTTCAGCAAGATTTCCTGCTGGATGATAAGCTGATGTTCTTCTGTGTTTATTTCCGCTTGTTGCATATAATCCTCACTTAACTTAGAGATGAATTGATAGCCATTATCGGATAACACTGCCTTTGGCTTCCCCAGTTTTTTTAAATAATACATTTCCAGTTGTTTAATTACAATTTTTCTGATGGCCTTCTTCATACTATATAATTTTACAAATTTTGAGAATACATCGACAGCTAGAATCACATATTTCTGACCACCTCTAGTGGTTGGTTCTGGCAAAAAATATCTATTGCTAGCAATTCCCCCACACCTCGGGGTAGGATACTGTGCATTTCACCTTGGCAGCAAAAGTGCTATGTTTAACACACTGCCACCTGTCACAAGTGCTTAACTGTTTTTTTTTTTTTTTTTTTTTTTTTTTTTTTTTTTTTTTTTTTTTTTTTTTTTTTTTTTTAATATGACATGTCCCTGTAGTACACCCAAACACTTTTGTGCCCCATAGTGGGTATCATTCAGATGTGTATAATGTATTAAAGACTGAACAACATGTTCTTCAGACCAACACAACCGCCACTCCCCTTTGTCTACATTCTTTATTCATAAAAAACCTTTATAAATTTTATATTACTTTTATAGTTTTTCATACCTCTTTGTCCCAGAGTTGGTTTTCACCATTTTAAGAATTAGGTTAGCATTCTGCATCCTCCTCATATCTTTGCAAATACTCCGAATGTGCTTTTACCCATCGACTTCTGTTATATACATCATTGTAAATTCTTTACTATCCTGCTATTCTTCAGTAGGCTCTTCCCCTTGATTTGGCAAACGTGAGAGCATGTCAGCAAGTAGATTGTCAGTTCCCTTAACATATTGTATTGAAATTGCTGGAGAATTGGTACCCTCCATGCCAACCTGCAGTTCAGCATTGGCAGTCCTGCAAATAATTCGAAGCCTTATGGTCAATCATGAGTATGGTTTCATGTCCTACCAAATATACCGAATTTCAGGAATCTCCATACCATGCCAGCAGATCATTTTCGGTGATTCCATATTCCCATTGTGCTCAGACAGCATTCTGCTGGCAAATGCGAAGTCTTCCCTCCACCAGTTGATGTTCAGACAGTTCTACACCTAAACCACAATCTGAACTATCTATAGAAATATAAAATGGGAGTACCATGTCTGGCTAATACAGGAGCTTGCTGTTGCAAAAAAAAAAAAAAAAAAAAAAAAAAAAAAAAAAAAAAAAAAAAAAAAAAAAAAAAAAAAAAAGTTCAATTGTTTTTAAATATATCGGACCAAACTGCGTGGTCATCAGTCCGTAGCTTACAAACTACTAAAACCTAGGTAAACTAAACTAAGGACAACACACACACCCATGCCCCAGGGAGGCCTCGAACCTCAACGGTGAGCAACCGCGCGCTCCGCAGCGAGACGCTTTAGACCGCTCGGCTATTCCACCGCGGCTTGCTGTTGCACAAACTGCTTCTTATCCTTTCAAAATCTCTATCACATTCCTTAATCCACACCCACACCACATTCTTTTTCAGTAGTTGTGACACGTTTGATGAATTTAGACTCACGTCAATTACGAATTTCCTGTACAAATTGACCATGCTAGGAATTACTTTAACTGTTTCCAATTCCTAGGTTTTGTACATTCTGCGATTGCTCTGATCTTACCCCATTAGGTATTAGTCCCTCTGATAACACTACATGACCTCAAACTTCATTTCTGCCTTTAGAAAATCGTGCTTTTTCAGTTTCAGAGTCATTCCTCCTTTCCGTAATGTATAAGATACCTGCTATTAAAGAGAATAGTGTTCCCTCCAAGTGGCAGTGGCTACAAGAATGTCATCAACATAGATGGTTTGCCTCTTCATTAACTTATCTCCTAGAACAAGATTCATTTCCCTCATGAACACTGCAGCTGATATGCAGAGCCCAAATGGTCTACTCTCTATTGGTGAGCTCTCCCCTCAAACAGAAAACCAGTGTATTTCGTACCACCAAGGGGACTTGCCAAAATCCTGCTGTCAAGTCCATACTAGTCATAAATATTACATTTTTAAAACCTTGTACTTGTTCATCCATGTTTATAGGATGTTATGATTTGTTTTACTTTCTTACAGTTGGACTGATTTGTACTTTGTAACCACTTCATAAAACAACAGACAAAGTTAAAACTAGGAATAACATATTGCAGCACTTAGCAGGATCATCTTGGGGAGCCAGTGCTAAGGTTTTGCGTACAACAGCTTTGTCCCAAGTTTACTCTGCAGATGAATACTGTTCTCCTGTCTGGCTCAACAGTGCTCATCTGAGAGACATTGATGTACAATTAAATAGAGCAATGAGATTTATCAGTGGCTCTCTGATGACTACACCACTTCAATGGCTTCCAATATTATGCAACATCGTTCCTCTAGATGTAAGACGGAAGGAAGTCTTAATGAGAGAGTATTATAAGATCTTGTCCACTCCTGAGCTTCCTATCCTGCAAGACCTTCCACCACAGGTAAGCCGGCTGAAATCACGTAAACCACCTCTTAAAACAGCTGTGCAGCTACATGAGAGTGGCTTCTCGCCTAAATCAAACTGGGCAAGAACTTGGGATTCGTTTAATGGAAAAAACAGCATCTGGATAGACGATCCCTCTAAGCAGCTCCAAGGAATGGACCTTCCCAGGAGAGAATGGTCTTTGACCAACCGCTTCCGAACTGGTGTTAGTCGCTGTAACTATTGGAAATTCAAATGGGGACAGACAGACGACCAGTCATGTGACTGTGGAGCAGACATACAAACGATGACCCACATAATTACTGATTGCCCATTACGATCATTCTCAGGAGGGATGACCGAACTCCATACAGTCAGTCAGGAAGCTGTCCAATGGTTAAAGAAGTTGGACTTGGCTCTGTGACAGATATGTTTTATCTTATTAATTAGACACTAGTATATCTTACTAAAGTATTACATGCAGCTGACATTATACCATACGATATATACCACCACTAGGGGAACAGAGTACTCACTCCTGCGTTTTCAATCACCCCAATCCTCCATGCATTTTATTTCTGTTTTAATGGCATCCTTATCTGTCATGGCAGTATGACATGACTTCACTTTAATAGGTTCATGAGGTTTAACTCTGAGCACCTATCCACAACTTATTGTTTTCCCAGGTCTCTCAGAGAACACATATGTATTTCCCATCAGTAGACTATACAGTTCTTCCCTTTCACCTCGCCAATCCACTTTCTATCATTAATCTTCCTCTTTATCTGCAAAATGAAGCGTTTTACTTGCGTCAACCTTTTTCTGGCGTGGGTGCTAGCCCAGATAACGTCCTAATCGGACAGTTATCTCAGCACCACTATGACGCCGCCGTGGCCACTTTTGGACCCTGGGGACCCCAGTGGATAAACGACCTTGGGTGCTCGAAACATGAAGGGACATGACGCTGTGTGTCGTCGTTCATTTCATGACCACCCAAGGTCGTTTACCAACTGGGGCCCACAGGGTCCAAAGGTCGCCATGGCAGCGTCACTGTGGCGCTGAGATAATTGTCTGGTTAGGACATTATCTGGGCAAGCAGCCACGCCAGCAAAAGGTTGGCACATGTAAAACTTTTCATTTTGGAGTCCATGCGGTGACATATTTTTCTTTTCTAACGCGTTTGAAAGCAGAAACTAGTAAAATTTATTTATTCAGCATAATGTCGAAGCTAAATCAGTATTTAAATCATAAGGAAATGGAATAATATTTTGTCCAGAATTGAACACCCTTTCATATCCTCATCAGTGTTGTTACATTTGACTTCATCCCTTGCCGATAAAATAAATATGGACGGACGTATTGTTGTTGTTGTTGATGTGGTCTTCAGTCCGGAGACTTGTTTTATGCAGCTCTCCACAATACCCTATCCTGAGCAAGCCTCTTCATCTCCACATAAGAACGGCAACCTACATCTGTCTGAATCTGCTTACTGTATCCATCTCTTGGTCTTCCTCTGCGGTTTTTTCCCCACACACTTCCCTCCAACGCTAAATTCACAATTCCTTGATGTCTAAGAATGTGTCCTACCAATCTATCCCTATGTGTCCTACCAATGTATCCCTTCTTTTAGTCAAGGTATTCTAGAAATTTCTTTTCTCCCCAATTCTGTTCAATATCTCCTCATTAGTTACGCGATCCACCCACCTAATCTTCAGCATTCTTCTGTAGCACCATATTTCAAAAGCCTCAATCCTCTTCCTGTCCGCACTGTTTATCGACCATGTCTCACTCCCATACAAGGCAACACTCCACACATATGCCTTCAGAAAGGACTTCCTTAGGCTTCAATCAGTTTTCGAGGTTAACATATTTCTCTTTTTCAAGAACTCTTTTCTACCCATTGCCATTCTGCATTTTATATCCTCTGTACTGCGACCATCATTTGTTATTTTACTGCCCAAGTAACAAAACTCATCTACCTCCTTTAATTGCTTCGTTTCCCTATCTAATTCCTTCAGCATCACTTGATTTTCTTACACTGCACTCCATTACCCTAATTTTGCTCTTGTGTAATGTTCATCTTATATGCACCTTTCAGCACAATAGAAAAATAAAGAGCAAGAAAATGTAACAGAAGAAGTAAGTACTGGACTGCATGATCCGTATCACTACTGCTGTGGCGTACAGTCAGCGCCACATGTCTGATGCAGGAGAACGATCGTAACAAAGGCAGCGGTCGGCCGAAAGCCAATCACACGCTGGCGCCGTGCCTCTGGGAGGGAGTAACCGTAAAGCTGCTATATCTAGGCTGGTCCCCTATCAGAAGTCCGTCAGAATTCGGCTACAAACTAACAGTAAATACGTCACACCGCAGCTAGCATCGTACAGAAGATGCTGACTTCTATTCCTGCACCAGTACCTTTCATGAAAACCATACTGGGGCGAGTACTCAACACGTAGCACCGAGGATGATACAACGAATGGAGAGGAGGTGAACAGCGAACCACAGTGTTACGATATGTTAACGTCTGAAAGTACGCTGCGCTGTTAATTTTGCTTTATTACAGGTCTCGGCGCTTCCAGCACATAATTCTTTGTAACTTTTTATTGCAGGGATTAGCAAAAAATTCTATTCTTTTCCCTTGTTTATTCTTGTTGTTTTTCCAAAATGACTACCTCTACTAACACAAGTGTCTCTGCCACTGCGCCGCAGCTTCCTGTGCTCGATGCACAGCGACTAAAGTAGACGTTTCAGTTTTAGAGTCAACAAATTGACTCTCTCCTACCAACTATACAACAACTTCGGGTCGCACTTGTGCAAAATAAATAAATAAAAATACAAAAATGAAAAAAGAAAAATAAACAACGCAGGTTCCACTGCAGCAGCCACCACCTCGAGTAATCCACCGTTTCGTCGGTTTGAAGAAGCAGATAAACAGTGCAATGAATGGCAGCAACAGTTTGAAGCCTATGCCACAGTTCACAAGATGCAAGGTACTGTCAAACTTCATTATTTTATCATGTGAAGCCTCTCCCCCCCCCCCCCCCCAGTGTTCCGTCTTGTCAAGAAAGTGTTTCCCACAGCAGAACCTTCTGAACTATATGACTCCGTGATAGGAGCACTCACGTTATATTATGAACAGAAAATCAATGTAGTGGCCGCTAGTTATCAGTTCTTTCGGTGTAAGAAAGGTCAAAATCAGACATACAGGCAGTGGATAATAGATCTGCAAGGTCTCACTAGGAAGTGTAACTTTAAATATTCGTGTGGAGCTTTGTATTGAGATATGATGTTATGTGCTGCTATTATCTATAATGTAACTGATGTCTGCCTAAGGGAGCAGATACTAAAAATGACACATCCGTCTTTCCATCAAGTAAAACAGATTTTGGAATAGTACGATTCTGGTGCCGTGGCAGTGGAAAACTTTGATTAAATTCCACTGTGTAGTACAGCCACATCATCTGCCAGCGACCGAGAGATCAAACGCTGTGTACTTTCGCCTTCCCACTCAAAGTGTAAACATGTTGACAAAGAGGCTTGCCTAATAAGGAAGTGAAGTCTTGCCCGAAATGTTTTTCATGGCACAAAAGTCAAAATTGTCCGCCCCGGCCAGCAAAATGCTATGAATTCAGAAAGAAAGGACATATAGAAACAGTTTGTTTGCAGCTGGCCCAAACAGCAATAAGACAAGAATTATTCAATAAATGCGGTATTTTCACTACCCGTGGCTGCTCCTCCTAACAACAAGGACATGGAAGTAGCACAAGTCGCTCGTCAGGCCAAAAAAATATATGTCAATTTGCGTGTGAATGACATTTCTGTAAAGTTTCAACTAGACACAGGTAGATCAGTCACATTGCTCAATCGCAACACTTATGAACAATTAGAATCGCAGCGCCTTTCTGGCGCTAAAACAAAGTTAACAGCATACAATGGCAATGAAATTCCTTTACTAGGACAGTGTTCAGTACCTGCAATTTACTATTCACCATTTACCATGTTTGGTGCACTTCGATCCTGAAAAACCAATTCTTTTGCAATTGGACGTGCCATCGTTTGGTCTAGGAGCAATACTGTCACATAGAAATGGGGATACGGACCGTCCAATAGCGTTTGCATCCAAACTTTTAACAGACAGACAGTGCAGTTAATCCAAAATTGAGAGGGAAGCCTTAGCAATAGTGTATGGTATCACAAACATTCCGCCATTACTTGTATGGGAGAAAATTGTATTTACTCCCATACTGACCACAGGCATTTGCAATCATTGTGTCATCAGGCCAAGCCGATTTCTACTCGTACGGCATACAAATTGAAATCTTGGACATTGCTTTTATCACAGTATCAGTACTACATTGTGTACAGACCCACAATTCACCATGGAAATGCCGACGCACAATCCCATCTGCATCAGTACCTTTCATGAAAACCAGACCGGTACGAGTCCTCAACAACTAGCAACGAGGATGATACAACGATTACGGCGAGGAAGGTCACACAACAACAGAATTCGATACATAGTTTTGCCCACATTCACACGTGACTCTAATTGTCTGACAGATACTTCATTTTTTTCAGACTACTTACGTTTATTAGAAGACACTAATTGTAAGGTGCATAGAAAAATGTCTAAAGACACTCAAATTAAGGGCAAAATCTATTTTTTTCCGACTAAAGTGAAGTATGCTCCCGCAGTAAAGTGAATGGTGCCAAACAGCAGTGTCGTCTATCGTCAAAGTTCGAAATTCGTGAATTCACTATAATAACAGTTGTCTCCACTACTGTTTTACACTTTTATATATGTAAAATTCACGTAGTGTGCACAGTTTGTTACAATTTGCAACTAGTCAACAATTTGATTCTCAAATCGCTAAATTCTGTTCCTGTATCAGGACTGCAGTATTAGGGAGAAGGTAAACTTCTGAGAGAAAAAACAAGTTGCACAACTTAGGCTGATGCAGTGTCGCTGAATTCACTTGCTCTTAACAGGATAATATGAGATAGAAGGAGGTAGCGAGTGTAGACAGACCGGAAGACAAAACGCGGCACAGCGCCAAGATATATAATTAGTCTGTGCGGCAATGCTTTTTATCTGAAGGTCGCTAAGGCTTCGCAGTGTCACTTTGTGAGAGGTCAGTTATGCTCGTTAGTTGGCTCACAGCCACGGATGACGTACGATTGACCTTTCAAATTGTATAAAACTTCGCTCTCCTGCTGCTTGCAGTTCAGTCGGCTCAGACACTTCATAGATGTTGGAACCACTTCGCTTGCATCGACCAGTGACAGTTTATAGATCGATAATTAAACCAAATATTAAAATATTTTAAAAATTGAAAGTGGTAGCTCATAAATTCTCTGTTGGAATCCTATGTTGTGAATCATATGTTATATTTTTCCTTGCCATACAATTATCATTTGGAAATTTCTCATTGAAAGTTGCACAAAATTTCATACTCGTTTCCTGTGCAGTTAGAACATTCTTTCCACTTGTCATATTAATTACATGTATGGGATAATTCTGCATAAAACGGAATGGACTACCATCGACTCGTTTAAAATCGAGAAATGCGTCATATGCTTTGGGAGAATTATTTGGAGGGTCTGAATTCCAATTTTCTTGTGGGAATATTTTGTTTCTGCTATTTTTCAAGTATACATTCTGTAGTTTAACATGATCGAACAATGAAGTATCCAGTAACTGATTGTTTTTATTATTAGTCTGGCAGACAACAAAGATGAAATATGCCATATCGAATTTCAATGAGTTGTAGCAATTCGTGATGCCTAGCTCAAAAATTATTAATTCCACTCAATCCAGCAACTTCTACTTTTTGTAATTAATAAAACGAGATCGGAATTTTCTGATTTATCAGAATACTTTCTCGTTGTTCAAGCTCGTAATTTGGTCCATATTTAACAATAGGAATTCGAATATTGATGTAATAAACTATAATTTTCTCCCGTTTTGGAAGTGTCATAATGTCTTCCGTTCCACCTTGTGTGTCTGCCAAATGATGATTAGAATCTCCATCACTTGAAGACCACATAAAACATACTGTTAAATCTCCCTCCCACACAATTTCCTTCATAATCTTTAAATATCTTCCAAGCATTGCTAATGGATAAAGTACTTCATTTTTCTTGCTCTTTTTCCATTGAAAACAATAATTCCTTCCATACTTATTTTATCAGTAAAGGATGAAATTAAATGTAACAACACTGATGATGAAATTAAAGGGTGTTCGCTTTAGGACAAAATATTATTCCCTGTACTTACGGTTTAAATACTGATTTACCCACCATATTGTGCTGATTAAATTAATTTTACTAGTTTCAGATTTCACATATGTTACAGAACAAAAATATGTGACTGCATGGCACACCAAAATGAAAAGTTTTACACGCACCAACCTTTTACTGGCGTGGGTGCTTGCCCAGGTAATGTCCTAACCGGACAATTATCTCAGCACCATAGTGACGCCGCCATGGCGATCTTTGGAGCCTGGGGGCCCCAGTGGTTAAACGACCTTGGGCGCAGATGAAAAGAACGATAACACAAAGTGTCATATCGCTTCATCTTCGTCTTTATCCTGTCCTCTGTTCTGAATTATTCATAATACATTGGTCATATGCATGTGTGCCACTTACTTATCACCTGTTGGATTTAAAAATGCACCCTACCACATTCAGTTCCAGAACCCGTTACCCACATGCTATGTTGATCCAAAATTTATGCAAAAAAATCTGTTCCCAACACACCATATTTATGCTCAACTTTTGCACTACCATAAATGGATGACTAAATAAATCTCCACCGGTAGTTCATCTAACATAACCTCTTTCCTCAATGGCTTGCTGAAACTGCCAATAGCATTCTTAATTTTCCCCCCTGTTACTATAAACTCTACCACATTGTACGTTTTGATGTGTCTGTAAAAATCCTCAGATATACCTCTCACAGTGCTTCCAGTATCTAATAAAGCTTTCTCGTTAATTTTGCTCACTTGTATGTTTACTATAGGTTGCACCTCTTTATAATCGTCCTGTTTCAATTCCACTTCAGCCAAAATGTCCTCTTCCACTTCATTTCCATAGTATTTCTTTACAGTCGATACCTGCCCCCCTCCCCCCACTGTATGACTCTATTTCAATATCCCATGCAAATATCATTTTAAAATCATCCTTATACATTTCAATTTGAACCCTCAACCATCCTAATTTCTTGGAAACACTGAATTATTCATTCTCCCATATATTTGGTTCTAAATTTTTAATTTACCTAGAAAAACTTACCCAATCACTGGCATCAAACTCACTCTTATTCTTTCCCATCCACTCAGTTTTACATTCAACCTCATTTCCACCCCCATTTTGTTCATCTTTATAAACTACATAACAATTAATTCCTTCAGCTTCATATCCCTTTTCACATGTCATTTGTTCACAATCTGTACCCCTATAAAACTTTGTCACTGCATATTATACCATATTATCCACAACGTCCCTCCTCAAATCATCAAATTCCTGATCTCCATCACATATTTTATCAAGTGCATCATAATAAGCACCTTTTTTCTCAGCTTGTCGTCCTAACCTTTTAACATAATCATATTTATGAAGGGCCCAGTCATCTGGTACCCACCTCTGTATCCACTCGGCCTTATTAACTCATTCCTTAAATCTAAGATCACTTTCCTCAGCTTTCTCCCATAATTTATCAGCTACTGATGATTCCACCATCCCCTGCATGTGAATATGGGATCAATTTGTGTCATCATGTTTCACGAAGTCAGATACAGCTTCTACAAGAAAAACATTGCTTCTAGCACCATTCTGCACATCTCCATTACTTTTAGTAGACATCTCAGAAACAGAGCCCTAAACATGCTTACTACTCTCCCCATATTTATCACCAAACATACCCTCAGATACACATTCATTAATCAATACATCAACAATAGGCTCTACAGCCCCATCATTACTCACATCATTCAGATAAACACTAGATTCAGCCACAATGGAACTATTACAGTTCATCTTAGAATCAACTGTATCTACTTTTGCTTCACATAACTCAGCAAATTTTACACTATTACATTCACATGAATTTGATCATCACAGCATTTCCTTACATCCCCATATTGTGATTTATTCCCTGACCAGTTAAAATGGAAACTGCATCTACACCAGCCTTTTCAAAATTGGTATTCTTAAAATCTGTGTTTAAGACTTTCCCTACACTAAACTTTCCACTTACCCATTTTCATTCTCTAATATTCTAAAAAAATTTCGAATGTTTGTAGAACTTACGGGACTTAACTACGGGGTCATCAGTCCCTAAGCTTACAAACTACTTATGAACTAGCTAACACTAAGGACGGCAGAAATATCCATGCCCGAGGGGGGATTCGAGCCCCCGACCGTAGTGGCCGTGCAGACCGTGACTGGAGCGCCTTAGTCCCCTCGGCCACCGCGGCCGGCTCTAATATTCTTCCTCTTAAATGTTCTCCTCTTTTTATGTTCTATGAACCAACTCCCCACCATATTTTCATCATTTAGAATGGCCTCCATATGACAAATAATTTCTTTCTTTCGAACCCTATCATTATTATCCCATCTCTTGGCCCTATACTTTGCAGTTCGTTCTGTCCAAAGTGGACCCCATTTTAGACAAATCCTAGTTTCCCGAACCCTGTACTTGCTGTTTCCCTTTATTTTGTTCCTAGCTTCTACTTACACTTTCTTCCTCTGTCCGTTCCCCATTTCTGTTACTTTCCTCCTAAGAAATTTTTGTTTCCTATTGTCACCGTTAAACGTCCCCTTATTACTCTTCCAGTTTTAATTAGTTTCTTTCCTTGTGGTGATTTTCGTGACCATTACTGCAGTTTTTATTATGCTTATTATTATTATCATCCCTCTGATTATTGACATATGTCTGCTCCCCATGTCTAGGTTTGCATGCCAATGCCCTATCTAGGCTTTCAATATAATCTAGAAATCTCTCAATTGAATCTGTTAGACAGCTGACCAAGTGTACCTCTATGTCCTTTGGCAGCCTATGCTGAGAGTTGATATTTCAGTTACTGTCCCCAGTGGTCTATCAAAGTGTACCTACTGTGTCAGTTCCCCCTGGCAGAATTCTCTCATAGTGTGGCCACCCCTATTTTATGATGGATCATCTAAAAACTCATTTTGCAGTGGTATTTGCTTTGCCTTCCTCCAATATTTATGTAAGAAAATTTTTTCATAAGATCTGCACTTTGGTTGGCACATGTTAGTACAGTGCCTACTAACATTATTTTCCTAAATTTAATTTTTGCTTGGTCATACATTCCTGGCATGAGGCAGTCTTTGCAGCTGACCGAAATGTCCACTGCATGATATCCACTTTTCTCGGTAAATGTCTTACCCTCTGGTATCTGCATTCCTAGCATACATCCGAAGTTACTAGAAGCAAGACATAATTCTATATTATTTACTCTATTGTTTACTTTTCGTAATATATTCATTTTACCATGCAACTCCTTCGTGGACATATCCAGCTCCTGCTACATGCACAAAATCTGGCATATCCCTAGATTTCCTGACATTTCTTTGAGGACTCTGGTGGTTCACTCCCATTCCCTGCCGACCCGCACTCACTGGCCAACTTCTTTATCTCTTTTGATTTTATCCATTAGAAAAAGTCTGCGACTGTGCGATAAATGGATTTGTTATCAATAACAATACTGCTACCAGTCACGATTTTTTTTATTTATTTAGCACGACGCGTTTAGAGAAATAATTCCCATCTTCAAGTGCTGTATCATATTATTTATGATGACTTGAGTGTGTGAGTCCCTGCTTCATTCTGCTGTCGTTGAGTTTTCGTCTGGTGCATCTGTGGCAGCCGCCACACATGTCAAACATCAAATATAATATTTTTGCACACAAGTACATCAGTTCTCACAATCATACATAAAAAAATAATAAAAAAATCTATCTCTCCCTCCAGCAAGTTGGAAGACAAGAGAACTTAATAAACTAAAAAAATGTCAAGCACCTGCTGCACCACATAACTTTTCACTGAATTCTGCTGCTGACTGAACTCAGAGGTTCTGATGCCTTGATGTCCCTTGGGTATGGCGTAATCACGTGTTAGTCCCTGGCGATGTTACCTGTTGTTCATCACTGTCTCCGACACTCGATGGACTCGGCGCAGGTCTTAAGGTCCATTGCGGCTGGCTCAGAAGTCGGGTGTTTCCCGGACTCGGCGGCAACGATCGGAATTCAGCACATTACCCGTTTCACCCATAAAGCACTGTCATATGCCTGCACTGTTCCTGCTGTACCTTCTAGGCCAGTTCACACGGGATCCAATCCTATCACTTTGCGAACTAATCCCGGAACAAACCTCCAAATTGCGAGCTTACATACAGATAATGCACAACAGAAACAATTTTAATCACCCACACAAAATGACATTTATTACCTTCAGGGCTCTGTGAGATATTGTTGGGCTTGTAATAAATTGGCTACGTTCAAGGCTGAGGGGGCGCAAACCACATCCGCCACAATGTCCCCAAAACGTGAAACAAAATATTAATATTACCAAGCAGGAATGTTCACTCAAAATACGCCAGAGTTATACTTTTTATTCATTCTTTATTACGTGTCGTTTATTCAGGCAACAGTTCAAAAACATTGACGTTTTAAGTCCTTTACTCGACTCCAGAGTAAGCCCAAGTTATCTGAAGGACCAACTCACGAAACATTTATCACCGGAAATGTTTCTACGCCCAGCAATGCCACTTTATCTGAAAATTGCATGACCCGTAAGCGAAATAATTCAGAGTTCCACGCCGCGAAATTTTCTATTTCCAGCTCTGCAAATCAGCTCAATGTCGTAAGTCCCAGAAACGGAGTATTTCAAAGTTCTACTGTAGGTGTAGAAAGTTTAAATTCTACAAATGCAATTCCGAAAATTATTCTAATTTCACTAACTTCACCGAAATTTCCAAGTATCAGGTGAGAGCCTAGTCGCTCCACACACAAGCACGTTGTTGCACTCAGAACGACACGAACACACTGTCCCAAAAGCAAAATCGCCGCCCCCTTAAATACCCTCATAGCAGTACTCTGGAGCCAATTCGTTAAAAACAATAATTAAATAAATAAATAAAACATAAAAAAATATTCAAATGCTTGTAGAGCGTATGGGACGTAACTACGGGGTCATCAGTCCCTAAACTTACAAACTACTTATGAACTAGCTAATAGTAAGGACGGCACAAATATCCATTCCCAAGGGGGAATTCGAGCCCCCAACCGTAGTGGCTGTGCAGAACGTGACTGGCGCGCAGCAGACCGCTCGGCCACCGCGACCGGCAGCCAATTTGTGGTGTATTCAACACAAATATGTAATATGAATGATTAAAAATATATGCTATATATCAATGAAAAAGGGATTACCCTCTTAATTCGGAAATGTCACCAGAATTTATATTCATGATTTGGTTTTTAAATTATTTGATAAATACGGTGTTTTCCTAACTTCCGAAAAGCACATTTCGGCCCATTATTCAAATTCCTTGGGTTCGAAGAAAAAAGTTGTATACGTCACTTAACGTTATTGAAGAAGGGATATCATTTGAGTCCTTGTTTGAGCAATTAGCTCAAAGCGTTTCCAAAATACACATTTTACAAAATTAGTATTAAATTACAATATTCAATTTACTGTATCTCAAAAACTATTACCGGCGCTGGATGCGCGTTTATGAGTAGAACCAGTTATTCTTTAGCATCAAACTGAGCCTACACGCTCTTTCGTTCCTTATCGGAGTCATCTGTTATTAATTTTTAAATGGGTTGTAATATATTGTTTCGCCCGAAAACTGGTCCTCTCCAGCGGCTGCCATTAACACAGTTCTAATCACCGGTATCTCCAATTACGTGATCATTACGCCTAAGCGATACTCATCAGAGGTGCTGCCATCTGTCGGCCAGTTTCTGAAGTCGGTGGGCTCATCCGTCAGATTGACACCTGCCTACCTTGTTTTGCAAACTGTCACAACAGACCGACTGCGTGGGCCTGAGACACGAAACACCGTTGCCAACATAGCTTCACAAGGCTTGTCACCTTACAAGCATATGTCTGATTTTTGGGAAATTATTAAGGCGCGGAACGGTTTTTAATTGCGTATACCCTTTTCAACGTCTCAGAATGTTGAAAAATTCGGCTGAGTGGAATTGGCCGTACGGTGTGAGGTGATATGTCACGGACTGCGCACCCGCTCCCGTCGCAGATTCTAAGTCCTCCATAGTGTATTAGTGTGTGTGTGTGTTGTCCTCAGCATGATTTAGTTTAAGTAGTTTGTAACTCTAGTAACCGATGACGTCAACAGTTTGGTTAAAATAATTTCGTAACTTTTCACGCTGCTCGGTAACTTGTTTATAAGAACTGTTAATACAAACGAAAGAGAAAAATCGCACACACGTAAGAAGAATCAAAATGTAATGAATAGTAAGTGTAAATCCTTCCTGAATGTGAGATTTTTATCCTACATTTTTCAATTACTAGACATACACACCAACAGAATCTTCTTTTCAAGGAATACAAATCTGCCTTTTAATTTGTGTGAAATTTCATTACTAGTTCATTTCTTCACTTTCGTTAATGCTTCTGTTTTTAAGAGGTTTTCTCAGGCATACTTGGCAGATATCGTTTTTGCCGCAAGCTACACAATTCAAGTATTAACTGTATTTTTCATTGTTGTCATTTATTTCGTGTGTTTCGCATTTAGAAACTTTTTATTCTCGCGTATTTGATAATAGTGTGCCCCATAGATTTTCGTGTTTATTTTGTAAATAGCCAGAGACAGTTTCGTTGTTTTTGGCTGTATAGTTACCACTGACTACTGTTCAGTCAGCTGCCAGCGGCCTTTATTAAAGTACTAGACTAGTTAGAGGTTTATTACATAGTTTTCTACTCTACACAGTTAATTATATCGATATCACGTATAGGATGTGTGCCTGCTGTGTGAGGGAGTAGGAGGAGTTGGCCGTAGTTCGCGAACAGCTGAGCGTGCTGTTGGCTACGCTCAGCCTTCTTCAGGCTGCTGTCTCGGGGTGCAGCGATGGTGGGGAGTCTGGTGCGTCGAGTGGGACACCTCAGGTGTCTCACGCTTCGCCCTCTGTCCCTGCTGTCGAGGCACCTTTAGGTGTACCGGACGTGGTCAAGTCGCCCTCTCCTGAAGGGGAGTGGCGGGTTGAACGGCGTTCGCGTCGCTCTAGGCGTAAGGTCAATGTGGAGGCTGGATGTTCGGCCACGCCCGTTCGTCCGGTGAGAGGACGTGTGGCCACTCCTTCAGCAGAGTCCGAACAGGTGGACGGGGGGAGGGGATTATTAGTTACAGGGAGCTCCAATGTAAGGCGCGTGATGGAACCCCTTTAGTCCAGTCAAGATATATGCAGAGAGCATGGAACATCCGATAATTTTTTAATTTAGTTCAGGACTTTGTTAGGGATAGTTAGGAGGTGAACATACTACAAGTCCCTGCCCCTGGGGGTGACCAAACGCGGGGAAGAAGGTGGAGAAGTACCATTTTTTAGTTTTTCGGCTTATATCTCGAAATGGTCCGCTTTAGGAGAAATGTTCCAAATTAGAATGAAAGACAACTAAATTTGCTGGAAAATTGTTTTGATACATAAACGTAGTAGTCCCAACGATTATTGAAAATCGACAATTTCAGAAAAAAATCACTTTTACGTCACTAATTTTGTCAAACACTTACTTCTAGTGATTCGCTCGATCGTTTCTCAAACAATTTGTCACAAAGAAAGTTGTAGAGCATTAAATTTTCTTCAATTTGATATGCATATTTGCTACCGTATCTTCAGCCAACCAGAAATTACATCATGTATAAGAGGTGCCCCAATTTCGAGTTTAGAAATGAGTATTTTGAGAGGCTGTGACCTTTTTATCTTATGAAACGTGCTAGCATTGTAAATAACATCACTTTAACGCTGGTAATAAGGTAATTACAATTGAAACAGAGCTTTGCTTTCATGATAATATAATGAATCATAAGATGAAAGTATTTACAGCCACTGATACCGATTCAAAATGGAAAAAAGTGCATTCAGCAACATCTTCGTTTTTCTGAGGCGGAAGAGTCGAGGCTCATTTATTGTCGCCTGCGGTGGTCACGCCGTCAAGGTCGCCAGTACCTTAGAAATGTTCAAATGTTTGTAGAACTTATGGGACTTAACTACTGGGTCATCAGTCCCTAAACTTACAAACTACTTATGAACTAGCTACTACTAAGGACGGCACAAATAACCATGCCCGATGGGGGATTCGAACCCCCGACCTTAGTGGCCGTGCAGACTGTGACTGACGCGCCGCAGTACGCTCGGCCACCGCGACCGGCCAGTACCTTACTCCCGGGAGAAGGTTAACGCTTGGGGAGCCTCACGACGAACATCAAAGGCCTGTCACTGGCTCTTCCAGGGCACTGGACTGGAGGGTGGAATGGAGTGTTTCACCCACTTCTTACTTCAGTTCACTTCAAAAATTCGCCAAGCGTAGAGAAAGTTTGTGTGTCGGTATTGTGTCTCAGCTTTTTGCGATATTTTTCATTTATTTATGAAAATGTTGACTGTGTAGTGCGCACAATGTCTACTCGGTGTTTTGTATTTGATGAAACAATATATATATCAGCTATTGATGTTTCATAGGTGACAAATGAGGAATACTACCACACCAAGTAGAGAAACTGTAGATAGTAATGGCTCATCTTTATTATCCTTTGATTCATAATGAATATGGAAAAATTACATCAGGCCGCAATCCATCAAGGCTTATTTAGAGAGTCAGGCACTCTCATCGTCCTCTGAAGCACCTCAGGCTGCAACTTAGAGATCCAAACAAACGAAATTCGATTTAGAAACTAAATGTTTCTTTCGTGCCCAAAGTGTTGATTGTGAGCAAAAGAAGCCCAGAGAAAGACGAAGGAAGATATTTTCAGTTACTATTATCACAAAAGGACGCAACAGAACTGACATACAAGTGACGAATGTGGCTGCTGCTCGAGCTAGACATGATCAATGGGGAAAGGAAGTGATGAGGCGTTTGTCCACCTCAAATTATTTAGTTATGGAGAAGGCTGTGTATAGTGATGAATGTCGGTTAACTTTGTGAGGCCATTATACTAGGAACTCTCGAAGACCACGTCTGAAGACTACATTTCAAACGCAGTGGAAGAGGTTAGTGTCTTACTGGAGGGGAATAGTGACTGTCAGTTCTCTGTAACCGAAATTATAGGCTTCATTACTGGAGCGGACAACTATCAGAACAGAACTGTTGAAGAGGTATGGGGATCGCACAATCGTGATCACAGGCTCCAACAAACTGAAGGTTCCAATAATTTTCTTTAGGGACACTGGGTACAAACTGCTAACCAACGCCTGGAATGATAATAAGGAAAGGGAGGTGAAAGAAAGCTGCTGAGATAATAAGGCAAGGTATTCAAACTAAAGTGTACAATAATAATAATACCCGCCAAGAGATAACTTCTTGAAGACTGCAGATTCGCACCCACAATCCCTCCAAACCTCTCCTGAGGAGGTTATGATAAAAAAAGGCAAGAAAACTGAAGAATGAAAGAGAAAGTGCGTTGCTGTTGGATATGCCTTCATATCATCTGTCAGGGCACGAACATTCTTGTCACCAATATTGACAGGTAGCTCCCTTCTGCTCAACAGGAAATACACTTCAAAGAACTTGATTGATCCTCTAGCAAATCTTGGTTTCAGTTCATCCTATTATGAAGCACAAAAACTGGAATTATCTGTGATTGCTCACGCACAGCTGACCTACTATCCAGCTGCATTCAAACAATTTGTTTTTGATAATGTGGCTTTCAATGATGGTACCTTAGACTGACTGAAAACCTTCCATACTATTGGCGGCATCAAATGTGTCACTCCATCCACATATGTTCAAAGAAGTTCAGAAGTACCAAGATTAAACACAATGCCTACATCAGATGAAACTGGAAACCTCGGAAGTACTACACTAAAAACATACACGGCGATGAAAGGACAGCTATGTAATGTGACTTTGGCACACACTGATATACTAGAAGATGCTTCACATCCTGCACCACATAACATCCTGTGGTTTCAAGCAAAAAAGTATTGTAGTCTCAAAGTGGAAGGGATACATGCAATGTATAACAAGAGGAATACCAA
Source organism: Locusta migratoria (assembly GCA_026315105.1). NCBI lineage: Eukaryota > Metazoa > Arthropoda > Insecta > Orthoptera > Acrididae > Locusta > Locusta migratoria. Next base: position 409,821,192 of record CM048749.1, read on the forward strand.
TTGATAACCCTTTTATAAATGCCCAACCATCAGAATATGACAGTTTATATAGCACTGCACTATGCAAGTAAGTTGTATGATGAAACAGATCAAAAACGTGTATTCATAAGATTTGATCAATCACGGTATTGGAAATCCACGAATATTGCAGCAGCTGCCACGAATACATCACACTCTGAGCTGTCGTGTTGCGTTGTACGCCTCAGCGCATTTCAAGTTTTATGCACTATATATTCTCCATTATCAGTGGAGAAAATGGTGAAAGGGCACGCCTTTGACAGAGCAGTGCGAGGTCATTTTCTTGTTCTCGGAGAAAGAGCAAACATGCATCGTCACTCTTATGTCAGATTTCCTATCCGAACCTCCATCACTGATTCTTTGAACTAAAAGAAATTACTCCAATCAGGGACTATCAAATTTGGAGGAGCAAACTACTGCAAAGCTGTGTATCCAATACTTCAAAATGATGTATTTAATAAAGGAGTACATCCATGCAGAAAGGTCTTGCGATTTTCTTGGTCACCAAAACTGCTGTAAGGGAATGATAGCATGTTCCCACGCTGTTGGACACGTCCCATATGTCAAGTCTTGTCACTTATATCTACATGATTCGGAAAATCTTTCTGCTCTGTTGACACCAGAGGAGTACGAGAAGTTCGTGAACAAAGGCTACCTCAGTGAGAAGCAATGATCGATCTGGTCCGGCATGTGGTCTGATATGAAGATTGAGACAACCTTGATGCGCCAACGTGGCGTGACTCGTGGTAGAGTTATGACAGAAAGAGCTCTGAGTAAATGGGTAATCGGGGTGACTGCAACTCAAGAAGTATGTGTTTCACTCGAAGAATATTGTGGTGTTTTGTTTTCATCAAGTGAGCAGCATAAGGATTTCGGACAAGCTCGTCAAAGTCGAGACGCTAGTGATATTGTCAAGCTTACAAAATGGTTTGACGATTACCCTCCTTTTCTGAGAACTGAGAAGATCATGTCAATAGCGACAGTTGTTGTGAGAGATAATAGAATCTTATGTCATGATGCGGTTACATTTGCCAAAGAGCAATAGCAAAAATGAAAAACTTGTCATACACAAATATTAAACTGTCATGGAAAGATTGGCACTTCCTTTTTCCTCAATAAATTAGACAATGAAAATGACAATGAAAATTTTTGTATGAAATAGTTGTCGTAGATTCATTCTTAGGCCGGCCGCGGTGACCGAGGGGACTGAGGCGCTCCAGTCACGGTCTGCACGGCCACTACGGTTGGGGGTTCGAATCCCCCCTCGGGCATGGATATTTGTGCCGTCCTTAGTTGTAAGTAGTTCATAAGTAGTTTGTAAGTTTATGGACTGATGACCCCGTAGTTAAGTCCCATAGACTCTACAAACATTTGAACATTTGATTCATTCTTACTTTTTCAGCGTATCTCCGTTGCTAAGAAATCGGACGAGGATTTGCAGAATTATAAGCGGTATGAACTGAACCCCTTTGAATTAGTTAAATAAAGTGGATTGAGGAAGTGCAGGAAGTCAGCACTGTACATACTTTTCAAACTAAGTGATGAGGACTTTCATTTAACAACCTTTGAATTTCTTATTGATGGGGGAGTCCTAATCCACTAAGTTGGGTAGCAAAAACAAAGAACTGTATCAACCATTTGTGTTGGTTTTGTTAGATGTTTGAAGGTCAGTTATCTTGGGAGAGGTTGTACAGAGGTTTTTGATGAGTACTCTGACATATCAGAGAACACAGCAGCAGGTGAACAAAGTCGACGATGTCGTCTGAGGAGGTGTATGGAAATGAATGACAGTCTAGAAACTAAAATTAAAGTGAAGCAAGAGTATTTCTTCTCCAACTTTAACAATAAGAATCATCTGATAAACCTGTTGATGATGCAGCTACAGAGAAATGGGATAAATGCCCTCCAAGCTTCAAGTGATGCTGCCGATATTGTGGAGACAGCTGTCAACAGATCACATAATTCCTCGATTCCTATTATTGGAGAGTATGTAGACTTAGCTGTTCTCTTAATAGCAAAAACTCAAACTGATCGTAACATTCTGCTTGTAAAACCTGGAACAGGAAAGGTCAAGACGTGTGTATAATTCTTGACAACAGCTGCAACAGGAACTGAAAATGAAGGACAACGCCCATTTGTCATTCTTACATGCATTTACAGGCTGTGAACTTATTGGGTGCAGTCGCAAGAGTAAAGTGGGGGTTGTCAAAATGCACCAGAAGCCCTAAATCATACAATATGCTGCTGAGATATTATCTAGTACTTCTTCTTCCCGCGACTTTACTGGGATAGCGGGAATCACGAGTACTCTTTCATGCTATGGAGCTCCAGCCACCACAAAATCCCTCAATGACTTCTGCTATAAAGCATTCATAAAAGGAGCTGGGGGCATGAAGCCCAATCTCACAACTCTTCCTACAACTGAAGGAACTGTTAAACAGCGTTCATTCCTAACGTACTACCACTTACGCCTTTGGTTAGGAGAAGAACCAAAAGGCGGAGCGCCGAATTGGGGTTGGGAGAGAAGGAATGACCAATTAGTTCAGAAACTCTCAGAGTTAGATGCCGCTCCTGACGAAATCTTGAAGATGATTTTTGTCGATGTACGAAAGGATGTGACAGTGGCAAATGTGGTTGCAGAAAAGCATTGTTACAGTGCTCTGCTATATGCCTGAAATTCAAGGGCAACTACAAAAACGGAGTCGGAATACTAATTCAAGAATGAAAATGACGACAGTGACATCGAGACTCCACGCCTCGCTAAATATTTCTGAGCTTCCCACATGGGCTTCGTTGTCTAAAACTATCTGCGCACAAAACTTTTCCTGCAGTGCGCTAAATTCAGGAACTTTGTTCTTAATGCTTTGAATGTACGTATATGCCTAATATTTTGATAGTTGAATAATTGTTCTGAATGCGATCTTAATTCGCTGTCTGAATGTTGACTGTCGATTGCTCATCAGAGCTAGCGCCTATCTTAAAAAAAAAAAAAATGAATAAGAACCTGTGGACCCCACAAGTATTTTGCTACTCGGATAGCTGCTTCCTTAGTGTAGTGCATCCCTTATCTATCTAGGGCCGTTCTACAATTCCCCACCCAATAATGCAGATCCAGAAATCCGCAGACATGACTGTCACAGAGTCGGCGAAGCCTCTGGTTCAGACCTTCCACGCAGCCCCAAACCATAGGACTCTGATCAACCATGAGAAAAATACTACGAATCGACAGCTCTGCTTGCACACTGTATGTGAGGGCATCAGTCATCACCAATTCCGCCAGCCGCCCGTAAGAACTGCGGATATCGTCAGAACCCAAGCGACAATAGTATTATGAGTCATATAATGAAAGTATTTACAAACACTGATAGTTATTAAAAATTAAAAATACGTCAACTTCGTCATCTTCATCTTGAATTAATATTCCGACTCTGCTTTTGCAGTTACCTTTGCAGTTCAGGTATGTATCAGAGCAGTGTAACAACGCTTTTCTGCAACCACATCTGCCTCTGTCACATCGTTTCGTGCATCGACAAAAATCATCTCCAAGATTTCTAACTCCGAGAGTTTCTGAACAAATTGTTCATTCTTTCTTTCCCGACTCCAATTCGGCGATCCACTTTTCGATTCCTCTCCCAACCACATGGGTACTGGGTGGTACGTTCGGAATGCATGCTGCTTAACAGCTCTTTCAGTTAGAGGGAGAGTTGAGATATTAGGCTTCATGTTCCCAGCTGCTTTTATAAATGATTTGTAGAGGAACTCGTTGGGGGATTTTGTGGTGGCTGGGCACGTATAACAGGTACAAGATAAGTAAAGTTCGTAGTTGGGTGTTTTTACTGGCCTCCTAGTGCTGCTTTAGCAGTTTTAGAGTCTTTTAAAGAAAGTGTACGCCAGGTACTGCATAGGTATGTGGGCCATGCAGTATTAGTCAGGGAAGGCTTCAACCTTGAGAAACGTCGAGAACTTCATTTTAATTCTTACGGAATATATTTTCATTCCTTTGAGTTCCATGGGGAGGCCACGCCAGTGAATCCAGCCTGTTTCTAAAGTGCTTCTGGGTGGCACCAGATGGAGAGACAGGTACCGTATCCATGTGAGACGGAGAACGAGTTTTCGCGAAAGGCACCTACATATTACAAAGTCAGAGGGCCGCTCGGTGGCGGTCAGGGGGGGCGCAGGATCCATTCCTCCCGCGGTCAGAAAAATAGGACTGAATCCTCCCGAGCCTGCAAGGGTGTGGGAAAGGACGGGACTGAATCCTCCCAAAGCCTTTTTAATCAGGTTGTTGGTGGTGGCCCGAGACCGGAGTGTGTGGCCAGACCTTGATGAACATTCCAAGCAAGCAAAGCTATCTAGCATATGTTCCAGTCTATGTTCTACATTGTACAGTAAAGTAAGAGTGAGAATTAAGCCCCAGTTAACTTTAGAGTCAGAGTAAACGTACAGTAATATCACTTTGATTCTTACAATCTAAAGATTACGTTTTACTCGCATTTGATAAATCAGTGCAACATTTTCAGCAGTTGGTATACAGGTTGATTTGATACAGCGTCGAATTATAAACAGAGGACAAGGCTGGCTAATTTTTATCCTGAGGAAGAAGAAATTTTGCTTTCAACGGGAGGCCGGGACATGAGTCTCATTGAACTTGCTTGACTTAACGTGAGTAGAAGCAAGTTATGAACTTCTGTAGTTTCTAATAAAACTTGCCTTAATAGGAAATCGGAAACTAGGAAATACTCCTGAAAGAGTTTTACGGATATTCTACTTACTATGAACAATACTCTTAAATGTGGTGCTGGGGCATAGTAGGTAAGCGAACAGACTGCTATTTTTGCGACTCGGGTTCGATTCCCACTAGAAGCTTAATTTCATTTATTAAATTTCTTGCAATATTAAACTTTTAAATATAAAATTATAAAAGGACTATCTTCAAATTTGGAGGTAATAAGTATAAAAAGGTAACACGAGAAAAAAATTCCATTAATCAACGCCTAAACGTGGAAGAGATATAAGGAAGCATGAGGCCGTTATAAACAAGTATAACGAAAAAATTACAACAATGGAAAATGACAGTTGTATTCGCGTATTTTTCACAAAACTTTGTTTATTGCTAGTGGTACCTGGGTAAAAAGCTTCCAACGTAAACATTCCATAAGATAACAACAACAACAAAAACTCACCAAATTCGTCAGCACGAATGATGTTGCAACTTTGAAAGAAACGGTAGAAGCAGTAGAGAACTTACGCATGGAGACGAGATATATAATGCAAACTACAACACTTGTTATGTGATCAACAATCAACACTGACCATACTGGATGACAGTATGAATCAACGCTGAACACTGGTTGGTGGGGGCGGGGGCGGGGGCGGGGGCGGGGGCGCGGGGGGGCTGTTATTTGCAGGAGGTGCTATTGTGCTAGTTCAGGAGGATTCAATCCTGTCCCCTGTTCGCCTACCTGCCGTTGGGAGGATTCAGTCCTGCGCCCGTCAGCGGGCCCCATTGTGTTGGTACCTGAGAAAGGACCTTGGGCTGCGGAGGCGGTGCTGCAGCGGCGGGCTGAATTCGAAGCCATTGTATCGGTTTTCACAACGCCCACCCATGTGCGGGAAAGCGCCCATAATCTATTAGTGAGACCGCCAAAACTTTTGTAAGAGAAGTATCCCGCTGGGAAGCCTTGTTGCCAGTGGTGCGCGCACCGGAGGCTGTGTCGGAATTGGCGTCGTCATCTCTCTGGGAACGGCAGAGCTGCGCCACGACGTACCGGTAGGTTCAGGTCAGTGACTGACCCGCGGAGGAATACTTCCCGTGCAAAGCGCTTTGTGGGCGTAATGACGGGAACGGACGTCATTGGACTACACTGAGCGAAGCTATCTTTACGTCGTGTCCAAGCACTGGAGGAAAATTTGAGCGTAGAGTGCGATTGGCTCTTCCTTTCTAGTGAGGCGGTAGCCTCGCGTTTTGCGAGCAAATTGAGGAACAACATTCCAGAAGGGATTCCGTCTTAGGCAGCCGACTAGTGCGGTCAGCTCGATTTAGGTGCTTTCGTGTGTGAGTTTTGGATTCCACCATAGGAAGTTTACTAGTGCGGTTGGGTCGAATTAGGTGCTTACTTGTGTGTGTTTTAAGATTACGGTTATTTTTCCACCTATTGCGTTTTGTTGACTTGTACTTTCAGATTTACTTTTCAGACACCGACTGAAACTTGTGTCTGTCGAAATGAGTATCATTGGGGTATGAATAGGCTCAGTCAGTTTGAATCAGCAGCACAGGCGCGCTGATAATGTTATTTCTATCTCTGGTGTCAATTGCTCACTCCACAATATTGTGTCTCAGTAGCGTGGGTGCGAGGGGTGCGGTCCGCACCGGGTACCAACTCCAAGGGGGCGACAAAACCTGCCAGAGGTTTCTTTTTTTTTCCACGCTAATGTACCACTGTTAATGGTCTGAGCCGACGGGGCTGTACAAATTCTTCGTCTATTATCGTGAGTGACGGACGCCACAGTTTTCTTCAGCAATATTCAGAAGATCGAATGAAATATTTATTCATTTGCACGTAAGTAAATGGAATTATTTTTTTTAAAAAACAACTTTTTCTTCCCATAGTTGTAAGAAAGGTAACAAGGTCTTTCTTTTCTGCTGATGGCAAATGCCTGAATTTTTGCTTTTTAATGATTTTTTGAGAATCAGATATTTCTCCCAACTGTAAAACTGATTACGCTGCTTATTCAGATGTTGCTGCCACTTTTAGAGTATAAACGGTCACTGTGTTCCTTTTTCGTGATTTGAACGTTAAAATAAACGGCCATTTAGTCAAACCAGCCGTATTAATTATGTATCACGTATTTACTTTGTGCTAGGATGTTCAAGTGGTCAAACGTGCATGAACTAGTCTAGCATAAAACCAGAACTGTTTTCCGCCGTGGCTATCAATGTGGTACGTTATAATGTACAGTGCAGAGCTTTCCTAGCTGGATGTCATGACACCCAGGGGTGTCGCGTAGTGCCACTAAGGGTGTCGCAACAACAGCAAAATCTTACGATAAAATAAGACAGACATTGTGGAAAAAAATACTAAACATCCTTCAGTTCGTTCAGTGTGCACTTTAAGTACAAGTGAATCATGAAAATTACAATTTCTTCAAAGTATAATTTATATAGGTAAATCTTTCTAATTAAAATCAGAGTAAGTGTTTTTTGTAAAATTTTATATATTCGAAATGGTGTCGCGACTAGGTAGAGTTTGGAAAGCTTTGATATAGTGTGTAAGAAAAATCGTAGAAAATTACAGAGAGGGGGATTCGAACCCCCGACCGTAGTGTCCTTGCAGAACGTGAGTGGCGCGCCGCAGACCGCTCAGCCACTGCGGCACACTAGAACAAATCTCCTTACTGTTTGCTGTTCATGAATATCTGACCTCCGTAAAAAATTCATAAAAGCATTTTCTACTATACAACAAATAACTGATTACTAACTCATTGCATTTTAGAAAGATTGCTCTTTTAAGCAATATTTGCCTAAAAATCTAAAGACAACTTAGAAGTGTTTGCTATAAATCAATATGGAAATTTCTATTTGCTAAGGACACATGTGACGAGATGGGTATTCCTGTCGAAAAAATAAGAAATATTAGGAAGACGTAAATGATGCCTGGAGAAAAGGCTGCAGACGAGACGCTGACTTTGCACCAGGAACTGAGAAAGTCAATGTTAGAGTGCATCGACAGTTCCAATAAGAAATTGATAAACGTTGCAGAGACATGGAGTGTATATCAGAACATATTGCTGTTTTAAAACCCAGAAATCCGATTCAGAAAAGGAACTTCCCAAGATTGTAAATGTTTACTTGACAATTACAATGAGATTTCTGAAGATATCCTCGCAGAAATTCTACGGCTGCGAAGTTTTCTGCAGGCTGCTAATATCCCAAAAGAACAATCTCTTGGATGGACGTCTTTAAGAGTTTTACAGTACGTTGTTACCTCACTTTTGCATTAAGATTTTTCTTAACTTTGTGTGTTTCGATAGCGACCTGTGAGAGAAGTTTCACAAAGCTGAGACTTCTTAAGAATTACCTTAGCTCTACTATGAGCCAAGCAAGACTCTCTAATTTGGCAATTTTGTCAATTGAAAATAGTGTGGCTAAAGCTACTGACTTTGACCATACAATATCAAAATTTTCTGCAGAGAAAGTTAGACGGGTGAGATTGTAAACTGCTTGTGAAAGTCACCAGTCATTAAGACAGTCTTTAGCTATATGTTCTGCCGCCCGCGGTGGCCGTGGAGACTGGGGCGCTTCAGTCACGGTCTGCACGGCCACTACGGTCGGGGGTTCGAATCCCCCCTCGGACATGGATATTTGTGCCCTCCTAGTTCGTAAGTAGTTCATAAGTAGTTTGTAAGTTTAGGGACTGATGACCCCGTACTTAGGTCCCATAAGCTGTACAAACATTTGAACATTTATTTCTATTTGTTCTGCTTTATTAATAATCGATTAAACTATGTTATTTATAAAATTAGTTTTATTTATTTCCTTTCATACAGACTGTTTACAAACTAATTAACTTTCTATTTTGCTCATTTCATTATGTGTATCAAAAATTTATTCCTGTCTCTTTGAAATTTTTTTCCATTCTTTCCAAGGTTGGCGAGAGTGGTTGTCACGGTGTTGGAGGGGGGGGGGTGACAAGTTGGATCACCGCACCGGGTGCCAAACTACGTAGCTACGCCACTGTTGTGTCTAGTACACATATTGTGAGTTGGCGAGCCATAGCCAAGCCTGTGGTTTCGTTAGACACTGCGTGCTTATCGTGGACACAGGGGCTGAGAGCAGGGCACTCACGCTTCCGTCTTGAGAATTTTGTTTCTTTTGATCGGACCGCGAATCGCAGTGAAAGCCACATGAAAATGTGTCAGTAGTTTTTTAATGCGTTTGCGAAACGTGTTAGAAATAGTAATATCTTTAAGAATATAATGTAGCTTACATCATACATCAGTTATATCTGCCAGTTAAAACATTTATTTCCTATCTCTGGACAATTGGCTGAGGCATGGAAAGCTGAAATAGAATAAGAAATAAGTAAATTTGAAAAGTCAAAAAGTAAGTAGTATTTTCAAAGAGTAATAATCCGATCGCTGCCCCGAACTTCACACGAACACCCGCAGCGTCATTTATTAGATCTTTGCTGCTTTACGCCGCTCTTTCCAGGCATGAAATACACCAAACCTTTAAATTACGATATCTTTCACTTTCCGGATCTGATTTTGATGAAATGAAACCTATATGTTGCCTCAGGATATTCTTTATTTTATTTCTCTTTGATACCCCCATGTACGTCCATTTAGTACTTCTGGAGATTACTCTCTACAAATAGAAACATGCGATTGCTTTCGGAGAAATAATTAAATTATATCTTACTTTTTCTGATCCGATTTTGTGAAACGCAGCGTTTCTGTAACCGCAAGATACCCTTAGGTTTCCTGTGAAAAAAAAAAAAAAAAAAAAAAAAAAAAAAATAGTTTTTGGGATGAAAGAGAAAGATAGACATGACGGTTGCCGATGAAAACCATTAAACTGTAATGTTCTTCTTTCCGAGATCAGATTTTTATGAAACTAAGTGTCCCAAGGTACGCTTAAGTTACCTATGAAAATCCTATGCGAATTCGTGAAGTAGTCTTGGAGAAGTGGTTTATAATAGATGAACAGACAGACACGACGGTCTATGAAAACACCTCGTGATTCTAATTCGTCCAGTAGTTTTGAAGATTGAAGCGAACAGCGACAGGCCTACATTTACAGATTTATTATTAGTATAGATGTGTTGTACAATTGTATAAGTTTGCAGGAATATATTGATTATTACCATATCGGTAAAATCTGTTGCGAATACGGTTAGTAGTAAAGAAGTAATTGATTAAAACATGATGCTTGATGGGACGGTCTTCCATGAATGTTACTCTTTACGTCCTCATATCTCATGAAGTACGTATCGTACTGTAATACAATTTCGAACGTACATTCAGCTTCAAGTGTGTATTCTGCCCGCAAAATTTCCTGCATGTACAAGTGATATTGTATAAATTATAAATTGTAACGTTATACCGAATGCCATGGTTTTACTCCATGAACAGCGGAAAAGTAGTAAGTGAGAAACTTTTTTTTTCCTTTCATTATTCTGATGTGGTTGTCTGCGAGAAAAAGTTTAATAAAGGTTTGAAATTATGTTTAAAGTTTGTTGCAAGTCACCAAGTACTGTCATTCTCATTAGTGTATTTATAAAGTCTCCTCAAATAATGTAGCAGTTCTTTGCGATTCCTATAGTTCATGACATTATATCTCCTTATGTGCTTCTTACCCCTACAGCAATTGTTAACTCGCGGTAAGGAATATGTATACCAAAACTGGTTGAAATCGGTTCAGTGTTTAGAAGGAAATGTGAAGCATTGCCGTTTGACGCAGCAGTTCCTCGCGCATCAGATTGTTTATGACGTCACATCTTCTTACGTATGCGTCGTAAGTGATTCTTACCCCGACAGCGATTGTTGCCTGATATTAAGGAACATGTGTACCAAGTTTGTTTGAAATCGGTCTAGTAGTTTAGGATATGTGGAACATACATTCATGCAACATACACATGCAGCCTATTTTATAAGATGTAAGATTACACAAAACATGGTCCAGATATATTTTATACAATTAAAGCCATTATTAAATCGCCGGCTTGCCTGAAAGGCTCCAGTCATCCATCCGAGGATTAAAACAGTGAGTTTGTCCGACACGTTTACCGCCGGTTCCTTAAACCATGGGAAGCAATTCATCACCGTAGTTTGAGCTAGTGATGATCTAGTAAAGTATAGTGTGACATGATAGTAGAATAAGTTATTGCCAGCTCTCAACCATTACAGTTCTCCCCAAGCTTTTAGAAATGTCTAAGTCGCATCAATGCAAACTACTTCTCTCAGTCTTGTAGCGAGGCCTGCATTCGATGTTATCTGACATGAAAAAATCTCACTGACGTGTCTTACGGCCCACTTTAGATTTTGTAGTTTTATAAGCTTTTGCCAACATTTTGGACCAAAATAATAATGTAAATAATAAAAAAATAATTAATAAGAGTGTCTGAAACCCTTTTAGGATTGAAAAATATAAGTAGTCGCGGGTTCCGAACCACTGCTCTGCAGCTTCACAGCCCAACGTCTTGCCCACTACGTTACGGCTAACAATCAAAATGTGGGCTCTTTAATCTCATACTATTCGTAGTTGTTGTTAACTTATGATAATATGGCATTTGTTGATACTAGATTATCATTTATCGTACGAAGAACGATGTGTTTTTGTTAATTCTTCAGTGCGTCATTGCTTTCAAATGACATCGTGTAAGTTACAATAAGGAAATCATCAAATACGCAACGCATGATGGCGTATTACAGAGAGTGTTCTGGGCGAAGAATGTTACGTGACATCTCCGAACGACCGGTTTCAGTTAAATGGAGGGTGTCAAATCTCCGTTATTTTGGCAAATATCTCTCAAACGATACGAGATATGAAAAAAAAACGTAAGGGAGCAAAGTTGTAGCGAATTATCTCCTCTAAAAATTCGGTTATTCAATTTTCGCGTCACATGAACGGTTCATTTGCAATTAAAATTTCATTACTAAAGGCATTTTTTTTTGTATTACTAACGTATCTCTTGTCCGAAATATTTGAAACAGTGAGGTTCTAGTCTCTGGTGACCAACAATTGTGTCTGTGAAATTTGGTGCCGATCCGCTGAACGGTTCGACCTAAAAAGTGGGAACACGTTACAGACAGACAGATATCGTCAAATCGCCGTTATTTTTGCAAATATCTCTGAAATGATGCAAAATATGAAAAGAACTGAATAGAGCTAAGTTGTAGAGAATTTTCCCCTCTACCAATCTGGTTATTCAATTTTAGTGCCAGATGAACGGTTCGTTTGCAATTACAATTATATTACAAACGCCTTTTTTTTTTTTTTTTTTTTTTTTTTTTTTTTTTTTTTTTTTTTTTTTTTTTTTTTTTTGGTATTACTACCGTATTTTTTCTCAGAAAAATTTGAAAAAAGGGAGGTTCTGGTCTCTGGCGGCCTAAAATTGTGCCTGTAAAATTTGGTGCTGATCGGTTGAATGGTTCGTCTTAAAAACAGGGAACACGATAGACAGACAGACATCCCAAAATCGCCGATATTTTTGCAAATATCTCTGAAACGCTACGAGATTCGGAAAAAATAAAAAAAAAATAAATAAATAAATAAAATAACATGTGAGAGCAAAGTTGTAGAGAATGTTTTCCTCTACAAATTCGGTTATTCCATTTTCATGTCAGATAAATAGTTAAGCCGTCATATTCATTTAAATTTCGAGCTGACAAAAGACGATCGCAAAGGCCCACTTTCAGTGTTACTACCGTAACGTAAAGTGGACCAAAATTGTTTGGTTTTGATCTTCAAGAAGTGATACTGATGTTCTCTTACCCTCCGACTATTACAACAACATGTTACAATCTCAGTACACCTACAATTGCCCTGTACTTAGTACAATGGATTTTTTCTTTTTTTTGTGTGTGTGAACTGTGGAAGGAAAAGCAAGTTCGTGGAGCAGTAGGGTTGCCATTCATCGCGGATTTCGCGCACAGACCGAGATTTTAGGCTAGAAAGCGGGTGTCCTGTGCTAAGATATAAATGTCCGCGAAAATAGTGTGTGTCTGCAATTATTATTGTTATTGTTATTATTTCAGTTTGTCCGCCGCTCTTCGATCAAGCAGTTCACTATTTCTTGCTATCTTGACGTTATCCGTTGGAAACTTCTGATTTTATGATACAATTCGTCTGTTTCGAAAAGTGACAGTGGATCTGTGCTGTAACGTGTCTTATGTTTTTTGGCTAAATATTCAGCTACCGGTACTTGGAGTGTACTTTTGCGTCGCCTTTTACATCACTGTGAAGTAAAATTGTCGAAACGAAAAGTGTACTTCTGAGTCACATAAATGGATGAGTTTCCAAGCATTAAATGGGGAAGATATGAACATGAAGCTTCTTGTAAAGAGCGTGGGTATGTACCATTGATCGTAACAGTGCGCAATGCAACTGCTATTCTAAATGTCTAGAATTTTAATATTACTGAGCTTGAGGATCCACGTCTCCCGAAATAGGTTTTTCAGGCTGGAGTTATCAGTTGGTTTCACTTTGTTACCAAGTTTTCTTTTCATGCCGATTAGAGAATGGAATATCTGTCAAAAGAGCATGTCTTGAAGCATAATTTGTAGGTATTACGTCGAGAAATAGCTCGATTCGATACAGCACCTTTAACAAACACCAAATGTAATATGTTAGGGCCTAATTCGAGTGCTTATGGTTAAATGGCAAATAATCTGGAATTATTTAAATGCAGTTGCTACATTTCAATCGCCTACGGAGGGAAACGAGCTCTGAACGACCATTCAATAAGCAAGAAATATACGAGCTGTGAATTCTGCTTAAAGTTCCAAAGAGTTGACTTTCTTTTTGAGTGGTGACCAAATGGAAATGAAAAACGTTGCTGCAGTAGAAGACACATTCTAATTTCATGCCGTGAAACACCACTATTCCTATGACTCTTCGTTATCTATATAAATGAATTACTGTTCGTTTGTCTCGCTAAAACCCGAGAACCGATTTGGCTAATTTTAGTCTTGAAATATTCGTATAAGCCAGGGGAGGTTTAAACGGTGATAAAATATGGAAAAGTTGTCCGGAAAAGAGGAAAATCGGAAGAAACTGAAACAGCTTTTTCCTGGGAGCTGTCAATACTATTCATCTCGTTGCTATAAAATTTTGTACATTTCTTGTTGAAAGCAAGAGGAAGGTTCTCATCCTATAAAAATTTGGAAAAGTGGCCCGGAAAGTAGAAAATTTTAGGAAAAACCGAAAGCGATTTTTTTCTATGAATAAAAATCGATTGCCACTAAGTTGTAAGAAAATTGGAAAATTTGAGAAAAACTGAAAGGGCGCGTTTTAATGTGTTTTCGATTGAATTCAGCACTATAATTGACTATTCGCACAACAGCGAGGGGTAATTATTTCTTTGTTTTTTATTACGGTCTTGGAAAAGTTCTCATTAAAAAAATAGGGGTGGTTAAAAAGGAAAGTCGCAAAATTCGAAACAAGTTCCTTTTTCAATGTGTTTCTAAATGTACTCAACACTATAAGTTGAAAAGCGTTCATCCGATTGCGATAAGATTTTGATCGTTTGACGTTCAATGAAAGATGAACATTCTTATGACCTAAAAATTTGGAAAGTTATCCAGAAAATTTGAAAATTCGCGACAAACCGAAAGAGCTTTTTTCAATCTGATTGCGATAAAATTTTGCACATTCGACGTTCAAAGTGAAAGGAAGATTTGAGTGAAGTAAAACAACCAAGTCACTGTTTTACATGTTTTAAATCTAAACGTTCCTTGCAGTTTTTCCATATTTCATCACCGTGTAAACCTACCCTGAAATTCAACAATGTGACATGGATATCATCCTGGACATGTGTGCGTGACTTGCCCACTCTATCTAACGATGCCTTAAAAAGCCCGTCTCTTAATGACCACGCTGTCGACGGGACGTTAAACCCTACGCTTCTTTCCTTCCTTCCTTCATTTCTTTATACAGCTACTGGCTCTAAAATACATATGATTTAAATTAATATGGTTTATATTAAGCGGTAAGTGATACGAAGTTCACCGGGACATCTAGTGCAGATAAAAAAATCATCGTCGATATTTTTATCGATTAGATAGTAGCTTTTCATTTTTCAAGTGCAAAATCTGAAACTGAGGGAATTGTCAACAACGTTATATGACCTTTCATAAAAGACATTGTTAGAAATTGTCTGTCAAACATGAGATATATTGACATCAGTACAGGATACCAGTAATCACAAGCATGTAAAATTGTTTCTTCTTCTGGTGCACTACATCGATATCAATGAAGGTGTTAAAAGTAATTCACATATAAGTGAATGTGACAATGGAACCTCCAATACAGGGTCTGACAAGTAGGGATGCAAACGAAACATCGATGTTTTGAAAACATCGATGTTTCGTCCATAAACATAAATGTTAACATCGATGTTATGAACAGCGATATATCGCCGAAGCATCGACGACAGAAGTCCGAAACTATCGACATCGTACAACAATTGATTGGCAACTCCATTATTACTTTATTAGATGCTCAGTCAGCGTCAGCTCAAGTGTGGTGCTCCAGCTATAGTCGCTCGAAGCTGTTTTCATACTTTTGAAATAGTAGGTAAGTGAAATATGAAACGATCTGATGTTTGTCCAGCACGGGCTGCTGGCATTACTGAAATTTCACCCTCCAACGTCAGTGGAATCGAATCTTTCAGTGTTACCCAGTCAGACTGATAACGTACTATCAAAACGTCAGTTAAAACATCAAACAAAAGTCCGAGATAAAAGCCAACAAGCCGACTATAACCTAGATTTTCATTTCAGCAAGGTACATGATTTGATAAACGTCATTGATGAATATCCATTTTAAAAATCATTATTAAGTAATAACTGAAAGATGCATAATGTTTAATTTTCTCCACATCGACAGCTAAGAAAAATGCAATACGTCAACAAAACACAAGTTATTTCGCATGTAATGAACAAATCGATGTAAATCCCAAGTAAAATCAGCGCAATAGGTAGCGAAACCTTATTCACTACTTCTTTTCATCCTAATCTGCCATTTAGCTGTGTATTCGTAGCTTGGCGAAAGTACATAAATAAAGCAGATACTTTCTGGCAACACAGCTTCATTTCAGTGTTTTTTTCCTAATATTTCTTAAACGTATGGAAACATCGGAAAACAATCGATGTATCGCTTTTCAGAGTGATGTTTTTTTAACATCGATATTTTTCCGCAGGAACATCGATGTCTGTCCAGCGCGTAACAACTACACATGTAGTGAGTCATTAGGAGCAGGTGAGCCAGAGTGGTGTAATTAGCAATACCCTATCCTGTCGCGTATGCGACCCGAGTTCAAATCTTGCTTCAAAACCATTTTTTTTTCACTTGACCGACGATTGATTGTGCATAATTATATGCTTTAATAGCCATTGTTATGTTAATGCTGTAGTAATTGGTGATGATAATAGCTTATGTTAATTGCTCTGTACGTATTTCGCACGATTATTTTGTTTTATTCCTTATTTCGCAGCATATTTCTACAGCGACTGAAAGATCAGTAAACCATTTGTAGCTATTAGCTGTAACATATGGGCAGCATTTGTTAGCTGCATTTATAGTCCCCGGCGCAGAGTATTTACACTGTCGAATGCTGCGGCCATGCGGGTAGTGATTCGTAGCATATCTTTCACATGTAACTGTAACTACCTGATATAACCTTATCTTTATAGTAAGAAATAAGGTATATAATTATACACAGTCAATCGCCGGACAAGTATAAAAAATTAATAAATAAAAATCCGAGCACGATTTGAACTTCGATCGTATGCGTGACTGTCGAACACCTTGCTAATAACACCATGCTCGCTTACGTGCTCTTGATGACCCAGTACAGGTATAGTTGTTACGCGCTGGACTTTAATCGCGATTTTCGTGAAAATTAAGGCGCTTTGGAACAAATCCTTTTAGCTTGGTGGTCTGGAGGAGTTCCCACACAATATACCTGCGACTCATTGAAATTCGTTGGTACCATACTTGGTGTTCCCCTTGTTAGTCTGTATATGAAGTCTGTATAGCCTATCAAGTTCTTCAGTACGACTTGGTAGAAATGTCCTTGATTTTGGTTTCTGGATTATGGCAGCCCTATGGAGGATTGGGAAGGCAGAACGTATCAGTCGGGGCAGAGCCGTGCAAAACAAGTCGGCAGCAGTGGCCGAAGTTTAGACGGCAGCGCTGGGCGTAACGGGGGGTCTAGCGGTGTGCAAGGCTTCCAAGAAGTGCAGTTCTGTGAACGGCGGTCGCGCACGCGCAGTCAGAGCTTGGCGGAACGGTAAAAATAAATTTCAGAAGGCGAGCGGCCTCCAAATTCGCTACGCAGCCCGCGATTTCAAGTTTGTGTTTCTTCGAATGTGGAGGCATATCCTGTAGTGGCAGGGCGGCGACGCCGGGACCTCCGAGTTGTTTCCTTCAGGAAACGCGTACGGTGGGAAAATCGCTGCCCGCCAAGATTATTATCGAGTGATGCTGCGCGAGCACAATCGACGGCCCCGACAGGCCGAGAACGCGCAGTTTTAAGTATCCGTGCGAGACTCCACGTGGAGAGACGTGCGCTGCCAGCTAATTGTGTCCCACCGAAAGCCATGTGGAAGAACCAGAAGGCACTAGATCCGTTCCCGTTGCGGTTGGAACAGTTGTAACCACGCTAAAGGCTGTTTCATACCGCGGTCACCTTAGGTTCGTTCGAGTGGCCTAAACGCTGATAGATTCTGATACTGACGATTTGGAAGACCTCCACTATGCATGCGCGCTTTTCGACAGTTTCCAACTCCGAAGCCCAACTCGATCACTTATATCACCTGTTTCGCAGTTTGGCCACCCATAGCACTAGTTGGCTTCTTTGCTCTCTTCGGCATTCGCCCAACGTGTTTGTCTTATTCACCGCACCCATTAACCAACTTTAAACCATGCAGATAATTTGTTAAAGTTGCAAACAGTTTACCGTTTTCTTTAAGTTTTTTTTAAAAAAAATTTTGGCTTATTTTATTTATTTATTTTTTAGCCGTGATCAGATGGAACTGAAAAACGTTGCTGCAGCAGAAGATAGATTCGTATTTTATGCCGTGAAACACCACCATTCCTATAGCACTTCGTTATGCAGATCAAAATTCATCAGCGATATTTTTAACAATTCGTAAGTAGCTTTTCATATTTCAAGTGCAAAATGTGAAACTGAAGCAATTGTCAACAAAGTTATATGACCTTCCATAAAAGGCACTGTCAGAAATAGTCTATCAAATAGAGATATATTGGCATCAGTACAGGATCAAATGTTCAAATGTTTGTGAAGCTTATGGGACTTAACTACAGGGTCATCAGTCCCTAAACTTACAAACTACTTATCAACTGCCTTATACTAAGGACGGCACAAATATCCATGCCCGAGGGGGGATTCGAACCCCCGACCGTAGTGGCCGTGCAGACCGAGACTGGAGCGCCTCAGTCCCCCTCGGCCACCGCGGCCGGCCGGTACAGGATACCAGTGATCACAAGCACGTAAAAATATTTTCTCTTCTGGTGCACTACATCAATATCAATGAATGTGTTAAAAGTAATTCACATAAAAGTGAATGAGACAATGAATCCTCCAGTAAAGTGTCTGAGTGTGTGTATAAAGTCTGTATAGCCTATCAAGTTCTTCAGTATGACTTGGTAGAAATGTCCTTGGTTTTGGTTTCTGGATTATGGTAACCCTATGGAGGACTGGGAAGGCAGAACGTATCAAGTGGCGCAGAGCCGTGCAAAACAAGACGGCAGCAGTAGCCGCAAGTTTAGACGACGAGCACTGGGCGTAACGGGGGGTCTAGCGGTGTGCAAGGCTTCCAAGAAGTGCAGTTCTGCGAACGGCGGTCGCGCACGCGCAGTCAGAGCTTGGCGGAACGGGAAAAATAAATTTCACAAGGCGAGCGACCTCCCAATTCGCTACGCAGCCCGCAGTTTGTGTTTCTTCGAATGTGGAGGCACCTCCTATGGTGCCAAGCGCGGCGGCGCCGGGACCGCCGAGTTGTTTCCTACAGGAAACGCGGACGGTGGGAAACTCGATGCCCGCCAAGATAATTATCGAGTGACGCTGCGCGCGGCAGGATCGGCAGCCCTGATAGGGCGAGAATGCGCAGTTTTAAGTAGCCGTCCGAGACTACACGTGGAGAGTCGCGCGCTGCCTGGTAATTGGGTGCCGCCAAAAGCCAAGTGGGCGAACCAGAAGGCGGTTGCAACCACGCTTAAAGGCCGTTTCACACCGCGGTCACAGTATGTCATGTTACGAAACTTGTCAGATGCGCAGTTCACACCGCCACCGACGTCTGTCAGATACCGGGGCATCGATTCTGCTCTATCAGCAGGGTTGCCAACTTCGGGGTTTTCCCTCCCAGATTTAGGGTGGAAAATGTTTTTTCAGGGTGGAAATTAGGGGGAAAGAAATGTTAGGGGGATTTTCAGGGGGAAAAAGAAATGTCGGGGGATTTTTAGGGGGAAGAAGATTTTTTATTTATTTATTTATTTTTGCATCAAATGTGTGTGTGTGTGTAGCAATCGGAAGACGTGTTGCTGTACTGTCTGCAGATGTTCACTGCCAACCGTGCAGCATACTGTCAGCCTGTGTTGATTACACTGTCGCTCTTCCGTCACTACTGTCGCGCTGTATCTTTGTGGCAGAGTTGGCAAATCTGTCTGTCAGTCAGTTTAATTGAAGCAGGTAACATCGCAAGTGGTTCGTGGTGCGATAGCTTGTTTACTAAAAAGTTCCTTGTATTTATATGTAGAAGAGTAGTTGACAATGCTTTTGGCATGCTTGTACAAAGATGGCGTATCTATTTCAGACTGTAAGCTGTATGTAGTAAACAAGATAGTCAAATCAACAGCCGTCTTCCACAATTATCTTGGTTCAAAGAGATCATTTTCTCCGGTAGTAACATCTGAGGAAATTTTAGAAGCTTACGACAAAGCATGGAAATCTATTCCTCGTTAAGGTGCTAAGGCATCTAAAAAAGCTACCGAGCTTCGAAATCACTTTGTTATATACTTCATGTCCAAAGAAAGAAGTGTGGCATGGCAGTGGAACCACATTTAATGATAACTAAGAACATTTGTCCTAACAATTTGTGTGTGTTCTCCTGTTGTGTTTGGTTAATATTAAAAACAAACAAACAAACAAACAAACAAACATTTGTGATGCTAACAGTTTGTGGCAAGTATGAAGAATGGTTATTCTACTGTCTGTATATGAACATTATTTTTACATGTAAGTTTTTCTTGAGTCACTTTTGTATGAATATAATGCCAATTTGTATTTAACATGCATGGTTTTTATTTACCCTTGCGAGATTTTGTACTAAATTTCATTTGGGCTTATCATTAATTCATTAATGAGTATAAATAATGCAAATTTTTGTAATATGAAAGCGTAATAAATATTACCACAACACATTTACGTTGTTCATACTATTAAACTATAAACAATTATGAAGAGTTATTATGATAGTGAAACGTGTCCATAAAAAAATATTTTTGTCAGAAAATGTCTAATATTGTGCCTCCTGTTTTGTGTCAAGTAACTTGCTTGCAAGAAAATGTATGATATCACTTCTACTGTGTGTAACTCTGTGAAGTTTCATCTTTGGCAAAGATCATGTATTGCGTAACATTGTAGCTCGCGCTGAGAGAGAGTAGCACTTGTGATTCAGCTCGCTTAGAGAGCGGTTGAGTTGTGTGTATGGCTCCGATATAGAGCAGAGGCTGCTATGCCAGCAAGTCGATTTGATTGTATTTGGAATATATATTGTATTGTATTGTAACACCGCTGGAATGAAGGTATTGCATTTGATGTAATTAGGAAGAAGTTGTATTATGTAGGTAATGTAATGCTGATTATTAATAATAAGTAACTAAGTTGACCTTTCTTTCCTGTTTCATTTACGTAGTTAGATTAACCTACTTCCTTCATTTGATAATTAGTTATTAGTGGATTTAAAGTGCAGTATTGATTTTGATAATATTGTTGAACAGATTTCGTTATTGGTGCCATAGTAAATGATAGTTAATTGACTATGATACTAAATTTCAATAATCAGAAACTGATCTGCATAAAAATTCTCACAGTCAAACATTGAGAAAGTGGTTTGTGGTTTTTTAATATCTTTCTCGCAGTCAAAATTTTTGAGTATAGTCAGTGTCTGTTTCAAACGGTGATTTGCCACAGTTGTTTTGTGTTCAAAATATCCGTTGCGCACATAATCAGTTTAATGCACTGTTTCTTATTTAATAGTATATACATCAATATCAGGGCCATAATTAAACCAAATTGCTGTGTTAATGAACAATTTGTCGTCTGATTTAACGATAGGTTCAACATCCACAACACACACACACAGCTTTTATCTGGCGCCCTTTCTGCCAGGATACTTCACAAACAGGATCGTGACGTAGTTAGATACGTAGCCTTATTTAAGTTAGTTTGTCTTCTCCACTAACCAACTTACCTTTTGGCTCTTAATTTAATTTTTGTAGCACCATCCTCTGTTATAGCTACAGTAGCATAGTAATTGTTTCTGTAGTTTGTTACTTACCATTCTTGATAGTGTGTAGCATTGTTTATAGTAGATTAATTGAATATACAAATAATTGCAATACTACTGAAAAAGTCTCATTTACATTGTCTGATGTTTGTTGTGTCGAAAGTTCTAGTACCGCGAAACTCGTGTGATAATTAACGGTTCGCGTAATCTCGATTGTGACTGTATGTTGCACTAGCCCGATTCAGCCTATTGTTCTCTCATAATTACCGTATGTAATTTTCAAAAATTTGCAGTAGGTGAAAATAAATATTACTGGTCACTTTACTGCAAAATTCTGTTAACAATGTCGAAGGATAGGAGAGCCCGCGCTGATGCTAAAACTGCTTTCGAAAATGAGATCTTGAATGATGCAAGGAGAGAAGAAGAATTTTTACAAGAGTCTTCTCACTGCACTGATACAAATACGACAGTAAATACCGTGTTCGAAAACGCGGAACAGATTAGTTCAGGAATAGACAATATGGATAATGATAAAGTACAGGTTTCAAGAATACAGAATTCCGATTCTTGTAACGTGGTTGGGGAAAATAATTCATCGGTTCCGCCTAGCTCTGCTACAAAAAATACATGTGCGACAGTTATGGAAAACGTATTACCAAATGACTTCATGCAGATGTTACTCTCACAGCTCTCTATGTTAAATGAGAGTAGTCAATTACAATCTCAGGAATCTCAGAAATTAAGTGAAAAACTTGAGAAACAATCTCAGAAATTAAATGAAAAACTTGAGAAAATAGAACAGACGTGCGATTCGAGGTTTGTGAGTATTCAAAGTAGTTTTAATAAAATAAATGAGGACAACAATCGGTTCGGGGAACAACTGCTCAATACTTTCAAACGTGAATCTCAGCAAATAAGACAAGATATTCGCGACGAGATTAATCCGGTTATGGAAAGCCTTGCCTCGCGAGTCGGAAACGTGGAAAGCCTTGCGTCACGAGTCGAAAATATAGAAACCACTGAACTCGCTCAATTGAAGCAGCAGAGTAATCTATTTGCTGAAAAGTTGCAGAACTTCCAGTCAGTCACGACTGAACAGATCAATAAAATTAATAAATAGTTTGTAGATATTACTGTTAAGATTACCCAAATCAGTGATAACACTGACAAACGTTCTGATGTAACGCTTCCTGCCCCGTTTAATGAAACTAATGAATATCTCGCCCTTGACCGTTTTAAACAAGGTCAAATGACCATTAATCAGCAATACAAGGCTGATGTCAGGAACGTAGATGATCGCGTGGCGTGAATAGAGAGGAAATTGACCACACTTGTGGAAATCCATACGAAGACGTAGAAGAAAATTTGAACGAAAATGACAATGATGATTCGACTCAAGTAGGTCCCTTGGTACGTGAACGAAGTGTACCTTGTAGTAACAACAATGAAGACGCGGTGCGTAGTTTACGCCCACTTACACCGCACAGGCGAAACGAAGCGTTTGACTACAAGCATTACCTGACTGTACGTAAATTCAAAATATTCAAAAACCCTAAAGAGTGGTTGCAACAATTCGAATATTGTCTTCCCCCGAATTGGCCTCTTGAGCACAGACTAGAATTTATATGTGGTTATCTGGAAGGCGAGCCAGCCACCAGAATGAGACCTATCGCTCAAGAGTGCTATAGCGAGAATCAGTTTCGACGCACATTTCTATCCGCATACTGGTCGGAAGCGGCACAAGATCGCGTTAAAACAGTATTGCGACGTTCAAAACTTTTGAACGATCAAATTTCTCGAGCCCGGTGCAATATTTCCAACATTTTGTATATAAAAATCAATTTTTATCGGCACCTTACTACCCTGCTGAATTAATTAGAATTTGTTTGAACAAATTGCCTCTACACTTGCGTCAAATTGCCATTGCGGCACGGTGCAAGAATGATATTGAAGCCTTTAGAAACCTCTTACAAGACTTAGAGGAAGAAGACGAGGAAAATTCCTCGCGCAGTCGACATTTTGAAACAAACAGATATAACCGCCGGTCGCATCAAAGCCCGCCGCGTACTAAACGTCATTCAGAGAACGAGGATCATACAAAAAGTAATTCTTTCAATAATGAAACTTACAAACAAAGTCGCGACAATGATAAACGGTGATTTTCAAGATCGTGAAAATAACCGTGGAAGCTTTAGTGGCCGTAACCGAGGTGGTGGCTTTGGTCGCGGAGGACGCCACAATAATTACTATCATAACAGCAATACTTCGAATGATACTAATTGGCGTGAAAGACACAATACTGATAGTGATCACGAGACTGAAAATAACAACAATAACGCTGAGAAGCGTAGTCGGGAGGCCACACGCGATAATTCTCGTGATCGCCTTACACGACACAAAAACACAAATCGGGCACAAACCAGATCGCGTACCCCAGAAAGACAAGAGCAAAACATTGAAATCAGACCTGCTAATCCACGCTATAATTCGTCAAAAAAGGGGCCGCGTCAGGTATGACTAGCGGACTCGACGGCAAATAATTTGGTCGTACAGGATTTATGTGATCCTAACTATACGCTGAAACTTGTTCATTGTTAACGTCCTCACAGAGAGGAAGGTTACGATGAACAACCTCCCGAACAAAACAGAATAGTAGTTTGTGCGGAAGTGCACAATACTGATGCTGGTAGCACCTCCGTAAGTGATAAGGCAAAACCGACACAACTTGTGTCAAAACCTAAAGCCGTTACTCCTGAAAGCAATGACAGTAATAAATATTGTACTATCAGATTTAACGATACAAATGAAAAGGCATCGAATAAACATTATACTGCCCAACGGTTAAACGAGATAACTGTCGATCAGCAACATAATGACGACAATTCAGATTGGGAGACAGAAGCTACGTCTTCGGACTCTGAGGAAGACACTATATACGAAATAAAATTCTTACAGTATCAACCAACAATTGCTTATGACAGACCGGCCATGTACTTTGAAATGCAGGATACGGTACTACCACACAATAATGCAACTAACAGTAACCTTGGAACAGCAAAAACTGATTTCGAACAATTAGATTTGCAGCACACCTCTGTCGCTGATTGGATAGACAATTACATGTCTTCTAATGACGATGATAGCGAATGCGAAGTTGATGAACAATCAAGGTTTGAAAAGCATTTATCTTGTGAAAGTCTCATTAATCTTGGTAACAACTTGTCTCAACAAAGAAATTTCTTATGAAACTTCCACCGAACGAGACGTAAAATTTGTACAGTTAGATGACATAAAAGAGGCACTATTAGAAGAGAAGGTAGAATGTCTCGATATTCCAATTCACCCAATTGTATCTGTCAAAATTGGCAAAATCAATCTTTCTGCTGTCTTAGATTCTGGTAGCCCAGTGTCAGTAATTAGTGAAGTGACTTTCAAGAAATATCAGAACTTGCTTAATGGTCCCACTCTGCCTTTGTATTGCACTAAAATTCGTGCCGTCATTTCTAGCAAACCTGTCGAAATTCGACAGCAATCATACGTAGAATTTTTATGTCAAGGTCATATCTTTTCTGCCAACCTATTGATTGTCCCCCGCTTAACTACACAGATAATATTAGGTGTGGACTTCCTATCCAAGTACAAGGTTATTTTAGATTTCAATACGGCTAGTGCCATTGCTTTTGTTCAGGAAAATGCCATTCAAATTAAATTCGAAGACTGGATTACCAGATATGAAGAAGGTGCCAGTTGTTTAAAATTTTTATCTACTTCTAATGCAACGCAGGATGTCAAACCTGATGATGATGTAACAGATAAACATTTCGAGACTGAACGAATTGACTTGATTTCTGACATCATTAAGAACAAATTAGTAGAAGTTGAAGGTGCCTCAGAACGTGATAAGGAAGAATTGTTCCTTATCTTGCGCCGTTATTCCCGTGTATTCACTAACAGTCCTGGTACCATAAAAAATTTTCTCTATGAATTTAAGATCAAAGAACATAATAAATTTTTTGTACCTCCATATCCCATTCCGATAGTATACAGGGAAAGAGTTAAGGCTAAAATTCAGTCCATGCTCAATCAAGATGTAATTGAACCTGCAGTTAGCTCATATAACAGTCCCCTACATATTGTTGTAAAAAGAGATAAGTCAATTCGATTAGTGCTCGATTCATTTTACCTGAAACCGACCGACCCCAAATCCTTGAAGAATTGTTACAAAAATTCTATGGTGTCAAAGCATTATCCTCATTAGATTTTAGTTCTAGTTTTTGGCAAGTGAAACTGCTCCCCAACTGTAGGAAGTACACCGCGTTTCTCTGCTTCGGAAACTGTTATCAGTTCCGTAAACTGCCTTTCGGACTGAACATCTCCTCATCTGCTTTCATCCGTGCGATGAATGCCACACTTCCTGAGCACTTAAAACAACAAATCACAATTTATGTTGATGATATTTTAATTGCAGAATCTTCCTGGGAAAAACATAACAGTACGTTGGCATCTTTACTTGAAGTGTTTGCTCAATCCGGGATTACTGTCAACTTAGAGCAGTCACAGTTTGGTCGTTCTCATATTAAATTTTTAGGGCACATTATTTCTAAAGATGGGATCCAGCCCGACCCCGAAAAGTTAGAGGCGATAATGAAAATACCTGTTCCCACCACTAAACGCCAATTAAGAGCTTTCTCGGGTTTAATTAATTTCTATCGCCGTTTTATAAATTTGAAAGACCTAAATACTCCCAGATTATATAAATTAACTGGAAAGAATACTGTTTGGTTCTGGGATGAGGCTGCCCAAAGAGAATTTCTGTGCTGTGCACTCCTTCACGCACCTACTGAATCACCCAGATTTGTCTAAGAACTTTTGCATTTCTACCAATAGTTCAAAATTCGGATTTGGCGTTCACGTATTTCAAGAGGGTGAAAAAAATGGCATTGCCACACAGAGAACCATTGCATTTGCTAGTCGCATACTCTCCAAGTCAGAGCGGAACTATTCCGTAACTGAGCTTGAAGCTTTGGCAGTAGTTTGGGCATTCGAAAAATTCCGTTATTTCTTGTTTGGCAGACACGCTAAAGTTTACACGGATCACCGTGCACTTGAATTCCTGATGTCGGCAAAACTTAACCATGATAGACTTAGACGATGGGCTTTGTTCCTTCAAGAATTCGATTTCTCTGTAATTTACATTCCTCGTAAACAAAACATCGTTGCAGACACGCTATCTCGTTCGCCTGTTGGGCTCATCAAGGCGACGGAAGAGGCATACTTAGAAAATAACTTTACTATTCTCTATATGCAGCAAGTTGCTTTCTAAAATTACATACCTGCCACATTTTCTGACGTTGCTAAAGAACAAGATAAAGATCCAATCTGGCGAGATATTAAAATAAAATGGTACGATAAATATAATGTTTCCATCAGACAATTTTACATTATCCATAATAACATTCTCTTCAATCGTAAAGCCCCTGACAGTCAATTTTCGTTAGTGTGTGTTCCGGAGGAATCCGTGAACAAATTGATTTGGTATATTCATCTCAGTTACGGACACTATGGTGCCAAGAAGTGCTTCGCGAAATTACGCGACTCTAGTTATTTCATCAAACATGGAGAAACGTATACGCAATGTGTTATCTCGATGCAAATTGTGTCAGAAAGCAAAGCCGCCGACCATATCGCATTCTGCTCCACTTTTTCCGATTATACCTTCAAAATTAAAGCAGTTAGCAGCCGTTGATCTGTTTGGACGTCTTTCGAGAACAACAATGGTTTCTCTTTTGTCTTCGTTGCTATTGAGCTCACATCAAAATTTGTATCTTTTACTCCACTCCGCCGTGCCACGGCGAAGACAGTAACTAACGCCTTTGTCAAAAACTTCCTAAAAGATGTTGGCCATATAGATAAAGTCATCTGCGATAATGGACCTCAATTCTGTTCTTATGATTGGAAACGGATGTTGCGGCGCAGAAACATCAAATCCGTGTTCATATCATTCTATCATGCTGCCTCTAACCCTTGTGAACGGGTGATGAAAGAGCTTGGAAAACTTTGTAGGCTGTATTGCTACCGACGACACAACACATGGGATAGATATCTTCTGTCATTTCAAAATATTATAAATGAACTTCCTAATGATTCTACAGGCCTTTCACCAGTTCTGGTTTTGAAAAATAAGCAACCTCCGGACCGTATCAAGGAACTGATACCTTTTCCTAAACACAGAAGACCACGTCATCATGAGATCATTGAATTGGCGCTTAAAAACATTAAGAAAGCCGCTGAAAAAAGGAAACGCTCTCAACGTAATTGTTATGCCAAACAACTCTATGTAGGACAAAAGGTATTAATTAGATCCCACTACTTATCCCACAAGGGAAGATCTATGATTCACAAATTCTTCTTACGGTACAATGGTCCGTATCGAATCAAACGTATCATCCACGACAACGTCGTTCAGGTAGAGACTTTAAAGACGCACAAGTCGAAAGGCATACACCACATTTCCAATATTAACATTTTCAAGGCATAAAATTGGGGTAGACAGTCCATTTATCTGTTTTGGACACACCAAGTGGCGATTGGTGCCCCGTTCTCGAGCTGAGTGTTACTATTCTTCCGCTTTTCCTTAGTGCGCTCTATCTACCTCTTTTTCTCACCGTTACTTTTCTCTAACTCCGAATATTTATGCTCTGTGCTACGCTGGTATGTTGTCATACAAAACTGTAACTTACTTGCAACTTGCATTTAATGGACTGTGTGGCTGTACAAAGCAAATAAAATTAATGGAAATTTTTGATTGAGTAATCTAATTAAGTTCCTATGTTTCAGAAAATATCAGATTTCTCTTCTCTGTTACTAACTGCATAACTTACGAACTTCTGAGCGAGTGAAGAAGATTTTGAGTTGACATAAGCATTTTGTAAACCAATTAAGCAGTAATAAAAAAAGTAGGACATTCTGAAGGATGATGAGTAAGGCAGTACACAATATGTCATGGTGGTCTTTAAAATGCATTATTGTTTATGGATAAATGATGGTAAGGAAGGTATTGGTAGCAGTCAAAGATGTTTGATAAATGTAATTATGTGGACGAGAGTATACAATGATTATGAAGCAATTATGAGGAGAATCGCTCTGTTGCTAATGATGCTATGCTCTGTTCTTATGTGCTTACTCGCACTGCCCTTTTGTGTTTTCTCTTTGTGCTTATGTGCACCATTTTGTATGTTGATGCATTGTGCCTTCAATGGTATTTGTGATTCGTGAGAATCATATCCTTCTGATGCTCTGTAATTATTTGTGATTATGTGTAATGAATATTTCTAATTATGCTTGCAGCTATGCTTATTGCTCTTGTAAGCAAAGCTTACCGCTATGCTCACTAATTTTATACCTAAGCCCTACCACTATGCTAATTAATTGTATAATTAAGCTCAATGACAATGTATGGTTATGCTTATACGTTGCACACAGCCATCTCTCTTGCAAACTTGCAGTTATGCCATAAATTGCGCCTAGTTAAGTCTAGTTATTGCACAGAGATACTTTGCTTTTGCTTATTGCTATCTTCAAAATTTTATTGATGATCTTGTTGACGAAAATCTGCAGCTATGCCTAACAAATAGTTACGTCTGTGTTTATGTTATCGGATGACTTACTGTGATGTACAGCTATTACTGTACCAAAATTTGCATTAATTGTTTTGTTTGACCTTACTGTTGACTCAGACAGACACAGACATGACCTGATGACTTGAACCTCTTTTGATATTCTCATGAATTTTCCCTGATGTGTTATACCTTAAGGCAGTGAAATGTGTAACTCAATTGAGACAAAAGCCTGGCCATGGCAACATATGTAATTTGATTGTTATAATTTGGTGGTAATGCAATCCCCACCATAGTGATGTATATCAATTTAAAGAGGTGTAAACTAGTGGTAATTGGAATGTTAAGTTATTTGAAATGACTTTCATGTTAATCGCTCTAATTATGACAACAAATTTACCTTATATGACCTAATGCCGAATTGATGACAAGTACCCTGAATGTATTTCATACGATAATGTGTTTGTAAAATAATGTGTACATAGTATGTAAAGCCTTATGCCTATATGAAATGACACTAATTTTGTAGATACTCTAGTATAAGAACTAAATTACTCATTAGTATTCAAATGTATCCGTCTTCAAGACCCTACTTGTAATGTAAAAATATGGTTTAATACCATGACCCCATCTGTACCACTTGAATTTGGGGCAAAGTTTTTCTGTAGACATGTACTAATCAATGACTTTTCTTTCAGTGTAAACTGAAATATCATGACTATGTTACTAATTTGTGTGTAAAATGCTTTATTTCATGTACTTTGGACACGCATGGGAACTGGCGATTTCGCACACGAGATTCCATAATGCACACAGAACAATGGACGTGCTATTATACACCACTGATTTTGGGCCTTTTAATGAAGATGTTTGTTGGATGATGTTTGGCCACATAGTACTGTCCATTGCAGCATTGGCCAACCACCACCTGGCCGGCCGCGGTGGCCGAGGAGACTGAGGCGCTCCAGTCACGGTCTGCACGGCCACTACGGTCGGGGGTTCGAATCCCCCCTCGGGCATGGATATTTGTGCCGTCCTAGTTCGTAAGTAGTTCATAAGTAGTTTGTAAGTTTAGGGACTGATGACCCCGTAGTTAAGTCCCATAGACTATACAAACATTTGAACTTTTGAACAACCACCACCATTTTTGCTCTAATTTTGGCTATGCTGATGCAGTCTGCTAATAGCTCCGTTGGTTGGAGCACACTTGGTTGTCGAATTGCATGGAGGAATGCATCAGAACCTTTTCCCCAGGACTTCAACTTCAATGCAACCAGCCCGCTCACCTACAGTGTGGTGTAATCTTACAGTGTTTCGTGTTCGTGTGCAGACCTAAAATGAATGCTAGGATAATGTGATGTTCGTGGGTAGACCTAAAATAAATGTTAGGAGCTAATGTGCTATTCGTGTGCTTATACTATTCAATTCCTCCCATTGCAAAAGTTGTCCACAGGTTCATTACCAGTGTTTAGATACATTTCATGGTGTTTTTACATTCTGTGACCAAAATAAGATTTTTGCTCTTGATAGATACATATGCTTTCAGAACTATAATGAGTCAATACCCTTTAGTCTGAAATGTCATTGTGCCTATTCGATTGGCAAAAGTTATGTTGAAATACTATTATGCCGAAACAGATACAAATGTTCATTTTATGTTTCCAAAAAAAAAAAAAAAAAAAAAAAAAAAAATACTGATCTATGTTGCAAAATTTAGATGTATGGGACTTACACTACTGTGTGTATTACTTGTAATTACCTCATTTTCTCAAAAGAATGATAACATTAGTTAAACTATCTTTTGTAAAACTTTGTATATGCTCATGTTTATTATTGTATTTTTTCCATTTTTGTATTACTTCTACCTACCTCATTTTCTCCACTATGTCATTTGTCAAACTATATTCTGTAAAATTCTATATATACTTATGTTTACCATTATGAATATTTGTCATGTATTCCATTTATTTCTGATGTTCTGTACATTTTGACATTTGCTTATGCCTGTCACATCAAGTACCACTCCATGCATGACTTTTGTTGGTACTGTTTTGTAAAATTGCATGTATTTATGACATACGCATTTTTGAATTTTTCTATGTACGCCATCTGTTGTTTTAATCTTGAATATCTTATGTAAAAATGATTATCAGGTTTTCATATTTTCCATGTAATATTTTGGATGTCAGTAATGGATTTTTGGACTTGAAATTCAGTAATTTTGCTGGCTAGGCAATGCCATTGGCATCACACACCCTACAAAATTTTTAATAGGTAGGTTTTGTGTCCCAGCCTCGTCGCCACTTTTGTGTCTCGTTTCTGTCGTAGGTGTCGGTGGCCAAGAAGTAAGACCGACACAGGAATAAGGGAGGCACGCTTGTGCATGTAGGAAGCTGAGCAGCCAGTGGGACAGCAGAAACTAGAAACACTAGAATAAATTAGAACGAGATATATATTGCACAGAATTTATACAATACTTAACTTTTACATAGTTCAGTACTGCAGAATGCTGATACATAGTTGAACTAGAGGCCTGCCTAGTGCCTGTTCGATAGCCAAGTCTTCACTGGTGTCTATCTGAATACGAAGTGTTAACTGTTCCTATCTCAGTCGCAAGTGAACGATGTCGTTCAGTGATGGCCACGAGCGGAGTTCTAGCAGAGGGCGCTCGTGGCTGACGTCGTAAGAACGCCGCGCCGTGCGTGCATGGCGGCGCGCGGCGAAAGTAGGTAGCGCGCGCTTTGTACTTGTGCGACACCACAGGAGGGGGGTGATGAAACGTGTCCATAAAAAATATTTTTGTCAGAAAATGTCTAATATTGTGTCTCCTGTTTTGTGTTGAATAACTTGCTTGCAAGAAAATGTATAATATCACTTCTACTGTGTGTATCGATATGTGTACTTTATGAAGTTTCATCTTTGGCAAAGATCATGTATTGCATAACATTGTAGCTCGCGCTGAGAGAGAGTAGCACTTGTGGTTCAGCTCGCTTAGAGAGCGGTTGAGTTGTGTGTATGGCTCCGATATAGAGCAGAGGCTGCTATGCCAGCAAGTCGATTTGATTGTATTTGGAATATATATTGTATTGTATTCTAACACCGCTGGTATGAAGGTGATTGCATTTGATGTCATTAGGAAGAAGTTGTATTATGTAGGTAATGTAATGCTGATTATTAATAATAAGTAACAAAGTTGACCTTTCTTTCCTGTTTCATTTACGTAGTTAGATTAACCTACTTCCTTCATTTGATAATTAGTTATTAGTGGATTTAAAGTGCAGTATTGATTTTGATAATATTGTTGAACAGATTTCGTTATTGGTGCCATAGTAAATGATAGTTAATTGACTATGATACTAAATTTCAATAATCAGAAACTGATCTGCATAAAAATTCTCACAGTCAAACATTAAGAAAGTGGTTTGTGGTTTTTTAATATCTTTCTCGCAGTCAAAATTTTTGAGTATAGTCAGTGTCTGTTTCAAATGGTGATTTGCCACAGTTGTTTTGTGTTCAAAATATCCGTTGCGCACATAATCAGTTTAATGCACTGTTTCTTATTTAATAGTATATACATCAATATCAGGGCCATTAATTAAACCAAATTGCTGTGTTAATGAACAATTTGTCGTCTGATTTAACGATAGGTTCAACATCCACAGCACACAAACACAGCTTTTAATAGTTCTTAAGCTTCAACTAGTACAATTAACAGCTAATTTTGTCCCAATTGGTCTGCTATTTCGCTCAATGCTGTGTCCTTTAAATTGCTGTCTCCATACTCCTCCTCCAAATCTGTATTCCACAGCAGTGGACGCGTTCTGACGGCTTCAATTAACTGCTCCACAACAAATAACAAAAATAGCAATACAGCTTCTTGCAACGAGTTACAGCACGAAACTGCGCGACAGGTGTGGTCATGCGCACGGGGGGTAGCGGGTCAGTGCCCATACGCGAGGCCGCAGACGTCGGCAGATGTTTTTCTCTTGCGTCTGTGAGGTTTTGAGAGGTCGGTATGAATTACACCATTTAAAAGTAAGGAAACAGATCTTTGGAAACATCTGTCACGTTACGTAACGTTACAGTGTGACCGCGGTGTGAAACAGCCTTAAAGAGTTCGATTTGCGGTCACCACCGTTCCAAACTAAATACGACTGCCAGTGAGGCCATCGAGTTGTGGTGCGAAATGAGTTGCAATCGTTTGTGACGGTAAGAGGAAATTCTTCTGACCGACTACAAAGCGTTTAATAACCTTGCACCAAATAGATAAACCAGCACGTGTGCAAAGTGTTTCCTATGCAGATCGTTACTTTTCCTCGAAGAAAGGAAATGCGAAATTCAGGTTATTCTTTTAAAAGGGCGGTACATAACAGTCTCGTGAAAATTTAATACATGATAGTAGTATTTTATTCCCTTGGGTTATTTTTCAGCAGATAACAGACGTTTTTCATAAATCTAGTGATTTTGGGAGTAGGATCTCACTTTAAAAATTAAATTTTGCTTCTTTCATACAAGGATCGTATTACAAAATCCAACAACTTTAGCTCAATATTAGTGATTGACCTACTATAAGAAGGTTGCTCCGTGTAATTTTGAAAGCAACAACTCACCACTGATTTTTTTTTTTTTTTTTTTTTTTTTTTTTTTTTTTTTTTTTTTTTTTTAAATACCAATAGTTTTCAAATCCATTGGTTCTAGCGAGTAAAAAACTTTGTTTCTATACGTAATACCTCTAGCGCCAGCCCTACGTTTGCACACTGGACACATTACAGACTCTTCCTATCATCTTAATGAATTCGAATTCATAACGTTTCTTGGATTAGACAATTTCCAGCGTTGGTTACATTTGGTTATGAACAACATTTTACTTTATCAACATTGACATTAAATAGCAGATAATCAGTGACAATCAACGGCAGAATCAATAAGAAAATATAAGCCACAATTTAAATTTGTCCAATTCCTTTAATAATAATAATAATAATAATAAAAAGTAAAGAGGATGTTAATGGTGAAACTGGTGCCTGGAATTATTAACAGCTTTGTTTATCAATCTGACAGAATTTCATTCAATAGAATTGATGTTTTTAGATATCCATTACTTGATTAATCCAACAATGAAAGGGCTATGCATGTTATTGTGCTTCACATAACGCGTATTGAGGAACTCTCGAGATGAAGATCAAACATTTACGCACGTAGCGTACGCTATTTCTGTGATTTAACTCCCTACTAACACACACAAATATCACCACTGTTTTCCATATGGAATTTTCAGTGGTTTGGTGCCTTATACTCTGTAAAACACGACACAGCACGGATCAAAATCAGCAGAATGCCACATATGTGAACGTCACATAAATATTTGTATTTAACGATCCAGTAAAGTCTGAAAAGGTATAGTGCTAAGAATATAAACTGTTGCTGTTGTGTTTCATTATCTTAAATCATAAACCTTTCATCTATGCAGCTGAGATAGCAAATGAGTCAACACGAGAAATAAGCGCTCGAGTTGGCGTTTGCAGTTGCAACTGGCGAATGCGGCGCATGCCTAGTAGAGGTAGTCAGAAACAGAGTCGATTGGTTAATTTCTCGCCACTCGAACAGACCTACAGTGTGTTAACTGTTAGATGGCAGAGCTGGCCCTAGCCCTGAATCGGTAGAAGTCGGTAGACGTCGGTCGGCTTCGGCAGGCAATCTTTGTTTCGTGGCAACAATAGACGTCTGCTTTCTTATTGTTTGCATACCAGTGTTCTGAGTGTTCCGTTTTGTGTAATACGTAACTTGAGTGATTTCTGTAGTTGGTATCGTCATCAACCATTCTCTTGAGTATGCTGCTTTGTTTGATTTACGACCAACATTTAAAGCGATGTGCGGCACCTGTACTTTCGCGGAAGCATGCTGCATAGTTTGTGTGTCAGCACTGCAGGACGTAGGCGTGGCTTGTCTCCCCCGCTCGCCTCTCTCCACGCGGCTGCTGTGGTGTGAGGCAGGGCTTGCTTCTTCTGCTCCCCGCTGCCCCCTCACAGCTCTGTCATCTAACAGTTTACACACTGTAGCACAGTCTAAAACAAACAGTCGCGAAACTCAGTAGGAAAACAAATGCAACCATTTGACAGCTGAAGCGATACTAGCGCTCCAAGCGGCTGAGTAGCAAGCTCAGTAGCAGAAAATGGCAGTACCGAAACGAAGAACTTATTATTTACTATTGCTGTTGTTTATATATTTCCTAGTCATTAAACGTGGTACTGTATTTCGTGACACAAATACGAAAATATTATTGAACGAAAATCCCGTTTCCTGTTGATGTCAGTTTGTAATAATAACATGTCCGTGCATTGTAATACATACGGCTCATACTAGCAAGGTCGCAATCATAACATCCAAAAACTAATTATGACAAGAAGCGAATTGTAACCTGGTGTGTTTAAGTTCAAAAAAATGTTCAAATGTTTGTTAAGCTTATGGGACTTAACTACGGGGTCATCAGTCCCTAAACTTACAAACTACTTATGAACTACTTACGAACTAGGACGGCACAAATATCCATGCCCGAGGAGGGATTCGAACCCCCGACCGTAGTGGCCGTGCTGACCGTGACTGGAGCGCCTCAGTCACCTCGGCCACCGCGGCCGGCTTAAGTTCAAAAGCAACTGATTTATAGTTATATAATGTACTGGTACGTAGTTACACGTTTCATATGTATTTTTTCTGCAGATTTTGAACATCTTAATACGTTTGATACTGGGACTAGACACGATTTTTATATTCTTAGAGACTAAGTATTACATCTTATAAAAGCCCTTTTCGCTTTATTCTTGCTCAGATGGCTTGCATGTGCCGTTCCTGTCATGTTTTCATCTTACCTACTTCCCAGGAATGTAAAGGTACTGCAAATCTTTAAGAATCTTTTCCTGCTAAAATGTCAGTTTGTCTGTACACGTTAAACTACAGTTATTTGCTTTTTATTTTACATTTTGTACAAACAAATCCCTGTCAACTTTAGACTATCACTGCTGCATCACCAATAGTAGACTGCTGTGCAAAAACCTATCAGTAGACTACCAAAAATAACGTTGAAAAAATACTGGGTTAGTTACCTCTGTCTGTTAAAGATACCATACACCCTTAAAATTTAACAAACTTTATTTTATAATACATTGTAGGAGCTTTCCATATTTGGGAAACTGTACATTTTCTTAGTTTTCCTCTAACTACAATTTATCGCGCCTCAATAAGCTCTGAAATGCAGTCGCATTTTAAACGTGTCGTTCGACTCCATATCTAATCCACAATGGTTTCTCGCACCTCTCGGTATGTTCTTACGACCCGGCCGCTTGGCAGCGCTGCAGTCGCCAGGTTGCAGAAAACTACCGGGAGTTTCGTGACTCTTTGTTAGACTCTGACTGTACTGTATTCGGCGTGAACGTAGGTTGAAGAGTGGGAAGAGAGGAGATGGAGACTACTGAAAGGTGGTGTGGACACATTCGTGTAGCTTTGAGTATAGACGTATTTTTGACGTGCTGGTGTCGTAACTTGGTATCAGACTCCGGTCTGAAGGGCGGTAGTTGTTGGAGTTGGTGCTCTGAGAGCGGGCTGCACAGAGATTCCCCGGCAGTCAGGTTTTCAACCACCTTCTTGTACTGAGAGCGAGGTAGCACAAGTGCACATAGACACTTGTGTCAGTCAGCTGACTCTCTGTTTTGTTACTCGGCATCTACAGAAACAGAGTTTTGCCAAAACTGAAGATGTACGTGTACCTACTGCTTGTCACAGATATTGTTTTACTGTTAGGGTTAGTGCTAAGACTTTATTGTTGAAGTCGCTTGTTTATGACTTTACAGGTTGGCTGCAGTGTTTGAAAGTCATTATTGCTCAATAATGCGTACAAAATTTAAGAGGTTTTGTTTTCCTGTGATCGTTAGTTGTGCGAGGACTGGCATGTGTACCATTTTGAGAACACTGCTTACAGGTTAATGAATAACAAGCTACCATTCAGACTGTCTGAAGCCAGAGTTCTTATTTATAAGAAAACAGACAAAGGTAGTGCCATCTGCAAAGTCAAAACAACATACTTGTCCTTTCCGATCCTAGTGAAGTGAAGAAAAAAAAATAAGTAGTTTCAAGGACGTTGATTTTTCAGGTTTAATAACATCTCGAAATCATGTGAGCATCGAGAAAGCTGAAGACATAAAGAAACTATTGAGGTTCTTTGATACATCATCAGAAGAAGCCCAAGAGTTCTATGGAAAGGCCCTACAGTGTTTTGATCAAAATGGCAATGAGAATAATGTGTTGCAGTACTTAAATGAACCAATTTATTAAATTATTATTACTTCAGTAGGTTAAAACAACTCATAATACTACTGTTGTAATGTAACTGATCTGTAGATGTTCAATTTTCGACAAAATTCATGATTTATGCATATTTTGTATCTGCAACTGGAAGGTGGTAGAAAAGTTATTTCACCCTTATATTACGTATCAAGACGTTAGGTTTGCAATATAATTTTGTAAGACATCAGCAATGTATACTGTTCAGTTAATTCAACAAAATGTGTTTCCTGAAAATTTTGTTTTTTGTAGATGTTGAGTTTTGTGCATACTCTTCTCATTATGGTACCGTGAGTCATGAACTGTAAAAAACACTCCTAAGAAGATTTATATAAAGGAAATAATGGGAAAAGGGTATGCCGGTATGAGATTCACTGGGGAATGTATTGCAGTACCACAGGAAGTAAGATACAAAACAAACTTGTTCAACCGAATCTTGAGATTAACGGAGTACAGTAAATGTTAACAGAAGAAACTTTGTAACTAAATGCACAAGTCAATACTATACCCTCATTATATTATTTCCTGACGGTCATTCATTGCAACTGTACATTCACTTGGAACAAGGAAGATGGAAATAGGATATTGGTACTACGAACACAATCTGCCGCATATCTTAATGTAGCTTAGATATTGCAGGTAGTAGAATTGCTATAGTTACTAGATCATGTTGTAATAATGAATGAGAATCTGTATTCATAATAACAGTTCTGAATTATTGGCAAGAAAATGTTGGATCGTTTGACTATTACACTCAAGAGTCAAAGAAACTAGTACAGCCATACATATATACGTATGCAATGACAGAGATATGTAAACACTCAGAGGAAAGCGGTCGGCAAAGCCTATGCTAGACAACAGGTTGTGCCGCAGGCGTTAAATCGGTTACCGCTTGCACAATGGCAGTTTAACACGACTTAAGGGAGTGTGAACGTGGTGTATGAAAGTCCGCGCACGAGAGGCGAGACACACAATCTCTGATGTAGCGAGAATGGGCGAACTTAGTGGCACGCTAGGAAAGTGTCGGGCTGAGGTCGTCAGGAGCTGAATGCGATACATCGACACACTTCTCTACAGCACATGAAAATGGCGGACAACTGACAACCTGGCTTGGTCTATACGAGTCCTTATTTCGACACGCAGAAATTGTCTACGGCCAATGAGAATTCGCTAGCTACCAGCTCTTTCCGGCAACCATGTCGAAATGTTTCAGAAAACAGTGTAACATTTCGACCTGGTTGCCGGAAAGAGACTGACGTGGAGTAGCAAGTGCTCTAATTACATCATTTTATAGCAAACAACGAACTGTTTAAATCAGAAACGAAATGTTTTGTACATATGTAAGAAACCTAAGCATTATATGGACAGAAACATGTAAATATTTCAGGACACCCACTGATGATGCCTTGAGACAAAGGCGAAACGCGTATGGGTGACTTATAAAAATAAAACCCTTCATTCGCAGTAGCAAGAGGCGTTTCCTTTAAAAACATTACAGTGAAATACAATTTACTGGAGGATGGACCTGTGACCTTCTCATCACTGGCGCAACAGTAGAACACATCGCACTGTCTGAGGGGTGTCAGTTCGTCGCTGTTCATTATGACGTGGGTTTCATGCGCATCGTTCACTCTCCGCCTACCTCTGACTGGGGACGGGAATGGAATTAAATGGTGTTAACAGAGGAATCCAGATTCTTTCTGTTGAAAATGATGGCCGCATATACATCTTAGCTACAAACAGGATGTTGTGTGTGTGTGTTTTTTTGTGGTAGGAGGGGGGGGGGGGGGAG
This sequence comes from Locusta migratoria, assembly GCA_026315105.1. Classification (NCBI taxonomy): domain Eukaryota; kingdom Metazoa; phylum Arthropoda; class Insecta; order Orthoptera; family Acrididae; genus Locusta; species Locusta migratoria. The sequence goes on from CM048749.1 coordinate 409,860,207, forward strand.
ACATGTACTGCATTCTCAGAAGACACAGAGCAAAGTGAAGTGTTTGTAAACTTGTTTTTGTGGTTTTCAGTCCGGAAACTGGTTTTATGCTGCTCTCCACCCTACTCTATCCTGAGCAAGCCTCTTCATCTCCTCATAAGAACGGCCACCTACCTCCATTTGAATCTGCTTAGTGTATTCATCTCTTGGTCTCCCTCTGCGAATTTTACCCCACACACGGTTCCTTTATGTTCAAATGTTCAAATGTTTGGTAAGCTTATGGGGGTCATCAGTCCCTAAGCGTACAAACTACTTATGAACTACTTACGAACTAGGACGGCACAAATATCCATGCCCGAGGGGGGATTCGAACCCCCGACCGTAGTGGCCGTGCAGACCGTGACTGGAGCGCCTCAGTCTCCTTGGCCACCGCGGCCGGCGTTCCTTTGTGTATAAGAATGTGTCCAACTAATCGATCCCTTCTTTTAGTCAAGGTATGCCAGATATTCCTTTTCCCCCCAATTCTGTTTAGTATCTCCTGATTAGTTACGCGATCCACCCACCTAAGATTCAGCATTGTTCTGTAGCACCACATTTAAAAAGCCTCTATTCCTCTCAGCACTGCTTATCGGCCATGTTTCACTCCCATACAAGGCAAAACTCCATTAAAATGTCTTCAGAAAGGGCTTCTTTACGCGTAAATTAGTATTTGATGTTAAACCCAAAGGACAAAATAGCTGAGGCCATCGGCTTCTAGACTTACTCAACTCTTTAACTTACGCTATTGCACACCCACCCACAGACACAAACAAATACACACATACCGCAGGAAATACTCGAACCTCCGACGGATGACATGGCGTGTGAGATTGCGTGGCCATACAGTACCACCTCAAGACGTTATGTGTGAGATACTATTCGGTACAGCCACAAACCAAAACTGCTGTTTCCAGCACACGGTTGTGACCAGTTTGACCTTCGTGAATGATATCCAGCGACCTGTCGTCTTACATTTCCGTACAACACCCTGTAAGAGTACACCTGTCGCTGTATCTTACAGTGTGATTTAACGTGATGTATACATTCTCTTAAATTTGTTCATTTCACGTATGTACATTTCTTGTATGCTAGATATATTTCTTACGTAACGTTATTTCCTATATCGAATCATTTAGTATAAACATGTACTGCATGTGTAAACCCGCATGAATGCACGGACGTTCTTATGCTGTAAGTTGGCAATGCGCCAGAGAAAATGTTGAACCTGTTGTAAAGACTGTCTTTGGTACAGAAGTAGTAGCTGTGAGTGTTGCTCTGCTGAAGCAGTTGCGGAGCGGACTCGCTAAAGTAAACACATAAATGTTTTGTTGATGGTGCAGAGGCACGGTAGGCGCAGTGTGGCGCGAGTTTAATGCAATTGCAGTAAGCCTGAGAGGCGTACTGTTTAATGTATTGAAGGAAGTGCGAAACAAATTTATTTGTACTCGAAAGTGATCAGTGTAATGTTTTTTCATATGTGCAAGGAAAGTAATTGTTTGGTTATCAAGTATATTGTCACCGAGAGTGATCGTTGCTGTAATTACGGAGATTAGAAGGTGAATGGAGGTGATATCAATGCATGGAGATTCAGCCAGACGAGCTGAACAAAGAGTGTCGATAAAAATATTTTTGAACCAGCAGTAAGAGTACCTATTGTAATCATATCTGTATTGTATGGACTTCACGACGAAGACGACGAAAACAGATGAGTACTTTTGTAACATTTTATTTTTATACATGTAAATGTAGTGTCAACCCAATCAGAATTTTGGTTCAATTATATATGAGTTATTTTGAAACCAGTATTAATTTTGTAAGTAGTTCTAGTCACCCCATTATCACCATTAGTAGATTATGTTGATTATGCAAGCCAGTACATTGACCAACAAGTTCAATCATTTTTCAAAGTAATTACGATCAGTTTTAAAGAAATTGCTAGGCGAGTTAAAGAATTGCTAGACGTGTTACATCGACAGAGACTAGTAATTATTGTGAAGTGCTGTTCAAAGTTTTGCAATCAATTATTATGCCAAAGCTTTTAACTTGCAAGAGAATTTACACATAAAGTAAAGTTGGTTTCATTTGTATAGAAAGTAACCAGGCTAACAGTAGTCAAAGTATTATAGTTGATTAACCAGACTTGACGAAAGTAATTTTTTATGAAATACGTTAAATGGTTAGCAAGTTACATGCGTACGCTACCCAGGCCCTGGAACCAATTAATAATAAAAAAAAAAATAGTTCACGTAGTTTTATAAGGAACTTGAGTGCTTTAAAAATATTATCAAAATTATTGGGAACTTTGACTGTAGTATTTGTGAAGCTCATTGCACCACGGAGTTTCGCAGTACTGAGCTATTATTATTGCAATCAGAGTCTATCAACTATTACGATTTTGATTATAACACGAACACCCCATCACCACTACATGAATTCTGACACATTTATTAGTGAAGTTGTGCTGTTCGTGAATCGTAAGAGGTGCTAATTGAAGGCTGTAGTCAATGCTAAGTCAGATAGAACGAAGCTTAATTAATTACCACAATGACTGTTTCAAGTTAATTAATATCAATTTTTTTATTTATTCGAAATTTTAACTTTCACTGAGAAAGTGTTGTTGCCACCCATCAGTTGTGATTTGCTGCAACATGCATTAACGAAATTATTATTACTACATTATATCATTACGCATTATGATTTTTGACATTTTTTGACGACCTACAACAGGACATCTTTTACAACCCTACACGCCATTTTCCATCAAAACAATATAGGATCACATGTTGCTGCCTTCTTGATGTCATGGGATGTGTGGCTTTTGCTCTGGCCCGTCAGATGAGCAAAATTATCGCCAATTGAAAATGTGTGGATATAGTGAAACGACAACTTCTGCGGTATGACGGAAGCGTCTCGTCAGGGACTACACGCCGTTTCCACTGGAGGTTCGAGTCCTCCCCAAGGCGTGCGCGCGCGCGGGTTTGTGTATGTGTATGTGTGTGTGTTGTCTTTAGGTCACTTTAAATTAGTTTGATTAGTTTGTAAGCCTAGAGACTGATGACCACAGTAGTTTGGTCTCATAGATTTACAAACATTCGACTTTGATTGATAAACCACCATAGATGAACTTCGGGACCAGGTGAATACAACATGGATGGCTATAGGCACACCGTAAGACGTCATTCGCGCCTTATAGACCTCGATATCATCACGCATGGAGTAAAGAATGAGCAGCTTCTGAGCCTGCTAGGCAGCAGGACATGTTCTGATACTAAGTGACTGGAATGCTAACAATTTATTGAGACGTGTCACGTGTATACGAACGTGTCACTGCGTATTTATACGTATTAGCTACTGAAAGTCGATGGTCTGTCGTCTTCCATATATTTTTTATAAAATTGTAATTTATTTGATGTCGCTAGAATAGCATTTCGTTAAAACTAGAACCCCTCTCTTTTCAAGGCATGAGGAATAGCTTTTTTATTTCATGTTTTAAAATATTTGTTTCTGAAATGTTATTTAATATTGCCAGGATTTTGTTATTTTAATAATTTATTATTGTGATTATGAACGTGGCAATAAGTACGGCTTCTCTGCTACGCCACTGTCCCAGTGAGAATGTGTGCTTGTTGTACTTTGAAGTGGATGTCCGAGAATCTAATGACCGTCTAAAGGTAGGTAGTAATAGCACGCTTTGCATGGTTCTCTCTGGCTCAGAATCGATAGTTAGTCGTTACCAACCCCTCCTGCTGATGCGACCAAAGAGGTTTCTACACTCTTTGATTAGAAGCCAGTCAAAGAGCTCTCCCCAGGGCGAGTCTCGCGATCTTGCCTCCCACCAGCGCTATTTTCTCTGGTTTCCCAGTTTCCAGTAGCTTTCCCGCCTCCTGGCCGCTCGGACTTCACTTTGTGCTCAGATAGTGGTGAGGTAAGGTTGTTTCTGCTCTTGTGTCCACGGAGATGGTAGCGATTCGTTGTCTAGCATGTTTAACTTAGACTCTTGAACTTAGATTCATTTTTCGGAATATATATTTTGATCGTGCGTGGAAATGTGTTCTAGTTTTTCAATCCAGTGATCTCCAACAGATAAACGCAGTGTATTTGTTACTAGTGGTGGTGTATGAATTCTGTGTAAATACTTTCTAGTTTTGTGGGGCCCGATGTCCAACAGATGATATGATCATGTTTGTACAGTGCATGTAAACATATTTCTTATCGTTTTCTTCAGTGAGTGATATGTATCCCTCGTGGTTGGTTCTTAGAACAATGCCTTCAGCTCCCACTATTGTTTGTTCCATGCCCATCAGGGAAGTAACTATGTGTGTGTCGTTCTGATTTCCACTAACATTTCACGATCTTCTCTCCACACCTTTTTTAATTCTGCTGTTTCTTCTCCGAACTTGTAGTATGCACTCAGTCTTTGTCAGTAATACTCTCTGAGTATTGTCCAACCTTTCATAGTAGCTTGCTTATGTAATTCTATGTATTTCTAAGGGTTGCATGCCGTATTTTTTATTTTCATCTTTCCGTCTTTGTAATTATTTCACTTTTCTGGTTTTTTTAGACTGGACTTCATCCGTCTCTGTAATCGCTCCCTATCGCGTGTAGCTGCAATTCATTCGCTTCCTTATGTAATTATAAACATTTATATGGGTTGCATGCCGTAGTTTTTATTTTTATTTTTCCGACTTTGTAATTATTTCACTGTTCCTGGTTTTGAGACTGGACATCTTCTGTCCAATCGAATGTTGCTGCATTTCAGTAGCTTCCTTATGAAATTCTACCCAGTTCTAGGGGTTGCATGCCGTAGTTAACTTTGTTATTTTTCGGAAATTGAATTTATACATTTTTATATGTTTTCGGAACCATGTGGGTCCGAACTCTGACCTCAGGGGTTTGCGTCTAGTCACCTGAATTCACCCCTCTTCTCATTAAACCAGTGCCTTGATAGTTTACTCTCAGATTGCAACTTAAGAGTCCGCGGTGATTTTGTGTAATGAATCCGATTTTTAACCACATCACCTTCAATGGAGTGCGATCATGTAACGTAGCCGTGTGTCGCCGCTAGCGTGTTTGCTATCGGTCTAATCTAAATGCAACTTAACTTTGTTATACTCACGCACCATCTCAAATAAAGCACGACAGACCAGAGCCATCTTCGCATTTTTATTGTGTATTTTGTTGTGCGGTACCTCCTGGTTTGCTGAATTTCACTTACGATAGCGGCGCCTGCTTCTGCTTCGTTTCAGCACGCTGACTTTGGTGAGTTTCGCTGTTGCATTGGATATGTGTGAGCGAGTGAGTGTTGTTTGTAAATCCTCCCCCAAGTAGCGTTAAGTTGTGTGTAATTTATGTTAAATTCAATGCTGGGCATCTTCAGTATTCGAATATGTAAAAGGGATGCATTTTTATTGTATTAACAAAACTGGTTCCCCATTTTTATTTCCGTTAGACCTGAATAAACAAGTTAAGTTCGGTATTATTTTGACTTAGCTTTAAATTGTAGTTTTCGAGTACCTTCCCCCTTTTATTTATTATTGTTTTTCACCAGTGCTGAGAACAAGTTCAGATGCAATTTTTTATGTTTAATTTCCGTTGCGCCATAAATGCTTTTCTTTAGCCACCTTTATGAAATAACTTTAATTGTGGTGGATTGTTTATTAATGGCTGTGTGTAACTTCGTGTTAGCTGCGACGTATATTGGCCACTGTATCGTTAACTTCCTGTTATTAGAGTAATTTGAATCAAGTCAGTTCTTAATTTGGGCCAGGGACAAGGTTTTGCAGCAGGAAGTAGCCAGTAGCTGACACGGACCTTTTGCTGATTTTACTGCTAAAACTAAGCTTTTTTATAACAGCAAACTCTTATCTGGGTACTTCCTACCAGAATTAACATTTTATTTCTTACAGTGACCCACTTTTACTACATACGCAGTTGACACTTATCCTGGTGCTGCTGAGGTTTTCATAGCTTTCACATCCAGACTAGGGTCATTGGAAAAACGTTTTTAATGATTTTCGTTGACTTCCCTGAATGCAACCTATTGTAATCGCAAGAAAGCGATGTAAACGTATACAAATTAAATGAGATCAATTATCTACTTTGATTCGCAGTTCAGTATTCAGCGATCACTACAGGGATATGGCGATTTATATAGCGTTATATAATTCCTACGTAAATGGTTGGATGAATGAGATTTATGTGTCTACACACATTCAATGATTAATAATCCTGCACATGTTCAACAGGGACACGTCACTCGTCACCATATTGAAGTGATTGTAAGTGCCTCGCACTAACAAACAGATTTCTAAGTCGTAACTCAGTTATCTTTGATCGTCATGTGAAACGTCAAGGGTGTGGCCCGGTTTCGGCTCTGGCTACAAGTGATTAATGCGCGGCCAACGCTCAAACTCACTTTCCTGCCGAAACCAGTCTCCCTTCCGGTCGCAGGGACCTACCACAGCGGTAGCCGAAAATACTACAGAGGACCACGTTTAGAGTACCAGAGGAGTAAATTTAATGAAGTTATGACAGCAATGGCATTCTACGGATCGAAGCGTGGAAGGTTTTACCCCTTAATCCAGTAGGTAGGTTAGAAAATTTGAAAAGGGAAATGGATAGTTTAAAGTTAGATATGGTAGGGATTAGTGAAAGGCGGTGGGAGGATGAACCAGATTTTTGGTCAGGTGAGTACAGTGTTATAAATACAAAATCAGTTGGTGATAATGCAGGAGTAGGACTGATAGTGAATAAGGAAATAGGAATGCGGGTAAGTTACTATCAACAGCATAGTACACGCATTATCGTAGAAAAGTTAGACACGAAACCAACGCCGACCACAGTAGTACAAGTTTATATGACAACTAGCTCTGCCGATGATGAGGAGATCGAAGAATGTGTGAGGAGATAAAGAAAATTATTCTGACTGTGAAAGGAGAAGAAAATATAATTGTGATGGTGGACTGGAAATCGGTAGTGGGAAATGTAGAAGGTGAATATGGACTGGCGAAAAGTAATGAAAGAGGAGATCGCCTGGTAGAAGTTTATGCCCTGCACAATTTAATAATCACAAACACTTGGTTTAATCATAATGCAAGTAGGTTATATACGCGTAAGAGACCGGGAGACACTGGAATGTACCAGATTGATTTTATAATTGTAAGGCAAATGTTTAGAAACCATATTTTAAACTATAACACATATCCAGGGGCAGATATAGACTCTGACCGTAACTTATTGGTTATGAACTAGAGATTAAACTTAAGAGACTGCAAAGAGGTAGAAAATTAAGGAGATGGAATATTGTAAAAATTGAAGAAAACCGTATGTAGTTGAGAGTTTTAGAGAGAGCATTAGGCAAGGATTGTCTGGGACCGGGCAAATTAATACAGTAGAAGAATAGGTAGCTCTGAGAGACAGAGTAGTGAAAGCTGAAGAGGATCATATAGACAGAAGGACAAGACTTAATATAAATCCTTGTATTATAACACGAGAGATACTGATCTTACTTGATGAAAGGAGAAAATATAAAAATGCATCACGTGAAGCAGGCAAAGGGGAGTAGAAAAGGCTGAAAAATGAGGTTGACAGATAGTGCAGACTACCTAAACAGGAGTGGCTTGAGGAGAAATGCAAGACCGTAGACGAATGTATAATTAGGGGAAAGGTAGATACCGCCTACAGGAAAATGAAAGAGATATTTGGAGACAAGAAAAGTATAGGTGTGAATATCAAGAATTAATTTGGGAAACCAGTACAAAGCAAAGAATGTAAAGCTGAAAGTTTGAAGGAATATATAGAAGGCCTGTGCAAAGGAAATGAACTTGAAGGCAATATTATAGAAACGGAAAACTTAGTAAAGGAAGATGAGATAGGAGATACGATTTTGCGAGAATAATTTGACAGAGCATTAAAATATTTGAGTAGAAACAAGACCCCTGGAGTAAATATGTTTCGTCTGAACTGCTATTATCGTTAGCGGAGTCAATCATGAAGAAATTGTTGCACCTCGTATGCAAGATGTATGAGACAGTGGAAACTTCAAGAAGAATATAGTGATTCCAATTCCTAACAAAGCGAGTGTAGACAAATGTGAAAATTACAGAACTTCCAGTTTAATAAGTCATGGTTGCAAAATACTAAAACGAATTATCTAAAGACGAATGGAAAAACTGGGGGCTCCGACCTTAGGGAAGATCAGTTTTGATTTAGGAGAAATGTAGGAACACGCGATGTAATACTCACATTACGACTTATGTTGGTAGATGAAAGGAAAAGATACGTTTTTCGATTGTAGATCTTTAAAAAGCTTTTGACAATTTTGACTGGAATACACTCTTTCAAATTCTGAAGGTAGCAGGGATACGATTTAGGGAGCGAAGAGTTGTATTCAACTTGTACAAAAATCAGACAACAATTATTAGAGTCCAAGGGCATGTAAAGGTCGCAATGGTCGCGAAGCGACTAAGACAGTGTTGTAGCTTTTCCACAATGTTGTTCCATCTGTAAATTGAGCAAGCTCTGAAGGATTGGAAGAAGTGTGGAGAGGGAATTAAAGTCCAGGGGGAGGAAATAAAAACCTTGCGGTTTGCTGATGACGTAGTAATTTTGTCAGAGACAGCATAGGACCGGGAGAGCAATTAAATGAAAATGACAATGACTTGAAAGGAAGATATAAGATACTATTAACAAGAGTAAAACAGGGATAATGCAATGTAGTGTCAGAAAATCAGGCGATGTTGAAGGAGTTAGATTGGGTAATGAGGTGTTAAAAGTAGTAGATGAGTTTTATTATTTGGGTAGCAAGTTTACTTCTCATGCCCGAAGTAAAGAAGATATAAAATGCCGAATGGCGATCGGAAGAAAAGCGTTTCTGAAGAAGCGAATATTAGTTTAAATGTTAGGAAGTACTTTCTGAAAGTATATGTCTAGAGTGTAGGCTTGTAGGGGAGTGAGATGTGGATGATAAGGAGTTCAGACAAAAAGATGATAGAAGCATTCCAAAGGTCGTGCTACAGGAGAATGATGAAGATTAGATGGGTAGATCATGTAACTAATGAGGAAGTGCTCAACATAATAGGGGAGAAAAGGAGTTCCTAGAATATCCTGACTAAGAGAATGTAAAGGTGGGTGATGCATGTTCTGAGACGTCAAGTAATCGTCAACTTAGCATTAGAAGAAAATGTGCGAGGTAAAAATCGTAGATGGAGGCCGATGGACGAATACAGTAAGAAGATTCGAAAAGATGTAGGTTGCCGTTCTTATTCTCAGATAAAGAGGCTTGCACAGGGCAGGGTAGCGTGGAGAGCTGCAATAAAGCAACATAACAACAACAATTGATATGGTTTAGTAATTACCGAATGTGTCCATGTAAGCTTTCATTCCATAAGGAAAACTCGCCCATTTACAGAAAGAAATTGAAAATTGTAATAAAAAGCATAGAATGCAAACGACAATTACCTCCGTGATACAGTAAAAAGAAGTTTCGTAAATTTATGTCTGACATCATTAATGGCAACCCTAAAATAAGTAATTTTAAAACTGACACGCACACATAGTATCCCAATAGTCGCAGGCTATCTAGTGTGCTACAGAAAAAATCAGTTAATCGTGTCTCTGGTCGCGCTGTGCCTACTGTCCGTTGTCGCCTCTTGTTTATTGACGACTTAAAAATGTCGACATTCGTCAGAGAATGTCATTAATCCACTACTTTTTCTGTGTGGTAGTATACACAATGCGTGTTTGTTTCATAAAATGTGCAGATGGTTGATGTGTTGAACTGTTTTACCTCTCATACCCTTCCTTTTTAAATTTTTAATTTATATAACCGTAAGTGACCAACTGAAAATTCTCCTTTTTAAGCGCATTCTTGTAGTAAACAGATTCTGCTGGTGAATAAGAATGTTTAATACTCTACTGCCAGGTTTCCAGCCAGTTCTTCGCGTATACCATTAGGCTCTTCTAGGCGGATTCAAATATAAATAAGTTATCTCTTCTCGAACTAAGGCCCGTTAACCACGTTGAGTTTTCATTTCGTTTTTGTAGTAGGACACAGTTATAGGAACAAATTATGATAAACTTGTTCTCTGCACGTTGGAACACCACTGCGAATGCATTACGATTTTACACGATGCCCGAATACGCATTCGCTCGCAAATGGACTATATATTTTTCTGTTAAAATTAACGTATGAATAAAAAAATGTTTAATAGGGCGGCATTGTGGTTCCTCGAAAAGTTCTTGACGGATTTACTTAAAGTCTTTATACGATACCCTTGTAAACGTTCAGATACATGTGTTATTTTTGACCCACTTTAGCTTACGGTAGTAACACTAAAAGTGGGCCTTGGCGATCGTCATTTGACAGATTGAAATGTAAATGAAAATAACGTCCTAACCATTCATCTGACACTAAAATTGAATAACCGATTTTGTAGAGGAAAAATCTCTACAACTCCGCTCTCTTATGTTTATTTTATTTTATTCTATTTATTTATTTTTTCATATCTCGTATCGTTTCAGAGATATCTGCAAAAATATTGGCGATTTTGGGAGTCTGTCTGTCCGTAACGTTTTCCCACTTTTTTAAGTCGAACCGTTCAACCGATCGGCACCAAATTTTACAGACATAATCCTAGGCCGGCAGAGACCAGAACCTCCCTTTTTCAAACTTTTCGGACAAAAAAATACGGTACTAGTACCCAAAAACTCGTTTGTAATGTAATTGTAATTGCAAACGAACGGTACATCTGAAACGAAAATTGAATAACCTAATTTGTAGAGGGGAAAATTCTCTACATCTACACTCTGTAATGTTTTTTTTTTTTTTTTTTTTTTTTTTTTTTTTTTTTTTTTTTTTTTTTCATATCTCGCATCGGTGCAGAGTTATTTGCAAAAATAACGGCGATTTGACCATGTCTGTCTGTCTGTAACGTGTTCCTACTTTTAGGTCCAACCGTTGAACCGATCGGCACCAAATTTTACAGACATAATTGTTGGCCACCAGACACCGGAACCTCCCTTTTCCAGATATTTCGGACAAAAAATACGTTAATAACCCAAAAAAGCCGTTTTTTAAGTAATTTAATTGCAAATATTCCATTCATCTGACTCGGATAATGAATAATCGAATTTGTAGAGGAGAAAATTCTTTAAAACTTTGTTCTCTTATGTTTTTTCATATCTTGTATCCTTTGAGAAATATTTGCAAAAATAACGGAGTTTTGACAGCCTCCATTGAATTAGCGAAAACCAGCCGTTCGGAGATGTCACGTGACATTACTTGCCCAGAACTCTCTTTGGCATACGCCACCTTGCGTTGCGTATTTAATGATTTTCTTATTGTAACTTACACGTCGTCATTTCAAAACAATGACGTACTGAAGAATTAACAAAAAAAAAAAAGACGTCGTTCTTCATACGATAAATGATAATCTAATGTCTAAAAATGCCATATTAGCAACTGCCTTGAATAATACCAGATAAGAGGTTGCGTTTTGTAATAGTAAGATGTAGTGTAGTGAGCAGCGCGTTGGATTGTAACCCTAAAAGGGTTTCGGGCACTCTTATTAATTAAAGAGAGCTATGTTCTTCAATGTTTAGAGTTGTGCATATGTAAAAATGCTCCCTCTAAAATGCGTGTTTCTTCTATTTCGTGAACATGCCGTGAAATACGTAACAACGAATTCAACAATGGTCTTCTGAAGCATATGCATGTAAACTGGACGATACTGTAATAATGAACATTCTGAACAACGTGCTGATACAGGTAGTTTCGTATATATAAAGGAAGTTCTAGATTTCTGTGGCAAGAGTAGTTCCTTAATGTAGCGGAAGGGAAGAGTATATATTGCAACAAATTAACTTCTTTATTGTTTTTCTAAACGTTTATTCATATTTATGGAATATATTGAAAGTCATTAATTAGAATCAATGCGTCTACTAAAATGTTTGGACGGTTTTAACGTAGATGGTATTACCTTTCCTTTAGTTCAGATATAATTTCGTTCATGTTACTTTGTAAAATAAAGAGCAAATATTCTATTTCAAACCGTGTTTACGTTTTCTTTTAGAGCTAAAATCAGAAACGGAGTGTGTTCATACAGAATTCCAAATACAAAATTATAACTTACATTAACAACAGTCATTTTAACAGTATCTCCCCAGTTTATGTACATGTAATAAATAAGTCTATGTTTACATTTCGTGCTATGTCTTTCATGGCATGTTCTCGAAACAGAACAAATCCACTTTCCAAAGAAAGTGCTGTTACCTTTGAAGAACTCTGGTTCAGTTAACAAGAGTGCGCGAAAACCTTTTAGGAAGTAAGAGGAAAAGTAAAGTGAGCCAAAAACATTGACAGTGGTGGTTATATATATATATATATATATATATATATATATATATATATATATATATATATATATAAACAAATAGTGAAAATTATATGATATTCGGCTTGAGCTTTGACAAACATACTCTTTTTTGAACTTATGCCCTTTTCAACTATCATTTTAATATCTCCCCACGTTTTCATTATATTTTTCCGTTAATATTTCAGTTGTGTTACGACCCGTGGCTCTACCCTTCATTCGATCCCTGCGAAACCCTAAATTTCAGCAGGATAATGCACGACCGCATTGTGCAGGTCCTGTACCGGCCTTTCTGGATACGGAATATGTTCGATTGCTGCCGTGGCTAGCACATTCTCCAGATCTCTCACCAACTGAAAACGTCTGGTCAATGGTGGCCGAGCAACTGGCTCGTCACAATAAGCCAGTCACTACTCTTGATAAACTGTGTTATCGTGTTGAAGCTGCATGGGCATCTGTACCTGTAAGAACGCCATCTAAGCTCTGTTCGACTGAATGCCAAGGCGTATCATGGCCGTTATTACGGCCAGAGGTGGTTGTTCTGGGTACTGATTTCTCATTATCTATGCATCCAAACTGCGTGAAAATATAATCACATGTCAGTTCTAGTATAATATATTTGTCAAATGAATACCCGTTATTATCTGCATTTCTTCTTGGTGTAGCAATTTTGAACACCACAGTGCTTTACTAGGAATGGTCCTGTTTGGAGGTGGTATGCCGTTGCCTTCCTCCGACCTTCGAACTGACTTACCCAGCCAGTTATAGGGGGACCTACAGTTTAACGTGGGTTCCGAACCACGGTGCTACTCGGTATTTTTCACATGAGCAATACTGCCAGAGGTGAAAGAAGTGGAAAGTGACAGATAAAAATTCTAGGACCTGGCGGGGATCGAACCCGCAACCTTCGGATTTGTAGTCTGGCACTTTTAATGGCCAGTAGTGTATATGCCAGATATAAAAGTCAAAGTTGTTACAAACAGCCTCAAAAAGGTCATGATGATTTACAACTGTACACGATATTCTACTAAACGTTCCGATACACACAGGAATTAAGATGGGTTAATACAGATAATATACAGAAATGTACGTTGTAATTAAAATAGAAGTGGTCTTTTAATAATTGGGAAAGATTTTGAGCAGATTTATTTCATATTTTTCCCGGATACTCTGATAACCATTTGGTCAGACTTCGGTTACTTAGGTTTGTCCTCAACCGTGCATGAGAGTGCGCGGAGGTAATAAGTCATTGAAAACGCAGCGTCCTAAAATACACCTCTTTCCGTGCCCACATCTACATCTACAAATACATACATCAAAATCACATTTAACTGCATCTCTTTACCACTCCATTCGCTAATAGCGCCAAGCAAAAAGTAACTCCTATATCATTCGATTTCTATCTGATCTCTTATGTTATTATTATGGCTATATCTCCCTATGTGCTAACGAAATACATCGCATTCGTGGAAGAAAGTCAGTAAAAGAACTTTCGCAAGCAGATCTCGCCGCAACGAATACAGCTTGTCTTTTAATGTTTTCCAACCCAACTACTGAAATATTTCCGTGACTCTTGCTTCCTGTATGGCGATAATACGAAACAATGTGCCCATCTCTCAACATTTTTTATACCCTCCGTGACTCAAATGTTAAAAATGTTTGTTCATCTTAAGGGACTTAACTGCGGGGTCATCAGTCCCTAATCTTAGAAACTACTTATGAACTACCTTACACAAAAGACTATACAAACATCCATGCCGGATGGGGGATTCGAACCCCCGACCGTAGCCGCCGTGCAGTCTGTGACTGGCGCGCCGCAGACCGCTCGGCCACTGCTACGGGCTGCGCTATTCACATCTGAGGAGAAACCCCGAATAGAAAGCACTACCCCGAAATAGGACACTGAGATGATGTGTTGTCTGTTCCTCCGGTACTCACGATCACACAGATAGAGGCATTGCCCTTGGCCTAGTGATAATTTGCTTATGAATACCCATCAAGCGAACGTGCGTACTACAGGTATCCTATCACTCACGGTCAAAATTTAAATACTACGGCCTACCTTCAGGTCGCTGATATTGAGAAAATCGGTTGAGTTTATGTACATTAAGGATGGGATAGGTTGGGTTTCATACGTGCTATAAAAATACTGTGTGTTTATGGGTGACAGCTGAGAAAACCACGAAAAACGACGATTTCGGCATCAGCGCAACGAATTGTTGGGATGCTCACTTTTATAGTTTCTTGTTATTCGAAAACGTAGAAATTTTGTACGATTTGTTTTTTACATGATTTTCCAAAACTAAATTTGAAAGTATTCCACTACATTTATCGTTTAATGAGATCCAGAGTTTCAAAGTTACTATACTAACGATCTAAAGCACAAAAACTGGATTTTAGTCGGTTTTTCAGCATGGTCTACCAATATCCAAGCAAAGTGATAATGTTTAACTGTATATACCTTAAACATTCATCTAGAAATAACTTATTCATATTTAATCTTGCTCCTTTATGAAGATAAATTCGAAATACCTCGACGTTTTCGTGTTAAAAGTGCCTATAGTGCTGAGAGGCAGCGGTCCTTCTGCGGCGTAGACATCTATTCGGCGAGATAGAATCATCTTAAGGTTTAAAATTTTAGCTCGACGAAGGTTCCATTTTATTTCCGTGTTTTGTCACAATGACTGTGAAGCTTCAAATTAACTAAAGTATTACTACATATTTTTAACAAGACTTTGGATAGGTTAAAACACATCGCCTCGACTGTTGTTGATTTTAGCTCATATGTAGCCGTGGTGAGAGGAGGTATGGAAATTTTATTACAAGTTGAGATGATAAAATATATCACTGCTTTCTCTATACAACGCATCATACGGGGCAGTAGACCCGCCACACTGTGGAGATGACAATGACGACCGCTGTTTCCTTTTTGTTATTGGTAATACTCTGCACATGAAAGTATTGATGCATGGAAAGAAGTTCTCACGTCTTTACTGATCTGCAGAATCGGTCTTATATAAGCAACACAGCCCACTGTAATGAGAAAGAGAAAAGAACCAGCTGAAAAATGCCCTCGCCGGGGCACAAAAACAGGCAAATATATTGCTGTAATAATATCTGCCCAAAAGTGGACAACTGGCTCTCCCAGTCCTCATTCTGCATTCCTCGACAAACGTTTCAGCACGGGAACAATTTAGTGCTGTTTTGTACCGGAACAAAATAGCCGGAAGTGACGTAATGGAGAGAGAAATTGGTGCCAGCGGGAGGGAGAGAGAGATTGAGAGAGAATGTTCAGAGCTGAAAGTCGTGTTGGGAGATAGACGGTGGAATTTAAAATGGATACAGTGGAAATTATAAACACAGATAAGTGTAGAAAATAAATAAGTTGTAGGGGTCGGAATCCCACAGACGCGGGAAATGTGACCACAAATATGTAGGACCGGGCCGAACAAATTCGTCGCCCTAGGCAAATTATTTTGGTGGCGTAACATTTAATAAAATTGAAATAACTCTTTCAGTCTAAGTGGTTAGTGTTACTAACCACCTCTTTTCGATCACGGTACTTCTATTTCACGCCATCTAGCGATAAACGGTTGAATTAGTATGTCCGTTTGGACTGTGCTTCCAAACAAATGACAGATTCCGGGTACATTGCATGAATGTCAGTGCATACCAGTTGCATTGAATATAGCGCTAACGTACCTTGTCTCGAGTGTCTGATAAAAACATCAATACAACGGGTACTTAACATGTTTTCTGTAATGTATTTTATTGAACGTATCCTCATAGACCTATTTCATGTGTGTTGGCATGCAGGTACTGTTACTTTTGTGTTTTAACTGAGTAGTTCCAAAGGGGATGTGGTGGTTTGCTTACAAACCACCATGACGATGGCGGGTTAGCTTATGGATGTAACTTCATTGCTTTTTTTTTCACATTCTTTACAGTATGTCGCGCCGCACGCGCCGTTCAGGAGAGAACGAGATCGGACAATACTTGTTTGAAGACATCCCTTCAGGTAACGAAAGCATTTGTAGCTCTGACGATGACGAAGAAGAGGCAGCAAATCAGCCAAATCCGATGCTGTTAGGTGATTTGAGTGGAGTTCAAAGTGCTCCTGACGACAGTTATGATTCTGATGATGATCTTCCTTTGTCTAGCCGGTTACAACGGACGCCTGATTCTACGGAGTCTAATAATGTACGTGCAAACATGCCGGTTATGATTGCTCCAAAACGGACAAAGTATTATAGAACGGATATGCCTGGTGCGTCTTCTGAAAGAGTGGGTGTGTCAGATCAAATTCTAAGCATGGAGAATGTGACCCCCAATTTACTATTTCGCCTTCTTTAGACTGAGCATTTACAAGACCTTTTATGTTTCCAAACTAACCTTTAAGCTACTGAAACCGGAAAGCCATATACACCTATCACAACAGAAGAGCTTAATATTTTTATTGCCTTGAATTTGGTGATAGGTATAAAAAAGATTGCCGAGCTACCGAGATTATTGGTCTTCAGCGCCTGATTAGCGTGAAAGCTATGTTTCGAAGTTCATTAGCTTCGTCGGCCGCGGTGGCCGAGGGGACTGAGGCGCTCCAGTCAAAGTCTGCACGGCCACTACGGTCGGGGGCTCGATTCCCCTCTGGGGCATGGATATTTGTGCCGTCATTAGTAGTAGTTAGTTCACAAGTAGTTTGTAAGTTTAGGGACTGATGACCCCGTAGTTACGTCCCATAAGCTATACAAACATTTGAACATTTTTTTCCCCATGAGCTTCAACAGGTTCTGTTGGGTTTTGAATAACTTACATGTCAAAGAGAATAGTGTAATGCCCGACCGAACTGACCCTAATTACGACAAACTGTATAAAATTAGACCTCTACTCGCCATACTGCACAACAATTTTCAAAAACACTACAGGCGATCTGAGAGAGTTGCAATAGATGAAAGCATGATCAAATTCAAAGGCAGAAACTCCCTAAAACAATACATGCCACGAAAGCCGACGAAACATGGATACAAGGTGTGGATGATGTGTGCACAATCTGGTTATTGTCTAGATTTTTATATTTACGCAGGCACACAGGGTAGTAACGATGAAACGGACGTAGGTGGAAACGTTGTCAGGACGTTTGCCGAAACCTTGGAAAATAAAAATCATAAGGTTTATTTTTGACAATTATTTCAATAGTTACTCTTTGCAGGTGAAACTACTTGAGGACCAGTATTTCGCTTGTGGGAACGTGAACGCAAATAGAAAATCTTGCCAACGCTAAAAGATGATAAGCATTTACAAAGAGAGCGACATGATTACAGGGTTAGTGACAAAAACGTAAGTTTCCTGAAATGGAAAGACAAGAGATCAGTATTGATTCTGTCAAATTACCAAGATCCAACGAATGTGGGAAACGTAAAACGCAGAGAGCGTGATGGCAGCAGTACTGAAGTGTCTTGTCCTCAGGCCGTCATCGATTAAAACGCAAACATGAACTTTGTCGACAAATTTGATCAGCTCAAAGGAAGCTATGATATTGACAGAAAATCCCATAAGTGGTGGCATAGGATTTTCTTTCACTATCTTGATGGTTTCGTTTTCAATGCTTTTTGATTTATAAAGAACTGCAGTCCTCTTGACGCCCAGACCTCGACAAGCTGATTCTGAAAGACTTCCGTAGAGAAGTATATAGGGGCCTACTGGCACCAGCATATGTCAGAGACAAACACAGGCCGGATTCAGTGAACAGCAGCCGTAATTCCGCGGCCTCATCTCCAGGACCTGCATTTATAAAACGCCACAAACCTACAGTCCCGCAGGAAATTCGTCTAGAATCCAGTCGCCATCAACCTGAAAGAAGTACATCAAGAAGATGCTGCAATTGTAGCACTAACATATCTCCCGTGCGTACTGTATGGCATTGTAGTACATGTAAAGAGCCTCTTTGCTTACGCAAAGGTATAACATGTTTAGGAGATTTTCATAAAAAATAATTTGTTTTTGTTATTTTTGTACGTTTGTAATGATGATTCGCCTAATAAATAAAGTTCACAATCACCCTAGTATTATTTATAGCAATAGTCATGGTGGTTAGCGTTAGTGACCACTTCAGTCCTTGAAAGCCTGAATACCTACATTATGTTTCCTCTATTGTCTGTGATATTTCAGTTGTAACAGTTACTTCAATGAACAGACATTGATAATTATGTTCCTATTGTACAAGTGTGAACAGACATTGGTAATTATGTTCCTATTGTAAAAGTGTGACTGAAAGAGGTAAAACATGAACGTACAATACACATTGCATCTTTTTTATTCAAATACATAATCACAAGATATACATTTCCCCATTAAAATGGGACACATCATACACTTTTCTACAATAATGTTAAATTTTCATCGTTTTTACATTTTATCTTTTGAAAAGGTTGTGGTTGATAGTTTATAATAATTGATACAATTACAAGCTTCATTATACAAATAATCACAGAGTTTGGCTTTCGCAAAATCTGAGACTCTCTCCTTTAAATCAATTATGTCTGCTGTTTCTCGTTCAGTTGACAAAGTTGCCTACCCCACGAGACTTTCTTGAACCATTTCGGATCGCAGATATGTTTTTATGAGTTTTTATTTTGAGAAGCTGCGCTCACTACTTGCTACAGACACAGGAACAGTAAGCAACACTCTTATGGCCGGTTACCGAAACAATAGTTACCTGTCCCGTTATAGTTACCTGTGGGTTACCTGAACGTTAAGCACAAAATGGGTTTCCGAGACAATAGTTACCGTCACAGCCGTAGTTACCTGTCCGTTAAAGATAAATGCGCGTTCCCCTGGGGTTACCTGCACGTTAACGTTAGTTTTAATTATATCCGCTACGTAGCGCTAGTGGGCTTCCAAACACAAGTCCAGAAGTTATTTGTTTTTTGTTTTTATGACTGGGTTCCGTATAATTTTCACACAAGTTTTAAATTTTTTAAAGTTGAAGAATGGAAATTCTTTCGTCATCGTCTTCTTCTTCTTATGCTTCGGACAGTTGTTCAGAAGAAGATAACTTAGCTGTACTCGGCGATGTTGAAAAATTACGACGCGTTTTTCGTGTTACATGGCAAACATTTCATCTGTGTAATGCAAATGCCATTACGATCAAAGTTTCACGTGATTGGTATTTTTTTAATTATTATTACAACGTGTGGCTCGGGTAGGTGGACGTAAATTGACCAGTTTGTGTTGTGAAAAGTAATGTCACATTCACAGAAGGATCGGAAGAGGAAAACTTACATTCATGAAAATATATGTTGACAACAGAAATAATACGTATGTTTATTTTTATTTATTTATTTGTTTTTTCTGTTCCATAGGACCCACTTCAGGAGTAAGACTCCATGGTCATGGAACAAGTCAATACATTAATTGTTACACAATAATGGTAATAGAAAAATTTTAAGTAGTCCTTTGCACACGACAATCTTAAGACAAAGTGAAAAGAATCAATAAAGAAAAAATAAATTAGCTTAATTCTTTAACTTTTCTAGGAGTTCCTCGACAGAATAAAAGGAGTGAGCCACGAGGTAACTCTTCAATTTAGATTTGAAAGCATGTGGATTAGTGCTAAGATTCTTAAGTTCTTGTGGCAGCTTATTGAAAATGGATGCCGCAGAATACTGCACCCCTTTCTGCACAAGTGTTAAGGTGGTGTGGTGCAAATGTAGATTAGACATCTGT
Organism: Locusta migratoria; assembly: GCA_026315105.1. NCBI lineage: Eukaryota > Metazoa > Arthropoda > Insecta > Orthoptera > Acrididae > Locusta > Locusta migratoria. The sequence continues at coordinate 409,880,318 of CM048749.1, forward strand.
CTAGTATTCACCGAGTGAAAGCTACTAACTCGTGGGAATAAGCTGATATTATTAACAACAAACGACATTAAAGAAAAAACGTATTGTGACGCCAGAGTCAAAATTCCCAGACTACTGAAAAGGGGTCGACATGACGTTCGCGAACTTACACCAGATATTGCTCGAACCGCCCGTTTTTGAGCCAGAAATATCCTTTTTGCATCACGCGAGTTACCCCAAAAAACAATGCCGTACGTCATAAGTGAGTGAAAGTAAGCGAAGTAGACTACTTTTCGTGTTGAAAAATCACTTATCTCAGATATTGTTCTAATGGTAAATATAGCAGAATTTAGTTTTGGAACAAGATCCTGAACATGGGCTTTCCATGACAGCTTACTGTCTATATGAACACCTAGAAATTTGAACTGTTCAGTCTCACTTATCACATGCCCATTATGTGTAATCATAATGTCAGATTTCGTCAAATTATGTGTTAGAAATTGTAAAAACTGAGTTTTACTGTGATTTAACATCAACTTGTTTTCTATTAGCCATGAACTTATCTCCTGAACTGCATTATTTGATACTGTGTCAATATTACGAGCAACATCCTTCACTACCAAGCTGGTATCATCAGCAAACAAAAATATTTTACAATCACCTGTTATACTCGAAGGCATATCATTTATATAAATAAGAAACAGCAATGGTCCCAAAACAGACCCCTGGGGCACCCCATACTTAATTGTGCCCCATTGGGATTGCACGTCATAGCCATTTTCTACACTGCGGAGAATTACCTTCTGTTGTCTATTATTAAAGTAAGAGGTGAACCAGTTGTGGGCTACTCCCCGTATTCCATAATGTTCCAACTTCTGCAACAATATTTTGTGATCAACACAATCAAACGCTTTTGTTAAATCAAAGAAGACGCCTAATGTCCGTAGCCTCTTATTTAACCCATCAAGTGCCTCACAGAGAAACGAAAATATAGCGTTTTCGGTCGTTAAACCACTTCTAAAACCAAACTGTACGTTTGACAGGAAATTATGTGAACTGAAATGATCAATTAATCTTGAATATACAGCCTTTTCAATAACTTTGGAAAAAACCGAGGCATAGAAATAGGTCTATAGTTGTCTACATTATCCCTTTCTCCTTTTTTATAAAGCGGTTTCACTACTGAGTACTTTAATCTGTTAGGAAACTGACCATTCTGAAAGGAAAAATTACAAATATGGCTTAGTACTGGGCTAACATATGGAGAACAGTACTTTAGAATTCTGCTAGATACCCCATCATATCCACAAGAGTCCTTAGTCTTTAGTGATTTAATTATTGACTCAATCTCACCTATGGAAGTATCATGAAGGATCATTTCAGGCAACAGCCTCGGAAAGGCATTTTCTAAAAACGTTATATGATTACCTGTAGAAACTAGAGTTTTGTTTAGTTCCTCTACTATATTCAGAAAGTGATTATTGAATATTGCACATATATCTAACTTGTCAGTAACAGAAACATTCCTACTACGCACTGACGTTATATCTTCTACCTGCTGCTCCTGACCAGACACTTCCTTCACGACTGACCAGATAGTTTTAATTTTATCCCGAGAGTTTGCTATTCTTTTTGCGTACCACATACTTTTTGCATTCTTAATGACATTTTTCAGAACCTTACAGTACTGTTTGTAATGAGCTACTGCATCTTCATTCTGACTGCTTCTAACATTTTGATACAACTCCCGCTTAGTTCTACATGATACTCTTATCCCCTTTGTCATCCACCCTGGCTGTCTGTTACTGAAAGTACCCTGTTTTGAGCGTTCTAGCGGAAAGCAACTTTCAAACAGCATAATAAATGTGTTCAGAAAAGCATTATATTTATCATCTGCATTATCAGCACTATAAACATCCTGCCATTCTTGTTCCTTAATTAGGCTTAAAAAGGTCTCAATTGCAACTGGATTAACTTTTCTGAGTAGTTGATATTTATGTTTAACATTTGTTTGAGAACAAATACTTTTTAGAATTAAAAGTTGGGCATCGTGGTCTGATAGGCCATTTACTATTCTGCTGACAGAGTGCCCCTCTAATAATGAAGAATGAACAAAAATATTGTCAATGGTAGAACTGCTATTTCCTTGCACTCTCGTTGGAAAAAATACTGTTTGCATCATGTTATAGGAATTAAATAGATCTAACAGCTGACTTTTCCTTGAGCTATCACCTACACAATTAATGTTGAAATCTCCACACACAATTAAATTTTTATACTTCCTATACAGTGAACCCAGAACCAATTCCAGCTTGGGCAGAAACATTTTAAAATCTGAGTCAGGGGATCTATAAATAACAACTATTACTAGTTTAGTTCCATTAACATTAACAACTCCTGCACAACATTCAAATATCTGTTCTGTGCAGTGTTTAGAAAAATCGATTGACTCCGATGAAAAATCGTTTTTTACATACATGGCCACTCCCCCACACTGCAAAGAACTCCTAGAGTAGAAGGCAGCTAACCTGTATCCTGGCAAAGGAAGTATCTTAATTGTCACACCACTTAAAAAGTGCTCTGAAATTCCAATAATGTCAGAATCAGTATCAATAAGCATTTCATTAACTTTATCTCTGATTTTATTGTTAACCCTGTCTTCGTTCTAGTTTGTCGTGTTTATCTTTTTAATAAAGAATACAGCTCTTTGAGTTGCCTTACCGTTTTCTCTCCTCTCTGTTTAGGGAAATGTACAGTTTTGTGACATCTTCCAAGGCGTGTTGTTTTTCCAAAATAGTCAAATCATTTCCCTTTTCATTTACTATAACTACTTCCCTTTCTAAAATCAGGTCGGTCAAAAGATTTTTCTCAAATAGTGTCACTTTTTTTACTCTCTTATCGCCTATTGCCTTTGAAAACAGAAGCAGAAAACTCGTAACAGCTACACAAAGACGCGTCTTCGATTTCACTTAATAATCGATAAAATTCAAGTAATTGCGATTTTCATTAGTAGTGCCATATATCATCTGTTGAGACGTACTATTTGCTTCGACAGAAGGCGTAGTTACCTCGTAGTTAACTAACGGTTGTTGAAATCTGCTACGGGAAACCCAAGGAAGTTATCTGGCGTGTTAAATTATAACGTTTTCCAGAAACCGGGCATTAGTGCACCAACTAAATCAGGCACAATGTCTATCAGTCGATTTTTACAAATATAACTCAGAACGTCCTGTGACCCTGAATTATTGTGTACTCTGTTAGCAGTGACTTGTGATGTTCATTGCACAGATCAGTAGCATCAATATCTTTAGTCTTTTGTGAGTTAGAGGCTCTTCCAAATTAATACTGAAAGACGTCCACTGGTTGTGTGATCGTGTTCCATGTAGATTTACTCTTCAACCTAAAGTGTTTCTGCACCATTACTGTTATCTATCCGTGTGTTAATTATTTTATTATTTTTATCAATAATCAATGTTTACGTATGTTTGCCCCATATTTATATATGTTTACAACTGTGTGATTCAACTTGTGTGTTCATGTGAATGTGGAAGGTTGCATTCAATATTGACTGACTGCCGCGCAACGGCTTACAGTCGCCGCCTCCCGCTTTAGGCCTCATTTTGCTGAAGTTAAGAACGCATGGCTTCGGTTGTCTTCTGCGCTAGGGTTTGCTGGGTGGCCACAGAAAGGCTTACTTGGCAAGATGTTGTTAGTGTCGTACCAACCTAATCTAGGATAAAAAAGGTGACATGAGACCTCTCTGGGAACGGTTTTAATAGGAATTGTCTTGGACAGGTAGCAAGGGTTGGAAAACGCTAGTCTCTGAACGCACTCTTAGTCGCTTTTAGTGTGCTTTATATCCGGTGTATGGTAGGGGGAGGTTTTTTTGTAGCCTTAGAGTTTCACACTTCACTCTTCATTCTGGCTCCAACGACTGTAGAAGTAAGTACTCTGCCAAATCATGCTGAGGGGAAGGATTGCTGATAAGACTTTACTTTCTTTGTGATCAGGCAGTGTTGCATTTAAGTGATAGTTTTCTTGAGTAATTCTTTCGCTTTGCGAGGCGCTGTGTTTCTTAATTTACAGAACTCAAGTAAATTCAGTGTAAATTTATTATTTTCATTTTCCTTCCAGTGATGATTTTGTGTCTGGTTACGCTCAAGTAAGAATACACGTGTGTAGCTATCAGCCTTTGTGTAAACTTAATATCTTTGAATTTCCTTGCTGTTTTTAACTAACGTTTCATGTCGCATCTATATCTGTGAGTATGCTAAAAAATTTCTCGGATTTTCTGATTTGATTCGGTCTTTCCTGTCTTGTATGACCACTTGCTCCTCGTGCTTTCATAACGGTCATTACTTCGGCCTTCAGCCATGGTTTTATTAATACTATCTATCGTCTATACGAATTCTTGCGTGTGCTCTATTCACTTATTCTGCATTAATTTCTGTTTTTTGGCATGGTCACAAACCATGTAGTACTTAAGAGTTGTAAGCTGCTGCCTCCCCGAACATGAGTTCGCTTAGTGCACAGTATAACTTAAATATTTGTGATCAAGACACCTGCCACCTCGTCAAGACACCGCCAACTCTTCATTTTGCCGCTGTTATCGAGTATTCCCACAGAGTGATGTACTGCTAGCATTATGCGCATGTCTGTGAATGAACGAATGTGCTTTCAGCTACTCATTGTGTATTTGCAAATTTCCTCCCACGTTACCTCCATATTAGAAAAAGAGCAGAAACAATTTTATTATGATTTTAAAGTATCAAACCAATGCTTTATGATTTCATGCTCCCCAGTCAATAAATTATCTACTCATTTATTTTTAACAATGATTTTTGTTGTTGTTAAAACGTTGACTGCTCCCTTACAGCGTGAGCAGTTAGATAAATTTCTGTTGCATATGTATTGTGATCACTCATAATGTAATTTACAGCAGCAGTGAGCGTTCTAACTTACATCTGCAGATCTCAACTGCCGAAATCTTGCTTATTTTAATAAAAGGCTACTTTCAACACATTCTTCAAGAACAGCTATGGGAGTTTTATTTTGTATATCATTTATGCTATACAGACAGCCAAAAACACGATTTAGGTTGTTAATCTGATGAAAGCTTTCATCATTTGAATTTATTGGAGTATCGCTAGCTTTGATCACGGGATGATTAGTTGCAAACTGCCACTTTATTCATTAAAGGGGTACTAGCAGAATTCTGAAGAGTCAAAGAGAATGCATGTGACATTGACTTGCATCTTGTCTGTTGCCTGTTGATCTCTCTATGTGCAGTAACTGGGAATTAATCGCTTCTGTAACCGCAATGTACCAGCAAAGTAAACCGCACCGCAAGCTAACGAGGATTCGTCGCGCACCAATTTGGCATGAAAAAATGTTCAAATGTTTCGTAAATCTATCGGACCAAACTGCGTGGTCATCAGTCCGTAGTTTACGAACTACTTGAACTAAGGTAAACTAATCTAAGGACAAACACACACACCCATGCCCCAGGGAGGACTCAAACCTCCGACGGCGAGCAACCGCGTGCTCCACAGCGTAGCGCCTTAGGCCGCCCGGCTACTCCACCGCGGCAATTTGCCATAGGCAATTGCGTAGTTAGCATATATGAATGGGCTGGCCCTGAAACCTTACAGTTAACGTACTCCTATCGTTACTTGTTAAAGTTTCCCTGTCTAAGAATAGCAAGCCCTGCCAAATCATCAGCAAGGACATGTGTACAGAGGAGGTAATGGTGACTGTAGAGACTAGCAGCAGACTGTGAGTAAGAAATCGACTAGCAGTGAGACTGGGAAAGAACTGAACAAGTGCAATGCCACACTGAGAGGGAAACTGGCAGCGAGCGACAAATTGGTGACCAGTGATAGGCTGCAATGGATGAAGACAGTTATAGTGGGAGAGACAGAAAACATAAAGCACGAATGGGAGAAAAAGTAGACTGTATGACAAGGAGACACGAAAAAATTAATTTCTAAACGTAACTTGCCAAGCTAGCCACCGTTACCATTTAAACACTTGTTAAGTTGTGGCACCAGCTTTTGTACTGCAGTCTCAAGGAAACGATGTGATAAAATACTATCTTCAAACTAGTCCAAAAATTTCCGAAAAAGCTTTGTCACGTCCCTAGTGCAGGTGATTAGGCAACAGAGTTCGTATGGGGAGAATTTACGGGTTGCCCTAATTGAGAGGGAGTCTTTGTCACGAAAATTCTAGGCTACACGTCAATCTTTCTAAAGGTTGGGAGAGGAGAGTACTGGAGAATCTCGACAAGGCACGGCTAAAAATAGTTTATTCAGAATTGATCATAAAAGTTCCCTACTGCTCAAGAGGAGGTATCGCTACATCAGCCACGGATAATGGTCCGTTCCGTAAATATCTGTCTAGTTCCACGACACACATCGTGCCACAACTAGCCCACTAGTCCTACCTAGTAAAGTAATTCGCAACTTCTGACTCTGCTGTCTACCGGTAGCTCCCCAATGGCGGGTTTGCCGGATGCTGTTGAAGACAGTGGCTACTTGCTGCCGCCCCCAAGCCCGGCTTCCTTCGGAGCACCCAGTCAGCCAGTTACACACTCCCTCGGAGCGTCGTGCTGCTGAGTTTTGTCAGCATCACATAGAAGACAAGGCCTCACAACTGGCCGTGCCTACAGGCCGCGGCCGCCAGTTCACTGCTATCCGCCGGCCGCGGTGGCCGAGGGGACTGAGGCGCTCCAGTCACGGTCTGCACGGCCACTACGGTCGGGGGTTCCAATCCCCCCTCGGGCATGGATTTTTGTGCCGTCATTAGTCTTAGCTAGTTCATAAGTAGTTTGTAAGCTTGGGGACTGATGACCCTGTAGTTGAGTTCTACAAACATTTTAACATCACTGCTATCCGCTAGGGCACGCCCACCACCGCGTAGCGGCCGACCAGTCAGATGGCGGCCGTGGCCTGTAAGTGTGGTGTAGGCACGGCCAGTTGTGAGGCCTTGTCTTCTATGTGGTGTTGGTTTTGTTCGCCTTTCCCCTTCCACCCTTCTTGCGCCTTACAGGAGCGGCGTCCTAGGTTTCTAGCCTTTTCATTGGCTCGTTTTAGGTTCCAGCATCCGGTACTGGTCCAGAGGGTGGCGTAGGGATAGAGGTGCCTCGCCTTGTGTGGTCATACACTGCGTCCTGGGCACTCCATGGTTCCTAGGGACGTGCCGTCTTCTCCCTCCTTCTCCCCCCCCCCTCTCTCTCTCTCTCTCTTGTCCCACGATCTCTGTCGCACCTAGGACGCATGTATGGTTCTTTAAGTGACACGTGTGCTGCTTGATTTGTCGCTCGAATAAGGCCTGTTGGTTCTCTACGAGCCCCTATGTTTATTCATGCTTCAACTACTTGGTCAGCAGCGCGTGGCTGATGGACCCGCCGCCTATCTGCTCTGTGGCATCTCATGCCACGCCCTGAGACTAGCTCAGCTTCCCACAAGCGTAATACTGGCTTTTATATCTTTTCCCGCTATTTCATTGCGAATTTGTGTATTAACTTGGCTGTTATTTTGTAGACATGACAGCTTGTTTTGACGAGTTGCGTAATCAAGTTTTCGTGTAAGTTTTTCATTCATGACAGCAGAACTTCCACATCAAAAAATGTTATTCACCATTGACGAGCAGAATCATAAAAATTCCACAAGTTTCAAGATCAACAGTTCATTACATTTTTACTGACAAACCTCACAACAAAAGAATGTGACGGTCAGGCGGAAGAGTTCTTTAACGCTGCGGTGTCTATGTTGAAAAGTGAAAAAAATGGCGTATTGTTGTTTGTGATACAATTTACGTTCATCAATAAACTTTGTCGCACACCATAACAATTCAGTTCTTGCCTAAAAAACACACGATTATTTTTTTCAACAAAATTGGCAAATTTTCTGTTAAAACTGGCTGTGAGAGAAAAATAGGCTGTACCCAACTCTGGAACGTGCGGTTTCATCTTCCTTCAGCAATTAATTTTGACCATGATATGACAGGTTTTAAACAGTTAAACAAATTGGTCCCATACTTGCCCCTTTTCCCATTTTTACCCAATAATAGTACACTGAGTTACGTTCTGTTTTGGTTTCTTTCATGCATTCGGCTTTATAAGAAAAAAGGAATGTCGAATTTATGACGACTTTTTAAGCATACCCATTTCCAAAGTAAAATTATGTAGGTACAATAATTGATCCTCATGACTCAGCAGAGCAGCTGTAATACTTGTGTTTTATATTATTGAAACGCTTCTGTTCAGAAATGCACTTTGCTGGTTATTTTAAGGTGCAACTACTTCCTACAATGACGGCGACCTCCAGAGCAAGACTTTACAACCTCCCTGCGGCTAGTGACCCACAGGTAGAAAAACACTACTGTATACCAATGATACTAACCAATAAGACAATTCTTATAAAGGCAGTTCAGTTCCTAGCCTAGATTTTATTTCAAATAACAATAAATAAGACTGAAGGCAGAGTGAATGGTAAAAAGACAGATATGGCGGGAGGAAGCAGGAGATGGAGGAGGAGGTGACAAGAGAAGGTGCAATAAGTGACTCAAAGGTGTGTAGTAGAATACGGACAAGAGAGTGGGTGCAGGAGCTGACCAGTAGGAAGGGCTAGGAGTTTATGGTGCGTGTCCGATTTCCAACCAAATATATCAAGTTCGCTGCATTTACAGGTTCGTTAGTATACAGGGTGAATGATATGAAACTTGCACCTCAGATAAATTGGAAGTGAAATGTATACGTGCGGTTACCACAGGTAGGTTTGGTAGTCAGGAACTCGTCTTCTTAAGCAATAAATGTGTAATAATACTGGAGAAGTAATTTTTCGTTTTGTTTTGAAAACATACTTATTTAAATGTAACACATCCTACTTACAAGAACAAACTAAAAACACAGTAAATTAGAATGTTACTGTTCTTTATGCCAGGTTTGAAGTGTAAGTCTTTTTTCAGATATCTTGAAACATTCCTACACAAACACTCGTCAGTGGCGCAGCCATGATTTTGTTCTGGGGGTTAATTTTTAAAAGTAAAGCCTACTGAATTTACTAATGGTAAAAGGTTCTTATCATTCGCTATCAGAAGTATAAGAAGCTCGTCAATGTTATAACTATTTAAATGGGACTCTATGTGTAAAACTTGAACTAAAGTAATACTGTTGTTGTTCGTAGTTATTGGCGGCCTTCGTAAGATTCCACTCAATGGCGCTTCTGACCTGCTAAGCAGTGGATCACCGCCATGGTGGACTAAGGGGTGCAGGCCGCGGTGGCCGAGGAGACTGAGGCGCTCCAGTCACGATCTGCACGGCCACTACGGTCGGGGGTTCGAATTCCCCCTCGGGCATGGATATTTGTGCCGTCCTTAGTATAGGATAGTTGATAAGTAGTTTGTAAGTTTAGGGACTGATGACCCCGTAGCTAAGTCCCAGAAGCTTAACAAACATTTGAACATTTGACTAAGGGGTGGGGGGGGGGGAGGGGCGGGTCGTCCGCCTCGGGCCTCTCGTCTTGGAGGTCCTCCAAATATCCCAAAAACACGACTTCATTTTTTTTCCTTGGCCCGTACCTCTCGCCCTGGGAGGGCCTCCAAAACGCAGAAGTTCTCATTTTATAATAAAACATGTATTTTCAAGTGGATGGGAGGCCTCATTTTGTTTTACCGCCTCCTCGGTCCTCCAACAGCCTTAGTCCGCCACTGGTCGCCGCATATGAACAATAGGGATCGTGACTTCAGCATAGCAGTAACAATAGCCGCTGCATCAAAGCTGGTCTCAGTGGCATTAAAACCACTCACAACAGCAGCACACGTTCTTAGTGGCGGCATGACATTGGTAACCTATTATCACTTTCACTTGTACTAGACAATTTATTATTACATTGTAATTTATTACATGTGTACAATTTCAAATTTCCAGTGACAACCTGTCTCAAAAAAAATTAAAACAATAAAATTTAAAAAAATTGGGAAGGTGCTGGGGAAGGGCCTTCAGCCCCATTACCCCCTCCCCCGTAGCTGTGCCACTGCTTGTACAACACGTGTGGCGGCAGACACCAAGGATTACCAGCAGTTGTGTGTATTCCGACGAATATCCAGAAAACAGTCCATCAGAGGTTCGGTTAAGATCAGTCACCAGCAGCGTCAATACACACTTCCAGTCTAGTATAGGGAGACTATTGCTCAGATATTAGCATTTCAATGGATTATATGCGAGCAGGCCGCAGGAATACGCCGTTGCGTAACTTCGCGTGGAGTTGGTATGTGGTTTACGCAGCGTCTCTCAGATTTCCTCACATAAACTGTCTGAAGGTATAAGATTCAGTGACCGAGCCAGCCAAGGTACAGGTCCTATGCAACCATCCCAACGATCTGGACACAAATCGAGAATATATGCTGTAATAATTCGTGTGCTATGAGCTCTATTTGGAAGCTGCGGCACGTGAGCGAGATCAGTGATTCTTCTATGAAACATTAGTCTATGAAATGTCTATTCCCCATCCGATTTTACACGCATGCTTTCTATGGTAGCTGACGTTCCACTTGCAATGCCCATTGCGATTATCAACAATCCAATAGAGCATCTTTCAGTGGTTCACCTGCCCATGACTGGTAAACCTAGCTTCATCATTACACAAGATATAGAATAAATTTGGAGTATCCTGTCTAAATATCTTTGTAGACATGTTAAAGCGATTCTCAAAATAATTTCGATGCAGTCCTTGATGAATTTGGTAGGAATGCAGCCTATGTTGCTAAAGAGCGCGTCAGACACTTGCTGAGCAATGTTACAGCCCCGTGAGATTGTGGTGGAACTAGAAGTCAACTGCAACAGCAAGTAAAACGTTTATTTCGCCGTTTTATGTCCTCACTTGTTTCCTACTGGTACGTAGTTTAGGTATTACATTACCAGTTTCAAATAAATATTTGAAAATGGAGATGAATAATTACCGAAATTGTTGACGTCTATTGCAATATGTTACCATATACGCGGTAAAAGAACAATGTGCATACATTTTACTCTCACCGTCCGCAGTGGCCAAGCGGTCTGCGGCGCGCCAATCTCTACCTGCATGGCTCTACGGTCGGGGGTTCAAATCCCCCTTCTGACACGGTGTTTGTGTCGTCTTTAGTATAAGGTAGTTCATAAGTACTTTGTAAGTTGAAGGACTGATGCTCCCTTAAGCTTAACAAACATTTCTACTCTCTCCATAGACCATGAGCTTATCGGCTTTTTCTGCATTACTAAGCACCATCCTCCACTCACATCCTGTTGCTTGGACTGTTACACACCGAGTAGCAAGTCGCAATGCATTCGAGGAACACACGAGCATAACGCAAGTAAATATATCGTACAAAATAATTATAAAACATTAACAATACAAAATTAAATATATAAGAATAATATATTTTATGCGTTTAGTTTTATTTTATTTATTCTTTATATCTTTATTATTTTTGAGTAAGGAGTGTTTGCAAAGGTTGGATGTGAAACGGGCCAGTATGATTTTTAATGTTATATTTCCTTTAATCAAAGTTTTCTTTGAATGTTCGAATGTTTGTACGTATTTACTTTCATTTTTTGATAATTTTGTATCTATTCATTAGACTTATATATTTGTGACAATACATGTTGCTTCCAAGAACGATATCGTATCTAACGCGTGAGATCCGACCGGTAAATACTGAACATGCCACTCTGCATAGACCCCGCGACCGCGTTAGCGCGAGTTACGGTAATTGTTTAATCGAATTACCGGGAGACAGTGCATCGCTAGTGGTTGTGAACTGCAGTGAGTGAAAGCCCTTTAGTTTCGAGTAACGGTAGCCTCACATCGTCAACTTTATTGGTAATGTAGTGTGTAAAGTTGCTTAAAAATTTGTTGGAGTATGTAATGGCTCGTATATGCGGATATTGGAAACTGGAGATTCAGGGAAATTACTGGATTGTTCGAAGTTCCGTATGCGTGAGAATGATTCAAAAATTCGAATGTAAAACTTTCTTTGTTCAACTTGTACTATCTAAAGCGGTGTGTAAACACTTTTGTGCCTGTAATATGAAATGCATTATCAGAGTTTTTTTATATCATTGGATAAATTCGACGTAGATTTCTCGGCAAAAGCCTTAGTAGTGGCACGCGGTATCCCCGGAAAATTCTTTCGGTGGCTGTCGATTGTAATGCGTAATCTCGTATCCGACTAGGAACTAAAATGATGCTCGTTTCAATGGGTAGCTTATAACTGCCACACCAAGTATTCTTCCTTATAGATGTTCCGTTGTCTCCAAGCGCAATACAAATATGAAGGAAAACCGTCATCAGCACCTTTCCTGATAAGATTCGCGCAGTTACCTCTATGCTAATCTCCACAATAACCGGTAGCTTATTTGGATCTCCGACAATATTTGCAGCAAGTTTCCATACTACATAAAAGAGGAATAAATTTCAGCCATATTCTATTATCCTCACTCGTAGTTGCGACGCTTTCACTCATTGGTCTTCACAATTGGAAACTTCACACTATATTCCCGTGTCAAATCGCAGTTGATGAGTAAAGTTAAATTAATCCACTACTTTCTGTTTTGTTTTTCTCTGGGTGAAATGCGTAGGTTACACTTTCATCATTAACTACGTTCAGTTTAGAATACGTTAGTCTTTTGTCATCTGCGTTGTGAACACCTCAACACAGGCGTGATCATGCTGTTCCTGTATCGTTTGGGAAACACAGTCATTCTTGCAAATTAATGAGATTTTTGTAGGTGACTTACGATATAAAGTGTTGCTTACATGAACTAAGCTGCTGCTTCATGTGTTACTGATAGTAGCAACGGAGGAGAATGCAGTGGCGTTCCGACAGCCAATAAGTTTTTGTCTTTCATACCATGTGTGAAATTGGCGTCAACTTCAAAATATGTTTTGACTCCTACGTGAGACGTTATTGACAATTCAATTCATCTTTCATTTATTTACTTGAAGTAGTTAATTTACGTTTCCTTTTCCACAACGGAATTTTTTTTTCATTTTTTTTGTTATTTATTTATTTATTTTTATTATTTATTTATTTATTTATTTTTATTTATTTATTTATTTTTATTTATTTATTTATTTATTTATTTATTTTGTACTTAAGTTTCATCGTAGATACGAGAAATTCAATACCGTAATATATAAATCCAAGTGTGCTGCTAACAATATTTTTTCATCTTGTGCAAATTGACTCCACTACAAGCTTGTTTCGGCTTATGCCATTTTCAAGTGGACCTGGTGATGAATAATAAAATAATTACCTACGTTTACAATGTACAATTTTTTTATAAAAAAAATGTTAAAAAATTATTTCAATACATTACCGTGATTAAATAAATTTAATGGTATTTTATAAATTTAAATGAAGTCGGCGTAGATTTCAAAAACATTGTAACATTACACACAATGCCCGTACAGAAACGATTTCAGGGTCATACAGTCTCCGCTATTGAAATACTAGTAAATAAAATTTCCACTATATAAAACGGCCGATATAGTGCTTTGAAACCCAGTTAGATATACTGCAGAACGTTTTCCGCTCAACTTACATTATTTACAGAAATTATAGATCTGACTTAGTAAATATCTGCGTAGGCTACTTCAGCACCCTAATAATACGCGTGTGGCAAATATCACTAGATGCCTGCAGAATTTCTTTCGGAATACAAATTGCTACCAGACCTCGATTCGGAAAATTACAGTGAGAAACAATCACTACATGATTATTCAGTAATCACTTTGATTCGTTCTCAATTGAGACTTTTCAGCCAAAACTATGTAATTAAACGAGGTGTTACACCCGTGATGTAGTGATTGGTACTCGATCTAACTTTCTTTAAATTTTTCCTCCCGAGTTTTCTTCTGCGGCCAAATTGGAAAACATAGTGTTTCTTCGATAATGTCACGAATTTGCGAAAAGTTATTCGTAAAAACATAAACATTCACAAGACCTTTTGGTTTACGAAGCCTAAAATGCAAAACCATTTCTTATTGACGGCCACAACACCACATCTGATAGGTTGCCCTCCCATCTCCCGACATTCACAGCGCAGCTACTAACCTCAACACGCCAAGGAATCCAGTTCATGTAAACCAGAACGTAGGTGGCTTGCCTTCGCACAAATATTGCTGCTCCGTGTTCTTGGTGCACGTCACGGAATTCCAGCGTTTTCGCTGGCTGCGTGCGACCACGCTGATCTTGCTCGCCTTCGCCTAATCTCGAACTGTTACACAGCAACGGCTTCGCATGCTGCAGCGACTCCCTGTATTGTTGTGATACATGAAGATCCGTACTGCAGTTGACTCTTCGAAGAGAGGTGGAGTGAAGGAACCGCACCATTACCAAAACTATTTAGTGGCAGCTGCGGGGCATAACGCCGCGGAGACGAAGTCCAGCGACCTCTGAGAAAAGGATCCCATGGCTTGTTGAGAAAAGTGAGGGAACATTGTAAGAGAAATAGAGACTAATGAAGCATTCTGTCAAACAATGACATACACTACGTAAATATGAACAAAATTGTTCGGGAAATCCTGAATAAGTAAAACATATTATCGCAGTGTGCGATCTGAAAAATTAAGGCATGGCATTTTTGGCCAGTATTATTGCTAACACATTATACATAACAAAGAAATTTCCTCAACCTAGAAACACAACCAATTAAAGAGTTCATTCGCGACATGCAGGTCCTACGATACTCCAGGGAAACTATATTAAATGAAGCATAGGTAGTTGCTGACGCCGTCGACATTTCACCAGAGTAAGCCAACAAAAGAAAAACCTACGCCTGAATAACTTCAAATGAGAGCCTGAAATTAATTTAAATCTTCTGTGTTTTTCCTGTTTCGGATATTGCCAGTAACAGACACGAAAACAATATTTCCAAATCGTAAACCATATCTGCGCTCTGTTTTCATTAGGTTTAGTTTTCACGGGCCTAGAAAGTGAACTGAAATTTAAAACCACAAGTTTGTCTCAAAATATCCTTCAGACTTTACAGATTCATTCAGTTTAGTTGAAGAAAATTTGCACATAAAGAGTGTCTATAATACAGTCTTCCAATCATAAAATCACCCAATGAAGCTACTAATGTCCAGATACGATACAAACCTTCAAGCATTTTTTAACCTGTGCGCTGCAATTAGATTTACTAGACATTTTTGCAGAGGTGCCCAAAGGGGGTGTCATAACGCAATCTGCGTAATAAACATTTCTGGGGGATGAGTGAAAATAAGTACTTTTGCCGGCATGCGGGGAGTGGGAGGGGTTTAAAACAATTTACAAAACCGGAAATAAAATGTATCTAATTTCAATATTAAATGGCAAAATAGGACACCTGATATCTCTGGTGTGGGGGTTTGGTCCAGTTGGGGGAGGGGGGACTGATGATCATTGCAGTTTTGTCCCTCTTAAACATCCAACCAACAACAAAAACAGCAATTTGGGTGAGGGGGGGGGGTGAGTCATTGGCCAATGGGGGGAGGGGGAGCACCCCTGGAAATTTTCAAATGTTTGTTAAGTTTATAGGACTTAACTGCGAGGTCATCAGTCCATAAAGTTACAAAGTACCTATGAACTACATTGTACTAAAGACGATACAAACATCCGTGCCCGAGGGGGGATTCGAACCCCCGACGGGGAACGCCCTCGCGCATCAGAGCATAGTGCCTCAATGCGCTCGGCCACTCCACCACGGCTGGCATCTCTGCGTTTTTGTATGATTCCAGTAACAGTGTCTACTCCGGAAAGATCTCTCAGTTGACTGTGGAACTCTTTAGAAGCCAGGTGAAGGAACCCACCAGGCGAAAGTCAACCAATTAGAAATTTTAGTAACTGAGAAATAATTTTCCAAGACTCTTGACTTCTACAATGTAATTGGTGTTTTAATCATTAGAAGGCTCGGAAGACTCTTATCAAGTATTCTTATTTTATAGCCATTGTCAATAACTGACCTAGATCCCAATTTGTTGTAACTACTTTCAGTCTTATTTTAGTGTGTAAAACGTATATACTCTGCTGTAGTCAGATTCAGTTAAAATTATTTTGTCGAAGAAATTTGATTTAGACTTATAAAACACTACGCAGTTACCTAAGATGTAGTTTGAAGTTAAAAAGTTAAATGGTACGTGTATAGCTGAAAACCCGGCGTTGCCCGGGTATTTATCTATTTATTCCTGCCATTTTTAGATATATATTCATTTGTATAAGAGCTGCATGTCTGTAAAATCTCTTGGGAATGCAGTTAGAAGAAGTAATAGATTAAAAGTTGGTGCATGATGGGGCAGTTTTCCACGAACGTTACTGTTGATGTGCTCATATCTCATGAACTGTGTATCGTACTGTGATACAATTTAGAAGGTACACTCAACTATATGAGTGTATACTGTCTGTAAAATTTCATGCCGCTACAATCTGTAGTGTAGAAATTAAAAATTGTTACATCATACCGAATGCCGTAGTTTTAATTCACGAACAGCGAAACGTTACTGTTTATGTGCTCATAACTCATGAACTACGTGTCGGAATATGATACAATGTAGAAGCTACATTCAATAATATATATGTGCATACAGTCTGTAAAATTACCTGTCGCTACAATTTGTAGTGTTCAAATTATAAATTGTAACGTCGTACCGAGAGCCTAGTTTTACTCCATAAACAGCGGAAAAGTAGTAAGCGAGAAACTTTTTTTCTTTTCATCATTTTACTATGGTTGCCAGCGAGAAAAAGTTTAATAAAGGTTTGAAATTATGTTTAAAGTTTGTTGTAAGTCGCGAAATAGTGTCATTCTCATACAGTGTATTTCGAAAGTCTCGTCGCATTATATGGCATTTATAGCGATTTCTATTGGTTACGACGTAATATCTTTTGAACCATGTGCCGTACGTGATTCTTAACCATGCAGCAATTGTTACCTCACGGTAAGGAATGTGTGTGCCAAATTTGGTTGAAATCGGTCCAATGGTTTAGGAGAAAATGAGCAGAATTGTCGCAAACTGCAGCAGTTTTTTGCGCATCTCATTGTTTATGACGTCATATCTTGTGAACTATATATCGTATGTGATTTTTACACTTACGGCGACCGTCCTCATAGATTGAAGCTTACGTGTACAAAATTTTATAAAGAGTGGAGCAAAACTGTAGATTTGTATGCAAAACGTACAAACATACGGACACTCTGCTTTATACATTAGATATCCATTCAGTCATAATAGAGCTATCCTTTATAAAACGGCGGGAAAGGGGGGGACGAGGCGTATCGACACCTGGCTCATGAGCCCGTAATAGAATGTGGGGGCCAGGATGAAGGCGTACTGTACGCGCAGTAGTCGCGGAATACTCTGGAACATCATGAACCAAAATCACAACAAGCAACAAGCAACGTCCCCTCGTGCCATACGACGTTGGCTGCAGCAAAATGGACTGTCCGCAAGGCGCTAAAAGATGCGTTTACTTTTTTAATACTACAGGCGTATGAGTCGACAACGGTGCTATGAACGACAGACGTGTAACGATACTGTTCTTACGGACGGTACCCGACTCTGTCCGCACCATAACGATGCTCGAATTAGAGTCTGGACACACAGTCGTGGACAGGGTTGAGCAGCTGCCTTATGAAACGCCATTTAGCCTGCACCTGGGATAGTGGTTTGGTTGTTACTGAATTCATTTACTGCTTCAATAAATGCTGCCTTCGTCTCCCGTCACTGATAGCGCCGCTACCAACATCGCACGTCAAAAGCCTTGTTTATGTAAACAAATATTTAACCATAAAATCCGCTACGTTAGCAATATAAGTAAAGTCCAAAATTATTACGTAGGAGACGAATCGTGAATATATGTTTTCGTGTTTGCATGACTCAAAAGCACTAAGTTTTCGAAGTTGACGCTTATTCTGATAAGATGCGGCACACATGTTTGTTTCATCGATGGTTTGTCACTTCTTCTACGAGAGGCGTTGCAAACTACCTGTCGTTTCATAGTTTTTTTACCCTCTTTATCACCATAGTAAAGAGAGACACAAAGGCAAAACCGACCACAGTAGTGCAGGTTTTTATTGAAATAGCACGGCCGATGATGAGGATATCGAAAAAATATATGAGAAGATAAAAGAAATTATTCAGAAAGTTAAGGGAGACAAAAACTTGATTGTGATGGCAGACTGTAACTCGGTAGTAGGAAAGGATAGAGAAGGCAATGTAGTAGGCGAGTATGGACTGGGAAATAGGAATGAAAGAGGACATCCCTTGGTAGAATTTTGTGCAGAGCACAATTTACTAACCCCCAAAACTTGGTTTAATCATCTCGAAAAAAGGCTGTATACGTGGAAGAGACCAGGAGATACTCGAAGGTTCCAGACTAACTTTCTAATGGTAAGGAATAGATTTAGAAACCAGGTTCTAAGCCGTAAGACTTATCCAGGGGCAGATATAGACTCTGACCATTGGTTATGAACTGCAGATTAAAACTTAAGAGATTGCAGAAAGGTTAGGAGACGGAACCTGGACAAATTGAAGGAAACAGAGGTGGTTGAGAGTTTCAGAGGGACCATTAGGTAAGGATTGGCTGAAACGGGGGAAACTAATACAGTTGAAGACGAATGGGTAGCTCTGAGAGATAGGGTGCTGAAGGCTGTAGAGGTTCATATAGGCAGAAGGACCAGGGCTAATAGAAATCCCTGGATATCACAGGATATACTGAACTTAATTGATGAGAGGAGAAAATATAAAAATTCAGTAAGTGAAACAGGAAAAAGGGAGTACAAACGTCTGAAAAATGAGATTGACAGGAAGTGCAGACTGGCTAAGCAGGAGTGGCTAGAGGACAAATGCAGAACCGTAGAAGAATGCATAACTAGGGGAAAGGTAGATATCGCCTACAGGAAAATAAAAGAGATATTTGGAGACAAGAAAAGGAGTTGTATGAATATCAAGAACTCAGACGGAGAACCACTACTAAGCAAAGAGGGGAAAGCTGAACTGTGGAAAGACTATATAGAGGGCCTATACAAAGGAAATAAACTTGAAAACAGTGTTCTAGAAAGGGAAGACGAAGTGGAGGTTTATGAGATAGGAGAAATGATACTGCGAGAAGAATTTGACGATGTGCTGAGGGACTTGAGTCGAAACAAGGCCCCTTGAGTAGATGATATTCCGTCTGAACTGCCGATGTCGTCAGGAGAGCCAGTCGTCAAAAAATTGTATCACCTAGTATGCAAGAAGTATGAGACAGGGGAAATACCCTCCGACTTCAAGAAGAATATGGTAATTCCAATTTCAAAGAAAGCAAGTGCAGACAAGTGTGAAAATTACAGAACTATCAGTTTAATAAGTCATGGGTGCAAAATACTAACACGAATTATTTACAGACGAATGGAAAAACTTGTGGAATCCAACCTACGGGAAGATCAGTTTGGATTTAGGAGAAATGTAGGAACACGAGACGCAATACTCACATTACGACTTATCTTAGAAGATAGGCTAAGGAAAGTGAAACCTAGGTTTTTAGCGTTTGTCGATTTGGAGAAAGCTTTTGACAATGTCGACTGAAATACACTCTTCCAAATTCTGAAGGTATCAGGGGTAAAATATAGGGAGCGAAGAGTTATATTCAATCTATACAAAAACCAGACAGCGGTTATTGGAGTCGAAGGGCAAGAAAGGGATGCAGAGGTTGGGAAGGGAGTAAGAGAGGGATGTAGCCTTTCCCCAATGATGTTCAATCAGTACATTGAGCAGGCAGTGGAGGAATGGAAGGAGAAATTTGGAGAGGGCATTAAAGTGCAGGGAGAAGAAATAAAAACATTGCGGTTTGCCGATGACATAGTAATTCTGTCAGAGACCGCAAAAGATCTGGAAGAGCAATTGAATGGGATGGACAGTGTCTTGAAAGGAAGATATAAGATGAACATTAATGGAATGGAATGTCAAAAAATCAGGCGATTATGAAGAATTAGATTAGGTAATGAGACAATAAAAGTAGTACATGAATTTTGTTTTTTGGGTAGCAAGAAAACTTCTGATGGCCGAAGTAAAGAAGATATAAAATGCAGAATGGCTATGCGAAGAAAAGCGTTTCTAAAGAAGCGAAACTTGATAACATCCAATATTAATTTAAATGTTAGGAAGTCGTTTCTGAAAGCATTTGTCTGGAGTGTAGCATTGTATGGGAGTGAAACGTGGACGACCAGGAGTTAAGACAAAAAGATGATAGAAACTTTTGAAATGTAGTGCTACAGACGAATGATGAAAATTAGATGGGTAGATCACGTAACTAATGAGGAGGTGCTTAACCGAATCGGGGAGAAAAGGATAGATTTGTTGGACACATTCTGAGACTCTAGGAATTGTCAACTTAGCAAAAAAAAAAAAAAAAATGTTTGTTAAGCTTAAGGGACTTAACTACGGGGTCATCAGTCCCTAAACTTACAAACTACTTATGAACTAGCTACTACTAAGGACGGCACAAATATCCATGCCCGAGGGGGATTCGAAACCCCGACCGTAGTGGCCGTGCAGACCGTGACTGAAGCGCCTCAGTCCCGTCGGCCACCGCGGCCGGCTCCGTCAACTTAGCATTAGAAGGAAGCGTGTGGGGCAAATATCGTAGAGGGAGACCGAGGGCGAATACAGTAAGCAGATTCAAAAGGATGTATGTTGCCGAACGTATTCTCAGATGAAGAGACTTGCACAGGACAGGGTAGCGTGGAGAGCTGCATCAAACTAGTCTGCGGACTGAAGACCACAACAACAACAACAACAACATTATGATCTGCTTCTCTACTCTCAGCCAATAGGACTATTACCTTCTGCTCTAGCTGGATGCGTGGTAAGTTCCGGCTGTAGGGTGGGGCAACCCGAGCGGTCGAATGTTTCAAATGTTTGTATAGCTTATGGGACTTAACTACGGGGTCATCAGTCCCGAAACTTACAAACTACTTATGAACTACTTACGAACTAGGACGGCACAAATATCCATGCCCAAGGGAGGATTCGAACCCCCGATCGTAGTGGCCGTGCAGACCGTGACTGGAACGCCTTAGTCTCCTCGGCCACCGCGGCCGGCCCGAGCGGTCGTCCAGGGCGCTGGGCCTCAGGGGCACCAACGCAATCTGGAAAAAAACCGCTACTGAATCGTCACTACTAAAATTTAAAATCACCTCTTATTTTGCGGAGCTAAAATACTATTCTGTCTTAATCAACATCTGTCGCTAGTCTCACGATTGCGCGCTGAATTAAGGGTAGGTGGAAAGAAAACACACTGAATGCAACCTTCGTATTGTCCGCATCTATCCATGCTTGACGCGAGCTTTGTCTGACGTCACAAGCTGCCAGACGGGAGTCGACGCTACCACAGCGCCTGCCTTATTCGTTTCAAGAGCTGCAGCAAGAAAGCTTACATGCTGGCGCACCACATCCCGTACACCACGGAAACTAGCTGTCGGTCAAAATGGAAGAAAATACAGACTGTGAAATAAGGATTACTTTATGATTTATTTAATACGAAAGGTTTTAAATGGAATATTTTGACTCAATGCCTCATCTATAGCGATAGACCACACCATTCAGGAAGAATGGTTACTTAAGGAACTTGGATAATATAGCACCACACAATGTTTGTTACACTGCATATGTTGGCAGCACAACGATTTACACTCCCATGTATGTAATTGTCAATAAGAGTCGGAGGAAGGGTCGTGCTTACGTGGCTGGATAATAGTAACTAACGAATTTCGACGCTATGAGTGCAATTTTCGGTCAAGTCTGAAAAACACTTTTATGTTTCAGTTCATGGCTTTTTTTCTAGTTTTTCTAGATGATTTGCATATAGTGAATAACTGTTCTGCAAATGTAAACATAAAAAAATGTTCAAATGTTTGTAAATCTATCGGACCAAACGGCATGGTCATCAGTCACTAGCTTACAAACTACTTAAACCTAGGTAAACTAACCTAAGGAGAAACACACACACCCATGCCCCAGGGAGAACTCGAACCTCCACAGGGAGCAACCGCACGCTCCGCAGCGAGACGCCTTTGACCGCTCTGCCACTTCACCGCGGCTGTAAACATAAGCTTACTAACATATACATAATAAAATTTTAAAACATTGCAGTTGCAGAGCTTGATAATCAACTGTGAGCGAATAAGACACGATAATGATCCTCACAGAAATATACGCAGCCGCGGAGGAGTGGCCGAGCGGGTTGAGGCTCTACGCTGCGATGCGCGAGGTCGCTTTCCGTCGGGGGTTCTAATCCCTCCTCGGGCATGGATGTCTGTGCTGTCTTTAGTATAAATTAGTTCATAAGTAGTTTGCAAGTTTAGTGACTGATGGCACCGCAGTTAAGTCCCATAAGCGTAATAAACATCTGAACAGTTTTTAAAGGAACTTAAAAAGTGATCGCTATCTTATTTGCGAGCGTGTATCGGCCACATTTTACCCATCTCCTCGTTCTCCGGAAAATGCAAAACCACTTTTTCTGGAGTTGTTGTGCAGTGTAGCACAACGCAAAATTTTTAGACAATATTGCAAACCGATAATGCCCAAACGAATCCTTTATCCGTAGTGATGAGGAAAGTACATGGGCTCGAACAAACATATCTGTATGAACGTTTGCTTACAGGATCTCTACGGAGACCTCAATGTGCTGGTGGGTGTCGTTTTTATGCAAAACTCTGCAATCATGCACTAGACAGCACTGTAGATGTAATTGTAGACGCCATACGTAATGCAGAAATCTTAACTATAACTTATGAATTAATCATCATACATGTTCTCTAGCGTATTGTCATCAAAAGCCGTGACGATAGTCGCAACTTTAACCTTCATCTCGGGAGACGGTTGGTATTCAATGCCACTGCTTCCATCGCCTCTTCCCGCACTTGCCGTAGCACTACCGCTTGCAGTGAGTTATCCGTCATTATCATCCCTATTATCGTCATTATGTGTTAGTGTGACAACAGTATCTAACTTATGCTCATATTTCTGTACCATAACAGATACGAGAAAGCATGCGAATGATTCATCCTCTACACTAATACCATCTTCACGAAGAAGTGTTCTCCGGAACTTCATCTTAACCAATCGCAATACATTAGGACTGATTACCAATCGCAGCCCCATCTGACGCTTCACCACACAAATCTACATCTACATCTACATACATACTCCGCAATTCACCGTATCGTGCGTGGCGAAGGGTACACTGTACCACTACTGGGCATTTCCTTTCCTATTCCACTCCCAAATTGAACGAGGAAAAAAAGAATGCCTATATGCCTCCGTACGAGCCCTAATTTCTCTTATCTTGTCTTTGTGATCCGTACGCGAAATGTAAGTAGGCGGCAGCAAGATCGTACTACACTCAGCTTCAAATTCCGGCCCTCTAAATTTACTTACAGAATTTCACGAAAAGCACATCGTCTTTCTTCCAGCGATCCCCAATTGAGTTGCCGGAGCATTTCCGTGACACTCGCGCGTTGGTCGAACCTACCGGTAACAAATCTAGCTGCTCGTCTCTGAACCGCCTCTATGTCTTCCTTTAAACTGATCTGCTGCGGGTCCCAAACACTTGAGCAATACTCAAGACGTGGTCGTACAAGCGTTTTATACGCGGTCTCCTTTACAGGTGAAGTACATCTTCCCAAAATTCTCCCAATAAACTGAAGTCGGCTGTCCGCCTTACTCACAGCTGTCCGTTCATGCTCATTCCATTTCATATCGCTCTGCAATGTTATGCCTAGATATTTGAACGACGCGACAGCATCAAGAAGCTCACTACTAATGCTGTATTCGAGCACTATGGGATTTTTTTTCGTTTTTTCTACTCATGCGCATCACCTTACATTTCCCTACATTGAGAGCTAGCTGCCATTCTTCGCACCAACTAGAAATTTTGTCTAAGTCATCCTGTATGCTATTACAGTCAGTTACAGACGACACCCTCCCATACACCACAGTATCATCAGCAAACAGCCGCAAATTACAACTTACTCTGTCCATTAGATCATTTATATAGATAGAAAATAATAGCGGTCCTATCACACTCCCCTGGGGCACGCCTGACGATACACTTTTCTCTGATGAACACTCGCCGTCGAGAACAACGTACTGCGTTCTATTACTTAGGAAGTCTTCCAGCCAGTCACAAATCTGTGAACCATTCCATAAGCTCGTATCTTCGTTAGCAGTCTGCAGTGTGGCACCGCGTCGAACGCCTTTTTGAAGTCGAGAAAAACACAATCCGCCTGTTGCCCTTTATCCATGGCTCGCAAGATGTCATGTGAGAAAAGGGCAAGCTGAGTTTCACATGAACCATGTCTCCTAGACCCGTGCTGATTCATGGAAAGAAGCTTTTCCGTTTCAAGGAAATTTACTATATTCGAAAATGCTCCAAAATTCTACATGAAACTGGTGTCAACGATATTGGCCTGTAATTGTGTGGGTCAGTTCTCTTTCCTTTCTTATAAACGGGAGTCACCTGCGCTTTTTTCCAATCACTAGGAACTTTGCGCTGAATTAAACGCACAAAACGCAACTTCGGAGGTACACTGCACCGTCCCTACTGGCGAACCGACAGGTCAAAGTGCAGTGTGGCAAGGCAAACGCAGAGGCCTCTAACGGACGACTGCAGAGTTATCCAGATGCAGTGGTATCACTATTGCAATAAGGGATCTTTACATTATCTCTCATACGAGTTTGGTGTATATGTGTTTGTTTGTGCTCCAGTACTTTCCTTGTGAGTGTTACAACTGTAGTAGCATCGTGGACAGTGACGTCACAGGCAACACAAGAATCAAATGGAGCGTCTCTGCAGGCTTTCTAACCATTTGCATATCGTTTCTGATTTTTATTTTTAACACCTAAATTCAGGAGGAAGAAACCATGCAGTGAGCCTAAGATGACGTAATTAACCATTTAAGACGATCTCTAGAAAATAAATACCCTAAAAAGGGCGCCAAATGGGCAACTCGCACAGGGCAACTGAGCCGTTAACGCCGGTCCTGTGGGGTCGCACAAGTCTAAAGTACGCGCCACCTACTTTCGCCGCGCGCCGCCATGCACGCACGGCGCGGCGTTCTTACGACGTCAGCCACGAGCGCCCTCTGCTGCTATCCCGCTCGTGGCCACCACTGAACGACATCGTTCACTTGGGACTGAGATAGGAAGCAGCTAACACTTCGGAATCAGATAGGCACCAGTGAAGACTTGGCTATCGGACAGGCACTAGGCAGGCCTCTGGTCTCAACTATGTATCAGCATTCTGCAGTACTGAGCTATGTAAAAGTTAAATATTACTAAGTCCTTAAGAAATATATATCTCGTTCTAATTTACTCTCGTGTTTCTAGTTTCTCCTGTCCCACTGGCTGGTCACCTCCTACCTGCACAAGCGTGCATCCTTTATTCCTGTGTCGGTCTTTCTACTCGGCCACCGACACCTACGACGGAAACGAGACACAAAAGGTCCTGTACATATGATCCGTATTTTAGAGATTATAGTGAATAACTGGTTAATCATGGTATATAAAGCTATAAAAACAATACGTGTGACACGTGAAAACGTCAAGTTATATACCACAAGTAATTTTATATTCGGAAGAGCGGTTTGATACGCAACTTTTACCCAGTTACTCTGATTTGCTAATTCCGTGCAAAGAATAGGGTTATAAAAGTATTATTAAATTATGAAAAAAAATTACATATTTTCGAAAAATTTAGAATATTTTTACTTTCAAATGATGACTTTTTGAATAGCATGTAGCGACTTTTGGCAGGAACGAGTTGGCAGCCCTGGCTGTACAGTGGTGCTCCGGCCGCCTGCTGACGAACCGGTCTGCCTGACATCCCAGCCATCCGTTGTGCCGTGAGCCGAATCATCGTTACGTGTGGCCAGCCCTCGCCGCGTAATGGTCTCGTAAATTGGGCAGTGCTGAGCCCGGGGCCAGGTTCCTGGCATCTCTCTGCCCCACCCTACGGGAACCGTGCCTTTCACCGCAGATTCGTGAAAGCAGCTGCCAGAAAGATAATACTTTCTAGATCGGCAAATCAGCCACTAATTAGTATGCGTATTTCCGGTGACCTATTTGGAGCTTGCACTGCTTAAACGATTTTATAGTCCCGTTTCTGGTAGTTTATCTTGTGCTATGGTGGATCAACAACCCATCTGCGACCTCATTATTGTTTGGTATTCCTGTTTCACACCGATCGGTTATGTAGGGCAACAACAATTTACTTTCCTTTTTTATTTGTATGACTTAAAGAAACCGTGATAAGGGTGCAGTGTTAAAACTTTTCACATAATACATGACACGTACGAAGTAACGAAAATGTATACAATGATAAAACACGGATCATATAATTTGCCGAGAAATATCAGACTCTAAATTTAAAACGTAAAAACACAGATTAACAAATTAAATGTAGCCTAAAGAATGTACCGCATGTGTATCAAAAAATTTGTTTCGTGGATCCTGGGTGTCTAAAATAAACTATTTTTTTCGTATAAAGCTGTCAAAGTGGGTATTTATATTATTCTCAAATACTGATTAAATCGTCATACACTTGATATAACTATGATGGAATGGCACTCCATGGATCACATCACCCATCATTCTCTGCAAAGAATCAATCGCTGTAGGGAACAGGAACATCGAAAGTGGAAACCCCTGTCGTACTGACCGGTATGTTGGAATTGGCCTCGTTCGCCACCCGCTTATGATAACCACAGGGGATGCTTGAGTGAGGAGATTCGTAATAGCCTGGATGAACTGTGGCCCAAAACCCATTTGTTTCATAACACCGAAAGATATTCAGTCTCAGTTCTGTCAAAAGCATTGGCAAAGTCAACAGATAAAATACTACCCAGAAGTCTGTGACTAGCAGTGTATGCAACCACATCCTTATTTGTTGATGCTGCAAGGAAAATATTTCTGTGTTTAACTCCACACGCTTGGTATTGGCTGATCACCTTGTCTATAATGGTTTTCATTTTCGCTGCAACACACCGAGCCACTAGTTTATAATCAGGATTAAGAAGTGTTAGTGGTCCAAAATTTTGAATCCTACATGTATTCCGTATTTTTAGCAAAAGTACAATTTGTCCTTCTAAAAACCTGCTGGGGACATTAATTTCAGAGATGACTTCATTGGTCAGCTGCATCATTACAACCCAATGACGTCCCAAAATGCCCAGTATAACTCAGTACGGAGTCCATCAGTTCCCTGTGACTTCCCCTTAGATGATGCCTTCAAGATCTCCTCGACGTCTGGTTTTGTCACTGCTGCCCACCCTGTCCAAACCCGTAAGCTCACATTGGAGGTTTGACAATAAAGAATTCAATGCAGTGCCGTTACCGACAGTAGAATGAAACAAGATCTTGAAGTAAGTTGTAACGTGTACAATAATATGCGTTCGGTCTGATAAGCAGATACCAGACTAAGTGATTTTAGAAGAGACGTATTTCTGTTTAGCTCTCCTGTTTTCACATGCCAGATGGTAGATAGTAGAAACTTCGTCACGAGGCTGTACGCGGTGCGACTATGCAACATAATTCCTTTCGTTCGTTTTCGTTGCATGCTTAGTAAATTCACCTTGATTTTGTTGACGCGTTTGCGTAAAAGTGCGTTTTGTCCAATATGGGAATCATACGCATATCGAAGACATTGTTGGTAAAAGTCAAGTGTCCTCTTTCCCCAACGAGCAACATGTCCACTTTAACATCTCACAATATTTCTTAATAAGGGTTTCACCAGTTCCGTCCAACAGTGAGTGGTCGAGTTAAAGCAACCACGCTTCTGCAGACACCGCTGCCACACAGTGGTCAACTCTTGACGAAGGTCAGCTGCTGCGAGGGGACTGATATTTAGCCGCCAGCAGGAGGACCTGGGCGCCCTCTTGCCACTAGGCGTCTTCAACAGACACATGCAGCCGCAATGGTCATCGAAAGCTACCGGTCGGACCACCACCTTCTGTACATAGTCTGCAATAGCCTTTGTAAGAGTACACCTGTCGCTGTATCTTAGTTTGATTTAACGTAATGTATATATTGTCTTAAATTTTTTTATTTCATGTATTTTTCATTTGTTGTATGCTAGATATATTTCTTATGTAACGTCATTTTCTATATTGAATCATTTAGTGTAAACCTGCATGAATGCAAGGACATTCTTATGCTGTACGTTAGCAATGCGTCAGAGAAAATGTTGAACCTGTTGTAAAGACTGTATTTGGCACAGAAGTAGTAGCTGTGGGTGTCGCGCTGCTGATGCAGTCGCGGTGCGGACTCGCCAAAGTAAAGACATAAATGCAGTCGCGGTGCGGTCTCGCCAAAGTAAAGACATAAATGCAGTCGCGGAACGGACTCGCTATAGTAAACACATAAATGTTTTGTTGATAGTGCAGAGGCACGGTAGGCGCAGTGGGGCGCGAGTTTAATGCAACTGCAATAAGCCTGAGAGATGTACTGTTTAATGTATTGAAGGAAGTGCGAAACAAGATTATTTATACTCCAAAGTGATCAATGTAATCTTTTTTATATGTGTGCAAGAAAAGTAACTGTTTGGTATCAAGTCTATTGTCACCGAGTGTGATCGTTGTTGTAGTAAGAGTACCTATTGTAATCATATCTGTCTCGTTTGGACGTCACGACGAAGACGACGAAAGCAGATAAGTACTTTTGTAACATTTTATTTTGTATGCATGTAAATGTAGTGTCAACCCAATCAGAACTTTGGTTCAATTATACATGACTTATTTTGAAACCAGTCTTAATTTTGTAAGTAGTTGTAGTCACCCCTTGTTCACCATTATTAGATTATGTTGAATATGCAAGCCTGTACATTGACTAACAAGTTCAATCATTTTCAAAGTAATTGACGAGTTAAAGAATTGCTAAACGTGTTACAACCACAGAGACTAGTAATTAAAGTGCAAGAGAGTTTGCAAGTAAATAAAGTTGGTTTCAATTATGTAGAAAGTAACCAGGCTAACAGTAGTCAAAGTATTATGGTTGATTAACCAGACTTGACTGAAGTAATTTTTCTATGAAATACGTTAAATGCCAAACTCTGCTCAGCCAGTTACACGCGTACGCTACCCAGGCCCTGGAACAAAAAAAAAAAAAAAAAAAAAAAAAAAAAAAAGTTTACGTAAAGTTTTATAAGGAAGTTGAATGCATTAAACAATATTATTAAAATAATTGGGAACTTTAACTGTAGTATTTGTGAAGCTCATTGCACCACGCAGTTTCACAGTACTCAGCTATTATCATTGCAAGCAGAGTCTATCAGCTATTACGATTTTGATTATAACACGAACACGCCATCACCACTACACGAATTCTGACACATTTATTAGTGAAGTTGTGCTGTTCGTGAAGCGTAAGGGGTGCTAGTTGTAGGCTGTAGTCAATGCTAAGTCAGATAGGGCCAAGCTTAATTAATTACTACAGTGACTGTATTAAGTTAATTAATATCAATTTTTTTTATTTATTCAAAATTCTAACTTACAATGCGAAAGTGTTGTTGCGACCCATTAGTTGTGATTTGCAAGAACATTCAATAACAAAATTATTATAACTAGAGCATATCATTACGCATTCTGAATTTTGAGATTTTTTTGACGACCTCCAACAGGTAATTTTCTTACAATTGGCGACACTACTGCCAGGATAGTTTGGGCGCCTACGTTTGTAACTGGTTTGGCAAGACATTTGTTAATTAAGTAATAGTAATTAAGTTATCATTAAATTTTGATTTATTATTTTTTTCTGTATATTGATTGACTGTTTATTGGATTTGAAATTTGAATATCGTTTGTTGATTTTGAAACATTGTTGAAAAGTTTAAACATGGCACCCGTAGGGCAGCGTCATCGTGACGCAACAATAGAGAAAAGTAGGGATCTTACTAGGAACGCGATAATGCGTAGAAGCCAGGCATCAACAATGGATTCAAGATTAGAAAAAGTAACCGAAATGGAAAATGTACCAGAAATGGAAAATGCAAATTTGAACGTAGATCGACAAGTAATTACGCGTGATCAAAATGAGGTTCGAAGAAGTAGTACAGATTTGAGACACTCAAACGATCGCAGGTTAGCGATAAACGTTGGTCACGTAATTAATGGAGAGAAAATTAACGTGGATGAGATCGCGGATAATGTTAGTGATCAGCAAAAGGTAATTGACGAACATCAGAACGAATCGGAGGCTAAATGTTCATCAGATGATCTGTCATCAAGTAGTGAGGAGGAACAGAAAATCGACAGAAATAAAAAGGATAGGCGAAGGACAAAAATGAGGGATGCTCTGCCTCAAGGAAATGTAGACATAAGTGCGTTAATGCAATTCATGCAAAATATGAGCCAGAATTTTGAAAAGTCACAGTTAGAAATGAGCCGGAATCTTGGATAGGAAATAAATAAAATAGATCAAAAAATCGAAAAATCACAGTTCGAAATAAATAAATAAATCGAAAAATCACAGTTAGAAATGAGACGGGAACTTGGACAAGACATAAAGAAAATAGATATAAAAATCGAAGAAATAAAAAAGGAAAATGATCACGTCAGGAAGCAAATAAGTAAACAGGACAAAAGGATAGATGATTTAGCCACGCAAACGGAACAACAGATTACGCAGGCGCAAAAAATTTGTGACGAGCGTCACACCGAGTGCAGTAACGAAGTCACTTTGGTTAAAAAATCATTAAACAGAACCAAAGACAAAGTCGCGGGACTCGAACAGGGATTAAAACACACTGAGGAAAGAATTGTTCAGATGCAAAGAGAAATCCAGCGTGTTGTGGAACATGAAAACAATACGTGTATCCCGCCTAGTACAGAAGCGCAAGTTGGCAGTCACAATGATGACGCAACAGATAATTGTTATCATCTCGTGAGGCAGCCTGCTGCAGGAAACGTCAGCTTTGAAACGACAAAATCTGTCACCGAAACCAGTTACGGGAATTCGCATTACGAAATAAATTTGAACGGAACTGTACCGGAGCAAAGAAATGTTGCGCCATTGCCTTGTGTTCACAACAATGAGGAGGCACGGCGCACCGAAAAGATAGACGAATGGAAAAGTATTTGCGTAGTATCAGACCGCCACTATTCAAACCAGATGGCGACATACATATAATGAAATTTTTGAATCATATTGAACAAACGTTACCGCGAGATTGGTCGAATCGCATGTGTATAAATTATATTCTGTCCAACGTGCATGAAAGTATTCATAATGACGTTATGGACATGAGTAGCGAGAGCAGAAGCTACCGCGAATTTAAGGATCAACTAATACGCAAATATTGGTCATCAGCGAAGCAGGATGAAGTTTATGAAGATATTCACACAGCACCGATCTTTAAC
The DNA here is from genome assembly GCA_026315105.1 of Locusta migratoria. NCBI lineage: Eukaryota > Metazoa > Arthropoda > Insecta > Orthoptera > Acrididae > Locusta > Locusta migratoria. The sequence continues at coordinate 409,911,702 of CM048749.1, forward strand.
GCAAATAAATTCAGTACGATGGAGAAATATGTGAAACATTACTGGAATAAGAATAGGTATCTTAGCTATCCAATGCCGGAGCGAGCTTTCATTTCAGTAATGTTAGCAAAATTGCCCAGACGTGTGCGAGATCTTTTCATTGTACAACCAGTTTTATCTATAGAAAAATTTATGGAAGTCTTGGAAAGATGTGATCGAAGCTGGGAAAATGGAGACCGTCCCAACCGACAGGACAGAGGGAATAGGAATGGAACAGATGATCGACATTATCGGAGGGACGAAGGTACTCGCCGTGAAGATAACGGATACACGGGAAGACAGGTCACGAGGAGGTGATACCAATAACGGCCGACAAGATGATCGACGGCAACGTCATCAGAGAGAAGAAGAACCGAGACAAGACCGACAGGAAAATCGTAATAGAGAGAGGAATAATCGAAATGATTGGCAAAACACCGGAGCTAGGCCCAAAGAATACAATCAGTCACGTAGTGTAGACAGAAGTAGAGGAGACGGAAGAACAGTCTATGAGAAACCGGGACCTCGTGACAAACAGGTTTATGCGTTAGAAGCACGCACAGTAGATAATGGAGACACCAACCACGAAATACGTAATCAAAGTACGAACAATCATGCAGAAAACGCACGTTGTTTAAACTAATTGAGCGGCCTGCTTTGCCCCGCGGCGAGGCCGCAAAGCCTTTGAAGGGGACTGAAGGACCAACGAGCTCAGACGAAAATGCAAAGAAAGAAGACTCCGATAATGAATGGATAACGACAGATGATGAAGACGAAACTGACGTTATATACAAGACTACGAACGTTATTGAACGTGGCAAGAATGAACGAACAACAACTGTAGAAGCAAAGAAGCTTGAGGGCGCGCAAATAAACAAAGTTATTGACGCATCAGCGCAAATAAATAAAGCAACAGTTGGGCCAGAAACGGAACAAGAATACCATTAAAGAATGTTCGTTGAAGCAATAGATGCGTTACTGGATAACAATGATCAAGATAAGAAAACTTGTGTTCAACTGGAAGAAGATACTGACGTGGAAGAGACGGAAGACAGTGACGAATCGGATACGACAGAAGGTGAGCAGGGAGAACCAGACAACAAAGCAGCAGATACCTTAACCACCTGTACGGAAGAAGTAGCAGAAAATTATGATTCATTGCAGAATGAGTTTCCTGACATCATCGAGCATATCGAAATTTGGAGCCACCACGACGTTGCAACAACAGCACCGCAGATGAGACAATGCAATGCCATCCGAAAGTCAGATGAACAACAAAGGTTATCAACGGAAGAAGAAGATGTGCTTAGAACTGAAATACGAGTATTGAGAGACGCCAAACAGAGCGAAAGCAATACATGTCCGAAACTAAAACTGGTAATCGGAAGCAAGGATTATGAAGCATTAATTGATACTGGGTCGATGATTTCGATTTTGACACGATCGATTTATGAGGATGTTAAGAAAAGCTTGCATAGAATAGAGGAACTTCCAGCAACTAGATTGAAAATATATGGAGCTTTCAATTCTAAATTTGTGGAATCAAAGAAGAAGATTTTCTTGCCGTTTGAAATCAATCATCTTAACCAACTATTTTACCATGAGTTTGTAGTAGTGGAAGAAATAAATATTCCGTTGATAATTGGAGCTGATTGGCTACAGAAAGTTAAAGCGGTCGTGGATCTGAAAACAAATATTTTGACTGTTGAAGACGAAGGAAACCAGTACACCACCGAATTATTACAGCAAGTGGAACATCCAGTAAAGACACTTAATATCAGGTGCAGCCAGGAAGACATAAAAACAAGTCATGGCAAACAAAGGCAAAGAGAAAGGTTAAAAGAGAAGGACGAACGATTTGAAGATCTTTACGGTATAAGCAACGTGCCGACAACAATGAGGCGTGACGCGCCGCGAGCAGGCACAGAGTACTGGAGAAGACGACGCGTGAAAATGAAACACTCAACTGTAAATGAAGCGACTGACTGTAGTTATGTGAATCAAGAGCATTGCAGCGGACGAAGAAATGAGGTACAGCAAAATGAAACCTTATTTGGATTGACACACAAAGAAAGGACACATTTTTTACTCGAAGAAGACGACACCCAAGAGGACACCGAAATGAAATTGATAATTACCTGATTTGTAGGAGAACGGATTGTTACTGTGACACCGGACACCGGAAGCCAGTACAATGCAATCGAAGAGGATTTGTACTTAATTAACCGCAAGCAAAAGCTAATTATCAGAGAAGACTTTTGCAATATAAACACATCATCTATTATACCAAAGCAAAGCGTGCAAGTACGGAAACTAGTAATACTAGAGATTATTGTATGTGAACAGGCCATAGTGGAAGAATTTTTAGTTGTCAGAGAATTAAAGACCGACGTCGTAATTGGTGCGGACACGATGCGGAAGTTAGAAATGAAGATTAATTATTATAAAAAATATATAGAATGGAATGTGGGTGGAATCAAAACGTAATGGAACTTGTTAGAAGAGAAAGAGAAAACACACGGAGAGATGCAACATTACGTTGACCCTGTGTACCTTAACGAAGAAGAGGAGACTAATTATTATGACGTAAATCATTCTATTGTTGATGAGGAAGAGATAAGACAAAGGATTCGTCAGAAAGTGGTTAATATTGAAAACATTCCTGAGGAGAGGCTAGTCGAGCTAGAGCAGCTTCTGTATCAATATCACGTGGTCTTTAAAGAAAAGGTTGGATGTATCCAAGATTACAAGTACAGTTTCAAGGTAAACAGTCAACAGAAGTTCTACAAGAAACCATATATTATTCCCTTCGCGATGAAAGAGAAAGTACACAAGGAAATCCAAAGAATGCTTAAGAATAACATTATTGAAAGGAGTACCTCTAACTTTAACAATCCTATCAAACCAGTGATGAAGAGGAACGGCGAGATACGTCTAGTACTGGACGCCAGGAAATTAAACGAAATTACTGAAGCAGAAAATGACCGACCCCTGAGCATAGACGAATTATTATCAAGATTTCATGATAAGAAAATTTTAGCAGGATTATATCTGATCAGTGCCTTTTGGCAAATAGAATTGAATAAAGAATGTCGGCAATATGCAGCCTTTCTGGTAAATGGCAAATCATACCAATTCTGTCGCTTACCTTTTGGACTAAAAATTAGTACGGCCGCAATTATTCGAGCAATGGACCACGTTTTGGGAGAGGAGCTGCTGAACAAAATAATTGTCTACGTGGATGATGTGGTTATTGGAGCGCAAAATTGGGATAATTACTTTGGATTGTTGGGTGAAGTACTGAGCAAGTTTAGAGAGTTCGGAATGACTATAAACGTGGAGAAATCACAGTTTTGCAAGTTCGAGTTAAAATTCTTGGGCCACATAATTACGCAGGAAGGAATAAAGCCAGACTTGGAAAAGATCGCGGCTATCAGGGACTGTCCAGCGCCATTAACGAGGAAGCAATTAAAATCATTTATGGGAGCAGTGGGCTATTATCATCGATTCGCAACAATCGAGGCACTTGCAGCGCCGAATATTCATGAGCTACTCAAAAAATATAAACCCTGGAAGTGGACCCCCGAATGCCAACAGGAATTCATCAAAATTAAAGAAAGTCTCGTTAACGCACCAATACTATGTCATCCTGATATGTCATTAGATTTTTGTTTAGAAATTGACTCCAGTGGCGTTGGAATAGGAGCAGAACTCTACCAAATTAATGAACAGGGAAAACATTGCACAATAGCTTTCGCCAGTAGGGTACTTAGCCCAGCAGAAAAGAGATACACTGTCACAGAACAAGAGTGCTTGGCGGCAGTGTGGGCGTTTAAGAAATTTCATCTCTTTCTGGCAGGAAGAAAGACCACAGTGTATACTGATCATCGAGCTCTGCAATTTATGAAACAAAGCAAGCTAATGCCAGGAAGATTAACACGCTGGACGCTAATCTTGCAACAATATGATTTCGATATAAAGCAGATAGCCGGAAAAGAAAATGTTGTAGCTGACTGTTTGTCAAGATTGCCGATACAAGAAAGTAATAAGGACAAAGCGGACAGAATAACAGATGAAGTAACAGTGATGCTTATACAAAATGTGCCGTTTGAAAATTATCTTAGAGAAAACTTTAGGTCAATAGTCGATTTGCAGAAGAAAGACGAGCGAATCAGAACAATAGTGCAAAAGATCTCCAATCCAGAGAATGGGAATTTACGCCAGTACCACAAAATTTTTAGAGGAGCATTATACTTCAGGAAAGGCAAGGATGATCAAGGTTGGAAGATATACGTACCAAAAGAAATTATAAACAAGCTTATTTGGTTCATACATCTGAAATTCGGACACTGCGGACCTGTTAGATGCAAAGCAAAATTGGAGGAAGTTACTTATTTTCCAGATATGTTGCGAAGGGTCAGAAAAATTCTAAGAATTTGTAAAATTTGCCAAACCATGAAGCCCAGTACAACCACAATGCAAACCAAGTGGAATGCCATTTTGCCAGCACAGGTGAATGAAATTATAGCGACCGATTTGTACGGACCAGTTATCAAATCTAGAGGTGGTTATCGATATGTTCTAGTGGCGATAGATGTACTATCGAAATACGTGACCATACGGCCGTTAAAGAGAGCAACAGCGAAGACCGTAAGCAAAGAATTTGAGAAATACATACTGCCGAAGTACCGTAATGTTAAGAAAGTGTTAAGCGATAATGGACCGCAGTATGTGTCCGAGACTTGGAAGCAGATGCTGAGGAGAAATAAAATCAACCCGATTTACATTTCACGGTACTGACCTCAGAGTAACCTTTGCGAGAGGGTGATGTGAGAATTGGGCCGATTCTTACGCACGTATACCTACAAGAATCAAAAATCCTGGGACTTATACCTGAACGAATTTGAAGATGTTACCAACAACCTTGTACACACCTCAACTGGATACGAACCAATCAAGATACAGCAGGATATACCAGCAAAGAACCCCATCCGAAGTATGATTGGGCTGCCTGTGAATAACGTCCGTATAAACAGAAGAAGAATACGATCTTTAGCTGTGCAGAATTTAAAGGAAAGTGCTGAGGCCAGGAACAGATCCCATAATAATAGATATCCAGAAAGAAAATTTGAAGAAGGAGACCTTGTCTTACTACGAAACAAAAAGCTGGGTAAACAACATGATAACGGATGCAAGAAGTTTTACCGATGGTATTTGGGATCCTACCGCGTAAACAAACATGCTAATGCTATGGAACTGGTGTCCATAAAGAACAACAAAAATGTAGGACTGAGACACGTATGTGACATTAAAAAATTATATTATTTATGTGTAATTTGTAATCAAAATATTGTAAGGGGAACTACACTACATCAGAAAAATTCAAACTAAGGTAAATATCATGTAATTAACATAACTTGTAAATATTAATGTATTGTATAACTTATCATTTATTTTAATTACTATGTATGTGAATGTGAGATGAAAGACTGAAGCTAAGCCCCGTTTGCAGGTTAGCACACAATAAACAAAACAAGTTGATGAGGCCTTGGTATGCGGGCCTGCGGAGCGGCGACAATGCGCTCTTGGACATTAGACGTGCCGCCAGCGGCAGCCGCTACCAGAGGCAACAATTGCGTCGCGCGGTCAGCCGCCGGCGCGAGCGACTTGAAAGCAGCCGACAGCCATGGGCGGTAGCGACTTCAAAGGAACACACACACCGCTTCATCCAACGGGACTACGAAATGTAGCTTGTGAAGAGATGTGCAATAAAGTGGAGCTATCAAGCTCGGCCATGAAGGTCAATTTAGTGCAGTGCTATTTTTTGCAGGTTTATACGCCGATTATGTCACACACCGACGCATCCCAACATATCAAATTTTGTAAATAATGTAATGCAACTTCCTACCTTTTGTATCTTATGTAATGCCATGTAACCAATATTATGTATCTTTATTTTATGTCATGTAATTTTTCATATATATATATATATATATATATATATATATATATATATATATATATATACCGGGCAGGATGTAAGAGTACACCTGTCACTGTATCTTAGTTTGATTTAACGTAATGTATATATTGTCTTAAATTTGTTTATTTCATGTATTTTTCATTTGTTGTATGCTAGATATATTTCTTATGTAACGTCATTTTCTATATTGAATCATTTAGTGTAAACCTGCATGAATGCAAGGACATTCTTATGCTGTAAGTTAGCAATGCGTCAGAGAAAATGTTGAACCTGTTGTAAAGACTGTCTTTGGCACAGAAGTAGTAGCTGTGAGTGTCGCGCTGCTGATGCAGTCGCGGTGCGGACTCGCCAAAGTAAAGACATAAATGCAGTCGCGGAACGGACTCGCTATAGTAAACACATAAATGTTTTGTTGATAGTGCAGAGGCACGGTAGGCGCAGTGTGGCGCGAGTTTGAAAAAAATGTTTGTAAAGCTTATGGGACTTAACTACGGGGTCATCAGTCCCTAAACTTACAAACTACTTATGAAATACTTACGAACTAGGACGGCACAAATATCCATGCCCGAGGGGGGATTCGAACCCCCGACCGTAGTGGCCGTGCTGACCGTGACTGGAGCGCCTAAGTCACCTCGGCCACCGCGGCCGGCGGCGCTAGTTTAATGCAATTGCAGAGATGTACTGTTTAATGTATTGAAGGAAGTGCGAAACAAGATTATTTATACTCCAAAGTGATCAATGTAATCTTTTTTTATGTGTGCAAGAAAAGTAACTGTTTGGTATCAAGTCTATTGTCACCGAGTGTGATCGTTGTTGTAGTAAGAGTGCCTATTGTAATCATATCTGTCTTGTTTGGACTTCGTGACGAAGACGACGAAAGCAGATGAGTACATTTGTAACATTTTATTTTGTATGCATGTAAATGTTGTGTCAACCCAATCAGAATTTTGGTTCAATTATACATGACTTATTTTGAAACCAGTCTTAATTTTGTAAGTAGCTGTAGTCATCCCATTATCACCATTATTAGATTATGTTGAATATGCAAGCCTGTACATTGACTAACAAGTTCAATCATTTTCAAAGTAATTGACGAGTTAAAGAATTGCTAAACGTGTTACAACCACAGAGACTAGTAATTAAAGTGCAAGAGAGTTTGCAAGTAAATAAAGTTGGTTTCAATTATGTAGAAAGTAACCAGGCTAACAGTAGTCAAAGTATTATGGTTGATTAACCAGACTTGACTGAAGTAATTTTTCTATGAAATACGTTAAATGCCAAACTCTGCTCAGCCAGTTACACGCGTACGCTACCCAGGCCCTGGAACAAAACAAAAAAAAAAAAAAAAAAAAAAGTTTACGTTAAGTTTTATAAGGAAGTTGAATGCATTAAACAATATTATTAAAATAATTGGGAACTTTAACTGTAGTATTTGTGAAGCTCATTGCACCACGCAGTTTCACAGTACTCAGCTATTATCATTGCAAGCAGAGTCTATCAGCTATTACGATTTTGATTATAACAAGAACACGCCATCACCACTACACGAATTCTGACACATTTATTAGTGAAGTTGTGCTGTTCGTGAAGCGTAAGGGGTGCTAGTTGGAGGCTGTAGTCAATGCTAAGTCAGATAGGGCCAAGCTTAATTAATTACTACAGTGACTGTATCAAGTTAATTAACATCAATTTTTTTATTTATTCAAAATTCTAACTTACAATGCGAAAGTGTTGTTGCGACCCATTAGTTGTGATTTGCAAGAACATTCAATAACAAAATTATTATAACTAGAGCATTTCATAACGCATTCTGAATTTTGAGATTTTTTGACGACCTCCAACGGCAGTTTTCTTACACCTTGAATGTATAGATTCTGTCAATTCTACTCGCGACAGTAGTGTAGAAGTGCGTAAAGTGTGTCCTTGGGGGATGAGTTGACCCCAGGTGTCTATTCAGCTCCTTGGCCACGATGAGCTTTAGAAGCTCTGGACTCCACGTCGGATTCGGCGTCTGGTACTCAGGTACCAAGATGCAGTTAAAATCACCGCCCATCACCACATGGCGGGTCGATGCAAACAGAGGACAGAGGTCGTTACTGTAAAGGCAGCCCTAGCTCGCCTGTTGTCCGTTCCTGAGAGCGTGTATACAGTGATAAATACCACGTCCTGGATAGTGCACGCTATGGATCGGCCATTCGAGAGAACCTGTACATCGTGCAGGTCCAGTGTGTCTCTGCAAGATGACTGTTCCACAGTGGAGGTTTTCCGCAACATATCTTTCCATGCACTTCCTGTAGGAGGACCACGTCAAAGTGCTCGAAACTTAAGAAATCAATCAGGGACACAATTTTGTGCATCAATATGATCCTATTAATGTTGGGCGTTATTACTGATAACTCGCCAAACTGTCGATTATGGACCATTTTGTGTCTCGTTGCCGCCGGTTGTCCTAGGTGACCGAGTAGAGAGAGACCGACACAGAGAAATAGGATGCATGCGTGTGCGGGTACAGAGTTTGAGGTGACCAGCCAGTGGGACAGCAGAAACTAGAAACACTACGCTAGATTAGAAAAAAGATTTATATTTCGTCGAAATAACACAATACTTAACTTGGAGGGCAGCAGACTAGTGGAATGCAGATACAGAGTTTAACTAGGTAGATACCTGCCTACTGATGAGAGTTCTTGTGCCTGTCCCATTGCCAAGTGATCGATCCAGTTCAGTGGTGGCCACGAGCGGTGTTGCAGCAGAGGGCGCTCGTGATCGACGTCGTAAGAACGCCGCGCCGTGCTTGCATGGCGGCGCGCGGCGAAAGTACGTGGCGGGTACTTCAGAGTTGTGCGACACCACAGACCATACGTAGCAACAATGGCAAAAATCACAATACTTGGCATCCACCGTCCGGCACGAGTTTCGAGGGCGGAAAAGATGTCCATACTGTAAGATCATTCCAAGTATATATAACAGACACGAGAAAGACGGAAGTCTACTGGACACTCCAACGAATGCCTCAACGTTCTTCGTAATCATCGGTAGAAACGTTGGTCGTCATAGACGCGAGAATGTAACACGTGACAAATATTCCCATTATTCGGATTGATAAGAAAAAATAACACAAATAAAATTCGGTACCTTAAATGTAAGTAAAGTTATCTGAAGAGTGTCCAAACTGAAGAGCACTAGAGGTGAATGTTGAACAACTGACTGCAGCACCAAAGGGTGGCTACTGTTAGACGCAAAGAGATTCTTGTGTCTGTCGGGCACTAGTCGTCAGTAAGATATTTTCTAACTGCACATTTAGCAAAATATTAAAATCCACCGCGACAGAATAGCCGTGCAGACTAAAGCGCCTTGCTGCGGCCGGCACGGCCGTTTGCCGTGGGAGATCGAGTCCTCCGTTCGGCATGGGTGATTGTATTGTCCTTCGCATAAGTTACTTTAAGTAGTTTGTAAGCGTAGGGACTGATGAACAACGTAGTTAAGTCTTTTAGTTTTACAAACATTTGAACATGTTTACTAAAATACACTACATTGTACGGTTATAACAGGCCATCAAAAGTCCAGAAAACTGCGTCTTTCTGTGCCATCATGGATGCACTAGATTTTAGCCTAACGGACGCTTCAACTGAATAAACAGTAGTGCAGGTTCTGGAAAGATAGGAGAATCTAGGAAAGAATACTACATTTCCGTTTAAAACTAAAACAACCACTTCTGGTAAAGATCGGAAACAACGCCATGAAGTGAGAACTCTCTTAGCAAACGACACTAACTGTTGTAATATGGAACCGAAAACGAACTTCCAATTCATTAATTGTAGACAGCATGTGACATATACCTGGAGAACGTCAATCGTTATTACAGTGCACATAATAATTTGTCTGGCTATCATTTCCTGATTACAACTGCAAGAGGCGTACGAGTAACTTCCGCATAAGGACCAGATATTAGGCAAAGACATTCAGTACACTTATTTAAACACTTTGACATTGTCAGTAGGTTGTCGTCGTACATGGGGTACACGTACGTGATACTGCGTTTCTTCATCCGTGGCGGTCATAGCCCACGGCTCGTGCCCGTCGCCCGACCATTGTTGTTGTTGTTGTTGTTGTTGTTGCCGATGATCTGATGTGTCAGCCTGTCCGCCCTCGTCCGTCCTTTCGCCGCTCTGTGCTGCCGTTAGAGAGTTCCTGCGGAACAAAATGTTCAAATGTTTGTATAGCTTATGGGACTTAACTTCGGGGTCATCAGTCCCTAAACTTACAATCTACTTATAAACTAGGTAATACTAAGGACGGCACAAACATTCATGCCCGAGGGTGGATTCGAACCCCCGACCGTAGTGGCCGTTCAGACCAAAGACATATATTACTAGATTGGCAATGCCGTATACTGTGTCATTGGTGTCAGTGAAGTCTTACCGCCATATTTCTATACTATAAACGTGAGAGCAGTCGCGTGTGTTATTTGAGAAAAAAGACGTTAATACGGATGAACGGACGTAAATACGTTGTCTTTGGAGTTTTGACATATGGGAATTGGTGTGTTGTATATGGCTGCAATTTTCTCAGCTGGAGTAAAATTGACACACAGTAATGAGTTGCATCGATTTGCTGTTATTATTAATCTCTTACTAATTTCAGTCCATTTCGGATTTTCCGTTAGTAGTATGGTAATTATGAAAGTGTTGTTTATCGTGTATAACACTTATCATTCTTTTGAGAGTTCTCAGGAAATCTATAGTCTGCTTTGACATATACACTAATGAGTTGCGATTCCTGTTTTTATTAATCAGTTGTCAGTTTCGGTCAACTTCGGCTTTTCATTCAATAGTATGACCGTGATAAATGTGCTGTTTATCGTAGATAACACATATCTTTATTCTTCATGGTGTTATTCAGATAACTACTTCTGCTTTCACTGTATGTAACGTAAAAATTTTACCTACCCTCCCAGCCGTCTCGCATGATTATGTTGGCTACATCAACGAAACGAGAGAAAGTTTTTACCAAGATGTTATTATACTCAGAAGCCCGGATTGAGTGACTTGATTAGTGTTTCGTACAGATGATGAAATAAATAAATAATGCTGTTCCTGCTCTATGGTTGACAGGTTCTTGTATGTACCACCGTTCACTCAGTAAAAGAAACTGTGCTGGTAAAATGAAGAATCCATGACAAACAATTGCGTTGCACGCGACAGGATAATGCCAACGTAACTTGACTGACAACGTAATAATGTTCAAATGTTTGTACAGCTTATGGGATTTAACTACGGGGTCATCAGTCCCTAAACTTACAAACTACTTACGAACTACTTACGAACTAGGACGGCACAAATATCCATGCCCGAGGGGGATTCGAACCCCCGACCGTAGTGGCCGAGCAGACCGTGACTAAAGCGTCTCTGTCCCCTCGGCCACCGCGGCCGGCAACGTAATCATGCGAGGGCGCCAAGGTGTTAAGTAAAATTTAACCGTACGTAACACGTTCTTCTCATAACACGATTCGACAATGTATGTTTTAATTCATTGCAGAAGTGTTGGCTCAAATGCATATCCTATTCAAACCAATTAATATGGCTTACAACGTCATATCGTGTCAGAAGTACATACTAATACCGTACACAAACTTTATGACATGAGGTGAGGAAAGATGGCGGCGTCAGGCTTCAGTCCAGAGGCACGTTTGCCAGTCTAGTGATGTACGTCTGTGGTGCAGACAGTGACTGGCGCGCCGCAGTCCCCTAGGCCACCGCGGCCGGCTCCTGCGGAACCGCTGCGGCAGCGGTTCGTTTGCCTGCACGCTTTTCCGCTTCGCAGCGGCAGCCGCGTGCTCCTTTGCGTTTTCCAACATTTTAAATTCTAATGCGCCTTCGCGAATTCGGTCTGCCTTCCCCCCTGCCTCGCATTGCGACGACTGAGACTCGTAAACACTTCCATTCTCAGATACAGGACCCCTCGCCGAAAACGCAGATTTTGGCCCACTTTAGGTTACGGTAGTAACACTAAAAGTGGGCCTTTGCGAACGTCTTTTGACAGCTCGAAATTTAAATGAAAGTAACGGCTTAACTATTCATCTGACGCGAAAATTGAATAACCCCAATGGTCACTGAAAGCTACCGGTCGGACCGCCACATCTACATTTACATGGGATACTCTGCAAATCACATTTGAGTGCCTGGCAGAGGAACCACCATTATACTATTTATCTCCCATTCCATTCTCGAATAGCGTGCGGGTAGAAAGAACACCTGAATCTCTCCGTTCGGGCTCTGATATCTCGTATTTTATTCTGATGATCATTTCTACCTATGTAAGTGGGAGTCAACAATATATTCTGGCATTCGGAGGAGAATGTTGGCGATTGGAGTTCCGTAAGTAGCCCACGCCGCAGCGATAAACGCCGTTGTTGTAATGATACCCATCCCAGATCCTGTACCATTTCCGTAACGCTGTCTCCCCTGTATCGTGACAATAGGAAACGAGGTGCCCTTCTTTGCACTCTTTCAATGACCTCCGTCACACCCACCTGATAAGGATCCCACACTGGGCAAACAAATATGGAACTACGGCGGTATAAAAGGGGAAAAGAAGGGATAATATCTTCAAAGCTAGAGAAAATTATTAATTTGAAAGTACATAAGGTTCTAACTTTTTCCCTTCTTTCTGCCCTCGGTCCTGTTACCAAGCCACACTTCGTGCCAATTTTTCTATTTGTAAATAGAAGAAAGCATAGTACATGGAGGACCGTATTGCTTCGAACCTCGTCAGGGTATGAAGACGAGAGTTTCTTTTCACAAAACGTACATTTTCTTTCGCTGTTGTTGTTCCCTGCGCAGAAACAGCACTCATGTCGTAGATGCGTTGTTTCTTGACGTGAGGTTGAAATACTGGTGTACTGTGGCTAAGCTTGAAGATTCTACAATGATTTTGTCACACGAAATTTTGGGATTTCCAGTGACTTTTCCTCTTTTAATTATAACTAGATTATATGCCCGTGCTTCGCAACGGTTGTTGAAGGAGGGTCTGTGCGTATCATGGCTTTTTAGGTTTCCGGTCCTCAGTAAAAACAGAATGCTTGTTGGAGCACTCTGGCAATAAAATCCGTTGTCCTAGCCAATATGTCAAATGTAAGTAAAAGACATTGTCCGAAACGACGTATCTTCATAAAGATGTGAAATGTAAGTAAAAGTCATAGTCCGAAACGATGCATCTTCATAAAGTTTTTGGTACAAAAGGTGAAACGTGCCACAATAAGCAAAGAAATATCGTTAAGTATTTAATACACAAAGCGTAATATGTAACACTATTTTCAATGTTTGTGGGCATTCGTAGCTATAAGATTGCTTAATTCCGTCACAGACGTTCGCTTCCTTGTTGTACTACCCCATACTTATTATGCAACAGCGGTGTTTATTAGTTCTTTGGTGCACTACAGTGCCTATATCGCTTGTTTGCTGTACTACGCAATCCATACTTCAAGGATGACCTACATCTAAAACAATTTCCCTGATTCCACTTTTATGAAACGTTGTTGCTCCATGCAAATCCGTGAATAGTTTAGAAGATCGGGTATTTCTAATAGATGACAGTTACTGAAAACACTTAAGATTGCGATGTATCTTTTTTCCATGATCTGATTTTGATTTTGATGAAATCATGCCTATATGTTGCCTCAGTCTTAGCTCAATTTTACTGTGAATACCCCATGAAAATGTGTCAGTAGTTTCTTCTAAATACGTTATCGAAACGTGTTAGAAATAGGCATATCTTCATGAATATGATGTAGCTTACATCATACATCAGTTATATTCGCCATTTAAAATATTTATTTCATGATAATTCATATCTCTGGACAATAGGCTGAGGCATCAGTTATATTCGCCATTTAAAACATTTATTTCATGATAATTCATATCTCTGGACAATAGGCTGAGGCATGGAGAGCTGAAATCAATTATCTCTATATCACCGATCAATGGCTGAAATATAATAAGTATTTCCTTAATGAAGTAGAAATATCACTGAAAACAATTATTATTCTTACGGTTGACTGTCATTCCGTTAGATGCGCTTTCGTCGCTCCAAGCGTGAGACTTAAACTTCCATAAGCAGTTGTACATATACGTTAGACTGTGATATCAGTATATAAATATATGGATTAAACACAGGGAGGATTGTATCAGTGTTATAATCATTGCGTTGAATCATATTTCTAGCAACCATGAAAACGGTTTTCAGAAATATGATAAATTTCAAACGTCAAAGAGTAAGTAGTATTTTCAAAAGGTAATAATCAGATCGCTGCCCCGAACTTTACACTAACACCCGCAGCGCTATCTATTAGTTCTTTCCTGCATTATTCCGTTCATTCCAGGCATGCAATACACCTAAAACTTCAAATTACGATATCTTTTATTTTCCTGATCTGATTTTGATGAAATAAAGCCAATATCTTGCCCCAGGATATTATCTATTTATCTGTGATACCCTCATGATTGTTCATTTAGTACTTTTAGAGATTACTCTCTACAAATAGACACATGCGACTGCTTTCAGAGAAATGTTTCAATTGTGATATCTTACTTTCTCTGATCCGATTTTGTGAAATGAAGCGTTTCTGTAAGCGAAAGATACCCTCACGTTTCCTGTGATAAACCCCTGAAAATTCGTCTATTAGTTTTGGAGATGAAAGAGAAAGATAGACATGACGGTTGTCGATGAAAAACGTTAAATTGTGATGTTCTTCTTTCCGTAACCCGATTTTTATGAAACTAAGTCTATATGTTGTCCCGAGGTACGCTGAAGTTTCCTGTGAAAACACCATGCGAATTCGTAGTTTTGGGAAGTGGTTTCTAACAGATGAACAAACAGACATAATGGTTTGTGAAAACACTTCGTGATTCTATTTGATGAAACCATGCCTAGATCCTGAACCAATCTTCGTTGTTTTCTACGGAAACCGCATGAAAATTCGTCCAGTAGTTTTGAAGATTGAAGCGAACAGCGACAGGCCTACATTTAGAGATTTATTATTTATGTATATATGTTGTACAACTGTAAAATTGAGCAGGAATATATTGATTTGTCTAAGTGCTGTACGTCGGTTAAATCTGTTGCGAATATGGTTCGTAGAAGTAATAGATTAAAACGTGACACTTGATGGCGCAGTGTTCATGAACGTTACTATTTACGTCCTCATATGTCATGTACTACATGTCGTAATGTGATATAATTTCTAAAGTATATTCATCTGTATGTGTGTACACTACCTATAAAATTTCCTGCGACTCCAATTTGTAGTGCAGAAATTATAAATTGTAACGTTACACCGAATGCCGTAGTTTTGTTGCATGAACAGCGAAAAATAGTAAGTGAAGAACTTTTTTCCTTTCATTATTTTGATGTGGTCGTCTGCGAGAAAAAGTTTAATAAAGGTCTGAAATTATGTTTAAAGTTTGTCGCAAGTCTCCAAGTACTGTCATCCTTATATAGTGTATATATAAAGTCTTGTCGCTTTATGTAGCAGTTTTTTTTGCGATTCCTAATGTTTATGACATATCCCCTGAACCATATGTCGTACGTGGTTCGTACTCCTACAGCAGTTGTTAGCTCACGTCCGAAATATGTGTACCAAATTTGGTTGAAATCGGTCTAGTGGGTTAGGAAAAAATGTGCAGCATTGTCGTTTGACGCAGCAGTTTTCCGCGCATCTCATTGTTTATGACGTCATATCTCCTTACGTATGTGTCGTAGGTGATTCTTAACTCAACAGCGATTGTTGCCTGATGTTAAGGAACATGTGTACCAAGATTGGTTGAAATCGGTCCAGTAGTTTAGGAGGAGATGTGGAACATACATACATACACACATACAGCCTATTTTGTAAGATGTAAGATTCACTACTCATATACAGAAAGCCACAGCTGTATAGTAGAAATTCCCAAACATTTAACACTCTTATAACACATTTTACGCGGTACATGCATTTATCTGATTTAGGTGTCATTCATCAGAGGCCCTTAGGCCGGTATTACACTATCAAATTTTCTTTGACAAAGAATCTTTGTCCAATATTCTTTGACAAAGAATCTTTGACGTAGTGAAATGGTGACATTACACTATCAAATTTTCTTTGACAAAGAATCTGTCACAGTGCATTGAAAATGGCGGATGAATATTTGTTATTAACCTTAGTTGTTGATTACATAGATTACAAATATCTACTTATACACTTAGATTGCATGTACGCGTACAACAATTGCAACGACTAGACATCTGGAAGCGTGCCTTTATTCACAGAACCCGTTTTTATTTGTACCGCGGCTCTCGCCTCAGGTGTATCGTATAATAAGGCCTAACATCTTATGTTTGTAGAAAAGAGCGAAGTACTTTTTCTAGCTAGACTGTAGATATCATCGCTCCCTTGTTCACTCACAACAATTTAAGCTGTACTCTTAAGACATATTTGGAAAAAAAAAGTGAAGTTCTTTTCTTAATCATAATAGACATCTACAGTGTAGCTTGTCAAAGTACTTCGTCGTTTCCTACAAATATGTAATATTAGGCTGCATTACCCGATACACCTGAGGCGAGAACCGCTGTACCACTCGAAAACGGTTCTTCTCGTCGTTTGGAAGACTGACAATGGTGACGCTTCACTTGCTTCTGCAGTGGTGTTCTACTCTAAATATTGCAACATTGAAACATTTATATTTTGCGTATTATGTATCGTGTAAATAGCATTTGTCTGGCTAAATATATGTAGGGAATTAAAGTGTGATTATGTACTTTTGCTTTCTCCGCTGCAAAACTGGTGCAGAGACAATTAATTTTCATTTTTACGTCGTCTGCCGTGCAAACAGTACTCACTTGATCGCTAATGAATACCGCAATTATCTAGCTTTCGGCTCGATGCAGCCGGTTTTTATAATCAACCTTATACAACTGCATAAATTTAGTTGTTGCGACGACTCGCAATACGAATTACGCGGTTATGTTTTCAAACAGTACGTCAAAAACTGCTACAGCGATGCTAGCGCTTAAAGCGGTCATATTTCTCACCACAGTTAACATAAGACGAACGCTTTCTTTGATCAAATCTACGGTGAGCTGCTAGATTTGATCAAAGAATTTTTGACGAAAGGCAACTTTGACCAAAGTTCCATATTACACTATCCAATTTTCTTTGACAAAAAATCTTTCTCAAAGAAAATTTGATAGTGTAATACCGGCCTTAGGTCGACTGACTGCGGCAGGAGTAACACTCCGCCCCAACTGTTACATTTTGGCGCCAACGGAATATACTATAGTGTTACGTCTAACGGCTTCCTATTAAGTTAACATTCAAATTACTTATTTAGATAACAGAAACATAGTTTAACGCAAGATAATACATACATATTTCAATAAAATGTGATGTATTAAATATTATATTGTTGCAGGTTTTTCGCTGACTGAGACCACTTGTAGAGCCAATCAGATTTCAGACGGAAATCTGGGCGGAGTTTTCCCACATGATACTTGTTCATCGGACCGTATGCTGTATGTATTACAAACACCACATATTACGTAATGCTCTTCCCAACTTTATAAAGAATATATTACAGAATAAAAATATGGAAGAGCTAGTAACTGACTACAGATCAGCCCCGTCATAAATTCAGTAAATTAAAAATATTACAAAAGACGAGAAAACGGGGATGAGGTAGACCAAGGAGAAAGTACTTAGTATTTCAGTCAAGATTGATTTTGAGGTAAAGGGTTTAATATCAGACCAGGCATCAATGTTATCATTGTACAGGGGATCGTGTAGAAATTTTATTACGTCGTATATGATCCAGAGTGAACGCTGACAGGCGTAATCAGTCACTACTGAAGAAGAATAAGAAGGAAATAACTTTCTTTCACCCATCCAAATTTCGTGTTCCTATCTCAACATTCAATTAAAATCCCAGCCGTGGCACAAATTTCAGTTTGGAGTCTCACCTGATAGTCAATATTTTGTTATTTCCATTTTTCTCCTTATAGTATCTGTTAAGCCCAAGAAACATATTATTAGTGAAGATAAGTGGTTTACCTCCCGCCATCGTTGCTACAACTGTGAAAATACCAAATCAGGATTAAAATTACCAAATAATTTTGACAGTACAATATATTGACCTTACATGTCCTGTGTATACCAGAGCATCTAGACTCTTATGTAACTTGATAAGCAGCAATTTGGTTAATTATTGTTATTAGCTAATCATTAGAGTTGCTCTACTTGTTTTTATTGCGGACTGGCTAGAAAATCGGCTGTTCCCTTTCAATACAATCATTCGAAAATTTGCTATGGGCGACATACTGAAATAATAGAAAAACCTTAATTGGGATGGCTGAGGTTCGATTTGAACCCCCATATCCTGAATGAGACTAAGCTCTGCTAATTACGGCGCCAACTCGCTTTTCTTTCTTGTACGGGGTCTAAAGACGTCTCACGCAATTCTGAAACCAGTCTTATAGTGTTGAGTAAATCACCTTTTATGCGTCGCACAAAGGACATATAAAAGACAGAACAAGTCCTTTATCTTTACGAATTCGAAATATTGAAACGTTAGGAGCGTTTCGGGGCGTTGAAATAAATTCAATGGCGAAGATAGAAATTTGTGCTGGACCGGGATTCGAACCCGGATTTCCTGCTTCGGGCCAGCGATCGCCTTATGTAAATAAGCTATCCAGGCACGCTTCCCTGCCAACCCAAATTGTCAACTTCTAGCCCCTGCCCATGCATTCATCTTGCTCGCAGCCTAAACTGGACTCCCACTAGGGATCGATCGTTTGAATCTACATCTACATAGATACTCTGCAAATCACATTTAAGTACCTGGCAGAGGGTTCATTAACCACTTTCATAACTTTTCTCTACCGTTCCATTCTCTAATAGCGCGCGGGAAGAAAGAACACCTAAATCGTCCCGTTTTCGATCTGATTTCTCTTATGTTATTGGGACGGTCGTGTATCCCTAAGTAGGTGGTTGCTAGCAAAATATTTTCACATTCAGAAGTAAAAGTCGGTGATTGAAACTTCGCAAACCCATCACGCCGCAATGAATAACGTCTTTCTTTCTATTATTTCAACCCCAATTGGTGCAAAATTTCCGTGACGCTTCCATCTTACACCCCCCCCCCCCGTAACGGGATAAAACAAAATGAGCTGCCCTTCTCTGAACCTTCTCGATATCTTCCGTCAGTCCCACCTGGTGAGGGTCCAGCAATTGGCAAGAGTATTCTAGGAGAGGACGCACAAGTGTGATATAGGCAGTCTCTTTACTGGAGCTGGTGCATCTTCTAAGCGTTTTGCGAAAAACGTAACCTTGGGTTCGGCTTCCCCACAATACTTTCAATGTGTTCTCTCCAGTCTAGGTTGTTCGTAATGGTAAATCCTAGGTATTTGGTAGAATTTACGACCTTAAGGTTTGACTGATTTAACGCGTATCAGCGGATTTCTTTTCGTTGTCATGTGTATTACTTCACACTTTTCATTATTTAGGGTTAATTGCCAACTTTCGCACCATGCAGAAATTTCGTCTAAATCGCTTACCAGTTGGTTTTGTTTCTCTGTTGACTTCACTAACCGATAAACGACAGCATCATCCGCGAACAGTCTAAGGGAGCTATTCAGATTGTCTCCTAAATCGTTTATAAACACAAGGAAGAGTAGGGGACCTATAACGCTTCCCTGGGGAACGCCAGATATCACTTCTGTTTTACTCGATGACTTACCCTCAATTACAACGAACTGTGTCCTTTGTGATAGGAAATCGTGAATCCAATAGCACAATTGGGAAGATATTCCATAAGCATGCAATTTCATTACAAGCCACTTGTGGGGTACAGTGTCAAATGCCTTCCGGAAATTCAGAAATGTGGAATGGATTTGAGTTACCTTCTCGATGGCACTTATCACTTCATGTGAATAAAGGGCAGGCTGTGATTCGCAAGAGCGATAATTTGTGAATCCCTGTTGACTGTTTGTTACTAGGTCGTTCTCTTCGCGGTAGTTCATAATGTTCAAACAAAGTATATGTTCCAAAATCCTACTGCAAATCGACGTCAATGAGATTGGCGTGTAATTTGCCTTTCTTGAATATTGGAGTATCTTGGGCAACTTTCCAGTACGGATCTTTCACTGAGTGGTTGTAAATGCGTCCGCATTGAAAATATCAGTTGCCTGTTGGTGGCATATTTTACAATGACTGATGTGGTGTCTGTTCTTTCGATATGTCCGAAATAGCAGGTACCATTTCTTGACATTAGCCACAGCGGAGTGGCCGAGCGCATTGACGCGCTATGCTCCGATGCACGAGGGGGTTCCCCGTCGGGGGTTCGAATCCTCCATCGAGCATGGATGTTTGCGTTGTCTTTATTATAAGGTAGTTTATAAGTAGTTTGCAAGTTTAGGGACTGATGACCCAGCAGTTAAGTCCCTTAAGCTTTACAAACATTAAAATTTTGTTGTTGTTGACGTTAACGGCAGTAATTGTACAAATTCGATATAGGCCTATTGAAACATCTCGGAAAGAACAGACACCGTATCAATAATTCAATATCTTTCTTGTGTTACAGTTATGAACTTTACAGTTATTTTTAATTTATAGTTGACTCTTCACAACTCTATGAAAGTGCAAATGTGCCGCGGATCTGAGGTCAGTAAATTGAAACGAATGTTCGTGGAAATTTTTCGCAACACACTTGACGCCAATTTGAAGAAATTTATCGGAATCCACTCTTGCTGCGTTCCAACGATGTAGAAATACTGCATTCTTATTCATCTGGCACACCTCGTATTTCTTTTAAAATGCCCAGGGGTCTTATAACGTCAATACCGCACTGTGATTCACGTTATTCTGTCGCAATGTAGGCGTTGTACATTTGTACGTGTAATCGCCCTGTGGGAAGTACATCTGTAATTCTGTAACTTCGATTCGTCTTCAGACTACTTTGTACAGTTTTGTCCTGCCACAGCGTCTGCGATTTATACATACAGAAGACATATACCTGTATATCTTCTTATTTTTACAACTTCGACACATTTTTTCTAATTAGCGAGTCTTTCACTAAACCAATTCTGTGATCTGGTGCGCAGCCTCATGCGACAGTTCTTGTGAGAAACTACTCCCGTCCTCGCAATACCCGTTACGAGGCACGTGTATTCTCGTGGGACAAATCTTTCAGCGTCTGCTCATTATTTTTCGTTGGTATACACAAGTTTAGAAAAAAAGGGACCTCTTTGAAAGACTAGAAACAGGAGGATGATATTTACAGGACATTTCGGGCCTATTTCATTAACATCAATTTGCAGCAGGGTTTTTGAACATATCCTGTATTCAGATATTATGAATTATCTCGAACAGGATGATTTATTGACCGAAGGTCAACACGGATTTAGAAAATATCGTTCATGCGAAACACAATTAGCTCTTTACTCACACTAAGTGATGAGTGCTATCGACAAGGGTTCTCAATTTGATTCCGTGTTTCTTCATTTCCAGAAGGTTTTTGACACCGAACCTCACAAACGGCTTTTAATCAAATTGCGTGGTTATGGTACATCGCCCCAAATATGCGACTGGATAGGGGATTTCCTGTCAGAGAGGATACAGTTTGTAGTAATCGATGGTAAAGCAGCGACTAAAACAGAAGTGATATCGGGTGTTTCACAGGGTACTCTTATTGATCCTCTGCTGGTCCTTATCTACGAAACGGTTCGGGAAAAAATCTGAGCAGCTCTCTTAGGTTGTTTGCGGATGACGCCGTCATTTACCGTCTAGTAAAATCATCTGAAGATCAAAACCAACTGCAGAACGATATCAATAAGATATCTCTATGGCGTAAAAATTGGCAATTGACTCTCAATAATGAAAAGTACATGAGTACGAAACGAAATCCGATGTACTTGGTTTACAAGATAAAGCAATCAAAACTGAAGGCTGTAAATTCCACAAAATACCTGGGAATTACTATTACATCAGACGTAAACTGGAAAGAACACGTAGATAATGTCGTCGGTGGAGCGACCCAGAGACTGCGTTTTATTGGAAGAACGCTTAAAACATGCAACAGAATTACTAAAGAGACTGCATATAATACGCTTGTCCTTCCTTATTTGGAGTATTGCTGCCCAGTGTGGGCTTCTTATCAGGTGGGTTTGACGGAGGACATCGAAAGAGTCCAAAGAAGGGCAACTATTGTCACGATACAGAGGAGACAGGATTACGAAAATGAGACATGATCTGGGATGGGTGTTAATACAACGACGGCGCTTATCGCTGCGGCGTGGGCTACTTACGAAACTCCAATTGCCAACATTCTCCTCCGAATGCAAAAATATAATGTTGACTGCCACTTACATAGGTAGAAGAGATGATCAGAATAAAATACGAGAAATCAGAGTTCGAACGGAGAGATTCAGGTGTTCTTTCTTCCCACACTCTATTCGAGAATGGAATGGTAGATGAATAGTATAAAGGTGGTTCGATGAATCCTGTGCCAGGCACTTAAATGTGATTTGCGTAGTATCCCATGTATATGTAGAGTTAGACATGTTGCAAGACCCGGTTTGTGTGTTCCAATGATACCCTGTGAAATATAAGTATCGTGTGTTAGATTTATGTTCACGTCTGTCAAAGGCGACACAACCGTCGTTTGTTAAATCCTTAATATTGATAAAGTAACGCCGTTTTAGATATCTCAGTAAGGAAACCCTGTAATAAACTAACAGGAGGGAACTTTACATTAGAATGATATTTGTCTGCTAAATGTACTCTCGTCATATATAGTTCTCAAAAGCACAACAGATAACTACAATATTCATATTCGACAATAGTATCACTGATTAAATGTGTTCATGAACAAGCCCACAAAAAACAATGAAACTATTAGCGCTATTACTGAAAGAAAAGAGTTTAGTTTAACTGATTCTGATTTAACTCTCGAAAAAGACAAGTCGCAAAATGACAGTGGAACATCAAGTTTTCTAACATTCTTGCTTAAAAAATATTTGTCATGTTTCAGAAAATTTTTACATATATAATTTATTAACAAAAGCAGATGAGAACGATAGCAGCATGACAATGATTTCGTCGTAAGAGAAATTAGATTTTGCGTTTTATCCCGAGTGTGTATTGCAACTGCCAGAATAGAAGAAAGAAACAAATTTGACATGCTATTTTCTATAAAATTTACGCCTACTCTTGGATCTGCCAGGTGCCGAAGATGCGTCACTCTATCAAGTGGACCTGTGACTTGTGTCGTATCATCAACGGCTGGTGTCTAGATACTGCGGTTCATGTGCCACAGGTTGAGTCTGTGTGAACAGACGCGATTAGCTATCAAAGAATAGTACTGCCATAATCTGGAATAAGTTCTAGCGAAAACCCTAAGAAAATGAGTCACGTTTAACTAAAGACAACTGTTTACCCCAATTGCATGGAATAATGAAGTTATAACTTTTCATTATTATTTTCAAAAATTAGGTTATATGTTACCACTAATGACATGCAGATTGAAGTGTGATCCTTTGGCATACTTCTATTTAACCCGTAAATTAAGTGATTGTGAGATTACCGCCTAATAGAAATACCGGTAATCAATAGCATTTGATAATTAAACAGTATGAAGTTCACTGTAAACATTGACCATGCCAATGCACTAAATGTTATACAACTTTAATCTTATTAATTATGGTAGCAATGTATGTACACAGTTGGGTGACAACATTTATAGTTAGGCCATAGGCAGAAATTCTCCACGTTGAGATTTGCTGTGTGCTTGTAGCTGACGGGAGGCCAGCAAGCAGGCTGACGTTGGTGGCTTGTTCCAGCTTAGGATTTTCCAGTTCGTTTCCGGTGAGGGGAGAGAGGGACAATGGCGAGTGCCAGGCACAGTGCAATGCACAAATATTGTAATACTAGTGGCATTTGAAGTAATACGATGCAGTTAGGAACCTTTAAGGCCCTCATTACAAAATAGCCTGTTGACAAATAAACAATAAATTAGCTGATATAGTCACATCTGACGTAATATATTGACAATGAAAAGTAATAAATTACCAATAAATACAAGACAGTTACACAACTAGCATGGCAATGTTTGTTTATAAAAATAATATATTAACTATTTCTCATTTTATTTTCATTTAATCTCGTGTATTTTATCTTAAAGTATTCAGTTAAATCACTTATCTGTGACATAAGAAATTGCACGATTATGATAAATAGTACAAAGTATGTTTATACCAATATAAAAACCTAAGAAGACAATTTATTTAATGTGTAGTGTAATTATTTTGATTTTAAGTAGAGTTTTAGAAATGTATTGGCTGAGCGCTGTACGTTGGCAAATCGGTTACAACAGCTCACATGGGGAAGTTGATGGCGTAGGGGAAAAAACCCCGGCAGTTGAGTTTTGGCACTCGCACTCGCGAGGGCAGGAAGTGACGACACTCCGGAGACGCGAGCACGTGGTGTAGCTGGCCGGGCGGCGTCGCTCTGCATTCAGTCGGCATGTGGATCTCGAGGTGGTGACTTGAGATTTGTCTGTGGCAATCGCCACGAGTGGTTGCTCGTCGTAGACTGTACCAAGTTAAATCGAGTACTACTGTGTGTTTGTGAATATTTAGCCGGTGGAACAAGGTGAGCATCGCACTGAATTAAAGTGACTGTGATTTGTTAATGTAAAACGTGTCGTCGCATAGGCATGAACATAAACGGTGTTTGAGACAGCCACGTGGTGTGAAAACAATTCGCGACAAATATTCATTTTGTCTGGGGGCTCATGAGCTATAACTTTATTTGGTAAATGTGTTGACGTACAGACGTATCAGCCATAGTGTTCAAATATTGTGAAATAAACAACATAAAGTGAACTTTCACATGTTTTCTAAAATAGTAGTTAGTACACCCTTTTCTATCATGAACTTGATTTTATTATGAATTTGTTTTGTTAGTCATATGCAGGGAAGGAAAGCTTCGAACGTGTGATATCATCGCCTAGAAAACAAGTCAAACAATCGCAATCACAGTTCCAGTGTTTTTGCATGTTTAGGAATTTGGTTCGCAGTTGGTGGCTGTGAGTTTTAAAAATTAATCTTTCCCTATTTTAAACTCTCACCCCAACCTCCACGCTCGCATGATGTTGTCCCATTTGGAGAAACACCTGAAATCCACTGGTTAGATTGCAAAGATTCGACGGAACATACACAGCAGAAGTTATTTCAGGAAAAACAAACTTAAGTGTAGTCATTCACGCCGTTGCTTAAGCACAGAAATTTTCCTACATTTTGCCTAAGTCATTATACATTGTTTGACCTCATTAGATCAGGTCTCTTTGCACCAAAAGAGTATCAAAATGAAAACCCAAGCAAAAAGCCTTGTATTACGTCTGCCAGCTAAACGCGAAGTATGAATTTGAGTAATGGAAGGTTGGTACATGGTGACCTTGGGGAAGATCAGTTCGGATTCAAAACACATATAGGAACACGGAAGGTAATACTCACCTTACGACTTATCTCAGAAGATAGATTAAGGAAAGGCAAACCTATCTTCTGTAGATTTGAAGAAAGCTTTTGACAATGTTGATTGGAATACACTCTTTCAAATTCTGAAGTCAACAGGGGAAAATATAGGAAAAGGAATGTTGTTTGCACTTGTAAATTAACCAAACAGAGTTACTACAATTGTAAGGCATGAAAGGGACAGAGTGGTTGGGAAAGGAGTAAGAAAGGGTTGTTGCCTTTTTCCAATATTATTCAGTATGTAATTTGAGCAAGGTTGAAGAAGTACAAACATTACGTTTTTATGATGATATTGTAATTCTGTCAGAGACAACACAGGACCTGGTGGAACAACTGAACGGAATGGAACGTATAATTTCAACATTAACAAGAGGAAATCAAGGGTAATGGAATGTAGTCTTAGAAAATCAGGTGATGCTGAAGGAATTAGATTAGGTAACGAAACAATAAAGGTGGTAGATCGGTTTTGTTAATTTGGCAGTAAAATAACATATTATAGTCGCTTTACAGAGTATGCAGAATGGCAATGGGAAGAGTAGCCTGTAGCAAAAAGAGAAAATTGCTACAGTGGAATATTTAAGCGTAAGGAAGTCTTTTCTGAAGGCATTTGTGTGCAGTGTTGCCTTGTACTGGCGTGAAACGTGGACGATAGGTAGTTCAGACAGGTATAGGATAGAGACTTTTGAAATGTGATGCTACAGAAAAATGCTGAAGAGTAGGTGGGTAGGTCGCTGAACTAATGAAGAGGTACTGAACAGAATTGTGGAGAAAAGGAATTTTTGGCTTTCCTTGCGTAAAAGACGGGGTAAATTGGTAGGACACATTATTAGACATTAATGAATAGTAAATTTAGCATTGGAGGGAAGTGTGTAGGGGAAGAATCACAGAGGGAGACCAAGAGACGAATAAAGCAAGCGATTCAGATGGATTTGGGTTGCCGTTCGTATGAGGAAATGAAGAGGATTGCTCAGGATAGAGTAGGATGCCGAGCTGCATCAAACCAGTCTCCGCACTGAACCAAAACAACAACAACATATATAAACATGGATGTGTACATTTATGTATGTGTGTTTTCTGTAGACTCCAAGATAACTGGAGCAACTTCTCAGATTAACTAGGGGCATAGCGGAAATTTCTACTACCAGGTGCTAATCCTTGATTTGCCGCCTTGACTCCATTTCCCCTTTTCGGAATTACGCAGAAAATAATAGCAGTTTTATAATGGGCGTAAGTATTATGGTTAGTGCGTATCAGGCGACGATAGCGACGGTGAAATTTGTTGCATCTTTTCTGTATTTCCTGTTATTGTGTTTTATTGTGCACAATGCATTTCAAGCCCTGAGGGCTCAACATCAGGTTCCTGTATTTTTACTCATGGGTAAAGGCATGGATCTGTTAAGATCAGGTCACAGGTTGCAAGAATATTGAAAACATTTAAAACAGGTTCATATAATTAAAGTGATTTAACAATTGACTTCCTTATTAAAAAGTGGTGCACATATATGTCTTGTGCAGTTTGATAATTGTCTGTGCTCGAATACGGTAGTAGGTGTAAATAATCATCATCTTAAACACTTCCCATCTAGAAGTACATTTGTACTGTCACCGTATGTTTTCTTCATTATTTCTGAAGTACATTAGCCTTCAACATGATTAGTCCTTAGATATGAATATACAGAATTAAAATGTTCCTTTCACATAGTCCGGCTAGTCCCTACCTTGTGTTAAAGGAAATAATATTTGAAGATCTGACTCATCTCCTGTCTTCATGCAATTATTAGAACATTTGAAATTTACTCCCTTAGTTTTACTGATGAAAAACAAACTTTTCTTTAAGATTATACAGAACTTTATTACATTCAGAACTAAGCTACTACATTAGCTTCACATGATTAATTGTGATGTATTTCTCATGGAATCTCACTTAATAATGATGATAACCACTACATATAATTCAAATGACAATTAAACTTCATTCTTCCTTGGCACTTTGCAGTCCTTTTACACCATACAGGTGCGCTCATATTCTCACGCCAAAACCTGCGAAAATAAATTCCGTATGGTAGTAGTTGCTCACACGGTGCCAAATCCCTTATAAAATAAATTATTTTAAGTACACTAGGAACCAGTAGTGAGCACTGTTACACTGCAGATCTCCCCGCTCAGACACAAGATATTAAATTGCTTACTTTGAAACCTCCCAAAACATTATTTACATGAGAAGTACAATCTGTTATACATAACAAATAAGGTAAGTAGCTTCACAACAGACAAGTAGTTTTCATTTCGGAAATATCACTGATACCTGGATCAGATAAGGAATATGCACTGTAATATTCATTTTCTAGAGATGTTCTAATGCCTCCTGGGTAACATATTTAATTGGGAACTTGAGGTTTCAATACAAAGACTATTGCTGCCTCAGAGAAAACAAAAGAAAATTTATCACAAATAAATTCGAGGTCAGTTCCTCTCTTTGAGGCCCCTGATATAGGATAGCAGCTTCTTTCTTGGATCTGCTCACCCTACTAATAACCCACAACTATTCTCTTCACCTCTTCATTCACTGAGGACAACTCCTCTCTACCTACTTCACTTCCCCATTTACGCATCTCCGTACCTTACCCTAGCTTATTTCTCTATTTTACCTTTTTTACTTCACGAATGTACACTCGTAATTTTGCATATCACTTCTTCCCACAGCCGAAATGAACCCAACACTTCAGTCTCACCAGTTCTCATCCATACAAGAATGTGGGTATTGTTATTTCCTGATCTTAAATGTATCCTGTCCACTATATCCTTATAACTAACACCTAAACCTAAACCTCATGTATGAGTATGTAATTTTATGTGTTGTTGTATTATAAGTGTGATTATGTACACTTTGCATATAAAATGTTTGTGTGAATGGATGTGGGTGTATGTGTGTAATTTAGTAAAAGTTTTAGCAAGTTATGCCTCAGGTGTACCCTCAGGGTAATCACTGTGGTTGTAGTCAGAACTAAACGGAGAGAAAAAAGGAAGTCTGACACAGAAACCGAAAAGTACCACCTGTGAGATCAACATGCTTTTTGTACAGAGTGAAAAAAAAAAAAAAAAAAAAAAAAAAAAAAAAAAAAAAAAAAAAAAAAAAAAAAAAAAAACGTGAATAGGAGACAGAAATGAAAAAATAGGAAAACAGAAAGTTGGAGCAAAGAAAGAAGAAAAATAGACCCCAAAGTCTGGAAACAACCTCCAACCCTAACCCAGGAAACCCCCTGGCCCCTTCCGTACTTCACTATGGCACCAGAGAGCAAAATATGGCAGGCTAGAAGTGAGCTGTCCCACTACAGTACGGAACGCCGTAGCATAACGTGCAGGACCCCCTGAAAGGAACCTCCAACTTCCACTACTGTAATGCCATGGAAAACGGATAACGCCGCTCATTTGTGCAGTATGCGTGTGTGTAATTGTATATGTGTTTCTGTGTGTGTGTGTGTGTGTGTGTGTGTGTGTGTGTGTGTGTGTGTGTTAGTGTATACCAACCCTCAGTCCAGCAAACTGGGCTGTAACTAAAAACCTCCCCAAATACAAAACACATATAAACTCATCCTGGTTTGCATCCATTACCGTATTATTGAAGGCATAAAACCTTAGTAGAACTCGCAATTCGTAATGCCTACGTGGATGACTTACGATTAAGTCAGTCTCTTCCTTGTAGAGACAGTAATGGTACTGTGTACCATAAACAGAACTCTGTGTGTAAACAGCTAACACTTGCAGATACATGATTCTGTACATAGAAAACTAATTATATTGTATGATATAATGTAATGAAACGTGTTGTAAGGGGAGCCGGCCTTGGTGGCCATGGCGACCATGCCCGACGGGGGATTCGAGACCCCGACCGTAGTGGCCGTGCAGACTGTGACTGAAGTGCTTCAATCTCCTCGGCCACCGCGGCCGGCCGCTTCAGTCACGGTCTGCACGGCCACTGCGGTCGGGGTTTCGAATCCCCCCTCCGGCATGGATACTTGTGCCGTCCTTAGTCTTAGCCAGTTCATAAGTTGTTTGTAAGCTTAGGGACTGATGGCCCCGTAGTTAAGTCCCATAAGTTCTACAAACATTTGATTTTGAACATCTTGTAAGGAGTCGAGTTTTCCTCACTGCCATTTCCTGCATATTCCGACGTTAAAATCACATTCTACTCATCAAGACTAACAGGATGGGATACAGGCATTTTAATGATAATAATTACAGTTTGATATGGAAATTATGGGATCACGTCCGCAGGTGTAACAAGATAATCGAGGCTGAAGCTTACTCGTGGAACACACACCCGAGTAACTCTTGTTTTCTAAAGTGGAGCGAGGCACTTACGCGGCGGTGGCCGGCGACAATAAGGACGTGGGCGAAAGGGTCCCCACTCCACTTAGTCACCACGGGCGGTCTTTATTACAAAAGTCACTTAAAAATCGTCATAGATGTTTTAAACCCTTTTAAAAGCAACACAATACCGCTCGCAACAAAAGATGTTTACTTGTAGCTTTTAGCCAGAGGTGGAATACCACTCAGGAATCACACGTGAATTCCGAACAGGCGCCGTCAAGTCAGAGAGAAAATACCTAAATAAGATATTAGCTGACTCACTAATGGCTGGCGAGCCATACGGCCACATCTGACTAATAGGCGAGCCACTAGCGTCGAAGCGTCACCGAAGCATATTCACAAGCAGAACGAGGCAGACTCTCTCTCGCCCGTGCTGGCTGTGTGCCACTGAGCACGCAACCTAATGGTTTGATGCTCTCACAGCGATTTCTTGTCCGGAGAGGAGATGAAGACTCCTTTAAAGTACTGCATTGTAAGGAGCAGATCTTGATTTGATTTGATTTGATTCGATTTTCTCAGGGCAGCCAAAACAGTCTTGTTCCAACCCGCCACTGCCCGCACCGAAACTAAGTTTATTGTGCGGTATCGCTCCCTGTACATCTAGTAAAACCAACTAGTGCCCTTGAACACTGCAAGGAGTCCCTTTACCAGTTCTTTATTAGGCACAATTTCTTCGGGTCTAGTTGTTCTAAATGTTCTGTGCCTTTTAGTCTCCAATGCAATGCTTTCGAAGATTAGATGTGATGCAGTTTCATCACCGTCATCACAGATCCTACATTTAGGGTCCTCTTCTCTTATTCCCATTGTATGTAGGTGTTTTTTGAAATTCCCATGGCCTGTCAGCAGTCCAACCATGAGTCTAATCTCTCTCCTGTTCAGGCCCAGGATTGCAGAGATTCTTTTAAAACATGGCTTTGGAATCATTACCTTGCCATGTCTTTGTTGGTAGACTTTGGTCCAATATTATACGTGCTGTCTTCTGAGCCAGTTACGTAGCTCCAATTTCATCATTGCCTTGGTGATTGTCAAGACATGTTCAGGTCCTATAAATGGAGTCTCTGCCCCCATCCTGGCTAATCTGTAGGCATGT
The DNA here is from genome assembly GCA_026315105.1 of Locusta migratoria. Classification (NCBI taxonomy): domain Eukaryota; kingdom Metazoa; phylum Arthropoda; class Insecta; order Orthoptera; family Acrididae; genus Locusta; species Locusta migratoria. The sequence continues at coordinate 409,942,718 of CM048749.1, forward strand.
TTGTTGCCACTGATCCCCGAGTGGCCAGGAACCCACAATAGGTTTACTCCATTGCTTTCCCCTAGCTCCAACAGAACCCTGTGACATTCTGCAACAATTTTAGACCTTGTTGAGGAGCTGCCAGTGATCTCAGGACTGCCTGGCTGTTTGAATAGATATAGATGCTACGGTCTTTGTAGCACCTACGAAAATTCTCCTCCACACATGCCCTGATGGCAGTGATTTCGGCCTGGAACACTGAGGCAAGTTTCCCTAGAGAGATGACACCCTCCAGTCTTGGCTGCACCCCGTATACCCCGGCAGAACAGATCTTAGTGAATATCTAGTGGAAAGTACTAAGAAGTATGCACTATTCATTGTGTTGACAAAATACTTACTATCGAGTTTGAACTCAGACAGAGTGTATTAGGTAACGCTTGCAAACGCATTTTCGAATGGCAACGCAGTTGAGCCATCCCGGCTGATGTTTCGTCGATTGGCCCTGTCCTTGATTTAATTACTGGCGCAAGCACCATCGATCTCTCTGTGCTTGCACCGTTCATGGCGCTGTTCCATCTGCCACACATCAGTTGTCTTCTGACATGCGTTTTCATTGCCAAGTGTGGCGCGCCGAGGCTGTGGAGAGAGAGTTGGAGACAGTGGCTGCGCGGAGAGAAGAGAGTATAACGCAGGGAGTTTGATACAATGCATAGCATCACCAGGGTCGAGTAATTTGATCCAGGGGCCGTTTATGGCCCGGCCCGGCATGTGCATCGAATGTGTTCCGTGGCATTCTGTCCGTGAAGTGCCATGCACACCATGAGCTGAAGAGGTTGATCGAGAGAGGTCTTTCTGTCAAGTTACGGGCTGTTTACTCCGTCTCCCGGCTATGTGGTCGCGTTCCTAGCGGCCGTGCAACACCGCGACATCCCTCACCAAGTGTCGGAGCTTATCAACAACTGCTGCTCTGCACTTAGCCCCGCCTGTGCCTCTCGTCGTTCCAGCCTATTTCCATCTGGGATGTATCAAATATTTCCAGGCGTTGGTTGACACCCTCCTCTTACACCACAGTGAGGGGGCTTGCACGTGTCGTGCAGTAAGGTCTATAAGTTAAGTGCCTGATAAAATCTGCTCTGCGAATTTGTGTGTCTGAATTTGTCATAATCGGTGGTCGTTCCCCAGGGGCCATTGTTGCTTGTGCCTACATCTTTAGTTGTTTATTCACGTGTTATACCGCACTTTTCGTTCGGTTAAGTAGTATTATTGTTTTCGCTTTGCTCTGAGTAGCAAGTACTCTATATACATTAACTAGGTTATTGTAACCGGGGAATTTTTCTGTTTATGCCCCTTTGCCAGCTCGCATCTGCACGGGCAGTAGGTGTATACCTTTGTTTTTCTTTTTTTTTTTATCATCTCCTTGCAGAAATTTATCCTTCCAGGAGGCATCGCCACCCCGCGGTTGTAATTTTGCGTTCTATCCGCTTGTGTAAGCCTCCTCGTGTCAGATCTGTAGTTCTTGTTGACCGTTGGGCATCTTATTTCTCTCCTTCCTGTTTGAGCCAGCTCATCCATTTACCTGTGTTGGTGTATTAAATTAACCAGTATCCAGGCCCTCCCCCCCAACCTCGGTGTGATTTTGATAAGTAAGCTGAACACTTTCATTTAAAGTGCAAGGCTCTTTTGTGAATTTTATTGGCCTTGTGCCTATTGATATCAGTGAGCAGTCTTCTGCTGCCAGCAGACCTTACGTAAATTCTGAGCTCGTCTTTAATGTGTGTTGGTAATTGTGGTTATAAAGGGCTATGTTTTTTTTTTTTAATTTTGGTGCACCACTTTAGTATGATTTTGGTAACTAATCTGAGCTCTTTTCATTTAAAATGCAGGACTCATTTGTAAATTGTTTTCTGTGTTGTTTTATTGGCCTTCTGCTTATTGGTCTCATTGAGCAGAGTGTTCTGCTGCCAGTAGACCTTACTTAAATTTTTTGAGCTCGTCCTTAGTGCGTTTTGGTAATTGTATTTTTAAAGGGCTCTGTTCACTTAAATTTTTGGAGCCCAACGTTATTGTGATTTTGACAATTAAGCTGAGATGTTTCATTTAAATGGCAGGGGTCGTTTGTAATTAATATTGTATTTACAAGGCTTGCCTTTCGTTTAAAATTTTCCACTCTTGTTTAAGTTACTGGGCTCATTGTGTCGTTTCATTTTACAGGGTTCTTTTACTAAATTTGGAGCCTTGTTAACATATCAGAAATTGCTTTTTTCAACTTGGCCTCCTTCCTTGCATCCTTTACCTGAACTGTCTTGTTGGGCTTTCAGACTTTGATTGTAACATCAATGTATATATAATTAAGACAAATGGAAACTGTAGTGGCTATGCCTGCTTAACTTCACCCACCAACAATCCACCGCTTCCACAACTACGCTCTCAGTAGTAGCAGACTGCTCCCTTCCCTTATACGGCCTTTGTTAATTATTTCAGTTTCTTTTGTTTTATTTTCCTTGTGTTGTTTTTCAGTGAACTGTTTACTCGTTATATATAGTGGCTTTCAGGTATTATTCTCGATCTACTATGGCCAGGCCGTGTCCTGGATTGGAATATCTCCGAAAAGAGGTGCTTGTTCATGAGCTCGTGATCTAGCAGGAAACTACTGAGGACACTGCAGCCGATTTAGTGCTATTCCTCTGAGAAGCATTAAATAAGCCCTTCAAGATCTCTTCGGAACCAACAGGTGAGCTGTTTTCCATCTTCGACCAACGCACATCCAAACAGTTTCACCGTGTTGAAGCTCAGCTCATGCATTTGTTAAGACGTGTGGAGGACTTAGGGAACTTGTCCTTAGAATCTAAGAGCAAGCAGATCGTTGAGGGTTTGGCAAATATTATTACTAAATTGTTAATCCAGATTTCGTCATTGGACTTAAGATGAGATCCCGCACATTGTAATGTTGTGGCCGATCATTTACTGCAGCCTATTTTTTCACAAGAGACAGGGCAAGATGTAGGAAATATTGCTCTATTACATGCCCATTCGCCTTTAACTTCGGTCTAGTTTCCAATTTACCTAATCCGACTTTGTACCTATTTAAAGGCATTAGTGAGCTTTCGTGCGACACCAGGAAATCCATCAAGTCGTTGTTGTATTTGTTGGTTGACCTAGAGGAATATGCTCAGACCCTCAAAGTTACACGTTCTATTATTTTCATAATACTACTTCCTTTGCAACCTCTCTGGGGGACACCACCTTGACGAAGAACTGTCTGTGTGGATGGAGAGGCTTGTGCATCCGTGAGAAGCTGAGGGCTATAGCGAAGGTAGAGAACCTACTGCCGGAAAGGCCTCAGCTGAGGGATCAGACTAAGTGTGTCCCACAACGTCCCGTCCTCCTTATCCACTCCTAGTCCTTTCCCAATACCCTTCCCAACCCAAGCTGTGATGCGATCCGTGCTGAGGGGTGCATGGCACATGGTTAGATGTGTCTCAAACGGAGCCTCAGGGATACCAGTCGACCTCCTGAGTAAGTAGCCTTACACCACGCGAGGCTGTCATGGTGTGGACTGTATAAATTCCCAAACTCGTGGGACCAAGATGGACACGAAAAAAGAAATTATTTTAAAAGAAACTGAGGGGCAATCTGAGGCCCCAGATACTCAGACATCCGGATCAGGACCGACTGAGTGCACTCCCACTTCTGAATCAGGATCTAGACCTGAGCAAGAAGTGGGAACTGTAACAGAGGAGTTGGACCAGATTAGGATTAAGGCTTGTCTGGGGCTCAGAGGAGGAAACGTCTCAAGTAACCGAAGCAAAAGGAAGGAAAAGAATGGCTTCCTAAGTATAAGTGGAGGGAATTGACAGGGCTTGAGCCCAAGACCCCCAAAAAGATACTGCCTCAGATCGAAGGGGATACACAGACCCCCTCGACGTCAAAGGCAGGTGCAAGAGGGTTAGGGAGGAATCTGAGACCCTCCTCTCTGGACAAGCGTGAGCCTAAAAAGCCGAGACAGGAAATAGGGAAACAGACCTATAGTACTGCAGTCTCGGCCTTTAGGGTGGCTGTTGTCCAAGAAGGATATCCACTGGTGAGCATCACCTCAGCAGGAGGAGCTCGTGCAGATTGCCCTTTTTGAAAAGATTGGGGGGGGGGGGACACTGGTCCAGGACCCAAACTCAGGAGAGTCTATCTATATCACAGTGCCCTCATTTTTGTCTGTGGCGGGGAGCATTCAGCAGAATGGCTTAAGGACCAGGTGCCCATGATGTTCCCATGGGAGGATGCAAAGCTGCTGGTCAAGACAGCAGCCAAAATCCTAAAGGCTGCAGAGGTATCAATATGGGTACCAAAGATCCTTAAGAATATCGCTCCAAAGACTCTGTTCCTGAAAATAAAGGCCCAGAACCCAAAAGTCTCGACAGGGGATTGGAGGGTAATCAACCAAAAGGTCGTTTCGGAAGGACGAACTCTGGAGGTGGAGGTCGGAGAGAAGTCCCTGAAGGCAATGAGAGAGCAAGGCCTGAAACTGTTTTTAGGGTTCTCTCAGGTCGCCTACAGGGTTATCAAAGACCTTAAAGGCAATAATGGCGGCAAGATGGGGCTGGAAGTGCTGCAGATAAACTGCCATGAGCCGTCGCATGTGGAGACAGGAAGTAGACATGGCACTGACAAAAAGCCCTATTTATACAAAAGGGGTGTATTGGGCCTTGGTGGTATTGGAGGTAAGCTGATTTACGCTAGAAATCTACGAAACTCCAGAAAATGCATTTATGTTAGAAAAGGAATCCCTTTCATGCCAATGATTAATTTTTGTTCCAGGGACCTGGTGAACATCAAGATGCAGCAACGTGAGGAAAGTATCACAAGGGAAATTGTTTTGGCCTCAACATACCTTCCTTATGAAGACAGCTCTCCTCCTTCTTTGGAAGTAAGGAGACTGAGGGAAGTCTGCCATTGCTAAAGTGACCAACTGTTGGTGGGATGTGACGACAATGCCCAGAATCTAGTGTGGGGCAGCAGGGACACCAACAGTAGAGGTGAGCATCTTCTTGAATTTCTCCTGTCTAACAACTTGGAGATACTGATTAGGGTTGATAACCTACATTCAGGAATAGTAGAAGGGAAGAAGTAATTGACATAATCTTTGGTTCAATGATGATGGTCAGTTATGTCAAACAGTGGTATGTGGCCATGGAGCCATCCTCATCAGATCACATGTATATTAAATTCAAAGTCGAAATGGGAACCAGACAGACCATGGCGTATAGTAATCCCAGGAAAACAGACTGGGAGACATATAGGAGAGACCTTGATTTCAGCCTATCGGAAATTAAAACCTTGATAAGGGAATGCAGCAGAGTTTCAGTTAGTAGCAGAAGCTGTAACCTCTGCTATAGTGACCTCATACCAGGACAACTGCTCAATCGCCAAGAAGTGAACAAATATGAGTGTGCCTTAGAGGAATAATAACTTGGAAATGCAAAGGAAACAGGTACGAAGACTGTTTAACCTTGTGAGGCACAAAGGGCAAGGCGCAAAGTATCGCGAGGCCCTTGTAAATTACAACCTTGCCATCAGACGAGCAAAGGAGGCATCCTGGAAGGTATTCTGTGAGGAAGTGGAGGTCACAGCTGCTCAAGCCAGACGTCATAAAATTCTCACTAGGGTACCAACTAATCCAGCAGCAACAATGAGGAAGGAGGATGGGGAGTATACAAAGACAGCACATGAGACGTTGGAACTGCTCCTCAAGACTCACTTTCCTCAATATACTCTGGTGGATAACACAAACCAGAACGCGATCCCAGAGATACAACGGTTCTCAGGTAGTCGCAAAGAGGACTGGGATTTGGCTAAGGAGTTTGTCGATTTCAGTAAGGTCTGAGGGGCGGTGGGAACATTTCAACCTGTTGGAATCTTTCCAGCTCTCCTGCAACAAGCGGGAGAAAAACTTATAAGATTCCTATGCAGGTTATTTAGGGTTAGCCTAGCAGCAGGAATCATTCCCAATGCCTGGAGGGCAGTGAAGGTTGTCTTCATTACAAAGCCAGGGAGAATTGACCATACCGAGGCCAAGGATATGAGATCAATCAGCCTACCCTCCTTTATTCTTGAGACAATGGAAAAGCTGGTTAATGTACATGTAGGAGGGAGGAGGTTAAGTGGGGCTCCTCTACATTCAAACCAACATGCATATCAGCCAGGTAAATCATGTGAGAAAGCTCTCCACCAACTCTTTGGGAAGGTGGAGAAAGCACTATACTTTCAGGAAATAGCCCTCTGTATCTTCCTGGACATCAAGGGGGCTTTTAGCAAAACGACCTTCGATTTCATGATTGGGGCAGCAGAGGTGCATGACCTAGGGACCACTATATTTAGGTGGACTAGGGCCATGCTTAGTGGAAGAAAGGTAGAGGCTACCATGATGAATGAAAAAATGGTAAACAACACCACTAGGGGTTGCCCATAAGGAGGAGTTCTTTCCCCTTTATTGTGAAATCTAGTGGTGAATGAACTCATTGGCGAATTAAACTCTAGGCAGTAGTTTTGCGAATGATACGCAGATGTCCTTTAAACAGTAATGTTTGACACATTTGCTGAGACAGTCAGGAATATGGCACAAGGGAATGTTCCTCAAGTATAGAACTCAGCATTTGGCCTTAGGACGCCCAGAACAGTGGGATCAGTTACTAAAATGTGTAAAACAAATAGTCAAAATCAATTTTGTTGATAATCAGAGACAGGATTTACACAGTGAACAGTGAGTACAATCACAGCTTGTCCTTATACGACAGCCCATCAACTATAAAGTTAGACGATGCTTCAGATGTGGATCTGATGAACGTCTAGTTAGGAATTGTCCCGATACAAAGAGAACCGCGTCATACTAAACGATGCCAAGAGAAGGAGCATGGATCACCTCGCTGACGTTGAAAAAAATTTTGCAGTAAAATAGGAGTTGGGCCGTATTTTCCCTTACCTTTTGTTTGTTGTCAATTAGCGGTTTGTGCCGTTCTTGACCTCGGCAGTTCCCTATCATTAATTAATTTAACGAGTATGGGCATCTCATTAATTTCTCTACCAAACTTAAATCTATACAGATATGTTGTATCGCTAATGGACAATGGTTACCTCTGCAATAATGTGTTATGAATATTTTATCAATAACTAGCTTAAACCCGCGGCTCCGCCTGCGTGTTGATTGATTATGATAGACAATGCGTGAAACGTGAAATCGCTTTTTTTTTCAAGAGATGTATTAAAAGAAATTTCTTTTTTACTGCTTTATTTATTTATTCTTCTATTTCCTTCTTCGTGTGCTTATTCTTATAGAGAAAGAGCTGAAGAAATTGTAGCACACATATACCAAAGATATGATCTGTGGCATCACGTTTCGTTGTATGTAACCTCGTTGCTATAGAGTCGCAAACGTCATCGCTGGCCTTCAGTCCGAATTTTTTTTATATTTTTTTTTAATTTGACGACTATCAACCACCATATCTTGCACCCCCTAATAGCTATCGGCATGGAACTGCTATGCTGTACAACGGGAGACTTCGGACAACAATTACACACAGACTATTCCTTTGCGTTCTGTAGTTTTCACTGCAGAGCGAAATATTAACACACACAGACGCACACGTAGATTTTTATATACACCGATAACTTTCCATCCCAATATTCCACCTTTTTATCATCATCAACACTCAAGCAACAATGCAACAAATTAAACCATTTTCAAAGAGTAAATATAATTTTGAAACAGTAATTATTGTTCTGCATTTCGCGTTATATTCTTCAAATTACTAAATATCTATCAATATTTCTTTCAGTAAAAAACCCTCTTGATTTTCAATCAAGACGGTTTTTTACTGAAAGAAATATTCATTCTCACTGATTGCTGTACAACCATGGACTGGAAATCATTTTAAATATCTATGAGATCGCTACAAAACCGTGCCTAAAACCTTCCTCAGGTATAGATTAATAACTCTACAAATATTTAAGTCTCTGCGACTTGTCGTTCGGACGTGATAAGCGTACATCGAACAGAAATTCACATTAATTTCTATAGATAAATAGCTATCCGATCGCCATAAAACCGTGTTTAAAGCCTTCCCCGGGTAGACATTAGTAACTATACAAATTTTTAGCTCTTTATCTCTTGTGGTTCAGGCGTGATAAACGTACACCGAACAGACATTCACATTTATAGATATAGACTAGATTCTCTTGGCCATGTGAGTTTGCTTTGGTTAGCAATTTGCTTTATTCCGTCGTATTGGGTTGTGATTTTATTGAGAAGATAGGGTTAATATTACATTTATCATCACCGTAACGTTAGACCGCTCGCTCACAAGTGACTGCGTTTCCCTCGATTGTGCGCACGCCGGTGACTTCGGAGGGGCCAGAACATTTGCTCGGAGGTAAGGTAGGTTTGTTGGCAACATTTAATTTCCAAATCTCGTACCAGCAAATACTATACGACAGATGCCTAAGGAAGGCATCAGACGCACCTTAGACACCATCTTCGAGAAAAGGCATGCCTCGGAACGTGGAAGAGAGCAATACTTTTATCAATCTCGAAACCCGGGAAACCCTGGAGCGACCCTGCCAGCAATGGACCAGTCAGCTATCGCCGACGATAAGCTCTTTGAGAGGGTACTGGTCATCAGACTAAATAGTCATCTCCGTATAGAAGTTACCCCTCATGAACAAATCGGATTCAAAGTGTAACACTCCATCACTCAACAGCTGGTACGAATTGTCGAAGAAGTGACTATCGTATGAACTATCGGGAGTACTGCGGAGCGACACTTTGGAAGTTTCCAAAGCTTTTTGACAGCGTATAAAATAGTAACCTGCTACACAGGCTATTCACGCAGGCCTTTCCAACGACCTACGTAAAACATATCGAGAGCTACCTTCAACAAAGGAGCTTCATCGTACGAGTTGGAAACCAGTATCCACACGAAAAGACATTGAAACCAGAGTTCCCCATGGAAGTGTACACGGTGGTGAACAGATACGGACGTCCGGCACCGGCAGATGAGAGCTTGTCATCAGCATGCGTCGCTGTGATGACTCTTGGTGATGTGTGAAGATAGACGGTGCATGCAGTTAATAAGGTGGTGCCGAGCACACTTCCTTGTGGAATCACAACTTAAATGTTTCTTTGTTTAGAGTACTGGTTGCCATCCAATTACTCCCTTTTGTCAGATAATTATCGAATGACCCACACATCTAAAGATGACACAAAAATGAGCTGAAACTGGTAATCCTGAATTATAATATGCGATCAATAGTTTAGCTTTTATATCTATTCAGTTTAAAAATTCTTGTAGATCGCCACCCAGACAATACGTCAGACAATATAGCATAGAATTTCTATGCCTGTCCGTGGAGTTCCATGAATCCTCTAATACGACAACTTGGTCAACCAAACGAACCAGTTGGATCGATGTAATTAACTAGGTGCCATAATAAATAGAATATAGAGTAACCCAGAAATACTCACAACCTACTTTCCTTGAACCAGCAGACGAGGCTCAATAAAGATGTGCATATGTCTCATACAGTAAATGACTCGAATTAGTAAGCCTAACCATAATGGTTAACACTACTCTATAGAAAATCTTTGAGCAACGCTAGAGAGCAGAATAGGCGAGGGATGTGTGGGCATTTTCCACTGTTGAGTAGGAATTTTCTCGGAAACAAAAACTGTAGTTATAATTTTTAGTCTTGCCGGAGGACACGAGACAATATCTTTTTCCGGGGAATACTTAGCAAATATCCCTGACCAAGCAATTCAAAGCTTATCCATAGCGCAAAGAAGTCCAGAATTTTGTAAATGTACCCGAAGAAAAAAAAAAGGGAATTTTGGGCTCTTAGGTAGTTTACAGTAGTGTTGGGACCACTAAACGCTGGTAATGCATTCACTGTTCGTTTCGTCTGTTACGTTTCAAGGCAAACGCGACAGTTTATTATCTGCGTCTCGTGCAAATCGTCTGGCTTCAAACTAGACTTGCCGTTAAAATTAAAGCTTTTCTTTTTTTTACGAAACTGAAGCGAATGTTTTAAATGACGAAGATGTCCTTGGAGGTATTTATTACTTAAAAACTTTTACATCGTTATTACATCGCTAGCGATTCATATCGGAAAACACATAAGAAAATGGGTATGCAAGTTATTACTTTTTATACATTAACCTTGAAATGCACCTTCTACTACCAACACGTAGCTTAGAGTCAGACTTAAGGGACACTTCAAAAATGTTGTTATTGAGATATAATGAAAAATGACAAAATCGGTTAATTATTGCAACATTTGTACTATTTAAATTATAATCGATTCCTAAGAGTGGAATGTATAACTTAGAATAGGACAGAAGTCACCATGCCGCTATTACTATTATCCAGTCTTCAAGAAATGATTGCATTACGGTTTGATATTTTACATTGATTTTTTTTTCTTTTTAAGTGAAAGTATTGATCATAAGTAAGCAGCAGCAGAAGAAAACGAAATCGATGGCCATTTATTTTGACAATATTATTGAACCACCAGCTTTTATGTCTGTTTATTTATTTATTTACTAAGTGAAAAATGTGAAGCTAAGTGTAGCAAGATGCTGTCATGTGTGAACATTGCCAGTGTCAAAGGTACAACATGGATACGCTCTTATCTATAATAAAAACATAAACAACCATCACAAAGTGAAACTACACTTGGTGCAAGGTAATATAATCCTCCAGTAACTTATCCACTGATGATGAGCCTGAAGCGACTCGAAAAGTAGTTACGAACGAACATTAAAAATATAAAAGCAGCTGGTAAGATATTTTTACCAAAAAATCGACTAATTACATTAGAAGGGCAGTTCATTATATAATATATCGATATTTCTTAGAGTCCGAGCGAAGCACGACTTGCGGCTGAAACCGTAACCAAATATTCGGCTCCTCTTCTAGTTTCGGCCGAAACTGAAATTTCCGTAATTATATTTAAAATTTCAGGTAAATTTACGTTACACCACAGATCACTACATTTTTCCAAATTTCGCATTATCCCGTCCCTCGTAGGGCACCGATATGGCAGAAAGGTCACCTTTCCGGTAATGGAAGCTATTGACAGGATCCACGTTAAGTCGATGAATCTCCCCACTGACCTAAGAGCTCTGCAGAGCCTTGTCAAGAAGGTATTTTCCCCTAAATGGATAAAATCAAAATTGGCCAGTTGAACGCAAAAAATTCCAGACTGGTGATGCAGGAACTCCGAAGGGTCACTGAGGAGATGAGACTTGACGTGGTCTGCCTACAGGAACCGTACTGTCTCTCTGGGCAGCCAGCCTACACATCTGCGACCTGTCAGAAGATCGCAACAGGACAAGAACCTAAAACGGCAATACTGATTGTCAATAGATCCCTTAGAGCAACAGTGATCACGCAGCTATCCGGCGACCACTGCTGTGTCGTTGAACTTCAAACACCAAAGGGGCTGATAGTCCTGGTAAACATGTACTTCCAGTATGCAGATGAAATTGAAAGGCATCTTGAACAACTAGAAACGGTCATAACGACACTGCGTGGGCGACGGGTGGTCGTTGTAGCTGACCTTAATGCAAAGTCCCCCTCCCCCTGTGGAACAGCCGTTCTCGGGATGATAAAGGATTGAAAGCGGAAGAGGCGATCATGGCCCTCCAGCTATCCATTGAAAATGAGCCAGGAAACCCCCCCCCCCACCTTTGTGGGAGGAGGTGGACAGGGAACGAAAATTGACATAACTTTGGCGACAACAAATGTCATAAGAGACGTGGCGAACTGGAGGGTCCATGATCGCATCACTACCAGTGATCACAATCTCATCACTTTTGAGATTGGAGGAGATGAGCACGGCTGGGACACAGGGTGGGAGTGGCAAAGAAATTACCACAAAGCAGACTAGCAACGACTGGAGAGAGAGTGCAGGATACCTCTGTTTCCGGAGGGGGATCTGGATGTGGACGAGTGCGCTCAGGACCTGGTATCAGCCATCTCACAAGCCATAGAACACGCCGTACCACTAAGGAGGAGGGCCACAGCGGCCTCCCCTTCACCGTGGTCGGCCGAACTACAAAGACTGTGACAATCAGTAAGGCAGGCGAGATGGTATTACCAATGGAGTGTGGTCTGGCAGAGAAGACAGTATTGGTTGCAGAGGTACAGAAACTTGAAGGACCAGTTCTTCAGGGAACTGAAAGCCACGAGACTGTACAGCTGGGAGCAATACGTCAAGAGTCAACTAGAAACTGACCCCTGGGGCATGCCGTACAAGCTGGTGAGAGACAAGGTGCGTGCACCAATGGTTCTCTCGACTCTCAGGGTGCACGGCCGTACCACGGACTCTTGGCAGGCAACTGGCGAGGTCCTGCTCCGGACCCTACTCCCTGATGACGATGTAACCAGCGACACGAACATCCAACAGGAGATACGGGGAAATAGGTCAGTCCCCTATACCTATGAGGTGATGGTCTACCCCATCTCCCAGGAAGAGGTGGCCCACCACATTCGCAATCACAAAAGGAGAAAAGCCCCAGGGCCAGATCAGATCACCTCTGAGGTGGTGCAGTTTCTCGCCCCCCAGTTGGCGCCTCAAGTAACTAGGCTATACAATGAATGTTTAAGGCAGGGTAAATTCCCCTCGCCTGGGAAAAAGGCCAATGTAGTAATTATAAGTAAGGGACCTGATATTGACCCGGCTTTGGCCAAGTCCTACAGGCTCATCTGCTTGTTGGATATTCTTCGCAAGTTACTTGAGAAACTACTGGCTGATAGACTTGAACCACATCGTGTCTTGTGTGGGGCGAGCGACAGGCATTTCGGCTTTCGAGCGGGGTGATCGGCGTGTGACGCAGTCGCCCTGGCGGCCGAGGTCTGTGGCCTAACTCCGCACAAGTATGTGGTAGGCATCATGGTGGACATCAGCAGTGCCTTTGACAACCTCTGGTGGCCTTCGTTCTTCTCTCGACTTCGAGAAATGGAGTGCCCAATGCCGCTTTATGGTTGTCTGAGGGACTACTGTGTCGGTCGGGAGGTCAGGCTATTATCTGCTAGTAGGGGAAGTAAGCAAGGGAGTGACCAAGGGGTGTCCACAGGGCTCCGTCCTGGGGCCACTCGTTTGGGACGTGAACATGGAGCCACTGTTATACGATTTGAAAAACGGTCAAGATGCACTAGAGGTAATAGCCTACGCTGATGACCTCCTACTTATGGTCGGCGACAAGAGCCACGAGGAACTGGAACGCAAAATTGCTAATACCATGAACATTCTGACCTCATGGTGTCAAAGGACAAAATTCACCATAGCGCCAAGCAAATCAACCTATCTTCTTTTGAAAGGCAGTCTAGTTAGAAACCCAACTGTTCGAATAAACGGAGTACCAGTTATAAGAAGACCCAAAGTCAGGTACGTCGGCGTAATACTGGACGAGCGCTGGAATTTCGCGGCCCGTGTGGATGCAGTTGCAGACAGAGCCCTGGTAGCACTTAACAGACTGGTTGGGATTGGGCAGAGAAGGTTCCACGTCCCATCCAATCTCATTAAACTTTACCACAACAGTATTCTGACATCCATCAGGGCTATGGATCTGGCAGCTGGGCCCACACACTCAGTAGGGTGCCACTTGCAATGGCGGTGAGAAGAGTTCAGAGAAGTATCCTCCTGGATTCAATTGGGGCATACAGGACCTCGCTGGGCGGCGCCCTCTTGGTGTTGATGGGGCTTTGTCCCCTAGATATCATCGGTGTTGATGGGGCTTTGTCCCCTAGATATCAAGATTCGGGAGCTGGCGGCGGCGTACTGGCTGAAAAAGGGAAATGGGGACAAAATACAGGAGATCATGGGAGCCAGGGTGGAGGGGAAAAGGGAAATCGAAATTCGAGGACTAGAAATTTGGCAAAACATCTGGGACCAGGACAACACTGGAAGGAGAACACACCAGTTCCTCCCGAATATGTCAGAAAGACTTAAAATGGGATACTTCCAGCCAAGCTGAGGATTGATTCACTTTTTCACCGGCCATGACCCGTACTCGACGTATCTATGTCGGTTCAGGAAGCAGGCGATCCCAGAGTGTGGCTGTGGAGCTCCGGAAGGAACTCCAGAACACGTCACTTTCGAGTGCCCTACATACGATCATATTGTCTCTCATCTCAGACTACAACTAGGTACCTAACTCAGACACATACCAACTCATAAGACATGAAGCACATTTTCAAATTCTCAATGAATTAACCGACAAAATCTCAAACCACATCAGACATCAATTTATAAACCGATTATGAGAAATTTTTTCCAGGCTGCATCAGGCCGTGCCGCCGGGGTACTCCGCCGTGCCCTGGATCAGGAGGACTCAGTGCAGCCAAATCACCGATTGCGACGCTAGATATAAGTTAGATTAAGTTAGGCTTAAGAGAAAACACGAAAACAACACAAGGACTGCAGTGCAAAAGGCCAGCCCAGTGATAGAGGCACGCCCTCCGGAATTAGTTCGGTGGGCACAGGCCAACCAGTACGTTTGTACATTACTGGCACACCTGTGAGCACTGCAGGGGGGGGGGGGGGCACAAAATAAGACACTAAACGTAGCAGTAGCGACTTCCACATGAAACACAACATGCCAACGCACCCTACATTACACAGCACATAGGGCAGACACAACAGCAAAAACAAAACATATAGTGCAGTTTAGTAGAAACATTAGAAGTAGCATAAAAAGCACAAAAATAGTAGTAGCATAAGAAGACCCATTTATGTATAGGTATTGGGTTATTGTATAATTAATTAAAAGAATAAAAAAATAAAAGATCCCGTCCCTTCACTAAGCCTACTTGAATGTGTGTAAGCCTAACCAGGAGGTCGTAGAAGATGATATGGGAGACGAACAGGTTCAGACAAATTGACGGTGCTTTTAACAAAATACTTCCAAATTTGATTCTATTCTCCCCATTATGACATTTATATCTAAAAAAATTAAAGTAAGTTAGAGAAGAAGTAAAGTGAACTCGATACAGTGGAGTCTCGATATTTCGACTCTCGGGAATACGACTCCGCCTCCGTAGCTCAGCGGCAGCGTCGCTGACTACTACGCAGGAGGCCCGGGTTCGATTCCCGGCAGGGGACTGGGTGTTGTGTGTTGTACTACTATCATCATCTTATCGTCATTGGCACATAAGTCGCCCACGCAGCGTCAAATAGAAAGACTTACACTAAGGCGGCCGAACAATCCCGCAAGGGATCTCCCGGCCAAGAAAGCCATACCCTCATTTTCATTTCGGGAATACGAGCGTCCCATAAATCACAGCGTCATACAATAAAACGAAGACTGCGCGTACATTCCGTCTTCACCGGAAAGGGCGCTCAACCAATATTTGTGCAAGTAAATAGTTAAAAGACTTTAAAAACTTTAGGCTGCCAAGGTGAATGCCTATTTAAACACTTTGTTTAAGAAAAGTTCATATTTTTGACACCTGTGTTCTTTTCAAGGTGGATTTACTCCCTATTCGAGTGTGACTCGGTAGCACAGTGGTCGGGTGCCAGTCTATGAATTCAATAGGGCCACGGGTTCGATCCCAGCCAGGTCCAAGGATTTTTATATGTCACTTAGCACTTCTTTCACCGCTGGCAATGTTTGATGATGTGAAAAAATATCCAGTAGCACTGTGGTTCGGAATCCTTGTTAAACAATAGATTAGATTAGAGAAATACTTGTTCCATTGAACATATAAACGACATTTCCTAATGGTGTGGAACGTATTAGTTTAGTAAACGGTGTCTGTACATGACAATATATGAAGGATTGTTTATTTTTTTTATAATTTACTTACTTTTGTTTTATCTAAAAATTCATTTAAAGTGAAGGAGTTGCCATTCAGAAATTCCTTTAATTTCTTTTTAAATACATGTTGGCTATCTGTCAGATTTTTATACTGTTTGGTAAGTGACCCAAGACTTTCGTGGCAGCATAAGTCACCCCTTTCTGTGCCAAAGTTAGATTTAACCTTCAATCATGAATATCACCTATTTGTTCCTAGTGTTGGAGCTATGAACACTGCTATCACTTTTGAATTGGGTCGGATTGTTAATCACCAACTTCATGAGTCAATATATATATTGTGAAGCTACAGTGAAGATCACTAGATCCATAACTAAATGTCTGCAGTATGATCTTGGGTCGTCTCCAGCAATTATTTTGATTACACACTTTTGTGCAATGAATATTTTTTTGCTCATGTTGAATTGCCCCGGAATATGATTCCATATGAAAGCAGTGAATGAAAATATATTCCTAGTTAATTTACTGAGATGTATATCACCAAATTTTGCAATGACTCTGATAGCATAAGTAGCTGAACTCAAACGTTTCAGCAAATCTTCAATATGTTTCTTCCAATTCAATGCCTCGTCAATGCAAACACCTAAAAATTTTAACTATACTACCTTAGCGACAGATTTATGTTCAAAGTTTAAATTTATTAACGGTGCTATGCCATTTACTGTATGAAACTTTATATGCTGCGTTTTTATCAAAGTTTAATGAGAGTCCATTTGTAGAGAACCGCTTAATAACTCCCTAAAGACTTCATTTACAATTTCATCGGATAATTCCAGTTTATCAGGCGTGATAGCTTTACTTGTATCATCAGCAAAACAAAGTAGCTTAGCAACTGCGTGAATATAGAATGGCAAGTCATCAATGTATATTAAGAACACAAAGGACCCAAGACCGAACCTTGTGGGACCCCAGTTTTGATGACTTCACAGTTAGAGGAACTAATTATTTCTTCGGTATCATGCTATCTGCTTATTTCAACTTTCTGCACTCTTCCAGTTAAGTATGATTTAAACCATTTGTGCACTGTAATACCTTCCGCTAGTCTCCCAGATGGAGCATCAGCCATCTTCAATCAAAGCGACGACTCTGTCACGAGTTGACATCTGCCAGTGAGCCATTGCCACAGACTGCCTGACGCCTACTTCAGCTTGTCGCTGTGACATGCCAGGAGGGGAAGTGCACACGTTTACGTCAACATGAGCCTGCTGGCCCCTCAAGGCACCGCCGTCAGCCTTGCCTCGCATCGGCGAGCCTGTTTCTCGCCGGCCAGCCCGTCATCCATCCAGCCCAGCTGCCCAGTATTTCGCGAGTCATATAAAATGTTCAAATGTTTGTACATCTGTCGGACCAAACTGCGTGGGCATCAGTCCGTAGCTTACAAACTACTTAAACTAATTAAATGAACCTATGGACAACACGCACACCCATGCCCCAGGGAGGACTCGAACCTCCGACTGCGAGCAACCGCGCGCTCCGCAGCGAGGCGCCTTAGACCGCTCGGCTACTCCACCGCGGCTCGCGAGTCATGCTAAATACAGCTCCAGACTGCAAAGCCACTTTCATCCCTTGAACAATTGAAAGTCACATTTAACCTACCGAAATCTGTAGTTTAAACTTAGACCACTAGAGCTATTTCTCTATAGCCTGAGCGGTCACATAATCCTTTGACGTTTCATTTAAATATTTAATCAATTTAAAGAATAAAATGATGATAAACGCACTGCCGGCCTTGTGGCCGAGGGGACTGCAGCGCTCGGGTCACGGTCTGCACGGCCACTACGGTCGGGGGTTCGAATCCCCCCTCGGGCATGGATATTTGTGCCGTCCTTAGTGTTAGCTAGTTCATAAGTAGTTTGTAAGTTTAGGGACTGATGTCCCCGTAGTTAAGTCCCATAAGCTATACAAACATTTGAACATTTCTGATGATAAACGTACCTACCACATAATATTTCCCGTAGCTAATAATGACACACTACAGGAAACTATTTTCTCCCGTAATCACTCTGCGATCTAGAGTTAAGAAACTGTGTGTTGCACCTTCATAACTAAGCGAGTTGTAAGTCTAAACATTTTCCGTGGCAGCATCACAAACTTTATATAAGTAATATATCATTGTGCACTTATAAAGTATCTCTAAATGAATGAGTTTTACACGAGCCTAATTACCTTGTGCTGATGCCCTTTATTTACACGTTTGTTCTGTTACGCACAGTTATGTGTTTCTTAAAGGGTTTGTAGAGTCGCTTCAGTTTCTCGGCTGTTCCATGGTTATACGAAGCCGAGAGAAAATAAGTGCCAAAAAGCGTATGTGCAACTTCTAATTACTCTTATGTTATCCTTACTGTAGTAATACCATACTTTGTATGGCAGTGGGGGAAAAACTCTTTGGATTCGAAGGAGAAGGTCGCTGACTCAAATCTCATGGAGAAATCGGGCATCAGTGAAAATGTTTTTGTTTTAATATTGCATCGTCAGCTCATCCCCTTCCATCTCACCCCCCCCCCCCTCCTAACCCACACACATACATGCCAATCTGAAGAGAGAGAGAGAGAGAGAGAGAGAGAGAGAGAGAGAGAGAGAGAGAGAAAGAACGGAAAACATCCGAGACCGTCTTAACCCTAATGAACTATACTGCACAATCTGATATATTCTCTTAAGTTAATGGCGAGAAAACAATAAATATTTAGTCTCTCTGCGTATACATATAATACAATAGCGAATAGGCCGGATTATAGTCCTTTCCGTGAAAGAAGTCGTTTCAAATTAAAATACAGCGCTTTTTGTGAATTTATTTAATATCTCACGTGTGATCGTGCTTAGTTAACGATTCATATATGTACTGCGTTCTATTCCACAATTTTATGACGTTTGACACTTGTTAGTTGCACTGTATTACATGTACTTAGTGGTTAGCTGTCATCAATAATTTGAATTTCATGCAATTCCTGGCGCAATGCTAAAGTTAACCATATATTATATTCAGTATAATTACTAGTGAACGACAATGGGAGAGTTGTCACCTTGTCGCAGCACGAAGTTATTTATTGCGTTACAACTGGCCGAACACGTGCACACCCCGCTAATGGCGACAAAAGAGTAAATATTTCATCTACGTGCGTAAATATAATACAATAGCGAATAGTGCCGGATCTGAGTCCCTGCCGGGAAAGAAATCAATTGTATCGTCGTTACAAGTTCAAATATAGCCCTATTTGTGAATTTATTTAATATCTGACTCGTGATCGTACTTAGTTAACGATTCATGTAGGTATTGTGTTCTATTCCACAATTTTATGACGTTTGACACCTGTGAGTTGCACTGTGTTATATACCTTTAGTGGTTAGCTCCCAGCAACAATTTGAACTTCATGTAATTCCTAGTGCAATACATTTCTGGGTTTGGACATTGGCCTTGTAAAACGATACTACTGAAAACAACACAGTTTTACGTCTCTTTATGCCCAATCCATTCTCGAACAGTAAAGCAAGCTTCTTTTGTTTAACAATGCGCTCAAATTTAGATCACCAACAAAAACTCATCATGTCACTGAATGACTTTCATGAGCTCTCCGATTTCTCACTTATTGAAATGAAATTGAATTTACCTTGCTGTCTCGTCTCTAATACCTTGCGTTCTAACATTTGTTGTATGACGGTATTCAATTTCTTGTGGACTGATTGCCATAAGGCGCAATGTTCTCTAAATGTTCTCTACTGCTTCTTCGATCAACTGTACTCAACAGTTGTTTGGTGATTAGAGGACATGCAACACAGCTGCGTTAGTTTTGTTGCAGTAAGCAGTGATCCACGTTTTTGCTGTAAAGTGTACCTGAGAGCCTTGAACCTGGTGTTCCCGTTACACTCCAGTTTGTGAGGTGAAGCGCAAGGCTCGGTCACGCCGTGTTTACGTAGCAGGCTGTACGAGGGCAGACTCAGGCTGTTAAATCAAGCAGTATCCTGACTTTCTGACCGGTTTGTTAGGTTAGTTTTCCTCACTAAGGTCAGTCATTTTTACTGTGAGTAATGAACACGCCGAGACGGCCGGCTTGATTTCTCAGATAAACTTCATCCCTGTTAGCAACAGGGAGTCATGTGCACTGGAACTTCGTAATACGCGCACTGTGCCCTACAGAGGCTCCCGAACTGGAATACCTGTTGTTTTTCAGCAACGCCTGAAGAGGTTCTCTACAAATATTTGCTGTTAATGTCTACTAATTCGCTCCCATTAGCTCTGGTACAACAGGAAGTACCCGCAGATGCTACCGACAAGTTGTATCGAAACACACAGTATAATAATAACATAAAAGTTGCGAACTCGGTACTCACGTGTTGCATTATCTCATTAATCCGATGACGCAAAACTCATTCTCCTTCCTCTCTTCAAGTAATGACAACCTAGCACCAACGATCATCTTTTCATTTCCTTTTAGTCTTCTGTCAAATTATCAGCCATGTTTAATGGACCTTAATATTACGTATGCTTTTCGTTTGATTAAGATTTGGCGAATGTGTGCCGACGAGGAACAAGAGTTCGGACTGCGACAACAATTCTCAGTTGCATCTGATAATCCTCCAAAACTGCTTTAATTAAATTCTGGAATCGTTTCCCTCTTCTTATTCTACTCAACATTTCGCATTCCGAACCTGGCCTTGAAACATTTATCCTCCCTCCACCTTACATAATAAAACCATAGTTCACAAACAGTCTCCACTCAAAAACTCCTCTTACTCCATAATTTTTACTGACTTCCTGTCGTCTAGCCGCCCGCGGTGGCCGAGCGGTCTGCGGCGCGACAGTCACGTTCTGCATGGCCACTACAGTCGGGGGTTCGAATACCCACTCGGGCATGGATATTTGTGTCGTAATTAGTATTAGCTAGTTCATAAATAGTTTGTAAGTTTAGGGAGTGATGACCCCGTAGTTAAGTCCCATAAGCTCTACAAACATTTGAACATTCAACCTGTCGTCTAATAAAACTTAGGCCAATTTTTATTTTACCGAGAAAAGACATCTACATCTACATCTAAATGGTATACTATCAGTTCCTGGCAGAGGGTTCATCGAACCGCCATTATACTATTTATCTTTCATTCCATTCTCTAATACCGCGCGGGAAGAAAAAACACCAGAATCTCTACGTTCGAACTCTGATTTCTCGTATTTTATCTGATAGTCATTTCTACCTATGTAAGTGGGCGTCATTCGGAGGATAATGTAGGGGATTTGAGTTTCGTAAGTAGCCCACGCAGCAGCGATAAGCGCCGTTGTTGTAACGATTCCCATCCCAGATCCTGTATCATTTCAGTAACGCTGTCTCCCCTGTATCGTGACAATACGAAACGAACTGCCATTCTCTGGACTCCGTCAAACCTACCTGCTAAGGAACCCACACTGGGCAGCAATACTCCAAAAATGGACGGACAAGCATAGAGTATGCAGTTTCTTTTGTAGTTCTGTTGCATGTTTCAAGGGTTCTGCCAATAAAACGCAGTCTCTGGTTCGCGTTTCCCACGATATTATCTACGTGTTCTTTCCAATTTAAGTCTGAAGTAATAGTAATTCATAGGTCTTTTGTGGAGTTTACGGCCTACACTTTTGATTGATTTATCTTGTAAACAAATTTTAACGGATTTCTTTTCGTACTCATGTGGATGACTTCACACTTATCATTAGTTAGAGTCAATTTCCAATTTTACACCATAGTCATATCTTATTCAGATCGTTCTGCAGTTGGTTTTGATCTTCAGATGATTTTACTGGATGGTAAATGACTGCGTCATGTGCAAACAACCTAAGAGAGCTCCTTAGATTTTCCCGTAAATCGTATATGTAAATAACGAATAGCAAAGGACCAATAACACTACCCTGTGGAACGCCCGATATCACCTCTGTTTTAGTCGATGCCTTACCATCCATTACTATTAACTGTGTCCTCTCTGACAGCAAATCCCCTATCCAATCATTAATATGGGGCTATATTCAATAACCACGCAACTGGATTAAAAGCCGTTTGTGAGGTACAGTGTCAAAAGCCTTCTTGAAATCAAGTATTACGGAATCAATTTGTGAACTTTTTCGATACCGCCCATCACTTCGTGTGAAGAAAGAGCTAGTTGTGTCTCACATGAACGATATTTTCTAAATCCGTGTTGACCTTGGATCAATAGATCATTCTGTTCGAGATAATTCATAATATGTGAATGCAGGATATGTTCCAAAACCTTGCTGCAAATTAACATAAATGAAATAGGCCTCTGGTTTAGTGGGTTACTCCTACTCTCTTCTTGAATATAGGTGTGACCTGTGCAACTTTCCACTCTTTTGGTAAAGATGCTTCTTTGAGAGAGCGGTTGTATATGGCTGTTAAGTAAGGAGCTATCGCTTCAGCATAATCAGAAAGAAATCTAATGGGTATACAATCCGGACCAGAAGACTTGTTCTTGTTAAGTGATTTTAGTTGCTGCACTACTCCGATGATATCTACTTCTACGTTACTCATTACGGCATCTGTTCGTAATTCGAAATCTGGAATATTGGTTTCGTCTTCTTTGGTGAATGGGTTTCTAAAAGCTATGTTTAGTAACTGTGCTATAATAGCGCTGTCATCGGCAGGATCGCCATTACTATCACGTAGTGAAGGTATTGTTTGTGATATGCCCCGAGTATATTTAACACATGACCAAAATCTCTTTGGGTTTTCAGTCAAATTTCGAGAAAGAGTTTCGTTTTGATAAATATTATAGGCATCTCGCATTGAAGTTCTCGCTAAATTTCGAGTTTCTGAACACAATCGCCAATACTGGGGATTTTGTGTTCGTTTAAATTTAGCATGCCCTGTCCTTTGCTTTTGCATCAGTATCCTGAACTGTTTTTTGCACCAAGGGGGATGAACTCCTTCCTTCTGTCAATTGCTGTCGATACCACTTATATGAATTTGAGCCACATCTGGTCTACACCTATGTTTAGTGTTAGAAACGAGTGGAAGCTGTCTTTCAAGAAGCAATGTATTTTATTTATATCTGCTTTCCTGAACTAATATACTTTTTGTTTATTTCTGGTAACTTTGGGACTTTCGATATTCAATCTCGCTACGACAGCTCTGTGTTCACTAATACCTGTATCCGTTTTGATGCTCATTAAGAGCTCCGGATTATTTGTTGCTAAGACATCCAGTGTGTTTTCACATCCATTTACAATTCTAGATGGCTCATGAACTAATTGTTCCAAGTAAGTCTCAGAGAATGTGTCGAGTACAATTTCGCACGGTTTTTTATTGGTACTGTGGTGTCGCACAAGTCTACTTTCGCCGCGCGCCGCCATGCACGCACGGCGCGGCGTTCTTACGACGTCAGCCACGAGCAATCTCTGCTACAACTCTGCTCGTGGCCACCACTGAACGACATCGTTCACTTGGAACTGAGATAGGAACCAGTTAACACTTCGGAATCAGATAGGCACCAGTGAAGACTTGGCTATCGGACAGGCACTAGGCAGGCCTCTAGCTCAACTATGTATCAGCTTTCTGCAGTACTTAGCTATGTAAAAGTTAAGTATTACTCTCTTTGAAATATATCTCGTTCTAATTTACTATAGTGTTTCTAGTTTCTGTTGTCCCACTGGCTGGTCCCCTCCGTACCTGCTCAAACGTGCTCCATTTATTCCTGTGTCGGTCTTCCTACTCGGCCACCGACACCTACGACGGAAACGAGACACAAAAGCGGCGACGAGGCTGGGACACAAAAGTGGCGACGAGGATGGGATACAAAAGGTACCTCCTTATTTGTATGTATAATTTCGCCAACAGATTGAGGGTAAATTAAAACCACCGCCTACTATTATCGTGTGAGTAGGGTACGTTTTTGTAATTAGACTCAGGTTTTCTTTGAATCATTCTGCTGAGTCGGGAGGCCGGTAAATGTCACCAATTATTAACTTCTTACGATTTTCAGGTACAACCTGTACCCATAATAGATCACAGGAACTATCAACTTCAACTTCGCTACACGAAATTCTAAAATGTTGAAATGTTTGTAAATCTACCGGACCAAACTGCGTGGTCATCAGTCCGTACTTTACAAACTACTTAAACGTAGGTATACTAACGTAATGACAAACACACACACCCATGCCCCAGGGAGGACTCGAACCTCCACGGCGAGCAACTGCATGCTCCGCAGCGAGACGCTTTAGACCGCTCGGTTACTCCACCGCGGCACACGAAATACTACTTTTGACGGTGACAAACAGGCGTCCACCTATTTTGTTTAATCTATCCTTTCTTAATACAGTTAGATCATTTGCAAATACTTTTGATGAACTTATTTCCGGCTTGAGCCAACTTTCACTGCCTGCAATGATGTGTGTTTCGGTGATTTCTATTGACGCTTGGAGTTCTGGTACTTTCCCGACACAGCTACGACAATTTACAACTGTTGTACCGATCGTTCCCAGATCTACATTTCTCCTGTGATACTCCTGCACCCGTTGAGATTGCCCATTTTTCCCCGAAGCCCCTTATCCTAAAAAACCGCCCAGTCCACGCTACACAGCCCCCGCTACCCGTGTAGCCGCTTCCTGGGTATAGTGGACTCCTGACCTATTCAGCGGAACCCGGAAACCCACCACCCGATGATGCAAGTCAAGGAATCTGCAGCCTACACAGACGCAGAACCGTCTGAGCCTCTGATTCAGACCCTCCACTCGGCTCGGTACCAGAGGTCCACAGTCGGTCTTGTCAACTATGCTGCAGATGGTGAGCTCTGCTTTCATCTTGCAAACAAGACTGGCAGTCTTTACCACTTCTGATAGCTGCTCAAACCCTGAGAGAATCTCTTCAGATCCGATGCGACACACGTCATTGGTATCGATGTGAGTCACCACCTGCAGTTGGCTGTACCCCGTACCCTTTATGGCATCAGGAAGGACTTGTTCCACATCTGGAATGTCTTCACCCGGTATGCACACGGAGTGCACGTTGGCCTTCTTCCCCTCCTTGACAGCTATCTCTCTTAAGTGGCTCCATCGCCCGCCTAACGTTGGAGCTCCCAACTACAAGCAAACCAACCCTCTGTGAAAGCCCGGATCTTGCAGGCTGGGTGGTGACCTCAGGATGAGAGACACCATCCGACTCAGGAACGTTGTCCTGAACGGATAGCGCCTCAAACCTGTTCGCAAGATGAACCGGGGAGGCCTCACGATCGGTCCCCCGGAATGTCTTGCACCTCCTGCCACGCACTGGAGCAACGTCCGCAACCACGGGCGGGGTGTCTGCCTCACTGCTAGCAGTATCAAGACATGTCGATGGCGCAGGCCGATCGGTGGAGACGACGGGAGTCCGTTCGGTCCGCACTACCGGCCAACAACAACGACTCCCCTCGATCGCAGCTTCTAATTGTGTAACCGAGGTTAACACAGCTTGAGGCTGGGAACGAAGTGTCACCAGCTCAGACTGCATCCGCACATAACAGTCACAGTAACTATTCATGATTACAGTGCCGATAAAACAAAAACTACAGTCGCGATGCGTTCAAAGGAAGACTACACTGTTTGTTAAAACGCGGATTTGAATGTAATATTAACGAGAGCTAGTATAAATTTACAAATTGAAACGAGAACGCGCAGGCGAAAATCAAAATACTATATGTCGCTTCTAATCAAAAAATAAAGACAGGCGACTGTCGCTACGCGATTCACACGGCGGAATAATACATGAACTTTTAATGTGAATATGAATCAAATAAAAATGCCAGCAAGGAATAACTTTAATGAACTGAAGGGAAAGCGCATTAAAAAGTCAAAATATGTAGCGTCTAGAGAGAATCCGGTTACACTTACAACTGATAA
This sequence comes from Locusta migratoria, assembly GCA_026315105.1. Taxonomy (NCBI): domain Eukaryota; kingdom Metazoa; phylum Arthropoda; class Insecta; order Orthoptera; family Acrididae; genus Locusta; species Locusta migratoria. The sequence goes on from CM048749.1 coordinate 409,968,403, forward strand.
TTTGCTGGCGCTGGACAGGTGTGTATTGGACTACGTCCACTCGGCGACTTTTGTTCCCCAGGAGTAATTACGTTTACATCAATATTCACTTAAAGACGGCATTATATACATTTAAATCCATGATTCATGCACTAAACATTATGAGACAACTGTGCAGCATATGAACCTCCAACCTAGCCTTAGACAGTTGTTTTTCTGATATTTTTTATTTCTTTTATTTTATTTCAGTCTTCAATCATGGGTGTTATAACGCGACTCTCCACGCAATTCTCCCCAGCGGCAGCGTCTTTATTTGAGACCAGTTCCTGCGTCAAACCTCCTAATTTTTCTTCTTTTTCTTTATCTTGGGTACTAACCTGCAAACGTGAATGGTTCCTAGACTCCCTAGACTTACACACTACTTATACTGAGGCCAATAGACACACACCAATGCCCGATGAAGGACTCAGGCATCCGACGAGAGCGACGGTGCAACCTGTAACATGCCGCTTCAGACCATGTGGCCATCTCCGCGATGTTATCAGCGCACCAAATTTTCAGGGACATATCTCAGATGCCCCGATTCTCTTCTATTTTGGTTTTGTCACTAACCGTTTTTCACATACAAAGCTGTGCTTCATTCGTACATTCTCAGAAATCTCTTTCTCGTGTTAAGACCAATGTTTGATACTAGTAGACTTCTCTTGGCCCTCAATGCCGCCTTTGTCTGTGTTATTCTGCAATTTATGTCCTCCTTGCTTCGTTTGTCATACGTTGTCTTTCTGCCAAAGAAGCAGAATTTGTGAACATCATTAACGTCGTAATGAACAATTTCGAAGTCTATCGCTACTTTAATTTATACTATTCCTCATTACTTCAATCATCTAGCAGTTTTTCTCGTTCTCTAAGTTCATTCAAAAAAATTCTGTAATTCTTCATTTTCACCAAAGAGATCGATGTTGTCTGCGAATCTTATCATTCGGGTCCTTTCAGCCTGAATTTTAACCCGACACTTGAACCTATCTGTCATTCTCCCCATCTCTTTTTTGAGGTACAGGTACATACCGTGTAGCTGAGGCGCAAGACTGCATCCGTGCATTATACCCTCCTTATTCTAAGCTCTTCATTCTTTGTCTTCCATTCTTTCTGTTCCCTGAGCGCAACAATGGCTTATGTTGGACTTTCACAGCCATAAACACCTATCTTAAATGAACATCGTGCTGCAACCGTATAAATACTTCGTAAAAAGAATTACAAGGTTAGTAAGATTAAAGTTACAGTTACCTGACTAAAATTCGGATCACTATGTGATAAGAAATATAAGTTGAAAAAATAAAATGAAGTGCACGCGGTATCAAAACTAAGCTTTCCAACAATCCCTGTCTCTTACCCTAAATACCCAAAGTGAACTAAAGAATAAATGTGTCTTTGTTTTGATTCCTTTGTGGTTAGCCTCCTGACAAAAACGATAAACGGTTTGTAAATCTGTGGGTTTAACTACTTTCGTTATAAGTCCCTAGGCTTACAAACTACTTAAACTGGTCCAAGGATAACATTCACACACCCATGATCGAGGGAGACTTGAGCCTCCGACGGCGAGAAACCGTGCACTCCACAGCAAAGAAAGCAACCAAGTGAGATCAATTTGTCATCACTTCCTTCTATTTCATTTCAGATACGAACCAATCCAACGCCCACTGCTTTAGTTAGTGATAGGTTTCATGTTTCAGATAGAGCTACAGCTACTATAGCTTCCAATGTTTTGTATGATCTAGGAGTGATATCTGAGACAGATACCGTACTTGTTATAGACAAAAATAAGGTACGAAGAGAAAAGCACAAGACAAGACTATATTCAGGAACAGAACCGCAGCATAAATACAATAAAGGGAATATACTTTGATGGCAGAATTCACAACTATTCCAGAAGAAAATTGGAAACAGAAGAGTCAAGACAGAGAGCATGTCAGTATACTTCGTGAACTGGAGGGCAGTATATCGGACACATTTCTCCAGAAATTTCTACAGGAAATGGTTTAGCTGAATGCATTCTTAAGTACTTTGAAGCTAATAACTTGAACAATAATAAGATAGAAACCATTGGTTGTGATGAAACTTCAATAAACACTGGGTAGAAAATGGCGTTATTCGCAATGTAGAACTAAAAATACAGCGACCATTAGTTTCGTTCACTTCACTTCAGCGAATTACCTTTCAGATAATTATTTCAGTTCTTGGATGAAGAGTCAACTGGACCACCTTCGTTTAGTGGAATAATTGGAAAAAGACTGACTGACTGTGATAAGTTACCTGTTGTTGATTTTGGGCTCGTTCGTTTGAAGGTACTGACTACAGTGAGGTTATAGAATGGTCAGAATTTAATCTATGGGTCACCTTCCCGACCCCCCCCCCCCCCACCCCCAACCCAAGTGATGCAGAAACCGACAGCAGAAACCATTTCTATGTATTGAATGAATAAGACTTTGCCAGAATTTGAATTTCTGTACTTTCCGTGCCACACTCTGATGTAAGCCTTCAATTCCCAGAATACTGAGCTTAGCAATTTCTAAAATACATGTGATGGAATGTAGACATGTGTAAAATACTGACATAAGGGCAATTCCCAGAATGCAATTGTCACCCGATTCCCAGAATGAACGTTATGGAATTCAGTAAAGCGCTGACAATACCGTAATTTCTGGAATGATGATGTCAGCATTACTGGAATGACCCCTGGGTAGGGTTCAAAGCTATCTAGAATCCATCTTGACCCCCTACTTACATCTACATCTATGTATATACTCCGCAATGAACCGTAAGGTTCATGGACGGTACACTCTACCATTACAAGACATTTTCTTTCCTACTTCACTCCCAAATAGAACGAGGGAAAAGGGAATGTCTATATGCCTCCGTACGAGCCCTAATTACTCTTATCTTGCCTTTGTGATCTTTACGTTAAATGTAAGAAGACAGGCAACCTATTGTCAAGTGCTTTTACATATTACGTTAGGCACACTGGTCTATTTCTCAACGTGGTTAGGACGATTTTTATTTTGTATCTACATGATCCCTCTTATGTTGAAAGACGCAGCATATGAAGATTCACATTTTATCGGAATACTTTCAACTGACGATATTCTGAAATTCACATTTTTTTGCATACTGTTATTTGAGCACGTAATGTTACAATCAGTATGTGAAAATTTGTGACCCCCATTCCTAGCTATTTGCTCGTTCATCTGTTACCGGGACCGTAATAAACAAATTTTTCCGTCACCCTCTGACTGTGCAAGAAACATACACGTTAAACTTTGCAAGTAACTAGAAACTTACCGGAAAGCAACACTAAGTAATAGCACTATTAGTGAAGTACCTTTAGGTTTTACAGTGGAGGTCATTTTTGCGCTATATTGTAAGATTTTGTAGCGGGGTAGTGCCTTTCTGCAGAATACGCGTCTACTCCCCGTCGGAGTAGAACATGAGAAAAACAAAAGCATCAATTACCTGGACCTAAGCATCACAAGACATAACAACACATGCACAACCAAAGTCTATAGGAAAAATACAATGACAAACACCACAATCCATGCAACCTCTTGTCATCCAAACACCAACAAACAGGCAGCATATAGGTCAATGCTACATAGGGCAAACAAACTACCTTTGAAGAAAGAAAACTTGGAACAAGAAATAAACATAGTAAAACAGATTACTGTTGCAAACGATTATACTGCCTCTATTGTTGACACAGTACTTAAAAGAATGAGGAGAGCTTCAGACACATAACACACCACAGAAGAAAAAGACAAAAACAAGTATATATCTAGTATCCCCTATGCTGCCCATATATCTCAAAAGATTACAAATGTTATCAAAATTCATAAAGTAAAAATTGGAATCTCTACAACTAACACGGTACAAAAAATAAATAAATAAATAAATAAATAAATAAATAAATAAAACTAATACATAACATAACCATGACCCATATTCAGACTGGAATTTATAAAATAACATGCCAAGAATGTTCCATGTTGTACATATGACAAACAGGCCGAGATTTCAACATCAGGTATACAAAACACACAAAAGCCTACACAAACAACAGACACACATCAGCTTTAGCCAAACACATACACAACACAGGACACCCTTTTAGTAAAATAGAAAAAAATATCAAAGTGCTCCATCGAGAAAACGAAGGCCATCAAATGGATCTGCAAGAAGAGCAGGAGGTATATGCGCACTACAAAAAATACGAAGAGAGAATACTCAATGAAAAGCTGGAGGGTGAATCAGTGAATTTTTTTCAGATGTTTTGAAAATATTCGTAAATAAATAGTGTCACGTAAAAATTACGTAAAATTATACCAAAAACTTTTCCCAGATGTTTTGAAACTATTTCCTAAATAAAATAGTGTTAGATCTACATAAAATGCTATGCCAATGTAAATATATATGCATGTACATATATAAATTTTTGCCAAACTCTGTGGGCGACATATGAAGCCATTACCTCTGTTGACTACATGTTACAATCATCTTTGTAGCTAGAATGAAACTTCACTCTGCAGCGGAGTGTGCGCTGATATGAAACTTCCTGGCAGATTAAAATTGTGTGCCGGAACCGGGACTCGAACCTGGGACCTTTGCCTTTCGCAGGCAAGCGCACTACCGACTGTGCTATCCCGACACGACTTACGATGCCGCCCCACAACTCTACTTCTGCCAGTACCTCGCCTCCTACTTTCCAAACTTCACAGAAGCTCTCCTGCAAACACGCAAGACTAGTACTCCTGGAAGAAAGGATATGGTGGAGACATGGCTTAGCCACAGCCTAAGGGATGTTTCCAGATTGAAACTTCACTCTGCAGCGGAGTGTGCGCTGATATGAAACTTCCTGGCAGATTAAAATTGTGTGCCGGAACCGGGACTCGAAACTGTATGCATGCATGCATGCATGTCTGAAGGACATTTGCTTAGTTATATCAATAAACACGGACACTGCACATCGTATTGCAAAATATCATATGTCGCAGTACACATTAATGATTACACAGTATGACTGAAGTTAGATCTTTCCAAAATGGCTGTGTCGGATCACAGAAAGATATCCTGGTCAACAAATATATGAAAAACATTTGAAACGGAAAGAAGTGGAGAACACATCTTACCTTTGAATATATAATGATAATTTGGCACCCAAACAGTTCCCATACCCATACAACCATAAGACACCACGAAATAAGTTCAAATGCGGTCTCTGAATGTGGGAAAATGAAAGATGATAGTTACTGCGAAATAGTGTCAAATTCAGAGACGAAAGATGAATCATCATTTTTTACTGAGTTAACTATACTTCATACAATCCTTATCAAGTAAATCTCAATTCAGAGTTGGAGCTAAAAGGCGTCAGCTTCAGCTGGAAGAATTGCAACAGCTTTGAACAGTATGTGGTGTCGATTCCGTTTTGGCTTATTATGGACGTGGAAATCCTGAAAGCTTAAAGCGCCATTCGATTCTCACAAGCTCACCGAAGCTTCGACAACTACAGTGGAATTTAACGTACAAAATCATGACGCCTTAGTTTACACTGTAAAGTAGACATGTCATAAATAGCAGCCAGGGCAGAATAGCCGTGCGCAGTACGGCGCCCTGCTGCGGTGGCGTTCGCCATCGGGGATTCAAGTTCTCCCTCCGGCATGAGAGTTTGGGTTGTCCTTAGCATAAATTACGTTAAGTTAGTGAAAGTAGTTTGCATGCGTGGGAACTGATGATTTACAAACATTTGATTTTTTTTTTTTTTTTTTTTTTTTTTTTGATAAATTGCAAATATCTGATAGTATAAGGTGTTTTGCAAACTTATTGACGTTTCCTCACATATTGATGACTGAAAGTTTGTCTTCAATGGCAACAGCCACCACGTCTTGAGTATTGCTCAAGTGTTTGGGACCCGCAGCAGATCAGTTTAAAGGAAGAGATAGAGGCGGTTCAGAGACGAGCAGCTAGACTTGTTACAGGTAGGTTCGACCAATGCGCGAGTGTCACGGAAATGCTCCGGCAACTCAATTGGGGATCGCTGGAAGAAAAACGACGTTCTTTTCGTGAATTTCTGTTGAGTAAATTTTGAGGGCCAGAATTTGAAGCTGAGTGTAGTACGATATTGCTGCCGCCTACTTACATTTCGCGTAAAGATCACAAAGACAAGATAAGAGAAATTAGGGCTCGTACGGAGGCATATAGGCATTCTTTTTTTCCTCGTTCAATTTGGGAGTGGAGTAGGAAAGGAAGTGCCTAGTAGTGGTACAGTCTACCCTCCGCCACACACCTTACGGTGAATTGCGGATTATGTATGTAGATGTAGAACAGCCTTTTTTTATACATTACTATTTTCGATTGTCTTCCTTCCGTCCACACAGTCCAAACGGTGTAGTTTCGTGCGTGCCCACTGCCCATGTAGAAACGTGATATTATCCCTTGCTTTTTGAAAAGCAGACCAATCATACTCCTTTATGACCTTCAGTTTCTTACGTGTAGTTTCTTGTTGCTCACAATAACGAGAAAGATAGTATAGTCCTTGACCATTTTGAAGTGATGCGTTATTGTTGCTTCTGTAATTTGTGAGGCTGTATTACGAAAAGAGTGAAAAGATTTTGAATTAGTTGAGAAACACATCTTCATATTTCCTCAATTTACCATCAGATGAGATTTCCTGTTTCTGTCCTCTTCTTTTTGATTCTTGCCCACATTCACGAGTGGTGTTGATTCTGAGGACATCGTTTTCTACTAAAACGAACGTAATAGCCCTTTGAGACATAATGTAGTCGGTGATGTGACATTAATATAGAGAGTGACGTTTAAGATGCAAAATATATACAGTTATTCATTACGATAAAGATAAAAATTTATATTTAAAAAATTTTCACTCACACTATTGTGTGGTTTGAGACGTCACTACAATTTTTTATGATCTTCTCAATTTTGCAGCCTTTTGAAAGGAATGACATAATAACATCATATAATCATATAAAATCAACTGGCCGTCATATATGACAGCTTCACATGTCAAAACAAGGATTTCAACATCTTGTCAACAAGTCCTTCTTGCCGCTATTTTAAGTGTACTGGAAGTTTGGCGACTGCTGGTGTCACCCAGTGTAGAAACATGGAGCTAAAATACGTTGCGCACGTTACCACAGTCCATCCACAATTGTGTGATGCAGGTCTGAACTTCCTAGCGTGAATCACAAAGAAATAAAGCGAGAAAAACTAGAACCACACAATTGTACGTGCAGGGCCTGAAAGGGATAGGTCAATAGAATTGACATCGCAGCTAGACGTGTACCAGACCCTACTCATGGAAGAGATTTCGACTTCAGACGACTTCATAAAATGGTGCCAGCACACTGAAACGATGCATAAAAGACGAATTAGACGTAACAAGTTTGAACGACTTCGAAACGTCTTACCGACGGTTGCAATGGAAGAAGAAATGTGACTTGTAGATATTATTCGTCAAAGAGTTAGAAAAGAAGTTCAAAAAGTGCTGGGAGTCGAACCGAGACGGAAACAGAGACGGTTCAAGAACTAATAAGGGAGGCAGCGGGACAGAGGCAGGCTTCAGTCGCTCGCCGTCCGGTTGCCTCAAAAACATAAGAACAGTCAAAGGCTGCTACAACGCAGCGTGCGGAACCTGAGGATGCCCCAAGGATCTGTTTGGGTTTGGAGGATGCGGGACAACAAGGAACTACGCTTCCACAGTGGGCAACCGGGTTACATGGTACGACTACCGGGAGTGACGGCTAATATTTCCTAATGGCTGTACCAGTTAGCTGCGAGCAGCCCTACACCATCACCATCCACAGGACTAAGAAGAAAGACAATAAGATGCATTTCAAGGACGATGTAACGAGAAACTACATCAATATCCTTATCAACGTCCGATCCGCACGAGCTCTTGTGGACTAGAGAGCATCATGTTCGGTTATTTGCGAGATGCATTGTCGCACTTTGCAGACGACCACTTTTGCCGCCGAAAACCAAACCACCCACCTGTAGGTGGCTAAAGACAGGTATGTGGAGGCTAGAGGAAGATGCGTTATTTATGTCTGTTTAAATAATCGCAGTTCTTTGAGTTCCTCGTCTTAGAATAGTACAGCCATGTCTTATGCTCAGCTGGGACGTCCTAGCCACGTGAGGATATCCACTCAGTCTGAGGCGCCCTGTCACAAATTGTGCGGCCGCTCCCGCCAGATATCCGCAAACCTCCCACGGGCATTCGTTTGTGTGTGTTTTCCTTAGTGTAAGTTAGTTTAAGTGATATTTAAGTGTGGTCTTACAGAATCTTGGAATTTTTAACTTTACACTTCCCAAAGGCTTCCCAAGCATTTACACTTCGTGTGAATAACAAAAATATTTTCATGGAAGTAAAAGAGCAAATACTTTATTCTTCAGATTTCAAGAGGGACAGACTCTTTCGCAGTTACAATGTTAACATAAAAAACGTTGTCAATTCTTCTGGCTGCTGCTATTTATACTGTAGGCTGACAAACCGGCCGCTCTCTGAATGTGGTTAAATTTGTGTTTTGCAGTGCGTGCTCGTAGCCGCATGTTTTCTCGCAATTGCTGCCCATTTACGGCGACTTCTAAAACTCGTTCTGGCGATGCTGCGCTTGCCGCGTTGGAGTAGCCGAGCGGTGTAAAGCGCCTCGCTGCGGATCGCGCGGTTGCTCGCTGTGGAGGTTCGAGTCCTCCCTGGGGCATGGTTGTGTGTGTGTGTTTGTCCGTAGGTTACTTTCCCTAGGTTTAAGTAGTTTGTAAGCTAGGGACTGATGACCACGCAGTTTGGTCCGATAGATTTACAGACATTTTAATATTTTGATGCTGCGCTTATCGGTGTTCACTCGGTAAAAGGGGTTACACACTTCGACTTCGGTCAAAGTTTTTTTTTTTTTTTAGACAAGAAGAGTTTCTGTGGACAGATATATAATCATCCCTGTGTGCGCTGGTTGATGTGGTTATTCCTGTGGTCAGTACATCAAAGGTAACTGTCATGTGACACACAACACTTCGCCCTATTCATCTCGTAGTTGAAGGTTACAGGGGATTATCAGTGTAGAGCCGTGCTGGAGCGGCCGAGTACTCTGTCACCTTGGTGCGAAGCGCATCGCTGCTCGCCGTCAGACGTTCAAGTCTTCCATCAAGGATGGGTGTCTATGTTGTCCGTAGCGTAATTCAGTTTAAGAATTTTCCAGGCCTAGGGACTGATGACCGGAGTAGTTAAGTCCCATAGATTTACAAAAATTTGAACCACCAGCCTCAGTTAACAAAGGAATTGGATAATTAACGCCGGCCGCAGTGGCCGAGGGGACTGAGACGCTCCAGTCACGGTCTGAACGGCCACTACGGCCGGGGATTCGAATCCCCCCTCGGGCATGGATATTTGTGCCGTCCTTAGCCTTAACTAGTTCATAAGTAGTTTGTAAGCTTAGAGACTGATGACCCCGTAGTTAAGTCCCATAAGTTCTACAAACGTTTGAACATTTGAATTTGGATAATTAACTGCATAAATGGCAACGCCGTCGTGCAAGTGGTGTCGCAGGGCTGCTGAGAGCGGAACTGGGCTGCGAGCTGGGTGTGCCATTAGGCCCTATCCCCAAACGTATAAAGCCTCTTTTACTGTTACTTTGAAGACGATCTGACATGTTTTAAACGTCACGCGATTCAATGATTATTGGAAATAAACAATAATACTCAATAGATTGGAATATAAAGTAAAATATAATTCTTTACAAAAATGAAAAGACATGTTAATAACTGTAGTTTATACTATGATAACATACGTTGCATGAGATAATGGCGACAGAAGTCGAGCAAACTAACGGTTGTCTACGGCGCAGTTGATTGAATCCTTGATCTGCACATGCGTATTGTCGATCCACTACTAATAGCACTATGTGTCAGATACAGTGACTATCTTTATTACAGAGCCTGTAGAGATCCGAAGAAATTATGCAGTTTCTGACGTCATTGTATTATATTTAAAAAGCAGAAGCCGACAAAGAAAACACAAATTTTGTGTAGAAGTGTATCAGAATAACTGTTCCCAATTTTCTGTTGGCATGAGAGCACGAATATAAACATTACTTACCAAAAATACGATATCTGCAAGTGCTTGATTCACTTTTAATCACTCAGACTTGCTTCAACTATTCCTCTTATCTTAGAAACGATTAACTGCTGAAAGTAGCTTCTTATTGCGATTCACAGACCATCTTCTGTAAAATATATTTTCCTACAAAATTGAGGAAAGGTGATCTTACTAGTTACAGGACTTACACGGCGAAATACTATTTCTGTTTACATAGGAGGTGAGTGCAACATTTTTACCGAGCGAGGTGGTGCAGTGGTAAAGGCTGGACTCGCATTCGCAAGGAAGGTGGTTTAAATCCACCTTCGGCCATCCAGATTTAGGTTTTTCGTGATTTTCCTAAATCATTCCAGGCAAATTCAGGAATGATTCCTTTGAAAGGGCACGGCCGATTTCCTTCCACATCCTTACCCAAACATTGCGAGCGTAAGCTCCGTCTCTAATGACCACGCTGTCGACGGGACGTGAAACTCCAAGCTTCCTTCCAAGCAACATCTTTATAAGCTTATTTTCAGCAATCACACATATGACTTCCACACACATTTGCAGTTAGAATTACTACATATAGTGAGCTACAAATTAAAATAACTTTTGTATATAAGTTTACATGTATCAACGTATTTAAGAATATATATGTCGTAGAAAGAAAACGGTTTGTAGCACGCTTGTGTTATACATCATGCTGAGATGACGTTCTAAATTTTCTGTCTTGTCTTACAATTAATATCAATGGGGATTACAATGGCAAGAAGGTAGAGCTGGCGGAGGCTTCAAGTAAGATGGGGTTAGATATTTTAGCTGTTAGTGATGTTAGAGTCGGAGAATACAAGATCTACCTGTCAGGAGTTAAAGTAGGAAGAGCACAGTGGGGTGTATGATTTTACATCAGGAAAGCAATCGAACCCAGCATAACTGCAATAAGGTATGTAAATGAACGACTGATATGGATAGATTTGGCCATCTCCAGTAAGAAAATTAGGATTGTGGCAGTGTATTCACCCTGTGATGGGACAGATCAAGATAAGATGGACAGATTTTACAATGCACTTAGTGATGTAGTTGTTAGAGTGAAGGATAAGGATAGTGTTTTACTCATGGGTGATTTCAATGCCAGTATAGGAAATCGAACAGAAGTTTGTGAAAAGGTTATGGGAAAGTTTGTAGAGGATATGGAGGCCAACAGGAATGGAAAACAGCTCTTGGATTTCTGTTCCAGTATGGGCTTAGTTATCACAAACTCCTTCTTTAAGCATAAGGACATTCACCGCTATACGTGGGAGGGAAAGGGAACCAGATCTATCATTGACTGTATAATGCCGGCCGCGGTGGCCGAGGGGACTGAGGCGCTCCAGTCACGGTCTGCACGGCCACTACGGTCGGGCGTTCGAATCCCCTCTCGGGCATGGATATTTGTGCCGTCCTTAGGATAAGCTAGTTGATAAGTAGATTATAAGTTTAGGGACTGATTACCCCGTAGTTAAGTCCCATAAGCTATACAAACATTTGAACATTTGATTTGACTATATAATAACAGACCAGGAATTTAGGAAGACAGTCAAGGACACGCGTGTTTTCAGTGGGTTCTTTGATGATACTGATCATTATTTAATCTACAGTGAAATTGGTTTTGTGAGGCCCAAAGAGCAGAAAGTCAGGTCCATGTGTAGATGGATAAGAGCGGAGAAGCTTCAAGACAAGGAAATTAGGCAAAAATACATAACAATGATCTCGGAACGGTACCAGTTAATTGAATGTAACGATTTACAGTCATTGGAAGAGGAATTGTCAAGGTACAGGGACACACTACTGGAAGCAGCTAGAGAATGTCTTGGAACAGTAGTGTGTAAAGGTAGGAAGAAGCAGACAGCCTGATGGAATGACGCAGTCAAGGAAGCCTGTAAAAAGAAAAAGAAGGCATTTCAGAAGTGGCTCCATACGAGAAATCACGCAGACAGAAAAAAATATGTTGAAGAAAGAAACAAAGCCAAACGGATAATCACAGAATCCAAGCAGAAATCATGGGAATACTTTGGAAACAAGCTAGAATCTCTGGGCCAAGCCGCGGGAAACCACTTTGGACCCTAATTAGCAATCTTCGAAAGGGAGGGAAGAAGGAATTAACAAGTGTTTTGGACAGGTCAGGAAAGCTGCTAGTCAATCCTGAGGATGCCTTGGGCAGATGGAGGGAATATTTTGAATTATTGCTAAATGTAGGTGAAACGTTCAATGATGTATCAGATTTTCAGGTAGAATGGGATAGGAACGACGATGGAAACAGGATCTCATTTGAGGAAGTGGAGAAAATAGTCAGTAGATTACAGTGCAATAAAGCCGCTGGGGTGGATGAAATTACGCCGGAAGTTGTCAAATACAGTGAGATATCAGGTATCCAATGGTTACACAGGATAATTGAAAAGGCATGGGAACGTCACACTGGACCAAAGCGGTAATCACGCCAATTTTCAAACATGGAAACAGAAAAGAATGCAACAACTATCGAGGTATCTCTTTAATTAGCGATGTAGGCAAAATATTTTCAGGTATTGTTGAAAGAAGAGTGCGAGTATTAATTGAGGACAAGTTAGATGAAAATCAGTGTGGGTTTAGGCCTCTTAGAGGTTGTCAGGACCAGATCTTCAGCTTACGGCAGGTAACGGAAAAGTGCTATGAGTGGAACAGGGAATAGTATCTATGTTTCATAGATCTGTAAAAGGCTTATGACCGTGTTCCTAGGTGGAAGCTACTGTCAGTTCTTCAAGATTATGGTATAGGAGGCAAACTTCTGCAGGCAATTAAAGGGCTTTACGTAGACTGCCAGGCAGCTGTTAGAGTAGATGGTAAATTAAGGTCATGGTTCAGGGTAGTTTTAGGGGTAAGACAAGGCTGTAATCTGTCACCACTGTTGTTCATACTAATCATGGATCATATGTTGAAAACAGTAGACTGGCAGGGCGGGATTAAAGTAGGCGAAAACAAAATAAGCAGTCTCGCATATGCGGATGATTTAGTTGTAACGGCCGATTCGATTGAAAGGTTGCAAACTAATATTTCAGAGCTCGAATCGAGTACTGGAATCGAGGTGCAGCAAAGCTAATTCAGTGAGTGCTCAGCTAAGATCTACTCTCTTCTGCAAGAAGGAAGAAAGTACCAAGACTATGTTAGCAGTACACCGCTCTATCTTTCGACCAACTTTGTTGTATGGGAGTGAAATTTGGGTGGATACAGGTTACCTTATTCATTAGATAAAGGTTACTGATATGAAAGTAGCAAGAATATTGCAGGTATCAATAGATGGGAACAATGGCAGGAGGGTGTCCATAATGAGGAAATCAAAGAAAAGCTGGGAATGAACACCATAGATGAAGCAGTTAGAGCGAACAGACTGAGATGGTGGGGTCATGTTACACGCATTGGAGAAGCAAGGTTACCTAAGAAACTCATGAGCTCGTCAGTGGAGGGTAAGAGGAGTCGAGGTAGACGAAGAAGAAAGTACTTAGATTCGGAGCAGGATGATTTTGAAGTAAAAGGCATAACATCAGACGAGGAATCAATGTTAGCATTGAATAGGGGATCATGGAGGAATTTTATTAGGGGTACTATGCTCCAGACTGAACGCTGAAAGGCATACTCAGTCTCTAATGATGATGATGATGCTGATAATGATGATGGTCTTACAATGAAGTCCTTTGACCACTCTGGTTTTTTTTTCCACTGTAAAGCTTCCTTCATATGTCAGTTCAAAACGACGTTTCTATGGACGTTCCTTCATTCACATAAGTATGTACTTTCATGATCCCTATTATATAAAAAAATCTGGAATAATTTTTGTTGTACTCCGTTTATAATATTCTATTGCAAACTGAAATAATCTATAATGTAATGAAACAGGATTTCAACCGTCAAACCATATTTCAGATTTCCCACTCCCAATGTGGTTCTGAATGAACTAACATACCAATCGGATGAATAAGTGTGAAAAAATTGAAATCCAGTTATAAGCATTTCGACAGCGAAGAAACAGATACAACATACTATTTCACAAGTTTTACTTCATATGCTACTCAGTAGTTAAACCCTTACTGCGTACTGTACCAGATATTGCACATACCACTTTTCTCTTTGTCAATCTGTTCGTCTATTTCCAAACTGCATGTTGGGACAGATAAGGCACGCAGTCAAGAGCAGTTGTACAAGTAGTGTGTGCCATTTTTTGAAGGATTAAGGAACTGCGTGGTATGAATCTTTGATTTGTGTTTTGTCACACAAACAATTGTATCAGCTATAGTAAACGGTTGATTTCAGTTTTTATATCATTTGCAGAGGGAAAAGGACACCTGTGGACAATTACTAAGAGGTAAGTTTATATATTTGTGAATTAGAATACATCTAAAATTGATAAATAGATCTATGACAAATATGGTACAACATGTAGCCTTCGAAGCATAGAGTAGAAATGCAATATTTGTCGATCTATTAGATTCTTTGCTAGGATATAACAGAATTCAACTCAGATCAAAAAATTGTCACCTGAAGATGTTTTTTCACCTTGTTGACTTGGCTTGTGTGGCTGTGTGGCTGCTGTGGAGAAGAAGAAATAATGACTACATGCCCCTTGTTGATTTCAAAGTCGCAGTTGCAGAGGCCTGCTGTTAAATTGGGACATCCTTGTCCAAGAAAGTGGTAGGCCAAGCAATAAAATACAAAAACAGCTTCATAGTAAGAAGAAGATGGCCCTATAGCAGTTCTTCCATAGCGCCAGGTGCGACAGAATGGGACAGATCACATGCATATCTGGCTCGAAAACCGTGCTCATTGGAAGTATCCAGAATGCAAGGCAAAATCCTATATAGCATGTCTCGAGTGCAGTGTGACATTGTGCTTGAATAAGGAGAGAAGTTACTTCAAAAGTCTCAGAATGAGTCGAGAAAAATTATAAACATACTCTTAATTCCAAAATGAACGCCCCCACATAAGATTTAGAATTTTTTATTAACTCAGGACATTGTATTTAACATGTCACAAATTTTTCCGAAAAAAAAAAAAAAAAAAAAAAAAAAAAAAAAGATGCAGTATGAGATTAATAATTGTAACTTCGCACCCCGGCGGGTACAGAAAATATGTTCCTAAGCTACAGTCGTTTCTTAGAAAAAAACTTTTTAATGTACTTCCATCTAACTAGCAATGCACTATTAGTTTCTGCACACTAAGGTGTCATTTTCAGGTGCCCGAAATTTCAAAAATTTTATAATGTTTCAAACAACATTAAATAGAGAAACTATCAAAATTTACAACAAAATCAGAAAAAAACAGAGAACTTCAAGTGCGGAATACTACATTTATCAAAGTGATTAAAATGACAATCCAACCATGTGCCATGGGTTTTTGAACAATTGCCCGTAATTCATTTGACGCACTTAAAATCATAATCCTGTTAGCATCATTGTACAAAACTGTTATTTTTCTGCCACTTTGAGCAACTGTTTGAGTTTTCGAGTCGTCACTATTACTGAACCTGATAGTCGAATTATATTAAATTTGTTAATATATAGCGAAACCTATGCCAATTTCGCAGGGCTTTATTTGTATAGGTATTCCCATATACCCGACTGGCCAAGCTGAGAAACTGTTACAAATCCAACTAAATTCAGAGCCTGAATGACCTTTGTTCAGCTGTGGGCACACTTGTTCCATTCTTTATCGTCATGAAGGATGAAACACTCACCCACAGCTTGACACAGGGCATTCAGGATTTTCCCATTGTTAGAGAAAGTTTGTTTAGAGTAATATATTTTGTTCTTGAAAGAACACAATGCAGAAATATGTTTGAAACGTTCTGACAGACATGCTTTACTTTCACATTCTGCTTTTACAATGTACCTGTCAGAGTACATCTGAAAAAAATATGCATAAAGAAAATAATACACAACGCTACATGAATAAAGACTATGTGTGATTATAAACCTCAATAACGATACCGTACACGTCGTTAATTACACCTGGTTCAACTCAATGTGCTGAAAATAATTAATAAGAAATATTTTTTATTCCATTTCGACGGCATAAGGTTGCTGAATGGTACATTTTTTCCCGTACACAATTGTCGCATATTTCTCCTCCTAATCTTTCTTTTACGTCAATTTCATGTCGACTAACTTCATGATTTGTTTATTTTCTCTAAGTGGAAGGTCTGAAATATTTTCTGTTTAGTCGTCCTGATCAGCCTGTATTTTGTCCTTCCCGGCCTGTCTTTCAGGAAAGGTTTTATCACGACGCGATGTGATGCGTTGACTTCTGAAACTGCTATACTGATTAGTAATACAGGTTTTATTTACTGAAGAATACAATATACTGAAAGTCTATAAACTATGTCTCTTCTCGCGGCGGCGTCTTCTTCCTCGATGCTAGCTGCACTGAGTCCTAGTCAGTGCCACCGACTTTTGAAAATCAGTGTGGGGGCTCGTGGTTTCATTTTTCATTACGTTTTCGGCGACAAGGTTCAAAGAATCGGCCAAGCAGTGCTCAATTTCTCTGATTTTGCTTGCAACCTAGAAAACGTACGAGTCATATTTGTCGCTCTGTCAGTAGTAATAATGCATGATTCCATGTCTGGGGAGAAACGAGAGAGAACAGCCACTGATATTATTAACAGTACTTCAACTGTTGGAGATTCAATATTATAGTAAACAAAATAAGAAACAAAAAAATCATTAATTAGAAAATTAGCACCACTGGTACGTTCATGAAATTTTAAGAAGTTTAAAACGAATCAAACGATTGAAGGATGTTAGTATTTAGTTACTCATTTGCCTCTCAGATAGACGAAACTCTTTCATAAACACTTTGATTTGATCCTGCGTCCCTATTATTAGATGCTCTTAGCCCTGCAATGACTAATTTCTTAAAGTGCATAGTTATGTATGGAACGCTAAACTTAATATCCAGTTTTAATCTATTCGATAATGAACTTTGCCCCTTTCATTTAGAGAGACATATTTCCTCATGACTGACAAACAAAGTAAAGACAACTAAGCCAACGAACTGTTCCGTGCTAAAATATATGCCCATGTCCTACTTGTATAACTTTCAGGAAACCTTTAAATTGCGGTTATTTATAAGGCGACAAATCACAGATCCCACACACGTGACGCCTTTAATGCGGCGCCTGGTTGCACTCCTTCAGCAGACAATGGCGCTTCGTGAATGGAGCAAAGAATAGTCACTTTTCACTTTTCAGTTCATTTCTGTATATGTGTCATTATTAAGCTCCTAGCCCTGTAGGTGCTTCGCCCTCTACCTGCCCGCGATGTTTTACGTGAAGTCGTGTGTAACAGCACTGTACTAGTGTAGAATAGTCAATTTTCACTTTTCAGTTCATTTTTGTATATGTGTCATTATTAAGCTCCTAGCCCTGTAGGTGCTTCGCCCTCTACCTGCCCGCGATGTTTTACGTGAAGTCGTGTGTAACAGCACTGTACTAGTGTGCTGTACTTGTTAGCAGAATTAAATACTTTGACGTAAAAGACAGTGCAGAAGTAAATTTGTCTTAATGAACTAAATTAGTGGAGCGACCACAGCAAACTACGACTGTCACTGAACTTGCATCGCTTACGACGTCATGCGGCCATAGGTCAGTTTTTTCGCCTCTCCCACCACCCCTCCCTGCGAACGGGCTCCAAGCCTCTGCAGTGAGTGCTCCTTGGGGCACTGTTGGAACAGCCTAGTGGCTAGGTCGTGATTGCCACACTGCAATGTCAAAAATGCATAATTGACAGTTATGGCTTTTCCCCATTTTTGTGGTACTTTATTTTCCTCCCATAGTTTGTGTGGCTGCTGAGCACCCCCAAAAATTTCGTGGGGGATGCACCAGCACCGGAGCACCCACGGAGTCGGCGCCCCTGGTCCTAGTGACTACCTATGTCGGAGCCGCGTTCAGACGGGCTCTTCCAGACGCATGTCGGCCTAGATATAGCCGCTTGTAGAGGGCGCGCTTCTAGGTTACTCCCTACGCGGTGCCGGCGTGTGATATTACATATGTTAGTTTCATCAGCTATATCTAACTTTTGTGCTCAGTGGTAACGAATGGAAGCCAGTAATGTGCACGTGACATTGCACACTGTTGCGGTACTCTCCCGGAAAAATATGTCTGCTCTTTCCGCTAGAGGCATTTGCAGTCGAAATCGCTGCAGTGGCACGAGTCCTCTAAACAAACAGAAACTGGCGTAGTCCGCCATTACACATCGCCGGACGGTGGAACGAGGACGGGAGGGTGCTCATCTGCTATGGTGAATGTTCAATACTAGAATGAGGTTTATCAGAGCAGAAACTTGATAGTGGCGCTCCCCACTTCCAACCCCGAGCCACCCTGGGCTGATTATAGTGTTGGCACGTAACTGGTCGACTTGAACATGACGGTGTCCTTTCAACACATTATGACTTTTATGGTTGTGTGGGTTCGTAAAGAAAAACTCAATTATGCATTTCTTTAGGGTCCTCATAATAGCCATTTTTGGACTTGTGTAATTTGTGTACAGTCCATTTCATTTTATTTTAAAAGAGGGTTTCATTTATTTTCGCATTATTTTCAGTGTTTTGTCCAGCTGCCTTGTCAAACAATATTTAATAGCCGGAGTCCGGTATTTGTGGGAGTCTCCTTTTACATAAATGATCTCCGTCAATTTTTAACACGAGCTAATTGCAAATATACATTTCTACTGCAACTACAGTCACCGTTAAAGTGCAAATAATGCGTGAAGTTACACATAAGCGGTAAATAAGCATGATATTTTAAGCTATGCATTTTATTCAAGAGGCCAAATGGTTCCAAGGTTACGTCCTTGAAGTTTGAAATATGAATTGTCTTAAAATATTCAATTTCTGCTTATAATTCGGGTGTCACATCATGATCATATTCACTGATGAATAACTAGCGACTCAATCGCCAGTCATCACTGAGTATTTCCACAAAAATCCAAATCTTCATCAATAATCTTAAATGTTTCCGATCGTATTTTCAAGTTCAACACTAGAGTACCAAAATGATGTAAAACATTTATCTAGAATAAATCTTCTGAATTGATATCTGTCTCTTCTTTCCTGTTTTGATCAAGAAACGATTTTCTCCTCTTAGTGAGCTCCTCCAGAAAATCGTTTTCTATATTAGTTGCAGAGGCAACAACTTCACATTTGTGTTTCAAGTCATTTAACAAGCTCTAAATGTTTCTTATCTCAACATCAATGGTAGCATGTGGAGAGTGCTGTAATTTGTTTCTGTAATCAACCGTTTCAACAACTTTAGCCAAACTGATATCATGATTAAACATTTCAAATATCTCACAGAATCCAAAACACCCCAACCAAAGATGTGTTTCAACTGACTAATTTAATTTACTGGGTGTTTCAACATCAATGACAATCTTATCTAAATGAACTGCAAATGGCCGTACATAATCAGCCCGAGCACTCCAAAGGGTGCCAGACATAATAAAATAGAACTTTCAGCTGCGTTTCAAAATTACTCATCTGTGTAAATAGGTTGTTAGTTGAATCACTCCGGAAGAAAGTATCAGCTTCATGTCAAGTTCAGGCTACGACAAGCAGATAGAGAAAATTCTGCAGGAGAATTCCACTGAGGAAATTATGGAAATTGTTTCTAAGCTTCCTTAAAGCCCAACTCATTTTGGGTTTTTGATGTGATAAGTGCTGTTGACAAGGGATGTCACACAGATTCCACATTTCTAGATTTCCGGAAGGCTTTTGACACTGCACCTCACATGCGTCTTCGAATCAAATTGCGTGCTTATGGAATATCGCCACTGTGTGCGATTGGATTCGTGATTTTGTAACTGACGGAAAGTCATCGAGTAGAACTGAAGTGAAGTGTTATAGAGCCCCTACTATTCCTTATTTATATAAACGATTTAGGAGACAATGAGAGTAGCTCTCTTAGACTGTTTGCGGATTATCTTGTTACTTATCGGTTAATAAAGTTACAAGACGATCAAAAGCAACTGCGACATGATTTAGATAAGAGATCTGTATGGTGCAAAAATTGGCAGTTGACCGTAAATAGTGATAAGTGTTAGATCATCCATATGACCACTAAAAGAAGCCCGTTAATCTTCAGTTACACGATAAATTAGGGAAACATACAGACCGTCAATTCTGCTAAATACTTAGGAATAAGAATTACGAACAACTTAAATTGGAAAGATCACATAGAAAAAAATTGTAGGGAAGGCGAACCAAATACTTCGTTTTAATGGCAGAACACAGATGCAACAGTTCTGCTAAATAAACTGCCTACACTACACTTGTGCGTTCTATTTAGGAATATTGCTGCGCATTGTGGGTTCCACACCTGATGGGACTGACGGACGGTTTAGAGGAAATTCAGAGAAGGGCAGCTCGTTTTGTATTATCGCGATGTAGGTGACAGAGTGTCACGGAAATGATGGACGAGTTGTGGTGGAAATCATTAAAAGAAAGGGGTTACTTGTTACGGCGAGATCTATTTGCGAAATTTCTTTCTCCGACTTTCACTTCAGAATGCGAATATATATTAGTTAGCACCCACCTACATGGGGAGACATGGTCATCAAATGTTCAAATGTTTGTAAATCTAAGGGACGTAACTACGTCGGTCATGCGTCCCTAGCCTTGCAAAAACTACTTACTGATGGGACTGACGGACGGTTTAGAGGAAATTCAGAGAAGGGCAGCTCGTTTTGTATTATCGCGATGTAGGTGACAGAGTGTCACGGAAATGATGGACGAGTTGTGGTGGAAATCATTAAAAGAAAGGGGTTACTTGTTACGGCGAGATCTATTTGCGAAATTTCTTTCTCCGACTTTCACTTCAGAATGCGAATATATATTAGTTAGCACCCACCTACATGGGGAGACATGGTCATCAAATGTTCAAATGTTTGTAAATCTAAGGGACGTAACTACGTCGGTCATGCGTCCCTAGCCTTGCAAAAACTACTTACTGATGGGACTGACGGACGGTTTAGAGGAAATTCAGAGAAGGGCAGCTCGTTTTGTATTATCGCGATGTAGGTGACAGAGTGTCACGGAAATGATGGACGAGTTGTGGTGGAAATCATTAAAAGAAAGGGGTTACTTGTTACGGCGAGATCTATTTGCGAAATTTCTTTCTCCGACTTTCACTTCAGAATGCGAATATATATTAGTTAGCACCCACCTACATGGGGAGACATGGTCATCAAATGTTCAAATGTTTGTAAATCTAAGGGACGTAACTACGTCGGTCATGCGTCCCTAGCCTTGCAAAAACTACTTACTGATGGGACTGACGGACGGTTTAGAGGAAATTCAGAGAAGGGCAGCTCGTTTTGTATTATCGCGATGTAGGTGACAGAGTGTCACGGAAATGATGGACGAGTTGTGGTGGAAATCATTAAAAGAAAGGGGTTACTTGTTACGGCGAGATCTATTTGCGAAATTTCTTTCTCCGACTTTCACTTCAGAATGCGAATATATATTAGTTAGCACCCACCTACATGGGGAGACATGGTCATCAAATGTTCAAATGTTTGTAAATCTAAGGGACGTAACTACGTCGGTCATGCGTCCCTAGCCTTGCAAAAACTACTTACTGATGGGACTGACGGACGGTTTAGAGGAAATTCAGAGAAGGGCAGCTCGTTTTGTATTATCGCGATGTAGGTGACAGAGTGTCACGGAAATGATGGACGAGTTGTGGTGGAAATCATTAAAAGAAAGGGGTTACTTGTTACGGCGAGATCTATTTGCGAAATTTCTTTCTCCGACTTTCACTTCAGAATGCGAATATATATTAGTTAGCACCCACCTACATGGGGAGACATGGTCATCAAATGTTCAAATGTTTGTAAATCTAAGGGACGTAACTACGTCGGTCATGCGTCCCTAGCCTTGCAAAAACTACTTACTGATGGGACTGACGGACGGTTTAGAGGAAATTCAGAGAAGGGCAGCTCGTTTTGTATTATCGCGATGTAGGTGACAGAGTGTCACGGAAATGATGGACGAGTTGTGGTGGAAATCATTAAAAGAAAGGGGTTACTTGTTACGGCGAGATCTATTTGCGAAATTTCTTTCTCCGACTTTCACTTCAGAATGCGAATATATATTAGTTAGCACCCACCTACATGGGGAGACATGGTCATCAAATGTTCAAATGTTTGTAAATCTAAGGGACGTAACTACGTCGGTCATGCGTCCCTAGCCTTGCAAAAACTACTTACACTAACATAAAGTATCTTACACTAAGGAAAACATAAATAGCCCTGTCCGAGGGAGGACTCGAACCCCCGTCGTCGAACGGCCGCGCGGACAGCAACAGGGCGCCTCAGGCGCACGGCCATTCTGTCATGGCACATGATAATCATAATAAAATAAATCAGATCGTAATCAGAAAGATTTAGGTATTCGTTTTTCGCACGAGGTGTTATACAGGGTGTCCAGAAAAAGACTGCCTGATTTCAAAATTAAATATCTCGAAAACAAAGATCGATAGAGGAATGCAGTAAACGGTATGTTTATTGTGAAAGCTGTAAGATGTTTATACAGCAGTTTGAAATAATAGTTACAAAAGCTGCTAACAGATGGCGTTGTAATCGCCTTAAGTAATGCCTAGTGTAAATAGTGATCCGAAGCCCAGAGCGATTAGTTCCACTATTGAAACGTGAAAGGAGGTTAGCGTACCGAAGGAAGAGATTAAAACCATGTACTCCATTGAACAACGAGTTTTTCTGGTGCTAGAGTACCACAGGTTAGAAGAGATTCCTACGGCAACAAGGCGAAGTTTTCAGGCACGACTTAATGTTCCAAAAGGACCCGATGCGAAAACTATTCGTATGCTCTTCGCAAAATTTCAACGAACCGGCAGCGTAACTGATGATCTAGTGGGGTATGTTGGCCGCAAGCAAACCGCAGTTACGCCTGAAAATATCGCCACAGTTTCTGGAATTATTCAGCGAAATCCAATGTCATCCGTCCGTAGAATTGCATCTGAGACTGGTTTGAAGCGTTCCAGCACGCAGAAAATACTGAGAAAGAGCCTACACATGTTGCCATTAAAAATTCAAACGCACCAGACCATACTCGTACGAGCTGTGCAAGAAAGGGTTGCCTTTGCTAATTAGATGCTCACAATGATTGATAGTGAAGGATTTGATGTTGGCTGCGTCTGGTTTACAGATGAAGAATACTTCCACCTGAATGGATACGTGCATAAGCAGAACTGGCGATTTTGGGATTCCGAAAAGCCATATTGATGTGAAGCGAAACTCCTAAAGTTACTGTGCGGGCTGCAGTATGCAGCAGAGGCATTATTGTCCCTTTTTCATTCGAGAAACGGTCACTGGTGCACGTTACGTTGCAATTTTGGAAGAATTTGTCGCCACACAGGAAGCGTTAGAGGATCGACCAGGTACTGAATGGTTTATGCAAGATGGAGCCCGACCACATCGGACCGAACAAGTGTTTCGCTTTCTTGAGGAATACTTCGGGAATCGAGTCATTGCTTTGGAATATCCCAAATTTACTGGTGCAGGCATGGATTGGCCTCCATATTCGCCGGATTTGACTCTCTGTGACTTTTTTTTTTTTTTGTGGGGCACAGTGAAAGACATGGTCTACCCGAAGCATCCCGCCACACTGGACGAGCTTGAATCGGCGATCTCTGTGGCATGTGAATCCATTTCCGTTGAGACACTACGAAATGTGATGGCGAATTTCATTCTTCCTTTGCGCCACCTCAGTAGTGCCAATTGTGAACATTTTGAAAACATTGTGATGTGATTGTTTGCAAAGAGTGTTTTCGTACGATTCCTTCAATTATGTACGCTGATATGAGCCGTACAGCGTACAATGCCATCTGTTAGCAGCTTCTGTACCTATTATTTCAAACTGCTGTATAAACGTCTTACAGCTTTCACAATAAACCTACCTATTACTGCATTCCTCTATCGATCTTTGTTTTCGAGATATTTAATTTTGAAATAAGAGAGCCCTTTTCTGGACACCCTGTAGAATGAAACTATAGAGAAGTATCGTAGAAGTTGTTCGGTGAACCCTCTGTCACGCACTTCAATGTGACTTGTAGAATATCCATGTAGATGTAGATGTTACTTCCATTACTGTAACCTTGTTCGGGACATTGACTGAGAGGAAACCACTGTTTCGTAAGTTCTGGGAGATTCACGCACTTACAAAGTATGAGAAAAGTCACTCAATATAACGGAGCCCATACGTACTAGAGAAGAATTAGCAGGGGGGAGGCGAAGTCTAGCTCCGGGGTTTCGCCGTCACTGAAGGAAGTACTGGCACCATACAATAACCAGGGGTCCAGTAGCACCAAAACGTATGTCTAAGTGAAATTTATTTAATGTTAAAATCACAGAGTTTCTTGTGTAACATTGATGATTAATTAAATAGATCATAAATTGTTTTATAATACAGTGAGTTATGGATGAATAAGCCCAAAGCATGAAAATAGTTTTCAGGAACCAGTCGATAGGTACAAGAACATGATAAAATAAGTAATTCTGAAAAAATGGAAAACAATCTACTTCGTTACAAATGGTTTATACAGAGCAACCTTTCTTAATGAGTGTAATTCGCGTCTGAGTCTTAGCTGAAATGCAAAACACTGGTGAAGCAAAGAATATTTTTCTGTCGGATTTCATATAGAAATTGGATTATTGATCCAGTAACAAAAAATTGAAAAAACGTACTTCGTACAACAATTTAGAAGGAAGTTATAGAAAATGATTAAATTTGTTTCCTTCGAGAAGTTACGGTTCGTGAGAAAGGGGAGACGGTGTGCCTGAATGTTATTTATTTGAGACGGGGTCCACAGATTATTTTTACTTAGGAGAGGATAGCATATTCGGAGAGGTTGGAAAACACGGGTCTGTGGGACAGACGTGGCAGACGGCGAAGCGAGGCGACGCCTGTCCTCTACTGCCCCACCTGACCAACTGCAACACCGCCTGAAGAGAAGGCCTCCGCGCTGGCGTGCCACGTCACGCAGAGTAGGCCGCGCTCGCGTACCTCACTGGCTGGCTGACGGGGCGCAGCCCACAGCCTCATACCGGCCAGCCAGTGAGCTACGCGACCGCGACCTACTCTGCGTGACGTGGCACGCCAGCGCGGAGGCCTTCTCTTCAGGCGGTGTTGCCAACTGCCGCATCTGCTACAGTTGGTCCGCAGGTCGTTCCGGGGCTGACTGGGTTGCAGAGAGTGCCCTTTTAGAAACCACCTGTATCTGCTGCGCCCAGTGTCATACAAAGTTAATTTTGAATAGCTGTCAGATACTTTACATTCTGGAATCTTCCATTTAATCTCTCTGGAGAGCCCGATCCCTTGACCCCCTTGAGGTTTGGGCGCCATGGATTTTGTCCTCCCCCTGCGCCCCCTCCCCCACCCCCTCTCATCGAGGCTGGTGTTATGTCCATAACAAGGACTCAGTCAGAAACTAAAACGCGGCGGACTGTTATATAGGCTTCTTGTGATGAGTTTGAAGGCGACACTAGTGCTGCAACTACATGACAAGGTCCAGAATGAAACTTTCACTCTGCCGCAGAGTGTGCGCTGATATGAAACTTCCTGGCAGATTAAAATTGTGTGCCGGAACCGGGACTCGAACCTGGGACCTTTGTCTTTCGCGGTCAAGAGCTCTACCACTGCGCTATCCCGACACGACTCACGACTCCGCCCCCACAACTTCAATTTTGCCAGTACCTCGCCTCCTATTTTCCAAACTTCACGGAAGTTCTCCTGCGAGCCTTGAAATTTTTTAAACATTAACAATTTATGTAAAAATGAAAATGAGAGATGTTTACCAAATGTTTAGTTGGTATAGATATGTGGTCTTGATATGAAATGATTTTATTACCAAACTGCTGATCTTTCATACGTTATATATATTTCAATAAAAGGTTAAGCAAAGAAGTGTTCGATGTTTTTTAAAGATTTCGTACTATTGATTAAAGATGTTCAGTTGATTTTTTTATTAAGTGATAATTATTTTCAAATGAATTTTGAATGTGGTCTCAACTTCTTACAAGGAAGCTATGTCTCACTAAAGTTGCACGACTATTGACACTGCGATGTGGAAAGAAGTTATTGACGAGCTGTGGATTAAACAAAAACTCTCGAAACGACTGCAATTAAAATTTTTCTCAGGGTTTGTCGTCTTATTGGATCTACCTGTGGAATATAATTTTTACTTAATTCATTTATCAAAACTTTGAAGAACTTTAACAAGAAGAATATGAAGATTATTACTATCGGTCATTATAATTTGTGTTGCTGGGGTGCTAGTTAACTTTGGGTACGAAGTCACGGTCATTCAAGAAGCTGATCCTTTATTATATCTGAAGTCATTTAAAACCCAGTACCAGCACAAGTTTCAGTTAGAGTACTTATACTCTGTAAGCATCTGGCCGAAATAAATCCAGTGTGTGCTCTTGCATGTGTGTAAAAAGAGCTGAATGTATCATCGCTCTTTTTTAACTTGTGTTTGTTAATCAACCAGCTACGTACTACAGCACTGCAATGTGACAATATAACAGAGCGCATACGTAGAGAAATGTTGTTAAAATTTTTAAATGCGGTAATAATTTTAACAGAACATTACGATCATTTGGACAAGTACTGTACTTTATCGCATCAGCTCTCCCTACAATTTTTCAGAATTACAAAATTATTTTATTAATATCGCGCATAATTCCCTCTCCTAGTGCGTTCTTACTCGAGCGTTCTTCAAATAACTTCACAATGGACAATAATAGATACGGTACCAACCACGAACGAATATTTCCATTCTCACAACACACCCAAAATTTGAAACGTTAAGTTTCTTAGTCAATTTGCTATAAATCGTCATAATGTGCGAAATATTCAAACTACACAGCAAAATTTAAAATTAATGTGTTTTTGGTGCCGATACAAAGTTAGTGAAAGCTGCAGGAAGGCATTTCTCCGTCGATCAATACTGTATTGGCGGAGACAAACGGATATCTCGTGGCTGCAAAGGCAAGCTCCAAATCTTTCCGTCGGCCTAAAATCCAGAAATATGTAATGATGGAGTTGCTTATGCCAATGAACTTCAAAATGATGGTTGTGATATCCCTTGTGAAATGATTCAGAATAAAGCTAGCGAGATAGCTGCCACTCTAAACATTGACAGAAAGGATTTTAAAGCAATCATTGCTTAGGTCATTCGTTTTCTGAAACAACAGAATCTCTATGAAGTATAACATCTTTGTGCGCCAGCGATTACTTCGGGAGTACACAAATAACGTGATCGAGCTCCATCGTTACATAATACAAGTGCGAAAGTAACGTGACTATTTGCTCTCCCAATTAGTAACGCTAACGAGACGCCAGTGTTTTTTGATATGCCGCTTGACACAAGCATTGTTCCAACTGGCTCAAAAAGTGTCCTTGTGAAGACGACTGGAGCGGAGAAACCAAGATGCACAGTGATGTGTATTGTAGCAGACGGCAATAACTTTCCACCATATGCCATCTTACAAGTTCAAGAGAAGGGCTGGATGACAGCAGATTCGATGGTTAATTGATTGGAGAAAGTTTGCAGATAAAACGACCAGAGGAATTATTACAAAAGAAGTCCCTTCTTGTCCTAGAAAGTTTCCGTATCACCTTGTGGAAGCCACCATTCCTAGAGGTTTAACGTCCATTCTACAAGCTTTAAATGTCAGCGTCAACAAACCTTTCAAAGAACATCTTCGACGTCTACATTCACAATGGATGGCGGCTGCATCCCAACAGCTGACTTCAGGAGGCAAGATAAGGAAGCCATAAATACCGACGATGTGCGAGTGGATAATCCGTGCATGGGAGAAAATTAGTGTCGACATTGATAAGAAGAGTTTTAAAAAAACTGGAAATTCTTGTGCCATTGACGGTCCGAGGACATGTTGTGGAATAGTGAAAATGAAGAATACGACGTGTTATCTGATCCTGAAAATAGTGATGTTAGTGACGAAAGCGTGGCCGCAGAAAAGTAAGAAAAACAAGAAAATACAATGAAACAATGTATTGCTGCTCTTCATTCAAAGCATAATGAAACCGAGGTATGAGAACAGTTCTTTTCTTGTTAATTAAAAACAAAATGTAGTTAATTTTTAAAAATTAACGGAAATCTTTCTACCTTTCTCAATTCTTACTCGCATAGCCTAATTTCTCCTTAGTACTTCCAAGAAAATTTCTCTAGAAAAGAAGAGGGGGGGGGGGGATTATCGATAAAGTAAGGTATGGATGGCAAGTATACGGTGAGAGAATGACGATCTATTGATTTCATTTTCGATTGTTGGAATTACCAGAAATAGACACATATCCTCCATCATGTGTTGGGTTCTTGTGTACTCCGCTTGTATATTCTGTGTGGTTCCTGAGTTCTATCTACAGTTACTCGCTTTACCTCCGAGGAAATCTCGCTGATTCGTTCATACTGGGTCGGAAAGATTTGGACATCAACCAAGACATATCAGGCCGGACTCTTATGTGAAACGTATGTCCAACGTTAATGTCTTCTGCTATCAGATTTACAGCTCCTAAAAATAGAAGGAAACTGTCGTCTTTCTTAATACGCGCAGCTTAATAAACATAGATATATCCAAGGGTAAAAGAAAAGTTACTCACCCTGCCCAGATGCTAGTTCAACAAGCAATATTTACAACAGTGAGGTTGGTAAGTTGATGATGCAGTCAAGAAATAACAACCTTGTTCCGTTACTGGGAGTACAGCCTCTTCTGGAAGTATGTTTGGACCTTCTGGGAAGATCTTGGAGCAGAGTGGATGACTACAATAGGACTGAAATCAACGATGTGATTCATTGCTCACCCTGACCAGATGCCACTTCACCAAGCGCTTCGGTTGCAAGTACTCAGTTGGTAAAGTTAAAGACGCCGTATAGTTCTATCCATCATGTTCCGATATTTCACCCGTACGGTACACCACTACAGTAAGTGATTGCTTGGAGGCCGAGATTGTCCATCCTTGTCCAAACAGACTCCATAATAGCGCAGATCAAGAAGCCAAACTTCGTACCACTCTCCACATCTACAGAACCCAATTCTCACGAAATTAGCATACACAGAGCGAAAAAAAGTAACGCGAGTATATAAGTTACTGACTTCAGCGTGAAATTTAACTCCCACGCGTGTTACAAGGACGGGTAGATTTAAGTTAAAGATACACAAGTCTTAAGCGATAGAGTTAATACCTTATGGTAATGAAGCGAGTAAACTTGTCAGCGGCCGCCACAATTCTCGGGAACGGATGTTCAGGATTTTATTTCACATTCATACTACGGTAAATCGATTACTGTTTTAATGTGCACAGTGGCCCTTATTTAGAACCAGGTCTATCGAATGCTGCTGTCTTCATTTTCACTCAATTAAAGATAATCTTACATCTTATGGCTATATGTGTGTGTGAATGTATGTATATATATTCCACCCTCTCCTAAACAAATGGACCGAGTTCAACCAAACTTTGTGCACATCTTCCTTACTATCAGGCAACAATCGCTGTCGGAGTAAGAACCACCTACGAAACATACGTAAGGAGATATGACGTCATAAATAATGACAGTCGTGAAAACGGCCGCACCATGCAATATTATATCTGTTCCTAAACTAATGGACCAATTTTAACCAAATTTGGTACAAATATTCTTTACGGTCAAGTATCATTTGCCGTGGTTGAAGAAAACACATACGATACATAGTTCATACGATATCAAGTCGCAAATTATGATATCTTTCCCATCTTGTGCCATGTGATGGCGTGATATTTATTCTTCAACTATTTGACTTTGACAACAGCGACTTGCAATAAATTGTAAGTATAATTTCAAATCTTTACGAAACTTTTTCTCGGTGACAACCCCAAAAAATGATGAAAGGAAATTTTTTTATCGCTTACTACTTTTCCGATGTTCGTATGTATATTTACGGTATTCGGCATGACGTTACAAGTCATTACTTCTACACTGTAAATTTTATACGCCAGACTATTCACAGACTATTTTTTTTTCCTGAAAAAAAGAGGAGACGGATCAGTTGTGGGAGCGCTGCAGCCTAATAGCCCCCCCCCTCCCTCCCGGATTCGCCACTGATGAAAACGAGGGTTTCTTTCCTTTTCAAAACGTATAGGCCAAACTTGGAATTACAAGTAATGCACTTCATTTTACACGGAGGTGTTAAAAGAAAGCATAATTATGTTCTTTGATGATTACTTTGTGTTGTATTTGTGACTTGAGTAATTTTACCTCTTTATCACTGTAGGAACATGTTTGCACCTCGTCCGAACACATAGAAATCGTCCCATTCCATTTTTACGTGGTGTGGTACATCAACCGTGTTCAGTTTAATCAACATACATATATAAAAATGGAACGTGGGGCGTGTGTCCGTATATTTCACTTGGTAGCTAAAATTATTCACTGCAGACAGAGTCTATGGGACTTAACTACGGGATCATCAGTCCCTAAACTTACAAACTACTTATGAACTAGCTAATACTAAGGACGGCACAAAATCCATGCCCGAGGGGGGATTCGAACCCCGACCGTAGTGGCCGTGCAGACCGTGACTGGAGCGCCTCAGCCCCCCCCCCCTTTTTTTATATAGTTCTTGTCCTTGCAGAAGCTGATCGTGTTAGTTCGTTTTGGTTCTACGTGTTCTTTGGCTCAGCTTTTTTATTACAGAGAGCGTTCATTCCTTTGACCGGGCGCCGCCCCTCGACCACCGCGGCCGGCTCACTGCAGACCAATGGCGGTTATGCATGAGAGTAGCCTTTAGGTTCCCGGTGTGCACTATGGTGTTTTGGTCACGGTGTGTGGCGGTGGGTGAGTGTACCGAACAAAAATCCGTAAAATATGGAGCAATACGACGATCTACTGTTGCTCAAAGATAAAACACTGGGAAACACAGACATACATTAACTGAGCATTAACTACACTGGCAAGACACCAATGATCTTAATATAAACACTGGAAAGACAACTGTAGTGCTTAGGATCAAAATACTGACAACTGGGTTAGAGAGAGACAAATATACGTCGAGCGTCACGATGTCATAATACATAGTACCATCTCCATATTATCTTTGAGCTCACTGCAATACACGTTAATGTATGTCTGTGACGGAAAGTTCGTAAGTCATAGGTTACTTTCGTTTAGCGGACAGTATGGCGTTGCTAACAGATTAATACCATTCAGTTAGGTGAGTAACATCTGTGTTTTTCGCCATAGTACAGGAAAGGACTAATTGAGGAGATGTTAGTTACATAGCACACCAAATAACTAATAGATGACAATGCTTCGTTTTTCAAATCAAATGTTCAAATGTTTGTATAGCTTATGGGACTTAACTACGAGGTCATCAGTCCCTAAACTTACAAACTACTTTCGAACTAGCTAATACTAAGGACGGCACAAATATCCATGCCTGAGGGGGGATTCGAATCCCCGACCGTAGTGGCAGTGCAGACCATGACTGGAGCGCCTCAGTGCCCTCGGCCACCGCGCCTGGCCTTCCATTTTCATTCTCATAACTGTGGTGTAATACACTACAACAAGGGGTACAATTTTACTTACGGCATCGGCGAAGTGTGGTGATGTTGGCAACGACCGTTAAATGCTGTTTCAAAAATCACTCATGTAGAATGAGATGAATAATTCTTTCTGTTCACGATTAAATAAATAATTTATGCTATTCTAATCAGTAAATTAATCATCCTCCTGAAGCAATTAGTTCGTTGCGAATCGCTGCCACTGCAAGTCAAAGTTAACCCAGGTAGGACACAACAAATCTTGTTTTCTTCCTAGCTGTATCCCATATGCTTTGCAATGTCATGGAAAGAAAAGATGTGCATCTCTCGAAGGGTATAACCACTAAATTGTACGTAGAGTAGATATATCTATGGAGTGAGCATTGCGTTCTGGGCATCTTCTCAACATTTGGAATTACCACGTCATATTGAGACAAATGCACTCTTTCCACACATTTAGTTACTCTTACGATTGGTTTGTACCTCATTGGCTGCAAAGAAGCCCCACCTCCTTTTCGCAGAGCAACCATATAACATGAAATATAATCTTGTCACAGAAGCTACAAGAAAGTTGAGGAAGCGTCGCTACAAAGGGCCATTTACACATAGTCATCCGTCCTAACGTAATAAAAAAGTACCAAGATGAAGTCAGCGATTAATAGATTTTTTCAATATCACATGAAATTTCCACCTTAATGTTGAGGACACAAAATCTGTCTGTGCGTCTAAATGCTCACTCCAGAGATATTTCTGCTCTGTGCGTGCCACTAGAGATAAATAGATATGCGAGTGACAAACTCATCACAAACCTCTCTGCATTCATAATTCTTCTGTACAATATTGTGATTAAAATTTGTAATTACTTACTTTTGGTGCGGACTACATT
The DNA here is from genome assembly GCA_026315105.1 of Locusta migratoria. Lineage (NCBI taxonomy): Eukaryota > Metazoa > Arthropoda > Insecta > Orthoptera > Acrididae > Locusta > Locusta migratoria. The sequence goes on from CM048749.1 coordinate 410,001,015, forward strand.
AAGACACAGATTTTGCAGAGATTTCAACTTCGTACTCACGAAGTAATCACTGCAGGTCGTGGGGACATGTACTAACTGAAACAGTGTCCGATAGTGCTAACAAAGTCCAGACAATTCACTGGAAATAGTATATTATTGGAAATTTTTATTCAAACCATCAGCTGACGCAATTTCTTCAACGATTACCCAGACTTACTTTATCGCACACTGACACCACCATGACGTCTTATTTAAAGAACTGCTCTGTTGATTGAATTACTAGACTTTCAGCATTAGTCGAGTTTTAGATAATAGGTAGCACTGCATACAGAATAACTACATTGTCCCCAGTGCAATACTGCAACATACTAATACTTCAGCATACACTTACGGTAGTGATAAACAATTTAATACTACACCACAGAACCAATACACGGCGCTGTTATTACTATATCTCATCTCAACTACAGAAGTGTTTTCAGAAGTTTACGTCAAACAATTACACACTACAGTCTTTATGACCAAAACCTAACAATGAATTTACATCGTTCCGGAGTATGGACTTAAATTAATTTCACTTTTTGTATGACCTTTGCTTGGTCTGTTGCAAGGCTGTCCCATGTCACCAACATTATTCAAAATCTATATAGATATTTGTCTGAGAAAGTGGTCACAGAAATGTAATAGTATGGGACTAGAAATCGGAGATGGAGTTTATCTACATCATTTATTATTTGCTGACGATCAAGTCGTCATAGCACAAGACGGGGAAGATGCAAACTACATGTGTAATCAACTAGCAATAGCATACAAAAATTGGAGTCTGAAGATTAATTATCAAAAAACAGAATACTTGACTAATGATACACATGAACTACGCATAGAGGGAAATAAAATAAAAAAAGTTAACACTTTCTGTTATTTGGGGTCCATTTTAGAAACTGAGGGAAAATCCGACTCAGAGATTAATAAAAGAATTAGCAGTGGAAGAAAGGTCATTAGAATGCTCAACTCAGTCCTATGGAGCAGAAACGTGATGAACAGAACAAAAAAAATCATATATAAATCTATATTTGAGAGAGCAGTTCTGTACGGAGCGGAAACCTGGAACATAAACCAGAAGCACACTAAGAAACTACAAGCCGTAGAGATGGATTTCTGGAGAAGATCGGCCAAAATTTCCAGGAAAGAAAAAAGAAGAAACACCGAAATAATAAAGAGGATGGGAATAATAGAAAGAATAGATGAGGTGATGGATAGAAAGAAATTACGGTGGTACGGACATGTAAGAAGAATGGAGGACACCAGAATACCGAAGATGGTACTGGAGTGGCAACACGAGGGGAGAAGAAGAGGACGACCTGTGACCACCTGGATCAAAAATATGCAGCTCACAATGAACAGACTGGTCGCAGAAGAAGAGGACACACAAGATAGACACACGTGGAGAAATATAGTGAATAATTAGTGTAAAACCTTATGTACTATGTGTATTCATTTCTGGACGTATTAGTATGTTGGAGGTAAACCTCTGTACCACCCCCATGAACCACAGACATTGCCGAGGTGGGGTGGCTTGCGTGCCTCAACGATGCAGACAGCCGTACCGTAGGTGCATCCACAGCGGAGGGGTATCTGTGGAGAGGCCAGACAAACGTGTGGTTCCTGAAGAGGGGCAGCAGCCTTTTCAGTAGTTACAGGGGCAACAGTCTGGATGATTGACTGAGCTGGCCTTGTAACATCAGCTAATGTGGCTTTGTCATGCGGTTACTGCGAACGGCTGAAAGCAAGGGGAAACTACAGCCGTTACTTTTCCCGAGGACATGCAGCTCTACTGTATGAAAATATGTTGATGGCATCCTCTCGGGTAAAATATTTCGGAGGTAAAATAGTCCCCCATTCGGATCTCCGGGTGGGGACTACTCAGGAGGATGTTGCCATCAGGAAAGACAATACTGGCATTCTACGGATCGGAGCGTGGAATGTTAGATCCCTTAATCGGGTAGGAAAATTAGAAAATTTAAAAAGGGAAATGGATAGGTTGAAGTTAGATATAGTGGGGATTAGTGAAGTTCGGTGGCAGGATGAACAGGATTTCTGGTCAGGTGAGTACAGGATTATAAATACAAAATCAGTTGGGGGTATCACAGGAGTAGGTCTGATAATGAATAAGAAGATAGGAATGCGGGTAAACTACTATGAGCAGCACAGTGATCGCATTATCATTGTAAAGATAGATACGAAGGCAACACCGACAACAGTAGTACAGGTGTATATGCCAACTAGCTCTGCCGATGATGATGAGATCGAAGAAATATATGAGGAGCTAAAGGAAATTATTCAGACAATTAAGGGAGAGGAAAACTTAATTGTTATGGGAGACTGGAATTCGGTAGTAGGAAAAGGAAGAGAAGGAAAAATAATAGGTGAATATGGACTGGGCAGAAGGAATGAAAGAGGAAGTCGCCTGGTAGAATTTTGCACGGAACATGATTTAATCGTAACAAACACGTGGTTTAAGAATCACAAAAGAAGGTTGTATACGTGGAAGAGACCAGGAGACACCGGAAGGTATCAGATAGATTTTATAATGGTAAAACATAGATTCCGGAACCAGGTGATAAACTGTAAGACGTACCCAGGGGCAGATATAGACTCTGACCATAACTTGTTAGTCATGAACTGTAGGCTGAAACTGAAAAAACTGCAGAAAGGTAGGAAAAGAAGGAGATGGGACTTAGATAAATTGAAGGAACGTGAAGTACTGGAGAAATTCAAAGGGAGATTTAGGCATCAACTGACAGAAACAGGGGGAAATAAAACAGTAGAAGAGGAATGGGTAGCATTGAGAGATGAAATAGTGAAGGCAGCAGAGGACAAAATAGCAAGACCTACAAAAAATCCTTGGATATCACAGGAAATAATAAATTTAATTGATGAAAGGAGAAAATATAAAAATGCAGTAAATGAAACAGGCAAAATGGAGTACAGACGACTAAGAAACGAGATTGACAGGAAGTGCAAAATGGCTAAGCAGGAGTGACTAGAAGCCAAATGCAAATCTGTAGAAAAATGTATAAGAAGGGGAAAAGTAGATACCGCCTACAGGAAAATAAAAGAGACATTTGGGGACAAGAAAAGCAACTCTACGAATATCAAGAACTCAGATGGGAAACCAGTTCTCAGCAAAGAAGGGAAGGCTGAAAGGTGGAAAGAGTACATAGAGCAGCTCAACAAAGGAAATGAACTTAGAGACGATGTTGTAGGAAGGGAAGAGGAAGTAGATCAAGATGAAATAGGAGATACTACACTGAGAGATGAAATTGACAGAGCCCTGAAAGACCTAGGTCGAAACAAGGCCCCAGGAGTAGATGACATACCCTCAGAGCTCTGGGAGCTCTGGGAGAGCCAACCACAACAAAACTATTTGAACTGGTGTGTAGGATGTATGAGACAGGCGAAATACCCTCAGACTTTAAGAAAAATGTAATAATCCCCATTCCAAAGAAATCAGGCGCAGACAGGTGTGAAAATTACAGAACCATCAGTTTGATAAGTCATGGTTGCAAAATTTTAACACGAATTATGGACAGGAGAATGGAAAAGCTGGTAGAAGCTGACCTCGGGGAAGATCAGTTTGGATTCAGGAGGAACGTAGGAACCCGGGAGGCAATACTCACTTTACGTCTTATCTTAGAAGATAGATTAAGGAAAGGCAAACCTACATATTTAGCTTTTGTAGATTTGGAGAAAGCTTTTGACAATGTTGACTGGAATACACTCTTTCAAATTCTGAAGTCAGCAGGGGTAAAATACAGGGAAAGGAGAGTTATTTACAACTTGTACAAAGCCAGACCGCAGTTATTAGACTCGAAGGGCATGAAAGGGAAGCATCAGTTGGGAAGGGAGTAAGACAGGGTTGTAGCCTTTCTCCAATGTTGTTCAATTTGTACATTGAGCAAGCTATAAAGGAAAGCAAGGAGAAATTTGGTGAAGGAATTAAAGTTCAGGGGGAAGAATTAAAAACATTGCGTTTTGCCGACGACATTGTAATTCTGCCAGATACAACAAAGGACCTGGAAGAGCAATTGAACGGAATGGACAGTGTGCTGAAAGGTGCATATAAGATGAACATTAACAAGAGAAAAACTAGGGTAATGGAGTGCAGTGTAAGAAAATCAGGTGATGCTGAAGGAATTAGATTGGGAAACGAAGCAATAAAGGAGGTAGATGAGTTTTGTTACCTGGGCAGTAAAATAACAAATCATGGTCGCAGTACAGAGGATATAAAATGCAGAATGGCAATGGGTAGAAAAGCATTTTTGAAAAAGAGGAATTTGCTAACATCGAATATTAATTTAAGTGTAAGGAAATCTTTTCTGAAGGCATTTGTGTGGAGTGTTGCCTTGTATAGGAGTAAAACATGGACGATAAGCGGTGCGGACAGGAAGAGAATAGAGGCTTTTGAAATGTGGTGTTACAGAAGAATGCTGAAGATTAGGTGGGTAGATCGCATAACTAATGAAGAGGTACTGAACAGAATTGGTGAGAAAAGAAATTTTTGGCATACCCTGACTAAAAGAAGGGGTCGCTTGGTAGGACACATTCTTAGACATCGAGGAATCGTAAATTTGGTATTGGAGGGAAGTGTGTGGGGTAAAAATCGCAGAGGGAGACCAAGAGACGCGTATAGTAAACAGATTCAAGTGGATGTGGGTTGTCGTTCGTATGAGGAGATGAAAAGGCTTGCTCAGGATAGGGTTTTGTGGAGAGCTGCATCAAACCAGTCTCCGGACTGAAGACCATAAAAACAAACCTCTGTAATGAGGACAATCTGAATAATAATAATAAAAAAATTTTGTATGAAAAACTTTATGAACATTTATCGTTTCCGACAATGGCTTCTACTTAAATTTGACATTTTGACTAGGAAAACTGAGTTTATTGACAGAGCGATCCAGCAAAGATTCTTTATTTGCTGACTTACGTCCGGAACCCTAAAAATCTGAGATATACACAGGTCCCTCTTAACAACCGTTGCAAAGCACAAGCATTTTAGCTAGTTCTTGAATAAAAGAACGTCTTGATTGCAAATATTTTTTATTTCAATGACGCATTACGCCCGGTTAGGCCATGTTCAGATATCTGACAAAGAAGAAAAAAAGAAACAGAACTTACAATATTTATATTACATTATTTCGAAAAGTTTTAGCTACAAACCAATCTGAAACTGTTAATAAGAAACTGAGATAATGTACGGTACTAATGTTTTATCTACTTTGTGGAGGGTGTTTAGATTAAAATGTGGTCATAGGGTATCTTACAGAGACAATAATATGTAAACCATTGATATCCGGTAACTTTGAACGTTGAAAACAGATTGATATATCGTTTAACTGGATGGCTATTGCAAGATTTACCTTGTATGATGTCCCTGTACCTTAGGTCGTCAACATATTAATACGACTTGCGTCGGTATAGGTACTAGTACTGCCTGAGGCAGCGTTCAAATTTGTAATGCGAATAACCGCATAAAGCTAAGTGTCAACGACACTGTAGGTGTTGGTTCGGTTGGATAACAGTTGTTAATTTAAAATATGGACACCATTTACATGAAATACCAATATCACATGAATCAAATTTGTAAGGATGCCAAGGTACAATGTCGCGTTTAAATGGAAACAAGCTTGACCTCGAAGGCGACTAAACACAGCACTTATACTGAAAGCACGTTTATTACGAACTCAACATACACGCAGCACTGACTACCTCTCAGGCAGAGTGCTCTACTATTTATACACAGACAGAATTTACCGGAAATTAGAAGAACAGTTAACATAAGAAACAAGTAGAATTTACAAGTGAACATAAGAAAGATGTAGAATCTTCTGGAATTGTTAATTACAAAGAAATAAATTTCTTGCCGGTGGGCGGGATTGAACCGGCGACCTTCTGCACCGCAGTCCCTGTGGAGCCAGCTGCAATGTCCTGGATCTTGACCGTGTCATGTGTCCTCTGTATGACAGTTCAAGAGAATCCTTCTCTTCTCCGCGATTATCGACGACAGACGTTCTTGTCGTGAATTCATCAGGAAGATTACCGTCCTTAAAGTCCTTGAACAAGAAGCCATTGTCGTCTACCTGCTCTTCAGGATCGTAGTAAGGCTTCATGCGCAGGACGTGAACAATGTCTCTTCGTTTTTGACGTTTCGACGACGGCTCATAATCTTCAACTTCGTATGTGACGTCTGACAGGCGGCGTATGACACGATACGGACCAAAGTATCGCTTCAATAACTTTTCTAAAAGTCCAACCTTCCGGACAGGGGTAAAAATCCATACCAGATCTCCTGGGCTGTACAAAACAGGTCGGTGCTTGTCGTTATACCGCTGACAGTCCTTCTCCTGGGTGTCCAGTATCCGTATCCGTATGCGAGCCAGCTGTCTTGCTTCTTCGACCCTGGTGATGAGCTGTTTAACATAGTCATACTGAGTGTCGTCCGGTTGCCACAGGAACAGCGTATCCATTGTCGTCTCAGATTCACGGCCATGGAGCAGGAAAAACGGAGTGAAGCCTGTGGTGTCTTGTCTTGCAGTATTGTAAGCAAATGTCACGACTGGCAGAAAGTATCCCAATCCTCCTGCTCAACATCGACGTACATCGACAGCATGTCGGCTAACGTCTTGTTAAAACGTTCCGTAAGACCATTTGTCTGAGGATGGTATGCAGTTGTCATTCTGTGGTCAATGTTGCACCGTGACATTACCTCTGATACTAGTTTTGACTGGAATACTTTTCCACGATCAGATATCATGACACGTGGTGCTCCATGCTTCAAAATAATGTCTTCTACAAGGAATTTTGCGATCTCCGGAGCTTCTGCAGTCGGCACAGGTTTGGTGACAGCGTAGCGTGTGAAGTAGTCAGTGCAGACTATTATCCAACGGTTACCGGCTGTCGACCTCGAGAACCTCCCTAAAAGATCGATCCCAACTCGGTGGAATGGAGCTGCTGCCGGCGGAACCGGCACGAGGTGTCCTGGAGGTAATTGCGGCACATGCTTCCGTCGCTGGCACTCTTTACAGTGACTCACATAGTGCTTGACAGATCGGTAGAGACCTTTCCAGTAATACCTGCGTCTGATTCTGTCTAGGGTCTTCACGAATCCCAGACGACCGGATATTGGAGCATCATGGAAATATTTGAGAATAGCTGGCTGGAGATGAGCTGGAACAACAAGTAGCCATTTGGGACCCAGTGGATCGTAGTTGCTCTTATACAATGTTCCGTTTATAAGTTGGAATTCTCCATTTGTCGGTTCTCCTTTCTCCAAGGCCTCTATCGTTTTTAATAGTACTGGATCTTCCCTCTGTTCAACTGTAACGTCATCTAATTCAGTGAGAGCTGAAATTTCATTAATGCTGTTGTGTTCCACTAATGGATTCCTCGAAAGGCAGTCGGCATCCTTGTGTTTGCGCCCGTTCTTGAAAACCACTGTGACATCATACTCTTGGAGTCTTATTGCCCGGACAGGTTGGCCGTCGATTATGACGTCGATGAGGTTTCCCGACATCTTAGCGACTGTCGTCCATGGAGGATATTCATCTGCGGCGGCCTCATCTCCGTAGATGGTCGTCTCGCTTAGTTTTCCTGGGCGCGGCGGCTAGGGGAGCGGCTGGTACCTCTGTACGGCGACGGTGAACGGCTGCGGCGCGTCGGGCAGCGACCTCGTCTAGGGTACGGCGATGGGCTTCTTCCCATAGGTCGACTGAACTCATCAGCAGATGACTGCCTGGGATAGAAGTGCTCCGACGGCTGACGTCTTGCGGCAAAATAATCATCGAATACTCGCCTCCTCTCTCTGCAGTAGCGTACGACATGTCCAGGGCGTCCACAGTGGAAACACAGTGGTGTGCTGTCTTCTGTCCTCCAGACGTCTGTTCTTCTGCAGGGCGTCATAGTTACTGGGGGAGTTGGCTGTGGTCGCGTCGGCCGGTTCATTGTCTGTCGTTTGGCAGTTGCAGCGTAAGTCATAACAGGGCGACGCCATTCTTCACGTCGGGTGCGATTGACGGGGCAGACAGGAGCTAATGTTTGAAATACCTCGTCCTCAGCGGCGTCGGCTCCCTCGTGACTTACAGGGCTCACATCCATGGCCATAATCTGATGCTCGCTCGGTCTAATAGTCCCGGCTGCCATGCACTGTTGTAATTCTTCTCTCACGATGTGTCGTATGAGAGAAGCGAAGTCATGCTGCTCTTCCACAACGGCCATAGGGACTACATTTGGGAGTCTGTCATACTTCTTGCGTCCAACCCTCCTTTGTTGCACCTCTTCAATACGCTGGCACCACTTGATGAACTCTTCTGTCGTAGCGACGTCTTTTATCAGAAGAGCTTCGTACATATCTTCTGCAATTCTCTCCATCGGGTGCGTGATTTTGTCCGCCTCAGTCATGTTCGGATTGACTATGTTACACAGGGCCAAAACATTCTGTATGTACGATTGTGTCGGCTCACCATGTCGTTGGGCCCGGTTCTTCAGTTGTTCTTCCGCCGAGCGGATTTGTCACTGGTGGTCTCCAAACGTCTTCTTAAGTTCCTCCTGGAACGTCTCCCAGTCATTCAACTTGTCTTCGTTGTTCTCGAACCATTGCTGGGCTGTTCCGTCCAGGTAGAAATAAACGTTGGCCAAGCACGTCGTATGATCCCACCTGTTGTACTTGGCGACTCGGTCGAACCCTTTTAGCCATTTGTTGGGGTCCTGTCCAGCATCTCCAGAGAACACCAACGGGTGTCTGATGTGCAGCTGGCTTACTGCTGGTTTCATCGCCATCGTTCTTCTGATAATACGGACTTTTGGAAGGATGTACTCGGTGTATCCCTTGTATTCCGGTTCCAGTCCGTGTAAGCGACGGCTTTTACGTTGCCTAATCGGAGCCACGGTGATGCAGCTGTTGCACAGTGTACCCGGTGCCTCCACCAAACAATGTCGCTTTTAAATGGAAACAAGCTTGACTTCGAAGGCAACTAAACACAGCACTTATACTGAAAGCACGTTTATTACGAACTCAACATACACGCAGCACTGACTGCCTCTCAGGCAGAGTGCTCTGCTATTTATACACAGACAGAATTTACCAGAAATTAGAAGAACAGTTAAGAAAGAAACAACTAGAATTTACAAGTGAACATAAGAAACATGTAGAATATTCTGGAATTGTTAATTACAAAGAAGTAAATTTCTTGCCGGTGGGCGGGATTGAACCGGCAACCTTCAGCACCGCAGTCCGTGACGCTATCCCCTGCGCCACGCCGGCAGTCGGTGTTTGTCGTCTCTCGCGACAATGCAACAGAGATATTACTTAAAAATTTGCGTAAAAGTGTCTCGGGTGTTTCAAATAAACCCGCTTAGATATCTGAAATTCTTCCAGGATGCTTAAATTCTTTATTTGACCCTTTCTTGTTAACAGATGTACATTGAATCGTGTTTTGAATTAAAAAATATTTTCAATCAAGACGTTCTTTTATTCAAGAACCCATAGAATGTATTACTTTGTGGCGGCTGAATATTCATCACAGAATTATGGAGTGTCAAATATTATATCCGTTTCTCTTTGGCTATGTTGTGCCTGTGCGGAACTTCTATGGTTTTCTGGTGTCATCCGTGTACCTTTTTCTACATCTTCGAAAGAAGCAGGAACAGTATTTTCGCACTCAGAGGGAATACAGACATGTATAATAGTAGGAGTTGACTACTCAGGGGAATATAACAGAATCAAAATTTTCATACACTCTCAAATATGTAAAAGCAATATGAGTGTTATGCGGCCCAATAATTGATATGAATTGCCGTATGTGTAGAGTTGGTTCGTAAACCCAGACAGTCTAACGAAAACTCATTTGATTTTCTTCACGACATAGTTGTTCTACATTTACATACATCTACATAAATTCTCTGCAAGTCACATTGAAGTGCATGGCATAGGATTCATCGAACCGACTTCATGATGTTTGTCTACAGTTTCATTCTCTAACAACTCGCAGAATAAAGATCAATTTATCTTTTATTTATATATTTTATTAATTATTATTGTTATTATTATTTAAATTATGTTTTACTATGTAGATAGGAGCTAACAAAATCTGTTCGCATTCGTAAGAGAAAGTTGGTGAAAGAAATTTCGCAAAAAGACCTCGTCGCCACAAGTAAATCCTTTCTTTTAAGGATTTTCACTCCATCTCGTGCACCATTTCCGTGACACTATCCCCCCTATATCGCGACAATATAAAACTAGCTGCCCTTCTCTGTACTTTCTCTAAATCTTCTGTGAAACGCACTTGGTGGGAATTCCACAATGCGCAACAATACTCAAAAATAGGACTCACAAGTGTAGTGTAGGCAGTTTCTTTAGTGGAACTGATGCATCTTCTATTGTTCTGCCAACGAAAGGTAGTCTTTCGTTCGCTTTCCCTACAACATTTTCTGTGTGTCCTTTCCAGTTTATGTTGTTTGTAATTGTTACTCCGAGGTATTAGTAGACTGTAGTTTTGACTGATTTATCGTGTAAGTGAAGTTTAAAGCCGCGCGGATGTAGCCGAGCGATCTGGAGCGCCATGTTGCAGATCGCGCGGCCTCCCACGTCGGAGGTTGGAATCCTCCCTCGAGCATGGGTGTGTGTCTTGTCTTTAGTATAAGTTAGTTCATAAGTTGTTTGTAAGATTAGGGACTGACGACCCCGCAGTTAAGTCTGTAGTGTCGCACAGTATGAAGTGCGCGCCACGAACTTACGCCGCGCGCCGCCATGCACGCACGGTGCGGCGTTCTTACGACGTCAGCCATAGCGCCCTCTGCTGCAACTCCGCTCGTGGCCACCACTCAACGACATCGTTCACTTGGGACTGAGATAGGAACCAGCTAACGCTTCGGAATCAGATAGGCACCAGTGAATACTTGGCTATCGGATAGGCACTAGGCATGCCTCTAGATCAACTATGTATCAGCATTCTGCAGTACTGAGCTATGTAAAAGTTAAGTATTACTAAGTCTCTAAGAAATATATATCTCGTTCTAATTTACTCTAGTGTTTCCAGTTTCTGCTGTCCCACTGGCTGCTCACCTCCGTACCTGCACAAGCGTGCATCCTTTATTCCTGTGTCGGTCTCTTTTTACTCGGCCACCGACACCTACGACAAGGAGACACTAAAGTGGCGACGAGACTGGGACACAAAGCTTTACAAACATTTGAACTTTTGAAGTTTAACGGACTTCTTTAGTTGTCATATGAATTACTTGAAACTTCTCATTATTAAGGGCCAATTTCCAGGTTTTGCACCATGTAGATATCTTATCTAATTCATTTTGCAGCTGGTTTTGGTCTTCTGGTAACTTTATTAACCGATAAGTGACAGCATCATCCGCGAACAACCTAAGAGAGCTACTCAGATTGTCTCCTTCCCTGTGGAACGCCAGATATCACTTCAGTTCTACTCGATGACTTTTCGTCAATTACAGCGTACTGTGATCGTTCTGACAGGAAATCACGAATCCAATCGCACAATTGTGGCGATTTTCATGAGCACGCAGTTTGATTAACAGACGCTTGTGAGGTACAAGCCTCAATAGCCTTCCGGTAAACTAGAAATACGGACTCTATTTGACATCCCTTGTCGACAGCAGTTATCACTTCATGTGAGTAAAGAGCTAGCTGTGTGAATGATACCTTCTGAACCCATATTGACTATGGTTCAATAGGTCGTTCTCTTCGAGGTAGTTGAGGAAAGTATATGTTCTAAAATCCTGATGCAAACCGACGTCAGTGATTTAGGCCTGTAATTTTATGGCTCACTTCTATTGCCTTTTTTGAATATTGGTGTAACCTGTGCAACTTTCCAGTCTTTGGGTACAGAACGTTCGCCGAGCGAGCGGTTCTATATGATAACTAGATCGCGCTATTGCATCAGCATACTCTGAAAGGAAACGATATACAATCGAAACCGGGAGACTTACCTTTGTCAAGTGATTTAAGTTGCTTAAATACACCAGAAGTATCAAATTCTAAATTACGCATGATGGAAACTGTTCATGATACGAATTCTGTAGTGTTTGTTTCGTCTTCTTTCGTAAACGAATTTCGTAATGTTGTGTTAAGCAATTTTGCTTTATCAGAACTGTCATCCATAGCATCACCGATACTATCGTATAGTGAAGGTATTGATTGTGTTTTACCGCTAGTGTACTTTACATACCACCAGAATTTCTTAGGATTTTCTACCAAATTATGTAACAGGGTTTCGTTGTGAAATTTAAGTTACTCGCATTAAAGTTCCAGTTAAATTTCAGGTTTCTGTAAATGACTATCAGTCTTGAAGATTTTGTCTCCGTTTAAATTTGGCACGCTTTTTTCTTTGCTTTTGCAAGAGTGATCTAACCTGTTTTGTATACCAGACCCCTCTTTTATTAATTTTTTTGCTATAAATTTTTCAATGTGAAATTTTCCCGGCGAATCAAATGTTCAAAAAGATTTCGGGTTTGCAGACGGTCGTCGTAAACTTCATTCCACGATATTTCAACTGGACACCTGCCAGTCATCTTTAGGTGAGCCAACAAGAACTGACGAGGACTTTTTTTTCCTTTACTGTTTTTAAAACTCTCAGAAGAGGCAAGCTAGCAGCAGCGAACATGCTGCTCTTCAGCCGAGAGCATACAGATATGGGAACAGAAGATTAAAAATAATAAAACAGATGACAATATATGACGAATTTAAAAATAGACACGGTGAAATAAATGGGTGGAACGACAATGACTGTGAAAAGAATGAAAAAAATGTGCATATTTAGAACATAAAAAACCACGGTGGATAAAACTTTCATGTTGAAGAAACGGAGCGATGACAACGAGACGAAGAGACACATTTAAAACACATGGCGACACTATGTTCTGCCTGTTCGGCGGTTGCTGATGTTTGAAAAACACACGTACACTGGAATCAATAAGACACTGCACACTTAAAATCACTGACACAGGGTAAAAATCACTGAGCAGGCCCTGCAGTGGAGAGGGAAGACGAAGGAAAGTGCGGTTGGTAGAAAAGGAGGGGAGGGGCTGGAGCGGGGATGGGATGGGATGGAAGGACTCCAAGGGAGCTGGGAGACGGTGATCCAAGCGGAGGAAGGGAAAAGGATGGGTGGAGGAGGACGTGGCACTAATCTACAAGGAAGTCTAAGGTTGATAGGAGGGATATATATCAGGACGGAGGGCGTCATCCAGGAGAAGAAGTTGATGGACGTTACCCTCGGATAGGATGTGGAGAGTATGGAGGTGGAGAAAGGTAGGAACATGCTGGTAAAGGAGTGGCAGAGGCCCGGGATTTAGGAGGATAGGAGATACAAGTGGGTGACGAGATTCTATTTTGCGGGAGGTGTGTAGGATGCAAAGATGTTTAAGGAATTTTAGAAGGTGGGGAAAAGGAATAAAATCATATAGAACCGCGTGGGGGAAGGGAGGCGGATACGGTAAGCGAGTCAGACGACGTGGCTTTCTAGAATCTGGGGGGATTTACAGTAGGAGGGCAGGTCGCATATATAGGCGGGATGAAAGCTTGGAAGACAGCTGTCTGCCGTCTTCCCTAGGTTTTTACCTTTGTAATTGATCTAAGTTTACTAGATGGGCTTTTTTGCTAAACGAGAACCCCTTCGTTCTGAGGTATGAGGAATGGCATTTGATTTCATGTTTTTAAATGTTAGTTTCTCTAATATTGCTGGGATTTTATTATGCTAAAAAATTATCATTGTGTCTATGAATGCGGCAAGATGAACGGTTTCTCCGTGATGACACTGTCCCTGTGAGAATGTGTACTCGCTTTATTCTGTATGTACATGTATGAGTATCTTTTAGCATGGCAGACTGAGTGTATGTATGAGAATTTTGGTCGTCGACTGCTGGCTGCACGCTTTGCATCTCTGGCTTCGAGTCGATAGGTAGTCGTTACCAACCTCTGCTTTTGATGCTACCAAAGAGGTTCCTCCACCCTTTGGTTACAAGTTGGGTTGTCAATGCCCGCTAGCGAGCCTCGGTTGGATGCGCGAGTTTAGACTCTCCCACCACCTCGGTTTTTCCAGGGGTTTTTAGCGATTTCCGGCGGATTTCCGCTGGTGGCGGGGATCTCGCGGGCCGATGGGACATTCTGTGGCTGCGCTTTGACCTGGTAAGACGTTCTGATTTTCTTTCCTCCCTTGAGATGGTAGCGATTCGTTGTCTGGTTTGTTAGACTTCAGACTTAGACTTAGACTTTGGTATAAGTTTCTCCAATGATGTACGAAAATGTATTCAATTTCATGTCGGTGATTTTGCATAGGTAAACGTGGTGAATATGCAACAAATTCCGTTTGATAACGCCTGGGAATCGGTAACCTGTGTGAGACTAGCTGGCGATGTATGAACTCTGCTTCTTTCTACCTTTGTGGAACATGACTAATATGCGGGAATATTTTTATTCTGTGTGATGCATGAGAAATATTTCTTTCCGTTTCCTCCTTCCAAGATTGATGTATAACCCACAAGGTGTGTTCTTAGAACAAAGCCTTCAGCTACCCCTGTGTCTGTTTCTAGGCCCTTCAGGCAAGAAATCATGTATCAGTCTTTCTTATTTTCCTTATTACATCGCGCTCTCGTCTCTGTCTATTTTAAATTGCTGTTTAGTTTCCAAACTTTTACTTTGCATTCAGACTCCCAAAGTAAATTCTCTTCTAGCCTTGTACAACACCCTTCATTAGCTTGCTTATAAAATACTTCGTATTTTTAGGGGGCGGCATGCCGTATTTCGTAGTTGATTTACCCCGACTTTGAATTTATTCCTCTTTCCTGATTTTTGAAGACTGGATTTCGTCAATTCGTGTAAAACCATCCCAATCGCGTCTAACTGTATTTCTTTAGCTTCCTTATGGTATCCTACGCATTTCTAATTATTGCATGCCGTAGCTATTTTTCTTTATTCTTAGGAAATTGAATTTTTATATTTTTATAATATTTTATATTTTTAACAGATTACGAAGCAAGAATACACAATAGGAAGGCAGTGGTCTGTGAGCAGTGACAAGAACTCGAGTGACTAGCTACAAACATTTGAAGTCAGAGTTTGGAGCCTTCAAATATTTGTAGCTAGTCACTCGAGTTCTCGTCACTGCTCACAGACCAGTGCCTTCCTATTGTGTATTCTTGCTTCGTAATCTGATATTCCGCTTGTTTTCGTTGAAATGAATGCGATCATTAAGCACGTCGCCTTCAGTGGGGTGGAAATATGTAATGTAGCAGACACGTGCAGTGTGTCTCAATAATTCTGCATGCTCACGGTTTGATTGAATGAAATTTAATCTCGCTGTTATCGCGTACCATCTCAAGTAAAGAAGGACAGACCAGTGTGACCTACGAAGTTTATTTTTACTTGTGTTGTGTGGTACATCCTGGTTCGCTGAATTTCGCCTATGATAGCGGCGCCTGCTTCTGCTTCGTATCAGCACGCTGCGTTGGGTGAGTTTCGCTTTGCTTCATGCCTGTGTGTGGCTGAATGCTTGTTGATTGTAAATCCCTCCCCCAACGATGTTCAGTTCAGATTACCTTAGCTTAATTTACAATGTGGGATACATTTTTATTGTTTAACAAAATTGGTGCCTCCACTTGCTCATATATGAACTGAATAAATAATTCATTTTCAGTAAAATTTTATTCCTTCTTATGAATACCCTCTCTTTTTCATTTAATGTTGTTTTTCACCATTACTGAGAACAAATTCAGATACATATTACCATATTTTTAATTCCGTTGCGCCATAAATGTTCTCACAGCCACCTTCAGGAAATCTTTTAGTTCTGGGTGGCTTGTATATTAATGATTGTGTGTAATTCTCGTCATCTACGATGTATGTTGGCCACCATCTCCTTGTCTTCCTGCTACTAAAGTAAAGTTTGAGTCAGTTCTAAATTCTGGATCAGGGAACAAGATTCTGTTGCAGGAAGCAGTCAGTAGATCACGTGAATCCTTTAGCTACTTTTATGGCCAGAGATCTATGTTTAAAGTAAGGTTTTAACTGGGCCCTATCAGCAAGAGTTAATTTTACAATTAACAGTGGTCTTTCAAGATGCAAGAGATGGGATGCATTAGGGAAAGGTAGGTGTAGAGGATGGTGGAGGGGTTCAAACCCCATGTCCGGCCAGAAAGGAACTTGAGAACGTTAAGGCGGGAGAGGGCCTTTTGTCAGACAGTTTTAAGGTGAGTTTTCCAGGAAAGTGAACGATCATGAATGAAGCCTAGGTGGTGATGGTTTGGTTTGTGGAATGGGGCGGTCATGGAAAGTAAGGTAGAGGTCATGGTGGCGGAAGAAGTGGGTGGTAAGACCTATGATGATTTCCTGGGATTTGGTAGGGTTGACAGTTAGGAGCCACTGATAACACCAGAAGGAAAATTCGGATAGGTGTGTCTGGAGGAAGTGTTGGAAGCGAGAGAGGGAGGGAGCGAGAGCTAGGAAGGTGGTGTCTTCAGCATTTTGATTGATTGATTGACTTTCTCAAGGGGGCCAAAACAGTCTTGGTCCAAACCACCATTGCCCACACTGAAACTAAGTTTATTGTGCGGTATCGCTCCCTGTATATCTAGTAAAGCCAACCAATGTCCTTGAACAGTGCAAGGATTCCCTTTACCAGTTATTTATTAGACACATTCCTCGGGTCTGATTGTCCCAAATGTTCTGTGCCTTTCACTCTCCAATGCAATGCATTCGAAGATTAGATGTGATGCAGTTAGATGTGAGTCTAATCTCTCCCCTGTTCAGGCACAGGATTGCAGAGCTTCTTTTAAAACATCGCTTTGGCATCATTACCTTGCCATGTTTTTGTTAATAGATTGTGGTCCAATATTCTACATGCTGTCTTCTGAGCCAGTTACAAAGCTCCAATTTGATCACTGCCTTGGTGATTGTCAGGACAGGTTCCGGTCCAATAAATGGAATCTTTGCCCCCATTCTGGCTAATCTGTCGGCATCTTCGTTGCCACTGATCCCCGAGTGGCCAAGGACCCACAATAGTTTTACTCTATTGCTTTCCCCTAGCTCCACCAGAACCCTGTCTGCCAGTGATCTCAGGGCTGCCTGGCTGTTTATATAGATATAGATGCTATGCAAATTCTACTCCACGCACGCCCTGATGGCAGTGATTTCGGCCTAGAATACTGAGGCCAATTTCCCTAGAGAGATGACACCCTCCAGTCTTGGCTGCACCCCGTATATCCCAGCCCCACACCTTGGTCTGATTTTGACCCGTCAGTGATCCAGACAAAATCCCCATACGGTGTCGAACTATTTTCTTCCACTGCTCCAATTGTTGAAGCAGTCGGCTGGTATTTCCCCAACCTTTCCTATATTTACCTCACTCACTATTTTAGTGTGTGATTCTGGATATCCGAAAAAGTTCCAGTTGTTGCCAGTTTTGAGTCTGTATGCACCAGCCGCTGCCTCCATCTTGACCCAAAGGTGTAATGGGGGCATATCCAACATGGTTTCCATCCCCGCAGTTGGTGTGCTGCTAATTCCACCTTTTATGGCTAAGCAGGCTAATCTCTGCACCTTACCAAGCTCCTTAGCAGCAACCTGCTGTTCTGCCTTCTTCCATCATACGACCCCCCCCCCATATGTGATCCTGGGTCTAATCCTGGGTCTAATCACCGTGGTGTATATCCAGTACATACCCTTGGGGCTCAGGCCTCAATTTTTGCCACAAGCTCTCCTGGTACTTACCAGAGTACATTTGCCTTGGAGCAAATATTCCTAATGTGAGGGGACCATGTCAGTTTCTCATCTAAGATAACCCCTACATTTTTACTGTCCCCTTCACAGGTAGCACTTTATTGAAAAGCTTTAGATTCCAACTTGAATGTTGGATATGCTTCTTTGTGAATGGTACAACAACAATCTTCTAAGGACTAACCCCCACATCCTGTTTTCTGCACCAGTCTTGTACAATGTCCAACGCACCTTGTGCCATATTCTTGACTGTGTCAGCAAATTTGCCAAGTATTGCTATGACAAGATCATCTGCTTATCCTTGGCAAAAGTACTGCGTAGAGTTTAATTCTTCAATGAGATCATTCACCACTAGGTTCCACAATAAAGGGGGAAGAACTCTTCGATGGTCGTGTTGCTAAAAGCCCCCTCGATGTCCAGAAAGATACAGAGGGCTATTTCCTGAAAGTGTAGTGCTTTCTTCACCTTCCCAACGATTTCGTGGAGAGCTGTCTCACATGATTTACCTGGCTGATATGCAGGTTGGTTTGAATGTAGAGGAGCCCTACTTAACCTCATTTCTCCAACATGCACATTAACCTGCTTTTCCAATGTCTTAAGAATGGAGGAAGACAGGCTGATTGCTCTCATATCCTTGGCCTTGGTATGATCAATTCTTACTGGTTTTGGAATGAAGACAACCTTCACTGCCCTCCAGGCATTGGGAATGATTCCTGCTGCTAGGCTAACCCTGAATAACCTGCATAGGAATCTAATAAGATTTTCTCGCGCTTGTTGCAGGAGAGCTGGAAAGATTTCATCAGGGCCAGGTGACTTGAACGGTTGAAATGTTCTCACCGCCCATTGGACCTTACTGAAATCGACACACTCCTTGGCCAAATCCCAGTCCTCTTTGCGAATACCCAAGAACCGTTGTCTCTCAGGAATTGCATTCTGGTCTGAGTTATGCAACAGAGTATATTCAGGAAAGTGAGTCTTGAGGAGCAGTTCCAGCGTTTCATGTGCTGTCATGGAATACTCCCTATCCTCCTTCCTCAATGTTCCTCCTGAATTAGTTGGTACCCTAGAGAGGATTTTATGAAGTCTCGCTTGAGCAGCCGTGCCCTCCACTTCCTCTCAGAATACCTTCCAAGATGCCTCCTTTGCCCGTCTGATGGCAAGGTTGTAATTGACAAGGGCCTCACGATACTTTGCCCATTGTCCTTTGCGCCTCGCAAGGTTATACAGTCTTCGTACCTGTTTACTTTGCATTTCCAGGTTATTATTCCACCAAGGCACACTCCCATTTGTTCACTTCTTGGTGACTGATTAGTTGTCCTGGTATGATGCCACTATAGCAGAGGTTACATCCTCTGCTACTTCCTCAAACTGTGCTGGATTCCTTATCGAAGTTTTAATTTCTGATGGGCTGAAGTCAAGGTCGCTCTTATATGTCTCCCAGTGCGTTTTCCTGGGATTCCTATAGGCCATGGTCTGTCTGGGTCCCATTTCGAATTTAATATACATGTGATCTGATGAGGATGGCTCCAGGACCACATGTCACTGTTTGACGTAACTGCCCAGCATCATGGAACCAAAAGTTATGTCAATTACTTCTTCCCTTCATCTATTCCTGAATGTAGGTTCATCACCCCTATTCGGATCTCCAAGTTGTTAGATAGGAGAAATTCAAGAAGGTGCTTACCTCTACTGTAGGTGTCCTTGCTGCCCCACGATAGATTGTGGGCATTGGCATCACATCCCACCAACAGTTCTTCACCTTGCTGATGGCAGGCTTCCGTCAGTCTCCACACTTCCGAAGAAGGAGGAGAGCTGTCTTCATAAGGAAGGTATGCTGAGGCCAAAACAATTTCCCTCGTGATGCCTTCCTCACGTTGCTGCATCCTAATGGTCACCAGCTTCCTGGAACAAAAATCCATCATTGGTGTGAAAGGGATTCCATTTCTAACATAAATGCATGTTCTGGAGTTTTTTAGATTTCTAGCATAAACGAGCTTACCTCCGGTACCACTGAGGCCTGACACCCCCTTGGTATAAATAGGGTTCTTGTATCAGGGCCACATCCACCTCCTGTCTCCCCAGGCGACGGCTCAGGGCAGCAGTGGCCCCTTTACTGTGCTGCAGATTTATCTGCATCACTTCCAGTCCCGGCAACCTGCGAGAACCCTAACAACAGTTTCAGTTATTGCTATCGCTTTGCCTTCAGGGACCTCTCTCCGACCTCCACCACTAGGGTTCGTCCTTCCAGAACGACATTTTGGTTAATTACACTCCAATCCTCTGTCGAGACTTTTGGGTTCTGGACCCTTATTTTCTCGAACAGAGTCTTTGGAGAGACATACGTAAGGATCTTTGGTACCCATATTGATACCTTTGCGGTCTTCAGGAGTTCGGCTGCTGTCTTGACCAGCAGCTTTGCATCCTCCCACGGAGATATCATGGACATCTTGTCCTTAAGCCATTCTGCTGAGTGCTCCCCATCGCAGACAAAAATGAGGGCACCACGATCTAACTACACCTTCCTAAATTTGGATCCTGGACCAGCGTTCCCCCAATCTCTTCTAAGAGGGCCATCTGTACAAGCTCCTCCTGCAGCAAGGTGATGCTCACCAGTGGACAACAGCCATTCTAGAGACCGAGACTGCAGTACTATAGGTCTGTTTCCCTATTTCCTGCCTCAGCCGTTCAGCATCACACTTGTCCGGAGAGGAGGGAGTCTTAGATTCCTCCCTAACCCTCTTGCCACCTGTCTTTGACGTCGAGGGTGTCTGTGTATCCCCTTTGACCTGAGGCAGTTTCTTTTTGGGGGTCTTGGGCTCAAGCCATTTTGATTCCCTCCACTTATGCTTAGGAAGCCATTCTTTTCCTTCCTTTTGCTTGTGTTCCTTGAGAAGTTTTCTCATCTGAGCCACAGAGAAGACCTTAATCCTAATCTGGTCCAACTCCTCTGTTACAGTTCCCACTTCTTGCTCAGGTCTAGACCCTGATTCAGAAGTAGGAGTGCACTCCATCGGTCCTGATCCCAATGTCTGAGTATCTGAGGTCTCAGATTATTTTAAAATACTTTCTATCTCTGTGTTCATCTTTGTTCCATGATATTTGGGGATTTATATTGTCCACACCAAGATAACCCTGCGCGGTGCAAGGCTACTTACTCAGGGAGGTCGCCCGGTATCCCTGAGGCTCTGTTCGAGACACATCCACCCATGTGCCACGCACTTCTCAGCACAGATCGCATCACACATTAGTTTGGGAAAGAAATTGGGAAAGGACTGGGAGAGGATAAGGAAGACGGGACGTTGTGGTGGGACACTCTTAGTCTGATCTATCAGCTGAGGCCTTTCCGGCAGTAGGTTTTCTACCTTCGGTATAGCCCTTAGCTTCTCACGGATGCGCAAGCCTCTCCACCCACAAGGACAGTGCTTTGTCAAGGTGGTGTCCGCCGGAGAGGGTCGTCAGCATACTGGGGGAGGTGTACTGGAAGCTGGGGTTGGGGCATATCTGCGGTATATAGCAGATAGATTATGGGGGGAGAGGACGGACTCCTGGGAAAACCCACCGGAGGTGTAGAACAAATGGGAGTTGGAGTTGTTGACAGTGACGTTGGATGGGCGGTTGGAGAGAAAGGATGCAATGAAGCGGACATAATTAATGGGAAGGGCGTAGGTCTGGAGTTTGAATCAGTGACCGGAATACCATGCATGATCATAGGCCTTTTCGATGTCGAGGGATACAAAAATAGTGGCACTATGGGAATTAACTTGGATGTATAGAAGTTGATCGAGGTGAAGGAGTTGGTCATCAACAGAGAAGGAGGGTCGGAAACTACATTGGGCTAGGAGGAGGAGTTGGTGTTGATGGAGAAGTTGGTGAATATGGCGAGAAAGGATAGTTTCCAGGACTTTGCTGAACACCAAGGTGAGACTGATAGGACGATAGGAAGAGTCATCAGAGCATGGTTTGTTGGGTTTTAGAAACATCAGGATACGGAATGTCTTCTACAAGTCGGGGAAGAAGCCCATGATGAGGATAACGTCATATAAGGAGGCTAGAGCTGCATGGAAGGACGTCGGACTGGCAGGGAGGTGCCTGTATGTGAGGTGATCATGACCAGGGGCAGTGTTGCATTTTGTGCGAAGTGTAGATTCAATGTCCAGGACCGTGATGGGAGTGTTTAGATCTGAGGGGGGGATGTGGTCCAAATACTGGAATCCTGGGGCGAGCAGAGGGGAGGAGGTATCGGTGTGCTCATGGACGTCGGGATAGTGGGAGTAGTCAAATCTAGGATTGTTGGGTAGGGTAAAAACTTCGGAGAGGTAGTGACCAAAATGCTGTGCCTTACTGGCATTGTTGGGGAATGGAAGGTTGTTGTGGAGGACAGGATACGTGGGTAGGAATAGACTGAGCATTTGGTGTTGAGTAGGATTATCGATGGGAGGATGTAGCTGAACAGGGTGATGGTGAAGGTGGGTAATCGCCATCCACCTCGAGCTAGGAGTGGGGGACAGTCAGTACGTTGAAGGGTCTAAGGAGTGATAGAGATTGAACGGTGGGGTTGGAGAAAGGTTTCGTTGAGGAAGAAGGCAGGCACTAGGTGTTGGGAGAGGGTGTGCATGAAGAGAGGTTTGTTGGCTGGGAGGGAACGAATGTTGTGGTAAAGGATTTTGTCGGTTGGGCGTGCCATTGTGGTACTGGGGGGGCAGTAGAGGAAGGGGGCCAATAGGAAGATGGTATAGGTGAGTTTAAACGAGGGAAGGTGAGGTGGGAGTTGTTGCGGGAGAAGGTGGCAACTATGTCCAATTGCCAGATGGAGCGGGTGATAAGGATAATCTGCAGAAGGAAATGTGGGTGCTGGAAGGGGTAAATGTTCTGTATGACAGGGTGACAAAACGGATGAGGTCCTCAACAGTAGGAGAGGGAGGAGGAAGTTGTTGGGGTGAATTGGGGGTTCGATAGGGCGGACAGGAACTCTTAGCTCAGGGGTGGCAGGAGCAGGACGAGCCTGACATTTGTAGGAATAGGTGGGGTGGGGGCCACTACAGGTGTTGCAGGTGGGGGGGGGGAGGCGAGGTTGGATCAGTGTTTGAGGAAATGCTCCAACTTACAGTGGGGGCAGGTGGGGGGGTTGCGGTATTTCTCTGTGAGGTTACCATTGTACACGAGACATTGTTCACAATGCTAGGATTGGGGTGGGGAACGAGAGGGGTCCACCTTGTAGCGGCGGTTGTAGATTAGAGCACCATCAGTGAGGAGGCGGTCGATGGAGGAGGGTGATTCAGAGAACACCCACATCAGATAGGTGGGGCCAGTGGCATTGTGGATGCCTTTGGCAGATCTGATTTCCAAATCAGGGATGGAGTTGAGCTGCTCGAACATCTCGGCCTTCGTGATCACTGGGCTACACTTGGTGATCATGGCGCTGATGGTGGAGGCTGCCGAGGAACTTGAGGTTGGGATGGAGAGGTGGAGTTGATGTAAGGAGCGAGGGTGGCATGGGGACCACACTGGGCCCTGGGGAGACGGAGGAGAAGGTCGGAATGGAAGGTGGGGAATGGGGAGTTGATTAGGACAAATTCCTTCCGGGGGATTAATTGGAAAGGAGGGGCGGTAGGGAAGTATTTACGAATTTCCATTGAGAGGGTGCTGTAGTCCAGAAATAGGGGATTGGAACGGGAGAGCACATAGCTAAAGACCTGAGGAGAAGCAGTGACAGTGGGTCGGGATTCGAGGATTGGGGAGGTGCCCATCAACAGTGAAGGTGGGAGAGGAGCACAGGTGGTGGTGGAGGGAGCTTTCTTGGGGGGGGGGGAAAGGAGCAGGATCCACACTTGTGCCTTTGGAGGGTTTTACTGCTGGTTTCTTGGAGGAGGAGGTGATGATGGGAAGAGGGATGGGCTGAATTGGGATGTGGCAGGGAGGGCGGAGCCTGACTGCTGATGTTGGGTGTGGGGTCGAGAGGCGATTCTGCCACCGTGGCAGGAGAGTGGAGGTAGTGTCGGACAGGATAACACAGAGGAGTATGGTGGCTTGGGGGAGAGAGGAGGCACTCCAAGTGGTTGTGGTGGAGGCGAGGGAGGGAGTGGTGTAGAGAATGTAAGTGGTGGTGACGGGGAGTTGATCCATAGTGGAGGAAGAGAAAGAAGGATGAAGAAGGTAATAGTCTTACTCTCGGCGAGGCGCTGGAGGTTAATACTCCGGAGGCGGGGGTGGCGGCGGGTCCTCACCGGCGGGATGGCGGCGGGTATGGACGGCCGGAAGCTGCGTCGGAGTCGGCGGCGACGGCGGCGGTGACCTTCCTTCTCATGGCAAATTGTTGTTTCGCCAGCACGCGTACTTCACCGAAATATAATTTTTCCCGCACCCCCTGTGATTCTCAGACACCGCTGACTTGGTGTGCTGTCCAAGCCGAATATGCGTTTCGTATTCAGATACTCTTGTGCTGATTGGTCGCCCGGTCTCATCTACATACAGAGCCGCGTTTGAGCGGCCGAACGCATTGTGGCGCTATCCTACGATGCGCGAAGCCGTTCCCGGTCGGGGGTTCGAGTAACCCCTCGGGCATGAATACCTATGCCGTCTTTAGTATAAGCTAGTTCATAAGTAAAGCTAGTTCATAAGTAGTTTAAGTTTAGGGACTGATGACCCCACCGTTAAGTTCCATAAGCTTTACAAACATTTGAACATCTACGTACAGCAGTCGACACTCGCAACTGATTTCGTAGACACAATCATTGTTTAGTTTCTCTATTGTATCCTTAGTTGAGTCCAGAACGTCCCTAATTTTGTTGCTGCTCTGGAAGATTGGCTTGATGCCTGCTAGACGGAGAATTTCGCCCACACGTTCAGTGACCCATTGTACATTCGGCAATAAGGCGACGTTTTGTGCTTCCTCTTGCTCTTCCTTCAGCTTTTCTCGACATTCTTTTGTCTACCACACACATTTCATAACCATTGGCGGCAAAGGTGGACCTCAGACGTTGTAGTTTCACCTTTAGGTGTGCGACGTAGGTGATCCTATGGACCTGACTAGGATAGAGGGAGCGTTGGGGAGTTGACTGGTAAAGTTAGGCAAGGGGACTCATTTCACGTTCCTTTGACACATTTTATTTTAACGAATATATATAAAAAGGAAATCCCTTTTACAACTCTACAAGACACGTTTTCTTCTTCCCTTTTTAAAAAAATTTTTAAAAGAAAAACAGAAAACAGTTCAACTAGAGTGATGCAAGGCCCAAGGCCGAAGCAATCCTTTATAAAAGTAAATAAAATATGGTAAACAAGACAATCAACAGGGGCTGCAAAATTAAGTAAAATATCAAGCTGAAGGCCAAGTTAAAAAAAATCTCAGATAAGTTAATAACGGACTGAGGGCCCGAAGCAACCTTTTATAAATCAAAACAACAAAATAAAAGGGAACTCTAAAATTTAAGTAAAGCAGTGTCTTCAAATTATCAGGCAGAAAGCCAGACCAAAAATTATTTCTTAACATGGCCTAATAACGGGCTAAGGGTCCAAACCAACTTTTTACAGTACGTAAGCAAAGATGAGCTCCAACATTGAAATGAAACCAGCTGAATCAGACTGAAGGCCGATTAAAAAAATGTTGACACAATTTAGTAAAAGGGCAGAATGCTCGAAACAATCCTTTATCTTACTTATACAACAGTAAGCAATACCCTGAAAGCACGAAAAACAAATCCGGCTCATTGATATTATAAGGCAGAAGGCCGAGTAAACACATTATGTATCACAGTAAGAGATACCGGACTTTCCGGAATAATAAAAGAGCTCAAGCAAGGTACTTAAAATCAAGGCACAAGCACTCGGGCCAGACCTTTAACATGACAAGAGACACATGTTTAAACAGACAATCCACAACATTTCCAGTGTAATATAAAATTAATTTAAGAACGGTACTAGCTACTCGTTAACTTACTACACACTTCAACGTATAAAACAGATGAGCTGACTCCAGACAGGAAGGAGAGCTGGTAGGGTGCCCACATACAGTTCTGACACGAAGGGACTGATATAGAAGGAACTAAGCGCTAAATTACACGGTTTAGCGATGCCTCACGGAGGGAAATGGTCTGAAAGCAGAAGATAAAAATATATAATAAAAATAAAATTAAAAAACCTTATATAACTACCGTCCCTGCAGATGTAGATTAATATATGTAGTTTTCGTTTACTTTTGTAGATGTGTGAATTCCGATATTTTCTGGTGCTACAACAAATCTGTGTTCGCTAATACCTCTGTGTAATTTGATACTCTTTATTAGCTCTGGATTATTTGTTGCTAAGAAGTCAAGTATATTTTCACAACCATTTAGTATTCCATTGGGTTCACGAAGTGCTCGACTTAATTTTCGGAGAATGCATTCAGTACGATTTCGGGCTATTGTTTATGTTTGTCTGCGGTTTTGAACATATATTTTTGCCCAGAAATCGAGAGTAAGTTAAAGGCGCCACCAATTAAAATTCAATCCTGGGGAACGTTTTTGAACTTTGGTCCAAGCTTTCTTTGAACATTTCTGTAATCGAATCATCTGAGTCAGAGGCTCGCCGTCGGAGTTTCGAGTCCTCCCTGGGGCATGGGTGTGTGTGTGTGTGTGTGTGTGTGTGTGTGTGTGTGTGTGTGTGTGTGTGTGTGTGTGTGTGTAAGTGCGTTTACCGTAGTTTAAGTAGTTTGTAAGTTACGGACTGATGACCACGCAAATTGGTCCGACAGATTTACAAACTTTTTAACGTTTTGAGTCAGGGGATCGGTAAAATGAGCCAATTATTGATTTATTATTGTTGTCAGTTATAATCACTACGCATACCAATTCACAGGAATTATCCACTTCAATTACGCTTGTGACAGTAATAAATATGCCACCACCTGCTTTATTCAATCTATCCTTTCTGAACACCATGTGCCCCTTTCAGCTAAACTTATCTCGGACCTTTAGCCAGTTTTCGGTAGTTATAATGATATGAGATTCAATACGTTTTATTAGCGCTTGGAGCTCTGGAACTTTTCCAACACAGCTACGGCAATTTACAATTGCTAGACCAATGGTATGTTGATCTGTGTTCGTCGTACCTTTCACCGGTACCCTTTGAGGTTGAAAACCTTCCTGTGTGTTCCTGAGGCCCTCTAACGTAAAGAAAACGCCCAGTCCACGCCACACAGCCCCCGATACCAGTGTAGCCTTCTGCGTGTAGTGTACTGTTGACCAATTCATCGCAACCCGGAATCCAACCATCCGATGGCGCAAGTCGAGGAATCTGCAGCCTACACGGTCACAGAACCGTGATCCAGTTCATCCACTCGGCATTGTACCAGAGGACCACAGTCGGTCCTGTCAACTATGCTGCAGATGGTGAGCTCTGCTTTCATCTTAGAAGCAAGACTTCAGCTAGCCGCTCAAAACTTGAGAGAATCTCTTCAGATCCGAAGCGACACAAATCACTGGTACCGACATGGGCCACCACCTGCAGTTTGCTACACCCCGTACACTTCATGGCATTCGAAAGGACCCGTTCCACATTTGGAATGACTCCACCCAGTATGCACACGGAGTGCACACTGGCGTTATTCCCCTCGTTGGCAGCCATCCCCCTAAGGGGCTTCATCACCCGCGTAACGTTGGAGCCCCCAACTACGGATCTTGCAGTCTGCGCAGTTGCTTCAGGATGAGAGTCACCTTCAACGTCGCAAGACGAACGGGAGAGGCCTCACGATCAGTACCCCGAAATGTTTTATGCTGCCTGCCACGCACTGGAGCCACCTCACACGAAAACACGGGTAGGGTGGCTGCCTCATGGCTGGCAGTATTAGGGCATGTCGTTGTCACAAGACGGTCGGTGGACACGACTGAATCCGTTCGGTTCCCACGACGGCCAACAACGACACCCTTCGACCGCAACCTCATGCTGTGCCACCGAGGTAAACACAGCTTGAAGCTGGTAGCGAAGTGTCACCAGCTCATACTGCATCCGCACACAGCAGTCACAGCCCCTATTCATGATTACCATATCCAGAAAAACTAACGACTATAGAGTTTAGTAGGTATTCCTTTAGTAAAAAACCGTCTTGATTACAATTTGTTTTATTAATTAATGACGCGTTTCGCCCTTTAGCGGGGCATCTTCAGATTATCTGCGTGACAAAATTTACACAAAATTACGGGGCATGTTAAATAATAAAAAAAAATAATAAAAAAGGCGGAATTACGAACGGGTATAATGGTACATGGGCTTATTTTGTGTTAAGAAGACAATATAAATGGTAAACAATGCTTACAATGCGCTCTCCGTGGTGTGACATCGTTTTGCGGTGTTTCTATTTTCTGGAATTTTTTGGATTTCCTTGTAGCCCTATAAATGATCGCGTAACAACGAATTACAGTTGGAACATACTCGGTAGAGATGTGAGAAACATAAAACCGATTTTTAAGATTACCTTAATAGAAGCGGTGGTCTCTGGTGATACCTATTAAGGTAATCATAAAAATCGGTTTTATGTTTCTCACATCTCTACCGAGTATGTTCCAGCTGTAATTCGTTGTTACGCGATCATTTCTAGGGCTACAAGGAAATCCAAAAAATTCCAGAAAATAGAAACACAGCAAAACGGTGTCACACCACGGAGAGCGCATTGTAAGCATTGTTTACCATTTATACTGTCTTCTTAACACAAAATAAGCCCATGTACCATTACACCCGTTTGTAATTCCGCCTTGTAATTATGTGTAAATTCTGTCACGCAGATAATCTACAGATGCCCTGCTAAAGAGCGAAACGCGTCATTAATTAATAAAACAAATTGCAATCAAGACGGGTTTTTTACTGAAGGAATATTTATTCTCACTGATTGCTGTACACCATGGACTGTAAATCAAGTTTAGTAGGTGGACGGAAGTACTGTACCAGCAGCTGTATAGATGTTATTTATTCAATATTACGCGACCGGTTTCGGTGCTTGGTGTAACTGAAGCAAAGAAACCTGTCACGCAAATTGAATAAGTAATTTCTATACAGCTGCTGGTACTTCCTTCCTGCTACTAACGACCATTAAGACGTGTAGAATCGACAGAGCGTAACTAAGGTAAAAGACGACGGCTAGAGGCGACGGCTGCCGGGAAAAAACACTAATGACATGATAACGCGAAAATGAATGTAATATACACGCGAGCACAAAAACAGAAGACGGTCGCGATTCGCGCGGCGGAAGAGTACACTAATCCACGCGTGTTCAGAAGGCGGCTAGACGAGCACGAGCGCTCTCGCTCGCTGGCTGCCTGGGCCGTGAGCGCTCGCGGCTGAATGGGGCTGCACGCTAAGGCGTCGCGTCGTGACAAACTGCAGCAGAGCAGGGGAGTAGAGGTGTAAACAGGCGCTGTCTGCACACGACTGACAACAACGTCGTTCCGGCTAAGCTTTAGATGCGACCGCGTATGCTCACCACGCACTACATAATGTATTGCGCACCTCTTTTCACGGCGAAGACATTTAGTGCTATAATTTGAAAGACGACCGTCTGTCGTCTACCATTTTCTTTTTGTATTTTTCTGTAAAGTTTTGTTAAAACATGAACCCCACTCTTTGCAAGGCTTGAGGAATAGCATTTTTATTTCATGTGTTAAAATATTAGTTAATATAGCTAGATTTTTCTCATTTTGCTATATTAATAGTTTTTTATTATATTAATTATTAATGTGGCATAAATGTGACTTCTCCGCTACGCCACTGTCCCTGTGAGAATGTGCAGTTGTCTTAATTTTAATTGTATGTGCGAGAATTTATGGCTGTCTGAATGTGGGGAGTGACAGCTCGCTTTGCATCATTCTCTGTGGATCAGAGTCGATAGCTGCTGAGGTTACCAAAGAGGTTTCTACACCCATTGATTACAGTCCAGTCGTCGAACCTCATCTAGGGTGAATCTCTACACCCCCACCAACGATGATCTTGAATTTTCCGGCTTCCGGTGGCGTCCCGCGTCTCGTGGCCGCTCGGTCTGGTCATTCTGTGGTGGTCTTCTGGTGAGGTAGGGTTGGTTCTGCTTTTCTGTTTGGAGATGGTAGCGTTTAATTGTCTAGCACATGTAACTTAGGCTCGTAAATTTAGAATTATTTTATGGAATATTTTCTCCGATCGTGTGCGTAAATGTGTTCTTGTTTCTCAATTCAGTGATTTCCAATAGATATACATTGTGTGTGTGGTTCTAGTTGCAGTTTGATAACGGCCTAGTATGTTAAAACCTTTTTTGATCATGTGGCGCTGTATGAACTCTGGGTAAATACTTTCTAGCTTTGTGGCGCCCGATTTCTAATAGGTGATATGTTCATGTTTTTACAGTTCATTTAAAAATCTTCTCATTGTTTCCTTCCGTGAGTGATATGTGTTCCACGTGGTTGGTTCATAGAATAAAGCCTTCAGCTTCCACTCTTGTTTGTTCCATGCCCATCAGGCAAGTAACTATGTGCGTATCCTTCTGATTTCCACTAACATTTCGCGATCTTCTCTCCCCGCCTATTTTGATTTTGCTTTTTCTGTCTTTGTCAATAATTCACTCTGAGCCTTGTACCACCTCCTTCAATAGCTTCCTTATGTAATTCTAAACATTTTATGGGTTGCATGTTGTAGTTCACACGGACCTCATTTGCTAATTTTAGCTATAAAACAAAGCTCTTGTTGTGTACAGTAGTCGACTTTAAAGGTTCAAAGCGAAAAGCAGACAAATCAACGTCATTGTACAACACCTCAGAGCAAGAAGCGTATGTTTCTTATATGTGAGTGTCTGAAAATACTTCGCATGCTTCAATATCCCTAACACAAAAATTTAATTTACAACGGTATTACAATACCCTCCATGCGAAAACCTATGGGCACTTGCAAGATGAAGAGCGGAAAGCGAAGGTTCAAAGATTAAAGAACATACCACTAACAGGCAGGGTTTGACATTTGGGTCACCGATTTCGAATGAATTTTGCATAGGCGTGCCATATTGCATATAAAAGGACACGTGTTTGGGCCTTTTGCTAGATAGTAGTTTTTGAAAAATCAAGGTCAAATTAGATTATGGAAAATCAAGTTTTGAATTGTATACATTGAAAGATGGTCTAAACATGAGCATTTTTTTATTAATATATATGGGGCCAAAAGTTAATGACGTTCGGGCAGTTCACGTTTTTTCTGTTTTCATGCTGCGGCTATTAACATTCAATTGAGTGTATTATCTGTTTACCCACCCCCATGAACCACAGACATTGCCGAGGTGGGGTTGCTTGCGTGCCTCAACGATGCAGATAGCTGTACCATAGGTGCCACCACAGCGGAGGGGTATCTGCGGAGAGGTCAGACAAACGTGCGGTTCCTGAAGTAAGGCAGCAGCCTTTTCAGTAGTTACAGAGGCAACAGTCTGGATGATTGACTGAGCTGGCCTTGTAACATCAGCTAACATGGCTTTGCCATGCAGTTACTGCGAACGGCTGAAAGCAAGGGGAAACTTCAGCCGTTACTTCTCCCGAGGACATGCAGCTCTACTGTATGACTATATGATGATGGCGTCTTCTTGGGTAGAATATTCCGGAGGTAAAATAGTCCCCCATTCGGATCTCCGGGCGGGGACTACTCAGGAGGATGTCGTCATTAAGAAAAACGGGTCGGAGCGTGGAATGTTCTAACCCCTAATCGCGTAGGCAAGCTAGAAAATTTGAAAACAGAAATGGATAGGTTAAAGTTAGATATGGTAGGGATTAGTGAAGTTCGGTGGCAGGAAGAATAGGATTTTTGGTCAGGTGAGTACAGGATTAGCGATACAAAATCAGTTGGTGGTAATGCAGGAGTAGGTCTGATAATGAATAAGAAAATAGGAATGCGGGTATGCTACTATGAACAACATAGTGAACGCATTATCGTAGTAAAGATAGACTCGAATCCAACACCGACCTCAGTAGTGCAAGTTTATATGCCAACTAGCACGGCCGATGATGAGGATATCGAAAAAATGTATGAGGAGATAAAAGAAATCATTCAGGAAGTTAAGGGAGACGAAAATTTGATATTGTGCTGGGAGACTGGAACTCGGTAGTAGGAAAGGGAAATGAAGGAAAAGTAGTAGGTGAATATGGACTGGGAAAAAGAAATGAAAGAGGAGATCGCTTGGTAGAATTTTGCACAGAGCACACTAAATGATCACCAACACTTGGTTTAATCATCATAAAAGAAGGCTGTGTACGTGGAAGAGACCAGGAGACACTTGAAGGTACCAGAGTGACTTTATAATGGTAAGGAATAGATTTAGAAACCAGGTTCTAAACTGTAAGGCATATACAGGGGCCGATACAGACTCTGAACATAACTTATTGGTTATGAACTGCAGATTAGAACTTAAGAGATTGCAGAAAGGTAGAAACTTTAGGAGATGGAACCTGGACAAATTGAAGGAACCAGAGGTGGTTGAGAGTTTCAGGGGGAGCATTAGGCAAGGACTGGCTGAAATGGGGGAAAGTAATACTGTAGCAGAAGAATGGGTACCTCTGAGAGATTGGGTAGTGAAATCTGCGGAGGGGCACATAGGCAGAAGGACAAGGCCTAATAGAAAACCATGGATAACACAGGATATAATGAACTTAATTTATGAGAGGATAAATACAAAAATTCAGTAAGTGAAACAGGAAAAAGGGAGTACAAACGATTGAAAAATGAGATTGACAAGAAGTGCAGACTGGCTAAGCAGGAGTGGCTAGAGGACAAATGCAGAACCGGAGAAGAATGCATTACTAGGGGAAAGATAGATACCGCCTACAGGAAAATAAAAAAGATATTTGGAGACAAGAAAAGCAGCTGTATGAATATCAAGAACTCAGACGGAAAACCAGTACTAAGCAAAGAGGGGAAAGCTGTACTGTGGAAGGAACATATAGAGGGCCTATACAAAGGAAATAAACTTGAAGGCAGTATTCTAGAAATGGAAAGCTAAGTGGAGGAAGATGACCTAGGAGATATGATACTACGAGAAGAATTTGACAGAGCGCTGAAGGACGTAGGTCGAAACAAGGCCCCTGGAGTAGATAATATTCCGTCTGAACTGCTGATGTCGTTAGGTGAGCCAAACGTGAAAAAATTGTATCACCTAGTATGCAAGATGTATGAGACAGGGAAAATACCCTCCGACTTCAAGAAGAATCTTGTAATTCCAATTCGAAAGAAAGCAAGTGCAGACAAGTGTGAAAATTACAGAACTATCAGTTTAATAAGTCGTGGGTGCAAAATACTAACACCAATTATTTACAGACGAATGGAAAAACGTGTGGAATCCGACCTCGGGGTATATCAGTTGGGATTTATGAAAAATGTAGGAACACGGGAGGCAATACTCGCATTACGACTTATCTTAGAAGATAGGCTAAGGAAAGGCAAACCTACATTTTTAGCATTTGTCGATTTGGAGAAAGCTTTTGACAATGTCGACTGAAATACCTTCTTCCAAATTCAGAAGGTATCAGGGGTAAAATATAGGGAGCGAGGAATTATATTCAACCTGTACAAAAGCAAGGCAGCGGTTATTAGATTCGAAGGGCAAGAAAGGGACACAGAGGTTGGGAAGGGAGTAAGACAGGGTTGTAGCCTTTCCCCAATGTTGTTCAATCTGTACATTGATCAGGCAGTGAAGGAGTGGAAGGAGAAATTTGGAGAGGGCATTAAAGTGCAGGGAGAAGAAATAAAAACATTGCGGTTTGCTGATGACATAGTAATTCTGTCAGAGACCTCAAAAGATCTGGAAGAGCAATTGAATGGGATGGACAATGTCTTCAAAGGAAGATATGAACATTAACAAGAGTAAAACGAAGGTAATGGAATGCAATGTCAGAAAATCAGGCGATGCTGAAGGAATTAGATTAGGTAATGAGACAATAAAAGTAGTAGATGAATTTTGTTATTTGGGTAGCAAGATAACTTTTGATGGCCGAAGTAAAGAAGATATAAAATGCAGAATGGCTATGGGAAGAAAAGCGTTTCTAAAGAATCGAAATGTTAGGAAGTCCTTTCTGAAAGCATTTGTCTGGAGTGTAGCATTGTATGGAAGTGAAACTTTGACGATAAGGAGTTCAGATAAAAAGATGATAGAAGCTTTTGAAATGTGGTGCTACAGACGAAAGATGAAAATTAGATTGGTAGATCATGAGGTGCTTAACCGAATCGGGGAGAAAAGGAGTTTCTGGCATATCCTAACTAAGAGAAGGGATAGATTGGTTGAACACATTATGAGACATCAAGGAATTGCCAACTTAGCATTAGAAGGAAGCGTGTGTGGTAAAAATCATAGAGGGAGACCGAGGGACTAAGCAGATTGAAAATGATGTAGGTTGCCGAACATATTCTCACATGAAGAGACTTTCACAGGACAGGGTAGCGTGGAGAGCTGCATCAAACCAGTCTCCGGACTGAAGACCACAACAACAACAGCTTCATAGCGATAAGCAGACACTTCAACATCAATGTACAACATCTCAGAGCAAAAAACGAATGTTTCTTATATATGAGTGTCTGAAAATGCTTAGCATGCTTCAAAATCTTTAACGAAAAAATTTAATTTACTACGGTATTACAATACCCTCCCTGCGAAAGTCTATGGGCACTTGCAAGATGAAGAGCGGAAAGCGGAGGTTCAAAGATTAAACAACATACCACTAAAAAGGAGGGTTTGACATTTGGGTCACCGATTTCGATCGAATTTTACATAGGCGTACCATATTGCATATAAAAGTATACGTGTTTAGGCTTTTTGCTAGACAGTAGTTTTTGAAAAACCAAGGTCAAATTTGATGATGGAAAATCGCGTTTTGAATTGTATACATCGAAAGATCGTCTAAACTGGGCATTTTCTTAATAATATATAATATATATGTGGCCAAACGTTAATGACGTTCGGGTAATTAACGTTTTTTTCTGTTTCCATGCTGCAGCTATTAACATTCAATTGAATGTATTATCTGTTTACAACTGTTTCATTTGTAATACACAATAAAAATAAAAATAAAATTAGAATTTTACTTTCATCCATCAGAAATCTCTTTCATTCATAAGAACTAAATTGTATGTCCTCTTTCATACGTCAGTTTCGTACAATCAATTTGCCACAGAATAGATTATTCAACCAGCTGGTATGGGAAGGTATACATTTCATATTCAAATGTACCGCGAATTTGAGACCAGTGTCAAGCTAGTCGGGCATGGGTCAGTTATCTTTCGCGAATTTGAGACCAGTGTCAAGCTAGTCGGGCATGGGTCACTTATCTTTCGCGAATTTGAGACCAGTGTCAAGCTAGTCGGGCATGGGTCAGTTATCTTTGGTCGCAGGCTTATTTTTCGATGGCAGTACTATCGATATTGGAGACGGCGATAGTATTGTTACCGGGAAGTAGGGTTGTTATTATTGAGAGTGCAAACTTTGCTAGGCACGAGGATGAGATTGCAGAAGCGTGGGGACGGTGGTTGTGTGCAGTTGTTGTTCCTGCTGGATAGCCGAGGAGATGAGATTTTGAGACTTGAATGCTGAGCCAAGCTGTTTAAGAAATGGAGACGGAAAGGAATAGATGACGTTGGAGAAACGATCTTTTGAAGTTTTTATAAGGTAAAGTTTTTCATGAAATACTTGGCATGTTTTCATGGCACAACTTCGCATTGTTAGGCTGAACTGATGGTAACAGTAATGGTCGTGAAAGATCTTGCTGTTAGCTAGCGGTCTCACGATTAATCCTAGGGACCACTTTCTGTGTTAGGAAAAGTGTTTATTGTAATAGTGTACTTTTGAGATTGCGTTTTTTATGAAATAGGAATTTCATGAGTAGTGTTCTTGAAATATGGTATTGTTGTAACATTTTTTGTGTATATCGAGTAAAATTTATTAACAGTATAGAAATGTTTATCTTTCTTTAAAAATAATTTTGTAGGCAGATTAAATATCTGAGTAATATTTTTCTCTGAAAGATTTTAAAATCATAAACATGACATTGTTAGTAATTTTCATGAAGTTACATCAGTGAGAAAATAATCCAGATATTTCATTTTTAATAATTAGTTCGAATTTCTTAAACAGATTACCAGTTTATCCCTCCTTGCATTTTTATTAAAAGTGCCATAGATGTTTTCTGTAGTTAATTTTCCAGTACAGCAGGAAGCAGTTTAGTGTTGCGCAAATTTATGCAGTAAGTGAAGGTGAGAAAGAATCCGTTTTTGTCAAGCTTACAGTTCGGTAAGATTTACAGATTTCAGGGTAGGACAATTCATACAGTGTTCAGGTTAACAAGTGTTTGCACTGAGTCAGATTGCATTGATAAATATTGTGTTCGTTACATTCCGTTAAAGATTGTTAGTTCAGTCTGAAACAAGTTTGTAGGGCCAGAATTATTAACACAGTGATTTTTATTATCAATAATTTTCAGACAGTTAACATTGTTACGACATTTTCATACAGAAACCATTAGCTGTTTGTGTCTCATTATAATAAACATTACGCAGGCAAATAGGTATTTCAATACTTTTACATTCACATAGTTAAAAATACGCAGTCAGATTAACATAACGTTGTACAAAGGCATTCAGCTAGAACAAGGTCAAACACACAGCAGACGGAAACTTTGAAAGAGAGATGGAGAAGCAAGAAACTTTCAGGGTTACATCTTCGTATAACGTATCAGTGGCCGTAGAATTGGACTGACCGACAATTCTCCGTTGTGAAGTTGCTTTATTGGGATTCTCGCCTCCCTCACTGCCCCTCACAACTCTTTTCCGTCATCGTCAGCCGCCGCGAGCCGGCCGACAGCTCACTGCTGTGCCGCGAGCGTGAGCCAGCTCGCTCGAGCAGATTGCTGAGCAGGTCTGCACTAATCTAATATACACGCGAGCACAAGATAAATTTAATAAATATAATGAAGCAATAACGTCACAGAACACTCAAAATATGTAGTTTGTTGTATTATTTTCGTTCGATGGTGTTTCATTATATCTCCAGATCATTTTTTAAAGCTAATAAAGAAAATGTTGCAACATGGTTGCAAAATATTAACACGAATTATTTACAGAAGAATGGAAAAGCGGGTAGAAGCCGACCTCGGGGAAGATCAGTTTGGGTTCAGGAGAAATGTAGGAAC
Source organism: Locusta migratoria (assembly GCA_026315105.1). Lineage (NCBI taxonomy): Eukaryota > Metazoa > Arthropoda > Insecta > Orthoptera > Acrididae > Locusta > Locusta migratoria. The sequence goes on from CM048749.1 coordinate 410,037,930, forward strand.
TCGGGAGGCAATACTTACTTTACGGCTTATCCTAGAAGATAGATTAAGAAAAGGCAAACCTACATTTCTAGCTTTTGTAGATTTGGAGAAGGCTTTTGACAATGTTGACTGGAATAAACTCTTTCAAGTTCTGAAGCAAGCAGGAGTAAAATATAGGGAGCGTAAGCTTATTTACAACTTGTACAAAAACCAGACAGCGGTTGTCAGAGTTGAAGGGCATGAAAGGGACGCAGTCGTTGGAAAGGGAGTAAGACAAGGTTGTAGCCTTTCTCCAATGTTGTTCAGTTTGTACATCGAGCAAGTTATAAAGGAAAGAAAGGAGAAATTTGGTGAAGGAATTAAAGTTCAGGGGGAACAATTAAAAACATTGCGTTTTGCCGACGACATAGTAATTTTGTCAGATACAGCAAAAGACCTGGAAGAGCAATTAAACGGAATGGACAGTGTTCTGAAAGGCGCATATAAGATGAACATTAACAAGAGTAAAACTAGGGTAATGGAGTGCAGTCTAACAACATCAGGTGATGCTGAAGGAATTAGATTAGGTAACGAAGCAATAAAGGAGGTAGACGAGTTTTGTTACTTGCGCAGTAAAATAACAAATAATGGTCGCAGTACAGAGGATATAAAATGCCGAATGGCAATGGGTAGAAAAGCGTTCTTGAAAAAGAGAAATTTGTTAACATCGAATATTGATTTAAGCCTACGGAATTCCTTTCTGAAGGCATTGTATGGAGTGTTGCCTTGTCTGGGAGTGAAACATGGACGATAAACAGTGCGTACAGGTACAGGATAGAGGCTTTTGAAATGTGGTGCTACAGAAGAATGCTGAAGGTTAGGTGGGTAGATCGCATAACTAATGAAGAGGTACTGAACAGAATTGGCGAGAAAAGGAATTTTTGGCATATCTTGACTAAAAGAAGGGCTCGATTGGTAGGACACATTCTTAGACATAAAGGAATCGTGAATTTAGCATTGGAGGGAAGTGTGTGGGGTAAAAACCGCAAATGAAGACCAGGAGATGGATACAGTAAGCAGATTCAGACAGATGTAGGTTGCCGTTCTTATGTGGAGATGAAGAGGCTAGCTGAGGATAGGTTATTGTGGAGAGCTGCATCCGGCCGCGGTGGCCGAGGAGACTAAGGCGCTACAGTCACGGTCTGCACGGCCACTACGGTCGAGGGTTCGAATCCCCCCTCGGGCAATGATATTTGTGCCGTCCTAGTTCGTAAGTAGTTCATAAGTAGTTTGTAAGTTTAGGGACTGATGATCCCGTAGTTAAGTCCCATAGACTATACAAACATTTGAATATTTTTTGAGAGCTGCATCAAACCAGTCTCCGAACTGAAGACCACAACAAAGAAAATCTAAGGTAGTCAAAATTTTCAGTATTGGTTTGACCATAACAGTGGTTTACAAGACATGTTGTTATTTGCAGTTCTTGTGCAATGTCTTCCTCCGACATTTAAAGTAACTTACACAGGGGGGCGTAGCGTTTAGCGTGGATCCCACACCACGCACCACCGAGCAACTCAGCGATTTACATATCGACAATACTGCCTACGGTGAAAAAAGTGAAAAGTAACAGATACAAATAACAAGCAATACTTAAAATCTAACCGGAAGTTTTAGGTTCGCCGTGTGCCACCTTCGTGAACGCTGAGCGTTATATGCAATGAAGTGAAATGTATGTCTGTAAATACAACGGACCATACTGGTGAGTTAATCAGTCCATAGACTTACAAACTTCTCAATACAACTTATGCTAATGACAACACACACACACACACACACACACACACACTCTCTCATGCCTCGGGGAGGATCCGAACCTCCGACAGAAATAGCCATGCAATCCGTGACATTGCGCTTTACACTCGCGGGCTGGTGCTAAAAGTTAAGATTCGAGAACCGCTGGAAATTCAGCAAGAACGAACCATCGTCAACAAGGAAAGGGTTTATAACTGAAAGAAGAACGGTGTAGCTGGAGCTAAGTAAGTGTGGTTACTCAAAAAATAACGAGACAGATCGGTATAGCAAAGCCAAGTCGGGACGAAGGCAAAGAACTGCGGTTAGGAACCAAAAAAGCAGTCCGATCTACCGAGACCGAGGAGAGAACGAAACGTACCTGAAGGGAATGGCAAACGACGGTTAAGTAGGATGTCTGTCGCTTCGTCAGCCAACCGTCCCTTTGGCGCCATTACTTCTGGATTGATACACCTCACAGCAGAGCATATTTTAAAGGATTTTCACTGGGCGACATTGGAAGGATGATCCGGGAGTTCCGGGGGCACTCCCTCGGAAAAATTGCAAGATATTCTTGCCTAAAACCCTATTTTGAAGCCTTTTTTTTTAAATTAAAATCAAAGCTGCTGAATTTTTCCTTAATAGATTTTTATACATATGTGTTTTTAATGATAAATAAAAATGTTTGTGGAACAATACTAAATTTGGACTTTGAAGAAATCATTTATGTCTCCTAATTTTGTTAAACAATCTTTCAATTGTTTTGTTGTCTTATTTGTTAAATAGTTAAATAGAATACAGCACCTGTTATAAGTTCACTTTAATTTGATATGGCTATTAAGTGAAAATAGTATTGAATTAAACTAATATCAGTACTATGATTACTTAAAATACCTTCCTGTGCACTTTCTGAAAAAGTTAATAAATCATTATTTGTCTTAAAAGCTCATATTACGTTATGGTTCCTCAATTTGTATTTTTACTCTAGAGAATTATGTATACTGACGGGAAAGAAACACAATTACAATTTTAAGCTATCTAAGAAAAGTACTTAATTCTGAAGAAAATGTGTCATGAGCTCCTGGTGCTAATATGTCTTTAAAGATCGTAAAGTTCTAGTGTAACAGATTTCTTTCAAAGAGTATTAAACAGTAATTTTATACCTTCACTTGTAAGATTGTAGGTAAAAACAATTATTTTGCTGTTTTTATAAATGTTTTAATGGGCACAAGAAACAATTTTCAATAAATATTTTAAAATAGGCCTACAACAATATTTTAAATGATAATGAAATTACTGGGTTTACAAAATATTTTGAATGAAAAAAAGTTACAAAGTCCCTAACTAAAAGAATAGAAGAACATCAAATTTAAAGGTTACTGTCATTTGCAAAAAAACATTTTTACAAACTCTTGGTCTTGATACAGTTCAAAATCGGGCAGCTTCCTTCTTCTCTCTTTCTTCTCTAGGAACTTCGCCACCGATGGCCTTGGGTCGAAAATGGCTGTCCCAACACCGTTGAGAGCGATGCGCATTCTAGAGCTGAGAGCTTCTCATGACAAACCTGACTGTTTGCTTGATTTTAAAGTCGTATGTAGTGACACTGCTCTTTCAGGACCTGCACTGTGCGGTGTCAGAGAAATATACGACTGCACCAACTTTCTTAGGATCGAGTGAGGTTGAGATACTTTCAAGAAGTGGTACAGCTTTCCAGTAGATGATGTCATACTAGACGGAGCATGGAGTTTTTCTGCTGCAAACAACCCTACAACGTGATCAGTAAAATCTGATACTTTATCTCTATCAAACAGGCCTCCAAGGTCTGGACGAACTGCGTTCAAAAGCTCAGTAGGATTTTTAGAATGTAATAATCTATTAATCCTACTGTAGATGTCCTTCTGGTCTTCGGGTAGCCGTTGTAAGTTAAACTCTTTGCAGCACATTACAACATCTCTTCTCGCTGCAGTCCAGTGTTAAAAAAAATTGGTTTACTTGACGTCTTCTAGGAAGATTTTCAGTATCTGATTCGTCACATTCAAGTTCTCTTGCACCTTCTCTTTCCAACTTCTTCATATCCACGGTCTTCTTCCATCGAAAATAATGAATCGACAATTTTTTAGATACTTCAATATCAGGGATTGTAACAAATGACCTGTGACAATCTTATTGCAGTTTTTCCAGACGTTTCAGAAGATCTAGCACAAGACTGGTAAGTCGCTGTTGTTTGCCACCTGCCTCCCACAAACGTGGAAACCCAAGTGCTGAAGCTTTGTCAACTTTTGAGGAATCAGTCTTTCCAAGAACATTACAGCAATTTTGTTGCATTAATGGAAGTTTGTTCCAAATTGATTTGGCTAAATTGTTGAGGTGTTGTACGAACCTTACATAAGTGTACTGGAAAGCGGTAGACAGTAGTCTTGGTTAACTCAGCCAACTCTTCACGTTCTTCAAAGCGTAAAGCCGATGCCCTATAAATGTTCTCATGGCATTTAAATTTATCTTCCAGTGCTGAATTTCAATGACTGCTGATTCTAAGTCTTACATGGCTAGGTCAGATCGTTGAGCCACACACCAAATACAAAGAAAGTCTCTTCCTAAGTACTCTTTCATTCGAACCCATAGGCCAATGGATTTGCCTGTATTAGCACTCTCTCCATCTGTAGTCAATTCCTGTCAACTTATCTTTTGTTGTATCACCAAGGTCTAAATTTTCCAATAAAACTATGACCGATTCCATAAGACATTCTGCCCCTCGCAGACTCGATTTGTTTTCACCTAGAAATAAAGATTTCATCTCGTTATCTTCTGTAATGAACCGTGCAGCATAGAACTTGTTGTCAACTCCGTATTTATCTACGGAGCCATCAACCTGAATGGAAAAACATTCCGAGTTTTTTTAACTGTGTGACCACACCTTCCATTATCACTTTCCCTACAATATCAAGCATTTCGCGATACATAACAGGTTTTCTGTACTGCAATAAAGCTGGAGAAGGGGTGAGAAGAGAAAACTCGGATTCCAAACCATTGCCTTTGTATGACGAATTTGGGTGTCACTGTGAATCTTTGTTAGTGATCATGACGGCCAAGAATGAGCAGAAAGAGTCATTGTACAACTGTAATTATACAAATCCAATGTTAGTTAAATCAGTAGTGTTATTTCTCTGCAGTGTAAGAATTAAGGGTTTTAACCCGAGGGTACTTATCAGATTGTGCCATCCATTTTTCTTCCATGTCATTAAGGTTGACAGCAGATTTGTAAGCTTCGCTGCTAAAATGGTCAACAACTCTTTCCAATTCCTTTTTTTCTGTCACATCAGACGCCATCAGCAATGGGCAAAATACCATTTTTTTTTTTTTTTTTTTTTTTTTTTTTTTTTTTTTTTTTTTTTTTTTAATTTCAGTACTTCTTGAATATGTTTAGAGGATATTTCACGTTTTACACCAGAACGCTTGTTCCCCAGTTTTACTTTTGCAAGAAAGTCGTAGATTTTTAACAGCCAAGACGAATCTAACATGTTACCCTTATACCATTCAACATACTTATCTTTTTCTGGGGATTTTCGGTCTTGACTCTTAGGTAGAGTATTATCATAATTGGAAGATTCAGTTTCTTGAAATTCAATTTGTGTATTTGAACTACTGCAACCTGGTTTATTATCGTCACTTGAAATATTGATTGGGTTTGCAGTTTCATCTTCTTTAATTTCCCGATCGTTTTTTGAGCGTTTTTTTATCCAACACAAAAGAAATCCGTTATTCTTGTTCTCTTAGCCATGGCGTATGTTCGTATAGTTATCAACTAAAGCCATTGAAAAGTTAGTAGTGTGAAATACACCTAAAATGAAAAAAAAAGGTAATAGTATTTTGTGTAGTGTAGGTTTTAAAAATAAATTTTTTATCTAAAATTAGGAGTGAAGATTTTTGTTACGAAGGCACTAACAAAACATCAAAAGGGTCTGTCTGCTGCCAGGCTCCTATTTCGAAACAAATCCATACCGTTATTTTTTATAATTTATATTTATGATGTATTTATATATATACAGTAAAACTTGCTCAAAGCGGAACGTGTATAATTCGGAAATCTTCTCAATCCGTACAATCATTTCAGTCCCAACGCATTCAATGCAAAAAAGCGGAACGTGCCTAACATAGATGTCAGTAAGCTTCCAGTCACATGCCGAAGCAATAATAAGGCATGGATGGTGAGTGGTCTTATGAACTAAGGAAAACGCCAAGTTATCCTATTCCTGGACAACGCAATGTGTCACTCGAAAGTGAAGTTGTGAATCGTTAAATTGCCTTGGTTCCCACCAGGTTCAACCAGCCTCACACAACCAATGGATCAAGGGGTAATTTACACATTCAAGTCTCATTATAGACGATTACTCATGCAATCACTTATTCTTAGTGTCGAAAAAGCCGAAAATGTGATTGCTCTTGCACTATCAATTTCCGTCCTGGATGCTGTAAATTGGATTGGCTCGGCAGTGAAGGAAATAAGGCCTGAAACTGTCACCAAGAGCTTCAATAAAACGGGTTTTGGTGGCCAAGAACAAGACGCTACTGTAACCATCGAAGCTCAAGAAAATGCAGCAGCAACATCTGAATTAATTAAAATGCGAAAGATTTCGTGCACCGCAGATGACTATATTCTAAGTGATGACTTACTCTCAACTCAGAGGATGATTAGGAAGAAAGAAAAGAAGAAAATGAGGAGCAAAATGATGTGCCTAGAAAAATTAATACGCCTGAAGAAGCCATTGCATGCAGAAATGCAGTAAGCAGCACACACAAATTTTCCAAAGTTGTTAGAACTATAGTATTATGCCACCCAGTCTGTGGCCCACTGCACTTCCATGTCAAACACTGGCAACTGTGCTGCTAGCCGTCAGAGCTCCTCTCTAGCCGTACCGAGAGTATTTTTCTTACCCCACCCCCATGTAACACTCACACACAGCTTTGAATAAGCACAGGATATGTTTTAGAATATCCAGTATGCATTTAAAATTTCTTTGTCCATTTCTGAAGTGTTTTTCGCTCACACCAATAATCATACTAACTTGCCGATAAAGCTCTGCATTCCATTTCACCCTTTTGGTATCGTCGGAGAGAAGTATTTGTGCAACAGTAAAACCTTTTGATGACAGATTGCTTACCACCTCGTGTACTTTCGGTTTTTATTTTGCGACAGATGACCGTTTTAGTCCATTTTAACGAAACAACACGGCAACGAGGATTTATTTTACTTTGGAGAGTAACATCACATCACTTCAGTGCTGCTTCTCTCTGCCAATTTAGAAATAGGAAAGCAAGGAAAAGCAAGGATCACAAAATGAGAAAGATTTTACTCTAAAGTAAAAGAAAAAACTCTCGAAATATTGGCGTATCTTGCTGACTTTTTCAGTGAAATTAAGTCCGAGTATTTTATTGCAAGAAAATATTTTGACAGCGCAGGTTAAAATTTGAAGTTTCGTCCGTAAACTGGAACATTACCAACGCTGGGTTTAAGTCGGAGATCTATCGATGTTTAAGCAAGTGTGTGGTCAATGAGTAGGTGAGGAAAATAAAAGAATCGTGTTTTTAACCTTCCATTATTTAGCACCCGTCTGCAGTTATAAACTCAATTAAGCAATATTCCTTAGCTATGGATAATCAGCACGTCAACACTTGGACACTGAGAACATTTTCTGTTGAAGAGGAAATTTTCAAAGATGTTTCAGCCAAATTAGAATCCTTCTGATTTCTCGAAGATAGCATATTCAAAATGGAATTTCAAAATTATGACCTTGGTACATTTTGGCAAAAAGCAGAAGCCGAATATCCTGTTATAGCTGACAGAGCTCTAAGAATGTTAAGACAGTTCGGTACCATTTATGGGTATCAGAGTGGCTTCTCAAAGCTACTGACAATAAAAAGTGAGACCAGAAACCGTCTCAATGTGGAACAACCTGAGACGCACCTTAAGCAAAACAAAACCAAACATTAGAAAACTTGCGACTGGTAAACAGTACCCATCTTTTAATTAAATATAATTGTTTCATTGCTGCATCGAAAGTGTAAAAGATGTGTGTCTTATGCAGTGTATTATGATTAACAAAGATTGGTAGTGTTTTCATGTATTGATTTCTTTGATAATATTTTAATGGGTGATTTTTTGGGGGGGAGGGGTAAAATGAGTTTCCCTAGTAGGTCTTAGGGGTCACAATACTGAAAACGTTGGGAACCTATGATCTACAAGATTTACAAGAGGTTATTTTCTTAATTCCCAATACATTTGATATGTCATCAATAAAAATAAATTGCCGGCACTACCCACAGCCACTGGGCGACAAAATCTCAGCATTGGGCGACACAAGTGTCGCCCAGTTAACATGTTATTTTATGCCCTGCCTCACAGCCTTCTTCGAACATGAATCGTGAGAGGTGCTACTTTTGTGCACACTTGCAACAAAGGAAACGGACCATTTGAATCTATTAAGAATATCCACCGCTACTGTTGCACTTCCACCCTTACATTCAGTTACTGTTTAGAATAATCGTATGACTCATGTGTTGATTGCATAGAATGTACAGTGGAAACTTTCCACAGACTGCTGGTGCCACACGACTCAGACTACCAGTTCTTGAAAGATTAACGATAGTGTTTAGCTGGCTGTAGGCTTGCTCGCCTCATGATACCACAGAGGTAGAAGAACAGGTTTAGTTTATACAGACGCCATCAGACGGAATACTGATTTAGCATTAAGTTCTTATGGTCGTTTTAATATAAATCTGCAACAGCTACTGACTGAATTAAGTGATATGCTGTACGGCACCAATAACTGCTTGTTTTATAGCTGCATAACACATTGACACACCTAGTCATTGAAACAAACAACATCTTATAAGCACATAAATGTTTCTGATGTTGTGTGAGAACCTACAGTATTTATATAAACGCAACTAATCAGAGACTCATTTATAGACCATGTAACACATTTACGCATACAATGTAGTGGACTTAAACACGCGAGCTATAGGATAGAGGTAGAGTTCTTGGGAAATAGTCATCTTATGCTTATTACATTCGTGTTCCCTCAAAAATTTTGTTTTTGTTAAAAAGAAAAATTAAAAAAGGAAATTAAATTCAGGTAAGGTGAAAGACCGGCAAAAGGCTCTATTTGTGACACTTAATGCCTGTGACGTCACTATCCGGCACACTGCTCCTTACTGTCGTTACCATCATTCTGAGGTGGAATTTATTTTTGCTTTACGTTTCGAAAAATAGTTTAAAGCCGTGTGCAGTAACATACTGTAGAAATACATCAATAAAAAAATTCTGAAAAATAACTGTTAAGGTCCCAAAGAATTACAAGATAACACAATAGACTGCATCTCGATAGCAGAGATGATAGTTATGTGGAATTACCTGTAAGAATACTCTGAAAAAAGAAAAGAAAAGTTGGAAAAACGAAGAAAAAAATATTTTTCGCAAGGTCTGTAAGAATATATTCTAAACTATTGTCTTTGTATTTTATATTATTTATTTAGTTTGCCAGCTAGCTCAGTAGATGGATGAAACATGAACCTTCTCAGGAACGCGATTATTCAGGTTAAATTTTAGTTGAAGGTCTTCAACTGGTGCGAGTATTCTTACAAAAGTAGTCCCACATTAAATGCTATAGAAATAATGTTATATGCAAATCTTGTTAGTATTTCCTATTGAAGTCAATATGGAAAATATCATTTATATTAAAAATCTGAATATTATTCTTTGTTACGTATATCATTGAAACTTTAATAGAATGTCCCATTTGAAATAAAATCGCAAAGTCTGAATTCCATGAAGCTAAATGAAAACTGACTTTTAACTTTTTAAAGATATGGCTATCAGAAATTATTGAATGAAATATTATTCACTTCTCACTCAGAATAATAATAATAATAGTCACTTTGAATAATTATGCACTTCGTAATTTATAGATCTTTGTAAGATACCAAATTTCACCATACATTACCGCAGAAGTTAGCGTAATTTTTGTATAAGCCCAGTGTGGTTTTGCAGAGCTCAAATAGAATATTATTATTTTTTATTAAGCCCTATTTTCCACCCGTCTTTGCTTTATCAGTTAGGAATTCTATATTTGCCACGTAATGGCGAAGGGTGATGCAATCTGTGTCGTTAGTTTCTAGCTGAAACAAATAAATGATTAGGGTATTTCTAACTAATTAAACTTCGTACACTTATTTCATTTAATAAATACATTTTAAGTCTTTAAAAATTTTCAAACACATTTACAGACCTCATTACAATGTTTCCTTCATTTTCATCAGAAACAATCTCATCACGATACATGAATCGACGAGAGCAGCCAAGAGACAAGATACAACCAGATACAACAAGATTACTTTTATTACATTACACACATTTATATATTTTAATTGTACAATGATAATAATACACACTAAAATAATTATTCTTTGTTACGAGTATATGTATACACAGACATCTTTTGATACATGATGCGTCTATATTGGTGGTACCACTAAACTTTTCAAACGTCGATTTCAGTAAAAATTGAAAGGACATCATATACCCCACGTTTTGTTTACATTTATTACGGGATTCTCTAAACTGATTTTTCGTATGGCCACCCTTGGACGGCGCGACGTGAAAATGACACGGCAGACAGCGGCCTGTGCAGGCACGCGCTTCATCGTGATTGTCGACTACCCTGTGGGAGAATGCTGCCACTCTCTGGACAGCGCGATTTCACTATCTTTCTATACGGTGCGAACCGCCATAGTTGATAAACAAATTTCAATGATTTACGGATCTATTTAATTACAACAGCGTTACTTGTACAAGGGAGAGGAAAACTTAATTGTAATGGGAGACTGGAATTCGGTAGTAGGAAATGGAAGAGAAGGAAAAATAGTAGGTGAATATGGACTGGGCAGAAGGAAGGAAAGAGGACGTCGCCTGGTAAAATTTTGCACTGGGAAGAGACCAGGAGACACCGGAAGGTATCAGATAGATTTTATAATGGTAAAACATAGATTCCGGAACCCGGTTATAAACTGCAAGACATACCCAGGGGCAGATATAGACTCTGACCATAACTTGTTAGTCATGAACTGTAGGCTGAAACTGAAAAAACTGCAGAAAGGTAGGAAAATAAGGAGATGGGACCTAGATAAATTGAAGGAACGGGAAGTTCTGGAGAATTTCAGAGGGAGATTTAGGCATCAAATGACAGAAACAGGGGGAAATAAAACAGTAGAAGAGGAATGGGTAGCATTGAGAGATGAAATAGTGAAGGCAGCAGAGGACAAAATAGGTAGAAAGGCAAGACCTACAAAAAATCCTTGGATAACACAGGAAATACTAAATTTAATTGATGAAAGGAGAAAATATAAAATTGCAGTAAATGAGACAGGCAAAATGGTGTACAGACGACTAAGAAATAAGATTGATAAGAAGTGCAAAATGGCTAAGCAGGAGTGGCTAGAAGCCAAATGCAAATCTGTAGAACAATGTATAAGAAGGGGAAAAGTAGATACCGCCTACAGGAAAATCAAAGAGACATTTGGGGACACGAAAAGCAATTCTACGAATATCAAGAACTCCGATGGGAAACCAGTTCTCAGCAAAGAAGGGAAGGCTGAAAGGTGGAAAGAGTACATAGAGCAGCTCTACAAAGGAAATGAACTAAGATACGATGTTGTAGGAAGGGAAGAGGAAGTAGATCAAGATGAAATAGGAGATATTATACTGAGAGATGAATTTGACAGAGCCCTGAAAGACCTAGGTCGGAACAAGCCCCCAGGAGTAGATGACATACCCTCAGAGCTACTAAAGTCTCTTGGAGAGCCAGCCATGACAAAACTATTTGAACTGGTGTGTAGGATGTATGAGACAGAAGAAATACCCTCAGACTTTAAGAAAAATGTAATAATCCCCATTCCAAAGAAATCAGGTGCAGACAGGTGTGAAAATTACAGAACCATCAGTTTGATAAGTCATGGTTGCAAAATTTTAACACGAATTATCTACAGGAGAATGGAAAACCTGGTAGAAGCTGACCTAGGGGAAGATCAGTTTGGATTCAGGAGGAACGTAGGAACCCGGGAGGCAATACTTACCTTACGTCTTATCTTAGAAGATAGATTAAGGAAAGGCAAACCTACATTTTTAGCCTTTGTAGATTTGGAGAAAGCGTTTGACAATGTTGACTGGACTACACTCTTTCAAATTCTGAAGTCAGCAGGGGTAAAATACAGGGAAAGGAGAGTTATCTACAACTTGTACAAAAGCCAGACCGCAGTTATTAGACTCGAAGGGCATGAAAGGGAAGCATCAGTTGGGAAGGGAGTAAGACAGGGTTGTAGCCTTTCTCCGATGTTATTCAATTTGTACATTGAGCAGGTGGTGAAGGAAAGCAAGGAAAATTTTGGAATAGGGATTAAAGTTCAGGGGGAAGAAATAAAAACATTGCGTTTTGCTGATGACATTGTAATTCTGTCAGAGACAGCGAACGACCTGGAAGAGCAGTTGAATGGAATGGACAGTGTGTTGAAGAGAGCGTACAAAATGAACATTAACAAGAGCAAAACAAAAATAATGGAATGCGGTCTTAGAAAATCAGGCGATGCTGAAGGAATTAGATTAGGTAACGAAACAATGAAGGTGGTAGATGAGTTTTGTTACTTGGGTAGTAAAATAACATGCGATGGTCGCAGTACAGAGGATGTAAAATTCAGAATGGCAATGGGAAGAAAAGCATTTTTGAAAAAGAGAAATTTGCTAACATCGAATATTAATTTAAGGGTAAGGAAGTCTTTTCTGAAGGCATTTGTGTGGAGTGTTGCTTTGAACGGGAGTGAAACATGGACGATAAGCTGTGCGGACAGGAAGAGAATAGAGGCTTTTGAAATGTGGTGTTACAGAAGAATGCTGAAGATTAGGTAGGTAGATCACATAACTAATGAAGAGGAACTGAAAAGAATTGGTGAGAAAAGGAATTTTTGGCATACCCTAACTAAAAGAAGGGATCGCTTGGTAGGACACAATCTTAGACATCGAGTAATTGTAAATTTAGCATTGGAGGGATGTGTGTGGGGTAAAAATCGCAGAGTGAGGCCAAGAGACGCGTATAGTAAGCAGATTCAACTGGATGAGGGTTGCCGTTCTTATGAGGAGATGAAAAGGCTTGCTCAGGATAGAGTAGGGTGGAGAGCTGCATCAAACCAGTCTCCGGACTGAAGACCATAACAACATAACAACAAGCAATAATTTAGAAAGCCGCATTAAATTTAAACATTAAATGGACACTGAGATTCATCCAATGGCGTTAAACTGAAACATACTAATCATTTTAGATCTTCGACTCTCGAGAGTTAGCAAGGAGGTTAGAATAAAGGGAGATGGTATTATCTATGTCAAGCACATACGTCAATTGAAGCATGTCCGCCATCTTTGTCAGTTTTGGAATGTTATTTCTCCTTTAAAACTAGGCGTTAAGTCGACCCTCTTACTGTTATTGCATTGAACTGACAGTCACTGTCAAGTACGTGCTTTCAAACAATATGCTTTCTTGAATAAATAGTAATGAATACTCGTCATTATATATTTGAAAACTTAATTTTTAACGGTTAATTTGCACTCATTTAACACGCTGTACGTCACGGAAATACTGTCGGACTGTTTATTTCTGATTTAAGTGACATAAGAAACTACCTCTACAAGACCGCGCAAGTCAGCGTTTGATCTTTCGACTGGAAGGATGTCTGGTCAGCGAGCCGCGGCTGACGCGAGGCAGCTTGCTGTGGGAAAATTTCACATTACTTCCCACAATTCATATATATCAGCACTGAAAAGGTAAACCCAGGTTATCGAAATTTTCTGTATTTGTATCTGAGTTTGCTCATAATTAACAAAAGACATTGCCGTAGCACAATAGACTGTATCGTAATTAATACCGATTGATATAACCATTTGTTGATATTATTTTAGAAGTTGTATTGTTGTATTTCGAATAGAAAACTTATAGTAAAAACTTAACGTCACCTAGTATGATTAGTATGATGAGTAGTTAGAGAATCTCCTACCACTTCTCTTGAATTAAGTAGCGTTAGCACGAAAGTACCTCAAGTGTATCGGAAATGTTGTGTAATATATGAAAAAACATTGCAAGGTTTTGAAAGTGATATTTGTAGTAGGATTATTGCCACGAGAAAGTATTGGTGGAGTACGTGGCTGCCCGCCTTAAATTTAACTTTAGGAAGAGTGGCTAGATCAAATGCTTGAAACGCATTAAGTGTGAGCCTAAGTGTTTTTACTGATGTAGAAATCAGAGCGCCAGGAATGTTTTTGTGAAACTGACATGCGTTTATTTTTACGTTACTTATTCTAAATTGCTAACAGTATTTCACACAACGAAATTAATGACTTTTTGCCAGCATTAACACCATGATTAAAGTGAGTGATTTTACAGATATTAATTTTTATAGTAATGACAAACTTAATAATTAGGGCAAAAAATTAATACATGTATTGTCACTTCGACAATAGACACAATGTTTTTATCAGGTTTTAGCAAACTGCAAGAACTACTGAAAGGTAAGGCTACAACGACGAGATCTCAGAAAGCTGCATTCACTATTTAACAACAAAGGTTTGTACTTCTGCATTACCTTCCAGCCATCTCCCTATCTCTCAGTGTCAGGTATTTGCATAAATGGCATAAGGTTGGTTCGCGATTTAAAATTTCATACTTGCTTTTCATTTAAACGTTTCATCTGTCGACCTTTCTGCCAGGATAGACAATAGGGTCTTAATGATTTTAGCAGGAATGGTAGTTAGAACCAACATTAGTTATAACTAACACTAGTTATCATTTGTGATTGTAGTTAGTGAGATATAATGTGTTTGGTTGGTCAATAATTCATGACGTATGTAAAACAGTGATTTTGTATGTCTCTTATGTGAGTGAAAAGTGATTGTTATTTCTGTGCGGTGAACTATAAATGATAGGTACTTTTGTGAGAAAATTTATTGTGTGCACTTAACAAAACGTTCTTATGGCGAGCACATTAATGTGAATGTCCGATTTATTCGGTAGGAACAGTGTTTAAATTTTTCTTATGGTCTGTAGTTGGCATTGCCTTGTCGATGCCAGTAATCTCGAGAAATATGGGAGCAAATAAAATCAGGACTGCGATAAATTCAGGTGAAAATAATCCAGATAGTCGAGAGACAAATGACGTAGGAAATATTGCTCTATTAAATATGGAATCAGACAGTAGGGTAGACGCCACTGATTCGCGTAGTAATACTACAGAAAATACGACTTAACAACAATCGGGCACAGTGTCACAAAACGAAAATACTTCACCAATGGATTTTAACCAAATGTTGAGATATTACTGTCGAAACTAAACGAAAACAAGGCAAGCGATCAGGAAAATATTTAAAGTGTTCAGAATAATATTAAAAGTGTTCAGGAAAATGTTCAGAAAAATATGACAGTGTCGAGGTATGCTGTAAGGAAAATATTAAGAACAATTATTGATCGTTTCAACATTGACTTTAACAGGTCAAACGTGAATTTTCCGACCAGTTCGAGGGGAAATGGAAAGCTTAACAGCATGTGTAAGTAACATTGAGACAGAAGACGTTTCCAAGTTGAAGTTAGTGATTAGCCAACTTCAAACGGAAAGAAAAATCAAGTGAAGACTACTGAAGATACTGTTACTGCTACAAAACAAATGAGCGAATTAACGATAGCGGTAGCTTAATTGAGCAACAATGTCAACAATAACTTAGATGCCACACAACCTGTTCAGTTCACGAAAACAGAAGAATATCAGGCGTTAGATCGTTTTAAACGTGGACAAATGACGGCGAGGCTGAAGTTAAAATTCCGCGACATAATTCCGTGGAAGAAACTTCAGAAGCAGTGCAATTAGATGCTATGATACGTGAACGAAATTTCGCGCATGGTTCAAACCAGGCATAATTTCCACACAATAGACACAGTGACACATTTTCGCAGATACAGAAGCATTACACAACAATGCAACACAGAGACAATCTGGACTGTGTTACACAGGTGCGCTATCACGTGAACACGGCAAGTCACACAGGGAGCATCGTGCAGACACATCACATTCAGTGAAAACAACTACACCTTTGCACTGTAATGAGAAATTTGATTACAAAGATTTTCTAACATTTAAAAATTTAAAATATTGAAAAATGCTTTTAATGATTTGCTTCCCAGAGAATGGTTGCAACAATTTGAATTTTGCCTTCCACACACATGGGCTATCGGTTAAGGTAAAGCAGTCAACAATCCAAAGATTGGTTTGTACACCACAGTGCTTTACTAGGCATGGTCCTGTTTGGAGGTGGTATGCCGTTGCCTTCTTCCGACCTTGGAACTGACTTACCCAGTCAGTTATAGGGGGACCTACAGTTTAACGTGGGTTCCGAACCACGGTGCTACTCGATATTTTTCACATCAGCAACACTGCCAGAGTTGAAAGAAGTGGAAAGTGACAGATAAAAATCATAGGACTTGGCGGAGATCGAATCCGCGACTTTTGCAATTTTAGTCTTGCACTCTGCCACTGTCGGTTATAAATTACAATTCATGTGTGTATATCTAGGAGAACCGTCCACAAGAATGAGGGCTTTTATACAATACTATTCATCAGAGGGTGGATTTTATCACGCTTTTCTGAGTTCTTATTGGTCAGAAGCAGCACAAGGTAGAGTAAAAAATAACATAATGATGCTCAAGATTTTTTAAATTCCGACTTTTCTAGGCCTGTGGTGCAGAAGAATAAATTTTTGACGATCCCGTACAGTCCACCTGAATTAATTAGGCTGTCTCTTATGAAATTGCCGTCGCGGTTGCGCCACATTATCTTAGCAGGTCGATGCAAAGATGACATTTAAGCATTTCAAGCACTTCTACAAGATTTTGAAGCGGACAGCCGACATTTCTTCCCAAATAAAAAATAAAAAAACATAAATAGAAACCACATTTACAGTCACAATATGTTAGGGAAGTCTATCGATACAGCCAAGATTAACGAAACACATATGATAAAGTGACAGGCCGGACCGAATTAGTGACGAAAACCAACAGAGATTTTCCTACCCTGGACTGCAGGTGAACAATAACGGGCAGTTTAGGAAAATATGGCGTGAACAAGATCAGTCTTTCAGACCAAAGAAACTGTTTTGGAACCACAAAAATTACGGTAATGGTTATAACAGTAGGAATTATACGAATTGGCGCGCAAAGCATAATTCTAACGAATAATACAACAGTGACAAGAAAAGATAGACAAACGACAATAATGACTACCGTTCGCGACACAACTCACGGGAAACAGGAGACTTGACAATGATTACCTTTCACGATATATCTCACAGGAACGTTATGAAAGAAAGCATTATGATAATAATTATGATTGACGGGACAATTGGTTAGAATGATCTGTACAGTTTGAATAGCAGAACAATGACAGACAGGAGCCCAGTAAGGAAAATATTTGTAGAAATTCGATCCCCTAACCTGCGTGACCACGAGAAACGCGATAGGTCATCGCATCCATGACTAGCTGAGCCGAAGGCGGAAAACTCATTACCGAGCGAGATGCATGCACTGCACACACAATTAAATTTTTACTTAGTGATCCCAGCAAGGAAGATATAGCAGTAGATCCAGTAGTTAATAACAGCAGGGATACATTAACATTAATTAAGACAGACACGAGGTTCCTGTCGTAAAAGAAAATAATTGGCCGAATAATTCACATTGTGACACTCAAGCATTGAATGAATGCAAATATAAACAGGTATACATACAGACAGTGGAACGTGTCGTTACGTTACTTGATATTAATTAGCCAAAAAAAATTAATATACAAGAATACATAGGTGTTGATGATACAGGGGAAACAGACAGTGATGACGTATGGGAAACTGATGACTCATCAACTAAGTCTATTGAACACTATACAAATCAAGTACAATGTAAAGCGGTAACTGAACATTAGGAATCGTGTACTAACGCTGCGGAACAATTAGAAACACAAACAATAGCGAACACGGAAAATAATACCAGTTTACAAGAGCACAAAGTACAATGGGAAACATTGTCGGAAAAACGCATTGACAGTTAAGATATGTCACACCCAGTGGTTTTTCATTCAGGTGGAAAAAATTTCTTTATTTGCTGTATTTCACTCAGGCAGCCACATTTCAGCACTTAATGAGGCTTCATCTAAGAAATGTCATGAGAACATGACATGCCCCATACTTTCGTCAATTCTGACTGAGAACAAAGGTGTTCTGTCAGGTAAGACAGTGGAAGTTAGACATCATACAAGAATAGATTGTATGTGCCAAAATCACCAGTTTCCTGGCAGTTTGTTGATTTTACCCCTTCTTGCTGCTCAGTTTATTTTATGAGTTGATTTCTTGTCAAAATATAAAGCTGTATTAGATTTTAACACTGCTAAAGCTTCAGCCATAGTTGTATTTTCCTCGATTTGAAAAAGTCGCTTGACACTGTGCCACTCTGCAGACTACTAACGAAGATTCGAGTATATGGAATAGGTATAGATTTGTGACTGGCTGGAAGACTTCCTAAGCAATAGAACGCATTACGTTGTTCTCGACGGCGAGTGTTCATCAGAGACGAGTGTATCGTCTGGCGTGCTCCAGGGGAGTGTGATAGGACCGCTATTATTTTCTATCTATGTAAATGATCTTATGGACAGAGTAATTGGTAATTTGCAGCTGTTTGCTGTGGTGTATGGGAGGGTGTCGTCTTTAATTGAGAGTAGTAACATACAGGATGACCTTGACAAAAGTAGCAAATTGGTCATAATCTTCTACCACTATTTCGTATATGTTGGTCACAGAATTTCGGTGGGCAAATGAAAGGCTTTTGTTCCGACACCGCAGTGTAATTGCAAGTCAGCAAATTTAAAGATAGATGAAATGGCTGTATGATACTCTTATTATAGCAAGATGCAAGCTCTTTAGGTATTTTTACCTCCGACTTTCTCTCTTGAAAGTATTTTGGTACTAAAGCCTTCCTTCAACGAATGCCAACAACTTGCTGAACCATGTACCATTCATCCGGCAATAATTCCGGAATTCATTTGAATCCTCCGGCATTAATTTTGACATTACCATACCGTGTACGCGGCTGTTTTCTTCTTCTCTTCTCTGAATCCACGGTCGATTCCAGGATCTATATCATTTTCGGCGTTGTATCAGTCTTCTCGCAACGATAATCAATGTAAACGCAGCCGTCGCTATGGCTACGTTTACCGGTATTGAACTCATTTTCAGAAAGTGTGCTTCTGGTGTACAACCCCGCAAAATAACAGCAAATCGCGACAACTCGGTAATAATGTTTACTTTCTGTTTACGTTTATTGTATAAACAAGCTGCAGCAAGATCTTGCATTAGTTTACAGTTAGGGACTAGTACGCTAGGAGAGCTTCAATAAACTATTATCTAGCTTGTCCACTTTCGTTGCGTAAGAGAGCTGTTCACATTGTGTCCTAAATCGTTTATAAAGGTAAGTATCAGTAGGGGCCCTATAACACTTCTCTGATAGAACATCAGATATCACTTCTGTTATACTCAGTGACATTATGTCAATTACTGCGTAGTGGGTCTTTTTCTAAAAGGAAATCAGGTATCCAGTCGCACAAATGTGGGGATATTCTATAATTACGTAATTTGATAGAAGAAACTTGTGAAGTACAGTGACAAAACCCTTCCTGAAATAGAGAAATATGAAATCAACTTGAGATATCTCGTCGATAGCACTCATAACTTCATTTGGGTAAAGAGCTAGCTGTGTTAGACAAGAAGATTACTTTATGAATCCGTGTTAAATATGGCTCAAGAGGTCGTTTTGCCAACTTTGTGATAAAGAAAACAAATGGTCTCGAATTCTGCAAGCCTTCACGGTCATAGAAATTGCCGAAGGTATACTTGCAAATAAACTAGACGCACTCAATCAGGTAGATCTATAACATGCCTGCTAACATGATTTACCCTAATATGATAGGCTTACATAGAAGCATCTACTTTACGCGGCTTCCGAATAATTAAAAGGCTGGCAGTGGCAATACGTTAACCAGGTGATTACACTGAAGAAAACCATCAGAAGCAAATTGAGCCATTATCGCTGATGAGGTCTCGGAGTCAGCCTCGCTCCCTTGATTTCATTAACGTGCTTCCGCCTGCATTTATTACACGGACACTGTGGCGTGTGACAGCATACAAGCGCGACGGCTGCAGCAGGTTGCCTTGGCGAGTGCGGCAATGCGGATTTATTGGGCCGCTTCCATAAACTGCCGGCTTCATAATCGCCTCGCGTACAGATATGGCCTGCTGCTCTCCTGCCGACTTTGACCCAAAGCACCGCACCACAGTGCAATGACTGTTCCCTGGTTCTCTGTCACGGCATCTCCAACACATCACGCGGCTGAAGCGAGCGTAATTAAGCCGTAAGTGTAATGAGCCTTCCCCCCTTCCCTCTGCCCGCTACTCCGGTATCTACATGCATATTCAGCAACCCAGCATATGGTGCGAGGTAGATCCACAGAGTAAGTTATCCAATTATTTTTTGCAACAAGGCACAACATAGTTAAAACTAAACTTTATTGGCAACCCGTACGGCAATATCTGAGCTATTTTTGTACACTCTCACCAAAGGAATTGAGACCCTTGCCAAATGTGAGATAAAATTTTGTATTCCTGTGGCGTAAAAGTCAGCCGCCTGAGATCAAAACCAGTCTGTGACAGTCGTACTGAGCCCTCTCCTTGTCAAAACCCTGGCTGGAGGACGAGCCATTGAGAGCAAGAGCTCGAAAGCCCCCCCCCCCCCCCCCCATATATATATGATGCTTCGTGCGGGCCTGGCTGGAGGAGAAGAATTACTTGAGTTGAATATGTGTAAGAAGTTTCTGGGCTCCGAGCCGTATGGTAACAGGCATTGTCATGGAGCAGGCCCGGTGTGTGTGTGTGTGTGTGTGTGTGTGTGTGTGTGAAAAATAGAAATTGGATAACTTACCCACAGCACAGGCTCGTCGACAGATACAAATACACACAAACAACGCCGGGCGCGGTGGCCGAGGGGACTGAGGCGCTCCAGTCACGGTCTGCACGACCACTACGGTCGGGGGTTCGAATCCCCCCTCGGGCATGGATATTTGTGCCGTCCTAGTTCGTAAGTAGTTCATAAGTAGTTTGTAAGTTTAGGGGCTGATGACCCCGTAGTTAAGTCCCATAAGCTTAACAAACATTTGAACATTTGAACACACAAACAATCATTGGTCGCTTCTTCAGGAAAACAGGAAGGAAGAAGGGGAGAAAGGGAAGGATACGGGTTTTAAGGAAGTGGAAAAGGAGTCATTCCAATCCCAGGAGATGAAGGACTTACCTTAAAGGGAAAAAAGGAAAGATAAATACGCGCACACTCACTGTGTGTCTGTGTGTGTTTTTATTTGTATCTGTCGACGAGCCTGTGCTTTGGGTAAGTTATCCGATTTTTTATAGATATTTATCCCACCAGGAAAGTTTCCATACGCTGTGGCTGAAAACTCTGCATGATTGTCTTTTCTATTTCCTTTCCTACGGCCCAACAATTGTCTTTACCGTGATTTGCAGCCTGTATGAAAGCTTGTTAGTTGAGTAGTTGAGAACACCTTGACGAAATTGGATGAGTTTATTTTATCAGGTTCGTAATTGTCAGGTAAATATTTACGAGGTTTGGAACTTAAGTAGTGGCACCATTGGTCTGGAGACACTATGCAATAGAATTTACCTGAAGTGCCAAACTCCCTTCCCCCCATGGTCAATGCCTCACCCCCCCCCCCCCACCCCAAAACCGCGATAAATCTCCCCTCCCCACAAACACACATACAAGATATTAGGTACTGATTTGCCATTTAATACTGAAATTATATGTCTTTTATTTCACGTTTTGTAAACTGCTTCATAACCTCCACCTGGCTGGCCAGAAGTATTAACTTCCCCCCCCCCCCTCCCCCCAGAAATTTCAATGACGCAGCTTCCGTCAAGACCCCCATGTGGGCACCTCTGGAATTCACGATTGTCGCTGATAGCACATATTGGTGACATACCTAGCTTACCTGCGACCAAATGCGTGTTGCTCAATTGAAGGAATCACAGTCACTTGTGAGCAAACGATCAAACGAATCGGTGTCACTATGTTTTGTAAACAGAAGCAACGGAGTTGGATCAATATTGAATATGCCAGAGGTCGTACAGCACGACAGTGTCACCAAGGTCTTTAAGAGGTGTGCGAGGAACCGGCATTGCGGTACAGAACAATGGCGCCTTGGGTAAAAGCCTTCAACGAACGATGGTGTTATTCTAACGCACTATGTTCCTCCACGGCAGACCGCCAGTGCACAGTATTACTGTTTGTTTTTGGAGCATTACGTGTGACCATCTTTGCAAAAGAAGCGACAACACTTTCTGCGCCATCCACTCATCATTTTGCACGACAATTCGCGGGCGTACAGTTGGGTCGATGGGACTGGGAGGTACTGTATCATACTCTCCGGACTTCACTTATTGTGTCTTTGATTAGATTTCGAAGATGAAGGAACCACTTCATACCATTCGCTTCAGAAATGTTCCACGCATTCGACAGGCAGTAGACTGATCCATTGGTACCATCAACAGAACAGGCTAACGGTATACTACGTCTTCCACATCGCTGGCAGCGGGTGCTACAAAACGCCGGTGACTACTTTGAAAGACAGTAACAGGTGCAAATTTGTAACGCTTTTGTATCGGTTGTGAATAAATAGTAGCCATTATTTAAGTTCCAAACCTAGAATATGGCAGAAAAATTTGGAAAAGTTTCCCAGAAAACTGGAAAATTTTGGAATAAGTGTGAGCCTTACTCTATCGGAATTTTGTATGAGATCTAGACGATAATTTATGATTCAAACAAATGTTACATACGATTCTTTTATTATTATTATTATTATTATTATTTTAAATTGCAGTCCTGAAACAGTTTTCAGCAAAATATTCGAACAATTATAAAAGTAGACAAATTCGGACAAACTGCAAAGTTCATAAATGAATGCATTTTTTCGCGGCGTGTTTTGTTGATAAATTCATATTTTTAATGCACTCCCAATCATAACCGATTATAGGAATAACATTTTTGACAGGTCACTATGATTGATTCATACATGTCTGCTGACATTTGAGGCACATAATGGTGCATGGCGGCGGCAGTTTTGCAATAATCTTTCGCTCTGTTTGACTAATCACCGTGAAAGTTGGCAGATATTTGTAATTTATAACAGATAGGGGGAGAAAGGAATGGTTATGGAGAAGAGGAACAGGAGTAGAAACAGGACAATAATGGGTAACTGATAGGTCAAACTTGAGGGGTGGATTACACTGACAGAGAAAAGAGGGAGCAGAGAATTTTCGAGGGGAGGAAGATTTTGTCAGGTGAGTGGACGCTATGAAAAGAGAGAGGGGGGCAGAGGGAGAGGCAAGAGGAAACAGACATATCGGGGAAGGTATAGGTAACAGAGAGGGGGAAAGAGGAAGTGGTCTGAAGGAATTTGGAAGAAATACATAATGTACGAAACATTCGTGAGCATTACAAGTTCCTCCGTTTGTATCAGGAGAAGAGGAGACGGACAGTGACAGGAGCCAATTAGAGATGAACTAAAGGAGACTGAAATAAGTAAAAACACCGAGGACAAAAAATGCCATTCATTATCAAACGTTGTGACCAACGCAATAAAACACCAACAAAAGGCTGTCAAATAATTTAATTACGATTTTATTCCATTCCATTCTTGTAGATACGGAAACAATGGATAAAAATAATACGTATGAGAAAGCTATGAATATTGCAACAAAGAATGCTCACTAATTTGTAATCCGTTAACAAATTCATGATCATACTGAAAAATTTTTTGTTTCTGCTCAAACAAATTTTAGGGAAAATTCAGTTGAATTATTCTCTTAATGTTGAACTGAATGACATATATTGCATAACCTGAACAGCTACACATACAGACAAGTTATAATATACTTGATATTTTTTTAGCTGAGGGCACTTCTTGTTTTAGGCATTAATAAATTGTACCTTTATGAATCCAGGCTGACTAAATACAAATAGCCAATGTGGTGCAAGAATTGCAGTTTGACCTTTACTCATAAATTGCATATGGAGATTAGACTCCTATATCTCAGTCACTCACAAGGCAGTGGTACGATAATAATCATTACACATAAAGTTCAATGACATTAAAATACACTTTCCTGTGTCACCCAAAACATCGCGTTGATCATCAAAATATTGCTCAAATCATTATCGTCGTACCTATTTCAAAATAAAGTCACATAATTATCCATGAATAGCAGAAAAGGGGGAACATCATCTAATATTGTCACCCTTCTCTTGCCTTCTGCTTAACTTTGTCGAAGTTAATTGTTTGTTAGGATATTAATTGGTTACTGTTATACAATTCAAGATTTGACTGTCTTCATGAAAATGTCTGAAATACACAAAGCCGCACATTCTATTTTACAGTCCTCCCTCTCACTCGGAGTTCTCGTGCTGGTGCGCTGTACCCCTCCTGTCAGCGGGCAACCTTCGCGTGTACTAATTTACGTAAGCTTCAATCAAATAACCAGTTCGTCCGTTGTTACGTACCTGGCGGAAACAGGACTCTAAGGTCAGGGGATCAGGGCTGGAAATGTACACTCACCCACCCACCTCTTAAAAAGGACGTCATGTTCGATGTTAATCGCTGCAGTGGAGTTTCCCCCTCCTTTAAATCATTTACATCACCAACATGTCTTCGTCAGAGAAGTGAAGGGCAGCTCTAACTCAAGAATAGGTAACAGCAAGCGACTTCCGACCATGTCGATCCCGCGGGAACAGATTTTCCACTTGAAAACAGTGACGTTTCTAGAAGCTATCAGCTCATTCGATTCTTTGTTGAAAAAGGCAAATGATTCCACCAATCGACAATCCCTCTAATGTCCAGAAAGATCAAAAACTACTAGACACAAAGCAGTATTACTCATCAACACAAACAAACACTTATAATGTAGGGTCTTATTTTTTGATTGAGGGAGGGACGGAATGGGACTGAAGCTGTTAGTAGAGCTTTTGGCGCCAAATGTGGAAGAGTATACTGACATTATGACAGAGACCTTACGATTTGTTTTTGGACACGGCACAGGTTGAACACCTGAACGAATCAGCATTCTGGAACTCATACATTTATAGCATAAAGCCGCCCTCACACGTGACGTTTTGTCCTAAAGTGGCGCAGGCCAGACGTGCTGTCTACCTAGCTACAGCACGCTCTGAAACGACCCGCTACATCGCATGGAACGTGATATCATTGTGATTTGCGACCGCGGCTCTCTCCAGCGCCCGTTGATAACAAAGATGGATGTGCGATATTTCTTGTACTGATCGTCGGAAGAAACTCCTGAATATTATAGCTTCCTTATGCTTGCAAGTTGCATGAAATACTCTTCCAGAAATTGTAATTTTTTTTTCAAGAAACACAAAGACGGTACATTAACTGAAAGCATTTGATAATAACAAAATGTATGACCAAATCCCTTTTGGCAAAATATCATTAAAAACATTGTAAACAGTGAAATACACGATATGCACCAGCTCCACTTGTCTTGTTCCTATTTTTCACGATGTACATATTCTGCATACCCATATGTTTACTTTGGTATTTCTTTGAAGATAATAGGTTCTGCTTGATACATTCTACTTACTCATAAACTCGGGACAACGTCTGAGCTAGACAATGTTCGTTGTGATTATTTTTGCTTTTATTATTGTACGTAAACACTGTTCCTTCTTTACTGCGCCGGCCGCGGTGGCCGAGGGGACTGAGGCGCTTCAGTCACGGTCTGCACGGCCACTACGGTCTGGGGTTCGAATCTCCCCTCGGGCATGGATATTTGTGCCGTCGTAGTTCGTAAGTAGTTCATAAGTAGTTTGTAAGTTTAGGGACTGATGACCCCGTAGTTAAGTCCCATAAGATTTACAAACATTTGAACACTTGAACATTTGAACATTTACTGCACCTGCTTCCGTAACAATCCTCTCTCTGGACTGTGAAATTGATCTAATCCTGCACTGAACTGAACTGCAACAGAACTCAAACCCAGTGGCGAAAACCGAATGACGTCCAGAAATTTATTGGTACCTGTGCCCTTGCACGAAAAACTCCACAAGTTCTCTCGTGGACAGAGTCCGTAAAAAACAAAAAACAAAAAACACACATCGTCTACTGGATATTATAATTGTATTAAATTAATAAATAAATTACATAAAGCGTAATTAAACCACAGCGTTACAAAAATATATGGTAGAGTGTAAATCCAAATCTGTTGTTTACATATTTTTTCCTCCATAGCTCAATTGTTCAAATGTTTGTATAGCTTATGGGACTTAACTACGGGGTCATCAGTCCCTAAACTTACAAACTACTTATGAACTAGCTAACACTAAGGACGGCACAGATATCCATATCCGAGGAGGGATTCGAACCCCGACGCCGGCCGCGGTGGCCGAGGGGACTAAGGCGCTCCAGTCACGGTCTGCACGGCCACTACGGTCCCCCCTCGGACATGGATATTTGTGCCGTCCTTAATGTTACCTAGTTCATAAGTAGTTTGTAAGTTTAGGGACTGATGACTCCGTAGTTAAGTCCCGTAGACTATACAAACATTTGAAACATTTGAACCCCCGACCGTTATGGCAGTGCAGACCGTGACTGGCGCGCCGCAGTCCCCTCGGACACGGCGGCCGGCTCTCCATAGCTCGTGACGCTGACCACCTCGCTAATCCGTAGTCTTAAAAAGAAATAACATCGGATATTATACTTAAATAAACAAGAAAAGATCAGAAACCTTAAGGAAACAAAACAGGAAGAATTAAACTATTTTGGCAGTATGGGGTCGCGTACCCAATTTGCTCGCATCCTCTGTTCCGCAGCATGCGACGCTACGAACTACGCTATTTCTCCACGGAAGACAATTTACCTGTTTTCTGATACACTAGGCACATAAAACATATTGTAATATCTTATTCACCTGTGACAAAGCATCACAAAGACGCTCCTTTGATAGAATGACGTTGAGCCGTACCATATGAACGATATTCTTTCACGGTATACAAATTAAAACATTGACTGACGTTAAATACTATATCCTTTGAAGCTATGATATTTAGTTTCAGATAATTTGTTGTAACAAATCATACATAAAATGACGCGCTTTCCAGTGTTCTTAATTTTTGTGGCGCTTTAAAAATATTGTATTTATACATCGTACGCTAAAACCAAAGACGACACGGAAAACGGAGTTCCGTTTGCAATATGGCGGCTCAAGAGTTCTGCTTGTCACGCGAAAACCAAGTCGCGTCTCATTGGCGACGTTCCACACCACGAAGCAAAAGCTTAACATGCCAGATCCTTCATTCCACGCTTCGCAGGGTAGAAGAACGTGGAATTCCACGCTGCAACGACACAACTTACTCCTCCACGTGCGTTTCCTCGTCTCGTGAGAGGACGGCATACGGCTTACAGTCGTGACTTCTGCAGATCGCGTGGCACTGTGGAACGCTGATGCGGAGCTCAGCTGCTCAGAGCTGCTTGTGCCACTACGCCTTCCGCTGCTATCCATATCGGAAGCACGGGAACCGCGACGCCCGTCGAGACGGGATAGAACCCTGCCACCGACGCTCTTCCTCGTTGCTCGCCCCACTGCCTCCTTCCTACCGGCCAGCCCGCTTCGTACCCCAGCGGTGGCGGGCGTGTGGTGTACGGTCCGGGACTCGAATCCGCGCCCTCATTTCTCGCTGCCCGGTGTGGTGCGTCGATATGATGCCACGTCACAGGTGGCGCTTGGCCGATTCCTGTCGCCCATTCCACGGCCCTGGGTAAGTATCGAGCTACGGCCACCGGCGTAGCCCCCTGCTAGACCAACACCACCTACAAGGCATGACCTCACAACCGGCCGTGCCTACGTCACACGTAGAGACCGCGAACGCAAGCTGACTGTTCGGCCGCTACGAGGCAGTGGGGTGGCCCCAACGGCCAGCCAGTCAGCTGGCGGCCGCTGCCTCTACTTGTGACGTAGCCACAGCCAGTTGTGAGGCCTTGTCTTCTAGGTGGTGATGGCTGGACACCTAGAGCCGGCAGGGCCCAATGGGAAATCACTCGCTCGTGACGTGGATACGTCAGGGCTGCATTGCCACCTGCACTAGTCGGACTTTGATCTGCGTCAAATCTGAAACTGGCCCTCCCCATCTCTGACCCTCTCCTCGGTGTGCTCCGACGAACTCTCTAGACGACTACCTCACTCGCCTACAGTGCTATACTAGCACTGTCCACCCGTATTTATCTGGACGAGGTGACCCCATGGGACGTTCCCCCGCGACTTTACAAACACTTGCATCACCTTACGCGGCTGACTTCCTCGCTTCGGTCGCGTATCGCGTTGTTGTCTGGGTTTTGCCGCACGCGTGTTGCGACGGCTGCTTCTGCTTCACAATGTCCACTCACAACTGCTTTCTACTTGCGATACTAGGTGTCCGTAAACTGAATGCCACGAGACTTTTCCAAGACTGTCCTTCACTTGGCACACATTACAATCTTATCAAAGTTCACTAGTTTCACATGCTCTGCCTTCCATTTACTCCACATTCTTGCAGCCTTGAAGGCTGACCGCAGTGGCCGTGGGGACTGAGGTGTTCCAGTCACGGTCTGCACCGTGTTAAAATGACGTCAAGCGAGTAATTAGAGAATAGTCTGCAGGCAGTTGTGTTGCCGTGTTTAATTTTTTGTTAATAAGTAAGTAAAATGTTCCTAATATTAATCAGAAAATATTTGTCGCGGTTAAGAGAATACAAAAAACGGTTGTGTGTAACAGTGATAAGTGAATTTCATCACGAAATCCATATTTTTTTATAATTTATCTACTGCCCGATAACAATGTACATGCTTGAGGTGTACTATGAAATTTTATCCGAAAAATATGAGATGAACGATAAAAATATAGCACATACCGTTACATCAGGTGCCTGTTTTACACACTGCACTCGTATTCGGAAGGATGGTGGTTCAAATCAACCTCCGGCCATCCAGATTTAGGTTTTCCGTGATTTCCCTGAATCACTCCAGGCAAATGGGGGATGGTTCCTTTCAAAAGGCATGGCCGATTTCCTTCCCTATCCTTACCCAAATATTCGAGCGTAAGCTCCGTCTCTAATGACCTTGCTGTCGACGGGACGTTAAAACCTAAGATTCCTTCCGTCGAATCCCCCCTCGGGCATGGATATTTGGGCCGTTCTTAATATTATCCAGTTCATAAGTAGTTTGTAAGTTTAGGGACTGATGGCCCCGTAGTCAAGTCCCATAAGCTATACAAACATTTGAACATTTTGCACCCTCGAAGAAAATTCGACACAAATTAAAAAAATAACATACAACTTGTAATGATTTTTGAACAACGAAAACGACATGGACATCAGGGTCCTTAGACTGATAGTAGATTCAATACTGTTTCAAAAATGTTGAAATGTTTGTTAAGTTTATGGGACTTAACTGCAGGGTCATCAATTCCTAAACTTACAAACTACTTGTAAACTAACTTATACTAAAGACAAGACAAACATACATGCGCGACGGAGCATTCAAACCTCCGACGGGGAACGGCCTCGCGCATCGGAGCATAGTGTCTCAATATCCTCAATCACTGCGCCGCACCAATACTATTTCTTTCACATACAAACAACAATAGGTTTTTATACAATAAGAATTATACAAGGCAACACTACAACTACCGAACACAAAGCATCGATGCCAGGTCCGTTATAGTGCCTTCGCCGGGAGATTTACGCCTGTTGTATCCATTCCATAGGAATTTCATGTAACGACAAAATTTTATTTTCCCTCTTTCCACGTTTTCAGAAAAGTACACCTGTACAAAGGAGGAATAAAAGCAAGAGGTTTCAAACAATTTCTGCAGTTATTATTATAGTTCTTGTCTTCCGGTCTTGGTTAAGTCGCATCGTATGCTGTATTATGGCATTGGCATCAATTCTGTTTTGCTGGGTGTTGATAAAATGATCCAGACACTTGAGAATTGAGTTATCAAGTGTGTCATGAAGGTAGAATAGGTTCCGAGCTGGCAATATTTGCTGGGAAGCATCTAGCCAATATGAAGCATTAACCCTAGTGCAGTCCGTTATGGTCGGAGGTAAGTGAAATTTTGCCCCAATAACTGAACATAAGCTACCATTAACTATTGATCTCTTTCCTTGAAACTCCAAATGTTTAATTACGTCACTCCATCATATAACACTGAGCAAAATCATCAGTTGGTTGCTCCACTACATTCAGCAAGTGGCTCCCTAATTTCTCGAAGAAGTAAGCCGTATAGGGTAGCTCTTCTCGTGGGCAAGCTGAAGTATTCATTTGCCTAAAACATAGCTGACACTCAGAGTTCTCGCTCTTAAAGCTAATCACCCGGGACGGGCATATAATTTATTAAGCCGACTGTCATTACTGTGTTGGAATTCGTCGTTTGGAAGACCAACAAGATTTGCTGAGTTCAAAACTGTACGAACTTACCCAACGTGTGCGCTCCATACCAGTCATAAATGCTCTTTTAATTCGTCACTGGAAAAGAAACTTGCACTTGCGATTTAATCTCATCGGTGCATACAATTACCGAGAACAAATAATATTGCGGCAGACTGAACTCATCCGGAGGAAATATTAATTCCAATGTTTGTTCAAATGTTCAAATCTTTGTAAATCTATCGGACCAAACTGCGTGGCCATCAGTCAGTAGCTTACAAACTACTTAAACTAAGGTTAACTAACCTAAGGACAACACACACACACACACACACACACACACACATGCCCCAGGGAGGACTCGAACCTCTGAAAGACCACCGTTAATTTGAAATTAACTCTAGCTGAACAGAGCTAGTTAAAAACTTACTTTAGACATATAACTCTGGCCATAAAACCAGAGAAGGATTCGCGTGAACTACTGACTACTTCCTGCAACAGAATCTTGTTCCCTGGCCCGGAATTTAGAACTGACTCAAACTTTACTTTAGCACCAGGGAGACGGTGGCCTCGTAGATCACGAGAATTACAGTCATTAATACACAAGTCGCCGCGAACTAAACAATTCATGAAGTTGGCTGTGAAAACATTTATGGCGCAACGGAAATAAAAATATTATAATATGCATCTGTATTTGTTGTCAGCACTGGTGAGAAACAACATTAAATAAAAAAAAGGAAGGTTTTCGTTAACTAATATTCATAAGTAGGATAAAATTTTACTGACAATTCAGTTCAAACATGAGCAAATGGGGGAACAAATTATGTTAAACAATGAAAATGCATTCCATTGACGGCTAACTTAAAGTAATCTGAACTGAACATCGTAGGGGGAGAGATTTAGAATCAAGAAGCATTCAATCACTCACACGCGCGAAGCAAAGCGAAACTCACCCAACTCAGCGTGCTGTTATTGTAGGCGAAATTCAGCGAACAAGGATGTACCAAACAACACAAGAAAAAATAAAGTTCGTAGGTCGCTGTGGAC
Source organism: Locusta migratoria (assembly GCA_026315105.1). Classification (NCBI taxonomy): domain Eukaryota; kingdom Metazoa; phylum Arthropoda; class Insecta; order Orthoptera; family Acrididae; genus Locusta; species Locusta migratoria. The sequence goes on from CM048749.1 coordinate 410,069,382, forward strand.
TGTCTTTCTTTACTTGAGATGTTACGCGATAATTTCCTTTAAAATCAAACCGTGAGCATATGGAATTATTGAGACACACGGCACGTGTCTGCTACATTACATATTCGTACCCCATTGAAGGCTAAATGCTTAAAGATCGCATTCAACAAAAACCAACGGAATCACAAATTACAAAAACCAACGGAATCACAGATTACGAAGCTAGAATACACAATAGGAAGGCACTGGTATGTGAGCGGTGGCGAAAACTCAGGTGTATAGCTAAAAAACACTTGAAGTCGGAGATCGGAACCACGTGGTTCCGAAAACCAGTAAAAAATACAAAATTCAATTTCCGAAAAATAATGAAAAACAGCTACGGCATGCAAGCCTTAGAAATGCGTAGGATATCATAAGGAAGCTAAAGAAATATAGTTAGTCGTGATTGGGAAGGTTTTACACGGAGGGACGAAGTCCAGAGATCAAAAATCAGAAAAGTGGAATAAATTCAAAGTCGGAGTAAATCAACTAAGAATTACGGCATGCAGCCCCTAGAAATAAGTTGCATTTCATTAGCAAGCTAATAAAGGGTGTGGTACAAGGCTAGAAGAGAATTTACTGAAGGAGTCCGAATGCAAAGTACAAGTTTGGAAACGAAACAGCAATTTAAAATAGACAGTGAGGAGGTCACAATGTAATAAGGAAAATCAGAAAGATACATACATGATTTCTTGCCTGAAGGGCCTAGAAACAGACACAGAGGTAGCTGAATGCTTTGTCCTAAGAACACACCACGTGGAGTACATATCACTCGCAGAAGTATGAAACGGAAAGAAATATTTCACATGCACCACACAGAATAGAAATATTCGCGCGTATTAGTCGCGTTCTACAAAACTAGAAAGAAATTAAACATAGTTCATACACCGCCAGCTAGACTCACACAGGTTACCGATTCCCAGGCATTATCAAACGGAATTAGTTGCATATTCACCGCATTTACCTATGCAAAATCACCGAAATGAAATTGATTACATTTCAGTACATGATCGGAGAAACTTATCCCGGAAAATGAATCTAAGATGTGAAGTCTAAAAAACCAGACAACGAATCGCTACCATCTCAAGGGAGGAAAGAAAGTCCGAACGTCTTACCAGGTCGAAGCGCAGCCACAGAATTTCTCATTGGCACGCGATTCCCCCGCCACCAGCGGAAATCCACCGGAAATCGCTAAAAACCCCTGGAAAAACTGTGGTGATGGGGGAGACTAAACTCGCGTGTTCAACCGAGACTAGCTACCGGGCATTGCCAAACCAACCTGTAACCAAAGGGTGGAGGAACCTCTTTGGTAGCATCAAACACAGAGGTTGGTAACGACTCCCTATCGACTCGAAGCCGGAGATGCAAAGCGCACAGCCAGCAGCCGATGGCGAAAATTCTCTTACATACACCCAGACTGCCATGCTAGAAGATACTCATACATGCACATACAGAATGAAGCAAGTACACATTCTCACAGGGACAGCGGCGTCACGGAGAAACCGTTCATCTTGCCGCATTCATAGACACATTGATAAATTATTTGCATAACAAAATCCCAGTAATATTAACACATTGCCGGCTTCGGTGGCCGATGGGACTGAGGCGCTCCAGTCACGTTCTGCACGGCCACTATGGTCGGGGGTTCGAATCCCCCCTCAGGCATGGATATTTGTGACGTCCTTAGTATAAGGTAGTTGATAAGTAGTTTGTAAGTTTAGGGACTGATGACCACGTAGTTAGGACCCATAAGCTTAACAAACATTTTAATACACATTATTACAGAAAATAACATTTAAAAACATGAAATGAAATGCTATTCTTCATGCTTCTGAACGAGAGGGGATTTCGTTAAGCAAACAAGGCCATCTAGTGAACTTAGATAATTTACAAAGTTAAAAACCTAGGGAAGACGGCGGACAGCCGTCTTTCACCTCCGACGGCGAGCAACCGGGCGATCCGCAGCGAGACGCCTTGGACTGCTCGGCTACTCCACCGCGGCCAGTGTTTGCGTAGCTGTTTCTCCACCCTGAGCAGTATTGACGTGAATGTGGCTGGCGGTAGTAATGCAGCCTTAATGCACCGCGCGGTGGACAGCTTCCTGCAACTCAATCGCGGCTAGCCTCGCATCGACCACCTGATAAGCAGGTAATCAAAGAAACCTCCCTAATGTTGACTATCTAGCGTGGCGAGGCGTGTCTGTACAACTCTCCAGCCAGCGTTTAAGGTGGCTGTGGCTGAAAAGAAGTGTTTATTCAACTCCTACCTAACATTCCTGATGGCACTCGTATTATGTATGACATTTTGCTCCAACCCTCCTATTCGTGTCGTACGCCATGCCACTGTGGCTTTAGTTAGCGTCACCGTACTCCCCACATCCTTCAAACTGGCGTTTATTTGTGTAATGTCCCCATTATTTGCCGTGCCGACGATGGTTTTTAAAAGATTACCCCCAGCGTCTACCCAAATCCGTTTGGTTCTTCTAAGGGTTTGCTGAACTAATTCTGTGCATGCCGCGACCTACACTTTAACTCCTGGTACGAATACTGTAACGTCTTAAACTTGTCTGCAATATCCTGGAATATCTCCGGTTTATCCGTTCTCACCTTTAACGTACATAGTAAAATGATGAAATGAAGAAAGTTTCCCCCTTACTACTTTTCCGCTGTTCATGGACTAAAACTACGGCATTCGGTATGACATTACAATTTATGATTTCTACACTACATACTGCAGTCGCGGGAAATTTTACATACAGTATACACGCATATAGTTGAGTCTACCTTCTAAATTGTATCACAGGACGGCACGTAGGTCATGAGATATGAGCACAGAAACAGTAACGTTCATGGAAAACTGCCCCCATCAGGCACCAAGTTTTAATCTATTACTTCTTTACTACTAATTTTATTCCCAAGAGGTTTTACAAACATACAGCCCTTATACAAATGAATATATACCTGAAAAATGACAGGAATAAATAAATAAATATCCGGGAAACGCCGGGTTTTCAGCTAGTAATCTATAAAAGTGTTTAATGTAGAGGCTTATCTTCATGGAAAGGTCTCGATTTAATGAAGAACAATGCAATACATTTCGCACCACACATAATTTTACTAGAGTGGGTTAAATTGGGCCTAATTCATTACCCAGCTGCTAATTAATTAAATTTCCCAACTTCAAAACAATAATAAATCCGTCGTTCAATAACTCCCATGCATAACCAGCGAAATTTTTGTCTCTTCTGCGAAACCAGTCCCGAAATTGCCCATGAATATGGATTCTGAATTTCATTTAAAGTCGTTCAGAACACTCGAGAGAACTGTCGTAATAAATATTAATCTGAATTTTTGAGATTGCTTTCTTGCATCCATTTTCAGAGGATTGTGAGTTCCGTCTCATTCCAGTTGACAGTTGCTTTGCAATACGGCGATGTTCTGGTTGATACGTTGGTGTTGTCTGAGTTCAGATCATCGTGTTTTGTTCGTTTCGTCCTAACTTGTGGAGTTAGCATTAAATTCATACTCATCAGGAGCTAAGCAAATTTACACAGTAATGAAAGTCTATTAATAGCTGAAGTCAAGGGGCAGGTAACCGAACGCTTAGAGTTGATTACAGGGGAATTAGACTTTAGTGATTCGACCCAAGTAACAGCACTTCTAGGTGAGGCCGTTGAATCCGTTTGCGTCACAACCACGCAAACGGACCTCGATGGTGGCAGGCGCCATCAGAGGTCTGAGTCCACGACCTCACAATACATAGATGCTGTCCTAATAGACAGAAGTGATAACAAGTGGACACTTCCTCCTCCCATTCTGCAGAATACTCAGTTGAGTAGAAATACCTCAGCGCAAGGGGAAACCAATAATAACATGATTCAGGGGCCCTGGAGTGTACAGTCGATGCCAGAAGTAGTATTTGAAAAGAGAAGAGCGCGAAAGAAATTAAAAACATGGTTACAGAAAGCGCAGCGCAAACAGTTGAAGAATTAGGAAACAATTGCAAAGATAGAGGCAGCACGTCATCATATTGACGTGCTAAAAAAAGGTTATTGGAACTGCGAGAGTCGTGTGCAATCAAAGGAGTAGCACTATAGAAGCAAAATGCTTGGGTAGTACTAGGCAAATAGCAAAGGTAACTACTCAGTTATTGAATGTCAGGGCACCAACCGAAAAGGTGCAAACTGGACATGAGCAACGTAGGAAGTCTACGGCGGAAAGGCTCAAGAATATAGGCAATGAAACAGAGTCAAGAATTTGTGAGGATACCTAGTTGGTAATAGAGAATAAGAGGGAGGTCATCGCCCAAGAAATGCAAAAAGTGCCAAGCAACCAGCAGCATTTTATTGCTGAACAGAACTTCCAGAAGCATAAAGATTATAATAACCTTATGCATCGGAGTTTCACGTCCCATTGCCACCTACTTGGCGGCTTAAACATAAGCTCTCCGTTACTTTCAATGAAGCTTTCCCTGAGACTTACTGCTTTAAAAGTACGCAGGTACGCATAAGGCAAGAAATGATGATTTGTAGGGATGTAGAGTCTTCATGTTTTAAGAGCCTTTTTTAGTTTTTCGACACACTTTTTAAGTTTTTGGACACACCCAGCGTCCATAGCGAAATTATTCGCCTTTGCTAGACCAAACATCCGCCCCGCTACCGGCATTGTCTAATGGGCAAATGTGGAGTAGGCATAGAGGAATTTAAAAGTCTACTGAGACACACTTGACGACCTCCTTAGACAATAAAATTGGCGTCAGGAGTAACCTCCAAACGAGCACTAACAATACACGGAGAACCAACATCCAAACAACAGTTCTGGGATCTATAAAAAGAGAAAAATTTGGGAAACAGAAATTTCGCTGCGGAACAACAATAAAAAAACAGTGGTGGCAACTGAATGAGTCAAAGTGGAACCAACCACAACCTGATCGTTTACAGAACAATGATGATCGGCAGGGTAACCACCAAGATCAGATGTGGTCCAGTGTGTTGAAATAGTAGAAGTTCGCCCAGTTTTATCAAGGTACCAGGACAGAGTTCCTTGACTGCGCCAGTGATGACTCGAAAACGAAGCAGGGCCATCATCCCCTGCGCCTGCAACAGCTGTGGAGGAGAGTCGTTTGCTCGTACTTAACTGCGAGGAGGACGATGTGCGGGAATTGTTGAGGGAGAAGGAATAGTGTGAGACGACGGAACTATAATCGACTGTTTAGCTTTCCCTCAGAAACCTCACACTAAAATCAATTATTGGTAGCGAGAGCCAAATCACGGAACAAGTGTTGCGAAGAACGTAGGTGACTGGTCTTTAGCAAATTAAAAATAACAGGTGCCGTCAGAAGCAAGGAAACAAGACTCTCATCATACGCGGATTGAGTTCAAGTGTCACGGGCATTCAGTAGAATCCATTGAAATACTGCAATTACATGCGGCGATTTCCTGACTAGTAACATGGGAAGAGGAAATGTAACTCTTTTCAATGGCGACGAGAAAACAATTAATTTGAAGAGCACGTGATAATGCCACAACTGCCACCGCCCTGTCTGTATGTCCATGGAGATTTCCACGATGTTTAATGGGATGTGGTTCACCACCAGAGGTGGCCAATCAAGCGTGCGTTAAAAGACAGGAAGGAGAGAGACGAAACACATATACCACTGGAACAAATCGAACAGGAAATCCACGACAATACGGAGACCTACGAGAACATTAATGCAAATGAATTAGCACAAATGTTGCGGCAGATTTATGAGGTCTTTCAGCCAAACCATGTGTGATAAAGAATCTCCAGTATAATCTTAAGATAAAGGACTACAAGATATTTAAAGTAACCTAGTATTAGTTGAGGACAAGTTAGATGAAAATCAGTGTGGGTTTAGGCCTCTTAGAGGCTGTCAGGACCAGATCTTTAGCTTACGGCAGGTAATGGAAAAATGCTACGAGTGGAACAGGAATTGTATCTGTGTTTCATAGATCTAGAAAAGGCCTATGACCGTGTCCCTAGGAGGAAGCTACTGTCAGTTCTACAAGATTATGGTATAGGAGGCAAACTGCTGCAGGCAATTAAAGGGCTTTACGTAGACTGTCAGGCAGCAGTTAGAGTAGATGGCAAATTAAGCTCGTGGTTCAGGGTAATTTCAGGGGTGAGATTGTGGTGTCGCACAAGTACAAAGTGCGCGCCACCTGCTTTCGCCGCGCGCCGCCATGCACGCACGGCGCGGCGTTCTCACGACGACAGCCACGAGCGCCCTCTGCGACAACTCCGCTCGTGGCCACCACTGAAGGACTGGTCACTTCGGACTGAGATAGCAACGAGTTAGGACCTTCGTAATCAGATAGGCACCAGTGAAGACTTTGCTATTGTACAGGCACTAGGCAGGCCTCTAACAACTATGTATCAACATTCTGCAGTACTATGTAAAAGTTAAGTATTGTTACATTCTGTGCAATATATCTCTTTCTAATTTACTCGAGTGTTTATAGTTTCTGGCTGCTCCCCTCCGTACCTGCACCAGCGTGCTATTTTTGTTACTGTGTCGGTCTCGTTCCACTCGGCCACCTACACCTACGACGAGGCTGGGACACAAAAGTGGCGACGAAGTTGGGACACAAAAGTGGCGACGAGGAGTGATAGAACCGTGGACCAGCACGCTAGCAGCAGCCAGACAGCAGCAGTCGGAGCACGCAAAAATTGCTCCCGCCCACCCACCCTTATTATAACAATTTTGGGGGAACATATTCAGTTACGTGTTTTGTGGACTTTTTTGTTGCAGAGTGTCCTCTTTCATATTGCATTTCTGTTTTGTTATAACTTAATGGATATTATTCAGTTACAGACGGCGCAAATAACGCAACTCCTCCAGGCGGTGTCCCAGCTCACAGCGCAGGCAGCTAACCAACAACAACAGCCGCCGCTTCAGCAGCCCACACCTGCCGCCGCAACACTTCCTACGTTTCGCCAATACAACGAACGTGAGGAAGAATGGAGTGATTATCTGGCGCAGTTTCAAGAACTCGTCGCGGCTCATCAACTTACAGGTCAGACTGTTAAGCATCTTTTATTGTCTGTGGTGGGCCCCAAAACTTTCGTGTTACTGCAAAAACTATTCCCTCACGCATCTCCTCGTGATGTAGACTTTGAACAAATAGTAGAGGCACTAAATGCTCATTATGAGAGAAAAGTTCTCGTAGCTGCGGCACGGTACCGATTTTTCAGACTTAAAAAATTACCGCAGCAGTCACACCAAGAGTGGATTACGGAATTGAAGGGCTTAACCCGCCAATGTAAATTTACTTGCTCTTGTGGACTTTCGTATAGTGACGTGATGTTGAGGGATGCGATTACGCAGAATATTCAGGACCCCAGAATTAGAGCAGCAATTCTGAAACAGTCTGACCCCTCATTAGACAGTGTACTGCAGCTTATAGAAGCGCATGTTAATTCAGTGCGCCGCAACGGACGCTTTCCTAGCCGTAGTTCTCAGTATAGCACTTGTGATTCTTTAAATTCTACAGGCCGTGCTGAACAGACAGTGAACAGTAGCCAGTGTAAAAGTGCGACGCAAAGGTCGCCCCGTAGTGTTAGACACAGTAATTTGAATAACGAGCGCCAACGCTCATTTCAGAAAAATGTACGTAAATCTTGCCCCCAGTGTGTGTCTCGCCACAAGCGTGCTCATTGCCCTAGTCGCAACGCAACCTGTTATCAATGTGGCAAATCGGGACATGTGCAGTCTGTGTGTATGCAAATTAAAAACTCAAAGAACAGTAACGTTAGAAACGGTGCCTTTCGGAATAGTGCTTCGCAGAGTGCGAGAACAGTTCATTCTGTAAATGTTATATGGGCTGTGGAATTGAACAGTGCTTTCCTTGGATCTCAATTTCAAGAAAGTAGTTCTGCGCCTACTGCAAAACTATGTAGTGCACCACTTAGCAAGCGCCGACGAGCGCGTAAAACAGTGCAACGGAAAAGGGTTCGGGACAAGCAAAATGACTATGAACAGTGCATTCCTGTAGTGAATATAGTGCCTTCTGCAACTGCTCCTTGTAATAGTGCCCAGTACTGTGTAGCTAGTGACAGTAGACACCAAGTAGCTACTCAAAAGTGTAGTGCAGTAGTTAGTACATCTGGAGTAGCTTCGCATTGCGCGGACGCCGATCCGGCGGTAGTGTCATCTAGTGACAGTGTGGTTAATCCGCTGCGTGCCGAGTCTGCGCCGCTTACTTCACTACGCGGCCCGCGCAGACGCAGCAAACAAACCGTAGCAGACGTTGCCCACATTCGCGCACCTGTCGAGCGCCGCAAGCAAAAACTGTTTGTGACTCTCTTCATAGAAAATAAGACGGTGCAATTTCAGCTTGATACTGGTTCCGCTGTTACCTTAATAAATAGAGATACTTATGAACTTCTGGGTTCGCCAAAATTGTCGCCGTCACAGCAAGTGTTATCAGCGTACACAGGTCAAAATATTCCCATGCTAGGAACGTGTAGCCTGCCTGCCTCTTTTCAAGGTGTAACGAAAACAGTTGCTTTTGTAGTTCTTCAGGCCAAATCGACACAGAACATTTTTGGACTAGATGCTTTTGACTTGTTTGGTTTATCAATTCAAAGAGATGTGCTTCAAATTTCGTCAATAGTGCCTCAGGATAAAATCAATGCATTGTGTGACAAATATAGTGACTTGTTTTCGCCGGAACTAGGTTGTGCAAAAGACTTCGTGGCACATGTAACTTTAAAAGAATCTGCAGTTCCAAAATTTCGTAAAGCTAGATCAGTGCCTATCGCCTTGCGTGATACAGTTGCCAAAGAACTTAAACGTTGGCAAGATAGTGGGGTGATTTCTCCTGTTTCTGCGAGTCAGTGGGCCTCGCCTATAGTACTTATACCCAAGCCGTCAGGAAAACTTCGTCTCTGTGCGGACTTTAAATCAACAGTGAACAGTCAAACAATTGTAGACACTTACCCTCTGCCCAGACCTGAGTAACTTATGGACAAATTAGGACAGTCTCGCTTCTTTTCCAAGATTGATTTAGCAGAGGCATACTTACAGATTCCGCTTGATGACGGATCAAAAAAATTTTTCGTCATTAATACTCACATGGGCCTTTTTCAATTTCAACGCCTACCCTTTGGCAGTTCTTCCGCCCCTGCTATTTTTCAGCGTTTTTTGGAACAGCTGACAGTTTCGGTACCTTGTTGCTCGAACTATTTAGATGACATTGTGGTATCCGGACGTACAGTTGAAGAACATTTAGCAAACCTGGAGTGCCTTTTCAAAGTTTTGACTGCAGCAGGTCTACGTTGTAATAAAGCAAAGTGTTCGTTTTTTCAAACTGAAATAGAGTACCTAGGCCATGTGATTAATGCCCAAGGAATCCATCCGTTACAGTCACATCTTAGAGCAATCAAAGACTTGACTCCTCCTAAGAATGTGCACGAATTGCAAGCAGTAATGGGAAAACTTAACTATTATTTCAGATTTATTCCCAATGCCTCTCAGATTGCAGCTCCACTGCATCACTTACGTAGGAAGAATGTTCCTTTTGTATGGTCTAAAGATTGTCAGGTTGCCTTTGACAAACTAAAGTCTGCACTACTCAGTGATGCATGTTTGATTCCCTTTGACCCACAGAAGCCTGTAGTGTTAGCAGTTGACGCCTCGTCGTACGGTCTGGGTGGCGTTCTGTCGCATCGTATTGGATGTCACGATCGTCCTATTGCCTTTGCATCCAAGCTACTGACGCCGACGCAACAGAACTACAGTCAGATAGAAAAGGAGGCCTTAGCAATCATTTACGGCGTCACAAAGTTTCATCATTATCTCTATGGCAGAAAATTCTATTTGTTGACAGACCACAAGCTTCTCACGTCGTTGTTCTCACCCACAAAGCCGATTCCGCCACGTACGGCACAAAAGCTTCAGAGATGGTCCTTGATATTGTCTAATTATCAGTATGAGATTTTGTACCGACCTACCACTAAACATGCTAACGCGGACACACTTTCCCGACTTCCGGTCGGCCAGGATGTGTCGTTTGATTCTTCAGAATTGGCATGTTGTCAGATAGACTCCAGAGATGCTTCCGCTGTCGCAGATTTCCCTTTGAACTCTCGTCGGGTTGCACAGGAAACAGCTGCGGATGTAGACTTAAGTGTGGTAGCACGTTTTGTTCGCTCAGGGTGGCCTGCCAGAGCCAAAGACATTGATCGGCCTCTGGTTCGACGTTATTTTGCACAACGTCATGCATTGTCTTTAAGTCAGGGTGTACTGTTGTTGCATACCGACAACGACCAAGCAAGAGTGATTGTTCCTCGTTCCCTGCAACGAGAAGTGTTACGCCTCCTGCATCAAGGACATTGGGGTATTGTTAGGACAAAGCAACTGGCCAGACGTCATTGTACCTGGGTTGGTATGGACGCTCAGATAGAGAACATGACGTCACAGTGTACTGTTTGTGCGGAGCATCAGGCGGCTCCTACGCAACGTTTCTCAGATTGGCCACGCCCCAAGGGACCATGGCAACGTTTACATATTGACTTTGCCGGACCTTTCTGGAATACGCGCTGGTTAATTGTTGTAGACGCTTTCAGCAAGTTTCCTTTTGTGATTGCCATGAACTCAACGACAGCTTCTAGTACAATCAGTGCCTTAACATCAGTGTTTTGCATCGAAGGCTTGCCTGAAACTATCGTCAGTGACAATGGACCTCAGTTTGTTAGTGCGGAATTTCAACAGTTTTGTCGTGTGAATGGTATTCAGCATATTACCACTGCACCTTTTCACCCTCAGTCCAATGGTGAAGCACAACGTTTCGTTCGAACATTCAAGTCTCACATGGAGAAGATGAAAGGTCAGCACTCCAGGCACCAAGCTCTTCAAATTTTCCTGTCTACGTATCGGTGCATGCCACGTGACGGCCCGTCTCCTGCCGAGCTGCTACACGGCCGCCGTCACCGCACTCTCCTTCACCTGCTGCAGCCTCCCTCGCACCGAGTCGGTTCGTATGGCGCTACGCGTTTTCAGGTTTCTACGCCGGTGCTGTACAGGGTGTTTGCTGGAAACAAGAAGAAATGGATGCCGGGCATCATTCAGCGCGTGCTCGGGCGCAATATGTTTGTTGTACGTTCTTCCACAGGGTCGGAGCTGCGGCGCCACGCAAACCAATTGCGCCTGCACAGGCCGCGCGATCCTGTCTCCGGTTTCTTGATTCCAGACCCAGTTCACCGCCAGGGAGCACAACCACATCGTTCGTCCCCGGACTACGAGATCGTCCCGATGGAGATCGACGCGACGCCGCCGCTGTCGCCGCCGCAGATGACAGCGTCACCGAGAGGGACTCAGGGACCGTGCGTGCCGCCGCCGCCTGGGCCACGCACCTCAGAAGAAGATGACCTGCTCCCTCTGGGCGGGGGCGGGCGCCCTTCCCCAGGTTTCGGCGGGTTCCCTGGAGGATCTCAAGACGGATGCCGGGGCGCGGACGGCGTCTCGATCCCGGCCTCAGCTACGACGCCCGTCCCACCAGTAACGCCCCCGCCCAGGCCCTCCTCCCAGTGCCGTCGCCATGGCCCTCAGCCCTACGCCACGACGGCGCGGCGGTTTGGGGGGGAGGGGTGTGGTGTCGCACAAGTACAAAGTGCGCGCCACCTGCTTTCGCCGCGCGCCGCCATGCACGCACGGCGCGGCGTTCTCACGACGACAGCCACGAGCGCCCTCTGCGACAACTCCGCTCGTGGCCACCACTGAAGGACTGGTCACTTCGGACTGAGATAGCAACGAGTTAGGACCTTCGTAATCAGATAGGCACCAGTGAAGACTTTGCTATTGTACAGGCACTAGGCAGGCCTCTAACAACTATGTATCAACATTCTGCAGTACTATGTAAAAGTTAAGTATTGTTACATTCTGTGCAATATATCTCTTTCTAATTTACTCGAGTGTTTATAGTTTCTGGCTGCTCCCCTCCGTACCTGCACCAGCGTGCTATTTTTGTTACTGTGTCGGTCTCGTTCCACTCGGCCACCGACACCTACGACGAGGCTGGGATACAAAAGTGGCGACGAAGTTGGGACACAAAAGAGACAAGGCTGTAACCTGTCACCAATTTTGTTCATACTATTCATGGATCATATGTTGAAAACAGTAGACTGGCAGGGCGAGATTGAAATAGGTGAAAACAAAATAAGCAGTCTCACATACGCGGATGACTTAGTTGTAATGGCCGATTCAATTGAAAGGTTACAAACTAATATTATGATATGAAGATCAGCATCTCCAAAACGAAAGTAATGTCAGTGGGAAAGAGATTTAAACAGATTGGGTGCCAAATAGGAGGAACAAAATGGGAATAGGTAGACAGTTTCCAAGTACCTGGGATGTATTTTCTCACAAGATGGCAACATAGTGAAACAACTGGAATCGAGGTGTAGAAAAGCTAATGCAGTGAGTGCTCAGCTAAGATTTCCTCTCTTCTGCAAGAAGGAAGTCAGTACCAAGACTAAGTTAGCAGTGCACCGCTCTATCTTTCAACCAACTTTGTTGTATGGGAGTGAAAGTTGGGTGGATACAGCTTACCTTATTCATAAGATAGAGGTTACAGATATGAAAGTGGCAAGAATGATTGCAGGTACTAATAGATGGGAACAATGGCAGGAGGGTGTCCATAATGAGGAAATCAAGGAGAAACTGGGAATGAACACCACACATGAAGCAGTTAGAGCAAACAGTCTGAGATGGTGGGGTCATGTTACACGCATGGGAGAAACTAGGTTACCTAAGAGACTCATGAGCTCGGCAGCGGAGGGTAAGAGGAGTCGAGGTAGACCAAGACGAAAGTACTTCGATTCGGTGCAGAATGATTTTGAAGTAAAAGGCATAATATCAGACGAGGAATCAATGTTAGCATTGAATAGGGGATCATGGAGGAATTTTATTAGAGGTACTATGCTCCAGACTGAACGCTGAAAGGCATAATCAGTTTCTAATGATGATGATGATGATGACCTCTTATCCCGTCCCTCTGTCCATCAAACAGAAGGTAATGGAGGAGCTGCGGTAGATGTAACAATGTGAGATCACTGAGGAATCGACGTCATCTTACTCATGCCTGATACACGCGTTTGCAGAAAATCCAAGGAAATTCTGGTCATATGTGAAGTACGCGCGTTTGCAGAAAATCCAAAGAAATTCTTGTCATATGTGAAGTCCACTAGCGGCAAAACACAAACAATACCTTCACTACGCGATAGCAATGGTAATACTACCGATGACAGTACTGCTAAGGCAGAATTACTGAACACAGCTTTCCGAAATTCGTTCAACAAAGAAGACGAAGTGAACACTCCAGTATTCAGTCCAAGAACCGCTGCCAGCATGCGAAACTTAGAAGTAGATGTTCCTGGAGTAGTAAAACAACTTAAGTCACTAAACAAAACAAATCTTCCGGGCCAGATTGTATACCAACTAGATTCCTGTCAGAGTATGCTGATGCAATACCTCCGTACTTAGCTATAATGTACAACCGATCACTCAGCGAAAGATCCGTACCCAAAGAATGGAAAGTTGCCCAAGTTACTCCAATATTCAAGAAAGGCAATAGGAGTGATCCCCAAAATTACAGGCCAATCTCATTCAAGTCGATTTGCAGTAGGATTTTGGAACAAATACTTTGTTCGAATATTATGAATTACCTCGAAGAGAACGACCTATTAACCAATAGTCAACACGGATTCAGAATTATCGCTCTTGGGAAACACAGCTTGCCCTTTATTCACATGAAGTGTTAAGTGCTATCGACAAGGGATTTCAAATCGATTCCATATTTCTGGATTTCCGGAAGGCTTTTGACACTGTACCCCACAAGCGGCTTCTAATGAAATTGCGTGCTTATGGAATATCTCCCCAATTGTGTGATTGGATTCACGATTTCCTATCAGAAAGGACACAGTTCGTTGTAATTGACGGTAAGTCATCGAGAACAACAGAAGTGATATCTGGCGTTCCACAGGGAAGCGTTATAGGTCCCCTACTCTTCCTTGTGTTTATAAACGATTTAGGAGACACTCTGAATAACTCCCTTAGACTGTTGGCGGATGATGCTGTCTTTTATCGGTTAGTGAATTCAACAGAGGGTCAAAAGCAACTATAAAGCGATTTAGACAAAATTTCTACGTGGTGCGAAAATTGGCAATTGACACTAAACAAAGAAAAGTGTGAAGTAATACACATGGCTACTAAAAGAATCCGCTGAACTTCAATTACGCGATAAATCAGTCAAACCTTAAGGTCGTAAATTCTACCAAATACCTTAGTGTTACAATTACGAACAACTTTGACTGGAGGGAACACATAGAAAATATTGTGAGGAAGGCGAAACAAAGGTTATGTTTTATTGGCAGAACGCTTCGAAGATGCAACAGTTCCACCAAAGAGACTGCCTACATCACACTTATGCCTCCTCTCCTGGAGTACTGTTGCACCTTGTGGGACCCTCAAAAATGTTCAAATGTTTGTAGAACTTATGGGACTTAACTACGGGGTCATCAGTCTCTAATCTTACAAACTACTTATCAACTACCTAATACCAAGGTCGGCACAAATATCCATGCCCGAGGGGGGATTCGAACCCCCGACCGCAGTGGCCGTGCAGACCGTGACTGGAGCGCCTCAGTCTCCTCGGTGGGACCCTCACTAGGGACTGACGGAAGACATTGGGAAGGTTCAGAGAAGAGCAGGTCGTTTTGTTTTATCACATTACGGGGGGAAAGCGTCACGGAAATGTTGCACGAATTGGGGTGGAAATTATTAAAAGAAAGACGTTATTCATTGCGGCGTGATCTGTTTGCGAAGTTTCAATCACCGACTTTCACTTCTGAATGTGAAAATATTTTTCTAGCTACCACCTACTTAGGGAGACATGACCATCCCAATAAAATAAGAGAAATCAGATCGAAAACGGAAAGATTTAGGTGTTCTTTCTTCTCGCGCGCTATTAGAGAATGGAACGGTAGAGAAAAGTTATGAAAGTGGTTAATGAACTCTCTGCCAAGCACTTAAATGTGATTTGCAGAGTATCTATGTAGATGTAGATGTAGATCCTAAGAATGGTAACATCCAACTTATCCTTGATTCGCGCTAAATAAACGTGATAATTGACACGGAGAACGACTGTCCGGAGAAACTGATGGTACTTCTCCAGAAATTCCATGGAGTGTCGATCTTCTCCTCGATAGACCACCGTTCCACTTTCTCTCAGGGTGAATTCCACCCCTCGTGTCGACAATACATTGCCTTCTTACAATTTGGCCGTTTTTCCTACCATCAGGCCTCTGTGTGTCATCCGCTGCATTCATTCACATTCAAAACGGAATACTGGACCAGGAACTCCAACAGAGGTTCACTGCCTATGTCGATGATACACTGATCGCGTCAAGCTCTTGGCGCGAACATAATGAGATTCTAGGAAAACTGTTTAGGACGTTTAAAGAATACGGTGTGACCGTGAACATAGAAAAATCTCATTTCGGTAGGTCACACGTTAATTTTCTAGGTCACGTAATATCCGACAATGGTACTGCACCATACTCGGAAAAAATTAAGGCAGTCGAATTCTTTCCGACATCCTCCTCTAGGCTTAATCATTTTCTACAAGTTATTCATCTGCATTGAAGGGTATTGTACACCCAGGTTGTGTACTATAACAGGAAAGAAAACCCCAAGGATCCGGAATGGTGTGGCAGAGAGAGTGAGTTTCTACATATACATACGTAATCCGCAATCTACCCAAAGGTGCGTGGTGGAGGTTCTCAGTACGACTACTAGTTGCTCGCCTCCCTGTTCCACTACCATATAGACCGACGGAAAAACGAATAATTGTGTGGATCCGTACAAGCCTTAATCTCTCTAATCTTAGCCTTTTGGTCTTAAAGCGAAATGTACATTGGCGGCAGTAGAATCTTTCTACAGTCCGCCTCAAATTAAGGCCTCTAAATATCATAAACAGTTCTTCTCGAAAAGAACGTCGCCTTCCCTCCAGCGACTTCCATTTGAGTTCCCAAGTATTTCAGTAACACTCGCGCCTTGATTGAATCTACCAGTTACAAACCTATCCGCCTGCCTCTGGACTGCCTCTATATCCTCCTTTAAACTGATCTGGTGGGGTCGTACAAGCGTTTTGCATGCAGTCTCCTTTACAGACGAATGACACCTTCCCAAGATTCTCTTTATAAAACGAACTTTTGCCTTCCCCACGTCTGTCATTACGTGCTCGTACATTTTCATATCTTTGTGCATCGTTACTCCTAGGTAATTAATTGACGCAACTCTGTCAAGCAGCATACTACTAATGCTGCGTTCGAACATTAAGGGATTATTTCTTCAACTCATCTGCATCACCTTACATTTTTCTACATTTAGCGCTACTTGCCATTCCTCACACCACCTAGAAATTTGGTCCAAGTCATCCTATATCCCACTACAGTCATTCAATGACCAATTCCTCTTGTAACAACAGCATCATCAGCAGACAGCCGCAGATTACAACTCTCTCAGTCCGTAAGATCATTCATATAGATAGAAAATAATAACCGTCTTATCACACTTTCCTGGGGCACCCCTGTTGATATCCAACTTTCGGATGAACACTTCCCATCGAGAGTAACGTACTGGGTTCTACTAATTAAGTAATCTTTGATATACTCACATATTTGGACACCTATTCCATACTCTCGTACCCGCGTTAGCAGTCTGTAGTGCGGTACCGTGCCAAACGCCTTTCCAGAATCGAGAAGTATGTAGTCTGCCTGTTGCCGTTCATCCATAGCACGCAAGATGTCACGAGAGAAAAGTGCAAGCTGCGTTTCGCATGATCGATACTTCTAAAGCCGTGGTGATGCATGGACAAAAACTTTTCCGTCTCAAAGAAATTTACTATACAAGAACTGAGAATATGTTCAAGAATTCTACAGTAAACTCATTTTAATGATATAGGTCTGTAATTTCGAGCGTCCGATCTTTTTCCTTTCTTATACAGGGAGTTACCTATGCCTTTTTTCTAGTTGCTTAGTACAAAAGCGATGGATCAAAGATTCGCGATAAATGCAACCTAACTAAGGGGGCCAATGACGCCGAGTACTCTTTGTAAAACCATATTGGTACCCCATCTGGACCTGGCGACTTGTTTGTTTTCAACTCTGTCAGCTGCTTCTCTACACCAGCTATGCGTATTGCTATGTCCTCCATTTGGGATTTAGTTACGAGCATCAAATGAGTTATATTTGCATGGTCCTCCTGTGTGAATGGTTTCCTAAATTTTAAATTTAAAACTTCAGCCTTCATGTTGCTATCTTCTATCATCACCACAGAAAAATATACTGTTAAGTGTTTCAATCATAAATGCGAGAATGAATTTTTCAGAAGGTTGGAGGAGTGTTGAGTGCAGTAAAGTGTCTAAATAAATTAATGAAATAAAATTCAGTAATAAATGAAAGTAAATAGTACGTAAAGTACAAATGAAAACTTAGTTCAGTGCAGTCAGGCATGGCCGAATAAAACTGTAGACCTACGCTGCTTTCCGACAGTGCATCGACTTGCTAACGCTGCAGATTCAGCACGACATTGTCCCGCCGAGTTTTCATGTGCGACCAGGAGGCTATCGCACTCTCTACAAGAGGAAGCCGTTAATTCAGCGATCAGTTCATTTACCGACGACCTCACGTGAAAGAACGATCTGTAAAACGTGATAGTCTCGAACTTCGCGAAGCAACGTGATCGGAAGCCAATCACCTACTATATTGACCTCCAGAGCAATGTAACGATCGATCTTTCTAGAACTGTACAATGTGACAACAGAAGGCAACGACCCCCGAAAGCGTTCATCTCCAGCCACTTCCATCAAATAAATACCACGGCCTTGAAGACGACGCCAGAGAGTAAGACAGAGTGATGGAGTAGTATCGTCAGATTGGCAGTAGCGCCGTTGTTAGAGGCAGCAGCAGCAGCAGTAGCAGAAGTGGAATTGTCATGATCTACCACCGGCAGTGACAGTTGGAAATATAAGAAAGAAGATGGAAGAATCTGGTCGCCAGTACAGCGTTCGGGAACATCAGCAATAACAGTGGTACTCACCCACGATGACTGGCCATAAAGGTAGGATGCGGTCTGGTCGTGATAGTCAGCTGTGATCTCCGTCAAAGGTTCTGCCACTCGAAGATTTCAGCCTGAAGGCCGTTGGTTCAACCCCAGGGCGAGGGCGCACTGCCTCCGCGTCGTGCCGCTACCTCTGGTCGTTGCAGAACGCAACACTTTTACAAGATGGAAACATCAGACAGCACCACCACGAGGTAACTCCGCAGAATTCACGGCCTATTAACGCACAGTACTAGTTTCGACGACAACCGCTGCTCTGCTGGCGAGCTAGGAGATACGTCGCCAACTTAACCAGAGATAATTAAACTTTTAAGGGGCAGCCCTCAGTCGGAAAGAACGAATATAATCGTAACCAGGTTTCAATGCCACTATGGGCACCTTCTTAAGACGAAGATAAATATGTTAAAACTAAATGTCAAGATCTAAAATAACACAAAAATATCTGACATAATCAGATAGTCATACCTAAAAAGTAAATAATTGTGGCCAGGCGGAGCAGTCACTAGGGACTGCAATATCTCCGCCGCCAACATCGATAGATAAATAACCGCACATATGTACATAGCGCGTATGTTAGCTTATCACCATCTAGTGGCCAAGTTATGATACAATGTGGCAGGTAGCTTACGTACCAAACCGATAGAGGTCAAACATTTTACACATTATACATATAGAAGCATAAGTGGTACATCATAACAATATTTAACGAACTGCAATAATCAAACAATTTAACGAACTGCAATAATCAAACATAACTAGCAACACCTATTAATGTAAAAGAAAAGGTAACACGGAACATCCAAGAGTAGGTCAATGAAACTTAATTTGACTATCTAAAGTAGTGGCTTGGTGCCTTTAAAGAAACCTCTACTACGAAGTTGCACCTGTTCATTCAATAACAGTCTGTCATGCAAGGAAAGTGTTTAAAAATTTCTATCTCTTCCCAGATGTCAAGTTTACCTTCTCTATATGCGAAATGTCTACATTTTCAATTTTTTCGGGGACGTGTCCTGCAACTTGCAAGTGATCTGCAAACGAGGAATTAGGGGGACAAGACCCGTTCTTCCTCAAAAAGTGCTCCTTGCAACGAACTGAAAAGGCTCGTCCCGTTTGTCCGATATGTATAATGTGTAGAATGTTTGACCTCTATCGATTTGGTGCGTAACCTACCTGCCACGTTGTATCATAACTTGGCCACTAGATGGCGATAAGCTAACATACGCGCTTTGTACATATGCGCGGTCAGTTATCTGTCGACGTTGGCAGCGGAGACATTGCAGCCCCTTATTTACTTTTTAGGTATGACAATCTGATTATGTCAGATATTTTTGTACTATTTTAAATCTTGACATGTAGTTTTACCATATTCATCTTCGTTTGAAAAAGGTGTCCATAGCGGCATTGAAATCTCTTTACGATTATATTCGTACTTTGCGACTGAGGGCTGCCCTTTAAAAGTTCAATTGTATTGTAACAGTCGCTGATTCACAGCCATGCACAAAACTAACCAGAGATAGACGGCCGACGCTGCGAAACGCCTCCTCGCCATGCCGCCACCGGCACTCGCCTAGCCAACTAGTTCCCAGTAAGAATAATGTATGGTTTAACTGTTTAATAAATGTATTTTGTGTAAATGCTGTTTCATTTACACCTCATACCCGACCCAAGGAAAAGATCCTACATCCCACATTTTTATAAGATTCTTTGTAAATGCTATCCTGACAATAACATGTAAATTTGTAGTTAAAAATTGACAACCTGAAAATAGGGAAATTAATTTACAGAACGCCTGTGCAGTTGATGTGAGAAGTGTCATCTTTTCACTCATTTCATTTCATCATTTTCGAAACGAATGACTGAATAAAGCTGTTTGATCCGCTTACCGATTCTACACAGCATGCAAAAGTTTTATTTCCAGAGTTACATGAAGAGAAACTTATATTTAGATGGTGCGGCGGATTATCCATGCACACTGGAATGCCGTGCTGTGGTGCGCGATCCCTTTCGCCGTCTGCGGTTCGAGTCCCCCCTCAGGCATGTGTGTGTGTGTGTGTGTGTGTGTGTGTGTGTGTGTGTGTGTGTGTGTGTGTATGTGTGTGTGTTGTCCTTAGGTTGGTTTACCTTAGTTTAAGTAGTTAGTAAGTTATGGAGCTCAGTCCGATAGATATACAAACATTTGAACATTTATATTTAAATGACCCACTCAACAAAAGGATATGACTGCACACTTCATAATTACCAGAAAGCCACATTAATAGAAATTAAGAAATAGATAGAAAAGACATTCCGAATGGTCAAAAGAAATCAGTCAATAGCTTGCCAGCTGGAGAATGCAAGGGCCAAGTCATAATCGTGAGTTGAGCACCAGTCGCTGGAGTGTCTCAATGCAAATAACACGTTGTTTGTGGTGTAGCTAGCAAATATATAAAAGGAAGTGAAAGCGTTTTAATTAACTATTTTGTGATGATAAATTGAGAGCTATTAATGCTACGAGCTTTCAAAAGTGTGATATAAGCAAGCTTTCCGTGAATTTTTATACTTATATCAAACCGACAAGAAAAGTTTTGTAGCAAAGGCTGATTTTTGAATATTTGCAGTCATACGAAGGTGCTCATCGAAGCTGATTGATCGATACCGCGAAGGTAAAGTAATGATGGTGCATCTGACTTCATACTTGGCTGACGTTCAGATATAATCAACCGAACGTGACTTAGTAAAAACTGCCATCATTTCAAGTAGACAGAATCAACTCCCTATTGAGCCATTGTTTTCAGAAACACATACTGCACATATCGTTAGAGTCCACGACCTAAGGAGAGGACCATCCAATGTGACATTTCAAACAACATCTAGGTAAACAGTCTTGCATTGCAAATTAAGTGATTGTGTGGGAGTGGGTACACGCCACAGAGGTGAAAAGGATTTCTAACTGTCGTTTTCAATCGGTGTGTGTCCACAATGCTGCATTATGCGGCTATTATTTAGGTCCTATACATCACAGGTATAGATGGCATCTCTGACGAAGTAACATTTTTAATTAGCAGCTTGAGGTGGGGACTCTAAAGTTATTGTCATATCCACTAACCGACAGCAAGATAGCTGCCCGAATGCTGTAACCTGAGGTACCCCATGCGACACTCCAGACCCTCCACCGCCACCAAAACCCGAGGCAGCAGATTGGAGACGGCTGACCGTAGCCAAAAGCACGTTCTGATATTCGCGAAAAACAGCCATCTCCTTCAGCGTGCACACACAAACACACAGACACACACACACACACACACACACACACACACACACACACACACACACACACTATCCATCCTACCACTGCTACTGAAATACCTAAAGAGTAAAAACAAATAAAGCTTCTAAATTCTTCAATTCGCTACTGCACTAGTGCTTTATTGATGGCAGCTGGTAGCTGAGTGGGCTGCGATGAACGGTCGTCTATTGTTCAACATCTTAGAACAGAAGTTTTAACGAAATCTGCCTGCCAAGTACGTGAGAATAAAACTCTTAAAATATCAGCCCTAACGGAATTTAAGAAATTGACGGCAATGATAATGCACGTAAATTAAATTACGATACTTGCAGCAGGCAGCAGCAGACTCGGTAGCAGCAGTTAGGGTTACTTAATAAAGCATTGCTGGCTACGTCAATCCTGTTACACCCGGATTTGAGCACCGAATTTTGAATGGCTACAGACTTATCGATTACTGGGCTAGGCGTAGTGATTTTTCAAGAATTCAATACGGGAAACGGCACTGAACGCTGCACCATTCGCTTAGGGAGTTGCGTGCTGTCAAAGAGAGAGAGAGAGAAGTTATTCGGTAACACAATTGGAGGCACTGGCAGTGGTGAGGGTCTTTGAAAAGTTCCGGTACATTCTATTTGTTCATATTTATGGAATGTATGACATTAACTGCGAATGGGTAAAACTGAAAATGTGAACCCAGCCAGAACTGGAACCCGGGTCTCCTGCTTTCTAGGCTGTTGCGCTGACCGCTACACCACTTTTTTTTTTTTTTTTTTTTTTTTTTTTTTTTTTTTTTTTTTTTTTTTTTTTTTTTCTTTGACCTTTGCCTTCCGCGGGCAAGCGCTCTACCGCTTGAGCTATTCTTTTTTTTTTTTTTTTTTTTTTTTTTTCCGGGATTCGAACCCAGGTCTCGTGCTTTCTAGGCAGTTGCGCTGACCCCTACACCACTTTTTTTTTTATTTTATTTTTTTTTATTTTTCGTTTTTTTTTTTTTTTTTTTTTTTTTTTTTTTTTTTTTTTTTTTATCTATTGGTCAGTCCTTTCTTGTTTTCCATTTCATGGGAATTTGGTAAAAAAAAACAATTCTTCAAGCAATAATGAAACTTAAAATTTTCTTATATGTTCTGCTTCTTGAATGAAGATTATTGCAGCTATTTCCCTTTGCTGCCGTATATATGTATATAAGGAAATGTAGCTTCTGTTAGCATAAATATTGTTCAGACTAAATTAAATGTACGTTCTTGCGCATAAGCGGAAATAGAAATTAATTAGAATAAAAAAAATAGAAATAAAATGGAAATAATGCACAAGTCTCCTTTCTCTGCAGTTCAATTTCAGTGTACTCGCCCCCTCAGAGTTCGTCTTCTCGAAGTTTGTTGTTAATTTTGTCCGTTTCTTTCTCTTGTGGTACTCCGTTTCCCGATGGGTTTCCCCCCTTTTTTTTTAGTATTTCTTCTCATAACTCTGGTAGCGTCATACAATGAAAGATCCGTGTTCTTAAGTTAAAACATTTATGAAATGAACTTGTGGAAACTAATTTTCATTCACGCCTGGACCATGATTCTCAACATGTTACCATATCTTTCTTTGTAGTCACTGTGTCCACATATCTTTGCGTGCTCATATTCCATGTATGAGCAGTAATCTATAAGTGTCGCCTGGCGGTTGAGGATGACGTAGGCGGCAGTGTGTCCTAAGACCCAAAGAGCCGCGTTGTTCTTCTTTCGGGGATACCGTAATTTTTCTGGTCGTATGAGTTCCGTAATCTCGATTGTGTGCGGCACTGTACGGTCTATAATGGCCAATCTTTCCCGCATACGTGCCACTATAAGTCTCGCATTACCACAGGTAAACCTGTGTATTAACGTGTCCACGAGACCACATATTGCACAAGCAGGTGTTGGGCTCAGGTGAATGTTGTTGAGCTTGTCGTTAGTGGGTACCTTGTCATTAGTGATTAAATACCACATGGATCTAATGCGTGATGGCAAAAAGGGACTGTGGATGTTTCGCCAAATGGTATTCCACTTTGCATGCGGGTATTTTTGAGTGACTCTATTGTCTCTATTGTCTGTTGTGAGGAAGTCATAAATTTTCTTGTTCGTGTAAGGCGGCTGGATTTTGTCGGAATGTCTTAGGTAGCTGATTTCACTGCAATAAATCCTGATCTGACGAAATGATACTGGTATCGCGGCTTCATGGATAGGCGGCATCATACTGCGTGGCATCCAATATAACGTTAAAAATTTAATTAAACTTGATGGCTCATTGGTGACGGTTTTAGTGATCCGGTTAATTAATAATGTTCGACATTTATGCTTGGCACTGATTAGCCCAAGTCCCCCTCGGCCAGTCGGTAATGTCAATGTGTCAAAGCTCACTTTGAAAAGTTGGCCTCGTAGGACGTACCAACTGAATGCTTTCTGTATGGAGTCCGCAAGTTGATGAGAGACAGGTAAAATTTGAGCCATGTAGTACAGTCTACTTGCTATAGATATCCTTACGGTGTGCACCTTTTGCAAAATGTCTAAGTCTCTATCAGAGTAGATGCATATTGTTGCTCTAATTTTATGCAATATGTCCGTCCAGTTTTTGGTTGCCATGTCGTCTGGTTTTGCACACCAGCGGACGCCGAGTGTTTTGTGGTGCACTCTAGTTGCACACCAGTCTAGATGGGTCGTGTCGCCAATGCCTCTTCCTATGTGAAGCAGCGTAGTCTTCTTCGTGTTCAACTTAGCGCCAGTGGCCGTAGTGAAGTTGCTGATGAGATTCCTTACTTTCGAAAGATCTTCCAGAGATGTCACCGCTAAACAAACGTCGTCAGCGTACGCAACGCAAGTGATCTTCTCAGTTCCTATGGTGATTCCAGTTGATGTGCGTGTTATGGTCACGAGCAAAGGTTCAACTGCTATGGCGTATAACGCCATTGATAATGGACAACCTTGCCGAATTGATCGTCTGATCGGTATTGCGTCAGTCAGGTGGCCATTAATGAGTACGCGAGATGAGGCGTTGTAAATACAGTGTCTCAGTAGGCAGAGGAAACGTCGTCCAAACCCCATCTTTTCCATTACCTGGAACAGGTAGTCGTGGCTTATGCGGTCATACGCCTTTTCAAAATCGAGGAAGAGCAGAGCGCCGGGTTCATTGTTGTGTGCAAACGTGCATATGACGTCCCGAAGTTCGCAGGCGGCCGTTATGACGCTGCGTCCTGGTACCCCACCAAATTGGTGTTTCCCGAGTATTTTGCTCAGTAAGGGTTGCACTCGTTGCTTAATCGCTCTCGTTATGATTTTGAAATCCGCATTTAATAATGTTATAGGCCGTAGTTCACTAACTTTTCTGCTGTTGCCTTGTTTTGGTAAAGGGACAATAAGTCCTTCCTTCAGTTCGTCTGGTATAGAGGCCTGCTGCCACATTTCGTTGGCGAATTGAGTCACTGTAGAGCCCAAGATGTGCCAGTATTGTTGATAGAATTCTGCGCTTAGGCCGTCGGGTCCGGGTGACTTTCTGTTTGCGGCACTAAAGACCGCCTCTTTGATGTCGTCCTCACTAAATGGAGATTCAAGCGCTTGATTATCTTCTGGTGAAATGACAGGTGCTATGCCAGCAATAACGTCATTGCAGTGTCCGACGTTAATGTCTTGTCCGTCATAGAGGTCTGTATAGTAGCTACGTATCTGTGACATAATATCCCGCTGTCTTGTGATTATGGTCCCTGCGCCGTCTTCAACCCCTTCAATGAGTTTAGATTTTTGCCGCCGAAGTGTACGTAATGAGTGGAACAACGACGCTGATTCCTCTGATGCGATATCCTTCGGCTGTGAACGTATTATGGCTCCCTCCATTCGTTTGCGATACAAGTTGGTAATCTTCGCCTTGTACTTTTTGATGCGCTTATAAGCAGCGTTGGGAGGCAAATCGGTGGCGTGATATAGCTGTCGAAGGCCTGAGAAATAAAATTCTATTGTCTCTTTATACCAATAGGATTTCTGGTATGCGTAACTTTTAACTGTTGATCTAAGTTTAGGTTTCGCTTTTTGTGTCCACCAGTCTATGACCGATCGATAATGAGGTTGGGATCGTTTCGCTTGTGTAAATACCCGCCGGATTTCTTCTTCTAGCTGTTTATCTTTTAATAGGCTGGTGTTCAGCTTCCAGTATCCTCTCCCACGAAATACCTGGGGGCGGTGGAGATTCATGAAGCATTGGTGGACACTGTGGTCCGAAAAGCCTACGGGAGCGATGTCACTATTAACTACTTGTTGCCCTAGGTCTTCAGAGACATAAATGCGGTCGATTCGACTGGCTGAATTGTTGGCGATGTAGGTGTACGCAATGCGGTCGCCGTGTATTTTTTCCCATGTATCTATCAGTTTCATCCCTTGGATTAGGTGGTCCAGTTCGAGACAGTTATTGAAGTGTGGCGTCTGATCCTTGGCTGAGACGACGCAATTAAAATCTCCCCCTACAACACAGTTCGCGGCATTGTCATTAATTAAGAATGGCACATCATTTTTATAAAAGGAGGCACGTTCTTGCCGGCGGTTGTTGCCTGACGGCGCATACAGGTTTATTATTTGAACGCCATTAATCTCACACGATATGCCTCGGCCGTTCGTGAGCCGCACGATTTTGGTATAAGAAATGCCGTCACGTAGCAGGATTGCCGTTCCGGTATGATGTTCGACACTGATATTCGCTATCGTGACAAATCCCGCCACATTTGGTTCTACGTTGACCTCCTGCAGTAGCGCGATATCTACGTTACTGCTATATAGGAAGTCTGTGAGCGCTCTGAATTTTATCTCACTCTGAATCTTATTAATGTTGACAGTTGTTATATTGTAGGTGAAGGTATCGCTCATTTGTAGGGGGGGGGGGTAGTCACAAACGTATAACTACTATATCAAGGACACGCACACACGCAGCACGCACTATTTGAGACTTATTTGGCCCTCGTTCGATTCCATTTCCACATCCTGCCACCATGGATCGACTAGAGTATGTCGTGTACTGCCGTCAGGCTCCGTGGTCGCCACGGCAGTGGCGCTGGGTATATCGCTTTCGTCAGGTGGTCTGGTTTTTAGTTTTGCGGCAACCTTTTGTGCTACCGGTCGGAGGTGTTCGGCAGTTTCTGAAGCACCTTCACGAGCTACGCGTACTTTCTTTTTGTCCGGCGAGGTTTGTCCTTTATCTTGTTTGTTGGACCCAGACGGAGACTTTTTGGATTTTTTTGAG
This sequence comes from Locusta migratoria, assembly GCA_026315105.1. Classification (NCBI taxonomy): domain Eukaryota; kingdom Metazoa; phylum Arthropoda; class Insecta; order Orthoptera; family Acrididae; genus Locusta; species Locusta migratoria. The sequence goes on from CM048749.1 coordinate 410,096,041, forward strand.
GCGGGAACTGCTCGCTCAGGGGCAATCGACTGTACTTCAGTCGCCCCCGAAGGGTCCGCCACATTCTCCGTTGTGTTTTGCTTCATTTGCGGACTACTGTCTTCGGTACTTTGAGCTTGTGTTAAGGAAGCAGGTGTAGGTACTTCAGAATTGGTGCTAGTAGCTTTCGACGGTACCCCGTGTGCACTTTCTTGTGGTCTAGTAACTTCTGTCATGTTTGGAAGTGTGTCTGGTGTGCTAGGAGCAGAAATCGTTTCACAACCGACATTCGATGTTGGGTTTGGTTCTTTAACTGAGGGAGCGTCAGACATCTCCACGTCAGAGCTGACGGGCTTGGCGCCCGCTTGCGGTACCTCAGACGCTGCCGCTGCCAGGGCGAGCACTACGTCATCCGGCGGGGCTGTGACTGCATCAGGACGTGTAAACAAGCGGCTCGCGACTGTTGCGTACTGGGCTCGCTGTCTGCTTGCCGCGTCCACCTCTACAGGTAATTGCACGGGACGCCTGCGCGGACATTGTGCTCTGTAATGGCCAGCTAAGTTACAGGAAGAACAGGTGCGAGGTTGCCCCTCATACACAACGAGGGCTCGGAAGCCACATACATTTATGAAGGACGGTATATGCTTTTCTAAGTCAATTTTGACGGACCTCACACCATTGTCTACCTTATAATGCAAATTTCCGCTCCACCGGTCGGCTGTGACAGCGTATACGGTACCGTAAGTGGAAAGAGCATCTTTTACATAGCCCAGATCTAATTCAAAAGGCAACAAGTGCACTTTCACGGTTCTAAGACCCAGTCCCGCATATGTAATTGTCACTTTGCTCACCTGGCCTTTGGTTGTCTTGTACTCAGCTGTCCCATTGGTCTTCTCCATGATCTTCCGGCAGCATTCATCGTCTTTCAGCTTCACGGTGTATACGTTACTGATGAAGTCGTACGCCATGCCGAACACGTCTTCTTCCGGTACATTAAACGTTCCGAAGAACCAGTCATCAAACTCGTAGATTTTCGGACGGTCTATTTCAAAACTGAAACTAAATTTTAACGTACACTTTCTTATTTGAGATTCCATTGCTACGAAATCGGTAATCACACGCGCGCAAAAGTAAACAAAGCCGGCGGCGCCGGCTAGCTCGCTCTAGCCGCAAGTCCGACCGCTGAGGCGGTGCGGCCGCGAATGTCCCACTGGGGACACAGCGATCTCCACATCTACACGGAATTACTCAAGGACGCCTTCCGTCAGATACAAATTCGCAACTTTACTCTACACATTACAACTAAAACTCGTAGTCACTTTGTACTAATTCCCGTAAGAGTAAGGGCCTAGTAGTGCCTCCGCACTGAATAACGCATCATTCCCCGTTATCGGTAGATTGTAAAAGTTATATGTACAGGGTGTTTCACTAAATGTGTTTGCCTCTGTAACTTATAAAATAATAGGTGATGGGAAATTTTAATGCTGTAGGTCAACACAAGAAATGTTACACTTTCTGCGGAGCTCTGAACATAGCTTATCGTATAATTTTCCAAAGAGTTACAGCACAAAGATATATTTTCTTAAATGGAACAATAGTTTTTTCTATCGTGCATTGGATTCGTGGAAACCAGCTGCGTCCAAATCAATTTAAACTACATTCCTATCGCTGTTAGTTTGGGAGCTACAACCCTTCAAAGTTTCAGGGACAGATACCACAAGCGCTGCGCATAATGCAATGCGCCTTCTAAATGTGGTGCGGCCGAGTTGTAACGTCGCAGGTGTCACGGAGCGAGAAGCTTCCTCGATGCGCTGTTGTTCGTGTATGCCATCGTCATCCGATGTCAGTAACTGTGGTTTATTTAGCCCCGGTTGTTTGTGTGGCTCCAACTGTCGGGTATACGGCCGTGTGCGGCGATAGTCGGCAGTCTAACAGTGCATCTAGGAAGCTTCTCGCTCCGTGACACCGGCGACGTTACAACTCGGCCGCACCACATTTAGAAGGCGCATTGCATTATACACTTTGAAGGGTTATAGGACCCAAACTAACAGTGATAGGAATGTAGTTTAAATTGATTTGGACGCAGCTGGTTTCAAAGAATCCAATGAACGATAGAAAAAGCTATTGTACCATTTAAAAAATTATATCTTTGTGCTGTAACTCTTTGGAAAATTATATAATAAGCTATGTTCATAGCTCCGCAGAAAGTGTAACATTTCTTGTGTTGACCTACCGCATTAAAATTTTCCGTCACCTATTATTTTATAAGTTACAGAGGCAAACTCACTTAGTGAAACACTCTGTATATGGCCGTAAAACTAAGGTCTACAAGGACCACAAAGCTCTCCAGTTTTTGTTATAATCAAAACTGAATCACGTAAAACGTGGTCGCTCGACCTTGTACCTGCAACAGTATGACTTAATGGTGACCGCAGCCGCTCTCGTAGTGTGAGTGAGAGCGGAAGGAGATGACCGACACTTCTGCATCTGCTACCTATAGACACTGGAATCTGAACATTTTGTCTTCATCCTTAACAGACGCAGCAAAGGAACAGTATCGCGATCCCCTCCTTCACCCCACAAAGCTACTATGGAACGGTTTCCGCCGCTGTATCACGGAGGAATTAATAAATTAATAAGTGAATTTGGTACACTCACCTCTCGTATGAGCATCTTGTTCCCTGTATATGTTTTCTGAGACTAAAAGCCCTCTGTTATTTTAAAAAAAACATAGAGGGAAGATTCTGTCAATCTGCAAGACGTACCAGAAAGCAAAATCATCATACAAAATTATCAGATCTGTGGACCCAATTGTTCCCCGGAAATTAAAACAATTTGGAGCTGCCGATCTTCTTGGGTCAATCTCCAGGATCCGGCAAGGGTCTTGTTATGTGTTTGTTGCAATAGAATTGACATCCAAATGTGTAACTTTAACAACATTACACCAAGCAAGAGCCTATTCAGTATCCAAGGTTCCCTCTGAGGATTTCCTCCAGTAATTGTGACATGTGGAGAGCATAATAAGCAACAACGGCCAACAATTTAGGTCCAGGAGATAGTTAGATACCTTGCAACGGAAAGAGATAAAACCTAGTTTCATATCTACATTTCACCCCTTATTTTACCCGGCTGAAAATTTCGTGAAAGATCTTGGGAACTCTGTATGAGTATTCTGGTCTATGGAACTGGTAGCGCGTACAATCGTGCCATAGCTATTGCTCACGATCTCAGTGGATCATTATCATGCCGTATGATAGTCCGCCTAACTATGTTGAATTTTACTTTGTACGTTCTGAATCAATAAGCGCACTGTGTTCCTTGCACACAGAGGAACCGTAAGTTGCCGACGACACCGTCTCTAATGACCAAGCTGTCGACGAGACGTTAAACCCTAAGCTTCCTTCCTTCCTTCCGACTAGCCACTGAGTGACGCTCCGAATTGACGTGCACAAGATTGCAACTCTGGCTCCATGCGATCTCACCTGCTGTCTCAAACCTTCGTTCGCAAATCTTCACATCAACGTTCAGTTTGCTTTAATGGACAACTCTGTATTGACGTGTTTCGCTACATGAACGTTATCCGATTGATTTTCTTGCTTATTGTGTGGGGAAAACCAGCATATTTCTAGTGAAATATATAATGATAATTGCTATACTTTCAATAAAGTACTTGGTGTGCTGTCCAAGCCAGATAGACGTTTCCTGTTCAGATATTCGTGTGCTGATTGGTCGCTCAGTCGCACCTACGTACACCAATCCACACTCCCGACTGATTTCGTAGAGACCAGCACTGTTTAGTTTGTCAGTACTATCTTTAGTTGAACCTAGAACGTCCGTAATTTTGTTGCTACTCCGGAAGATTGGCTTGATAACTTTTCGACGGAGAGTTTTGCCCACACGTTCAGTGACACCTTGTACGTTTGACAATAAGGGGACGTTTTGTGCTTGCCCTTGCTCCTCCTTACTTCCTTCCTTCATGTTTTCAAGACATTATTTTGTATACAACAACTCTCCCATAACCATTGACTGCAAAGGTGGACCTCAGATGTATTTCCACCTTTAAATGTTCGACGTCGCTGATCCTATGGGCCCTTCCAGTTAGTGTGAGAAGGGCGGACTTCTTTTACACAGGGTGATGGTGGGAGGAGGCGTTTAGGTACCTACCGGTGCTGGTGGCTTTTCTATATACACTGTGGCCGAGTTTACCGTCTGTTTTTTCGTATACTTCTGCATCCAAGAATGGCAGCACGCCATTATTCTCTACTTGCATCGTGAAATGTATTTTATGGTTCTGCTGGGGGTGTTGGTGAAAATTCTGGAGCTGTTCTTCACAATGGGGCCAGATGACAAAAGTGTCATCGACGTAGCGCAGCCAACATTCAGAGCCGTTTCATCGAATGCTGTGGTCGTGTTCCATTTTGATTTAGTCATTAACCTAAAGTGTTTCTGCACCATTTATGTTATCTACCTGTATGTTAATTATTTTATTCTCTTTATTAATAATCAATGTCCCATGTTTATATATGTTTGCCCCACATTTATATATGTTCTCACTCATGTGATTGAGCTTGTGCGTTCAAGTGAATGTGAATGTGTGCTCTTAATATTGACTGACTGCCGCGTAATGGCTTACAGTTGCTGCAACCTGCTCTAGGCCTCGTTGTGCTGTAGTTAAGAACGCATGGCTTCGTTTGTCGACTGCGCTAGCGTCTCCTGGGAGGCCAGAGACAAGCTTGCTTGACAAGGTGGCGAGGTGGCCGTGTTCTTAGTGTTGTACGAACCTAATCTTGGAAGAAAGAGGTGACAGAAGACCTCTCTGGGAGCGGTTGAAGAGGGAATTGTCTTGGCCATGTAGCAAGGGTTGGTAAACCCTAGTGTCTGAACGCAGTCTGCGTCGCTTTTAGCCCGCTCTACATGCGGTGTATGGCGCGGGGAAGTTTTTCTGAGGCCTTAGAACTTTAGTCTTCACTCTTAATTCTGGCTTCGATCACTGTGGAAGTACTCCTCCGAATCATGCTGAGGGGAAGGCATGCTGTTAGGACTTTACTTTCTTTGTGATCAGGCATTCTTTCGCTATGCGAGTCGAAGTGTTTCTTAATTTACAGAACACGAGTAAATTCAGTATAAATTTATTATTTGCATTTTCATTCCAGTGATGATTATGTGTCCGGTTTTGAACAAGTTAGAATACACGTGTGTAGCCTTCGGCCTTTGTGTAAACTTAGTGTGTTTGAATTTCCTTGTGTTTTTAACTGACTTTTCGCTTCGTTACTGTATCCGCGAGTACGCTAAATATTTCTCAGATTTTCTTGTTTGATTCCTCCTTTCCTCTCTTGTATGAACGACGGTACCACGTGATTTCGTAACTGTCATTACTTAGGTCTACAGCCATGCTTTTGTACGAATCCTCGCCCGTCCTTTACTTGCTTATTCTGAATTAATTCCTGTTTGTATACAGCATTAAATTCGGCCTGGTCGCACACCACGTAGTACTTAAGAATAGCGACCCGCTACCTCCCCATACATGAGTTCGTTTTAGTGCACAGTAATTTACAATTTGTGGTTAAGACAGCAGCCATCTCGTCAAGACGCCGCCTACGCTTCGTTTCGCCGCTGCTTTGGTGTGTTCCAGGATTGTAATGTACTGCCAAGCTTTATGCATGTGTCTGTGAATGAATGAATGTGCTTTCAGCTACACATTGTGAATTTGAAAATTTCCTCCGACGTTACATCCATATCCATAAAGGACAGAAACAATTTAAATAGGCAGTAGGTGTATGATTTAAACGTCTTTTGTAAAGGTGTGTGCTTAATTTGGTGTCCCTAAATTTATGATGTGCTTGTTATTTTACTGAATACATTATGATTTTAAACTATAAAAGCTGTGTTTTATGATATCATGCTCCCTGTCCCATGTTTAATTATCTATTCATTTACTTTTTTAACTTTGATGTTATGTTTGTTAAAACGTTGGATGCACCCTTAAGGAGTGTGCAGTTAGTTAAATTTCCATTGCGCGTGTACTGTGGCCACTCATAAAGTAATTGAGAGCAGTAGTGAGTGTTTTAACTTTCATTTGCGGGTCTCAACTATCTGAGATTTTGCTAATTTTAATAACAGGCTACTTTCAAGATGTCTGCTGCAACTGGTGAGAGAGGGAGACCATGACTATGCTGTCCGTGTCTTCATAAAATTTTCCTTTCGACTAGGTTGCAGGTGTCAGGTGCCAAACGTTCCTTTAAGATGTTCATCTGGGGGCTTGGAGTCGTAAAATGACAGAGAAAGCACTGGAGGCAACCATACCTCCGTCTGGCTGCGATATGTCGCACGCCGTTTGGTTCGGAAAGAGCAGCGCTACAGTGAGGTAGCGAAAGGGGGCGCATGAGGAATCCTCATGCATGATTTGACACTCTGGAATATCCTATATATTTTATAGCTATGCCTTGGGGCTTGACATGTAACACCAGATATGTATCAATTCAATTGTGCATGTTTCACTGAAGATGACTATTCTATAGTCGAAATCGATTTACAATAAATAAATGTTAATTTAAGAGCAGTGCTGATATTTCTTTTAATAATCGTCAAGATGTTAACCGCCCACACTAGGACTGTGTGGCAGTTTCCAAAACCCCACCGTTTTAGCCGCGAAGTAGCCCGATTTGTCAAGTTTTCCATCTAGAATTCTTATTGGGCGGCGATCGGAAATGGCCCATGAGCAGTGATTTTCCTCACACATTTTAGCAACAGTTTTACATTACACACTACCATTGGTTGATAAAATAGTGGTTGATAAAAAGGCAGATTTTGTATAGACAGACTGATATTTGAGTCTTGGAGCAGAGAAAACACGAGTTTTAGACAGAAGAGTGAAATTTTAGACTTGCAAGCGACAAGACATCCGCAGCTATGAGCTCTAGCAACGGGTATGGGATGAGAACTTGTGCGAAAGTTTTACAGGAGTGACTTGCCAGCTGAAAGCTGTTCAGAGATATCTAATACCATTAGATAGGAGACACATTAGTTACTCACGTACAAGAATATTGTTAAGCATGCTACCAGTTCTTTCCGGCCTCCGTGTTCAGCAGAGGTCTTGCGATTCAGTTTCGTGTCCGCAATTTATTTTATCCTTATACCGTTCCTCAGTAATTCCTGTCAGTTCCGTTTTATCTCGTTTTCAGCATAATCATTCCCCTTTCTAGGTTTGCTCTCATTAACGTGTGTTTGAATGTTTATCTTTTATCATGTAACTTCATTTCATGTTTGCGTGTCCCTTTTGCATAAATGAATGGTGTATATTTTCACTAAACCCTTTCTTCTGTTATTAGTTAGAACCCCCTTATCTTATTACTTATTACGTGGATATAGTTTGTCTATGTGTTTGGCCACTCAGGGGAATAAGATTAATTTCATAATTAATAAAGTCAGTTTTCAAATTTGTTATCCACCATTTGCGTGTACTTAATTACAATCAAATTCAAATGTTTGTTAAGCTTGTGGGACTTAACTACGGGGTTATCAGTCCCTAAACTTACAAACTACTTATCAATTACCTTACACTAAGGACGGCACAAATATCCATGCCCGAGGGGGGATTCGAACCCCCGACCGTAGTGGCCGTGCAGACCGTCACTGGAGAGCCTCAGTCCCCTCGGCCACCGCGGCCGGCTTAATTACAATCCTGGAAACTTAATTACTTTATTAAATTTTTCTATCACATGAGTGAGTCTGGTTCTGTTGTGTCACTTTACGAGCCACAGATCAGTGAAGTATATTCAAATTACATACCACTGTAACTTATAAGGCTCAGAAATCTGTAGCAATACATATAAATGCTTTTCTTATATAAGTCAATCCTAATTGTTTATTATCTCATTGCTAATCTCCAAATAATTCTTTCATTGTGTGGAAAATATAGTAACTGTGTTTTAGTGCTCATATGTTGTACCTCTCAGTTGGTTTGTAAAAGCGATGAAAGACTCGGAAATCTTATGGTTCACGCTTACACGCGCTTTCAACCTCAAATCCAAGTTACTATCCTAGGATGGGGTATCACGTGTATTCATGTAGTAAGGTCTGTTAGTTTAGGCCTGTTTGTAGGTACATCTTCCAAAATATTTCCGCTGCATATGGCATGTCAGATGAGTTGCCGTATTTAGTTCAGGACTGTCTTGATCAATTTTTTGCACACTACTCCCTATAATAATGAACAGGGAAAGATTGAATATCCGGTGGAATACATTAATAGAAATATAAAATACTTTTTCTATTAGTTAAATCATTTATAAAATTTTCGAATGTTATTGAATGTTTGAAAACTAATTAATTTAGGGAATATATAGCATCCTGCATGAAAAGGAATTTGAAGGTAGTGAGTTCAGGGAGCTCTTGTTTACAATGCAAGGAAGAACTCTGTATCCTTCTCATTCTTAACATTGATTGTACAATTCTCATTATAGTCGACAGTAGAATGTAACCTATGCGTATTATGTGTGACTGAAGGGCAGTTATAAAATTCTACACTTGTAATTCAAACTGTCTATATCAGGAGAAATTTGCGAATTAGAAACCTCTACACTTGGCAATTCAAACTGTCTATATCAGGAGAAATTTGCATGTTTGTAAAAGTGGATTGTGCCTTATGCGCCCTGAAACTATCTTTTGTGGATAATAAGAAATCAGTAAACTATCTCACAAGCCCTTTCAGTCACAGTATGAACAAAAATACAGTTTCTTAAAATGTTATCGTTGTTCCTATTAGAAAAATGCAAAGGGAAAGGATTTTTCCTGTTTAATATTAGAGAGTGAAGATACATTTCGTAATGACATTGTTCTATGAAGTTGTTCTGTAGATTCTCTAATACAGCAATAATAATTATGAAATGAATACGTAAGAACTGATGAGCTATGCAAGTGAGAGGAAATGACATAATGAAGTAATAATGAGAAATTTTAGAGATGGTGAGAGAAACAATAACATCAGAGGATGTTATTTTGTTCAAGTGCAGTTACGTAGTTAACAACGCTTACTAGGAATTGATGGTAATGTTCAAAATAGGCATAAGTTAATAGAGAACTTCATTGGTAAAATTGTAGTGAAGTTATAATTGGTACTAACACATAATGTAAAGGACGTTGAAAGAGAATTTGGATGATACATTTTTCAATTGTGAAATTTCTACTAAAATTTCTATTGTCAATAATTGCTATAAGTTTGAGATAGATATGTCTCTCACACAAACTCTTCATGCATGCTGTTTTCTTTTGGAGTACAACCATATTTCAGTTGCTTGCTTGCCCTTGTGCTGTACACGAAGTGTAAATAAATGTTTTCAGTCGACTTAAAAATACCGTGATTGGTTATTTTTTGGTGTAAATCACCCACATTGGCGACCCCGGCAAGCGTTCGCAGGCTTCACGGGTGACGTGAAACATTTGTATTGTGTGTTTTTCAGATTATCAACATTATTGTCTGATTTTGTCTTACAGTGGTTCCCACCAATGGACTGAAGACTGAGCATTGCAACAATGTGTTCGCTGCACCACAGCAAGCCATGGGTAAAGTGCTAATTAGGTTTGAAGATGAAAATAAATCAACTGATATACCACAGTTCTAGGCATCGGTGATTGACCTACAATTCATTGTGATCAATGGAAATCCATAGCACGTGCACCAGTCGCTATGTCCATTGCCTCAAACCAGCCTCACAGCAAGAAACAAACATGTCTAATGCAACATCACTAAGTGGATCGATACCAGTGTCGTGGTTACTGTCAACCATGTTTTGCAGTGTACTGTACCAATTATCGCACAGATGAAACAGACTTTGTTAGCTTTTCTACCAACCGTTTCGTTTTCTTTCTTTTCATTACACACCGTCTACATTATTTACGCTATCGCGCCGTTCCGTGCCGCGCAAAATTTTAGGACCAGCTTGAAATAGGAACTGCGGCGGTGGCACGGTTGCCATGGACACGCCCTGTGTGCGGGCCTGTTATCCCTAGCGATTGCCGCGCAGTAAACGGCGGGGCGTTGGCATGATTGTCACGGTAAGGCAGGCTTTGTGGCACGGATGGTGCAAAGTGCTGCAGATCTCCAGCCAATCACAGATGGCGCTGAGCAATGTCCATAGGGGCCCAAGAGAAATACTTGGCCCCATTTTCACCACAGCTAGCACTTTCTCGGTGAAGAACAGTTGCGAACGTGGCACCGGAGCTGTAATACCACATGATTTAATAAAAAATACACAGTGAAAAAATGTGATTCTCTTATGTTACAGCTTGATATATTTCGATTCCCCTTATATAAAAGTATTGTTGTTGAGAAATGAAGAACTTTGTTTGATAAGTATATGTACATCACATCATATGACATCACGAATGAACCTTCATGAAAGACTTGTCTTATATATTATACTCGATGTCACATATTACCATTCAGACAAAGTCTTTGTAGCTCCTGTCATGTTTTGGTAGGTGGAACAACATCAGATAACAAACACACAATAAAACAATCATGTTGCGGCATGTACCAAATCGTGTCATAAAGCTTTGTGTTGTAATACACCGTATCACATTGTGTTTAACAAATGAATACGACATTTTGGATTCCATAATATGACATGTCATGTGACAGTCATTTCATCGCACATTGCGTATTGTGTAAAGTAACATCAAGGATGAAGTTGTAATGTAACATGTTTTACATCACATATTCCGGATATAGCACATCATCTCTGCTTTTATTTGTGGGGGGATTTATTTAAAAGGCTGGATGATTTACTGTGGGAGGATTTCCTTTCCGCAGGTACACTTGACTTCATCAAGTATCTGACCAAGTCTATCAGTATACGCTGCGATGGAGAACCTTAAATCAGGTAAGTTTGTTAAATGGAGTATTCCATGAAAAGTGGTGTTCCTTTGTTTTAAGCTAGAATGTTTTTCTTTATTCATTCTTGTTGACTGTAGACCGAATGTGCAAGGTCAGATTACTACTTTTATTGTACTTTGAGTACAATAAAATGTTATACTTACTTTTAAAGCTAAAAGGTGGTGGATTATTTCGAAAAGTAGATGACGTCTCATTTTAACAAAATTATATTATTGCTACGAGTTTATTTAAACAGTATATTCAGAAAGTTAATTTAGTTGACGCTACACAGGAAAGGAATATCCGGGCCTGTACTCAAGAACGTGAACGTATACTTCATGAATGGAGATTACAATCAATACTCGTGATGTCTGTATCATTTGAAAGAATAAGTAGTAACCACATTCTTTCTTCGCACGGTCAATATAAGCAAGAACAAACATAAAGGGTTATGCTTCATTTGACGACCAAAACAGAGGACCCAACTGCAACAAGAGGATTTAAAACGGTTCTGTATCATTGAGAGATTCTGTTACGGCACCCAACTACAAATAGAAGATCAGAAAAGTTTTACGTTATCTCGGAAGCGTGAAACAGAATCGGCGACTGTGAATTAATTACAAAGTACGAAACATTTAAGAAATGTCTGAAAAGAAAGATAAATATTACTGAAGTGGACATTTTCCGTGCACATTTTGTTACTAACTCAGACCTGACATTACGCCTGGGTACTGCATTTTTGAACGAGAAGATGAATGGCTGCTGCGTGAACTACCAACGGCAACGGCGCGAACTGCAGATTGCTCTCTACAGTGGTGAGCGTATTTATTTATTTTTTCTATCATTTAAAAGTGTAAACTGGGGTTAGTTAAATAGTGTGGAAGTGAGAACAGATTAATCGTGTGCTGAATGCCTGCTTAAACACATCAGCAGCTCAGTTTTAGAATAGGGCAGCAAGAGATTGAGTCAATAACAACTGTTATTAGAAAAACTTCATGTAAGCTTAGATGTAAGGTTGAAAGACGACCGTCTGTCGTCTTCCATATATTTTTTTTATAAAATTGTAATTTATTTGATGTCGCTAGATTAGTATTTTGTTAAAACTAGAACACCACTCTTTTCGAGGCAAGTGGAAAAGCATGTTTATTTCATGTTTTAAAATATTATTTCCTGAAATGTTAGTTAATATTGCTAGGATTCTGTTATTTTAATAATTCATTATTGTGTCTATGAATGTGGCAATAAGTACGGCTTCCCCTCTACGCCACTGTCCCTGTGAGAATGTGTACTTGTTTTACTTTTAAGTGAATGTGCGAGAATCTAAGGGCTATCTGGATGTGGATAGTATTAGCTCGCTTTGCATGGTTTTCTCTGGCTCAGAGTCGATAGTTAGTCGTTACCAACCCCTGCTGCTGATGCTACCAAAGAGGTTTCTACACCCTTTGGTTACAATCCTGTCGGCGAGCCCCTGCCAGGGCAATTCTCGCGTCCCCACCACCGCTGTTTCTTGGGTTTTGCCAGTTTCCTGTAGCTTTGCGCCTGCTGGCCGCTCGGTCTTCATCTTTGTTCTCGGATCGTGGCGAGGTAAGGTTGGTTCTGCTCTTGTCTCTGAGGAGATGGTAGCGATTCGTTAACTAGCATGTTTAAATTAGACTCTTGCACTTATATTCATTTTTGTAAATATTTTTTTTCTGATCGTGCGCGGAAATGTGTTCTAGTTTTTCAATCCACTCATTTCCAACAGATAAACGTGGTGTGTGTGTTACTAGTTGCAGTTTGATAACGGCCTGGTATATTCAAACCTTTTGTGATTATGTGGCGGTGTACGAACTCTGTGTAAATTTTGTCTAGCTTTGTCGGGCCCGATTTCTTACAGACAAAAAGTTCATTTTTGTACAGTGCATGTGAAATCTTTGTTGTTGTTTCCTTCCCTGAGTGATATGTGTTCCTCGTGGTTGGTTCTTAGAACCAAGTCTTCAGCTTCCACTATTGTTAGTTCCATGCCCATCAGACAAGTAACTATGCGTGTATCCTGATTTCCAGTAACATTTCTCGATCTTCTCTGCCCGCCTATTTTAATTTTGCTGTGTCTTCTCCGAAATTGTAGTACGCACTCAGTCTTTGTCAGTAATTCTCTCCGAGCCTTGTACAACTTTCTTCAATAGCTTGCTTATTAAATTCTATGTATTTCTAAGGGTTGCATGCCGTAGTTTTTATTTTTATTTTTCCGACTTTGTAATTATTCCACTTTTCCGGGTTCTGAGACTGGACTTCTTCCGTCTCTGTGAACGCTCCCAATCGCATGTTGCTGCATTTCAATAGTTTCCGTATGAAATCCTACGCAGTTCTAGGGGTTGCATGCCGTAGTTAATTTTCTTTATTTTTCGGAAATTGAATTTATATATTTTTATCGGTGTTCGGAACCACGTGGGTACGAACTCCGACCTCAGGGGTTTTCAGCTGGTCACCTGAATTCACGCCATTTCTCATAAAACCAGTGCCTAGATAGTTTACTCTCAGATTGCAACTTAAAGAGCCCGCCGTGATTTTGTGTAATGAATCCGATTTTTAACCACTTCACTTTCAATGGAGTGCGATCATGTAACGTAGCCGTGTGTCGCCGTTAGCGTGATTGCTCGCGGTCTAATCTAGATGCAACATAACTTTCCTATACTCACGCACCATCTCAAATGAGACGCGGCAGACCAGAGCTATCTTAGCAGTTTTATCGTATATTGTGTTGTGTGGTACCTCCGGGTTTGCTGAATTTCGCCTACGATAGCGGGGCTTGCTTCTTCCTCCTTTTGAGTACGCTGATTTTGGTGCGTTTCGCTGTTGCATTGCGTGTGTGTGAGCGAGTGAGTGTTTGTAAATCCTCCCCCCAGTAGCGTTAAGTTCTGTGTAATTTATTTTAAATTCAATGCTGGGCATCGTCAGTATTGGATCATGTAAAGGGGATGCATTTCTATTGCATTAACAAAATTGGTTGCCCTTTTTGCTTGCGTTCGACCTGAATAAACAACTTAAGTTCAGTAAATTTTGACTTGCCTATAAATTGTAGTTTTCGAGCACCTTTCCCCTTTACACCAGTGCTGAGTACAAGCTCAGATGCTACTTTTTTATGTTTAAGTTCCGTTGCGCCACAAATGTATTGCTTTAGCCACCTTTATGAAATAACTTTAATTGTGGTGGCATGTTTATTAATGCCTGTGTGCAATTTCGTGTGAGCTGCTACGTATGTTGGCCACTGAATCGTTAACTTACTGTTATTAGAGTAATTTGAACCAAGTCAGTTCTCAGTTTGGGCCAGGGAACAAGGTTTTGCAGCAAGGAGTAGCCGGCAGTTCACACGGACCTATTGCTAGTTTTCCTACTAAAATTAAGCTTTTTTATAACAATAAACTCTTATCTGGGTACCTCCTACCAGAATTAAGCTTTTATTTCGTACAGTGTCCCACTTTTATCTGGCTTACCGCTGCCAGGATTCCATCTTCTAGAGGATAATTTGTTCAATGAACTAGTTTTTTGCTTTAAATGCGTGCGGGCATATTGCCGCGAGAGCCCACGAACACCGACTGCCGGCGTGGCGCAGGGGATAGCGTCACGGACTGCGGAGCAGAAGGTCGCCGGTTCAATTCCGCCCACTGGCAAAAATTTATTTCTTTGTAATTTACAATTCCAGAAGGTTCTACATCTTTCTTATGTTCACTTGTAAATTCTACTTGTTTCTTATGTTAACTGTTCTTCTAATTTCTGGTAAATTCTGTCTGTGTATAAATAGCAGAGCACTCTGCCTGAGAGGCGGTCAGTGCTGCGTGTATGTTGAGTTCGTAATAAACGTGCTTTCAGTATAAGTGCTGAGTTTAGTTGCCTTCGAAGTGAAGCCTGCTTCCATTGCAAGGCGACATTGTTTGGTGGAGGCGCCGGGTACACTGTGCAACAGCTGCATCACCGTGGCTCCGATTAGGCAACGTAAAAGCCGTCGCTTACACGGACTGGAACCGGAATACAAGGGATACACCGAGTACGTCCTTCCAAGAGTCCGTATCATCAGACGGACTATGGAAACGAAACCAGCAATAAGCCGGCTGCACATCAGACACCCGTCGGTGTACTCTGGAGACGCTGGACAGAACCCAAACAAATGGCTAAAAGTGTTCGACAGAGTCGCCAAGTACAACAGGTGGGATCAAACGATGTGCTTGGCCAACGTTTAATTCTATCTGGATGGAACAGCCCAGCAGTGGTTCGAGAACAACGAAGACAAGTTGAATGACTGGGAGACGTTCCAGGAGGAACTGAAGAAGACGTTTGGAGACCGCCAGCGTCAAATCCGCTCGGCGGAAGAACAATTGAAGAACCGGGCCCAACGACATGGTGAGCCGACACAATCGTACATACAGAGTGTTTTGGCCCTGTGTAACATAGTGAATCCGAACATGACTGAGGCGGACAAAATCACGCACCTGATGAAGGGAATTGCAGAAGATATGTACCAAGCTCTTCTGATAAAAGACGTCGCTACGACAGAAGAGTTCATCAAGTGCTGCCAGCGTATTGAAGAGATGCAACAAAGGAGCGTTGGACACAAGAAGTATGACAGACTCCCAAATGTAGTCCCTATGGCCGTTGTGGAAGACCAGCAGGACTTGGCTTCTCTCATACGACAAATCGTGAGAGAAGAATTACAACAGTGCATGGCAGCCGGGACTATTAGACCGAGCGAGCATCAGATTATGGCCATGGATGTGAGCCCTGTAAGTCGCGAGGTAGCCGACGCCGCTGAGGACGAGGTATTTCAAACATTAGCTCCTGTCTGCCCCGTCAATCGCACCCGACTTGAAGAATGGCGTCGCCCTGCTATGGCTTACGCTGCAGCCGCCAAACGGCAGCCCATGAACCGACCGACGCGACCACAGCCAACTCCCCCAGTAACTATGACGCCCCGCAGAAGAACAGACGTCTGGAGGACAGAAGACAACACACCACTGTGTTTCCACTGTGGACGCCCTGGACATGTCGTACGCTACTGCAGAGAGAGGAGGCGAGTATTCGATGATTATTTTGCCCAAGACGTCAGCCATCGGAGCAGTTCTATCCAAGGCAGTCACCTGCTCATGAGTTCAGTCGACCTATGGGAAGAAGCTCATCGCCGTACCCTAGACGAGGTCGCTCCCCGACGCGCCGCAGCCGTTCACCGTCGCCGTACAGAGGTACCAGCCGCTCCCCTAGCCGCCGCGCCCAGGAAAACTAAGCGAGGCGACCATCTACGGAGGTGAGGCCGCCGCAGATGAAAATCCTCCATGGACGACAGTCACCAAGATGTCGGGAAATCTCATCGACGTCATAATCGACGGCCAACCTGCCCAGGCACTTGTTGATTCAGGAGCCTCTTTTTCTGTATTATCGGATAATTACCGCCGCACACTAAAGAAGACAATGTTCTGTGATACGGGAGCAACTGTGCTGAAGGTCGCGAATGGAAAGTACGTCCATCCAGCAGGAACTTGTGTCGCCAGAATAACCATCAACTACAGGACGCAGCCGTTTGAATTTGTCGTGTTAGCAGAATGTAGTCACAATGTCATCCTCGGATGGGACTTCCTTCAGGCATCCCAAGCTATCATTGACTGTGGAAGATCTGAGCTGCAAATTGAAGAAGTTGTTCCGCCAGATACACGTAATACGGAATTTTCTTTGAAGTTATTCGTCGTTGACAATGTGACGATACCGCCGTTGACAATGAGAAGAGTTGCAGTCACAAACACAGATGACTGGTTTAACTGTGAAGTTCTTGTTGACAGTAAAAAGTTTGAGGCTCACAAAAGAAATTTACATACCAGCGGCTATCATAAGCATTACCGGTGGTCAAGGAGAGATTTGGATCACAAATTGTCACGAGCAGTCACAACTTATCCCCAAGGGAATGTGTATCGGGACAGCTGAACCAATCCAGGACGGTGAGCTCAATGTCATCAATGAAGACCCATGCCCTGCTTTTAGTACAGACAACACGCTAGAGGAAACAAACGTGGAACTGCCAATAGGGCCTGGACTGACCAAGGAACAACGCCAGCGGGTGTTAGGTATACTACGCAAATTTTCGGGTGCATTCACCCCTCAGCAGGGGAAAAGTCAGACGAAACGGCCCACGATAAACACCGTATCAATACTGGGGATCATCCGCCAATTAGCCAGCGTTCGTATAGAGTGTCGCCAGCTGAAAGACGGATAATTCGGCAGGAAGTGGAGAAGATGTTGCGAGATGACATTATTCAACCTTCGGAGAGTCCTTGGTCGTCTCCGGTGGTCCTCGTAAAGAAGAAGGATGGCACGTGGCGATTCTGTGTCGACTATCGGCGGCTGAACAGAATCACAAAGAAAGACGTCTACCACTGCCTCGTATTGACGACACCATAGACTGCTTGAAAGGAGCTACATACTTATCAACTATGGACATGTAGACAGGTTACTGGCAAATCGAGGTTGACGAAGCTGACAGGAAGAAGACGGCTTTTATTACACCTGACGGCATCTATGAATTTAAAGTAATGCCATTTGGATTATGTAATTCTCCAGCCACATTCGAACGCATGATGGACAACTTGCTTCGACACCTTAAATGGACGACGTGTCTCTGCTATTTAGATGACATTGTCGTTTTCTCTAAGACATTTGAAGAACATCTGAGTCGACTGTCAACTGTGTTGAAGTGTGTTCAGGTTGCAGGTCTCCGCATCAATCCAAAGAAGTGCCTCTTCGTCGCCAAAGAGATAAAAATCCTGGGGCAGCTAGTCAATGGAGATGGTGTCCGTCCTGATCCAGATAAAGTAAGGGCAGTCACAGAATTTCCAACTCCTCAGCACATTCGTGATGTGAGAAGTTTTCTCGGGCTGTGCTCATACTACCGACGTTTCATAAAAGGATTTTGTAACAAGGCACGTCCATTACAAGAACTTCTGCAGGGAGACGCCAAATTTTACTGGGATAAGACAAAAGAAAGAGCTTTGCGGGCACTTAAGGAGGCTCTAACTTCCGCACCAGTGCTAGCCTTGTACGACGAGAATGCAGAAACGGAACTTCACACAGACGCCAGTGGCTAAGGGATTCGTGCAGTGCTTGTACAAGTTCAGGAAGGTGCCAAAAAGTGATAGCCTATGCGTCAAGAGTACTCTCAAAGTCCGAGATAAACTACTCTACAACTGAAAAACAAATTGTCTCGCGGTTACCTGGGCTATCAACAAGTTCCGGCCGTATTTATTCGGCAAACCATTCACCGTCGTGACAGATCACCATTCTTTGTGTTGGCTGACTAGCTTGAAGGATCCATCAGGTCGACTAGCAAGATGGGCACTAAGACTCCAAGAGTACGATGTCACAGTGGTATTCAAGAACGGGCGCAAACGCAAGGATGCCGACTGCCTTTCGAGGAATCCATTAGTGGAACACAACAGCATTAATGAAATTTCGGCTCTCACTGAATTAGATGACATTACAGCTGAACAGGGAGAAGATCCAACACTATTAAAAATGATAGAGGCCTTGGAGAAAGGAGAACCGACCAATGGCCAGTTCCAACTTATAAACGGAACATTGTACAAGAGTAACTACGATCCACTGGGCCCCAAATGGCTACTTGTTATTCCAGCTCATCTCCAACCAGCTATTCTCAAATATTTCCATGATGCTCCAATATACGGTCATCTGAGATTCGTGAAGACCCTAGACAGAATCACACGCAGGTATTACTGGAAAGGTCTCTACCGATCTGTCAAGCACTATGCGAGTCACTGTAAAGAGTGCCAGCGACGGAAGCATGTGCCGCAATTACCTCCAGGACATCTCGTACCGATTCCGCCGGCAGCTGCTCCATTCCACCGAGTTGGGATCGATCTTTTAATGAGGTTCCCGAAGTCGACAACCGGTAACCGTTGGATAATAATCTCAGAGGTAATGTCAGGGTGCAACATTGTCCACAGAATGACAACTGCATACCATCCTCAGACAAATGGTCTTACGGAACTTTTTAACAAAACGTTAGCCGACATGCTGTCGATGTACGTCGATGTTGAGCAGAAGGATTGGGATACAATTCTGCCAGTCGTGACATTTGCTTACAATACCGCAAGACAAGACACCACAGGCTTCACTCCGTTTTTCCTGCTGCATGGCCGTGAAGCTGAGACGACAATGGATACACTGTTCCCGTTCCAACCGGACGACACTCAGGATGACTACGTTAAACAACTCATCAACAGGGTCGAAGAATGAAGACAGCTGGCTCGCATACGGACACTGGACGCCCAGGAGAAGGACCGTCAGCGGTATAACGACAAGCACCGACCTGTTGTGTACAGCCCAGGAGATCTGGTATGGATTTTTACCCCTGTACGGAAGGTTGGACTGTCAGAAAAGTTATTGAAGCGATACTTTGGTCCGTATCGTGTCATACGCCGCCTGTCAGACGTCACATAAGAAGACGATTATGAGCCGTCGTCGAAACGTCAAAAAGGAAGAGACATTGTTCACGTCCTGCGCATGAAGCCTTACTACGATCCTAAAGAGCAGGTAGACGACAATGGCTTCTTGTTCAAGAACTTCAAGGACGATAATGTTCCTGATGAAGCCACGACAGGAACGTCTGTCGTCGATAATCGCGGAGAAGGGAAGGATTCTCTTGAACTGTCATACAGAGGACCAATGACACGGTCAAGATCCAGGACATTGCAGCTGACTCCACAGGGATCATAACAGGGGTCGCTGTTTCTCCAGGAGAGGGAGCAATGCCTGCAATAAACGTGCTTTCAGTGTAAGTGCTGTGTTTAGTTGGCTTCGAAGTGAAGCCTGCTTCCATTGCAACGCGACATTGTTTGGTGGAGGCGCCGGGTACACTGTGCAACAGCTGCATCACCGTGGCTCCGATTAGGCAACGTAAAAGCCGTCGCTTACACGGACTGGAACCGGAATACAAGGGATACACCGAGTACGTCCTTCCAAGAGTCCGTATCATCAGACGAACTATGGAAACGAACTTTTATCTGGCTTACCGCTGCCAGGATTCCATCTTCTAGAGGATAATTTGTTCAATGAACTAGTTTTTGCTTTAAATGCGTGCGGGCATATTGCCGCGAGAGACCACAAACACCGACTGCCGGCGTGGCGCAGGGGATAGCGTCACGGACTGCGGAGCAGAAGGTCGCCGGTTCAGTCCCGCACACCGGCAAAAATTTATTTCTTTGTAATTTACAAGTCCAGAAGGTTCTACATCTTTCTTATGTTCACTTGTAAATTCTACTTGTTTCTTATGTTAACTGTTCTTCTAATTTCTGGTAAATTCTGTCTGTGTATAAATAGCAGAGCACTCTTCCTGAGAGGCGGTCAGTGCTGCGCGTATGTTGAGTTCGTAATAAACGTGCTTTCAGTATAAGTGCTGTGTTTAGTTGCCTTCGAAGTGAAGCCTGCTTCCATTGCAACGCAACAATATTAAAATTTTTTCCCTTCCTCCCAGTGGGTGAATGTGTGATATTAGCAGCATGCATTAATCTATTTCATTTTATGTTTCAGCACTCATGTGTTTCAGTGTAATTTTTATGTCATTTTAGATGGGTTAATATATTTAATTGTTTTTGTAAAAAGAGCACAGCCACAGTGCATTGTGTGTTTCGTTACGCGGTTTTGTTAGGCTAACCTTGTGTTTGTTACTTTTGTTGTTCTAAACTACTTCTGATGATGGAGAATAGTTTAGCCTTGTCCGTTTCCACAGGCTCTAGGCGATTAAAGCAAAGTGAGGCCCGTGACAAGTAGTCTGGGGCAGATGTTTCGACCGAAAGGGAAAAAGTAGCGAATACAACGGCCGCGTTCCCGTTGAAAACGCGACTAGCTTAAACGTGTCCGCGACCGGAAGTGAGGGCAGGGGGCGAACAAAGCGAACCGCATACCGATATGCCGGTTTCTGCTACTGCACAAACTAGTTCAACCAGTGTTACTAGGCCTGTGTGCGTTTCTGATTCCACTCTAAGCGACATCGTGGCTTTCATGAGGGAACTTAAAGCAGAAATGAAAGCAGAAGTAGGTACCATAATGGAAGCGCAGAATGCTTCAGTTCAGGAATTAAAAGCAGGAATGGAAGCGCAGAATGCTTCAGTTTAGGAATTAAAAGTAGGGATGGAGGCGCAAAATGCTTCATTCCAGGCCGAACTTATCAAGGTTTCTGCGCAGTGCAGGGAGGCGCAAAGTAACACCGTTCAGGTTAGTACCAATAATCTGGATGGGTTGCGCACTGTAATAGTGCGGCTAGTTCAGGAACGGCATGAGGCAGCAATGCATGGTATCTCAGAAAACACGACTAAAATATCAGGGAATGCAGAAGCTATATCTGCCCTCTCCAACCGTGTGGATACTAATATCCACTCTCTTTAGGAGAGAGTGGAATTAGTTAAGACTGATGTCCAGTCTCGTAACGAGAGAGTCGATTTGGTAGACCGTCAGGCGAAAACGTGTACCGATGAACCAGGCGTGCGCGTTGAAGAGCTGGCCACCTCGGTGGCGCAGCTTCTACAGATCGGGGAGACGGCGGCAGAACGGGCAGTTCCCGCTGTTGTAAATGTTCGGAGGACTTTCGCGACTTAGATGATTCGGCTTTCGAGGAGGTGGAAGTCGAACCTCTGCGTGCCCGTCCTCCCATAAGAGAAAGACCGAGTCGAGTGCCTGTGCGAGAGCCACTGTAGGCATTTGATTATAACCACTCACAGAATAAAACTACCAGGTCTTCCTAAACTCAACAAGCGGGATACACCCCCGTGCATGGCTAGAGCAATTTGATTACTCTCTGCCTCCGAACTGGCCAGAAGAGCAGAAAATCGAATATGTGTGCGGATATCTAGAGGGAAAGACCGAGTCGAGTGCCTGTGCGAGAGCCACTGTAGGCATTTGATTATAACCACTCACAGAATAAAACTACCAGGTCTTCCTAAACTCAACAAGCGGGATACACCCCCGTGCATGGCTAGAGCAATTTGATTACTCTCTGCCTCCGAACTGGCCAGAAGAGCAGAAAATCGAATATGTGTGCGGATATCTAGAGGGAGAGCCCGCCATGCGGATTCGACCTCTCTTGAGATATGGCCGCTACTATGACGATTTTAGGGAGTATTTCCTGTCTGCCTACTGGTCGGAGAGGCAGCAGGGTCGATGAAAACATCGCATTTTAGTGATGCCCCACTTTGCAAACAGCAGTTGCAGGAGTCTCGGCGAATTCTTTCAAGGAATGATGCTGAGAAATCAGTTCCTCGACTACCCATACCCTCCGTGCGAATTAATTAGAATTTGCGCGTCCTTATGAGAAGCTGCAAGGAGGATATTGAGTCCTTCCAGGCTTACCTGGAGGACTTGAAATTTGGCGATGATTACGGGTGTAGAAGAGACGGCAACGACTCTTCTAGGAGAAGTGATCGGAGCGACAATAGCGCTAGGAACAACCACCAGGCGGAAAGTACTAGCAGCGGGGAGTCTGGTCCTTCCAATGCTGAGAATCAGCCACAGTGGAAGAACGAGCAAGGTTATTGGCATGATAAGCGAGCAGCCAATCGGCGAAGGTTTGGGAACGGTAATAAGGGTTACCATTCAACCAAGGCCCATGAAAACCACGCGACCCACAAACAGATGACGTGGAAATCAAGTCCGCTGATCCGCGCCATAACCAACCGAAAGACCCCGGCCTCAGCACAAGCCAGTGACAAACTCCTGCAGTTTATCGTTACACGATCAACTTGATCGGAAAGGAGCATATCCATTCTAAGTGTTGTGTGTTTCTAAGGGAAATTTAGTGTTACTCTTACCAACCAAGTGATTAATGTGTAAATTTATCCTGTATTTTGTATGCCTTTTGCAGTGTTTCCTTAAGTGGTTTGTTTTACAAGTATATCTTGTTATTTGTGTCCTTGGTGTATGTATGTGTTTGTTGTGCAATTTCATTTCACCATAACGCATCATTATGTTGTATACGTGTCTTGTGTACTATAAGGTACACGCCGGTATTAGCGTGGTAAGCAGTAACTTGCCTGTTTCACCTGGTCAGCTGTTCCACGTACACTCTTTGACAAAAAACCTGGCCGCCGGCCGGCCGCCGCTGAGCCTAAGTCCGAGCCGATCGCGACATGGGACAATAAAAGTGGCCGCGCTGATTCGCTCTATGTCCAGCTATCTGCACAATATGGCAACACTGCAGACTGCGAGAGTTCATACAGTACCTCTTGAGTACAGTTAGAGGATAACTGGGGCAGCTACATCCGTGGTCTTGCGGTAAAGTGCGCGACTTGCATGTTTGGTATTAGCGATCGAAACCGACTGTTGACAAAAATTTTAAATTCACGTCACTCGTTCATGCTCATGCCCCATGTGTAAGGGAAGCATATGTGTAACGTATTTCATTTTTTGGTACACTGGTAATAACATTTCGGCCCAATAACATTGCTGCCCCTGGCCGCAGCACTTGGCAGAGCTCTCCGCGGCCCACTCGCCGGCAGCAGCGGTGGCGGCGCTACACAGCGCTGCCTCGCCCTCTGCCCACAGCGCCTGCCGCCGCTCATCGCCCTGAATACGTAAAATGCTGTAGTGTTGCTGAGTGGTGATCCACAAAAAGGGTTGCGATTCATATTTCACACAGGATATAATGGAGCTGACCACCTATTTTGAATTATGAGCATATAATACATTAGAGAGGAAAAAAATTGTATTTATCCAATCCAATGGCACTCTACGATGGTTAACACTTATTTGTGGTTTAAATCTCGATCCTTTTCCTTTCATAAAAGCCTTTCATGTAATTAGTTATTGTCATCAGTTCATACGTTTTCATCAAGACACAATATGTAATTCACTAAAATGTTTTAGTGTCGTTGTTTCATTCCTTACGGTTAATGTATAAGCTGAATTATGTGAATACGTTTCATTACACGTTCTAAAGCAACACAGGCACACTGCAAGGTTCGTGTCTTCATGTCTCATTTCTACAGGAGATATTTCGCATCAATGGAGGTGAATTCGAATTTCTTCGAAGGCGTTTGTATGGTGAAGCGAAGAAGACATCTAATACCATTTCCATAATTTGAAGTCGACCTTTCTGAAAAACGTATTGTATAAAGCTTTTCTTATGATTCCGTTAAAGAGTTTCTTCTTGCAATCTGCAGCGTATAAAGTAAAATAAAACAAAATAAAACGAAATTCCATCCCCAAATGCAATATCTCCACCCAGGATTAGAACTGCCGACTCACACCAGGCTTGCAGCATAAGACACAAACAGAACCACACAGCCAACCACACAATGTCGTGCAGTGCCCTCAGTCTCTCACATATTGAATGCTGAGCCTCTAACGCATCGCGAAAGATAACCTAAAAGTCACCTACACAAATAACTACATTCCTTGAGTGCAAAAGTTAAATTTCACATGGGCATTACACATCATAAGTCATGAAAGTAGAAGAGGAATGTCAAGTGAACTTAGTGAGACAATTCAGTACCACTTGCGGAAGTAGCTGCACTGTCACAGTGTTGCCAAACATCAGCAACGATGTTGCCAGTTCTTAGCTGTACTAGGAAGACCTGTGTAGCGATAAGCGACGCGAAATCGCGTACGTCTCATGTGGGCTTCTAGAGGGAGTCGCGCATTTTGGATAATATACGGCGCTCCCTCCTGATAGGTTCCATCGTCACATATAGGATGCAAATATTTAATTCGTCCAATGAGGCCGAAACTAGCGTTTAAATTTTTGAAGCTTTACTGAATAATGATATATTTTCAGCAAATGACTAGCGAAGAAAATACTGATATTGTGATTGCAACATACGGCAGATCAAAGACTGAGATACGTAAACATGCATCACGATTACAGTTACTCACCCCCCCCCCCCCCAAAAAAAAGACTAAAACAATTGCTTTGTTACATTTCGACAAAAGCGATTTTTTGTGAGTTACTGGAAATGAACGTTGCATCATCCGCCACAAAACAGTAAGGTATCAAACACTTCGCATCTGGAAAGTGACAGCCCACAATTTTCTCAATCCTACTAGCCTCAACTGGCTTTTTGCCATGCATTGAGAAGAAATGCTGATGAATTGATAACTTACCCTCATCAACTTTCAGTGAGAGCTTTTTGTAACAAAACGAAAAAGTAATGCGAACCATCATTTTCTCCAATGATACTAGGCACTGTTGTCCGAAGATGGACTGTATCTACGTTGAATGTTGTCAAATGCGTCTCACATTCAACGAATATTACCTAAACGAATTTAGTCCTCATGAAGCTGTAACAAAACAGAGAATTTGGGTGGTTGTGCATATTGGTAAGTTTTCTTAATTTGCCGTAATACTTGATGCAAATGCATCATCTATCGGTTTCTTCGATTCTTTGGGCAGTCTGCTTTGGTTTGTAATCCTTCGTGGGCGATCTACTGGTTTTATTGAAAGTACAGTAATCAAAATTACGCGACTATTTGTCCCACATTTAATGTCTTTGGTTTTTATTCTGAATGACAGTGATGATTTCTGTTGGACTGGTTCCATATATCTGAGCCTAATTAATGAAATTGTTTTCCCATGACAGATGATAGCAATTAGAACCTTGTGTCTCTGTAATTAATTTTCATATGAAAAAAATTAACACCTGAAGATGGGTCTTTAAAAACGTGAAAACGGTCGTGGACCTGTAAAGCAACGTTTTTAATAATAAAAAAAAAAAAAAAAAAAAAAAAAAAAAAAAAAAAAAAAAAAAAAAAAGCTGACGCGGCTTCAGAATTTATTATTTACTTTATGGGATGATTGAAGTGATTTCCAAATTAGTTGTTCTATCTATTTTAGCATCATTTTAGAATAATTGATAAATTCATTTAAGAAAATGTTCTTTCGTTTTGTCTGTGATGTCACGATATTCTTGAAGTAGGTGGCTACAGCATCTGCTATGAAGTTTCCAGGAGACAGTTGGCACGGATGATTTTGTTTGACAGTAAGTGGATAAATTTAAGATGTAACGAAACGAAATGATGAGATCCAGCTTTTGCAACAAAACGGACCCGATTTCTAAATTGGCTAGGTTTTCAGAAAGTAACTATTATGCAGCTAGACATTACTGCTATAAACCCTTCCTCATTGATTTACTCACAGCTGAGGCAGATTGCTCACAACGTGAAAGAGAGTAGGAGTAGTTAATGTATGAAACGACCTTCTTGAACACAAATGCAGTTAACTACTACAATGAGCATATTATGATGTTAATTTTTCAAAATATTTAATGTAGGTGACAAGAAAAAGTCAACTGATTGCAGAATTACATATCAGACTCACATCAACATGATGCCGAAGTTGCGAAACAATAGGCCCTACTACGACGTTGGAAAATCTTGATTACATTGATGGCCTGATTAACGAGTTTTTGTAGCTGGCGTCCTGCATGTTAGGATCCGGATCCGTAATTCCACTCAGGCTCGAGATACTGTGCTCTCCAAATTGCACATATGTCACGTGGCCAGCTATTAAAAAAAATCAATGAATACCTCATTGAGCGTATTACCAGTTTTGTTTCTCGGTTTATGGTTGATTCATATGCAGGACTTATAGTTATGTTTACTGTACTCCATTAACTAACAATAAGACTCACAATTTGTCGCAGAGAAGTCTTCCTAAAAACTCAAATTTTGTGCAGTTTCCTTCGAGTTTGCTTCCTGATAAAATGTCCGCAGGTCAATATGGAAATTACAAGCGACCTGTTATTGACAGAACATCTTGCTACGTTAAATAGCGTTCCATTTGAATTATTTGAGCACGTTCCTTGATGAGGTGCTCAATGGATTCCGGACCTGTCTTTGTTGCTTGCCTCGTTGATTGCATAAAATGTTACGTAGTCTCATGGCCGGATGCGATGCACACATAGTTTTAATTGCAGTGTGTTCATTACAGCGTGGTGATAGGTTTCAAAGTACAAACTTAATGGCCAGGTGCCAGATATCTCACGTCGATAGATTATCATTCGATCGGTTTCGTCGCAGATAGCGGACGACATTAATTTACTAACCATTGCAATGTTCAATGCAATTCGTGAATTTCATTTATT
This sequence comes from Locusta migratoria, assembly GCA_026315105.1. Taxonomy (NCBI): domain Eukaryota; kingdom Metazoa; phylum Arthropoda; class Insecta; order Orthoptera; family Acrididae; genus Locusta; species Locusta migratoria. Next base: position 410,122,996 of record CM048749.1, read on the forward strand.
TCTTATGTTACAGTCAAAACGCGTAAGTTCCAAGAGGTCTACCGAACATCTGTTAGACTCTGTTTCATGGCTTCGTCTATTCAGCAGGCGCGCTCCGCCTTCTCCGTTTCCAGACGCGCGCGCCTTCGCTCGCTCGTTGTGCCGCATTTACCAAAACGACCGAGGCTGCCGCCACCGCGTCATACCTCTTATCGACTTCAGAAAGGTGATGAAATAAATTGCCCTTCAAGTTGGTGGCCACTAAACGCTGTGTTACTATGATGTCTGACATAGCTCTTAAAAATTCGAAAATTTATTGGAACTATCCTTAACGTGGTAGCAATTATCGAGTGGACAAAAGTTACTTTATACCTCTTAGTCTATTTTAAAACCATGTTTATATGCATTTTCCATTTGAATGATTATTTTACACTTTTCAAATTTTGTATGTGTGAAATTTTTCATTGAATTTCAAACGTTTTTATGAGATTACAACAGAGACATTCGATACATTTGTTTTATTTCTATTTCACCTGACCCCTCTTATGTATTAGTCACGAAAAGATCACGAAGGTAAAAGATAGGGCGATATGAACTCACACTAAGTCTTACCAGAAATAGTTTTAACGGCGAACCATTCACGAATGGAAGAGAAACAGGCGGAAATAGCAGTTGTATAAAAAGTGCCCTCCACCACACACCAATTAAGAATTGGCGTTAATGAAGCAGTGTCATCAAGTTCTAAGTTGAGTTGAAAGTTCAAGGTCTCTTGTTCAGAGGGAAGTTGGTTTGAAATGAACTGCAAAATTTGTACCAACACACGGAAACATGAACAAAGTAAGCTCTATTGCACACGAGACACGAAAGAAAGAAGGAAGGTTACGATTTAACGTCCCCTCGACAAGGGGGTCATTAGAGCCAAGCAGAAGTTCGGATTGTCATGATAAGGATGTGGAAGGAAATCGGCCGTGCCCTGCCGCAGGGACCATTCCGGCATTTGCCTAGATTGATTTATGAAAATCATGGAAAACTCAAACCCAAACGGCCGAAGGCCAGTTCGATGCGCCGTGCAGCCGAATATGAGTCCCGTGTGTTACCACTGCACTAACTCGCTCCGTAGCAAAAACGAATGCGAGTAAATATTGCATTGTCACGCGGTTCTGAGTTACATTAATTAAGTTTCTGGCCTATCGTTAGTATAAAATCAATTGTAAAATTTGTAACAAAAACACAATAGACAACAAAGGAACCTAATAAACACGTGTTACAACGATTAAAATTGATCGATGAATTGTGCCATGGTTTAAAACAATATTAGGGAAAGCAATTGCACTGTTGCTTGTTAAAAGATAATAAATAAAAGTATTTATGTATCTCTTATTAATTGATTTTGAACAGATGCCGTAGAATGCGCAAGGCTGTAATTTTACCGCTATTATAAAATTAAATGGACTGAATACAAAATTTGTAAATAAATTTGATCCAATTTATCATTATGAATGAAGTTAATAAATGAGCAATCCGTGAATGTCCTCTGCCTACGTATCGGTTTCAAATTAAGGGTGTTGAAAGAAGTGTTCCAGATTTTCCGAGGAACTTTTACGGATGAAACAAGACAATAATGACCGTTATACATTAGCTCTAACTCGCTTATATTAATGGATATGAGAACTTGTTGATCTTCAATATTGTGAAACATATTGAACAAACAAATGTAACGATAATACAAAATAAAATTCAGAGATCAACTTGAAATAAAAACTAATGGTACTAACAATAATAAAGCACAGCAGTTCAACCACTTCACGAGGAGAATTATAGGGAAAATATGTGTTTAACAATATTAAGGAGATGAACAGCAAGAGCAAACTGTTTACGGTTACGAACAATATTCGTACAATATACCAACGGTGGAAATAAGACCGCCTACTGCGAAATGAATTATGTGGAGCACATGTTTTCTTTCGACGTGAAATCTGGGACCGGCAGAGAAAAAGTATTATCTATCTAGAGACAACGGAAAATGTAATGCGGTCGGAACCGTCCGCTTCTCTGCCTTTCGTGGAGATATTTCAGATGAAAGCGTTCTGCCCATGGACGATAGACCTGAAATAACCAAACGGTTTGGTTTATAGGACAATTTCACTTTTGGCGGTTGCAATTACTTTACAAATAATAGATCGAATGAATGGAGTAATTTGAAGGGAAACGAATTATTGCCGGCCGCGGTGGCCGAGGAGACTGAGGCGCTCCAGTCACGCTCTACACGGCCACTATGGTCGGGGGTTCGAATCCCCCCTCGGGCATGGATATTTGGGCCGTCCTAGTTCGTAAGTACTTTGTAAGTTTAGGGACTTATGACCCCGTAGTTAAGTCCCATAAGCTGTACAAACATTTGAACATTTTTTTGAAACGAATTATTACAATTACTTTGAATCACCTGCAAAGATAAAAAAAATATTTAAGACAAAATGTACTTCTGAAGCAACATTAAACACTAACATTATAATTCACCTAAACAGGGGCACCACTATATGAAGAAAACAGTTTCTTATTGGGAAAGTGTATGCGGATGTAATAGAAGTCACTATATTCTGCAGCAAAATCCGTCTGGTCAATTTTATGATTATCGGTAAAAACTTGCGTAATAGCTGCTCTAGGACGGTAACCGCAAGATGCTCATTTTGGTGATATTCCTGAAATTTGAGCCGCGTATGCCAAGATTGAACGTATATACGTCCAATTTGGGACAAAAATGCGTAGGAACTTTGGAGAAAGTAGTCATTTCACACTTTATCCGTTTCGTTAAAAGAAACTCTCCCCGGAAGTTGATGATGTTGTCTGCTTCCGGACTGAATGGGCTTTGGAAGCGCAGCATGGATAAAAGCCAGTTGAAGCAAGCTGTTTGTAGGAATGAGGATATTGTGGGATGGCCAAGAAATTCTTCCTATAGCTTTTCAGTATTGGTTACGATGCTAGGCAACTCTGACCGTTCCCTCAGTTCCAGAATTCAAGGTATTTTCCAATATTCATGAGGATATGAGATTACTCATTGCATTTAAATGACTCTGTTATCCTGAATTAAATTTTCGACCACAGAAAGGTCTACCCCTGCTTAAATTGCAAACAGTTTTGTGTTTTATGTCGGGACTGTGTGTATTAACTGTCAACAAATGTCAGATAACTGAACGAGTAATCTGATTTTAGCTCGGTGGCGCCATTCTTGTCTCCTGATCTTCAGCAAGCATAGTTTATTAGTGAGGTATTGTTGTACTAGTGATGTGTGTGGCTTCAGGTATATTTGTCTTCTCTGAAAAATGTCCTAAATGGTATTCAGCAACGAAATACCAAAACTCATTGCAGTGTGTCAATCAAGAGATCGGCATTTTCTATTGTTATTGTAATCTTTATCATTCTGCTGTAACGTCGTAAACATCATTGATTACTATCATTATTACCATCATTATTATCATTAATTCAGTTGCAAAAGCGTTCTTTCCCATGTGGCCAAGAGACCAGAAAGAATGTGTGGTTTGACGAAAAATAGGACCATAGGAGAAAGTAGGTAAAACGTTTGTAACAATTTCTGTTGATTTAACATAGTGACCACAGATACAATGCAAGTCGTAGGTTGGAACGTTCGAAAAATCCATCGGACACATGGGTTCGGATTCTCATCATTATTTGTTGGCCCAACAAGGCTGTAACACTACGAAATAAAAAGCTGCTTAGTAGTCTGTAGATTATATGTATATGTTTGCAGAGGAAAAACCTCAGAATTGCATATTTCCCACATATACAGTTTAGTTTCTGTGTTCATGGCCGTAATTTTAAATATCCAATCTTCTGAATACTCAAGTGAAATAATTACTGTGTTGCACAAATAATCAGTTAACTATGGTTCTTCTGGCTTTCAAGCAAACCAACACATTTATGTATTCACATAGAAGACATGAAATATTACTTGTACAGTCGTAAGGCTGCATTTTGAAACGCAGTCGCTTTCAAGTTGCAGCGTTTTTCGAGACGGATGGGGCATCATTGATTTCCAGTAACTTTTCATCAAAAAAATTTGCTTTTGACGAAATGTAACAAAGCAATTGTATAAGTCTTTTTTTAGGGGGGGGGGGGGGGTGTGTAACTGTAATCGTGATGCATGTTTACGTATCTCAGTCTTTGATCTGCCGTATGTTGCAATGACAATATCAGTATTTTCTTTGCTAGTCATTTGCTGAAAATATATCATTATTCAGTAAAGCTTCAAAAATTTAAACGCTAGTTTCTGCCTCATTGGACGAATTAAATATTTGCATCCTATATGTGACGATGGAACCTATCAGGAGGGAGCGCCGTATATTATCCAAAATGCGCGACTCCCTCTAGAAGCCCACATGAGACGTACGCGATTTCGCGTCGCTTATCGCTACACAGGTCTTCCTAGTACAGCTAAAAACTGGCAACATCGTTGCTGATGTTTGGCAACACTGTGACAGTGCAGTTACTTCCGCAAGTGGTACTGAATTGTCTCACTAAGTTCACTTGACATTCCTCTTCTTCTTTCATGACTTATGATGTGTAATGCCCATGTGAAATTTAACTTTTGCACTCAAGGAATGTAGTTATTTGTGTAGGTGACTTTTAGGTTATCTTTCGCGATGCGTTAGAGGCTCAGCATTCAATATGTGAGAGACTGAGGGCACTGCACGACATTGTGTGGTTGGCTGTGTGGTTCTGTTTGTGTCTTATGCTGCAAGCCTGGTGTGAGTCGGCAGTTCTATTCCTGGGTGGAGATATTGCATTTGGGGATGGAATTTCTTTTTATTTTGTTTTATTTTACGTTATACGCTGCAGATTGCAAGAAGAAACTCTTTAACGGAATCATAAGAAAAGCTTTATACAATACGTTTTTCAGAAAGGTCGACTTCAAATTATGGAAATGGTATTAGATGTCTTCTTCGCTTCACCATACAAACGCCTTCGAAGAAATTCGAATTCACCTCCATTGATGCGAAATATCTCCTGTAGAAATGAGACATGAAGACACGAACCTTGCAGTGTGCCTCTGTTGCTTTAGAACGTGTACTGAAACGTATTCACATAATTAAGCTTATACATTTACCGTAAGGAATGAAACAACGACACTAAAAACATTTTAGTGAATTACATATTGTGTCTTGATGAAAACGTATGAACTGATGACAATAACTAATTACATGAAAGGCTTTAATGAAAGGAAAAGGACCGAGATTTAAACCACAAATAAGTGTTAACCATCGTAGAGTGCCATTGGATTGGACAAATACAATTTTTTTCCTCTCTAATGTATTATATGCTCATAATTCAAAATAGGTGGTCAGCTCCATTATATCCTGTGTGAAATATGAATCGCAACCCTTTTTGTGGATCACCACTCAGCAACACTACAGCATTTTACATATCCAGGGCGATGAGCGGCGGCAGGCGCTGTGGGCAGAGGGCGAGGCAGCGCTGTGTAGCGCCGCCACCGCTGCTGCCGGCGAGTGGGCCGCGGAGAGCTCTGCCAAGTGCTGCGGCCAGAGGCAGCGATGGTATTGGGCCGGAATGTTATTACCAGTGTACCAAAAAATGAAATACGTTACACATATGCTCCCCTTACGCACGTGGCATCAGCATGCACGAGTGACGTGAATTTAAAATTTTTGTCAACAGTCGGTGTCGATCGCTAATACCAAATACGCAAGTCGCGCACTTTACCGCAAGACCACGGATGTAGCTGTCCCAGTTATCCTCTAACTGTACTCAAGAAGTACTGTATGAACTCTCGCAGTCTGCAGTGTTGCCAGATTGTGCAGATAGCTGGACTTAGAGCGAATCAGCGCGGCCACTGTTATTGTCCCATGTCGCGATCTGCTCGGACTTAGGCTCAGCGGCGGCCGGCCGGCGGCCAGGTTTTTTGTCAAAGAGTGTACGTTACCTTGATGCTCTGTTATGTACTTAAAGAATTATTAGTATGACATATCCAAGTGCCTCTGTTAGCTATCAGGCTGCCTGCCTCACATAGTCCCTTTTTGTCCATGTTTTATCTTTTGTTTCCATCGTGCATCGATGGTGCATAATCTAAGTTCTTTAGGCCATGTTAAGTATTTTATTGTGTGTATCTTGTTTATGTAATTTGTGTCCCTGTTTGTCGTTTTAAGTGTGTGTGGTCTTCTTCTCCGTGCGTGCAGCTAGCCTTTTTTAGCGAGTGCTTGAGTAGTCACCTTTGCTGTAGATTTTGTATCGGCAATCTCCCCGTTAGGTAGCATGTTAATCTGAGCCCGTGGTAGGCACCGACGCCGTAATTCGTAGGATTTTTAGTTGCAGGTTGATGCACTGTCGTGTTGATGCTTAGGGGTCTAGATAATTTAACTGGGGATTGTCCTTTTGAATAACAGAAGGTGTGCGATTCGACCGGTAGACGGTCGCGGCAGAGCATGAACGAAGGGGTTCATCTAAATTTCATTGACAATATACAACCTGGCCTATTAATAGAACTTGCATTTTTTCGATAAGTTTTGCAGAGCAATTTTGTAAAATAAAGGACCTAGCATGATCGGTGGAAGAGGCCAGAATCACATTCAGAAGCAGAAAAATATGTGAGGAAAAAAAAGGAACTGATGAAGGGCAAACTCAGTGTCAAGGAACTGTCCGCCTAATGTATACAACGAGGACACATGACTATCTAACATCGATAGGACGGTAAGCCCTTATTTTCCTGCAACCACTAATTCTTATTCTCAATTTTGCAGCATGATTGTGGTAAGATTAGGTTACATTGTAAGTCACTGATACCTTAGATCTCACTTTATTAACTTAGGATTGTTTAACATGTGTGGATTTGTGGTGTTTATTTTATGTCTTTGCACGTTTGATCATGTGTCTTCTTTTTCTTGTACACAGGACCCAACTGCAACAAGAGGATTTAAAACGGTTCTGTATCATTGAGAGATTCTGTTACGGCACACAACTACAACTAGAAGATCAGAAAAGTTTCACGTTATCTCGGAACCGTGAAACAGATTCGGCGACTGTGAATTAATTATCAAGTACGATACATTGAAGAAATGTCTTAAGAGAAAGATAAATATTACTGAAGTGGACATTTCCCGTGCACATTTTGTTACGGTTTCCGGCAGGCTGCTCGTCTCTAATTAACCCATCGTCTGTGCTTTGTACTAGGTTTTTAAAGGAAAGATTATTTTTCTGTTTGAGAAACATCTCCCGCGTTCGCAGCGTCATTAACGACAAAGTGCTGATTTTCTGTAGAAACTGAGTCTAATTCCTGTGACCTATCACGTTTTTCCTTTTCCTGTCCTTTAAGACCGGTTCGCCTACGTGTTTCAGTTGCTGAAACTGAAATGCTATCCATTTCTGAAATCACGATAAATATTCACGCACACGTTAAAATATTCACAATGAAATTCCAAAGCAAGAAGTTCCTAGTGGTCAGAACACGTGGTGCCTCTGTAAGAGTTTCACATACAAAACTGTATTCACATACAATGCAGTCGTAATTGCACCCCCGTTTCACACTGCGTAAACTCGATAACTATTTCCCCCCAAAACGAAGCACATAGAAAAGTGATCACTACTGAAAGAGACAGCAAATTCACTGACAATGCGCGCTGAAAACACAATGGAAGAACACTAGCGCTTGTGATTTCTACTCTTCACACACACACACACACACACACACACATTCAAAGGACGGGAGGGCATCTATAGAAAGAAAAATTAAAAATAAAATCAGGAGACATCAGAAGGGTGAATCCTGGCAGCGGTAACCCAAGTGAAAGTGGCCTGTTATTAAAATTAGCAAGGGTGATGAAACACGTCCACTGATTGTGTGGTCGTGTTCCATTTTGATTTATTCTTTAACCTAAATGGTTTCTGCATCATTAATATTATCTATCTGTGTATTAAGTATTTTATTATTTTATATCAAAGATCAATGCCCCATGTTTATGTATGTTTGCCTCATATTTATGTTTCCACCTGTGTGATTGAACTTGTTTGTTCATGTGAATGTGGAAGGTTGCTTTTAATATTGACTGACTGCCGCACAATGGTTTACAGTCGCCGCCTCCCGCTTTAGGCTTCGTTCTGCTGTAGTTAAGAACGCATCGCTTCGTTTGTCGTCTGCGCTAGTGTCTGCTGGGTGGCCAGAGACAAGCTTACTTGGCAAGGTGGCGAGGTACATGTTCTTAGTCTTGTACCAACCTAATCTTTGACGAAAGAGGAGAATTCTCTGAGAGCGGTTGTAGAGGGAATTGTCTTTGCCAGATAGCAAGGGTTGGTAAACACCAGTCTCTGAACGCGCTTTCCGTCGCTTTTAGTGTGCTCTACATCCAGTGTATAGCGGGCGGAGGTTTTCCGAGGCCTTAGAGCTGAGAGGAAGGCATGCTGTTAGGACTTTGATTTATTTGTGATCAGGCAGTCTTGGTTTTTCAGTGATAGTTCTCTAGAGTAATTCTTTCGCTATGAGAGGCAAAGTGTTTCTTAATTTACAGAACTCGAGTAAATTCAGTGTAAATTTTTTATTTGCGTTTTCATTCCAATGATAATTGTGTGTCCAGTTTTGCTCAAGTTAGAATACACGTGTGTAGCCTTCAGCCTTTGTGTAAATTTAGTGTACTTGAGTTTCCTTGCTATTTTTAACTAACTTTGTCACACTGCGTCTGTATCCACAAGTATGCGAAATATTTCTTAGATTTTCTTATTTAATTCCGTCTTTCCTGTTTCGTATGACCGATTGAACCACGTGCTTTTGGAACGGTCATTACTGCAGCCTTCAGCCATTCTTTTGTTAATTCTCGCTTTCTTCTACACGAATTCTCGTGTATGCTTTACTCCTTTATTCTAAATTAATTCATGTTCATAAATGCCATGAAAGTTGGCGTGGTCGCACACCACGTGGTACTTAAAAATAGTAAGCTGCTGCCTCCCCAAACATGAGATCGTTTAGTGCCCAGTATATTCGAAAATTAGTGATCAAGACACCTGCCATCTTGTCAATACGCCACCGACACATCATTTCGCCGCTGCTTTCAAATGATTCAGTTTTGTAATGTACCACCTAGCTTTATGTGCTTGTCTGTGAATGAATGAATGTGCTTTCAGCAAGGCCCACTCATTTTGTATTCGAAAATCTCCTCCCACATTACCTCCACACTCATAAAGGGCAGAAACTATTTTTATATGGACGGTAATTATATGATTTAATCCATTTTGTACAAGGAATTTGCTTAATTTGGTCTTGCCACATTTATTTGCTTGTTATTTTTCTGAATAGATTATGATTTTAATGTATTAGTCCTCTGCTTTATGATTTAATGCTCCCTGTTCCATGTTTAATTAACTATTCATTTATTTTTAACACTAATTTTGTGTTTGTTAAAACCTTGGCTGCTCCCTTCAGGAGTAAGCAGTTTGATAAATTTCCGTTGTGCATGTACTGTGGCCACTCATAAAGTAATTTAGAGCAGCAGTGAGCATTTATCTTACATTTGTAGGTCTCAACTGCCCGAGATTTTGCTTATTTTATTAACAGGCTACATACATGTGTTACAGGCATTTGTTGTGGTGTACATAACATAGAACACATCACTTGAAGGTTGGCCATTGGTTTTAGTATGGTGTAATTTACTATGGACGGTTCTATACAGAAGTAGTCAAAATGTTCAACATGAGCTGTAACGCAGCACCTATACACAGCACCACTGAGTATCTCACTCGTTCCCAAATTCCAGGCGTCTGTTGTATCTGCTGACATTCTTGCTCTATGCACTGATCCAGCAATTATATGTTATGAATACCTGTGGTGCAAACAATGGGATTCAAATGGCCCCTTAAGTAGAAGTCTGTTAGATTGAGGTTGGGAGAACATGCAGACCACAGTGTCAGTCCATAAAGTCCTATCCATTTGTTTGAGAATCACTGATGTAAAATTACTGTAGCAGCACGAGCAAAATGAGGTGGTGATCTATCATGCAGGAGTCACGTGTCCTGAATTAAGTCCAGGGGAACGTCTTCCAACAAACCATGCAAATCATTTGTTGAAATAGAGCAGGATGTCACTTCTGTCCTGTTACTGGTAAGAGAAGGGACCAATAAAAGTGTTACCCAATATTCCAGCCCAAACATTTGTAATAAACTGATGTTGATGTATAGTTTGCACAACTTTAGTTTCATACCCTCAGATATGCATATTGTGAAAGTTCTGCAGCCGCACAGGATTAGCCGAGTGGTCTGGAGCGCCACGTTGCAGGTCGTGAGGCCTCCCACGTTGGAGGTTCGAATCGTCCCCTGGGCATGGATGTGTGTATTGTCCTTAGGTCAGTTTAACTTAGCTTAAGTAGTTTGTAATCTAGGGACTAATAACCAAGCAGATAGATTTACAAACATTTGAACAGTTTTCGAAAGTTCTGCACTCTACTAAAAAACTTCGCTTTATTGGTAGACGCAGCAGCAAAGAAGAAATGTTGCTCCTGATCACACATCTGCCACATCTGGGTACAAAATCCTGCTCTGGGTGGAGGTGAGCTGTACTAAGCCCTTGTAGTTTTTGAAGGTGACAATTGATAAAGGAGATATTTTCGTAGCATCCTCCACACTGAATATTAATCACATCCACTCTTGCCGCTATTTCCCTCTTGCTGCTCCTACTATTTTTAATATGGATGAGAATTCGTCCTTCTACATGCTCCTACGCCATCCATTATCATCGACACATCTGTTCAAAGAGCCTGTCTTGCACAGTATTCATGTATTCTTTGGAACATCTTGTTGTTTGACAAACATCGAATGTTTTCCACATACAAACGCCACGCTTCATTTACATTACACTGAACCCATCCACAGCAGAGATGCATGTCTGTCATTTCCTAATTGGAGTAGCCCATTGTAATAATTGGTGACTTGTACTGTATGTGCACTGAATAAAAGGTGCTATCGTGTATCATTCAACATTACATGCACTCAATAACAGCTTCCAAAAATATCACTCCACAATCGCTTATGACCAGTGTAGACATGTTGCTTTGCTACACAATGGACATCATGTGGCTTTGACTGCACAAAAAATAAATAAATAAATAAAAATAAAAAAAATTGTCGGGACGAAACGTACATATGTCATGTAAGCCAGGGGTAATGTAAGGTCCCTATAGTGCCGACATAGTCGGATTTCTGTATAATTTAATTTTGTGAACTGACCATAGATATATATTGTAACTGGTTCAGTAATCTTTGGAAGTTCGACTGTAGAGAAAGCACTCTGGCTGCGAGGGAGCAGTCAGTTGCGAACTAGTTGCGAGTTAGTTGCAAGAGTGGCCAGTTAAATGAGGTAACGCGAGGAAGTTGTTGGAAAAGGTAGTCGTTAAATATGTGATGCAGCACATCATATTGTAATGCATTATGTTAATTTAATTTTCTGTAATATTTCGGCTTCATATTTTTAAGAGTACATAATTTCTTATCTTAATTCGTTTTCTGCATCCTCATTTGGTAGTTAGTGCTCCTTCCTTTCGTTTTCTTCATTTATGATTATTGTTGAACTTAATTACTACCCACCTAACCTGCATGCTGCGAGCTGACTGCTGTTCCTTTTTCCAGTGTTGTAATAAGAATATACGAGGTAAGTCAATTTTTTATTTATCTGTGTCGCAGTCATATTTTCTCTCCCTTTCATTAATCAAGTTAATCAGTTTCGTTGTACCCTTTGGGAGTAAATTCGACAGGGCCATAAATTTTAGTGTTTGTGGTTTCCCCTATTTTCCGGGCGTGTCCTTTGTGCGTATTTATGTTTTCTAAGGCTTACCTCGGTGATCATAGTCACCACATTGTTAGTTTTTTTTTTAAGTTCAGTTTTGCACGTACGTAGTGCTGATCAATTTCCATTAAACATTAATATATTCGGGATACCTTACAAATTTCCATTAAACTTTAAACTTAATTAATTAATTTATTTTCCGGGATACTCTTACAAACTTATCTTTCTCTGATCGTCCAAATCTTTGGGAAACACATCCTTAAACCGACCTAAAATGCCTTTGGATGCATTTCGATCAAAACCGCGTACTCCACTTAATTTAAAAAATATATAATATTTTCCTCCGTTACTATTTGTTGCAATTAAATCTTGTGATTTTGCTCTAACTTTCTTTCTACTCTCTAAGCACAGACGTCAGTGCCTCTGGCTATTATAATCACTGACCTCCTGCTGAATACCAGTCACTTTACGTGATTTTCCCATAGTTTTATTTTCTACAAGATATTGCACTACATTTATGCTGACAGATAATGTTGAACCAGTTTCCCCAACTTTATCATCTAGCCTGGAGATGGACACATTTTGTTTTTCGATTCCTTACCTAAATTTTTCACATCTTGTTTTAAAGTATTTATCAAGAACTTTGGTTTGCAATGTGTCTCACAAGTCTTCACCCTACTAGACCTTTGCTTTGCTACAGCCATCTGTTATCTCACCACACTGTCTATTCTCACGTCTACGCTCTGAACGAAGATGTCAAAGCCTCTGGTTATAAAATCACTCACCTCCCGCTAAATACCAGCCACCTTATCTGATATCTTCTTAGTTTTATTTTCAACGAGATTTTTTACTAAATTTATCCTGCCAGGTAATGCTGAACCAATTTCCTCATTTTTTTCCTAGCCTGCAGATGGACACTCTGTTCTTGATCTCCTTACCAACATTTACTTCGAAATTTTTCACATATTGTTGTAAAGTATTTGTACAAGAACCTTTGTTTGCAATATTAGTCTCACAAGTCTTCACCCTACTAAATCATTGCGTTTACTACATTGTCTATTCTCTCGTCTACCTTTACTAATTTATCACCACTTTTCTTAATACATTATTCTAAATTTTTGCTAGTATCGTCAATCTTTATATTACTCTCCTCAATCGACCCTTGATTTCCTGTCTACTATCCCTAGCACTTTCCCCTATTACTTTTTTTTAGTTTGTCCTATATCTTTTTAGTTTCAATCTTTTTGTTAGTACTCCTGTTACTTTCTTCAATTTGTTATTAGATCCTTTGAGTACCGATAATTGACCCATCATTTGTAACACTGATTATATACTGATGTCTTAACTGTTATTTTGTCCCATTCCAGTTGTATTTTCATCGGCCTCCGTCCAACTGGTGGTCTCGACTCAACTATTCGTCAGTTCTGGAGATTGAAGCACTGTTTCCTGTTCACCACTTTCAGCTATACTATTCATTCTAATTTGCGTTCCTTCTTTAGATTTTGCCAACAGAAATATGTCGTCTCATTGATTCTCCAAATTTAAATTTTCCAGAGCCCCATCCTGCTCAATATTTTGTACAGCTTCGGACATTTTGCTCGCTTTACATAGCCTACCCCTCCGAAGCAACATATAATAAATTTACAACTCACTTTATTGAGCTATTCTGCTCCCTCCGGACGACGAAGCTCAGCCAGTGATGTCCCGACGCCACGCCCGAGCGTCGAACTCCGGTCCCTTGTGTGTGCTTGCTTAGCGCACCCCTCCTCGTCTGCTGCTTCCGTCTGCTTTCTGTGCACTTCCTGCGCATTGTGGTGATTCTGTTGTATTGACGGCTACCATCTGTTTCCGTTTACTTTCTTCTTCACCGCGAAGTTTCCCGTTCTCCATTCGTTGAAATGTTCTTAATCCAGTGACGTGATCCATGTTTTCCTCTACACGACTTATCAAACTCCACGACACACATTTTCGCAATCCACAATGCGTATTATTACTGTCACTAGCCGTAACGTATTAAAATTTCACTATCTGTAACAGCTCTACTTATTCAGCATTTGAATAAAATTTTCGAAATTTCAATTTTCACAGTTCTTAAAGGCATTTCAATCGCTTTCCAGCAGTGACGCACTAGAAGGCTCCAAGTTTCCTGCCAGCTCCACAACATCAATGGAGCTAAATTTCCTGAAGATGGTCTAAAAGAAGACCGAAACTAGTCGAAAAAATAAATTTTTGCACTCTAGACTGTTCTTTATACATACAAAGTATCTGCACAAAACCTACTAATAAACTTATGAAATAAAATTTAAAAAAATCTTCCTACATGTAGGAACCCTTACAATACAATTATAGAAAGAGAAAGATTTGGAATGAAAATTAAAGAGGTAACATTAAATTATTTTAATATGGTTCCTAAAATCGTAATATATATATTTTCTGCTATTGTCCTGTTGCTACAAAAAATGTTGATCCATATACTGCATCTGCAATAGCAAAAGGTACCTTTCAATATTCATATATTTGTAGCATTGTCAAATAAAACCCTACAATTACTGTAATCCTTCTACTTCTTGTGAGTGATTTGATTCTATGATTGTCTGCACATCTGCGTGTGTATTCTGAGCAACTATTTCGCTCAGTTTTGTCGGTTGCCCGATGCACTACCAAGACCACGCAGGCATGCGATAACTCTCCAATTTTGATTGCGATCATCTCAATACTAACCTGATGTCTTTTCCTTTTTTTTTTTTTTTTTTTTTTTTTTTTTTTTTTTTTTTTTTTTTTTTTTTTTTTTGCGTCATATAGACATTACATTAAAAGTGGTTAGTATTGCTGACAACTTCAAACTTTTCTAACCATCAGCCTTATTCACTTTCAAAATGAATCTAAAATTGGTTAATCTATAAATTAATAATTAACAAAGTAGATGTTTAAAAAGGTTTTCAGTTAAAATATCAACATATAAATGCCTTAAAATTAGGGGAAATTACGTGATCAAAAAGCAAGTTCCTTCGGGCAACGAACACAAAATGTCTAATGTGGAGAAGACACTTTGCAAGTAAACTAGTAGATAACTGTTTCGTAGGCTCACAGACGGTCAAAAATTTTAACGACATAGTATCTTCAAACATATTTTACACGGAACTGCCACATGGGCCATTATAATTACTGTATTTCTGTACAAGAATAATCAGTATTGTTATTGTCTCTATGTAGAAATTGTTTGTTATCGGAAATATACGTATAAATAAAAGTCCCTAACAAAAGGTCATACCCTCGGGAACGGCCGTGCGCTCTAAGGCGCCTTGCTGCGAAGAACGTGACTGCTCCCCAACGGAGGTACGGATCCTCCTTCAGACATGTGTGTGTGTGTGTGTGTGTGTGTGTGTGTGTGTGTGTGTGTGTGTGTAACATTTGAACAAAATATCAACGTCGGACCAATAGCTGAGAAAACACGTGTTGAAACCTGCCATTTACAACGTGTTGAAATTGTGCATAACTACAAATGATTTAACTCACTTTGTTTGTAGTACTTCCATCCTTTTACAGCCTTTTAAGGCAAATAGGGTATTGTATCTCACTGCCACCGCTTTTTGCAAATTACTTACATTAGAATACGCTGTCGTTGTCTGGCAACGACAGCGAGGAACTGACGTATGACTAGACGGAGACACGTCTGGTACACTGCACTCCACGCTAGAAGCAAAAAATGAACAGCTGCTGTGACAATAGTTATGCCACGCATTTGTTGCTCATTTCTGATTCGGGATTTTTCTTAAATTATCACTAATCATATATTGTAGTTTCTGCGATAACGTAATATTTCGAAGCAGAAGAAATATTAGAAATAAGTATTACTTTTTAGTTTTCCTTTAATTATTTAAAACGAAAAAACATTTAGAACCACTGCTACAAAAAGTAGTTACACCGATGTTTTTATCTTGTTATTGGCAATCAGTAAAATTTTTAAAAAAAGGTTACAGCCGACACTAAAGAAATACCGAAAAACAGTTATTAAGAACTAAAATACCTGTCTCGGTTTTAATCGGTTTTTCCCATCCCTAATCCCGAGCTGGCCGATTCTACCCCATTCACGCCATGCTGCTGCTGTCTTCGATTGATGCACTATACAGGGTGATTCACCTAAAACTTGCATCGCAAATACTGAGGGAACGGAAAGTACGATTGATGTGCGGTTTTCACAGAATGGATTGGTAGTCAGGGGCTCGTATTTTTAGCTAACAATCAAATTTAATATTACACAGAAAGTGTATTTTTAAGCAGAAATATAGTTTTTTAAATGGAACAATGGTTGTTTCTATCATGCACTGGAATTTTTGACACCAGCTGTATACAAAGAATTTTGAATGACATTTTTTCACACTTGGTTTGGTAGCTACAACCGTTCAAAGTTTCGGTGGCGGAGACTGTGATAGCGTAGCTGACTGGCCCAGTGGCTATCCCCTGGGGCACGGCCCACTCTCTCATAACCACCAGCCAGTTAGCTACGCTGTCGTAGCACCCGCCCCCAAAACTTTGAATGGTTGTAGCTGCCAAACCAAACGTGATAAAAATGTCATTCAAATTCTCTGTACACAGCTGGTGTAAAAACTTCCAGTGCTCTATGAAATCGCCATTGTTCGATTTGAAAAATTATATGTTAGCATAAAAAATACACTTTCCAGGTATTCCTACAATCTGTTTATTGGTTAACAATACGAGTCCTTGACTACCAATCCATTCTGTGAAAACCGCACACCAATCGCACTTTCCGTTTCCGCAATATTTGTGGTTCAAGTGTTAGGTGATTCACCCTATATAGGTCTTCAGCAGCGCAAGACATATGATTGCATGTGAGCGGAATTGAAGCTACAGCCCTTAGCCTGCATTGTGCAAAATCGACAATCGGAAACGAAAGTATTTTGAACAAAACCTATATATTAAAATCTATTTTCTTTGTTATTTTGTTAAGTAGGCTCAACCACATAGATCGTGTATAAAACACTATAATATGACGCGTTTCGAGGGTCAAGCCCTCATCATCAGATAAAACATACAAGAATCTTTAAAACCCGAGACAAATAAAATCTAAAACGTAATAAAAGAAAACGTGGTTACTTCCCTTGTAACCGTGTCTCCGTAGAAAGCTCAGCATATTGTTCTTCGTCAATATTAAAAACAGTCCCCAGTACTGGCGGCGCATATCAGTAGTGAAGCGCACGGAGTCAACAACACGAGTGGGGCGCACGTATGAACATGAAAACAAAGACCTCTAAATGCCAAAGACTATCCACAAGGCAGTGGGTACATTCAGGTGTACAGTAAGACAGAGGTTGAAATTTAAAATAAACGACTTTTGTTATAATAGATCCACAAAGTTTTTAAAAAAGCTGTATGCATTGCCTTGAACTTGTTCATTTAATGAAACGTCGCTTTTTGCGTTTTGTATTGTAATCTCTAGCTGTTCTAGCATATCTAACTTTCTTCCCTTATCCTGTTTATGTAAAATCTTCAGGTCATCTTCAATATGCTTTAATGGGTGGCCAGTTTCGCGGATATGTGTAGCTACAGCGGACTTGTCAAAATTGTTAAGTCGGAAGGCGTCCACGTGTTCCTTGTACCTAACTTTAAACGATCTACCGGTCTGACCAATATAGCTGGCATTGCAACTACTACACTGTATCTTATAAACCCCTGCTTTGTCATATTTATCAGTCTTTTGGTTTGAGTTATTTCGTAATTTATGATGTAAAGTATTATTAGTTTTAAAAGCAGCTTCTAATTTAAAAGGTTTTAGTATGTTGGCCACTTTCTGAGACAGATTACCAAAATATGGAACCATTACCCTCTTGATATTATCTGTGCCATTTGTATATGATTTCGCACGTTGTTTCTTTCGTATTAGGTTATTAACTACGTTTTCTTGGTAACCATTCGCCTTAGCAAGCTGTCTTATAATGTTAAATTCAGTGGTTCTGTCTTTTTCATTCATTGGCACTTTGAAGGCTCTATCGACTAAACAGCGTAGGGCAGAAAGTTTTTGGCCATTAGGGTGACAAGAGCTGTTATGTATTAGAATGTCGGTAGTTGTAGGTTTCCTATATACTTTAAATACGTGTCTGCCATCCTGCTTCGTAATGTTAAGGTCAAGGAACTGAAGTGTGCCATCCTTCTCTTGTTCAACGGTAAATTCGATTTTCTCATGTAGGCTGTTAAATTTATTAACTATTCCACTAATTTCAGTTTCACCTCCATCTATCAATAGCAAAGTATCGTCAACGTAGCGTTTATAATATAAGATTTTATCAACTGGATGCTGCATATTTGTTTTATACACGATCTATGTGGTTGAGCCTACTTGACAAAATAATTAAGCATACAACCACGACCTCAAATCAATAATGGATATAATTAAGTCTATTTTCTTTGGTCTCGCCATAACGGCTCACTCGATTTGGCTGATATATATTATTTTGTACGTAATTCTCAGGACAAGGTCTGATGAAATAAAATTTTTGGGCAATCTACCGAAAAGCAAGAAGTTCTGGGTTTCTGTTGCATACAAGTCTATAGTTCTGATTTGAAACATAGCTTTGAGTCAAGCAGCAACCGTAACAACTTTTTTCTGTAAGTGGAAATCAGCACCCCAACAAGTTTCGTGGTAAATTAAACGCATTTATAGCATAAGACATGTAAAATTAGAACACCCCGTGCTCAAGTCGCATGTGGATAACATCAGATTTATCAATGATTAATTGCATCCTAGTGCAAATACTAGATGGTACGTAAAGTTTTGTGCAAATCTTGATGAAATATTGTTGACTTCACCTTTAAAATAAAAGGAAGCTCACAGTCCACATAACATTTCGTATGTTGCTTGGCGGTATTCTAAAATATCTACGTTTTAATTTCGATCTTTATGAAATTACCATGACGTTATCATGAGAAAGCTGGCTCATATACTTACGTTACTACGATTACTAGGTTTTTGAAAATTTCAACTTGTACCTTCGTAAATAATTTTTATTTTCAAGAAACTCATAAATAAAGTGAATAGCCGAATGTGTTATGAACAGCAAAAATCGGCTGGACCAAGTCAACAACACAGTATGGCCGCGCTGAGTACGTTGCTGGATTTACTGCTTTGCTTCAGCTTGTTTGTTACTGCAACACCTGGAAAAAGACATTAAAAAAATAGTCAATACATAGTACAAACTATCATCAAGAGAAGTTGTTCTGAGAATCAACAAATTCAAAAATCGTGTTGTGCTTTGAATTATCAATATTTAAGTAATACCAAGTACCTTATAAAGATAATAGCGGCAGTGGCGATCTAAGGCAATGAGGGGGGGGGGGGGGAGCGGCAAAACAAAATCAGGCCCGTTTTGGATAACATACCGCTGCGACTGTTAAAAATTCTTTACAACGACCGGTTTCGCAAATTAAATTTGCATCATCAAGTGCTTATTTCTTCCAGATGTTAACCTTATGTTACTTTGACTCTATACTAGCTATACTAGCTGATTATTCTTGAGTTATAACCAACTTGCCGGTATCCACCATGAAAGCCGTGTCAGGGGGTAAAAGAAGATTAAAATCTGCTAGAGCACTGACACTTTACCTCCAGAAGAGACAGCTGGGAGAGGAGGCGTTGTTGTTGTTGCTGCCGCCATCGGACTGGACACGAGTTGCGGCTGAACCTAACGTGAAGAGACGCGCATGTGCACCAACGCGTGCCTCGGTTGACTAGCGCCTGATTTAAATAGTGGGGACTAGCCGCACATCAGGGTAGTATAATACATAACTACTAGAATTCACACCTAGCAGTTTTCCATCTCAAGGTCCAACAGGCCTAAAGTTATATGAAAAAATAACAAGTTACTCGGTAAAACCCTAGAAAAGTTAAGTTACGTCGTTCCTTAGAAAATGAAAATTAGCCAGTAGATTACCGTGGCGTAATTCTGCTTGGCAGTTAAGAATATTTTCGGGGTCATTCTTTAAAGCCCTGAAAATTGAAAGTACCTCTAAAATATTTAATACATTCCCTTTTTCTTCCCGGTGTAGAACCTTCAAATTTGTGGCTACATCTGTAATCAAATGACCCGTTTCTTACAGGTGCACACCCAAAGCTGACGTGGTACTAGAAGAACTAGTTTTTTCCTTGAATCTTACCTCAAATCTTCTCCGTGTCTGGCGTATGTTTCTTGCAGGGCAGTTATTACAAGAAATACTACATATACCTGGGGATTTGAAAGGCTCATTTTTTTTACTTCTCCCTGTGTCTGAATTTTTGACCAATATCTTTAGGGACGAAGTAGGCTGGGGTAATGCCCTGTGAGAGAGGTGTTTGCCCACTTTCCATGAAACGTTACCGTTGTAAGGTTATCTATGATATTTAGCATTCCTAGAAGCATTGTCCCGTGTAGGAATCAAGGAAGAACGTCTACCTTTAGACCCCACTTGGAAACACATCTATTACTATAAAAAAGTAACTTTTGAGACTTGGAGCCCCCCCCCCCTAGGATGAGAGGCACAGAATAGTCTAAAAAATAGCTTTCGAAATCTGGAGGCCTCAGATGGAGATACCAAGGGCTGCTATAAATAATGAAAAAAAATAATAATAAAAAAATGTCTTTATAGGTATTTGAGGCCCCGAAGAGGAGAGGCCAGAGGCGATAAGCCCCCACCGCCATCCCCGCCCCCACTTCCCTTAGTCCACCACTGAATAGTGGAAATTCCATGGCATTTACATGCGTTTGTCATGTGACACCGCTAGCAGAGGCATCGGTTGGTTGGAGTTGTATACTAGCCTTGATGTCTGTGATTTCGTATTTTATCATACGTTTGCTACGTTTTTTTAAGATATTATGTTAGATGACAATCTATTTAAAGTTCAGGATTGAAAACATGAAGCATTACTATTTTCCATGATCAGTGAAGCACGTCAGCGCTTCTTCATGTAAGGATAAATTCTAAGAAAAAAATTTACTGTATGATATTAAAAAAAATCTACATTTTACCAAACTTGTAAGGAAATGTTTCCGATCTATGAAAATAAATCAAATCATAGATAACTCTTATTTCAAACCACTGAAAATGCTTTATATTCAATAAAACAGAACGCGTCTGGAGAAAAATGATCGCAGTTTACTGCAGTTGCATTGACGGATAAATAATACCCTTCATAATTTGTACTGTTTATTCGAATAGCATTCGAACTGAAAATAACTCAGTAGATGAGAACTACAATAGATGTATGCACTTTCCATGACGATTTAGGAAACCGAATGAAAGGCGCGGCACCAAGCCAAATACTGAAAATGACAATAAAAATATGAGACAATTAAAAATTAAGTTTAGCCTCGTGCTTCATAAAATATTAGTTTTGCTGGAATACAAAAACCTTGCAGTTAAGGTATTGTGATGGTGTTTAAAGACTCGTCTATGATACTCTCTGAATAAATGCATTCAAATAAAATTTGCTATTATACACATGTTGATGTATTAAATTACCAATATTTCTTAAAAAAAAAAAAAAAAAAAAAAAAAAAAAAAAAAGAGAGAGATAGAGAGAGAGAGAGAGGAAAAACTACACACAAGAAACAAAGTATAACAAAATCTTATATCTGAAATGTTTTTGCACAAAGTGCTCTAGGATAATATGCTTTTATACAACAGCTCAGTATTTTTCTTTTTTAAAATTTTTTCCAAGTCTGCTTTTCTGTTATGAATAACCCACTGGCTGCATCTATAAACAATTATTAAAGAAATAAGGTAAATCAAAGCGTAAAAGGCGCTGTCTATTGAAAGCAAACGAACTGTGTCGATCTAATAGTAGTTCGCTTAAGCTATTATAGTTACATCTCTCCTATTTTTTCGGAACCCAAAACAATATTTCTCAGTGCTTTGGTGACTGCAGTTATTACAGCCATATACAAAACACATACTCTCTCTGCCAACCATTTCCTTGTCCTGTAAAGTAATCTGACGAATCAAATAAGTCTTCTAAGCCTCACAATGTAAATCCGCTGCTCTCTCCCAGATTTAGTTCACAACTCACACAATAAATCTTTTGGTTGCCTGTGTAAGGTAGGAGGGAAATCCCGGTAGATGTGTGTGCACAGACAAAACTGCATTTTCTGCTATTAGCATGTAAAAACACTTCTGAAGTTTTATTTTGTCCGATTACCTGATTGTTGTGTAATGTAGAAAACACAGCAATGCAAGAGAAGTGGAACACTTATACACAATAGTTTTGTAAATATTAGTAGCTGTGACTCACAAGAAATTAACAGAGCCCACCATGCTAAACGTCGGAAAGTATGTTACCGCGGCAGAGATAGTTATTTAAATCTGGAATGAGACTTTTAAAGGCTTTCAAAAATGTTTGATTTTGATTACTGAAATTATTGTGTTACTTCATTTTTCCTATAAAAAAGCTATATGTTTTGAACTTGCCCTACAGAATCGCAGAATAAAATCCTCTAAATAAAATCAATTATACATTGTACAAGGCCTTGCTATTCTAAGCACACACGCTCGAGTTTATACATGCTATTACGATTAACTCTTGCAGAAGCATTTATAACACAAATTTTATTACAAATGTACCTGCTAGTACAAGCCCGATACTTGAATAGCGATGTCATACAAACATGCAGGACCGAGCGAGGTGGCGCAGTGGTAACGCACTGGACTCGCATTCGAGAGGACGGTGGTTCAAATCCACCTCCGGCCATCCAGATTTAGGTTTTCCATGATTTCCCTAAATCGCTCCAGGCCAATGCCGGGATGGTTCCTTTCAAGGGGAACGGCCCATTTCCTTCCCAATCCTTCCCCTTCAATGACCAAGCTGTCGACGGGACGTTAAACCTCAAGTTTTCTTCCTCCTCCAAACATGCAGGAATGCTTTTGTAAGAAATCCTGTGCAAGCGTGCTTGTCAAGCATGTGTTTACTGTGTGGCCACCTTTACTCGCGAAAGCTTCTTGAGAGTGAAAAACTCACACGTTTTTATACCTTTCAGTAACCTGTATAGCGGGTTGTACCATCATTTTGTGTTTCTCGGTGTATTTCCGATTTAGCGAAGTGCTCTCATAAGCAGTAAGCAAGACTCCTATATGTGCTAGCCGCACAGGCGCGAGAAATCCGGCGCCGTGAAAAGAGCTGGCTTTGCGCATGCGCACTACTGTCGCGGGAGCCGTACGCAGGCCGGCAATGGCGAGTCGCCCCGTGTCCCTTTCGGGACCGCGCGTTCTCGAATTCTCGGCACGGCTGGCTCGCCAGGCGCTTCCAGTAGCGACAACGAGTGGGAGTAAGACCGCGTTTGGTGACCTCTAATCATCAGTCCCTAAGGTAGCCGCCACGTGACATCTTGGTTCCACAACACTTGGCAGATGAAATCGCAGAAGACTGGTTAAGCCACGTGAATTTGAGAAATCACAACTTGATCACTTGACGTACAATGTCTCTACGGCTCTACTCAGATGTGCCCATGGGTGTGGTCATGACGAAAGCTACGTCATTGAAATATCTGGGTGGGTGAAAAATTAGTACTTTTGGCCAGCCTGGGAGGGGGCCTTCATAAAACAATTTAAAAATATAAAATAAAAGACATTTGATTCGAATATTAAATGGCAAAACACGACCGAATATCTCGGTTTGGGGGAGGGAGGTTAGTCGCGGTTTGTGGAGGGGGGCTTTGAATCATTGGCCAAGGGAGGGGGCACCTCTGGCCGTACTTGTGATCTATTGTCTAAAAGGCAAGTTGTAATATATCACATTCAAGGCGACATCATGACTGAAAACCAAATGCGACTGACTTCGATTTCCGATTTAAAACCACTCCCAGTGATATTAAACTTTTGTAGTTTTTCTCTTCTGTCGTTCCATCATGTGGAAACATCTAGTACTATAAAATGAGATGACAACTATTGTGCTTAGAAGTAACTGTGATCAAGTAGTTGAAACGATACGGCGAACCGCTAAAAGGCGGAGATATGTTTATCTGGGAGACCTTTTCTCTCCCATGATCATCTCTGACTCATTACCAACATTCCTTTATTTGTTCCAGACAAGAGAGAGAGAAGAGCGTTCGACTTCTGTTGTCTGATTTTATCTTCTGTCACTACGGTTTTGTACATCAGATTCTAATGAGAGCTTTCATTGAAATAAATCAACATGAGTCTTGTTAAAGTTCAACGAGATTATTTATCAGTTGTGATATATGCCGGCTGGCATAGTAATTAGCACAGTGTATAACATGCGGTGGGTTTCGATGCCATTAGGCTAACTTTTATTTCGTACAGTCATTGTTGTGAATTTGCTAACTTTCATTGAAATCTTTCCCTTTTGATTATATAAAAATGTTTAGAACCTGCAGTCGCATTTCCTTTCCATGTGTTGTTGTTGTTATGGTCTTCAGTCCGGAGACTGGTTTGATGTCCCTCTCCATCCTACTATATCCTGAGCAAGCCTCTTCATCTCCTCATAAGAACAGCAACCTACATCCATTTGAATTTGCTTACTATATTTATCTCTGTCACCCTCTGCGATTTTTACCCCACACACTTCCATGCAACGCTAGTTACGCGATCCAACTAATCTTCAGCAATCTTCTGTACCACCAAATTATAAAAGCCTCTATCCTCTTCCTGTCTGCACTGTTTATCGTCCATGTTTCACTCCCATACAAGGCAACAGTCCACACAAATGCCTTCATGAAGGACTTCCGTATACTTAAATTAATATTCGATGTTAACAAATTTCTCTTTTTCAAGAACGCTTTTCTTCCCATTGCCATTCTGCATTTTATATCGTCTGTATTGCCACCGTCAGATGTTATTTTATTGCCCAAGTAACAAAACTCATTTACCACCTATATTGATTCGTTACCTAATCTAATTCCTTCAGCATCGCCTGATTTTCTAAGACTTCATTCCATTACTCTTGTTTTGCTCTTATTAATGTTCATCTTATATGCTCCATTCAACACACTATCCATTCCGTTCAACTGCTCCTCCAGATCCTTTGCTGTCTCCGACAGAATTACAATGTCATCAGCAAAACGCAATGTTTTTATTTCTTCGCCCTAAACTTTAATTCCTTCTCCAAATTTCTCCTTGCTCTCATTTATAGCTTGCTGAATGTACAAATTGAACAACATTGGAAAAAGGCTACAACCCTGTCTGACTCCCTTCCCAACCTCTGCATCCCTTTCATGCCCTTCAACTCTGATAACTGCTGTCTGTTTTTTGTACAAGTTGTAAATAACCTTCCATTCCCTATATTTTACTCCTCCCGATTTACGAATTTGAAATAGGGTATTGCAATGAACATTGTGAAAAACTTTCTCCAAATCTACGAAAGCTAGTAATGTAGGTTTGCCTTTCCTTAATCTATCTACTAAGATAAGCTGGAAGGTGAGTATTGCCTCCCGTGTCCTGCATTTGTCCTGAATCCAAACTGGTCTTCCCGAAGGTCGGCTTCTATCAGCTTTTCCATCCTTCTGTAAGTAATTCGTGGTATTATTTTGCAACCATGATTTATTAAACTAGTGGTTCTGTAATTTTGCTTTCCACAATGTTTAAAACCGAAGTCCGATAATTAACAGTTTCATGATTTTCAGCTGAATTTATCGCCTGTGCCACTAAACTTTGGCTCACGGTCAACAGCACGGAGCTCGATCGCGTATCTGGTCCAAATCCTTCACTTTTTATTTCAGCATATAAATATCAACGAGTTGCTGTGAATGACGAAAAGTTTTTAATCAACCATTCTTTAAAATACAAAAATTTATTCGTCATTTATTTGTCCATTCCGTTCAATAGAATAATTTTTTTAGTAAAATTTGGCTAAATTGATCACAAACCAGTGTTAGAGAATTATCACGTAATCAAGTCACAATAAAATAATTAAAGCTTTATTAACCCCAATCCATACGACAGTAGCATTATATATTGAGATAGTGAAACTAAATTTTTTGGTAATTTTACATTGCAGAGCAACTCTTGTACGTAGAATGCAAGGAAATACAGAGACCGAGATGCTAAATATCATTTAACACCAAAAGATAGCCGAAGTCAGCTTGAAGCATTTCTCGTAAGATTTTAAAATATTCAGGATGACGATTGCGTAGTGCCATATTAGCAAAAATTTGTTCTTCCGATTTTTTATGCCGTGTCCAATTCATAGGCCACCACAGTTTCATCTGTCGTATTCTTGTGGTTCTGTGCAGAAACAAGAACAAAGGCCGAACTCATAACAGCAAACTCATAAGGAGTAGTTCGTTGACGGTTGTCATCGCACGATAAACTAAATCTCTATTCCATTCACACTTCTGTTCTGGTAAGCTGCAGTCTCGACAATCGTGGCACGACGACAAATATGACAGTCAGAAACGCAGCCGCATTCGTGTTCTGTGGGAACCCATCTTGAAGTAGCAACGACGTAGGCAACCTCTTCTCGACATGCAGTTAGGAGTAACTCTGCGATTTACGGTCGTAGTTAAAACATTGTAAGTACTAAATTAATATTATTAAACACTATTAATGCATTTAAAAACATTTGTCCAAAACGGCATAATGACTCACAAAATCGAGGGAAATATCCGTAAAGAGCACCACAATACCAGTGCACAATGTCTACCACGTTTCTGGCACGGGCCAAGTTGAAACAAAGTACTAGAGTACCGATGACAAATCATCGGTCTGTATTGAAAGGCTTAATATGGGTCTGAAAGGGATTAATTTCAAGACTCGTTTCAATTAATACATCGACAGCATAAATAATAATGTATTTCGCACACATGTGGATAATTTTATTAGCTCCATATTATTATGGGGTCGGGACTGCGGCTGATAAGTACTTAAAAAGACAGACTACTACAACCGTAATCGTAGATTTTTCGTTGAATTTGGCTACCATTATCGGTATCCCATTAACACTGTTTTTTCTAAGGAGTAGATTCATGAATTATTCTCAGAAAACTGCTTCAAATGTTTCAGAAACCGAAGTGGGAACACTGCCGACTGAATGGGACGGAAGAAATACTGGATTTTTCTTCACAAGTCAACCAATTTCCTCCACCTTCACCATCGAACCCAACGCCATGAACAGATTAAACAGCACTGTTAATCTAATTTCCTTTCAAACAGAGTTTGAAACACTTCCCTTCGAAGAGGAGAAAAAGAGCAAGTACCAAAGCTACAGGAAAGACGCCACATTCAATAAATCGTACTCCAGGAGTTCGTATCGAATAATCGAAGACAAACGAAGTGAAAAGTTCAAGATGACAACGGTTGAAATCCAAATCTGATGAAACCGTAATGGGTATGAAGGGGCGTTCATGTGTTGTGTCCACTGCGCTCATTCGATACATGTCTAGAGCCATGGACTGCATTATCTTTTGCTTTCTCATGAAATATGTCCAGCTCTCAACAATTATCCTTCAGAAAATATTGAGAGTGCGTTTATTATTGTTAAAGTACGCAGAGATCGACCAAAAATTATGCAGAACTCACGATTTTTCTTACAAATAATTGTTTCAAATGAAGCCTATAACTGATTTATTAACTTTTAGAGTTGACTCGGAACTCCTAATTATGAAACATGAGAATTCTAAATTACATCTCATACTTTATGGAGATAAAAATCAGTTTTACTTGTTCTTCTGCTGTTATTCACTGAGAATGTATTTTGATTATTTCTGCAAGTGTAGTATTTATTTCCTAGTAATAGTTCAACAAATGTCTCATAGTTTAAATCATTCAAACTTTTTAGTATTAATGATGGGAATATATTGATCGTTTAATGGTGTGAATAACCAGACATCACCTGTTGGAATTGTTTGTGATCTCTCAAAAGCTTTTGATTGTGTAAATCATGGGATTCTTCTACAAAGGCTTAAGTATTGCGGTATGAATGGGACAGTGCACAAATGGTTATAATCAAACTTAACTGGCAGAGTGCAGAAAGTTGAAATACGCAGTTCACATGATATACAAGGAACAATTCCTCTAACTGCGGAGTTATAAAAAATGTGGTCCCACAAGGTTCGGTCTTGGATGCTTTGCTGTTCTTTACATATATTAATGACTTGCCATTCTATATTCACGAAGATGCTAAGCTAGTTCTTTTTGCTAATAATACAAGTATAGATATAATGCCTGAAAAACAGGTTTTAACTGATGAAATTGTAACTGATGTCTTTCAGAAAATTATTAAGTGGTTCTCTACAAATGAAATCTCATTAAAATTAACAAAACCAAGTATATACAGTTTCATACAGTAAATGGCATGACACCAATAACAAATTTAGACTTTGAACAGAAATCTATAGCTAAGGTAGAATACTCAAAATTTTAGTGTTTGCACTGATGAGAGATTAAATTGGAAGAAACACATTGAAGATCTGCTGAAATGTTTGAGTTCAGTGACTTATGCTATCAGGGTAAAAGCAAATTTTGGTGATACACATCTCAGTAAATTAGCTTACTATGCATATTTCATTCACAGCTTTCATTTGGGATCTTATTCTAGGGGAATTCAACATCGAGTAACAGAGTATTCATTACACAAAAGCGTGTAATCAAAATAATTGCTGGAGCCCACCCAAGATCATTCTGCAGACATTTATTTAAGAATCTAGGATCTTCACTGTAGCATCACTCATGAAATTTGTTATTAACAATCTGTTCCAATTCAAAAGTAATAGCACCGTGCATAGCTACAACACTAGTTAGAAAGGCGACATTCACTATTCAGGCTAAATTTAACTTTGGCACAGAAAGGGGTGAATTATGGTGCAACAAAAGTCTTTGGTGACCTACCAAGTAGCATCAAAAGTCTGAGAGATAACCAAATGGTATTTAAAAATAGATTAAAATAAATTCTGAATGGTAATTTTTTCTACACTTTAGATGAATTTTTAAATAAAAGTTAGTAATTTCGCTTTAAAAAAATAAAGATAAGAAAATCCAGAAAATCCTTAAAATATTGAGTGTCATGTATAGACACCATTTACTAAGCTGACATGTTCCACGTCATTGCAAAATGTCGTATATTTGATCTATGGAACAAGTATTAATCTAATCTAACCTATTGTACTAATACAAAATTGTGCATATAAAAAGTTCAAACGTCATCGACTGAAGTTTTGTTAGTAATTTTTAGGATATCCTGTAATTATTAATGGTTTTAACTTAATAAACCGATACTAATATTACACTGATATTTATCGGCTTGTCTGTCTATTGCAACTATAAGAAAGCAATATATTTCTTTTTTTGTTATGCACGTTTAGCATTAATTGAACGTAAGGCATCATCAGTTACAATGTTCGCAGTCATTGATCTGCATATACATCACTCTATTTCCTCCTTTCTTGCTGTTTTTCATTTCTCCATTGTGAAATTTCCGTATTACAGCTTTAGCAAATGTTACTTGTTTTGACATTCTGTTTCTGCAACAGTAATTTTCTAGCACTGGAATTCCGAAATTTCGAAAAATGCGAGGAAGGAGGTAATAGAATAGAGTGACTGTATTGTAACTCATCATGCCTTCCATTCAATTAAAGCAAAACGTGTACTACGATGAAAATATTGGTCTCTTTCAGTTGTAGTAGTCAGATAAACAAAAACTATTGATATAATATTGTTCAAGTAAGGAAGACAGGGTAAATAAGATCGAAATAGAATGAAACTTCACTCTGCAGCGGAGTGTGCGCTGATATGAAACTTCCTGGCAGATTAAAATCTGTCAGGAAGTTTCATATCAGCGCACACTCCGCTGCAGAGTGAAGTTTCATTCTGGAAACATCCCTTAGGCTGTGGCTAAGCCATGTCTCCACCATATCCTTTTTTCCAGGAGTGCTAGTCTTGCGTGTTTGCAGGAGAGCTTCTGTGAAGTTTGGAAAGTAGGAGGCGAGGTACTGACAGAAGTAAAGTTGTGAGGCGGCATCGTGAGTCGTGTCGGGATAGCACAGTCGGTAGTGCGCTTGCCCGCGAAAGGCAAAGATCCCAGGTTCGAGTCCCGGTTCCGGCACACAATTTTAATCTGCCAGGAAGTTTTAAGATCGAAATAAATTTCAAACTTTAGGAAGAAAACACTGATTTATGACTCCAATAGTGCAGCATTATACATTATTACTTAAGTATTTTATATCGCAATCATTGGATTACAAGAGAAAAAAAACAGTAGAATCATTATTATAAAATGTAATATAAGACTTACTGGGAACACCGATTTATCTGTCAATTCGGGAATGACATTTTCACTCAGCAGCAGATTATGCGCTGATAAGAAACTTACTGGCAGATAAAAATTGTGTGCCGAAACTGGGATTAGAACCTGAAACCTTTGCATTTTGATTTTGAAATCGAAAGACTAAGGTCCCAGGTTCGAAACCCAGTTAGGGCTCACAATTTTATCTGGAAGGAAGTTTCATATCTGTAATTTGTTTCAAACTTAACATCATTATCAGTTGTCGAATGTATCAGGTTTTCATAAACACGTGTTCGTAAGATATATATTGAAATATTTGTGAATACCCGGAAATTGTACAATTTTTCAGGTACTCTTCCAGTTGTAAACGCAAAGATAAAAGAAAAGTCAACTTCGACTTGCCACATGGAGCATGGATAAACGTGTGGGTCACAAATGATTCACTAAATTCCCACGCAATTATTGGTGCTGTACGTAAAATGCACTAAATTATTTATGAAGTTGATTTTTTTATTACCTTTTGGAATAATTTGATGGCAAGCTTCAGTTGCAACACCGTTCTTCTTGTAGAAAGCCGACTTCAAATCGAGTACATACCGGTTGTAGTCACAAAGATTTGCCTTTGAGAACACAGCAAGAAACGGTATCACATTAAATTACCCTTTTCCGGCCAAACAATGGCCTACTTATCGAGAAAGTACCGAAACAAATTAGACGTGCGCGATTATGAACATTGTACTAGAGCTTCAGTGAATGACCGAAGTCCACACAATACTTTATGGGATTTGTGCAGCCTCTTTCTTTTACCATAACCAAGCACCTGATAGTATCAGAAGATATGTGAACGCTTCAGGAACAAGTCAATGTGGTTAACTCTATCTTGGATATTTACTGACAAAGGCCTTTTTAGTATGTGACAATTCAACTGCGCAATGTGTTCACGCGCTATCAACGTTTTCTCCAGCAGCTTTAGAGAAAATTGGTAGTGGTATTTTTCTCCGATCTGTAACTATATAAGTTACACGTTACAGACTTGTATAGTGATGTGTCTGAAACAGCGATTCGAAGGTGTTTTTGGAACTGGAACCCACTACTTTTGCGACTTTATATATTGGAGAAAACAATCTTGTTATTTTCATTAATGCAGGCACTTTGATAGCGCGTGAAAAAATTACGCAGTAGAATTGTCACAAGCTAAAAGGCCTCCTATAGTAAATACCCCTGCATGCGAGCGAACACAAAGTTCAGGCTTGGTGTAAATGATACTTTCTATGTGTCAATCGTTTACCACACCAATTTTGTTTTTTGTGTAGAAAAAAGTCTAAAAATACACGCTCGAGTAACTAAGTAGTTGTGGACTCATTAATGCCTTGTGAGCTCCGTTTATAAACACTGGATACTCTCAGTACCCACTCGACATGGGGGTGCAGCCCCAGTGAAATAAACACAGAACAGAAATACTGTATAATGTAAAACAAAGCAAACCGTCACTACAGACAAAGATACATAAACTAAATAATGAAGGTATAATCTCGCAGTGAGAGAAAGAATAAATCAGTAGAAGGTTACTTATGTGACACTTGATCCAAGTGGAAGAGGTCGCAGAGTGCCAATATTGCAATTGCGAACAAATAATAAAACTACATTGTTCTAGTATCAGCCTGGATGCGTTATTAGCCATAAAGGTTTCTTGTCTGTTATTAAATTTTCAGATGAAACAACTTTCCTCTTGAAATTAACTTTCAAATTTTCATCAGATATTAGAAATTCCTTTGGCGAACCACCTGAATAAACCCCACGGCACACTAGCGGTCGCTACCTGAAGGATGGGAACCACTCGTCTACAAGATATACCCTGACAGGTTCTGTGGTGTCGCACAAGTATGAAGTGCGCACCACATACTTTCGCCGCGGGCCGCCATGCACGCACGGCGCGGCGTTCTTACGACGTCAGCCACGAGCGCCCTCTACTGCAACTCCGCTCGTGGCCACGACTGCTGCATCGTTCACTTGGGAATCAGATAGGCACCAGTAAAGACTTGGCTATCGGATAGGCACTAGGAATCATCAGTAGGCAGGCCTCTATCTAAACTATGTATCAGGATTCTGCAGTCAAGAACTATGTAAATGTTAAGTATTACTAAGTCTCTATGAAATATATGTCTCGTTCTAATTTACTCTAGTGTTTCTAGTTTCTGCTGTCCCACTGGCTGGTCACCTCCGTACCTGGACACGCGTGCATCCTTTATTCCTGTGTCGGTATCTTTCTACTCGGCCACCGACACCTACAACCGGCGGAAACGAGACACAAAAGTGGCGACGAGGCTGGGATACAAAAGTGGCGACGAGGATGGGATACAAAAGTGGCGACGAGGATGGGACACAAAAGGTTCAGTTGTAATATCTATTTACATGAGAGCACGTAGAAAAGTGATGTACATTGGTGAAACGGTTCGAATGGAATAACGATCGTTACATGAAGTTAAGTGCCGCGTGATTGAACATCTTCAGCTTACTCTGTCGGGATCAAGGGCATGAAATATACGTAATTCACTTACAATGAGATTGTCAAGAGCATTATTGGCGTAGAAAAATGATCGTCAAGGTAGCATCTTCAGTTTCAAGCTGGCAGCTTTGAAGTTATACCTGTGTAACAGTTGTGGAATAAGTTATGACAGACTTAATTCTTAAGTCTGTTAACCACTTTATGAAGAACGGTAATTCGAAACAGTAGTAAGATATTTACAGAATTTAGGGGATTATTTTGTACTGAAACTGACTTAGATCTTGAATGATAAGTGTACTCATGTAAGGCTGAAAGCTCTTTCAGTTATAAAGTCGATAATTGTAATTTGATATATCGTATTCGACACAATTGGCAGGCAGAGAATATTGGTAGAACGTCGCAGCCAATCATCGCTGCTTAACTGTGTTGACGATAAAAGGTTTTTAGAAGTATTTGCATCTGAATTCGTACTTGACATCTGAAAGTGTACAATATATTAAGCCAGAGTTAGTCTTGCAGAGTAACATAAAACCTCAGACATAGTTCAATGAAATATCTCGGAATGTAATTCACCTATTGCGATGCAATTAACGCCATTCTTTTATGTGATTTGTCATGCTATATGTTTCTGATGATATAATATAGGGTGTCCATTATAAAACACATTTGTGTTAAAAACATATATGCTTTAGTTTTAGAATGTTTGAAAATATTTACATTTTTGAGCTCCTGCCTTACATTCATACCGGTTTTACAATAGCTGTTGTTGTTCCAGAGATATTTTGCGTGAGCAAGATAACCTGGACGCGCTGTATGCAGAAACAGAAGTAATATGTCATTGGCTCGGTTCATATGTTCGCGCCACTTTCCAAAATTATATTATTGCTCTTAAAGCTTAGAGTACACCCAGAGTCTAACACAAGAGTCGCGAATCACTCGGGGATTTCCGCAACTTTGTAATTGCAGCACTGGGTCTTGTGTACTGAATGTGTACTTGAAGTGTAGGAACACATTGATAAGACCATCTTATTTACGAGCTTACGTGTCACTAAAAATTGTAGCAGCTAGCAAAAATATGAATATGAAGTGTTCATTTACGGTAGTTTGTTACGCTTTCAGGAATGGAAGGAAACATTCAACAACTCATTGCTTTCGGAACTACGGCTGTTAATGAGAGACGCGACTGCTTAACCACTACTTCATAACATTACTGCTGTATAAAAGTAATGTCTCAACGCTTCCGATTGCATTTAATTAACTATTACAGAACGACCTGCTTCGTTTCGTACTTCAGTTACAAAAAATTATACGCCTATTTAGCGATATCTTTTCGCTGATTCTTGCTAGTTTGAAGGAAGTGCATACTACAGATAAGTAATATAACCAATCATAAAACATAAGGAGATTTAGAAATTAGTCTCCAACAAGTGTAGTTTTATAAATATTACAATGTTTGAAATCCGCTGAAACAAAACTCATGACCGTGAATGTACGCACCGACCACACGAATGTAACCACAATCAGTTCCTTTTGTACTTGAGCTCATCAGGCTGCAGTTTATTTCTGCTCTTAAAACGATTTTGAACTATATGATTAAGACTCAACTGTTGTCAGCCGTATGAATTATACTCCACTGACATTACGCAACTATAGACTACCATTAACAGACGCAGTGATATTACTTTACTGACATTTGAATATTTGTATTAGAGGATTCAAAACATCGTTTCGTGGTTAGAAAACATATGGAAGTAACAGTATAAAAACAGCAACTATTCTTTTTTTTTATTTATTTTTATCATGCCATTCTTCTGCCACTCCCTTCTGGTCGCTGCAGCCTTTTTTTCCCTGGAGCAACGGTTGCTAATATTTTTCGTATTTTTATATTTGGACCCACAGTCCTCCTGGAAACATTTGCGCGAAGCAGTCGGACTTCGTATCACTTACCTCTTAATATAAATCATACTAATTTAAGTCATATGTATTTTAGACCCAGTAGCTCTATAAAGGCATTTGCTTTGAACGTCAAATCTGCAAAATTTTATCGCAATCGTACGAATGATATTGATATCCCAAAGAAAAGAGCTCTTTCACTTTTCCACAAATTTTCTTATTTTATGTCCAACTGTTCCAAACGTTTACTTCACTCAAACCCCCTTTCCCTTTGAACGTCGAATGTGCATAATTTTATGGCATTTAGATGAATGGTACTGATATTTCATAGAAAAATCTCTTTCTATTTTTTCTATATTTTCCAATTTTTCGGGAAACTTTTTCAAATTTTTATTCCATAAGCACGTTACTCTTGGTTTGAACGTCAAATATGCAAAATTTTATCGCAACCAGACGAAGTGATATTGATATCCCATTGAAAAAACCTCTTTCAGTTTCTCGCGAATTTCCTAATTTTCCGGGTATCTTTCCAGTGATTTTAGTTCATAAGAACGTTCACTTTTCATTCAACGTCAACTGATTAAAATTTTATCGCAAGCGGATGAACGGTTCTCAACTTATAGTATTCAGTACATTTAGAAACACATTGAAAAAGAAACTTGGTTCGAATTTTACGACTTGCCTTTTTAACTTTCTCTATTTTTTTAGTGAAAACGTGCTGAATTCAATGAAAACCACATTGAAAAACGCACTTTCAGTTTTTCGCAAATTTTCCAATTTTCTGGTAGATTTTCCAAAAATATTGTTTTATACAAACCTCATCCTGTCAAGCCGTACTCATGCGATGCTGTTACATCCATATGGCAATTTATTTTTATTCGTAGGAAAAAATCGCCTTTGGTTTTTCTTACATTTTCCTACTTTCCGGACGACTTTTCCAAATATTTATTTGGTTCAAAACTTCATCTTGCTTTCAACATGAAATGTACAATTTTTTATCGCAATTGGACGAAAGGTATTAATAGCGCTCTGGAAAAAGCTGTTTCAGTCTATCCAGATTTTCCTCTTTTCCGGGCAACTTTTCCATATTGTATCACCGTTTAAGCCCTCTCTGGACTTAGAAGAATATTTCAGGACTACAATTAGTCAAATCGGTTTAGCCGTTTTCGAGTTTTAGCGAGACACGAACAGCAATTCATGTAAGAAACAACATGTTGTCCGATAAAAATAATTAATCAGTACAAGTTATATGATAACAAATCATGATTCTTGTCGGAGTTTTTAGTCTTGGTGTTAATAGTACTTTCTGTATCTGGATTGGAACTTGTTAATTTTCACGCAAAGTTGGTTCCTTTATATATAGGAACAAACCGAAAAATGCAGAGTCCAACAATTAAGTCGTTGTGGATCCAATTAATTCCTTCACAGCTATAGGCCTATTTCTAAGAGACGAGATATTACTAATCCTTCCGTCCATAATGAAATAAATGAAAAACGGAAGAATAGTATAAAATAGAACAAACCGCCTTTATAAACACGGATACACACACATGAGAACTCGCACTCAGAACTGGTGTAAATCAATGGAAAGTTACTCATATGCGAATTGTCACAAATGGAAGAAGATGCGTCGTTGCTTTATCGCTTTTACGAACAAATGCTGCAGCTGCGTTATTTTTGTATGGCTGTGAGTACATTATTACCCACATTCGTTTCGTATATAGCCCGGAATTTGTACATAATTTCAGATAGTATAACTACCCTCTTCCTTTAACCTCGGTAAGACATTTTAATTCGATATTTTACAGTCGCTCGGCGACACACCTAAAAAGGCCATGTGTCCCATATTTTCGGTATTACTGCCCTTGAAAGTTTATATATGTTCACTAGATGATCCGGTGATAT
Organism: Locusta migratoria; assembly: GCA_026315105.1. Classification (NCBI taxonomy): domain Eukaryota; kingdom Metazoa; phylum Arthropoda; class Insecta; order Orthoptera; family Acrididae; genus Locusta; species Locusta migratoria. The sequence goes on from CM048749.1 coordinate 410,159,284, forward strand.
CCCAAAGAAAAGAGCTCTTTCAGTTTTCCAGATTTTTTTCTATTTTCTGGACAACTATTCCAAACGTTTACTTCATTCCAACCTTCCTCTCGCTTTGAACGTCGAATGTGCAAAATTTTTTCGCAATCAGATGCATGGTATTGATATTTAATAGAAAAATCTTATTCTATATTTTAGGGATTTTTCAATTTTCCGGGAAACTTTTCCAAATTTTATTTGATAGTAACGTTACTCTTGCTTTGAACGTCAAATATGCAAAATTTTATCGCAATAAGACGAATTATATTGATGTCAAATTTAAAAAAAAGCTCTTTCAGTTTGTCGCGAATTTTCAAATTTTCCGTGTAACTTTTCGAAATTTTTGGTTCATAACAACGTTCATCTTTCGTTGAACGTCAAATGATCAAAATTTTATTGCAATCGGATGAACGGGTCTGAACTTTAGTGTTCAATACATTTAGAAACACATTGAAAAAAGACCTTGGTTCGAATTTTGCGACTTTCCTTATTAACTGTCCCTCTATATATTACTGAAAACTTTTCAAAGACCATAATGAACAAACTAAAACGATATATCCCCTATCCGTCGTTTGAATAGTCAGTTATAGTGCTGAATTCAATCAAAAACATATTGAAAAGCGCATTTTCAGTTTTATCAAATTTTCCAATTTTCCGGTAGGTTTTTGAAACAATTTATTTCATACAAACCTTGCCCTATGAAGCCGTACTCAAGTGATGCTCTTACAACCATGTGGCAATTTATTTTTATTCGTAGAAAAAATCGTTTTCGTTTTTCCTAAATTTTCCTACTTCCCGGCCGACTTTTCCATATTTTATCACCGTTAATACAGCTTATACTAACTTACGCTAAGGACAAGAAGCACGCCCATGCTCGAGGGAGGACTTGAAGCACCCACGGTGAACAACCGCGCGCTGCGCCTTAGAGCGCCTTAGAGCGCTCGGCCATTCCACCGCGGCTAGGAAGTTTCGTGACTGAGTTAGACTGTGGCATGTGTATGACATTTACAGATTTTCTATGAATTCAGGGTGCGTATGAACTGTGCTGGACTGCTTTTATCGTAGAACTTATGCACGCCACTTAAATACGGGTGAAAATGAGAAATTATTTTGTGTGGAAATCCGTGCGGTTGGGAAGTAAGTAAAATATCAGTTCTCCCATATTTATTTGGCGGTCTGGAACTCATTCTACAGATATTTCTGCATTCTGAAAAGTCCAATTCGAATGAGTGACATGAAATATCATGTACCATGAGAATGCATGACTTAATATGACGTAATTTGTTAGCACATGTCTTACAGATTTGTAGTTGATACTTGAGCAGCGTTCTTTATGAAAAGAAGTTCACTGGGCTAAATTATCGTCAGTGTTCAGTTTACAAATTGTCGCCGCTAGAGATTCATGAAAAAAAAAAAGACTTACAAAACAATTGCTGTCGGCAATTCGAAATTCTTCGCGACCGATTTATTTTCTTTACGTTTATTTGGATTTAATTTCTGGAATTGAAAAATAAAATGGTAGAATCCCGACCGTTATATTACGTTTAATTCGTATGAAAATCGGAGTATTTGTAATTAAAGTATTTTTGTTTTCGAAAATTAGCTCCTCTGAAACTGCGTCACTATGATTTCGTTCTTTAGCTTTCACCAAAAATCATTACTTGAGTATGTTTTTAGTTTCTATACGAATACGACAGAGTGACTGATCCACAATGATCTAATAATCTAAAATGCACTACGCCGGAAATAAAAACGAGTGTTATATAACGTTACCGGTCAGTACTTGCAACGCTACACATGCAAGTGGAAACAAGGAGGCAGAAAAGAACGTGTTAAATCAATCAAAGGAACTCAACTTCTCCCCGGTAGATATCACACATTTTTCAAGATATTATAACAAATGCCGAATATAAAATTTTAATTTACTACACATTGAATTTGTAGTAGCCGTAAAGAAAATACCATACTAGAATCATGATTTGGTGTGGGTGTCAAATTCGTGCCTTGTGATATTATATATTTATTTGTGTATTACAATACGTTGTAGCGTGTTATGTGATTTTTGATACAGTCTATATTGAATCTTACAATTTATACATTCTGCATTATCATCAGTCAGTGCCTCCCATAACCATTTCTACTATTATTATATCAAAATAATAATGGTATTATTATAATTATATTCGAAATGTTAATAAGATGTAGCGTACTGACTGGTAATAATGTGAAATATATACAAATTTTAATGTTCAATACATCCTGTGTTAAAAATCTTGTAGCATGTATAATCTATTGTAATAAATAATAAAAATCACAAGACATGTATTTTAGAAAAGAAAATTACACTATACAGGCTCTAGAGCGAACTTTCTGTTGGCACTGAAAGTGTGCTTCTTGGACGATGAAATATGGTACTCAAACTGATTTATAACTAATGTGGTCGACAAAAAGGAAAAATACATCGATTTAGATCACCATCTTAATAACATAGAGCGATCTCTGTGAAGGAATTGTACGGTAATTCAAGAAAATACTTTTATGCAGACCATAGAAACCGAAATCAGAATTGAAAAAACAAAATGACTAGACCTTACACATTTTATATGTGATGGTGCTTGCGATTTACCATTCGATTTCTACCCAACTTTCCCTTTATGTTATGGAAAACGAATCATCACATTTTATGATGATAACTGTAAACCTCTATTGTAGTACGGCATTTGAAGAAGCTAGTAATTAAGAAACCACATGGGTGTCAGATTTTAGAATTTCTTCATATGGTATGTGAAGTTCAGTACGTAAATAACAATCAGCTAAAGCCATTCACGCAACTATCAAAATTCTCCAGAAAATCGACTTTGAAGTTTTGCAAATCACACATAAGTAGCAATAATTAAAATCGGTGTAGTGTTTGTCGGTGTAGCAGAGGTGATAACTTTCTGGCCTCACCTCTATAGAGACACCGGTTAGAATACCACCGTGACCCATACATTTTTCATTTTCGAATTCTGTTACATAATACGTTTTGAAATCTCTAACTCCACGGGTTGTGTCAATTTATGTTTGTGTGTATGTAGGCAAGCTGAACACCTTGTCGTCACGTAAAACGGTGATTGAGTAGGTTAGCTGCTTGGAAAGCCATTAGTATCTATGGAGAAGAGTTTCCTAGCTCTTCACAGACTGGTCAAAGACTACTGTCGGTAACTATAGGCGTACCCAATACTGAAAGAAAAGGTAACACTTTTTGGATTGAAACTATCGTTTTTAACAGCATCTATGAAATCAAGAAAATTACGAATAGACACAAATACGTACAATTTTCCTAAAAATTACCATTAGATATTAATATCGTTTACGTATTAGAGCACAATAAAGAAAAAGTCTGCCATGACAGGATGAGAACTCACCAACCCTAGGGTTGGAAGGCTTCTCGCTACCACCTAAGCCACCCCTACAGATGCTACATGTGTTTTAATTATTGGTGCTTACGCTTACCTGCAGAACTTCAAATTCGAATTATCACGAAAATTTTTGCGAGTTGCGTCGAATTGCTTTGGGTGAGTGTTATTTGAGTTCTGAACGTCAATTACCATAAATATATACAAAAAACTAAAATCCGACACCCATGTCGTGTTCTTCTAAAATATAAATCACTTAGCTTACGACGTGACTCTCTTCGAGAACAAGTAGAAGCTGAGCGCAGTACTCTCGTTTGAAATGCCGTAATGGGCAATTACTGACGCGAGCACGTCTATCACGCGTGTAACTTCAACATCGTACAGGCAGCAGCCGACAGTACCGATGTGCACAGCCAGGAGGTCCCCGCCCGCGATTACCAGTTTTGCCGGCCCACAGTGTTACGTAAGGAAGTCACGGCCTCGGTCGAAAGCTGCGACATCATACGGCAGATGGTGGACCTACTTACACGCCGTGGGTCTACTTCGTTTTAAATTCTGCCAATAGGTGGCTCCACAGTAAAGGCGCAAGCTAAGCTCCTGACCGCATTTGGATGAATGGTGGGTGGAATTTCCATACGGCCGTCCAGAATTAGGTTTTCCGTTATTTCCCTAAATCACTCAATGCAAATGCCGGGCAAGGGCGATTTCCTTTCCCATCCTTACCCCAACAATCATTGCGTGAGCTCCGCGTTTAATGACCCCGCTGCCGAAGGGACGTCAAACCCACATATTCCTTCCTTTACTCTATCTTATTAAAAATGTTATTTTCTAACATATAAAAACACTATAAAGTAATGGATAAATTTAGTTGGAGATAATTGACAGGCGTTGCCATGATTTACCCTTTCGTTCCTCGTGTTGTTCCTCGACAGAACGTATTAATTAAAAGATGATTTATACCGTATTTTGTGTTGACGAACAACATGCTTCTGGTACGACATTTTGCCGTTTGGTACGGTGTTTAGCCCCTCCTGGGGCATTAATCTACCTGTCTTGGAGGTTATGTTACGTTGCCGTCTGTACGTGGCTGTGAGTGTGAGCGTGAGTGTGGTTAATGTCAGTGGAGTAACTAGGGCTTTGCTTTGGGGAGGGATAGATCTGCTTGACGAGCAAAATATTTGTCAGTTTCCAGACAGACTACCTTCTACTACTCCCATCCATTGAAAGATTATGGTAAAACACCCCAAGTTTTCAATCTTTACCTTTACTAGATTGCTGTTATACGATTTCTTTTTTTTTCCGGGTTCTGAGGGGGGAGGGGTGTTCTATCCCTCTCATCCCCCCCCCCATAGTTACGCCACTGGTTAATGTTATTTTATTTCAGCACTGAATTGTCTAGTATTTGCTGATGTTTCGAAGATATTGATCCTACTTTGTTAAGTATCAACAAAATAACGTCCCAAGTACTAAAATACCTCTAATGTGCATGAAATATATGACATGAAAAAACAATAATTCGATCAAAAAATTTTAAACACGTATTTTGATGTTTAGTGCACTATATTAGCACAGGAAACAATGAATTTTAATTTTTCCAAAGCGCAATTCATAATGTAAGAATGAAAGGGTTAAAAGCCCCAGGTAAAGTGCCATTAGACACGTCCCCAAAAATTATCATTTCAAACTTTTTAAATTTAATAACGAAATTTAAATGCAAAAAGTGAAATAACAAACATTTTTAAGAAACTTTTGTAATGCTCACGGGTTATATAACTTCAATTCTCACAAAATTATTCCAAGTATCACACTTTTCTTACATGCAAACTCTTTCATAATTTCGGAACAATCTATTGAGAGGGCTAGCTCTGACGCTATTCCGATCATGGATAACCCAACAAGGTGCTCTTGCACCATTATAGTTATGAAACTATTCTAAATTCTCGCAAGAACGCTAAATAAACACTCTGCTCGGCAAAGTAACAGGCAAAGTGAAAAATATCCGTAAGATTAGCATTATGTTTCGAAATTAGTAATTAATACAGAAAATCTCGAGAGCATTGACTAAACGCAGAGGAGTAAATCGCACGCCCCTAAATTAGCTGAATTAAGAATTTTTAGCCGGCCGCGGTGGCCGAGGAGACTGAGGCGCTCCAGTCCCGGTCTGCACGGCCACTACGGTCGAGGGTTCGAATCCCCCTTCGGGCATGGATATTTGTGCCGTCCTAGTTCGTAAGTAGTTAATAAGTAGTTTGTAAGTTTAGGGACTGATGACCCCGTAGTTAAGTCCCATAAGCTGTACAAACATTTGAACATTTTTTTAAAGAATTTTTAATTGAAATTTTGTTCTTCCAGATCCTGTTTATTGTCGTCTACGTTGCGCAATGATGCCATCTTTTCTACGTGATCTGATACTGAAGTCATCTATGCTTAAGCAGTTCCAGTAGAAAACTAATGTATCCTTCGTAATGTCTATGGCAATATACCTTGCAGTTTAAGTTTCCTACAATTGTGTCTTGAATGACAGGTAACTAATTTTATTGAAAACTGACGTACGAGCTAAGGCTTAGATCTTCTTCTGGTGTCTCTTCTTATAAGGCGTGTTTGTTTTTGTCTTCCGTTTCTCGTGCCAGAAATCGTTACATTTACGTAAGGTGATATACTAATATTTCCTTCTACTTTGAAACCTTGTAAATAGTGCTGCAAATACTTGTAAATTTATTTGACTCTTCTATTATATTTTTAATATTAGCGTTTTAAAATTCTGTTGTGGCTTTCCTTTGTTCAGCACAGTGTTGCGTAGGCCTGTGTTTATGGCAAACACATCGTACAAAAACTACACAAAATTGTGAACGATACGACACGACTGTACTATCGTTTTAATATCTACGCCCTCAACACGTTACATTCTCTCTGACCGTCTCTTAAGAAACAGCTATGTCCAACATACACATTTTTGTACTTTTACTTCTTTAAACTATTATTTATCATTTCTCCCATATTTTCATTAACTTTTTCCGTTAAAACTTTATCACCTCTCTTGTCGTGGTAATTTCTCTTCTTTTTAAGTTAAATTTCTTTGCCTGTACTGGTTTACGTAAAATCAAGTGACTATCAAATCGCCGCAATTTTTGCACATTATTCTGAAATGGTCCGAGTTTTGGAAATAACATGACGGAGCAAAGTTACTGAGAATAGCAACGTAAATACAAATGAACAATCTCTGTGACGGATTTTCGTCTAGAATATGTCAAAGACATTAATGATAAATATGAAGCACAGAAATAAAAATTTTGTGATGCGATCGGGAATCGAACCAGGACCTCAATACTTACAAGGCAGACGTCTTACCGCTAGAACAACACATCACTAGTGATTAAGGCGCCTCGGAATATTTTAAGTATGAATTCCTTCACTTCACAAACCTTAATTCAGCTTCTGTGTCTAGCGGTAAGACGTTTGCCAGGTGAGGATGAAGGTCCGGGTTCGGTTTCCGGACTCACCACAAATTTTAATTCAGTGCTACATATTTAGCATTAATGTTACTGATAATGTTCTCGTTTACAAATACGTTTATTCGATTTTCGTCTCATATATACTTAAGGCGTTATTTGCAATCAATTTTTTTTTTTGCTGTTATAGGGCCATCACAAGTAGCCTATTTTTAGTGTTATTAATCTATTTTTTGTACGAAATATTTGAAAAATGGGGTTTCTGGTCGCTAGCAGCGAAGAATGACGTCTATAATATTCTGTGGCGATCGGCTGAACGGTGCGACCTAATAAGTGGGAACGCGTTACAATCAGACGGAATCAAATCGCCGTTATTTTCGAAAATATCTATGAAACCTTGTGAGATATGAAAAAACGTAAACGAACAAGGTTGTAGAGAATGTTCTCTAAAATTCATTTGTTAAATTTTCGTGTCTGATGAACGGTTAAGCCGTTATTTTCATTTAAATTTCTAGCTGTCAAAAGGTGATAGCAAATGCCAACTTTTAGTATTACTACAGTAACAAACGTTGGACAAAGGAGACAAAAATAATTCAGAGAAACGTGGCAAGAAGACCATTCTACATGGTAGCAATGGCAGATACGGAGAATAAGAGAGTGTGGTCGGAGAAGGATTCCGTGAGACATTTCATGAATAAACGCAGCTTAATCGGTGTGTCTTCATTTAGAGTACAGTGGCGTGTGGTGGCCAGTTCATAATTTACCTATTTAATCTCGGCGAAACTGCTCCTATAAGCATTGGAAAAGTTAATCAATTGTGTGCAGGTATTTATCTTTCATTATTAATTATTTTCGATTCTTTAGGGGTTATATACCACACGAAAGCATTTTTAGGTGTTGTGTAAGCGTACAGTAGAGACAGAGTTGGCAAGAATGGTATTCGAAAGCTTCGCTGTTGCAACGATATAATAACAGACATAAAAGTTTGCTCCGTGTTGTACCGCGTCAAAATGTTAGATGGCTACTACTTAACTAACTGACGTTTTGGTCAACATTACAGTGGCCTTTTTCAGTGTACCCAGTAGAAGGCCAGTGTGAAAAACGTAACGTCGGTTATTAAAGTAAAGTACATTATGACGCGGTACATCACCCAGAAAACTTTTATGACTCCGACTGCGGAAGCCTATGCAGTTAAATATAATAATTGTGACAATAAATTTGAAATGGTTTACAAATAAACTGAATTTGTACATTTTGTGATGCTGTTGATTCGGCAGAGTCAGAATTGTTTGTCGTCGATCTTGGATATGGCGAATAGTGGAAGATGATGTCGACTTCTGCTTTATTACCAGCGTCAGGTATGGAGATCTGGATGAGAACAAATCATGAAGAAAGAGAACTGCCATAAAGAATATGGAGGAGGAAAATTGTTTTCAGATGTGAATGGGAGAGGGTTTGTGGCAGAGGTATTTTAATGGAAAACTGCACGTGTAGCTAGGGTGGTAAGGGGTAGGATGTGTGTGCGCTTAAATGGATGAATGTTATGTAAGAGTGTGGTGATCAAATGAATTATGTGTTCAGCTGTGAAAGGAGGAAGTAGGAAACTGTTTGCATGAAGTTAGTAACGGTGGGACGGATAGGGATCGTCAGTTCAGGTTTATTGGGATGGGGTTTGTCAGTGGAATTTTAGGATTAAGTACGAACGGATCGGTTGCAGGTATGAGATATATTCGGAAAGTAAGTACCGTTATGGGAACACATATAGCAAATGTATATTTTTAATTTTATTCTCACAAATAGGAGCATATCTCGAACTACATTTCCAAATAGTTTCCACCGTTGTTGAGCCATTGTAGCGGTCGATGAACTTACGCAGTCCTACTTCATACAACAATGCCGCAAGAGAGAGAACCACTACTGCACGCAGAGTCACTTGGTCGTCACTTTGGAAACGTTTCCTGCCGAGCTGCCGCTTTAGCTGAAAGAGCAAGTAATGGTCCGATCCCATCCCAACTTCTCAACAAGAATTTGTGTCACCTGCAGTGTGCGGCCGAGTATTATCGTGAAGCAGAATACTTCCTCTGCTGAACTTTTTCTCCTTCTGTGTCGCACGTCGAAAATTTTTCAACGTGTGACAGTATCTGGCTACACGCGTGGTATCACCTGTTAGGAGAAATTCAAACAGCAGCAATGGCTCTCATTTCTGGCGGCATATTTCTATGAGTAGGACTAGATACGTTGCATCGACCGCTGCGACAAGTGCCACAACAACGGTGGAAACTATGTGGAACAGTAGTTTAAGATGTGCTTTTTCTTCTGACAATAAACGTTCTTCAAAAAATGTTTACTATATTTTGTTCCCGTAACGGTACTTACTTTCCGGATACGCATCGTATTACGGATAGCTGGGGACTGAAGTTTAGGACAATGTTTGCAGTAGGGGCAGATGGGAGGGGGTTGTAAGTTTATGGTGAAGCGATCATCGTATGTATAACATTAATTTACGTTTTTATTTAAAAAAGTAGATCTGACATCAGCGGCTGGACTGCCACTTTTCAGCCAACAGATTTTATCCGGTTACGACATATTTTACAAACACGAAATAATGATGAGCATGGGTGATTATGGTTATGATACAGGTGAGAGTGAAGGTATCGAGTAGTGTTATGAACGGTCCCCCATTGTTAGTAAATTCAGAATGTGAAACAAATGAAGAGCTTGTGAAAAAATATAAAATATTCTTTTGTATACTCGGTATACCGTACTTTGAAATAAATGAAAACAGTAATATTACTTTTATAACCATAAACTGTTTCCTTTATATATATATATATATATTGTCTACCAGTTTTACTCGTAGCAAAATGCATTTTATGAAACTTGTAGCAGATGTTAATAGTCGCCTGTCTATAGCAATTAACTATTATTAGTGAAGGAGTGTCGTGAGAAATCTTACGGATCAGAAGGCTCTCGGAATTAGGGAAGTCTGATAAGCTCTGGTTTACACATACTCGCCGGCATATAAGTTAAAATATACATGAATTCGGTTCTTCATTCTCTTAGATTATATTTATTATAACGCCGTGCGTTATAAGACCATACCGTAGGTAGTATTTCCATTCTATATCTATAGCTAACATCCAGTATTACTTTAAATGTTAGGAAGCCCTTCCTGAAAGCATTTGTCTGGAGTGGCATTCTATGGAAATGAAGCGTTGACGATAACGAGTTCAGACAGAAGATGATAGAAGCTTTCGAAATCTGGTCTTACAGAAGAATGATGAAGATTAGATGGGTAGATCTTGTAACTAATGAGGAGGTGCTCAACATAATTGGGGAGAAAAGAAGTTTCTGGTATATCCTGACTAAGAGAAGGAATAGTTTGGTGGGACACATTCTGAGACATCAAGGAATCGTCAACTTAGCATTAGAAGAAAGTGTGTGGGGGTAAAAATCGTAGAGGGAGACCGAGGGACGAATACAGTAAGCAGATTCAAAAGGTTTCAGTACGTATTCTCAAATGAAGAGGCTTGCAAAGTCTGCGGGCTGAAGACCAGAAAAACAACATCTATTGCTACTCTGATGATGCTCCAAACAGAAGAGAAGAGTCTTTAAAAAATATTATTATTGCAACCCGGAACCTTTGAGATATATGCAAAGTGTGAAAATGAAATTCGCTCTGCATGCAAAAGATTATATTTAAAAAAGCCGCTCCGGTTTCATCAGATATAATAAATGGAAGGGTGTTGCAAAGACTTTACAAAATTAAAAATTTAAATAAAATGAATTGTTAAATGTAAAATGGAATGTTAAAAAGCACGGGAAAAGTATTTACTATAAATGAAAAACGAGTTTAAAAACATGTCTGCCACATAGCCACTCCCCGTCGTTCACGGCAGATGTTTAAAATATTGAACACTACCTACTGTTCAGGTTCTCGTCAAAATGACAAAAAACGTGGACGCTGTGGCGGTAGTCACAATGAAAAGGTACTGATGGTGGAGGGTGCCCAAAACAAATGAGAAAAACTCAACGTATAGGAATTATGTGGGAATTTCACCGTAATGGGTGTACAAGGCGAAAAACCAATTATACTTGTAGGGAAAAGATAAGGTTCCTTACCGCACCATCTGTAAGCGGTGGACATGCGGCACTGGCTGAGACAGTACTGGCCATTCAGTAGAGAGACCGACGTTACTGAGATGGCGTTAGCGTCGCTGTAACAAGGCGTAAAGGGTGTGGATGGCTGTACATGTGCGGAAATCATTCTTTATGCTTTTCTGGCAATAGCATCCACTAAATAGTGACGAAAATAACTGTTTTAATAAGACCACATACTCGAAAGGACCAAGAAATGATGCAAACAACTTACAGAAAATTGGTGAAACTAACATAAAAGACTTAGTATAATGTTACGTTAATTGGAATGGATTCTGTGTTAGATTAACCTCGGCACTAAGAGATCGAGCAGTAGAATAAGAAATAATATGAAATTTGTGGCGCGAAATGCTGAAAAATAAACTGAAAAAGGTTCTCTATAGGAGTAAAATGCCAGAATTTCACAAAAGGGCTCTTGTGTCGTGGGTCTGTCTGTACACTCGAGTAACAATAGGGCATTCCTTTATCGCACTGTATACTTAAAAATCTTCTGGCAGTGCTTTTTTTATTTATTTTTTATTTTTTTTATAATAGGTTGTTGCAATCAGAGCGGACTTACTTTTCACAACGACAACATTCGGCTGGGGATGACCACATTTCAACATAATATACAGGTTGCACCTGAAATTGCTACTCCCATGGACCACACACATTGCCGTACCGTAGGTGAAACCACAGAGGAGGGGTATCTGTGGAGAGGCCAGACAAACGTGTGGTTCCTGAATAGGGGCATCAGCCTTTTCAGTAGTTACAGGGGTAACAACAGTCTGGACGATTCAGCTGGCCTTGTAACATCAGCTAATGTGGCTTTGCCACACATTAACTACGAACGGCTGAAATCAAGGGGAAACTACAGCCGTTACCTTTCCCGAGGACATGCAGCTGTACTGTATGAACATATTATGATGGAATCCTCTCGGGTAAAATATTCCGGAGGTAAAATAGTCCCCCGTTCGGATCTCCGGGCGGCGACTACTCAAAAGGAAGTGATCATCAGGAAAGACAACACTGGCATTCTACGGATCTGAGCGAGTAATGTTAGATACCTTAATTTGGTAGGGAAGTTAGAAAATTTTGGGGATTACAGGAGTAGGTCTGATAATGAACAAGAAAATAGGAATGCGGGTAAACTACTATCAGCAACACAGTGATCGCATTATCGTAGTCAAGATAGATACAAAGCCAACACCGACCACAGTACAGGTTTATATGGCAACTAGCTCTGCCGATGATGAGGAGATCGAAGAAGTTTATGATGTGCTAAAGGAAATTATTCAGACAATTAAGGGAGAGGAAAAAATTGTTATGGGAGACTGGAATTCGGTAGTAGGTCAAGGAAGGGAAGGGTAGATAGTAGGTGAATATGGTCTGGGCAAAAGGAATGAAAGAGGAAGCCGCCTGGTGGAATTTTGCATGGAACATAATTTAGTTATAACGAACACTTGGTGTATGAATCTCGAAAGATGGTTGTAAAAAAAGTTGAAATGTTTGTAAATCTACGTGGTCATCAGCCCGTAGCTTACAAACTACTTAAACTAAAGTAAACTAACCTAAGGACAACACACACACCCATGCCCCAGGGAGGACTCGAACCTCCGACGGCGAGCAACCGCGCGTTGCACAGCGAGACTCCTTAGACCGCTAGGGTACGCCGCGGCAAGAAGGTTGTGTACGTGTAAGAGACCAAGAGACACCGGGAGATACCAGATAGATTTTATAATGGTTATACATAGATTTCGGAACCAGGTTTTAAACTGTAAGATATACCCAGAGACACATATAAACTCTGACCATAACTTATTGGTCATGAATTGTAGGCTGAATCTGGAAAAACTGCAGAAACGTAAGAAAATAAGGAGATGAGACCTGGATAAACTGTAGGAACCTGAAGTTCTTGAGAATTTCAGACGGAGCTTTACGCAACAATTGACAGAAACGGGGGAAAATAAAACAGTAGAAGAGGAATGGCTAGCATTGAGAGATGAAATAGTGAAGACAGCAGAGGACAAAATAGGTAGGAATGCAAGACCTACAAAAAATCCATCGATATCACAGGACATACTATATTTTATCGATGAAAGGAGAAAATATAAAAATGTATTAAATGAAACAGGAAAAATGGAGTACAGACGACTAAGAAATGAGATTGACAGGAAGTGCAAAATGGCTAAGCAGGAGTGGCTAGAATACAAATGCAAGGATGTAGAAGAATGTATAAATATGGGAAAATAGATACAGCCTACAGGAAAGTAAAAGAGATATTTGGAGATAAGAAAAACAATTCTATGAATATCAAAACACAGATGGAAAACCAGATCTCAGCAAAGAAGGGAAAGATGAAAGGTGGAAAGAGTACATAGAGAGGCTCAACGAAGGAAAGAACTCAAGAGTCAATATTGTAGGAAGGGGAGGCCAGCCATGACAAAACTGTTTCACCTGGTATGTAAGATGTAAGAGACTGGCGAAGTACCTTCAGATTTTATGAAAAATGTAATAATCGCTGTTACAAAGAAAGCAGGCGCAGACAGGTGTGAAAACTACAGAACCAAATAAGTCATGGTTGCAAAATATTAACACGAATTATTTACAGAAGGATGGAAAACCTGGTAGAAGCCGACCTTGGGAAAGATCAATTTGGGTTCAGGAGAAATGTGGGAACACGGGAAACACGGGAGGCAATACTCACTTTACGGCTTATCCTAGAAGACAGATTTAGGAAAGGCAAACCTACATTTCTAGCTTTTGTAGATTTGAAGAAGGCTTTTGACAATGTTGATTGGAATAAATTCTTTCAAGTTCTGAAGCAAGCAGGAGTAAAATATAGGGAACGTCAGTTATTTACTTGTACAAAAACCAGACAGCGGTTGTCAGAGTTGAAGGACATGAAAGGGATGCAGTGGTTGGAAGGCAGTAAGACAGGGTTGTAGGCTTTCTCCAATGTTATTCAGTTTGTACATTGAGCAAGCTATAAAGGAAAGCAAGGAGAAATCTGGAGAAGGAATTAAAGTTCAGGGTGAACAAATAAAAACATTACGTTTTGCGATGACATAGTAATTCTGTCAGAGACAGCAAAGGATCTGGAAGAGCATTTGAACGGAATGGACAGTTTGCTGAAAGGTGCATATAAGATGAGGTTTAACAACAGCAAAACAAGTGTAATGAAGTGCAGTCTAAGAAAATCAGGTGATGCTGAAGGAATTAGATTAGGCAACGAAACAATAAAGTAGGTAGATGAGTTTTGTTACTTGAGCAGCAAAATAAGAAATGATGTTCGCATTACAGAGGATATAAATGCAGAATGGCAATGGGTAAAAAAGCGTTCTTGAAAAAGGAAAAATTTTTTAACATCGAATATTGATTTATGCCTAAGGAATTCCTTTTTGTTGGCATTTGTGTGAAGTGTTGTATGGGAGTGAAATCCTGGGCCTGAACAGGAGAGAGATTAGACTCATGGTTGGATTGCAGACAGACCATGGGAATTTCAAAGAACACCTACGTACAATGGGTTTAACAGAAGAGCACCCTAAATGTAGGATCTGTGATGACGGTGATGAAACAGCATCACATCTAATTTTCGTATGCATTGCATTGGAGAACAAAAGGCACAGAATATTTGGGACAACCAGACCCGAAGAAATTGTGTCTAATAAAGAACTGGTAAAGGGACTCCTTGCACTGTTCAAGGGCATTGGTCGGCTTTACTAGATATACAGGGAGCGATACCGCACAATAAACTTAGTTTCGGTGCGGGCAGTGGCGGATTGGACCAAGACTGTTTTGGCTTCCCTGAAAAAAATCAAATCAATGGGAGTGAAACATGGACGATAAACAGTGCGAGCAGGAAGAGGATAGAGGCTTTTGAAATGTGGTGCTACAGAAGAATGCTGAAGATTAGGTAGCTGGATCGCGTAACTAATGAGGAGGGGCTGAACAGATTTGGGGAGGAAAGGAATTTCTGGCATACCTTGACTAAAAGAAGGGATTGATTGTTAGGACACATTCTTAGACATCAAGGAGTCGTGAAGTTAGCATTGGAGGGAAGTGTTTGGAGTAAGAATCGCAGAGGAAGACCAACAGATGGATACAGTAAGCAGATTCAGATAGATGTAGGTTGCCATTCTTATGTGAAGTTGAAGAGGCTGGCTCAGGATAGGGTATTGTGGAGAGCTGCATCAAACCAGTCTCTGGACTGAAGACCACAACAACTGGAACAACACTTGAAATGAATGAAGAAAATGAGAGGGCTCGTAGAGTGGGTGATAACAAGCATACATCACACAGTTAGCAGTGTCCTCATCCCTTAGCGTATGGTGCTAGGCGTCTTTGAATGTTGTAGCACTCCGCCGAGAGGGTAGGCACACAGCATGCCATCCGATTCGTCACAGTAGCGTGATTGCAAGGTATCGTTTTCAATGTATTTGCGACACCAAGGTAAAAAAGGTCTATTACCTTTACGTGCAAACGCTGAAATCGGCTTAGCTGCAGATATTCCAGGCAGGACAAAACTAAGGTTTTCTCCATTTACTGTGACGTGAACGCGTTGCGCTATGCGGTTCACATACCTGTTTGATATGTTTTGCTTAGACGACACCACCTCTGCACAATGTGGAATCTGGTTCGCCGAGCGTCGGTTTTTCATCAAAGTGGGACACTCGTCTGGATGTTACTGTCTGGAGCAAATAAGAAATGGAGCGCTATTCTTGGACGTAAATGGCAGACAAGCAAGGAGCGGAGGATTGAAATGCACACGCTGCTCAACGCTTGTACGTTCAGCGATTTACGAATCATCGAGTGCCAGTTCCACGCCTGTTTACTGCCAATCTCAGGTCCTTAAAAGAGAGAGGTCCACTTGAGATAAGTTTTCCACTGGCACGTTCTCGTAATGGCACTTGGGACTTCAAGACCTGCTTTGAAACCCGATTACACCACTGACCATTAAAATTGCTACACCAAAAAGAAATGCAGATGATAAACGGGTATTCCTTGGACAAATATATTATATTGGACCTGACATGTGATTACATTTTCACGCAATTTGGGTTCATAGACTCTGAGAAATCAGTACCTAAAACAACCACCTCTGGCCGTACTAACGGCCTTGATACGCCTGAGCATTGAGTCTAACAGAGCTTGTATGCCGTGTACAGATACAGACGCCCATGCAGCTTCAAAACGATACCACAGTTCATCAAAAGTAGTGACTGGCGTATTGTGACGAACTAGTTGCTCGGACACCATTGACAAGACGTTTTCAGTTGGTGAGAGATGTGGTGAATGGGCTGGCCAGGTCAGCAGTTGAATATTTTCCGTATGCAGAAAGGCCCCCGTACAGGACCTGCAACATGCGGTCGTACATTATCCTGCTGAAATGTAGAGTTCCGAATTGATCGAATGAAGGGTAGAGCCACGGGTCGTAACACATCTGAAAGGCAACGGCCACTGTTCAAAGTGCCGTCGATGCGAACAAGAGGTGACCGAGAAGTGTAACTAATGGCAACCCATACTATCGCGTCGGGTGATACGCCAGTACGGCGATGACGAATGCACGCTTCCAATGTGCGTTCACCGCGATCTCGCCAAACACGGATGCGACCATGATGATGCTGTAAACTGAACCTGGATTCATCCGAAAAAATGATTTTTTGCCATTCGTGCACCCAGGTTCGTCGTTGCGTACACATCGCAGGCGCTCCGGTCTGTGATGCAGCGTCAAAGGTAACCGCAACTATGGTCTCCGATCTGATAGTCCATGCTGGTGCAAACGTCGTCGAACTGTTCGTGCAGATGGTTGTTGTCTTGCAAACGTCCCCATCTGTTGATTCAGGGATCGAGTCGTGGCTGCACGATCCGTACAGCCATGCGGATAAGATGCCTGTCAGCTCGACTGCTAGTGATACGAGTCCGTTGGGATCCAGTAAGGCGTTCCGTATTGCCCTCCTGAACCCACCGATTCTATATTCTGCGAACAATCATTGTATTGCAACCAACGCTAGCAACAATGTCGTGATACGATAAACTGCAATCGCGATAGGCTACAATCCGACATTTATCAATGTCGAATAAGTAATGGTACACATTTCTCCTTACATGAGGCATCACTACAACGTTTCAAGACAACGCCGGTCAACTGCCGTTTGCGTATGAGAAATCGTTTGCAAACTTTGCTTATGTAAGCACGTTGTAGGTGTTGCCACCGGCGCCAACCTTGTGTGAAGGCTTTGAAAAGCTTATCATTTGCATATCACAGCAACTTCTTTCTGTCGGTTAAATTTTGTGTCTGTAGCACGTCATCTTCGTGGTGTGGCAATTTTAATGGCTAGGAGTGTATATTAAAGGATCGACGGCCTGAAGGACGGTGTCATCAACGTACCGTGCGTACAGTAGGGTTTGCGGAGGAAGCGCTAGTAATGCTCGCAGTGTGTTGCTCAAAAAATGCGTGTAGACCATTTCACAATTTGTCGTGAGTGGCATGATTTGCAGTCCTATCGCCTTCAGGAGATTCAAGCCCTTAAGCCCAACGATTATCCACCTCGAATTGAATTCCGCCAGTGATTTTTGCAAAAGTGTGCCATTCAACAATACTATCCGCACTGTATATTTTTACTTATGAAGTATCGTCTACACCAGATCATGTTCAATAGCCTCAATCAACGTCGGCAAGGTCAAATCCGTAAGCCGCCTTTGTTCGTGGTCACCAAGCATTTGGTCAGGCTTGGTAGGCGATCATCTCGTCGCCCATTCATCTACCCCGGCGACTCGTCGCAAACATGTACCTAACCTTTTACGAGAACTCTGTCATTGGAACATGTTCCACTCAGAGTGCGACAGCAAATGAGGTACCAACACGATGGTCCATCTGCGCACTTTGCTCATATAGTGCGAATGCATTTGAGTAAAACCTTTGGTGTGAACTGCATAGAGCGCAGTGGGTAGGTGGCACGGCCTGCACGTTATCCCGACTTGTTACCCACTGATTTCTTCTTCTGGGGCCACCTGTTATCTGTTGGCTACGAAACGCCCATTGAGACTGATAGTGCGAATTATGGCCGCCTCCTATGCTGTTATTCACTTTGCCAGCAGTGTCTGAAAACTGCGAGAATCACGGCAGCGTCGTTGCACGGCGAGCATTCAAGCACGAGGAAGAAACTTTCAATCACCTTATTGTTAAGTAAAGGTTAGAATATTTCAATTCAATTTTCCATTTACCCTGCTGCAAAAAATAAACTGAAGATAATATTCGACTAATGACGGAAATTCTCCACAAAGATGATAAGTTATTCTTCAAAAGGAATAGATTGGCTGGCCAGTACTTACCTTTGTGCTGTACCGGCAATTAGTCACACAAAGAAAGAAATAGGTCGAAAAAATAACAAGCTTTCGGGGAAAAATGAATGGGAACGGAAGGGGAAGGTAATTCACGACCTAGGTCATGACGATTATATTTGAGGATTGTGGAAGTCAGTGATACTGTATATTGGTACTGAGCAGTGACGAAGAGGATATATATAACCAAAGAGGACAGATCAAGCATTAAAGTAATGTAAAGATGAATGAACCGAATAATGCTGGGGGGTTGGAGGAGGGGAGTTATCTAAAACGTTTTCGTTTTCGATTAACAGGGAAAGATGGAAAGATATAGACAAATAAACAAACACAAGCACTCATATATATATATATATATATATATATATATATATATATGTGTGTGTGTGTGTGTGTGTGTGTGTTTGTGTAAATTTAAGGAAGGGGGGTGAGAAATGAGTATGATGGATAGGTGAGTTCAGGATGAAGGAGGGGAAGAGATTAGTATACATTTATGCTATGAGGTTGGCGGGAGGAGAGGCGAGGGATTGGTGGTAGTATCCAAATGGCACATGTGGTGCAACATGTGCCAAGGTCTCTGAAACCATGCTTGAGGGTATGCTCTGCTACAGGATATTTGGTGTCCCCCAGGCGAACAGTCCGTCTCTGACTGCTTCCATAGAACTTCTCTCTCTACATGAACCTCGCACCCCGACCTGCTACCTACTCCCTAAAATCCATTAAGAGAATCATTCTGGCCTTCACATCGTAGCAGGCCTCAAAGCTCTGGTAGATCAACACTTCCAACGTATAACCTACAGGCTTCCATCCTACATCAAAAACTTGAAGCACTTTCTGGAACACCTAAACTCCATCACTATGCCCCTCCCACCTGAAAGCTTCCTTGTCACCATAGATGCCACATACCTCTACACCAACATCCCCCACGCCCATGTTTTATCAGCCCTGGGACACCATCTTTTCCAACACCCACCAGAAAGACCTCCCAAAAACTTTATTCCTTGTCACACTTGATAATTTCATCCTCACTCATATTTACTTCACCTTTGAGTGTCAGACCTAAAAACAAATCAATGGGACAGCTACTTGAACCAGGATGGGCCACATGAAAGAGGCATTCCTTAAGATGCATAAGTTGCACCCCTGGTTTGGTATAGATTCATAGATGATATTTTTGTGGTCTGGATTCATGGTGAAGAAACCCTTCTGAACTTCCTTCAAGACCTTAACTCCTTCTCCAACCTAATATTCAGATGGTCCTTCTCTAGAACTCAAGCCACCTTCCTTGATATTGACCTTCACTTTGTTGAGTCCCATATCCACACCTCAGTCCATATTAAACCCACAAACAAGCAACAGTACATAATGAAAGAAGTGAAGAACCATAAATTTATAAACATTTGAATTTGAACATTTATCCTCACCTAACCAAATTGTGTAATTGTCACATTGTCGGATATGAACTGGAGTGGCAGCGTGTGGTAAAACATTGGGCCAGAAGCTCTGCAGTTATCGACCAATTGGCAGAAGAGGGACACCACAGCAACCGTGAAGTTTGATGACTGGCGATGAAAACACTGCGAGCCACCTGGAATCGCGCAGTATGCTGTTGCAATTTGGTCGTTGGTGAACTCTGGTGGTATGGAAGGACATAGGCCTTTGACACTTCAGGGATAGAAAGCTGGCTACATCGTGAAGCGACAATTTGTAGTAGTGGGATCGCGGTTTGCGGGGTAGGAACCAGTATCATCAACCTCAGCGCCGGCTGCAGGACGAGTATGGCCATAAATAAGGCAGCGGTTGGTCTGTCACGACGGCGTATGATGACTCTAATCCGATTATCTTGGTGGTGCAGTGCAGGTTTGGGATAGGAGCTACTTTGATTTTATCGGCGAAGACCGGTCCTGCCAGTACCACTAAGATAATCGCATTAGAGTCTGGAAATACTGTGTCGGAAACTTGTAAACACTTACCATTTTATAGTGTCCTACTTCAGCTCACGTTTTCCGAAACAAGGAAGGTATACCAGGGAACTACTTCCAAGGGCGGGACCAAACATTTGTCGTTTGTCTCTCCATCACATTTACTAACCATTTATTTTGAAAATACATCGGTAAACATACATTAATCAATGCAGATCCAGCATGACTGATAACCCTTTAACATGAAATTTAAGCTTCATTAAAAATTAGAAAATTAAATAACATTTCATTTAATCTTAATTAACAAATAATTGAGCAGAGTAAAATGCAAAACTGAGAAACACCATTAGATTGCGCCAATAAAAAATTTTGCTTCATCTGCTAAACAGCAAGCCGTTAACTATAGAACATTAAAATCACAATTTGATTTACTCAGCACGGTTACACTACTTACGTAGTAATTTGCCCAAAACAACCGACAAGGTACGGGCATTAACCGCCTTGCTGAGAAAATGAATAACTTCAAATACCCAAATGAATAACACTTCACTGATAAGAAATAAGAACTATTAACAAGATATCATATACAAATACAATTAAAATTGAATTTACTTGCTGAGTTGGCATAAAATTAAATTGAGTATGAACGTTTACTTGATGAGGAAACACTAGCTTAACACAAATTCAACAAATACACAATTAAGGCCAACGCCAACATTTTTAATACCAATAACGAAACTCGCCTCGGCGACACTGACTATCGTCCACGACCTTTCTTTAGATAGAAACGAATAAAAACTTAGGGGAAAGGCACGAAAGGTTGCGCGCGAAAGACTTCTGGAACTCGCCGTCGTTCGACGAGCTAGACGTCACCGCAGCGTTGGCTTCACAAACTCCTGGACACGAGGCCTACAACGTCAGAAACCAGTTTTGTAAGGACCTTTCCAGGAGCCTCTCGCACCAAAAACAACGTTCCTCATTTTCAAGATAACGTGGCTGGAATTTCAGCAGAGTTGCCGACTGCGGCGACAACATTCGAATGTGGCCACAATTCCATCTTTAGCAGCGGCTCGGCGGCAGCCCGTCCACAGCGAACACCACACGTCCTTCCAAACAAACAGCTCGCGCCGATGCTCCCTGTCGGCCAAAACGCCGCTCGGAGCCCAAACACCAACTGATTGCATACGCCAAGCAGGGTTGCCAACTCCTGAAATTTTTCCCCCGTAAACTCTACTTGAAATATCCCTAAAAACCCCTAAAAATGTTTTCAACCACTTGAAAAAAATAGCAATGTTTAAACTTAGAAATGATTTTATTTACAAATTATTTAGAAATTTTCTAACATTTCATACATAATTTCACTTTCTTCTGAAATTTCTGAGGTTTTGAAGTCGTACATGTTCACATTAAATAATTGTAACACTTTTTTTCGATGGACTAAAGGTTACATAAGATCCACCATTGCATTGCATACAAAATCTGATCATCATAATTCGTACTCTGAAGCATTTGGAAAGATGGTCTATTCCGCAGCTTGTCCTTTACAGTATTATAAATTGAAAAAAGGTGTAGTGAGTAGTACCAGCGCAAATTTAGAAACGTTTTCAAAACGTTTATTTATTTATCTGGAAAACTCTGCCAAATAACGAAATACTCGACAGAAAATCTCTTTCTCAAATGCATCTAATAACTGGATAAAAATTTTTAAATAACTGTATAAATAATGCCCGTAAAAATCCCCCTAAATATCCCCCTACAAATTTTATCCCCCTAAATAACCCCCAAATACATTCCGCCCCCCGCATACTTAGGGGGAAAACCCCTGAGTTGGTAACCCTGACGCCAAGATTCAAAAACGCCCGGCGACAGGGCAAAGATACCGCACCCGACGGACAGGTCCGGTCGACAGTCGCAGCAAGTGGCGCCAGAGAACTGTCGCCAGAGAACTGGCACACGCTAAGTACGGTGCGCGGCCACCGATCGCCATTGTTACTCTGGTTACTCAAACGAGTCGATACGTACTGCTCCATGGCGTCTCCTAGTTGTAATACAGATCTTTACATGAGGGAAAGTGCTTGTGGTATCCTGGCTACAGTCTTCCTCCGCATGTGGACTGTTAATTGGCTGAGTTCGTGACGGCGAGTGGGGAGTGGAGGAAGCACTCCCCGCCCCACACCACGGCAGCAGCGAGGAGAGGGGCGAGTGGGGGAGAGAAGCCACGCCCACCTCCTGCGGTGCTGGCGCCACAAACTGCAAGGCGTGTTTCCGCGAAAGCAAGAGTCGCGTTTATCGCTTTAAATGTTGATAAAACAAAGCGGCCTACACACAAGCGTGGTTGATGACTGAACTGCAGTTATTACTCACTTTAATTACGTATTCCATAGCACGTAATACAATAATGTTACCCAAACAATAACAAAGCATGAGAAGATGCTGACAAGAAAACGCTAAAACATTTGCCACAGCCAACGTTGCTGTTGTTGTGGTCTTCAGTCCGGAGATTGGTTTGATGCAGCTCTCCACAATCCCCTATCCTGAGCAAGCCTCTTCATCTCCACATAAGAACGGCAACCTACATCTGTCTGAATCTGCTTACTGTATCCATCTCTTGGTCTTCCTCTGCGATTTTTACCCCACACACTTCCCTCTAATGCTAAATTCACAATTCCTTGATGTCTAAGAATGTGTCCTACCAATCTATCCCTTCTTTTAGTCAAGGTATGCCAGAAATTTCTTTTCTCCCCAATTCTGTTCAGAACCTCCTCATTAGTTACGCGATCCACCCATCTAATCTTCAGCATTCTTCTGTAGCACCATATTTCAAAAGCCTCTATCCTCTTCCTGTCCGCACTCTTTATCGTCCATGTCTCACTCCCATACAAGGCAACACTCCATACAAATGCCTTCAGAAAGGACTTCCTTAGGCTTAAATCAATATTCGATGTTAACAGATTTCTCTTTTTCAAAAACGCTTTTCTACCCATTGCCATTCTGCATTTTATATCCTCTGTACTGTGACCATCATTGGTTATTTTACTGCCCAAGTAACAAAACTCATGTACCTCCTTTATTGCTTCGTTTCCCAATCTAATTCCTTCAGCATCACCTCATTTTCTTACACTGCACTCCATTACCCTAGTTGTCAACATTGTCAAAAGCCTTCTCCAAATCTACAAAAGCTAGAAATGTAGGTTTGCCTTTTCTTAATCTATCTTCTAGGATAAGCTGTAAAATGAGTATTGCCTCCCGTGTTCCTATATTTCTCCTGAACCCAAACTGATCTTCCCCGAGGTCGGCTTCTACCAGTTTTTCCATCCTTCTGTATATAATTCGTGTTAATATTTTGCAACCATGACTTATTAAACTGATGGTTCTATATTTTTCACACATGTCTGCACCTGCTTTCTTTGGGATGGGGATTATAACATTTTTCTTAAAGTCTGAGGGTACTTCGCCTGTCTCATACATCTTACACACCAGGTGAAAAAGGTTTGTCATGGCTGGTTCTCCCAGAGACTTCAGTGGCTCCGAGGGAATATCATCTACTCCAGGGGCCTTGTTTCGACTAGCCACTACTGCTTAGCCATTTTGCACTTCCTGTCAATCTCATTTCTTAGTCGTCTGTACTCCATTTGGCCTGTTTCATTTACTGCATTTTTATATTTTCTCCTTTCATCGATTAAATTTAGTATCTCCTGTGATATCCAAGGATTTTTTGTAGGTCTTGCCTTCCTATCTATTCTGTCCTCTGCTACCTTCACTATTTCACCTCTCAATTTTACCCATTCCTCCTCTACTGTTTTATTTTCCCCTGTTTCTGTCAATCGTTGTCTAAAGCTCCCTGTGAAATTCTTAAGAACCTCAGGTTCCTTCAATTTATCCAGGTACCATCTCCTTATTTTCCTACCTTTTTGTAGTTTCTTCAGTTTCAGCCTACAGTTCATAACCAACAAGTTATGGTCAGAGTCTATATCTGCCCCTGGATATGTCTTACACTGTAAAACCTGGTTCCGAAATCTATGTCTTACCATTATAAAATCTATCTGGTATCTCCCGGTGTATCCTGGTCTCTTCCACGTATAGAATCTTCTTTTGTGATTCTTGAACCAGGTGTTTGTTATAACTAAATTATGTTCCGTGCAAAATTCTACCAGGCCGCTTCCTCTTTCATTCCTTTTGTCCAAACCATAATCACCTACTATCCTCCCTTCCCTTCCTCGTTCTACTACCGAATTCCAGTCTCACATAACAATTAAGTTTTCCTCTCCCTTAATTTTCTGAATAATTTCCTTTAGCTCCTCATATATTTCTTCGATTTTCTCATCATCGGCAGTGCTAGTTGGCATATAAACCTGTACTACTGCAAAGCCACATTAGCTGATGTTACAAGGCCAGCTCAGTCAATCATCCAGACTGTTGCCCCTGTAACTACTGAAAAGGCTGCTGCCCTTCTTCAGGAACCACACGTTTGTCTGGCCTCTCCACAGATACCCCTCCGTTGTGGTTGCACCTACGGTACGGATATCTGTATCGTTGAGGCACGCAAGCCACCCCACCTCGGCAGTGTCTGTGGTTCATGGGAGTGGAGCCAACGTTATAATGAACGTTGTCAACATAGCATTACTCTTTGAAAATCGAATCATGTAGAGTGACGGACTTCCTTTTTTGTACTGATTGTGACCTAAATAATTACTACTGTTCCTACTCTGTGGTTGCTACTGTCTCGATGTGCGGTCAATAAATCAGTTATTTTCGTGTAACAGTGCACTCGGAATTACCGGCATGTTTGGGGAAACTAATTAATGCTTTTCGTCTCTATGGTTGCCAGGTTCTTGATGTACGCTTGTCCCATCGATAAATCAGTAATAATCTTGTTACAGAGCACTTGGAATTCGCGGCATAATCTACACTTGACTCCACCAGTAACAATCACTCAGTGGAAAAACGTATCTAGCCAGTGAAGCATGATGCCAAATATTTATTTTAAAGATTTTCAAAATTGTAACTGTTCCATCGTAAATAAATAAGTCTAGTCAAGATAATAAAACATGTTTCGTTCATGGGAACAATGAATAGTGCTGACATTTTCTAACACTATTTCCAAACCGACTCTCCATTCCACTGATATACATTGAAATCATCGTAATTCGCATCAATTTTAATGTAATATGTCTGGAACTAGATTTTCGAATTAACCCTTAACTGCCCTGGCGGGGTCAGTTTTGACCCCAAGATTTTTTATTTTAATATTTATTCGCTAGGTGACTTGGTGGGGAGCTTTTACGAAAGCTGCCAAGTCTAAAGAAGGTAACCAACATGTTTTTGTACATACTTGAAACATTAAAAACTATAAATTAATACTCAGCGTAAGAATTTAAACAAATATGGTTCGCAATACATCTTTTGTGTTTTCGTATGGCAAGAACCATGCCTTCAGAAGTGCAAAACACGGAAAATAACGTCATTCTAATGAAAACAAATTTGTATGTGAATTAAAATACGTCAGATAAATTAATATCTTTTTAAATAATTTCTTTCTGGTTACTTCTATGTTTAAATAAATTTGTTTACCTTGACAATTTGATATTAACTAGAAAATAAATGCTTTACACTCAAAAAGTTATTTACAATTACATTTCCCCAATAATTTGGGTTCAAAAATACCCCGCCAGGAACTGAAAGTTATCTACATTCGCCAGGGCAGTTAAGGGTTAATAATGTTTACTATGAACAGAAAACAACTACGCCGTCCAAAATATCATTGGCTACTTCAAACTTTGCCACAATTGGTCGGCTTCATTCCCGCGTGCTAACAACTGTTCTGTTGCCAACATTACCCGCTAGGGCTGTGTCGGCGATTGTAAAATTTTATCAAAGTACCTACGCGTTGGCGACATTGGGATGAAAATTCCCTACATGATTTTAATGCTTAAAAGTAGCTACGTGTAGGGAAAATTCCCTACGTCTGGCAACACTGCTTTCCAGTTATATGTGAAGCGTCCGCACACGCCTCGTCAGAAGATTTCACTGCATACACCAGACTCTGTAGGTATGTGTGTCACCAGCTTGATTTGCTTAAGACTTTTTTTTTTTTTTTTTTTTTTTTTTTTTTTTTTTTTTTTTTTTTGCGTAATCGGGGACTGCTGTCGTGTGCTCATTCGTCGTGTTCTTCCACTTGGCCGGGAGGGAGGGGGTTGCCGTCCGTCACGGGCACTGTTAGTTGACCCTGTGGCCAGGCGCACACTTGACGCAGCAGAGGCAGAGGATAGGCCTCCGTCCGTCTGTAACGCATGCCTTCAAATGGGACAGCGCACACTTAAAGCAGCCGAGGCGGAGGGCAGGCGTTTCCTCGGTCATGCCTCTGTCCGGTTGTCCGAGGCGCACAGTTTTCTTGCGCCTCTGTTCCACCTCTGTCGCAAAGTGAAATTTCAAGTCATCCGATATGCTTCGAAAAAAATTGTTTTATGTAGACGAATATAAGCTTCATCCTTCTCTGTATTTAGTTTCTTTGTAACACTTTTACTTTCTGCGTAAAAAAATTAAAAATACTATTTTCCGATTTGTGCGTATTTTGCGCTAACGCAGCTTCCACAATCGATTTTGCAGAAACTACTCACTAGAAAAAAAAATATTTTTCTGTATCATATAGGCAAAAGCCACCGCATTACGTTGGGGAGGTTTTCTTTTCGTTATTGTACATAGTTATTGTTACAATAAAAAATAAATTACAACGCCTCGCATATTTTGAAGAGTTTGCAGTGAAAAAAGTAGTCGCTGGCTAGTTTGCGTTTGCTGCGTTTTACACCATACATTACTGCGAAAGAAATGTAGCCAACAAATCGAAATTGTTTGTAACGGTGGAGTGAGAGCTATATCTCTTTTGATTCTCGAGAGAATACGTGAGATACAGGTTTGACGCGACACGGTCGGCAGCTATGCGGCACACGCACGACTGTTTCCGCCTGCTGTGCCGAGTGCGGAGCTGTCTCGTGTCTCTCTTCTTCGTACGCTGCCGATACAGACCCAAGCTGGGAACGAACAACTTACTGAAATAGAAAGACACCGAGATTCATAAACCGAAGATGCTGATTGTGTATTTTTACGGTCTATAGTCCCTGGTTTCAGTAAACTTTGTGGCAAGCATGAAAGCACTACATAAGCTAAAATTCCCGTTACTACTGAATAATAAGTTCGTAGAAACCAAAAGGGACGTGCAACAATTTTTTTTACTGTCAGGGACTTTCTTTAATTTCTTGAAACACAATGTCCACCCCTTCGTGGAGCTTCAGCTCACTGCTAAACCATAGCTGATGCTAGGAACGTCTCTCGTCAGTATTTCTCAACCTGAATTCTATACTACTTTCAGAAATTCAACATTTGCAAAAGTATTAGCATTAGCTTCACTAATTACTAACAAATATAATGGCTGCTGAAGGTAATTATCATAAGAAATGTTGACAGAGACAAAATTAAATTAAATGAGTTTTGAAGGAGATTCAGGAATTAAATCGGATTGCATCGAGAGGTTTGCAGTGGACATACAGCACGTGCTGTTGTAAGCTGCGCTGCCCTCTGCCTGCGCTGCAAGTGTGCACCGGGCCTGTAGGTCGGTGAGTTGGGAGGGTCGGATTCCACCATGTCGTTTCTCTCAGTGTTCACGTTGGACGGTCTCGTTTCCGGCTTCTAAAACCTCCGCACTAGCTGTCCCGTCGACTTTTCCGCGATCCAGGTCAAGCCGCTACCTTCCTTCCGTTGACAGTTCTGCGCTGCTGCTCTCTAAAGGTGAAACAGGACTGTGCGCTGTAATCCACTTGTCGAGTTGATTTAGCCGCACTGCGTTCCTCCTTTCCATATCCTACTTCAACTGCTTCTTTCATTGACCCGTCATCCGTTTCCATTCTGCCTCCTTTCCATTTATAGGTCCTCACCATCTGAAGAAAATGAAAAAAATAATTTATTACAATAGTACTACAAAATAGAAAATATTTCGTAAATGAAAGAATAATTTATTACAATAGTATTACAAAATAGAAAATATTTCGTAAATTAACATTGCCATATATTTAATCAGTTTTCCACTACTATTTTTAAAGCCCCCCGATCTTAGTTATTCAAATACCCCCAAAGTACACTTAAACGTTATTTTAAAGTTGTTCCCCAATGCACTAAAATGTATTACAACAGTGTTACAAAACAAAAAATCTTCCTAAATACACTCTACCGCTAATTCAATCAGTTTTCCTCTACTGTTCATAAAGCCTTGTTCTTAGTTATTCAAATAGCCACAAAATATACTTAAACGCTATAGTGAAGTAGTTCACCAATACACTAATAAATGGCAGCACAAGTCACCAATGTGGCGTAGTGAGGACCCAGGATCATGCCTCAACTTATTACACGGCTACAGACTGCACGAATTTCCTAGCGAATACCACGTCAATTTTACAAACCGCGCGATGGCCAGTTTTGAGCCACTACCTTCTACACTGTAAATAAATATTGCATCAATTACTGAAGTTAGTGAAACAAGTAGACGTGTTCACTGGATAGACAGATCCCCCGACAGCAAGAATCACTGCCATAATGGCGTCTCCAGGTTGTTGTTGTTGCGGCGAATGCACGAAAGCTTACGACTATACATAAAGCCCCGCTATTCAGTTAGCTCCAGTCTACCCTATACTCCCTTTGTTCTGAAGCATTCCACTAAATATATAGGGTAGCCATTTTATTACATGGCAGACGTCACTATTTTATTTGACTGTAACTTGCAGATGCACCAGATCACAGGAAGCCAACTTCAGGCTGCGTGACGTCTGAGCAGGAAGAGCAAGCCTGTCACCTCGTGTGACGTCAGGCGAGGGCCGTGTTCGCAATGTTGCCTAGATACACGGGGCCGTGGGTACGGAGATGGAGGGCTCAGTCAGCAATAGCGCTCTTCACGACAATAACATGGCGACTGAAATACCCACTCCAAGGCAAAGGCCTCCTCATAACAGATATGTACTACATAATTAAAGCCTTGAAAATGGCACTGAATCTGTGGATTAATCAACTACATAATGGAAACACTGCGCATTTTCCGAAGCTATCGCAGGTGCGTGTTCTTCATCTTACTCTCTGAAGAATATGTGAAAATTCTGGAAGCTCTTCGTCACCAGTTTGAGTCAAGGTTTGAAAATATGGAGATACTGTCTATGTTTCAGCTCTTTGCATTTTCAGGTTATGTTAACAATGTTCCTACCAGGTTTCTAAGGGACTGTTAAATTTACAGTGTGGCGATTTATTGAAGGCAAATCTAAACACAAAGAATGCGTGGCAGATTTTTCTAGGATTTTTGTATGCCCTTGCCTCGCAGATATAATGTATGTTCGATTCGACGTACGTGTGTCAACAATTCTTTTCGATTATGAAATTAGCGAAGGCCCAATAACGAAACATCAGTCAAATCACAACCTTACATGCAGTCTTCGATTAAAAAATCTCTAACATTTCATCTTGGCATTGAAAAACTAATAAAAAGACGAAATGGAATATGTAGGAAAATAAAATATTTACTGAATTGTACTGTACAGTTTTGCCTTAAATTGTAGAGAAAATGGTATTATGTTCCACTCTCTTCATTTTGTAACGGTGTTATCCTCACATTAAATGCACCTACATTAGAATGATGTCATGGTATAGAGACGATATGCAGTTGTCTGTTATATGTGTCTATTATTTAATTAAAATAGTAAGTTTTAAAATTAGGATTTCGTAGAACTCACTGCATTCTTCACGCCAGATCAGTTCCCTGTGTTTCCTAAATTGTTGCATTCTATTTCTTTGCAGCAGCAGTACAGAGCGCGTAAGCCGGAAGAGCGACCTGGGCTGACGTCACACCGACGCTGCCCCTCCTTCCCTGCACCAGATGATGAGGCACAGGTCTCGAAACTCGAGTAGTGCATGCAAATGAAATATTTTAAATTAATAATTGTTGCGGATCCAATTATTGAAGATGAAGATGACGGTTGTGGATGTACCGAAGGAAGAAAACTGCGACAAAGAAAAGAGTCTATGTAAGAAATTATTAGGCGTGAGATCTGCCTGATATGCAAAACACTGATTTTTCTTCTTCCCCAAAAATCCGTTTGTATCTCTGTATTACCACGCTAGAGATTTTCAATTTATTTATAGCTACGAAACTCGACATAGATTATATTACTAATCTATCTATGAAAATTAGCCATAATGCGATAATGAAAAAACATTTTTTACAAAATCAGACATTGATAGCGCTTTGTCCACAACCAAGAAAGAAATTGATTTCTAATAAATCGGTCTCTTGTCTGACGAAGTTTCAGTTTCAGTAGAAATAGTAAAAGACAAACCGAGATATTTCATATGGTGCTTGTAAGCCGATTTAGATTCCAAACAATCCATCACGGATGATCTCAGGAAAATAGTCATAATAGCCTACAATACAGGAGTTGGTTTGGTAAGTGCTATGGACAGTAATGCAAGATCTAGCATGCGTTGTGACACAGTAACGACCTCTAGTGGAAAGAATGTGGACGAATTTCTGTTTTCCAATAATTTGTACTTACTCAGTGAGGAGAATCAGGGACCAAACTTGGAAAAGAGTCAAGGAAAGAGCATTGATGATTTCAATATAACCACTTATTTGCCACCAGTTCTAAGCAACAAACAAACTGCAGAAACTGATAAATTTCAACATAGGAGTGTCCCTGTGTGAACAGTTTGATGAGTAAGAAGCTGTTTTGATGAGTAGGAAGCTGTTTTGAGGGCGAAAACGTAAATTTGATGTGTGGAAATATTTCATTCATCAGATACCCACTTGGGCAGTATGATTAAGTGATACGGTCTTCCAATAAATGAGAGGAAACCACCTTACTTGCGACACACTTTAAATTATAATCTAATTACCAGGCACGCCTTACTTTAAAGTAGGCCAGCTAACAATGAACAAGAGGCGTATGACAAGTCCGTGCAAAAATAAAAACTACCTACGTTGTTTGGAGAAGGCCATTTTTATTTTCGACATTGGTCACTTTTAGACTTGAACACTTCGTCCGACGCTGTTCTAATTTGCTGATCCCTTCCGAATAACTGTCCAAGCCTGCAAAATAGCTTTTATTTTCTGCACTCGCCTCCTCGTTTGATTGAAATCTTTGTCCCGCCAGCCATTTCTTGAAATTAGGGGAACAAATAGTAGTCCGAGGGAGCCAGGTCTGGAGAATATGGGGGATGTGAAATGAGTTGGAATCCTATTGGCAATAATTTTGCGACCACAACTGCTGAGGTGTGTGTTAATGCATTGTCGTGATGGAAACGTTTTGTGGGCCAATCGCCAAAGTTTTTCTTGCCGCTCGGTTTTCAAACGGTCCAATAACGATGTATAGTATGCACCTATAACAGTTTTACACTGTTCAATATAGCCGATGAGGATTATGCCTTGCGAATCCCAAAAAGCCGTTCCCGTATCCTTCGGCCGGTCTTCGCCTCTTTTGGTGAAGATTCTCCCTTGGTAACCCGTTGTTATGATTGTTCTTTGGTCTCTGGAGTATAGTAATGTATCCATGATTCAGCCACAGAGACCAAACGACGTTTATAAGTCGTGCAGATTCTTCCTGGACAGCTGAAATCGTTTTTTGTTTTTGGTCAAGCGTGAGCAATTACGGCACTCAATTTGCGGATAGCTTTTCATGTCCAAATGTTTTTGAAAAATACTATGTACCCTTTCATTCGAGATACCCATAGCATTAGCAATCTCACGCACCTTAGCTCGTCTTTCATCCTTCACCATATCTTGGATTTTATCAATGATTTCTGGAGTCGTAACCTCCTCAGGGCGTCCAGAAGGATCAGCGTCACTTCTACCATATGGCCATTCCGAAAATTTTGAAATCACCTATAAACTGTATGAAGGTGCAGAGTCACCACAACGTTTATCAAGCTTCTCTTTAGACTCATGAGGTGTTTAGCCTTTCATAAAGTAATGTTTAATTTTCTTTCGTCCATTCTTTGACCATCACTCGACTTCCTTGATTCACACGAATGAAAAACACAAAGAAATAGACCAATATGGTTGAAACTTGGAGTGCGTTCTCTCCAAAGGTGATACTAACTAAACGAGACCTAGATACTCGCGGGTGGTGTCATCTTTTGGACACTGAACGGACTTTCCAAACGCCCCTCGTAAGATTCCCATGACAATTAATACTTATCAGACCGCGATCTGTTAACAATATATTTGGAATTTGTGACCTTACCGTGTAAGCTAGATTTCTGCTGAAAGGTTTAGCCTCCGTCAGATCACGATAATGGTGATGGAACGTCGCACATACTGCTAATCGGGCTTAGCCTCCGGTCGGTTTTGACCTCAGCAACAGCCAAGGATAGCAGTAAGCAGCTATGCAACACCAGCCTGCCTGTGTGGACGAAGACACCCTGGCTACTCACAAAATTACAACATTGCCTCCACTTAGAAACCTCCTCCAAGCTGTGCGGAACCCACTCCTCCGTTTGAGTAGTCGACAAAGCAGCGTTTCACACCTCAAAAATCGGTTTCCAGGTCCCTCTTAATGCGATACAGCTCTCCTTCTCACTTGTCGCAGACGCCAACCTCCTGCTTCCTGAAGACGGATGCTCCTCTCTTCTGGCCCTGCCGGAATCCAAATCGACCACAGCAAAGGAGGCGAGACAGTAAAGATCGAACAACGCCAGAGGTAGCATACAAAAATCAAACACCACACTTACATCTACATCTATACTCCTCAAGACACGTCAGAGTATGTGACGGAGATATACGTTGAAGGAAGTAATTTATTGGCGACTAGTCCAGAATCGTAATTCTGTCCCTCACCGCGATGCAGAACGTCTCTCTTGCAGCGTCTGCCACGATTCTTTCCTGATTATGACTATGACCATGTCGCCGTTTGTAAATGAGCCTGTAATGAAATGTGCTGCTCTCCCTGGATCTTCGCTCTGTCTTCTATCAACTCTTCCTGGTAGGACAAGAATGTTTGACTAGCTACTAGCATAAATACATGTGTCTGCGGTTGTAAAAATGTTTCAGATAGTGGTTAAAGTAATTGTTACTTCTCTTAATCTCGGTTTAGTTGTAGTCTACTGCATCAGTTTCACTTGGCTGTAATTCTTTTTACCTTAAAGGCTAACATTCTCGTGTTATTGACTTAAATAGGGAGGCTCCGTCGGAATTACATTCTTCTTAAACGCCGCGGTGAAATGATCGGGAGCTCTAAGGCACCTTGCTGCGGAGCGTGCGATTGCTCCACGTCGGAGTTTCTAGTCGTTCTTCGAGCTTTCGTGTGTGTCTTGTTCCTTACATTTAGAAACATTTGAACATTTTTGTTTCTAAAACGGATACAGCGCGGCGCTGCAGTCGTAGCCAGATTTTAGTACCGAAGCTATGAAGGTTCGTGGGAAAAGAACCGAAATTGAAACTTCTACAACTGAATCATCCCACCCAGCACCACTTCTCTCAGCAGAGTCGCAACCTGTCTCTTACGAATATGTGTTTTCACTGGAAAAAGATGTCATCATCCACAGTGTTCATAGCACCGTAATTAATGATTGCATCAGATCGGTTAGTGACATCATCTCTGGTATCATGCACTGCTTGTTCATATCATGAGGCAATATTTGCATCTTTACAAGGACTGTTGAAAGCATACATCGTTTAGTACAAGAGCGCGGGCGGCGGTGGCCGAGCGGTCTGCGGCGCGCCAGTCACGTTCTGCACGGCCACTACGGTCGGAGGTTCGAATCCCCCCTTTAGCATGGGTATTTCTCCGGTCCTTATTATTAGCTAGTTCATAAGTAGTTTGTAAGTTTAGGGACTGATGACCCCGTAGTTAAGTCCCATAAGCTCTACAAACATTTGCACATTTGATTTAGTACAA
The DNA here is from genome assembly GCA_026315105.1 of Locusta migratoria. Taxonomy (NCBI): domain Eukaryota; kingdom Metazoa; phylum Arthropoda; class Insecta; order Orthoptera; family Acrididae; genus Locusta; species Locusta migratoria. The sequence continues at coordinate 410,193,474 of CM048749.1, forward strand.
GAGCATAATCTGAGGCCGGTAAGTCGATTTAAACAACCCGGTACACGAATTGTTTTTTCAAATGTATTTCCAGTTTTAAGAGATGTTGTCATAACTAACAAAGTATCTAAATGGGGAAGTAGATTAGGACCTGACTGAAATATTCCCGGCACGAAGGTCCAGTGATATTCTCATATAACATCGTTTCGTCGTACTGCTCAATACTGATTCGATGATTTAAGCAAACTACCTTCCATGATTCACATTCCATATGAAGGTAATTATTTCCCTGTGTACATTACCATGGATGACATTGTATGTCACCCTTGCGTATATGTTGGTCTTATCGAGAAAACTTGCTTCCAATTCCTAACCGTTCCGAATTCCGAATGCGAAGTTCCTGATCTCATACAGAATACTGTTACACAACAATTTACATAGAACAAGAAGTAGCTCCTACAAATCCTTTGCCTCTTGCACAGTCTGGCAATGAGAAACATACAACCGTCTCTTCTTCTACTGTAAATATCATGTAAACACACCAAGAGACGTAAATTTGACCACTATTTAACAATGAAACTGACGACAACTCAATCTTCACTAATAACGGTACTTCCAGTGAATACCAGATCAAAAAACTGGCAAATGAATCTGACCACCTAATGGAAATAAAAGACTAAATTAAAATAGTGAGACATTACCTGATGGAAATTCTTCACATCCAGCTACTGCTGAATCTCACGTAGCGTCAGACGCAGTAGCAGTAGCTGATATATTAACTGGTACGGCACAAACCGATAAAATGGCAGATACAGGATCCGAAGGTGGCTCATCAGTATCAGATTCCTCAACGAACGGTGCGTTATTGGCGGTACAGAACCCTCAAGGCAGTGTCATATCTTCAAAATGAATCAAAATATTTTTGAAAGCGACAAGAAATAAGAAAATAATGCTCCCGATAGCAAAAGGGTACACTGAAGATGCAGCATTTCTGTACCAATTAATTGATAAAAAAAGTCACAGAAAACCAAACCGATGTTGAACATCTTTACCTATAACGCTTGCTAAGTGCGCTCTTCCACACCACGCAGAGTAGCCCTCCACCGTCCTCCCAACCACCAGAACTTCCTAGTCCAACCCTACAACATCCAAAAACCACCCTCCCTACCTAATGGTTCCTACCCCTGTAACCGATCCCTGTGAAAAAGCTGTCCAATGCATCCTCCTACAACAACACACTCCACCCCCACAACAGGAAAAATCTACCCTATTCAAGGCAGGGCCACGTGTGAGACAACACAAGTCGTATATCAGCTGACATGTGTCCACTGTGTGGCCTTTTATGTTCGTATGACAACCAACAAATTGGCTGAGCGGATGGTCACAGACGGACTGTTCGCCTGGGGGACACCCAATATCCTGTGGCAGCATTAGTCCAGGAACCTGGGTACGTGTTACACCACACGTGCCATTTGGATACTGCCACCTAATACCAATCCCTCAGAGCTACGGAGATGGGAAGTTGCTCTCCAACATATCCTCTCCTCCCGCCACCCTCCTGGCCTAAATCTACGCTAACCTCTCCCCCCCCTCCGTCTTCAACTCACCTATCCACTACTCATTTCTCACCCCCTTCCCCCTTCCTTACCCTCCCCCCTCCCCTCTCCCTCTATATATATATATATATATATATATATATATATATATATATATATATATATATATATATATTGTTACAAAAACGTACGGACAAACTTTCAGGAAACATTCCTCACACACAAAGATAGAAAATATGTTATGTGGACATGTGTCTGGAACTGTTTAACTTCCATGTTGAAGCTCATTTTAGCATTTCTCTTTAAATGTAAATTGAAATAATTCGTGCAGACAATTTTCAAAATACGCAATTGCTTCGTTAGTATGTACTGTACTTCCTCGATTCACCGCCAGTTGGCCCAATTGAAGAAAGGTAATGTTGACTTCAGTGCTTGTGTTCACATGCGACTCATTGCCCTACAGTACTACGGGTGAGGCTTCATTCCAATGTGATCAAATTGTAAATCTTCACAATGAACAGGTGTTGGCTGTCGAGAATCAGCACGAACTGTGCAATCGCGTCATCAACACAAATTTCTGTGAACGTTTGGGCAGGAATTGTTAGTGATGGCTTGATTGGGCCTCATGTTCTTCCACCTACGCTCATTGGAGCACGTTATCATTATTTCATACAGGATACTCTACCTATGCTACTAGAACATGTGCCTTTACAAGTACGACACATGTGGTTCGTGCAAGATGGAGCTCCTGCACATTTCAGTCGACGTGTTCGTACGCTTCTCAACAACAGATTCGGTGACCGATTGACTGCTTGAGGCGGACCAATTCCATGGCCTTCACGCTCTCCTGACCTCAACCCTCTTGACTTTCGTTTATAGGGACATTTCAAAGCTCTTGTCTACGCAACCCCGGTAGCAAATGTAGAGACTCTTGGTGCTCGTATTGTGGACGGCTGTAATACATTACGCCATTCTCCATGTGACGGAGGGTGGATGCATGTATCCTCGCTAACGGAGGACATTTTGAACATTTCCTGTAACAAAGTGTTTGAAGTACGTTCCGTTGCTGTGTGTTTCCATTCCACGATTAATGTCAGTTGAAGAGAAGTAATAAAATGAGCTCTAACATGGAAATTAAGCGTTTTCGGACATATGTCCACATAAACACGCACCGTCTTTGTGTGTGAGGAATGTTTCCTGAAAGTTTGGCCGTACCTTCTTGTAACAAAAATGTTCAAATGTTTGTATAGTTTATGGGACTTAACTACGGGGTCATCAGTCCCTAAACATACAAACTACTTATCAACTAGCTTATCCTAAGGACGGCACAAATATCAATGCCCGAGGGGGGATTCGAACCCCCGACCGTAGTGGCCGTGCAGACCGTGACTGGAGCGCCTCAGTCCCCTCGGCCACCGCGGCCGGCCGTTCTTGTAATAACCTGTTATATATATATATATATATATATATATATATATATATATATATATATATATATGTGTGTGTGTGTGTGTGTGTGTGTGTGTGTGTGTGTGTTAGAGAGAGAGAGTGTATGTGCTTTCCCCTATATCTTTCCCTGTTAATCAAAATCGTTTAGACAATCCCCTCCCCCCTCCGCCGCTCAGCATCATTCGGTTCACTCCTGTTTTCATCTCTTTACTGTTTGGTCTTTCCTCTTTGGTTATATTCCCTCTCTGGCTTGGCTCAGTACTAATATCCAGTATCTCTGACTTCCAGGCTCCTTAAACACTATCGTCATGACCAAGGTCGTGATTTGCTTTCCCCTTCCGTTTCCATCCTTTTTTCTTCCCTTCTCTCCCACCTGAATGGTGGCGTATCCTTCAAGATTGTCGGGTTGTTCAAGAAATATAACATCAAATGCTCCTTCCGTCCTCCAGCACGAGTACAAACGATGCTGTGTCCCATCAAAGACATTTTAGGTCCGAGGAGACCAGGAATATATGAAATCCCTTGCCAGTGCGGAAATTTATACATTGGACAGTCGAGTCGCACTGTTAAAGACAGATGTGATGAACACAAGCCACACACGAGACTGGGTGAGCCAGGAAACTCTGCTGTCGCTGAGAAGTGTTTGGACACGGGGCATAGTATGCGATATGAAGAGTGAAAGACGACCATCTGTCATCTTTCATATATTTTCTTGTATATTTCTGTAAAGTTATAATTTATGTAATGTCGCTAGATTATCATTTTGTTAAAACCATTTTTATTTCATGTGTTAAAATATTAGTTAATATTGCTAAGGTTTTCTTATTTTATGTTAATAATTTATTATTATATTAATTAATGTGACATAAGTATGGCTTCTCTGCTAGGTCACTGTCCCTGTGAGAATGTGTACTTGTCTTACTTTTAAGTGTATGTGCGGGAATCTATGGCTGTCTGAATGTGGGGAGTAATAGCCCACTTTGCATCGTTCTCTGTGGCACAGTGTCGATAGCTGCTCATGCTATCACAGAAGTTTCCACACCCTTTGGATGCAAGCTAGTCGGTGAGCCTTCCCTCAGTGTGAGTCTACTCTCTCTCCGCCCTCACCACCGCTGTTTCTTGGGGTTTCCCACTTCCGGTAGCAGTTTACCGCCCCATTACCACTGAGTCTTCATTCTGGGCGTCTGGCGAGATAAGGTTGGTTCTCCTCTTCTTATGTCCGCGAGATGGTAGCGTTTCATTGTCTAGTACGTTTAACTTAGACTCGTGAACTTAGAATAATTTTTTGGAATATTTTCTCCGATCGTGTGCAGAAATGTGTTCTCGTTTTTCAATACAGTACATTTTTCTTGTGTTTAAATTCCGTTGCGCCATAAACGTTTTCTTAGCCACCTTTCTAAGATAACTTTAATTGTGGTGGCTTGCTTATTACTGTTTGTGTGTAATAACGTGGGAGCTGCTATGTATATTGACCACTGTAGTATTAACTTCTTGTTATTGAAGTCATTTTGAAACGAGTCAGTTCTCAGCCTGAGACAGGGAACAAGGTTTTGTAGCAGGGAGTAACCGGTAGTTCACACGGACCTTATTTGCTAATTTTAGTTTTAAAACAAAGCTCTTGTTTCGTACAGTGATCGACTTTTAAGAGACAAAGATCCTCTCGTCTTTATCTATGTACTGGGACTCCATCTTCAAAGAAGCAGTCGAAATACGTATTTCGAACGACCTGATTAATAGAGACACGGGCTTTCATCTCAGCAAGGCATGGGAACCAGCACTGGCGGTACTAAGGCATCGTCGGTCGCATTCAGACGTATCCAGCGAGTCGCCGCAGACGGATCACATAAGCGAGAGCATTTAAATAAACTCTGCACTACACTACCCGCAAACACGCGCTGGGCCCTCGACTTGCATCGTGTACGCGGAGACCACCCTCTGGCTCTACATGTTTTCATCTATGATTCCCCTACAATGATATCATTGATCCCCACCACCATCTTCACGCCTGCACTTTTCTAGCCAGCCACAGTATATAGGTGTGACGACAGCAATCAGCAGTTTAGTTACCACCTGAAGATGACGAACAACTGCCTCGTGGAAATTTTGTGCAGTTTCGACAGTACGATCCGACGTGACGTTCGTGAACCATGGAAGGAATCAGTACGTCGGGAAAGCCTCAAACAGTGATCAAATCTTGTTCACCAGGCAACAGTACGGTACGGTATGGAACGCCTTGTGGACGTCAAGAAAGACAGTGTCTATCTGGGAGCCTGTACTGCTGCTCACTGGGTCTCGTGTATGAATGGCGCGAGGGGCACAGGATCGTTACAGTTCGTGACGTGGGAGAGCGATCCATCACTGCCATGCGCAAAACGTCTGTGGTGCAACGGAGTGGTTGTAGTCAGTCCAGTGATTCCATCATCCATCCTGCATCACAATGCTTGGTTACATTCTACATGGTCACCGGTATCTCATCATCATTAGAGACCGATGACGCCTTTCAGCGTTCGGTCTAGCGCATGGTCCCCCTAATAAAATTCCTCCATGATTCAATGCTAACATTGATGCCTCGTCTCATGTTAAGCTTTTTACTTGAAAATCATTCTTGAGCGAAATCAAGTACTTTCTCCTTTACGTCGACTCCTCCTACCCTGTAGCCTTAACCATGAACCGCTTAGGTAACCTTGCTACACCCACGCGTGTAACATGACCCCACTATCTTAGCCTGTTCAGTCTGTTTCATCCCTAATGTTCATTCCCAGTTTTTTCATTGATTTCCTCTTTATGGACACCTTCCTGCCATTGCTGCCATCTATTAGTACCTTGCAATCATCTTTGCTAATTTCATATCTGCAGCCGCAACCTTATTAATAAGGTAACCCGTATCCACCCAGTTTTCACTCACATACACTGAAGTTGCTCGAAAGAAAAAGCGGTGCGCTACTGACGTAGTCTTGGTACTGACTTCCTTCTTGCTGAAGAGATTAGATATTAGCTGAGCACTGACTGCATTAGCTTTGCTACACCTTGATTCCAGTTCTTTCACCATGTTGCCATCCTGTGACAAAATACCAACTAAGTACTTCAAACTGTCCATTTGTTTTTAACTTCTTCCTGTTTGGCACTCAGTCTGTTTAAGTCTCTTTTCAGAAGAAATTACTTTCGTTTCTAAGATGCGTAACTTCATACCGTAACCGTTGTACCTCTGATCTAGCGCTGAAATATTAGATTGCAAACTTTCAATCGAATCTGCTATCACAAATAACTCGTCTGCATATGCGAGCCTGCTTATTTTGTTTTCACCTATAAGAACCTCATCTTGCTAGTCTACTATATTCAAGCCGGCCGCGGTGGCCAAGGGGACTGAAGCGCTCCAGTCACGGTCTGCACGGCCACTACAGTCGGGGGTTTGAATCTCCCTCGGGGATGGATATTTGTGCCGTCTTTAGTATAAGGTAGTTTATAAGTAGTTTGTAAGTGTAGGGAGTGATGACACAGTAGTTAAGTCCCATAACCTATATAAACATTTTTCTATATTCAACATATGATTCATAAACAGTCTGAATAATGTTGGTGACAGGTTACAGTCTTGTCTTACCCCTGAAACTACTGTGAACCATGAAGTCAATTTGCCGTCTACTCTAACTGCCGCCTAACAGTCTACGTAAAGACCTTTGATTGCCTACAGAAGTTTGCCTCTTATTCCATAATCTTCAAGAAATGACAATAGTTTCCTTCTCGGAAAGCCTAAAGCCGATCATAAGCCTATTCTGGATCTACAAAATATAGATACGATTCCCTGTTTAACTCATAGCACTTCTCCATTATTTGCCGTAAGCAAAAGATCTCGTCCTGACCGGTATGTCTAATCGATAATCCACAATCCCTAAAGGCAACTAACTGTACGCCGTCTGATAAACTTCAAGACGTGGTCGAGTGAAGATTCTGGCTTCTATGAGGCATCTTGGTACAGCCTACTCGGAGGAACAGCAGCAAACAACAACTTCAAGACTTCCACACGGCCGTCGCTTCTCCCTTTATATTGCTTTCTGGTGGTGCTCCTGGCGCCCGTGGTGTGCGTAGAAGCTCACAGGCTATCGTATGGAAACGCACCCTGAGAATGTCATCTGCGCTGAAAGGTGTCTTCGAGGGTTCCATTTTGCGTACCCAGCGAGGGAAAAGTATTTTGTAGGTTTTTATTCTGTGTGGCTGCGGAAGTTTCCAATTCAGCTAGTGCAGTGATCCTCTGAATGTCTCATCATAGAGTGGCTGCTGAGAGCAGGAAATTATTGTCGAGGATGTTGGGTTGGGGAAGAGCGTTTCTGGTGTTGGGTGAAGAGAGTGAAACCCCTTAGCGATGAGGTGGCACACTCTCAAGAAGAAGGTTAGAGTAGGTGTCCCAAATATTGTTCCTGGGCCTAATATTGTCTCTTCTTATCCTGTTACTGCTCTCCATATCACCTATGAGTTTCTGTTGTAGCATTGATCTTTTATGGGTTTTTCACAGGCAGCACTAGTTGCAAGCTTCCTGAGACTGACAGCTTAAAGAGGATGTCATCTAAAGTGTTGGAGATTATGTCACTAGTTCTTACTTATTGCGGTGTATCGAGTGAATTACGAATTTACTGTTTACTTAAAATGATTTCGTTTACACATAGTTCAAATTCACTAACAAACGCAAAACCATTATATGATATTCTATTTTAAACTGTGCTACTAACTGCACTGTGTGGATGATAACCGAAAAGGTACGTGGTATTAGGAACACACTTAGCTAAATTTCATTTCAGTTTTTCGTCAGCTTTCCAAAATAATTCAAATTAGGGTAGATTTAGAAGAACTTTGACCTGCGGAACCCAGAGGAATATAATTTCTAGTAGTATTCATTTATATTGAAGCTTTACTTCAGAGACGAGGCACCTGATAAATACCGAAATAATTAGCCTTTGAAAGGCGACATTTGGACCCCTTACTCTATACTCCTATGTTAAACCTAGGTGCCAAGTGGAGTACATTCAGTTTCGTTCATACTTATAAATTTTCATGTTTCATGGCACTGGTGAAAGGTAACTGTAGCCCTCACTCGTTTCGATCGGGGTTTTAGTTTCAGTAACACGTATCGTAGTGTATGAGATTCTACTCAGAGAAGTTTGTATGTCGATATGCTGATCTCCATCTTAGAGGAAAAACAAAGTTCAAATGTTTGTAAAGCTTATGGGACTTAAGTACGGAGTCATCTGTCCCTAAACTTACAAACTACTTATGAACTAGCTCATACTAAAGACGGCACAAACATACATGCCCGAGGGGGGGGGGGGTGGGGGGGTTCGAACCCCCGACGGGGAACGGCCTCGGCGCATCGTAGCGTGGCGCCTCGATACGCTCGGCCGCTCCGCCGCGGCCCATCTTAATTTACGAGACGGTGAACAACTGGTCTTTATAATATACACTGGTATGGAAACTGTCGTTTCGAAAATGTCGGCGTAAGGTTAATATTTCACCGCGGATACCAAAAAAATGTTCTACCTCGCACGGGAATCCGTAATGGCGAGTATAGGAGGATGTGGCACTAGAGCCGTAGTGAGCGACTTGTGGAAATTTGAGACGGACCGGAGGCGAGCGCGGGTAGCCCAGTGGTCTAATAAAAAAGTGAGACGAGAACAGAACGATGACAAACAGAACACACACGATACGATGACCGCAAGTAACAGATAGACCGAAGGAGCGAAAAGGAAAAAAGTGATTAAGGCGACCGCTGGTTCGAAACGGGTGACCTGGATTCAAATCCCAGCCTGGCTCAATTTCCACTTGTCACCACTGAGTAATTTCAGCCACCTAGTGCAGCTAAAGTCATTCTTTTCCTTACACACCCTTCTTAATTCTTCTCTTTAATAAAATATTTTCTAATTTGTGTTCAGTTAACGGACTCCGCGATATCCTCACTCACATATCAGAAACTAGCTGAACCCCCGCTGCTTCGCATGCGTAGGTTGGTTGGTCTGCACCAGTTGTTTCTTTTTAATCCTGATGAAGAATCCATATCTTAAGTTTCGTAGTTATAGCTTGATATTTGAGTTAACAGCACCATATTTTTGAATATCAATTTTTGCATCTCGTATTTCACCCCCTTATTAGTCAAATTTCCAAAAATACCGAAATACGTGTCTTTTTAATTCGAACCCCGAATCCAAATCCGAAAATTTGTAGTTATTGACTAAATAGCAACAGATTTTCGAAAAACACCCCCTCTCCAATTTAACCCCCATTATGGTTGAATTTCCAAAAAATACCGAAACACATATTTTTAAATCATAACGAACAATACAAAAACCAATTATTGTAGGCATAGCTTCAAAATTGTCTTGACAACAATGTGTTTTAGAAAAGAATTTTTGATCCCCGTTTTTACCCCCTTGGTTGTTGAATTTTCAAAAATACCGAAACACGTGTCATTTTAATCATGATCAAGAAGAGTCCATACCCTAAGTTTCGTAGCTATAGCTCGAAATTTGAGTTAACATCAACATATCTTTGAAAATCAATTTTTGCATCAAGTATTTCATCCCCTTATTAGTCTAATTTTTAAATTTACCGAAACACGTGTCTTTTAAATTCGAACCCGGAATCCAAATCCGAAAATTTGTAGTTCTAACTTCAAAATTGCCTCAATAGCAACAGATTTTCGAAAAACACCCCGTCTCCAATTTAACCCCCTTGATGGTTGAATTTCCAAAAATACCGAAACACGTATTTTTAACGTCCAACCAACTATACAAATATGAATTTTTGCAGCTCTAGCTTCAAAATTGTATCAATAGCAACGTGTTTTCAAAAATAATTTTTGACCCGCTATTTAACCCTCTTAATTGTTGAATTTCTAAAAATACTCAAAATCATGGATTTTTAATCCTGACCAAGATTCCATATCCGAAGTTTCATAGTTGTAGCTTAAAATTTGAGTTAACAGCAACATATCTTTGAAAATCCATTTTTGCACCCCGTATGTCACCCCCTTATTAGTCTAATTTCCAAAAATACCCAAACACGTGTCTTTTAAATTCGAACCCCTAATCCAAATCCGAAATTTTGTAGTTCTAGCTTCAAAACTGCCTAAATAGCTACGTATTTTCAAAAGTCGTTTCATCCCCTATTTCACCCCCTTACGGACGGAATATCGAAAAATCGCTTCTTAAATGACGCCTGCAGAGTAAGATCAAAACCCTCCACAAATTTCAAGTTTCTACCTTCAGAGGTTTGGGCTGGGCGATGATGAGTTAGGAAGTCAATCGGGACACTTCCTTTTATATACTATAGAGATGATTAGACGACATTTAGAAGTACCAACAACAGTCTATTTCCTTGTGGAGCATCAATTGCATTTATATGATACTTGTTTTTACTGCTTGTTTAAATAATGAATTTTGGGGAGACTTTTCTTGTCAGTTAAATAGTCAATTAAAAGGAAAGAATCAGTACATCGATTTTACACTTTTGGTAGTATGTAGTATAATAGTATCTATTTCTGTCGATCGTTAGGGCTATTAATATTATTCTTTTTTGTTGCAACATACATTGTTAGTAATTCTCTTTTAAATGGCATATGGACTGCAAGATTACTGATATATCTTTCTTTATATATAGCTGTCGTGTTAAAAACATAAGTTTATGTACCAACTCTACATCGAGCAACTTTTCTGCATGGAAACATGCGTGCCTTAGTTCCCTCACAAAGCTCTCATCGCAATTGGAAGTTAGCAGGGGAAAGGGAGGAAGGGACAACCCAGACGATCCTGACGTCCTACCAGAAGTATCGTGTTTAAGAGATTTTGTAAACATATAAACTAAATTGTTTCCTTTTGGCACAAAACACTTTGTCCAAAAACGGTCTGTCAGTTAAATGTCGATCATTGTTATGCATATACTAGCAGTCATTGTTTTAGTACGTTAATCTACGTTATTCACCTTTAAAGTTAGGGTTTCAGAAGAAACGCATGAGTTAACTCATAATTTGCTTGTATAAGTACTTACAGACAAATTTTATTTTTATTACTCAGAAAACAACTAAAATGTAATATTAGTGTTTTCATTTTTAATGTGTTAGAGACAGACGACCTATTATACAGAGACTAAGAGTGCAATACGTTTAAAATGAATGTTACAGCATTTTAACGACCTATTAGTGATGTAATAAACTATCTTTTAAAACAGAAGTAACCGAAAAATAAAACAGGAACGTTTGGGTTCACAGCTCTGTGGCCACAAGGAGGGCGGTTCATCAGTGCACCTAAAGAAATAAAATGATCACTGGCTTAAACATGTTGTCCTTAGACTACTGTATTATTGATTTGAAAAACTCAAAAGTGTAAAATATAAGTAATAGTGATAATTTCTTTACTCCTGGTGACGTAAAAAAATAAGATAGTTCCTTATACGCATATCCTCATTCCGCTACGTCTACCGTTCTTATTTTAAAGGCACACTTTTTCATTTGTTTTTTATTCGTTTCTTTAACTGTCATATCTTATGGTATTTACTTGTGATAGGTGATGAGATACAGTTCATTCTATCTAAAATGATGTATTCGCATGGACTTTATACCCCTGTTGTAAATGAACGCACCGCAGAAGTTAGGATTGTAGAAGATGATTTGATATTCGAACGCAACTATCATGAACTGTGAACAATGTGAATTCTGTGAGTAATTCATAAATTATAATATCGCTAGTTCCCATTTCCATTGATGGGTGTCATTTTCTAAGGTATTCGTTATCGGAAAAAGTTAGTCCACGACTTTACACTCTCTGCTCTTAATTAAAGAGTGATATTCATGCATGCACCGATAAATGCTAGCTGCGACCCATACATACTCTGGTGAGTTTATTTTCTTGCCATGAGTGCTGGTTGCTGTAAGATAATAATCTAAGTAAGCTTTACAAATACGGAAGATGGTCGAATTTCAGTCTCTAAAGACACAACAATGAGTAGAGTTGTTAAGAATTAGAATAAAAATCTGAGATGTTCTGTAACGTGTTCTTAGTTTCTCGTCAGTCATGTGAAGCAACGCAAAACGATTGTTCCATCCAAAAGTCCCAAGTCGGGTGCCAAGTTTTCCTAGTTTCTACCTGTGTGATAAAAATGTATCTACCGATCATAGAGAAGAAAATGGAGAAAACCGTGAGTTTCCCCGTTTTCGCTCCATGACGTTAATGGGGAATTTCTGAAGAATTCCTGTATGCATCGCGAACTTTCGGCAAGACGAACTTTTCCTTCTCAGCTCTATGTAATGTAATGTGTTATGTTAGCTATTCCACCACCGAACACTATTTCTCAACAAGATTTAGCGACAGTTAAATCACTTCTATCCTACACCAATATTCGTATATTCGGCCGCTCCCCGGCCCACAGTGGCAGGTTCCTGAGAGGGGAATTCAGTCGAGTTGCGGAATTTTGGAACAGGTTTTATGTTCGAGTATTATAAACTTTCTCTGGACCGGAAATCTCTTGTGTAGCAATAAAAACGGTATCAGAAAGCAAAGCTCATGTGAAGACCAGCTCGCGCTATTCATCTACGATCTACGAGATCCACAGTCCAGTACATACAGCCCCCACATAGGTGCCGCGTTTCCTGACTTCCGCAATGTGTTAGATTCCGATCCGCACCGTCACCTGATGAACAAAGGGTAGTATATGAGATAACATCTGAAGTTCGTTGAGGTAGAATATCGAGAATTCGCGGCTCTGTAAAAGGATAGTGAAATGCAGAATGACTTGCAACATGGTGCATGGACTGGCAATTGAGCCTCAAAGCATACAAGTGAAAAGCGCTGTGTTTACATCCGTGTAGGATCCGTACCAGGTAATGGTAATAAGAAACATAGAGTAGAACCAAAGAACAGCGGCATTTGTTGTTAAGGGCTCATTTAGTAAATGAATACAGATATGATTAGGCATGCACTTTAAGAAAGACGTATTGTATGGCAATACGGACTTCTTTCAAAGTTCCGATAGCATACGTCATTCCAGGATCAACCAATATATCGCTTGCCCCATCGTATACCTCGTGAATGAACCACGAGGATGAAGTTAGAGATTAGAACCCACACATAGGAGTGCCACCAGGAGTTCTATTTCGCTAACCATACGCGACTCGATTATTTAAAATGATCAAATGGTTGTAAACCTTACTGATCAAACTGAAGCATTGGATTAAAATTTGTAATGCGGCCGGGAATCGAACCCGGACGTCCATGCTTTTCGAGACGAAAATCCATCTTAGGGATTGTTTATTTATATTAGTTTGTATACCTATTGCGCCAAACTAGTATGGTAATCAGTCTCTATACATACAAACCATTTACACTAACTTACGCTAAGGACAACACACACACACACACACACACACACACACAAATGCCCGAGGAAGGACTCAAACCTCCGGCGGGAACGCCATCCAGTCCGTAGTGATTAGAATAGGACGAGCAAATGACTATGGTACTTAAAGCACCCTCCGCTACGCACCGTGTGGTACGGATGTAGGTGTAAAGTGTTTGCTTGACAGAAAGAGTGTCGCTTCTTGAAGGAATTCTGCCCTCTGAAAATTGTGGCTTAGCTTTGCCAGTCGCAGTGATTCATTGTTTATCTAATTGAACGCTGTTAAAGTTCTTTTACATACATTTAATTTGAAGCTGTACATTACATGATTGCATTATAATATTTTCACTGATAAAATCAATAACTCTAAGTCACAGACAAACAGAATTAAACTTTCCTGACTTAAATCCACAGTATCAGCACACTGCTCAAAATAATTATGGCATCAGGGCTACAGTATACATTTGGTAATGTAGTTTGTTCTGCTAATGGCTGCAATTGTAATTTGTGTGTGACACAGTACGAAATTTTTCTGTCTCAACTCTTAACTTCAGTTTTATATGACGTTTACTTGGAGCGAGGCATCATGGGGCTGCCATAATAGTGAAATTCATCGTCGTTGCCCCAAATATGGTGTGTGATCACCTCTAACGGCCAGTATAGTGGCACACCTGCTTTTCATTAACAGAATGAGGTTATCACAATGCTCTTGAGGGATATTTGGCCATTCTTCCACGAGTGCAATATCCAGCTCTGTAACCGTTATAGGAAATGCTGATCTGATTGTAATGCGTTTTCCAAGTGAATCACAGACGTGCTTAATTGGGTTTAAGTGCGGTGAACGAGGTGGTCATACCATTCCTTAATTCTCTCAGCTTCATGCTTGTAGTCCACCAGTGCAGCTCTGTGGGAACGAGCGTTATCGTCCACCAGAAGTAATCCATCTCCTATGGCACCATCGTAAGGTACAATAAATGTCGAAGAATCTGGACACTATACCTCTGAGTAGTCAAAGCACCATTCTGAACGACACAGACGTCCGTACGTCCGCCATACCTGACTCTTATCGACACTATTTCAGAATATTTTGATACTGCGCGTCCTGTTGCAGTCTGGAGAGTTCGTTGGATTGGCTTCGCGAAAGTCACGTTGCTGTTGCATTGCACTACCTGCTGACTACACTATCAGGACAGAAGTGCCTGTGCCATTCGTTTGGTAAACGCAACGCGAACCCCCTCTACAGCAGCCTTCTATTATTACCACTACATATGTTGCCGTAATGTTGTTGTCTCCGCTCTGTAGAGCCGACAGAAAGTCGTCGAACTATTTTAGTTCATTATGCCGATAAGAATCCTTTATAACCTTGATATCTCAACCGAACGCGTAATTGTTTCTACCAGTGTATAATTTGAACAAGTAAGATATTCCAGACATACGACTAGTATACCTGTAGTAAAAATGCTCAAACATTGCACGTGGTTTGTTGTCATAGATAATCAAGATTCATCTCCTGAACACTTAGACATGACTTGGTGTAAAATAAACAGTGTAATATATATATACTTCAGCAAACATTCCTCAGACACAAAGACAGAAAACGCTTAATTTCCATGTTAGAGCTCATTTTATTACTTCTCTTCAAATCACATTAATCATGGAATAAGAACACGCAGCAACAGAACGTACCAGCGTGGCGTCAAACACTTTACTACAGGAAGTGTTCAAAATGCTCTCCGTTACCGAGGATTCATGAATCCACCCTCCGTCGCATAAAATCCCTGATGCGCTGATGCAGCCCTGGAGAATGGCGTATTGTATCACAGCCGTCCACAAAAGGAGCACGTTGCGTAGACAAGAGCCCCCATAAATGAAAGTCAAGTGAGTTGAGGTCAGGAGAGCGTGGAGGCCATGGAATTGGTTCGCCTCTACCAATCCATCGGCCACCGAATCTGTTGTTCAGAAGCGTACGAACACGTCGACTGAAATGTGCAGGAGCTCCATCGTGCATGAACCACATGTTGTGTCGTAAAGGCACATGTTCTAGCAGCACAGGTAGAGTAGTATCCCGTATGAAATCATAATAACGGGCTCCAGTGAGCGTAGGTGGAAGAACATGAGGCCCAATCAAGACATCTCCAACAATTCCTACCCAAACGTTCACAGAAATCGAGGTCAATCGAGGAAGTACAGTACATATTAACGAAAAAAATGGGTATTTTGACAATTGTCTGCATGAATTATTTCAATTTACATTTAAAGAGAAATACTAAAATGAGCTCTGACATGGAAATTAACCGTTTCCGGACACATGTCCACATAACATATTTTCTTTCTTTGTGTGAGAGGAATGTTTCCTGAAAGTTTCGCCGTACCTTTTTTAAACACCCTATATATGCTCTGACATTACATGTAACACTTCATTCATACTTTTCGAAAATTTGTTAAATATTCCCTTAGTGTTTTTCACATTATGCTACATTGTTCCTTTTACACCAAGTCATACCTAAGTGTTCAGGAGATGAAGTTTAATTATCTATGACAAAAAACCACGTGCAATTTTTGAGCATTTTTACTGCAGGCACACTAGTCTTATGTGTGGAATATCTTACTTGTTCAAATTATACTCTGGTAGAAACAATTACGTGTTCGTTTGAGATATCTAGGTTATAAACGATTCTTATCAGCATAATCAACTAAAACAGTTCGACGATACAAAAAATCTGCTTAAAATCTGAGAATAAAACCACGTTAGTGGTGCATGTATCAAACGATAACTTGCGGAGAAAAGGGGAAAAAAAGATATCAGGTGACTTCGCATTGAGGTAGGAGGATAGCAAACTATTGGAGAAACTATTAAACTACGATTTCTACTGGAATTGATGTCCAATGAATTTAACCTCTTATGAAGCATTTGCAGGAAGGCACACGGGTTTTATTTCTCTAACAAAAGTCACTGGTACTGACACTGTGGTGAATGTTCTGTTGTTTGTCTGTGAGTTACTGCGAGTCGCAGACGACAAACTGAGAAGCTAACATCCAGACAGCTGTCTGCTTTGACAGCAGTGCGCACAGCAACTCGAATAACCGAGCGCGTGACCGCACAATGCAAGTGGAATCTCGCTAGCAGGTAACAATGGAGTGTTCAGACTGCGCGGAAATAAGTCGCACATCCCGAAGCAGCGCTCGCGGGGGACAAAAGAATTGAGACGGGCGACGCACAATCTTTTTAACGAGGAGAAGGTTTCGTATAATGGTGTTGCATGCCAGCCGCTTTCGGTCCATCGTCGCCGGCTTTCGGCGCTTGTGTCTTAATTCGCTCTCGGTCGCTGAACAACGACGCCATAAATGTCTCGCCGACAGACTACACGACCTCAGTGGTGTCGTTCATTCCACGCGTGGCCAGCGCTGACCGCGGTAGCTTTCTTGTCGACCGAGGCGACACGTTGTTTACAACGGTGGAGCCGACGGCTGCGAGATAGCGGCGCTTGGCGTTGGCACAAAAGAAGAGATGTGACTCCGTGCCGTTGAGAGGCAGCTGCGACCAGTGCGTGGAGCCTCGCCCCCAATCGTCGCCCTTCGTGTGCACGCGTGCAGGTTATGTCCGTGTGCTTCGCACATTGCGTACAAATGTTCTAAATGCGAATGCTTATTGTTAGCCACTCAACCAATAATCGTGAATACCATGAAGGCTATCATTTTGGCCCACTCTAGGTTACGGTGGTAACACTAAAAGTGAGCTTATACGATCGTATTTTGACAGCTCCAAATTTAAATAAAAATATCGGCTTAACCATTCATCTGACACGAAAATTGAATAACCGAATTTGTAGAGGAGAAAATTCTCTACAATTTTGCTCTGTTATGTTTTTATCATATCTCGTATCGTTTCAGAGATAGTTGCAAAAATAACGGCGATTTTTGGATGTATGTCTGTCTGTCCGTCTGTCTGTCAGTCCGTAACAGCTCGCCGTAGAGGTTCGAGTCCTCCCTGTGACGTGGGTATGTGTGTTTGTCCGTAGGTTAGTTTACCAAGGTTTAAGTAGTTAGTAAGCTACGGACTGATGACCACGCAGGTTGGTCCGATAGATTTACAGACATTTGAACATTTGTCCGTAACGTGTTCCCCGATTTTAAGACGAACCGTTGAACCGATCAACACCAAATTTTACAGACATAATTGTAGGCCGACAGAGACCAGAACCTCACTTTTTCAAATTTTTCGGACAAAATATACGGTAGTAATACAAAAAAAGTCGTTTGTAATATAATTGTAATTGCAAACGAACCGTTCACCTGAAAAGAAAACTGAATAATGTAATTGGCTGAGAGGACAATTCTATACAATTTCGCTCTATTATGTTTTTTTTTCATATCTTGCATCTTGCAGAGATATTTGCAAAAATAACGGCGATTTGAAGATATCTGTCTTGCTGTAACGTGTTCCCACTTTTTAGGTCGAACCGTTCAATCGATCGGCACCAAATTTTACAGACGTATTGTTGGCTACCAGAGACGAGAACCTCGTTTTTTGAAATATTTCGGATAAGAAATACGTTAGTAATACCAAAAAAGCCGTTTGTAATGTAATTTTAATTGGACATAAACCTCCTTGCATAATACAGGTGAGTAATAAACTTTTCTTTCTAAGTGTTTGTGTTATGTACGTCAAAAATAACTTGGTCAGCGACCCGTATTAAATTTATTGTGGTTGGCGGCGCGCTAAGCGGGCAATGCAGCTGCCATCGCTGGCAACTCACACGACGAAAAGGCGGTTGCGCTAAGGACTGATCACCCCGTATCTATATAAGTGGCGCTCCCTCAAGCCATCATTGCAGTTGTCATTTTGCCTCTGATGATGTCTTCTGCAGACGAAGAAGAAACGTTAGGGGAAAGTTTTACCTATCGACCACGGCCTATCAGCTCGGAAATTTTAGCTGCACTTTACTTTTATATCGTCTTGCGTCATAACAACTCGACCTACCGAAATGAAAAAATTTCTGCGTGATTTCTTGAATATGGAAAGTGGGACCTGTGATGTCCCAGAAGGAAATTTTTGTGATCTACTATTTTTTTATAAGTATGGTAATTTATGGCGCAAAACACGCAAATCAAACTCTTCAAGGCGTCAACACTGATAATAAATAACAATAGTCAACAACACTATTGTTACAAAGTGTAGCCTCGGCGGATTAGGCGTGCGCATTGGGGCATCGCGTCGTGTTGTGGTGTGTGCGGCCGTTCGCTGTGGGGGGTTCGAGTCCCCCATCGGACATGGGTCTTTGTGTTGTCCTTAGGTTGGTTTACCTTAGTTTAAGTAGTTCGTAAGCTACGGACTAGTAACCATGCAGTTGAGTCCAATAGATTTACAAACATTTGAACATTTGTACAAAGAGTGTGATCCGTGTTCTTAGGTAAGTCCAGCTTGTTGAATTCAAAAATGAAATTCGTTTCTGCCTATCGGGCTCATTTTTCTTGTACTAATACATAATTTCTGGCCTTGACACGTGAGCCGTTGGACGAAATCGCTCCCACCAGGATACTGCGTCAGGAGTTTACGAGACGACCCGTCTGTAATGTTACGTTTTTCTGCAATCTCTCGGATAGTCAGTCTTCGACTCATAGGCATAATTTCGTTAACGTTATGACAGTAGCGTTGTCGATAGACGTCGAAGGCCGTCCTGAACGACGGTCATCTTTTAACTTCCGTTCGAACATTTTTAAAACGAATTCCTGCAAATGTTTCCCTGAGGCTTACGTAAAACGTAATGCGTCCCGTTGCTCCTTCAACCCAGCCATATCGATGGATTGGCAGGAGTGGTTGGACAGAGGGAGACTGATATCTCTCCTAAACTGACGCTTTAACAGAATGTTATACACAGAGAGAATGTACTAGAAAGTAGAAGAACAGTTAACATAAGAAACAAGTAGAATTTACAAGTGAACATAAGAAAGATGTAGAAAATTCTGGAATTGTTAATTACAAAGAAATAAATTGTTGCCGGTGGCCTGTATTGGACCGGCGACCTTCAGCTCCGCAGTCGGTGACACTATCCCCTGCGCCACGCCGGCAGACGGTTTACATTGTGTCTCGCGGCAATATATACGCTACACAGAAAAAATACTGTTCAACTCTTAAATGAACAGATAGATTTCAGGGAAAAATTACTTCGATTTATTCAAGATATACTTTAATTGTTTACTCCTCTGCAGTCTGATTTTAGTCAGTGGCGAACATGTACTATATTATTATTGTTATTATTATTATTATGTTGACAGCCATGTACATCATGCAAAAATGTATGTACAATCTTTTAAATTTTATCCTCAGACACATTGTATGCCTTAATTTTATTTCTTTTACTGTTATATTATTATCATTGTCTGACGCCATTGGAATGGTAACTTTCTATGTTTTTGACATACCAATTTTATCTTTCTTAATGTTATAACATAAAATGTTTTTGTGACCACCTACACAAACAGATTTAAGGTGGTTCTGTTTACCCTTAACTTGTGTAAATACCTTAATTTTATCTTTTTGACTATTAACATACAGTTATTTGCTTATAAAAAGTAAAATCCACCGATCGTTGTATATTACCAAGAAAAGAATAACTTTACACAAATTTTAACGAGATAAGAACCAAAATAATAGTTTTTCAATGTACCTCAAATATATGTTATAGTTAATCTTCAAATGCCAGTAAATTTGTATGCAACACTGTAGAACCAATTACACAATATCTTTGAAAATATGATAAGAACGTGGTGTAATTTATGTCAGTATTTTAATGTATTAATCTTTATTTTAAATATCAGAAAGATGACTATAACTATTTCATCTCAGACATTGACAAAGAAATGTGCAGCTAATTACAATTTTATATTGTTTGGCTAAATTCATCTATGTAGTCTTTTTATTAGCTATCAAAGATGGGTGGAGCTGGCAAAGGGTCGGAGCCTCAGCTATTTTTCAGAGCAGTAGGCCTTGCTCCAGCCAGCAGTGACGCTCTGGAAGGCTCCCAGTTACCTGCCAGCTCCACGACATCGATGCGTGTAACATCCTTTTATTATATTACTCTTCATTAACTGAGGTTAATTTTAACACTAATGTATACTGCTTGAAGATCCTCTAAATGAAACTGTGATATATTTCAGAGTTACAATTCCTGAAGATGGTATAAAAGAAACTAGTTGAATAAAATAAAATTGATGCTCTCTAGACTGTTACTTATGTATAAATTTAAATAAGCGTGCTATTAGCCAAAAAGGTGAAACAAAAATATTTTCAAAAATAAACAATGTCCTTTCCTAAAAAGTAACTTATCTTTGTCCTCATTTCTTCAGAAACAAAATTATACTTTATACAGTGAACCGTGAAGATGATGTAAGAGGTAAGTTATTGTTGAGAACAACCTTATTAATGCATCCACTTATCTATCCCCATTATGTGTATGTTAGCGTCAATTAGTTAAACAAACATGTGATACACTTCTCCCAGCTATACTGCACTCAAGTATTTGTGAGAATGCTCATTCTTAAACCATTTTGTGTCAGAACTAAGGCTACATCTTATTCTCTACTGACTGTTGGGGGTATAAAACAATAAAAACAGCTGCAATAAAAGTTCACCTTGAAGAAGTCTTAAAGAGGAGCCCTTATTTTTATTGGACATTTGGATTTTCTGTGATATTTTTGTTTGTTTCATGATAGCTGGATCTGAAATCGGGAAAAATGAGTACAAAATTGTCGATAAACGGTAATATCTGGAATAAATAGACATCGGACTCTTGTTGTAGGTTTAACAGTTCCAGATTCAGCTAACAGCTAACAGTCTTTGCAGAAAATTCCTTTCAGGGATCACATTTGTTGTGTCCGTCTTCAAGAGTGCGCGTTCCCGCTAGAGAGCACTCGCGGGGCAATATAGCGACGCGGGTGCTACTGCCACCAACAGAGGGTGGAGGGAGCCACTGCCGCCGCACCACTTTGTGCTTCCGCGCGAGGCAGCCAGTCGCGACGAGGGCAATCGGATTCCGATCGATGTGAGATCCGCCGCCCTCGATATAGGCTGGCGCCAATCCGAAGCCAGGAGTCTACGGAGTCAAGGGGGTGAAACTCATATAGGGATTTCCGGTAACACGATTTTGATTCGCTGCCAGGCCACATAGAGCGCTGCGAGCGTTGCGATTTTTCATCTGGCTTTCCTATTGGATGATTTACGCTTTACAGTCCTCCATATTTGTTTTGATTCGTAGGTGGTGTTGTTTGAAGGACAGTGTATATTGCTGTAAAATTATTTATTTGTACAACCTACTATTCCTCTTTTGGTCACATTAGTGGATATAATTGTGCCTTAGCGTATGTGAAAACTGAAAAATCATTGACATAGATGCCTGCAATATCAGCTGATTTTTAGTCTGACATGCGCAAAATCACATTTATTTTCATGGGATAACGCCACACGGTGAAAATCGCAGTACCGAGTTTTAGAAACAAACAATTTTACGCTCAAAAAGATTACCACATCATTTACGAAGTTTGGCCGACTGTAAACAACAGCCACAAGCAATTAATGTTAGTTTTGATGTAAATTTCTCGTATATATTACTTTGCAAGGTCTCAAAAACCTTTCTATCAAGTTCACCCTCAAAGAATAAATGAAAAATATTGTCATCTAACACCAATATAACGTTTTCTCATACGTGTATTTAGAAGTAAACATATGGATTTTCGCGCCACATTTTTCGGATTGAAAGTTCACTGCCAGGCCACTAGTAGCGCTACTGTCGTTCTGTGTTTCCGTGTGATAACATGGTCTTTGCTCTTCTGTTATTTTTGTTGTTCTGTGACGGAGTCTACAGTCGGAAGTCGGAACCTCAGCGTGCCCGTAAACCAGACAGTCTTCGCACGTCCTCGATAGTTAGTCCGTGTCCGTTATCCACGTCTGTATGAGACAGTCAGTATTAAAAATTGACAGTTGGTATGTGGCCGTCAGAAACAGTATTTCTGTCGGGACATCGTTACGCATGTCACAGTAACCTGCACACAAGCTAGAGATATATTGGCGTAGGTTTGTGGACTATGGAGTGGTGACTGTATTGTATTTAAAGAAGACTGGCATTGGACATTGCTTGCTCAGAAACTACGAGCAAAGAAAGTTAAGTTGTATTTATATTTGTTGTTGTCGTGTTCATACATAATAAATGTGTTTAAGAGTGATGCTACTAATTTCTGTTACATGAATCGTGCCCTTGAGTTGACCTGGCCGACCAACGTCCACCTTGTGTACATAACAATAATGGCATACATTTACGAGCTTCTTCAACTTTTCTATGAGCTTCAAATCATTCAGTCCTTAAAATCCGGAAACAATTGCGTAGATATGTGCAGTCCGATTAATCGAAGTACAATGACTAGCCTGACCACGAACTGAGAGCATGATCAGGGTATGCGCTTCATTCGATTGTGGGAGGTGTCAAATGATACAATTATCAAGAATATCAATAACTGTACGTTGATTTTCCTAATATGATGTGTATTTGTTTGAGATGTTACCGCTTTTTAGAATTTTCAACTCATTTTCATTTTTGATTATTACAGTGCCATCTATAATGAAACTAAAAATACGTTTCATATAAATGGTAAACATTTTCCCACGGGAAATCCATATCTGCAATAAAAATATAGCTTCTTCTTTAACATTTCAAAGTCACGACCTCTGCCTGTGGGTCCTGTGCAGGGTGGTCGATTTCTATGTTAATGAACGCCCCTCTTCGAAGTCAACAACTGTTATAGCAACTTTTCTTTTATCTGAAATTCATTGTTAGAAACAATTCAGGAAAAAAAAAACAGTTTTAAGTGCCTCACCCTGTATATCATGAGTAATGCGAGTGGACAACAATTGTCTAACTTTTTCGGCCTTTTGTGCTATCATTCCTCTGTACCACCCAACCACGTATTTCGTGCTGCACCTTCAAAAATTCTTAATCGCGCGAAAATGCGCTTCTGTATTCAAAGAAAATTTGAAATGAAACAATGTGACGTTGTTGGCTATTACGAAAGAATGTATATAGTAGAAACAAACTAATACAAAACTTCAGTTACTATGTGTTTAATGGATTGTAACACAGTAGAACTCTTAAGAACGACCTTCAAACAACTTCTCCTTTCTTAACAGCGCACCTACAGTAATTGCATCCGATAAAACTGCATGTGTTTCTGCCTCGCCTTGAGAATAATAGACCAATTAAATGCCAAGGATTTTGCATGTGATTTCCTTCCTGCACCTTGTACATTTACTTCGTGTAGTTAACCTGTGAAACGTAACTTCAGCAGACAGTTTGAATACAATTACAGCCTCACTATCTGCAAAAGCTTCCTGAACACTAATTCATCTCGCTAGATGGTATGGCTATTGTTTGTAGGGAATATAACCCTCAAACAGTGATCAAGACCATTATTATCCAGTATACAGTAGTAGTGGAAGCAGGGTCTGGCAACCACAGAATGAACAGTGAATCACATGGGAGCTCCTTCCCTTACATCAAATTCCAAACGGTACCGAACCTCGGCAGCATAGGCGGCACAAATGGGCATAGAGTTCAATTACGCGGACAAAACAGTTCTTCAGAGACGTCACGGCGGTAATCAGGCGCTACCAACGAATCGACTAAGCCATCTAATATATAAAAATGAATGTTTGTTTCTTCGTATTTTACCCGCGGCCGTACCATTCAACCGATTGTGATGAAACTTTGTCAACATATTGCTTGCACTTTCGCAATAGTCATAGGCACCAATAAATGACTGTGCGACAAATATATCAGGAGATGTGACGTAATAAACAATGAAATGCGCGGAAAAGTGCTGCATCATGCGACGTCTGCTTCTAAACCACTGAACCGATTTCAACCAAATTTGGTACACATATTCCTTCCATGAGATAACAATTGACGTTGGGGTAAGAACTGCTTGCGACGTGTAGTTCAGGAGATATGACGTCATAAACAATTATAAGGTTGAAAAGCTGTGGCATTATGCGACATGGGAATAAGGACACTTTATTGATCCTAAAATCTTCAATGATACTTTGGACACTTGACCCGTAAAACAAGAGGAAGGTGACTGTCACATAAAATTTCGGATGGTGCATGACGGAGGATGCTTACACGTGGACTTCGTCAGATTTTACAGTTGGATTTCGATACTGATGAAATTTTTAAATATGATTGAACAATTCAGTTTATCAGTACAGCATTAACATATTCAGATTATGTATAATCATTTAAATTGATTAACTACACAGTTAATTTTCAGATTTCGGCGAAGTTTCGAATGAAATAAAATTTCTGAAAATTCTAGCAACTCTCTCTGGAAGTTACGTTACATTTTTCAGTGTGATAATCATCAAAGAAACATTTAAACATACATATTGTTCAAACCATGTTAATTTTATGTAAGCAATTTAAAGTAAGAATTTTTTTTTAATATGCTTCAGTGGGAAGCATACTTTATTCAGATTTTTAAATGACGGTTTTTTGTCTGTCAGCTTTGATGCATATCAAGCGTACCGAATCAATGGGGTCAAACCCACCAGCAGAAGGATTTTGTTGTTAACAACGTATGGTTTTAATGCAAATTTGAAAATAAACCTAATATCAAAAAATTTACGTTTGTTTGTCTTTTTGTTCGTGTTTTACGCGCGGCCGTATCTTACATCAAATTGCGATAAAACTTTGTCAACCCATTGTTTGCACCCGCGCGAAGTTTATAGGCATAATAAAATTAACTTCGTATGTTGCACGGCGGAGGCTGTTTTACAATTAGTTAATTCATTAATTAAGCCTTCACGATGAAATAGCTGGACGGATTTGAATAAACTTGTAATGTAAAAAGCTTATACCCTGAATTAACGCATGAACTACCTTTAGGAAGCCACTGTACGGTGCATGGCTGAGGGACCTTACAGTGGGTTAACACGTTTGTTAATCTTCACGCTATAGCAACTGGATGGAAATGAATGAAATGTGGAATGAAGATAGCTTATACTCTCAATAAATACGTAGGCTACCTTTAGGAAGCATCCGTAAGTGTATGGCGGAGAGTACATTGCAACAAACGTCCAAATGGCTTGACTGATCACCATGAAAGTCAGGACATAAATGTATTTTTTCATGAAGGAGAATCTTATAATCTGCATTACAGCGTACTTCGCATAGCGGAGGGTACCTTGCGGCATTCACACCGTTTGATCAGTCACCATGAAACTTGGAGTATATACACTACTGGCCATTAAAATTGCTACACCAAGAAGAAATGCAGATGATAAACAGGTATTTATTAGACAAATATATTATTCTAGAACTGACATGTGATTACATTTTCACGCAATTTGGGGGCATAGATCCTGAGAAATCAGTACCTCTGGCCGTAATAACGGCTTGATACGCCTAGGCATTGAGTAAAACAGAGCTTGGTTGGCGTGTACAGGTACAAATGCCCATGCAGCTTAAACACGATACCACAGTTCATCTCTTGTAGTGACTGGCGTATTGTGACGAGCCAGTTGCTCGTCCACAATTGACCAGACGTTTTCAGTTTGTGAGAGATCTGGAGAATGTGCTGGCTAGGGCAGCAGTCGATCATTTTCCGTATCCAGAAAGGCCCGTACATGCGGTCGTGCATTATCCTGCAGGGTTTAGCAGGGATCGAATGAAGGGTAGCGCCACGGGTCGTAACACACGTGAAATATAACGTCCGTCGATGCGAACAACAGGTGCCCTTGATTAAGGGCACCCCAATTCCATCAGGCCGGGTGATACGCCAGTATGGCGATGACGAATACACGCTTCCAATGTGCGTTCACCGCGATGTCGCCAAACACGGATGCGAACATCATGCTGCTGTAAACAGATTCTTGATTCATAAAAAAATGACGTTTTGCCATTCATGCATCCAGGTTCGTCGTTGCGTGCACCATCACAGGCGCTCGTGTCTGTGATGCAGCATCAAGGGTGACCGTAGCCATGGTCTCCGAGCTGATAGTCCATGCTGGTGCAAACGTCGTGGAACTGTTTGTGCATATGGTTGTTATCATGCTAACGTCACTATCTGTTGACTCGAGGATCGAGACGTGGCTACACGATCCGTTACAGCCTTGCGGATATGATGCCTGTCATCTCGACTGCCAGTGATACAAGGCCGTTGGTATCCAGCATGGCGTTCCGTATTGCCCTCCTGAACCCACCAATTACATATTCTGCTAACAGTCATTGGATCGCGATCAACACGGCAGCAATGTCGCAATACGATAAACCGTAACCGCGATAGGCTACAATCCGACTTTTATCAAAGTCTGAAACGTGATGGTACGCATTTCTCCTCCTTACAAGAACCTTAAACCAGGCAACGCCGGTCAACTGCTGTTTGTGTATGAGGTGTCACCACCAGAGCCAATCTTGTGTCAATGCTCTGAAAAGCTAATCATTTGCATATAAAAGCATCTTCTTCCTGTCGGTTAAATTTCGCGTCTGTAGCACATCATCTTCGTGGCATAGAAAATTTAATGGCCAGGAGTGTATGTAAGTTTTCATATACAGGAGGGAGAGGAGTAGGTAGTAAAAAAAGAAAAAAAACTTGTAAAACACACGTGCTCTAGCTTCATCACAGAATGGCGGAACTAAATTGAAAGGGCTGGGGGAGGGAGGAGGGAGGTGGAGGCGAGAACAGGAGGAAAAGCGACGGGAGGGGAACCAGTAGGGGCCACAGGGGTGGGGGAGGAAACTGAGCCCGGATGTCCCAGGCAGCTTGGAGGGGTGGGAGAATGGAGGGATGCCAGAGGGACAGGAATAGAGATCAGTGGGTAGGAGAGACAGGATGGATGGGGCCATTTGGGAGGGATAGGTGGAGAGAGGTGGAGGATCACAGCTGGTAGGAAGGATGCGAGGGCGGAGGGCATCATCCAGTAGGGGGAGGGTGCGGAAGTTGCCACGGGAGAGAATATGAAGGGTGGACAGGTGGAGGACTGGGGGAACGCAGTGGGGGAGGCGCGGCAGTGAAACAGGATCCATGAGGATGGGATGGACAAGAGCATTGGGTGGGCCTAATTTAGTGAAAAGGTAGCAGAGGCGGAGATGTTTACTAAAGAGGACAAGGCAGGGAAAGGGAATGAGGTCATACAGGATTTGTGTGGGGGATGAGGGATAAATGGAGATACGAAAAGTGAGGCAGATGGCATGGCGTTCTAGGATCTCAAGGGATTTGTAGGATGGGTGTTGGAGATCCAGGTGGGATGGCCTACACAAAGAATAGGGTGAATGAAGGTTTTGCAGAAGGACCGTGGAAGGATGTAGGCCCCAAGTTCGCCCAATTAGGAGTTTTAGAAGGTGGAGATGGGAGTGAGCTTTATCTTGGATAGTGTGGAGATGGGAAGTCCAGGAAAGGGATCGATCTGTTGTTAAGGTTAGGGGTGAGGCAGATGGGTCGACCATGTAGGGTGAGGTAAAAGTCGTGGGGACGAAAGAAAGGGGGTGGTTCAACCTACAATGACTGCCTGGGTTTTGGTCGGATTGATAGAGAGGAGCCACTGGTTAAACCAAGTGGCAAAGGGGCAAAGGGGTAAAGGTGTTGTTGGAGGAGACGATTGGACAGGGTAACTGTGGGAGCCAAGGCAAGGAAGGCGGTGTCATCAGTGTACTGGAAGAGGTGGACAGGAGGGGCAGGCTTTGGCATGTCGAAGGTGTAGAAGAGGTATAGGAGGGGAGAGAGGACAGAACTTCGGGGCACACCAGCAGAGGGATAAAAGTGACAGGAGTCAGAATTATGGACTGTAGCATAGGTAGGGCGACTGGAAACAAAGGAGGCAATGACCTGGACGAGGTTGATGGGAAGTGCATAGGTCTGGAGTTTCAAGTGCAGGTCAGGATGGCAGATCAGATCATAGGCCTATTCCAGGTCCAAGGAGACAAAGATAGCTGCACAATGGGAATTGAATTGGAGGGAGAGAAGTTGTGTAAGTAGAGGGGTTGGTTGTCTGAGGAGTGTTAAGCAGTAGGTGATGAAGACGGAGATGGTGGTGGATGCATTGAGAAAGGATAGTTTCAAAGACCTGAACACCAGGTTGAGGCAGATTGGCTTGTACGAGAAAGGGTCAGATGGATGTTTGTTCAGTTTGAGCAACAAGAGGACAAGGGACGTTTTTTACAAATGGTCAGCCTTACAGTCGTTGTCAGGCAGGGGCTGGTCCAAGTGTAGGAGAGAGGAGATGGGCTTGGGTTTGGAGCCAGTGAGGCAGTGGAATGCATTCCAATACTGGGACGAGTGGTTTGGGAGGTGGGCATTAAGCCATGTAACTGTCTGATGCCAGGTTTTTTTTCTTCCTTTTTTTTTTTTTTTTTTTTTCTTTTTTTTTTTTTTTTTTTTTTTTGGCAGTTAGGAGGTTGAATACATGTCGCTGGAGTTGCCAGTGGCAGAGGAGTGTATTCCAGTCATGGTTATGGAGAAATGAGTGGTATAAGCGACGGGTTCCTGTATGAGCCGGACAGCTTATGGGGGGGAGGGTAGAGGAGAGTGGGACGGTGGGGCTGAATGGCTTCAGTGGGAATGTGGGAAAGGAGGCATCAGAAAATGTCTGCTGGAGGAAGGAGGCAATGTTCAATTGTTTGTTAAGCTTAAGGGACTTAACTGCGAGGTCATCAGTCCCTAAACTTACAAACTACTTATGAACTACCTTATACTAAAGACGACACAAACATCCATGCCCGAGGAGGGATTCGAACCCCCGACCGTAGCGGCTGTGCAGACTGTGACTGGCGCGCCACAGACCGCTCGGCCACTGCGGCCGGCAGGAAGGAGGCACCTTGGTCAATATGAGGGGGATGGGATGACTGACTTGGTGGGTGAAAGAGAGGCGAAAGTCATCCCAGACTGCCTGGGAGTAATCATGGACGAGCTTGGGAGGTGGGAGGGGGCGAGGATTAAAACGGCACTGTTTGTACCCTTTCGTGGTTTTGAATAAATGTAATTCATTCATTCTATATTATCAACTAAAGACGGTGCTGTTAATGGTCAATATCAAGCAGGTTATTTATTTATTTGTTATCTACAAGCTCATTACGCCATACGGTTGGAAACAAGACTGCTTGTTACAGACTGTCTGTCACAGAACCCAAGCCCTTGTGTGTAGCCATGATTAGATGTGGACTGATTGCATTAGCATCATCTGCTCAGCGATGGTTAGTGCATTCTTCAGGAAAAGGTTTGGCAACTTCTAGTTTGTGCTAGAATTCGCAGAGAGGTTATTTTGAGTCTGGGGGGGGGTGTAAAGTCGATAGCAGGCAGTTGCAAGCAGGACTCCAGGTTGGTAGGTGGATCAACTTGACGACAGACAATGAGAACGCGGCCACTAGCCAAGTTGGAAGGAAAAGTCGGTTGGGCTGAGGAACGGCCATGGTATGCAGAAGTGGTCTGAACTCTGACTAACTAGGATGTAAGTATCAGTAGCTCCGATGTAAAAGGGAGAAGATGTGAGAAATTTGTGTTACGTTTGCACTGGCTTTGAATGTGTTCTATCATAGAATGATTTATTAGCCGTTGTGGCGAATTCCGGGGAGTTATAGGTGATTTTTATTCGAGTAATGTAGGAACTTGGTGTTTGCATTTGGAATCTGTTACGAGGCAATGTGCCCTTATGGACTTTGTCGTTAGTTGGAAATGATTAGTATGAAATTAAGTTCGTTGTTTAGATTTCTCATCTGCTTGTATAGTTAAGTAACATGTGATATTTTTATTAAAGTTTACGCGTCTTTTCATTGGAATTACATCTATCTGCTGATGCTCGAACATTTTCGTAAGCCATATGCATGTGAAAGTAAATGGAGCGAGCTAACCGCATGAGTCGAGATACGCGTGTGTACAATAAGCATTCCTTTTTACCCCCTTACCACCGTAACATTTAGTAGTAAGATGAAGGATATTTAAGTCACTGATTTAGGAGAGCAAATATGTTGTTAATAATATAAAAGTGTTGTTAGTTTTTTTTTTAATGTGAGAGGGTAAATCCTTGACAATGTGTATTATAAATGTACGACTATATTCAAATGCCAATCCCTTGTATGTAATTGAACAACCCTGTAATCCCCTCCAGGTCATACGAAGATTAGTGAGTCAAATTTTTTCCAACCCAATGAGTGATATAAGAATTATTTAGTTTAGATGTAGTGATTAGCAAAGTCACTAGGTTCGTGTGTAAAGTCGTTATCCGTTGCACTTGACCAGAATAAATGTAGGGTCATTTCATAAGTATTTAGAGGCACTACTACCCTATTGATACAGAACCTAGGCGCCTGATAGCTACTTTGAATGACTATTCTTATCGAATTCACCCACTGATGACGCCATCATTTATCTTCTAGTAAAGCCATTTGAACATCCAAGCCAACTACAGAACGAACTAAATAAGATACCACTATGGTGTAAAAATTGGCAATTGACTCTAAATAATGAAAAGTGTGATGTCGTCCACATGAGTACGGAAAGAAATCCGCTAAACTTTGTTTACAAGTTAAATCAAACAAATGTGAAGGCCGTAAACTCTACAAAATATCTACGAATTACTATTACTTCAGACGTGAACTGGAAAGAACATGTAGATAATGTCGTGGGAAAGGCGAACCAGAGACTGCGTTTTATTGGCAGAACACCTAAAAGATGCAACAGAACTACTAAAGAGATTGCATACACCACGCTTGTCCGTCCTCATTTGGAGTATTGCTGCCTAGTTTGGGATCCTTATCAAGTGTTTTTGATGGAAGCCATCGAAAGAGTCCAAAGAAGGGCCGCCCGCTTTGTATTGTCACGATACAGAGGAGACGGCGTCACAGAAATGATACAAGATCAGGGGTTGGAATCATTACATCAACAGTGTTTATAACTGCGTTGTGGCCTACTTACGAAACTCCAATCGCCAAAATTCTACTCGAATGCGAGAATATATTGCTGACTGCCACCTACATAGGTAGAAACGATCATCAGAATAAAATACGAGGTATGAGAGCTCTAATGTAGAGATTCAGATGTTCTTTCTTCCCGCGCTCTATTCGAGAATGGAATGGTAGATGAATAGTAAAAAGGTGGTTCGATACACCCTCTGCCAGACACTTAAATGCGAATTGCAGTGTATCCCATGTAGATGTAGAGTGTCGTGTTAACATTGTACTAATTCTGTCAACATCAAAGGCGCAAGGGATGCATTAAATAACAGTGGGCTTTATAAAATCACATGAAATGACTGCAGCGAACTGTATATAGGTCAAAGAGGTAGGGCAGTTGAAATTAGACTGACTAAACATGAATGTAGTTGGAGATTACAGAAGCCAGACTCCACGTTTGCTGATCACGTTCTTAAAGAAGGACACAGCAACCAGGTCCACACAGAAGTGCTTCATATAGCCAACAGAGGTAGGAAACTAAACCTGTTAGAAGCACTGGAAATAAACAAACATTTAGCCAAAAATCCACAGCTAGTGCTAAATGACCAAGTACATTTGAGCACATCCCACTGTTAAACTTCATATAAAATAATCAGGACAACTACCTACCAAAGACCATGTTAATATCACACATACAGTCCCCATTCCTACCTTATTTATATTTAGGCTTTAAGATGAAAACAGTACCCATAATAAAGTGTACAGTAAAATGAAATGTAATTGAAATATGTGAACCTTGTCAGGTGCTGTTAAATAAGTGAATTGTAAACTCAGTGTAGAAAACATATTTAATGTGCACCTTAATTGATTATCTCAACATATACTACAATCTCATTAATGTGAACATAGTTTTTAATTCAGTAATATTTGGTACATAATGTGTTTCACCTTCTTCACTTGCAGATTACACAGTAAAAATGTTAAGGAGGCCACTGATTGCGCAAACATAAGTCTACATGGCAACAGCTGATTTTTTTGCAATTCCAACAAATGTCATAGGCGAAGACCAAGTATTATTTGTGTTGTATCTTTGTTTACTATCTTTGAGAACATAAGCAATAAGCTTGTGTATGGACGCCTGTCAACAGTTTACCCGATGATGGCGTAATAAGTCGAAAACAAATGTGTAAATAAACAAAAAAAACATAAACATTTTGTTTGAATTCAATCTTAAATGTGGAAGTGTTCTACCAAGAAGTGGCGGAAGAACCAATTTATATAAAAAATGGTGGTGTTTGTGCTTATATTTCACTCTATAGCCAAAACTACACATCGCAAACGAATAGTGTTTGTAGTAGGTATCAGTCTGCCATTATGCACTATGGTGGTAGAGGGTTGATAACGATAAGAGGGTGGAAGATATCGGAGTTGAGAGTTACCAACTTATATAAAATTCTACCTGTGGGTGTCAATATTTTGCACTTCAGCAAAAACTACACAGTGGAGACGATAGATCTCTCTATGTTGTTGTAGTACAAAGTCTCTCGTTGCACACCATAGCAGTTTCCTGACTATAGCTATAACAGGGTGGAAGATATAGTGTCAGCTTATATAAAATACTGACTGAAGACCAGCGATGAATTTTGACACTATAATAGCAAAGAGGTTATATACAGCGAATTGTGGTGTAGATTCTTCAGTTGTTTCTCTGCAACAAGCGTACGAATAAAGAAAAATAAGTTCATATTGCAGTTTGAGAAGAAAAAATACCAAGAAATGCCAAATCGTAAGAAATAAATTTCGCATTCTCGATCCGATTCTGTGAAAACCGCACAACAATCGCACTTTCCGTTTCCGCAATATTTGCGGTGCAAGTGTTCGGTGATCCACCCTCTATGAATTGCCAAAATTATGCCAAAAAGGTTGAAGGTACTAGTGCAGAAGATATTGCGAACCACTGTTCTGTAGTTAAACTGTGTTATCATATCGCTGTATGGACGCTCCGTCGGTCCTGGTGTCTTTGTCGAATGGCGTTGAAATCACTCGAAAATCCGTATAATATCGGGTGGTATGAAGTTACTTAACTGTTCTTTGTGGTCGTTATACCCCGCACTATGTAGTTTTGTTATGTGAAGTGGTTGCTGTTCCACAACCGAGTGATCCCTTCTAGCCAGCAAATTCTGTTTTATTGTGTCTGCCTCTCAAGCAGTTCGTCTGTAATCATCTCCTGTTGTGCTGTTATTCAATGTGAGGCTGTTACGCGAAAATAGTCGATTGCTATGAATTTATGCTGCTCAATTTTAACGTTCTTTCTGTGCGTACCTTCTCGTGACCTTGCTGCTACTTAGCGTTAGGATGTAATTTGAATGTTGAAATTCTGTGGATTTTAATGGTGATCAATTTTACTTTCGTTGAAGGTGTTCGTCTCTTTGTATTCCCTCGTGTCCTACTATTATTCAGTGTGAGGGAGTAACTTGAATGTTGAATATTGTGTGGATATTCAGCTGTTTATGCACACACACTCTTGATGTTCCTACTATTTATCGTGAGGATGAAATTTGAATGCTCCAGATCTCTGCGACTGGTACGCTGTTCATTCTAAATTATTTTCTGTTAGTCTTGTTTGCCGCTGTACATACATTCCATTTTGTAACTCATGTTGTAGACGACATTTCCAACAGGCTGCATTCTGCCTTCAGTTTGCATCTGGTGTGTGTCGGATGTGGTGTCGTGCTCCATTTTTCTGGGCATAGGTTCCGTGGCATACGCGGGGACAAACGTGTGAAGTAGACCGACTGGAAGAACAAATTTAGCGTGTGGTGTCGTGTCCATCGCCGGGAGTGCTGATCTAAAGTGCATTTTTAATTACTGTTCCTCAAGATGTAACTAATAATTAGAGCCTTCTGTTATTGCC
The DNA here is from genome assembly GCA_026315105.1 of Locusta migratoria. NCBI lineage: Eukaryota > Metazoa > Arthropoda > Insecta > Orthoptera > Acrididae > Locusta > Locusta migratoria. Next base: position 410,227,670 of record CM048749.1, read on the forward strand.
CATGGTATTTATTACAATTGAAGAGCTTGCTGCAAAAACTAGGCAGTCACATTAATACACATTCTGAGAAAACTAAAAAACAATGTTTGCCATCTACAGAAGGTGTGTATTTTCAAGAAATTATATAATACAATGTTAATTTTTAAATTAAAAATATACACATAAATAAATCAAAATCGCAATTATAAATATTTGTACTTACTTGGTTTTTGTCCCAAAGCCTTTAAAATCTGAATTTATGCGTGCAAAACTGGAGATAAATAACATGAAAACAAAATAACAACAAATAATGAATCATAATTTACTTTTTTATTAATTATCAAACATTTTACTATATCTTTTGTCAGAAAAATTATACATAATTTTGCATGCCTTGTAACGTAAACTATTCTGCCTCGATGTCAATTTGTTAAGGACATTATCATTAACTCAATACAAAATCTACTACCTCAGAACATTTTGTTGACATTCTTGATTTACACTTAAAGTACTTCATGGTCATATTATTTCATTTAGGCTGTGTTCGCCATCATTTCCATCAGAGGGTTACAGTTTTTAATAGAAACCTATATCTGCAGCAGGAATGTACTTTCCAACCAATTTAGTGACATCATATTTATGCCTTTTAAGAGGTAAAGGACCACCATGCTGTGTTTCCTCTGGGAAGGTAATGCCACCTTTTATTGCTTTCTTTAGTAGTGCACACTCTGACATAACAGTCATGTGTTGATTCTGGCTGGCTTTAAACATGTATTTGTGATCATAACTGTACTGCAATATTTTATTCTGTGAAATTTTGAAAAGCTCATGTATGGTGTCTGTTGGCAACCATGCATATCTCATTCAGTTAAGTCCGAAAAAGTCTGGTTCTTGCACAAAAAGATACACTTTCGGATGTTTTATCTCACGCCGACCAGAAATGGACTTGACTGGTTTTATCAGCAAGCCCGTCAATTGTTGAAGCTCTATTTGAGCGAGGATATTAACACTTAGTAACTGTCTACTGCGCGCTTGTAATATCTTTGACTCTGTAATCTGTGAATGATCTTTTAATTAACGCGTCACACTTGTAAATGAATATTTTTTGAGGCTGACTTGTCTGCTTATAACTACCTTTCGACTTACAGTTTGGTAAATTTATCCCTACATTTCTTAAAGCTGTAATTGTGGTTTAAAAAGAATTGTATCGCCATCAGTTCTGGATCAACCTTGTGCTGTAACATAGACCCTGCCTACCAATGTAAAGTCGATCTGAGCTAATTATACTGAAAGGGGTGGGTGGGAGAGAAAGGAAAGAACGTGACTGGTGTTTGCCCAATGAAAGGTGTGGTGTAATGAAAAGGTGTGGGAGTATGCAATTAGGTGCAAAGGTTAGTGCAATTGATATCAAAGTGTAGGTGTGACTGACAATCGAAAGACCGATTAAGAATTTAATCTCTAATTTGTAACTTAAACTGATTAACCAAAACCGTCTACAATAACGATGAATGGAACTTAACCAATCTGAATGAGTAAATTGAAAATTAGATTCAAACTCATTTTTTTATGCCAAATGCACGTCAGAAAGAGAAGCAAATCAAATACAATAAACATAAACAGACAAACATTCAGATAAATACAGAAAGGGTATCACTGGTAGGTCGATGATTATTGTGACTGATAAAAGGCACACGAAACAGTCCACATTAACTGGGAAACGGTGGCGGAATCGGGAGCTACCTTCCGGTATTGATTTTTAAAATTAATCTAACTTCTTTCACAGGAACAACTTCCATGACACCCTGCACTTCATGTGCAATCAATGGTTTCCAACAGTTGCCTCCTTCATAGTGGGAACTGGCAAGAGACGTACTTTAGAAGTCTTTCACCCCTTTTCCACTGGATTTATAAGGCTGATTTTCCAAGATTGCACCTGAAAATACGTTCTCAGGGAATGCTGTCGAGCAGCTGCTTCTATAGGAGGCACAGATGAGAGGTTGGATGTAGTCTTCGATACAGACTTTTCAAAAATTATGTAGCGAAGCACATTTAATGACTTTGTTTCATCCCCACAGTACAGGGCCACAAGAACCTTCTGTCCAGCTTCATCAAACTCGTCAACAGTAGCACTGGAATTGCCGAATAGCCCTGCTACTTTTTGTAAGGTTGGTTTCGTCTCCAGTTCATTCAAGAGTTCACTTTTCCTTTGCCGAAAAAGACGAAATCGTGTCACAATCAATGAAAGAAAGAAAGAACAGAATGTTGTCCTTTAACGTTTGAGACAACTTGAAATTTAGGGGACTGTAAATTACATTGCCTTGTCTGCCTCTGTCTGGTTTCAGTAGAAAAAATTTGGGACAGTGGGGCTGAAGATGTTAGTATTAATAGAAGGTCGATGTCTTCGCCAACGACAACAAAACAGAGTGCATCCCAAGGCCAACAGCTGTAGTTACTATTAGAGTATCGGCGTCCTCAGCTGCTTGCTTGACATTGAGGTGCTCACTTTCAAGTTGTTCAGTTAGTAAAGATATGAGCCGCTGTTTAGTTTGTTCGTTTGACAGAAATAACTCTTTCCCCATAGTTACTGACAATGATTCATTGGACGTGACAGTTTTTGCAGATCTTTTAATGGCTCTGCATAGTCACTCATCTGATTTCGTGTTTCCGTTTCTTGTAACATCTGAGTAGCTATCAAACACGATCGTTATCTTCCTGTCATACGAACACTTGATGTAATCTACATACTTTTGAATTATGGAAGAGAAACTTCATTTGCTTCTTATTGTACTCTGTGCAACAGATGTCCTCCATTTACAACGAACTCTGTCTGTCCGAAGGCAACTAATTGTTTCAATGGATCAAATAACTTGTAAAACACAGACGTTTGTGTTTTACTCATACCTACGTTGTCAAACAAAGATAGCGGATATGGAGTTAGCTCGGACTCAAAATAGTGCTGAACTTCATCATTGGACTCTTTGTGGAATGCTATTCTGTAAGTAATCATTGCACAGAAATAATAAAATGTCCATGTGGCAATCGGAGTTTTTGTTACTTCACTGAATGCATGCAACAGGGCGTCTCGATCGAACACGAGATGCATAAAAGTCTAATTCATGAGTGATTTTAGTGCTAGAGCGATCAGTGCGAGATTGGCCAGAAAATAATGTCGATTTCTGTCCACTGGACAGAGTGATAAACAAATATGTTATGCCAAAATATCGTACATACGACGTAGGAACTTTAGCGTCTTGAAGCACATGTCACAGATTTCTCACATAGGTTTCTGAGAGAATAATCCTTCTGTCAATGTATTTTCATCAGTATTTATGGCTCCCCAAAGGTGAATGTACTCTACGGGACGGAGTTGAGTCTGCCTCAATCAAATAAATGTAAATATCCCCGTTTGAGCACAGGCGTACATATCCACAGCATACTGGAGAAACAGGCACCGATATTTCAAGATGATTGTTCTCATTTTCCTGAACCATTAGTCTGGATAAATAACTGTTCGTAGAACTAACTTCTTTTGTTAAGTTTTGACGCCTGTAAATAAATTTTTGTGTTAATAAGATTAACGTTATGATTGCAGTAGTAAAGTTCGATTTTTGGCATACCTGTAACTGGAGTTATCATCTTCATTGAAAAATGACACCCAACTTCATCTTGCCAAAAAGACAGGATATTGTAACGCATCGGTGATCGATGTGTCTGAGACACACGCACCAATCGATAGTTCCGCCGATGTAAAACAATACGTCAGTTTTCTAAAGTTAAACCAACAACAGCGACTTCATCAATTAGTGGCGCATTAAAACCGTGTTGTCCTGCAGGCGTCTTATCAGTTCTGATGACAATTTTGTGGTCATTGGATGGCATATGGTCTAATGGGGCCTTGAATAACGCAACATATCATGCAGTTGTTCCACAATTAGTCTTACCACCAAATTGTTGCGAGCACTACGATGATGTGTCTTGCTATATCGCCCATTAAATAGCTCTGCAAAAATTTGTAGTTACTCTGCGGAGGTTGGCAATAAGGACCCTCTTCGATTATATATTTCACCCTGAATCTGCAAGGAGATTGTATCGAAGTGTTTGTACTGCCACGTAGCTTCTTTGACAACACTGCATGCAGGTGATCAGCCAGGATGCGTATTACTTGTCAGAGAGTCCAACTTTATTACACATCTTCCAGAAGCTTCAACAGTTCAATGCTGGCACGCAGGGTCCAAGCATTCATACCCGTGCACGTCTATCAGCTCGGTATAACTGAAATCTAAAGTCGTCAGACAACATGTTTCTATTCCAGTGTCGAAGTTGACGAGATTTTCTATCAGGCAGTCAGTAACAGTGCACGAGTGTGCCTTCGGCTCCGAAATCCAATATCGATGATGTTTCGTCGAGTGTTTTGCACGATGACATTTGTTGATGGCACTGCATTTAAATCCGCAGTAGTTTGCGAAAGGCTTGCAATATGTCACATTGGACGATTCTTTTCAGTTGTCGTTGGTGCTGTAATTGCAGGATCTTTTTCTGAGTGCAACGTAGTCGGAGATTAGATGTTTTGCCGGATTTACGATGTTCAGAGTGCACTCGTGAAAAATTAGTACGGCAAAACCGTCGCCTCATCGCTACTCGGAGTTACTGTGTCTCATCTCTCGTTCGGAATCTCTTAAATCGTGATAACCTTCCGTTGTAGCAGCAGTGACGGATTTAACTCTTGCGCCAGGGGCCTGTTGTCTTACATAGGCGTTGCATACTGTAGCGCCGTTGTCTGAGACTTTACATAACTATGTGGTTTCATACCTTCGACCATAGATACTAACAGGCCGGCCAAACAGCGGTGCATCTACACACATGCCGCGGTTGAAACGTAGGACCAGGTGACTGTTGGCAAACGTTAGCCAGATAAAATAAACAACGTCACAGTTTTCAAAAAATGCCATTATTTTAAACTAATAATACTTTCACTTGAAATTTAATGTATAATCATAGACAAAGCTGTACACTACCACGTGACTGTTGGCAAAACAATGGTTTAGCAACAGAAATGTTGGTGCCATGAAAACGACGCCATCCCTAGTCTACCTGTATCCATGGTCGAAGTTTCATACGCATTCATATGTCAGTGTCTTTGACTCTTCAGTCCATATTTATACTGAATCGACTACACGGACAATACTACCTTAAAGAAAACAATACATATATTTTACAGTATTTCGTACTTGTTTCACTCATCAGTAGTATATTTGAGCCACTTGGGAAATGATGCGTTCATTAATGACAACATATTCATGTACTATATATGCTAAGTAATGCTGATGCGAACGGGATCCTACACTGGTTTACCCACTATGTAAGAAAAACTGAAAAAAAGTGGGGCCATGTGTCAATGGGCAACGCCTACACTGCTAGTTAGTCCAGCAGATATCTGATAGGCTGACGAAGGCAATAGCAGGTGATATACGGAAAAGGGAGACTGCCGCGGGCACAACATTCAGCTTGGTTCCTGTTCCAGATAGTTAGTCTGGCCAGGTGTGATTATGAGCTGCACATCCGTGGCGAGCGATTGTGGTGTCGATATACCGGAGCATCCAAGTGACCGACGTTGCTACGTGGATGGATCGAGAACGTAGCCGACAAACAGAACCAAGTGCGGTCACAAACTGGTCAAAATAATTAATGGATCTTTTCAGATGTGCAGATTTGAAGTACTGTCATTGGAAGAATCAACTAAAATGGTTTGACGTCCTTCTGTCGGTCCTACAGAGTGGATACAAAAACATTACGGCAACCGAAATAGTGGTAATAACAGAAAGTTGCTGCACAGGGAGTAGGTGACGACTTGTGTTTACTCTTCCAAAGCAACTACACGAGCAGTGGGTTCAGATAGTGTAGTGCTGGCGTCTGCAACTCAGGTGCTTCGCGAGCACCGGCAGACACCGGAAATGGACCGGTGCTCTGTGCAGCGCCGACGGTATGTGGCACGTGACGTGAGCAAGGCAGGCACACCGCTGTTGTGGCAGTGGATACAGAGGAACGTGTTGTCCCAGCGCTCAGTGAGGCCAGAGTCGTCTAGTTTTTTGTGACTTATTAAAACCAATAGTAATCATGCAAGAATTTTTGTACAGACAGAAATAATACTTTAATTGCGATCCTTATTTTTCACTATTTCTCAACATTCTCTGCTGATCTTTGGCATCAAATTGAAGCCAATTATTTTCTCATACTTGTCGTAATCATTTCGGTAGTTGAATTTCGTAGTACAGCTTCTAACGAAGCATGACAGTTCACCTAATTTTTGTTTTGTTAATATCCACAATTGAAAACATTTTTTCATAAACGAACGTTGTACAGATATTGCAACACATTTCAGGGGTAGGGCATGAATTCTCGGGAGTTCTTATTTATCATCGTGGTAACGGTAATAAAGTGGTATGTTAAAATTGAGTCTCACTGCACTTTTATCAACTTAGTTCGGAGACTTGATGGGCACCCTCTAAGCGCACCAAAAATGGCATTATAAAAACTTTTGAGTGCATTAATATTCTTAATACCATGACTGTAACGCTTTTGTGTACTCACTGATGTGGTCATAAGTACTTAACTTCAAGGAGTTATAGAGGGAAAATTGTCCAAATTTCCTTCTTGAAGCAATTTGAAACTTTCTATACGGTGATAAAATGTAAACTATCACAGCCGGAATGGTCAAAATTACTAAAAATTTCTGGGCTATTATGTCGTGGTCTAGTGGATTTATTGTCGAAACACAACGTTTCGTCTCCGACTGGGGAATACATTCTCAAGGGGGATCGTGGCACTTTGAATGTCCGATACACACCCTGCCTCGCTACTGTTTAAGCCAAACTCCGTTTACGAGGGCTCGCGCGCAGAGGTGTGACGTCAGATGTTTGACATGCGCGAGCCACGGTGTATATTGGACATTCAAAGTGCCACGATCCCCCTTGATAAGTATGAAGTGCGCGACACTTACTTTCGCCGCGCGCCGCCATGCACGCACGGCGCGGCGTTCTTACGACGTCTGCCACGAGCGCCCTCTGCTGCTATCCCGCTCGTGGCCACCACTGAACGACATCGTTCACTTGGAAATGAGATAGGAAACAGCTAACGCTTCGGAATCAGATAGGCACCAGTGAAGACTTGGCTATCAGATAGGCACTAGGCCGGCCTCTAGCTCAACTATGTATCAGCATTCTGCAGCACTGAGCTATGTAACATTTAAGTATTATTAAGTCTTTAAGAAATATATATCTCGTTCCAATTTACTCTAGTGTTTCTATTTTCTGCTGTCCCACTGGCTGGTCACCTCCTACCTGCACAAGCGTGCATCCTCTATTCCTGTGTCGGTCTTTCTACTCTGCCACTGACACCTACGACGGAAACGAGACACAAAAGCGGCGACGTGGCTGGGACACAAAACTCCGCGGTCGGGGACGAAACGTTGGGTTTCGACAATAAATCTACTAGACCACGGCATAATAAACCGGAAATTTTGAATAATTTGTATACGGTTACACATAGTACCGATTTTTTTTTCATCTTGCATAGTTTCATTTAAATCATGTAAATACTCGTCAAGTCTGTCATGAAAGTTAGGTAAACCATCCATCGCTCATCTTCCAAGACTGTGGACAGTATTTCATATCAGTGAACAGCTCTGTTTCTTGTCTCATATCGAAAAACTGAGAGTAACTTTTAGCAAGTTAACAATAAAGAGGAATGTCTTTGTAAACGTATTCAACTTCCTCAAAAAATACTTTAAATTCCCGAAGATTCAAGCTATCTTTGTAAAAAACAATCTCAATTTTTGCAGTGTTATACATAATTGACATAAACTAATGGAAAACTTTTACACACGAGTGTTGTTGATGTAAATGAGAGTGCAGTGTCAAAACTGGGGGAAGCGCAGCTTCCCGCGCTTTTCTTCCCATGACACAAGCTTTCCGATAACGTTGCACGGGCCGCCTCAGTTGCAATCCTGTCCATGTGCTCTGGTTACATCTGTATATCGTTATATTATTTTTTGCCCCCCTTTTGAAAAATGCATGTTGAGCTATGCTGCAAGTATCATTGCTCTCATCGAGGGCAATCGAGATCTCTACGAAGTTACGGCATTTATTGCGCCCAATAATTCCGCACTAATGTCTGGCAGTCCTAGAGACATTGTATTTTCAGAGAAACTTAACGCCTCTGATTGTACTATTACAGACAGACATATTACGTTCGAAGAATCTTTTACAAATTGGCCGTCCGTAAAAGTTCTTTCACGTTTTCAAATTTTCAGTGTGAGAATATAGACGGCTTGAACTGCGCTTACCGAAAATCACTTTAGATCAGATACCTACGGAACAGCAACAACACAAACAAAAATATCTTAACAGGAAACAGCAAAAGTTGGTAATATTGCAATTACAGAAAGGTATACTTTAATGTTCTTTCAGAAAGTGAGCTGTATAAACAAGATTTATCTAATCAGATTGTGGCAATTCTTATTTTAATTTAGTAATCAGATTCGTTGTGTCCTGTCCAAAAATCACCACGTGTGTTACGCAATGTTAATTTTCGTAGTGACGGCGCTCTATCGTTGCTTTGTTATTTACGGTAGAGTGGCATATTGAGGATAGCGTTTCTTCATCAGGTGAAAGGGAAAAATTAATCTTTCCATTGAGCACTAAAAGTGGCACATTTGAATCCGAACCTTTTCTTCTCATTCCGAAAGCTCACAAGATAAATTAACAGTGTCTAATTTGGTAAGATTGATAACGGATATTTCAACGGAACTAAGAAGACGCGGGAGCGAGCGGTCGCTGTCACACGTGTGACGGTAGACGGTGATGAAGGGGGGTTGGGGGGGAAAGCAGCGGCGCGGCAAGCACCGAGTACTCGAGCTGAACTGGCCTGGTGTAGTGAGTAGCTAGTACAGTGCAACAACGAGACTTACCGGAAGATATGGCGTGGAAAGTTGGAAGCAGGGCAGACACGAAGGGAGGTAGGTGTAGCTACTGAAGTGTCCCAAAGTATATTTTCAGGACCTGGACACAAATTCAGACAATAGGAACCGCTAAAGGAAAGCACGTCCAAGGTCGTCAACGGCTAACATCCGCATGGGACGACCGTAATCTCCGGTTAAGAGTCCATTGAGACAGGAGTCTAAATACAAGCCAGCTACAACACATCCTCAAAGCAGCAACAGAACGCGCAATATCAAAACATACAGTCCGAAGTCGCCGCAAGGAAATGTGGCCTCTACACATGTAGAGCTATGATGCGTGTCCCCTTAAAACCACGACACCGTGTAGCCCGCAAAAAACTGGTGGGAGGACATCAAAATTGGAGACGTAACGAATGGCCCCGGGTTCTATTCAAAGTTGAGTCAAGATTTTATGTTCAGCCGGACAATCGTCGTTCACTCATCTGGAGAGAACGTGGAACTTGGAATAATCCTGCAGGGAACATCACCATATCATGGTGGTCGACATATGGTGTTGACAAGAGTGGAGTAACCAGCTTGTTTACTTGACATAAACACGATTGAGCATGTCTGGGATGCACTTGCATTGAAACCTGATCAGCCCCTCCCGCAATAGCTGCAGAATGGGATACTGCACTCATTGAACAATGGCTAAATATATCTCAAGGGCTGATTGAGAACCTCGTCCATTCCACGCAAGTGCGCAAATGTAATGAACGTCAGATGAAAGCACACACCATATTAGAAGGCAACAAGAATAGTTTTTTTCAGTGTTATGGTAGCCCTATGGTGCCTCGCTCTTTGTAAATACCATATAAACCTCAAATAAAGATTTGAGGCAGCAAAATATCGTACTGTATCACACACAAATTACTATTGTAACCGATATTAGAATAAAATAGTTACAATATGTATATTATATCTCACCTGATCCCTAATTTTGCTTTAGCAGTGTACGAGGGCTAGGGCGAGCATTGAAATAGATTTCTATCGCATCTCAGCGTTCTCTGAATAGTTTGCACTCATCTATCTATTCTGGTTTCGTGCTTTTTTGCAACTGAAAGGAGATGGCTGGATGCCATTACTTGTCTTTCTATGTTTAGTTTTGGTGAATAGCAGATGATCTGCGTGTCTTGGGACTACGTCTTAATCAAGTGAGTGTCAGATTGAAGTTTGTGTGCATTTAATAATAAATCCTCTTTCATTTTAAAGTCCAATCTCAGTTTTCATTGTATTATGCAGATTCCTGTCAGTCATTTACTTATAATTGTTTTCAGTAAAATAGCCTGTTCGCAAAATTCGAGTTTTGGATGCAATCGTACCGCAATTTCATAAATTGTGTGTCTATTGCTTCTTTTCTGATAACCTAATAATCTATGAATAATGTTTTACTCCTTGATTGAGTCTGTTTAAACGTTTACGGAGTTTACGAATAATATTTCAGCTAAATTACGCAGCAGAAGGTAACTTCCTTCTACTTCTATAACGTTTTCTCTCGCAATGCTTAACACTTTTATTACGTAGAAAAGCTTTATTTGTATTTTCTATGTGTTAAATATTTTTTTAATTAATTGCCACAGCGTTTTTCCCTCCTTCTTATGTATAAATTTATCCAGTGTCCTTTCTCCTGTCTGTATCACTTTAGGGACTGATATAGCCAGCAGGTGCCTCTACCGACTAGGCCAGTGCTTTCCAAACTTTCCCTCATGGCGACACTCTTTTATAGCTTACAGTTGTGCGCGACACCCTTTCACTAATATACATATGGTACAATTTAGATGGTTCTAGCGGGGTGGTGGCGGGGGGGGGGGGGGGGCGCAGAAATAAAGTATCGCTTAAATGTAGTTTGTAAATGAAACTGAAATCCTCGTGCACATTGACATGTTTAATGTTGATCCTGACTGCAGCAATTACGTACACTCATCGCAAGAAAAGGAAACATTAGAAACTACGGAGATGTAGAACAGAGTAACACCGCAGACAACAATGCCTAACACAGTAATACTTGCTTCTACATGCGACCCAACTTCCGAAACACGAAAAGTGAATTTCGGAAACTGTTTTGCGCTGTCGTGTGTACATCTCAGGCCAGATACGGTTTTTCTGCATCGATTGAAAACGGCATCTGGAAATTAGCTGCTCGGATTTCTGATTTAGGCAGCACAGTGGCTGTTCCCTTCAGTTCAATATCCTCACATTATTTTCAGAAATAAAGAGGATGTATTTATGACAAGAGATGAATTATTATTTAAGTTGTGCTGTACCGCCGATAGTGACACAAATGAAGAAACAGAAAAAAGGGACAAAAAGGACAAGCTCTCGGAACACAGTTCCTTCATCAGGTGGAAGAGTGGGGAAGAAGAAAGGATGGGAAGGGAAGGGAAAGGTAGTTTCCATCCTTCATTCTTCCCTTCTCTCCCACCTGATGAAGGAACTTTGTTCCGAAAGCTTGTCCTTTTTGTCCCCTTTTTTCTGTTTCTTCATTTGTGTCACTATCGGCGGTACAGCACAAAGGTACGTACAGGCCAGCCATTCTATCTCGTTTCAACAATATTTATCATCTCTGGGGAGAATTTTCATCATTAATCGATTATTATTTAAGTTCTATTTTTAGGTTCTTGCTTCACCACGGCGTCGAAGTCCCGAAAAAAATATTAAGGCATAGCAAGGTTCGAACCAACGATCACCGAATTTGAAGTAGCACTCTCCGTTAATCACCCGGCCATACTCCATACTAAACATCGCTACTGAATAGCTTTAGTTATGAACAATTGTGACTGCTTTTACAATCTTTGACAGCTTTTACAGCCACTGTGTCATCGATTGACATTTAATTGTAAGAAACGCTATCGCTCAGGTGCAGCTTCTTGAGAAAGAAATCAGACTACAGTGAAGCTTCGTTCAAGCAGCTGCCAGTTCAAGCAGCAGCTCTACGCATGCGCAGTTTGCTGGAATCTGGCAAGTGGCAGCTACTTGAACGAACCCTGAATATCTACTGCTGCTGAGGCAGAGCTGGCGCCTAGCGGCTGAGCACGCAGTTAATGTGCACCGATCTTTCCTTTAATACCTGATCTGTGGTGCACTGAATGAAGAGAAGGGTGATTAGCTGCAGGCGAGTCTTCAGGGTAGTATGAAGAGAAGGATATTTTGTGTTATTTCATGACAAGGATTTTTGTTTAGAGTCTAAATTTGTTAGTCACGCGACACTCTTGATACTACTGCGCGACACCCCAGGGTGTCCCCACACCCAGTTTGGACAGCTCTGGACTAGGCACATACGTCGCAGCCGTGCGACCACCTGCTACATCCGCAGCCGCTGCCGCAGTCTCAGCAGGTCAGCAGGTACCAGAGAGGGATGCCGATACTGCGCCGAAACATGACACCGGCCGCAGCTGCAGAGCGCAGACGCTTGGCACCAGTGAGTCGCCCTTAGGACTGACGCTACCCTCAGTGAAGACCCACCCTCGTAGTCAACGCTAAATAACAAAATTTGCAACTGTCCCATAGGCTGTAGAACTCATGATTAACACCGTGGTAGATCAATTGTGTTATATTGTAATCTTGTCGTCTGTAGTACCGCCAGTCACCCCAAAACCTGTGAACACCCGTTACACCGTTAAAACTGGAAGTGAATGTTAACTGCTGGTCAGTCTGCAAGTCAACTGGATATGAATGGAAAGTCACACTTGTTATGAGGATTTTTAATTTCAAATGTTCATATGTTTGTATAGCTTATGGGACTTAACTAAGGGGTCATCAGTCCCTAAACTTACAAACTACTTATGAACTAACTAATACTAAGGACGGCACAAATACCCATGCCCGAGGGGGGATTCGAACCCCCGACCGTAGTGGCCGTGCAGACTGTAACTGGAGCGCCTCAGTCCCATCGGCCACCGCGGCCGGCTGATTTTTAATTTAACTGAGCGTGTACACTAGGATAAAACACCTTCCTCAGGCACTAACTTTGATCAGAAGAAGTAATAAAAGGATGGAAAGTATAGTGTATAATAATTTGTCACTTTACTGACATATATACGGTCTCGAGCCCAGTTGGGCATTGAAATGTTTAAAATATTTCCACAATATCCCTCTTCCTCCTCCGCAGTTGTCTTTATACAGTTTGCATAGGTTAGGTTACCGACTTTGGCGACAGTAAATTAGTCTGATAAGTTCTAAAAAGGATAAAGCCAAGACAGATAGAATATAATTTTATTTCGACGACCGATTTCGATTGTTTCTGCCATCATCTTCTGGTCAAAACATGTTTTACAGAGCCGTCATCTTATGATGTCACAGATGACGGCTGTGTAAAACATGTTTTGACCAGAAGGTGATGGCAGAAACCATCATATGTGGTCTTCGCAATGACATTATATTCTAGCGATTATAATGTTTCGGTCTGGCAATTAATGTTTGAGATTAACAAATTTACGCAAGGAAGAGATATGAAGTTAGAGCTATGAAAGATTGATATCAGAAAATTACGAAAAAAATATTAGGAAAATTATTTACATACATTTCAACGAAATAGCAAACTAATTAACAATGGAGTGTTGTGCAGGCAGAACATTACAAAAAGAATCGACGAGCGATAACCTTTAACAAGAGATGCATCGGTTGTTGAAATTTGGCTGTAAAAGAAATTTTCATAATATAATAACCACTCGCCGAACACTGGATGGCAGTTCGTCAATATCAAACTACGACTCATGTAGCAGATCGTGAAATACGTTACATGATAAAATTCGGATAGGAACATTACGTAAGTCAATCACATCGGACTTCCAAAAATTTACAAGAAAATAGACTGCAGATTCTATTGCCGGCAAATGATAATAATATGGAATAAATTTTGAAAAGGAGTGGCAGGCTACAAGAAATGGGCGGAGGGAGGGAAAGGCAAAATTATTAATAAATGCTCATAAATGCAAATTTAAGTGAGGGGTGGGTTTATTGATAAAAGAAAGATCCGCGCACAGCACATATTTTTACCTTTCGTAACAAAAATCCACTTAACAGCGGCCACATAAAATAATAAAGATCAGTTCTCGTCTGCAAGACGCTATCGCTACGAAGTACAAGCCAAGAGTAGTCTTAAAAAATTGAAACTGATGTTCTTAATTTTTTTCTCTGACATTCATAGATAATCGTTTTACATACCGAAGTCATATAAAAATACAGAATTTTCTTTTGATAATAACGAGGAAGGACAACCATGATGTTATATGATCTTGGCTTTATCCTTTTTAGAAACTATCATAATACTGGATCGCCTCCTCAGAATATGAACAGACAAAGTAAATAAGTCTACTTGAGACCAGATGCATTTGGCTTTATTTTATAGTATCTTCAGTGGTCAACTTGAAAGTAGCTTGTTATTTTTCCTAAGTAAGAACTCGGGCAGTAGAGATCTGTGAATGCAAGTTAAAACGCTCACTGCTGCTCTAAATTACATTAGGAGTGGCCACAGAACTTGCGCAACGGAAATTTATCTAACTGCTCACTCCTTAAGAGGGCAGCCAACGTTTTAACAAACACAAAATTAATGTTAAAAAAGGAATAGATAATTAAAAATGGGACGCGGATCATGAAATTATAAAGAAGAGGTTTGATACTTTAAATCATTATCTGTTGAATGAAATGAACAGGCATATAAATGTGGGGAGACCATATTAAACACAATAAAGCACACACCTCGTACAAAAGTGAATGAAATCATAATAATAACATTGTTTCTGCCCTTTATGAATATGGAGGTAACAGGGGAAGAAATTTGCAAATACACAGTGAATAGAGGAAAGCACATTCATTCACTCGCAGACACACGCATAATGCTTGCAACAAATTACTCATGCAGCAACACTTGATAGCAGCGGCGAAACGAACCGTCGGTAGCGTTTTGACGAAATGGCAGGTGTCTCGAAGCACAAATTAAGATAACACTATGCACCAAATGAACTCATGTGCGGGGAGGCAGCGACATACTGTCCGTAAGTACCACGTGGCGTGCGACCGCGGAGAATTACATGGGATTTACAAAAATAAATTAATTTAGAATAAGCAAGTGACAATTCATATAGAAGAAAGCTTGTATTATTAAAAGCATGACTGAAGGTCGACGTAAAGACCGTTACGAAAGCACGTGGTGCAATCGGTCATACGAAAACAGGAAAGACGGATTCAAACCAGAAAGTCAGAAATATTTAGCATACTGGCGGATACAGACACGACACGAAAACGTTTGTTAAAAAACAGCAAGGAAATTCAAACATAATAAGTTTACATAAAGGCTGAAGGCCACACACGCGAAGTCTAACTTGTGTAAACCGGACACAAAATCATCATCGGAATGAGAATGCAAATACTAAATCTAAACTGAATTACTCGAGTTCTGTAAAAGAAGAAACACTTCGCCTCGCTTGGCGAAAGAATTACTCAAGAAAATCATCACTGATAAACCAAGACTGCCTGATCACGAAGAAAGCAAAGCGTGCCATCCCCTCAGTATGATTCAACGATGCACGTACTTAGATGTACGCAGCAAGAGTGAACCATAAAGCCACGCCAAAAGTCTTTCCCTCCACACACCGGAAGTAGGACGTGCTAAAAGCGACCAGAGCTCGTTCAGAACATAGTGCCTAGCAATCCTCGCTACCTGAAGATGATAATACCCTCTTCTAGAGCTCCAGAGGTCTCTTGTCACCTCTTTCGACGACCTACGAAGTCATGCGTTCATAACTAAAGTCAACGAGGCCTAAAGCGGCGACTGTAAGCCATTGCGTGGCAGTCAGTCAGTATTAAAAGAAACCTTCCACATTCACATGCACACACAAGTTCAATGACACGGGTGTAAACATATATAAAAATGGGGCATTGATCATTAATGTACAGAATAATATAATTGACATATAAATAGACAATATTAATGGTGGAGAAAGAGTTAAGAGTAATGAATAACTCAAAATGGAACACGACCACACATTCAGTTTAAAATTGTATAGTCATTGTTCGGAATCATTATTCATGTTGAAAGTACACGCGATCGTTCAAGGCAAAGTGTTAGCTCTTTCATAACATAATATCCACCATACGTGTAAATACGCAAGGTCACCAGAAATGAAGAAATTTTCTGAAGTACATTACATACTAAGGCATCTGATTTGATTCACAATTAATGTATTAGTTATCGCTGAATAGATTCAGTGTCTACAAATGCTAACGCAGCTTGCTGCGAGTCCATAAATATTTTTTTCATATTTTTTTTTATTTGAAGAATATCGTCTGTTCGCGGTTCTGTGGAGTTTTGTTTGCTGTCAACAATCAATAATGACGTCACGTCGCGCCGCTAGCTCAGTCTGTGACTGCGTTGCATCATGGCAGCATCACGCGGTACGACTTCTGTAACTTTCACTTGTACTATTTCGAACTTTTTTTTCGATTTGTCTGTAGCACACGAGGTTCGTGCGTGTTGCGGAATTTACGTCACCTAGCAGTGTCTCTGAAATATTACACGACACGTTTTTCTTTTTCATGGGCGTACGTCTAGTAGTTGATTCACACTATGTAAACACGTGCATCAGTTAAACGTCCTGCGTGCATATTATTCACCGTTTTCTTGATTAATTCGTGTGCGATTATGGTGGCTTTAGAATACGTCTTTGTTCACCATCGCGCACTGTTTTAAACTAATTTCCCGCTTTCATTTAATTATGGGTCCTCGTAGGCCTGTCTTATTTTTCTTTAAACAGTGTTACCTAACTGGGCAGCGTCTTTTCGCTGGATGGTAAAGTTTGAAATTTGGGTCGTTGAACTTCTCTAAGAACATGAAAGCACTTGTTGGCGTCCATCACTGCACTTAACAATCCATCTATGTTGATTGCTGCTCCTAATACACATGTCCTATTCACGTAACTATGTTCACTGTTCTCTCTCATACAGTTTCCTTTTCTATTCAGTAAATCATTCGCTAAATGACTGTCTGTCATCAATATGAAAATCACAAAAAATCATATCTCTCTCACAAATTTCATTTCATTAGCTTTTTAACAGAAATAAAAATCTTTAAAATTCACGAAATACATAAGGATGCTTTGATATTGAGCATAACATAGACCATATGTGGTTTGCTTATGCTCGTGTCATTTTGTCTTGGGATACTGCTGTTTTCAACCTTGCTTATCCAATACTCTCTGCACATCGCTATTTTATAGGTAAACAATCTATGGTTTTAATACCGTTCTACATAGCTTGTTTCTTTCTTATTCACTGTAGGTCCATGTATCTTCTGAAGAAGATTGATTTACATCAATTGAAATAGCGATAAAGTTTATTAAACTTTAATTTGCAACTGGTTGGCTGATATTTTACTGCTGCATATCTATAACGTGATGTTTTATGTGGAATCCGAACCGGATGTAGCTGTCACGACTCCTCACATTGAGGACTCGGGAAGTCTATATTAAACAGACTGTGTAAAAGGTGTCGGTTGAGCGAGATTTAATTTTAGGACTTGTTCATTTCCAATCGTAGACCTACATCGCTTCTATGCACTGTTACATGTCTAAATCTCATTTATTACAGGCTTCAAAAATTGTCGCTAATCAATACAAGTTCCCCTTCTTTTCTCAGTTGGTGTGACCTATTGTAACGTTTTAAAGTCCGTAGTCCATGTTGTGTTATCACTGTGTTCAGCGACATAATCAATCCAGACACACATAAAATATTGTCAATAAACATTCATACACACAACAGTAAATATATATAAGGCAAGACAAGATCAGGCCTTGTGTTAAACACAAGGTAGATTTCGCACCTTTTGTGGGGCAGAGGTACAGTTAAAGAAGGAAGACTGAGGAAACAGTAGTTAGAGGAATCTCGCTATTTCCACTTGCATCAATTTCATCAGTCTAAATTCATTACAGCAACGATAACTCCTAATGTCAATTGCGAAAAAGTAACATAAAGCAAAAAGTCATCAATCCTAGCATCGGAAAGTCCCCATCTTGTCACATCATCATTATCTTTCGAACATTCGCGACCTTGGCTAATCCTGCTCTTATGTGCGTAATTTTAAATCTGTGCAAAGATGGATACTTGTAAATAAAATTAGGGCACTCAGATGTATGTGTGTATTTTTGTATTTGTGTGTCTGCGTCTTTCTGTGTCTGTGTCAAAAGTTAGTAAACCTTTCATTTAAAATGCGCCTCCTGAGTTAGATAAAGTAATTAATTCCAACGGTGGCTGCTCCATGTCATGCTACGTTGTGAAATTGCATGCTATTTACGCAATGTGTGGTTGTCAAACAAAAAAATTGCATAACCTAAACAAATGATAAATATTCCTAGGAGCTGCATTATTCAAGTACATCCTAAGCATTTTACATCAATGAAGTATGATAAAGAAAATATCCTTAGGTTAACGATGTGATAAAAATTATCTCTGACTGTTAAATGTCAAGCAGGGTTTTATATAATAATTAAATAGTGTGTGCTCTGCTCCTTAAATTCTTTGCATAGTCTGAACTTGTTGTTTACAACAGCGATTAAGCGGAGAAAATTTAAGTTCGTACCTACGTTATGCAGATTGTGTGCGTGCAAGCTTGTATTGTCACGCCAGGTGATTCTACGTGTTTTGTTCTGTCGTCAGCTGATCATTCGCATAAAAGTTGGCAAAAGCTCTATAGCTCGTTGTCTCTTTCACTGGTAAAAGGAAATCACTGGTCAAAGGAAACCTGTAAGAAAATTGTCAAAGAAAATCATATATTCTCCTCTCTCCTATCACAACAAACTACATTACTTGTCCCCGTAAGTGACTATCCAAGATTTGGTCGGGAAAATGCATATAAGTGGTACGTGTGCTTGTACACTCCACATCCAGTAAATAAATAAAGATTCCCTATCACAAATCAGAATAAATCACCTACTTCTTCCAAGCAGCACATGTATAAATATACCCGTAAATACAAAATATTACTCCTACACAAAATATTACACACCTTAAAATACAAGACTACTAAGTCTTTAACTACCCATAAATATGTAAGTGTTGTAACCTACATCTACTTACATATAATCCATTGCAAGATTGTGTCAGCTACAATAGAAGAAAAGGGAGTATTTTAAAAAAGCGCTGGGATTTACACCGTTAAAATATTGCATCTTCTTATAAGTTTCACCTGTTCTCCGTCCCCAGTATCTTTTTAAAAGTATGACTAACGCAACAGCGTTCAAGTTTCATATTTTTAACTAGGACGTAAAGTTAGGAAGCTTTCAATTGTTTTAAATTTTACGTGAACGCTGGGGAAGGCTAAATGGCAGACATGGAATTTTAGTGAGTATTTTTCTACGGTTTATTAAATTTTATTTTACAGCTAACAATTTCATTGTATACTTTCTCTTAACTTCAAAAGTCACATTGCAGAGCACCTGATGATGCGTCTCCAGGACGCGAAACCAGTAGTGCTTTTTAAAAAATGTTCAAATGTTTGTGAATCTATCGGACCAAACTACGTGGTCATCAGTCCGTAGCTTACAAACTATTTAAACCTAGGTAAACTAACCTAAGGACAACACACACACCCATGCCCTAGGGAGGACTCGAACCTCCACGGCGAGCAACCACGCGCTCCGCAGCGAGACGCTTTAGACCGCTCGGCTACTCCACCGCGGCGTGCTTTTTAAATAAAGTTAATTGCACTCGAAAGGGATTTGGTCTCAAAGTGAAACCATTTGGCTTCAGATGAAGTGAAATGTTTGTAAATCTATTGGACCAAACTGCTCTGGTCATCAGTGCATAGCTATGCCCCAGGGAGGACTCGAATCTCCGACGGCCGGCAACCGTGCGCTCCACATCGGGTTGCCTTAGACCGCTCGGCTACTCCACCGCGGCGGCTTCAAATGCGCGAAATTCAAGATAACATACTTAATACTGAGAGACGTTTTCGTTAATTTGATAGAAACACTCTATTTAATATACGATGTTATCTCTATATATAAGTGCACGTCCTCTGAGGAGGGAGTTTGTTCAATTGGTTTAATGAACAGGACAATTTGCATGTTATTTGGAGTAAGATATGCACTTTACTGTTTTTAAGTATTGTGCTTTACACGTTCTAAGGCCTCTACTACTGACTAGTGAGATCGATCGAGGGAGAATGACCGAGTTTTACTAAAAGCGAGACTGATGCAATAAGACTTGCCTTACATAAAAGTCTAATCTAACGCTCTATTTTTCATATAACTTTTTTAAGTCGCTGTCCTTGCTGACTGAGCATGCAGATTTCCTAAAGGCCTTACCTTCATAGACACTGAAGTTGATACTTGTGGGGCCTATATTTCAGACAGTAGGTGCACAACAGCGGAAATGTACAGTACGTTTTCACAGAGGTAAAACAGAAATTTCACTGTGTTTATTTTGTAAACATTGAGATTTCAGAACTTCATGCGGTCCACACGTGTCGTTTCAGTGAGCTGAGATCGCGCGTAGTCGAGCCACACGTCCCGTATGCATAAGCCGCAGCGCCTAGCGCTCAGCCGCACGGTGGACTCGGGGCGTCGTCGGCGCACGTTGAGACACACGTTCAGTGCGCCGAAGGCTTAACCTGCGACTAACGTGGTGGCAAAAATAGGACACTCGTTTACTAATACATTTATATGTTTTCCATTAGCTAATCATGACAATAAACCTTTGATAGATTTTGTATATTTTCTTGAAGAACTAATGAAACAAAAATGTAACGTTTTTAACTTGAAGAAATACGTCTTGAAAAATCATAGCCGTCCAAATCACATGTTTTGACAATAGTCCTTGCAGACCTGGGAACAGCACTGCATGCATATTGGCGTCTTGGAGATGTAGCAAACATGCCAAGTATTGCTTTTCTTGTTGGCTGGGCAGATTCTGCAAGTTGTGCTATTCCTAGGACGTAACTCTGCTTCCACTGCTTCTTCTGTAGGAGTATTGGGGCCTAAAGTCCGACAGGTCGTTAGTTGTAGCTCCTGCGGAAGTCGTGGGTTCTGATCTCGATTTTGCATATGTAACAGCACAAGACTACGGGCCAGATGTTTCAGAAAGTTACCTCTGTCGACAGGAGCTTCATCTGATCCAATCTTCTGAAAAACATAAGCATTTTTCTCCTTGTCCTTAAAGTTTCAGTCTGATGGGTTCACACATTGTCTGCCACTTACAGCAGATCCTTTACCTGTAAAATTACTTGGTTCCTCCATGTTTCAAAAGCTCTGAAAGGGATAATATCGAGAATATGTAAGGAAAGTGCGGTCAAAATGACCGCGAGCTATTTTGGAAAATAATTCCCTCATATTACAGAAGCTCTGGCATAACATCACACGCTTTGCCGATCCACTCACAACTAAACTTGAAGCTAATGAGCCGATGGGCGCAATAATGGGTAGGGAAATGGCTAAACCCCAATTGTTGACGAAGTCGCGCTGTCAGACAGACCGCACCCAGGGTTGCCAGGTGTGGCGATTTTTCGCATTCTTGGCTATCTTTTTCTTATAATAGTAGCCATTCTAGCAGTTTGGCGACTGGCGATTACTTTTGGCTATTAAAGGAATTGGTTGGCGACTTAATGGCTATTTTATTTTACTTCAAATACAAGGACTGTAAAGCAATCACTCTTTAGACATTGCGTCAATGATACCGTTATACTTCGGTAAAATGTTGGGGAAATGTAATCAACCTAAACAAGTTAGCACAAATGTTTTCAAGTATCATGGATGTGTGGGAGAGTGTCACAGAGATGTAAAAAAAACTCAACTTACAGACTCTTGAAGATAGACGTAAACTACCCCATGTACCCCACTTACGATGGTTCAAGAACAGGCTTTAAACGATATCTCGAAGTATACTACAACACCGTATGTATGGCTCCCGCTGAGAACATGAGGATAAAATTACAGCATGCAAGGAGGCATTTAAACAGTATTTATTTTCCGCGTTCCATACTACAACACAACAGAAATTCGTAACAACTGCTACTGTGAAGCGAGCCCTTTGCTACTCACTTAACAGTCGTTAACAATGGTTTACAGAGTATAAATGTCGATGGAGAACACGCGGCGATTTCCCAGTCGTTCTCATGGCTGATTTTCCAGTGTGTAATGACGCATTATTACGAATTAAAGTCCATCCCACCTCAAAGTATGAAATGCTTAGTGCATTATTATAAATTACCTCACCTCAAAATGTTTTAATGATTTTGTGTGTATTAAAGAAATGTTTGAAAGATTCAACAACTCTATTTAAAATCTGTAAATATTTGTTTTTAAGAAGATGAAAGTGATTGGTAATCGAACCTATGCATGAGAACATCCCTTGTGTAAGTTTGATAGAATGATTCTTGAACAGTTTTGTGTTTTAATTTTTATAAGTTACGAAATTAATAAATGTGATAGTTAAATGCAACTGAATTTCTGGAGTCTCTCTATTATATTTACAATATGACAATATTTTTACTGCCCCCATTGTCAGTTGGTGGTGTGTCTGGGTTCAGTTCTTGGATGGACTCAGATAAATGTTTCTGTGAAGCATGAGTTTGCTTGGAAAGTTCAGTCTGACGTCCGTGAATGTGAGGGTGGCACAGTTTGTGTTACTTTTTACTCAGTAACCATCTTATTCCCTGAATTTCAGGATTATTATTGTCGAGAAATATGCCAAAATTACCATAGCATAATAATGTTAACAGATTAAACGTTTCGATATTTGGCTATTTTTACTGATGAAAATATGTTATATTTTGGCATTTTATTGATGAAAAGATGGCGATATTTTGGCTACTTTTTGTTTAAAATTTGGCGACAGAGCAATGGAAAAACCTGGCAACTCTGACCGCACCACGTTAGTTAAAGGTTAAGCTCTCAGCGCTAGCCGAGACCTGCTGTGTTCCGTCTTGTTTAGCCTCGTGTTTAGTTTGTTCAGCGTGCTGACCCACCACACTGCCACGACGCAATCCTTCGCACACAAGACGCTCTGGCTGTCTGCGTTTTCTCTGTATTGCAGCTACAACACTTTTATGTTCAGCCGCGGCTTCTCAAATCCAACCCACTACCTACGGATGGCTCTTATTCGGTTTGCTGACTGGAGCAACCCACACTATACGCGGCTCTTAATTTCCCTCAATATAATTATTATCACATTTCCTGTGTACATATCCTCTATTACAGGGATTAGAACTACCTCGGCCCAGCGGCGTACCAACTATTTCTTTGGAGAAGGGGAGGGGGGCAAGAAGGAAGGAAACCTATTTATTGACGTAGTCTTGGGGGGGGGGGCAGAACTTTCATTTAGCCGAGGAGTTACAATTCCCGTTATCTGAAAAAAAAGAAAACAAAAAAAGAAAAAGTCCGACTTGTCAAGTTGCGCACCCGTCTCTTTTATACAGGGTGTCACAAAAGGTACTGCCAAACTTTCAGGAAACATTCGTCACACACTAACAAAGAAAATATGTTATGTGGGCATGTGTCCGGAAACGCTTAATTTCCTTGTTAGAGCTCATTTTAGTATTTCTCTTCAAGAGTAAGATTGTAAATTGCCACAATCAACATGTGTGTGCTGACGAGAATCCGCACACAATTGTGCAATCACGTCATCAACACAGATTTTCTGTGAACGTTTGGGCAGTAATTGTTGGTGATGTCTTGATTGGGCCTCATGTTCTTCCAACTACGCTCACTGGTGCACGTTATCATGATTTCATACGGGATACTCTACCTATGCTGCTAGAACATGTGCCTTTACAAGTACGACACAACATGTGGTTCATGCACGATGGAGGTCCTGCACATTTCAGTCGACGTGTTCGTACGCTTCTCAACAACAGATTCGGTGACCGATGGATTGGTAGATGCGGACCAATTCCATGGCCTCCACGCTCTCCTGGCTTCAGCCCTCTTGACTTTCATTTATGGGGGTATTTGAAAGCTCTTGTCTACGCAACCCCAGTACCAAATGTGGAGACTCTTCGTGCTCGTATTGTGGACGTCTGTGATACAATGCGCCATTCCCCAGTGCTGCATCAGCGCATCAGGGATTCCATGCGACAGAGGGTGGATGCATGTACCCTCGCTAACGGAGGACATTTTGAACATTTCCTGTAACAAAGTGTTTGAAGTCACGCTGGTACGTTCTGTTGCTGTGTGTTTCCATTCCATGATTAATGTGATTTGAAGAGAAGTAATAAAATGAGCTCTATCATGGAAATCAAGCGTTTCCGGACACATGTCCATATAACATATTTCCTTTCTTTGTGTGGGAGGAATGTGTCCTGAAAGTTTGGCCGTACCTCTTTGTAACACCCTGTATGCAATACTGTTAACAGCGAACTTAAGCGCCCCATCAGTATAGATGTTTTCCCCTATTAGCAGCCACAGACTGAAAAGTAGTAGTGATTGTTGGGTGTGGGGGGGGGGGGGGAGTGGATGGCAGAAACCGCGTCTTGCCCCTCCAAAGATTCGAGAGGCTGGGGAGGGGAGGGACGACTGCCCCTCCTGACACCTGGTTGATACGCCATTGCCTCTCTGTATACTGTTAACATGAAATTGTCCTTCTTCCCGTTGTTTGTCATTATTAAACCGATTTCGGTTTTGCTGATTTTGACGAACATGATATTTTCCTCTCCATTGTTCCTCATCCTTTAATCTTTATAGGAAGTTGGAAAACGTTTTGTGAGTGCTTCCTATACATCGCGAACAATCTCCTGGAAGTTTTCTTTTTTCATAACATCCAAATAATTTGGGGATATGATCTACGACTTCGCAAATGGGATAGTCTTTGCTACCAGTGTTCGCAAAACTTCAGCCCTTACCATCATTCATCCTGACCGTAATGAATTGCCTCCATAAGTAATCTCCTTTTAATTGTGACCAATAAGGAAACTCATAGTTTCGGTGAACCTATTTAACTCCCACTGTTTGGCATTCTCTGCTAAAGAGGACGGTGATGTACAGGGTGGCGCAGGGGAACGGGAAATTTTGAACGTTACAGTTGGCAGCACTGTAGCGCCGGCAGATGTTCGAAACATTGCACAATTGATGTGAACGCATTGTCATTTAGTAATCATGGAGAATTGGAATGGTGCGGAACGTGCAAAAGCCGTGAGAGCGTTTTACAAAAATGGTGATAGTGCGACTGCCACGCAGAGAACATTTCAACAGCATTACCAGTTTGGACGTATTCCATCTGCGCATGCGATTACTACGTGGGTGCGTAATTTTGAAGAAACAGGATCTGCCTTGAAAAAGAAATCTCCAGGTGGCATTCCAAGGGTACGTACCCTAGAGAACATTGCAGCTGCTAGAGCTGCAATCGAGAGAAGTCCTCGCCTCTCCGTTCGACAACATGCATCTTCGCTAGGGATTAAGCGACGAAGCTTACAAAGAATACTGCACGAATTAGACTTCCATCCCTATAAGATGCAGATTGTGCAACACTTACATGAACGAGACCGAGCGTCACGAATGGAGTTTAGTAGCCAGATATTGGCTAAACTCAACGAGGGCGCGAATTTCCTTGGAAACGTATGGATATCACACGAAGCCCATTTCCACCTGAACGGATTTGTGAACAAACAGAATCTTCGTTATTGAGCACAGAACAATCCTTGTGAGTTTCACCAGCGAACACTATCTAGCACCAAGGTCAGAATATGGTGTGCTGTATCATGTCATGGTGTTATCGGCCCTTATTATTTTGAACGTGAGGATGGTAGTGCAGTGACAGTAACATCCGCTCGATATGTTGAAATGCTTCAAACATTCTTTACACCGAGACTGTACGAGCTTAATCTTAACGTCGAAAACATGGCTTCAGCAGGTCGGAGCCATGTCACACACTGCTCGACAATCGATTGCAGCAGTTCGTCAATTGTTGGAATACGCATTATTTCACGTAACGGTGACATTGCATGGCCTGCGAGATCTCCTGATCTTAGTGTGTGCGACTTCTGCCTGTGGGGATATCTTAAAGGCAAGGTGTATCGAACACGTCCTGCAACAATCTATGAACTAAAGGAGAACATTGAAAACGAAATCACTGCCATTCCCCAAGATTTGCTACACCGCACATCCCAGAGTTTTCGTAACACGCTGTTAGAAGTGTGAACGCCGAATGGGAGAAGATCTTTCCGATGTCATCTTTCAAAGGTTCAAATATTTGTATAGCTTATTGGACTTAACTACGGGGTCATCAGTCCCTAAACTTACAAACTAGCTAATTCTAAGGACGGCACAAATGTCTATGCCCGAGGGGGGATTCGAACCCCCGACAGTAGTGGCCGTGCAGGCCGTGACTGGAGCGCCTCAGTCCCCTCGGCCACCGCGGCCGGCACTGTCTCATGACCACCAGCCAGTCTGCTACGCTGTCATAGCACCCGCCCCCAAAACTTTGAATGGTTGTAGCTGCCAAACTAAACGTAATAAAAATGCCATTCAAAATTCTTTGTACACAGCTGGTGTCAAAAATTACAGTGCATGATAGAAAGAAAGATTGTTCCATTTTAAAAATTGTATTTTTGCATAAAAATACAGTTTCTAGGTATGTTTATAATGTGTTTATTGGCTAACAATACGAGTCCTTCACTACTAATCCATTCTGTGAAAACGCACATCAATCGCACTTTCCGTTTCCGCAATATTTGCGGTGGAAGTGTTAGGTGATTCACCCTGTATGAATCGCCAAAATTATTCCAAACACTTTGAGGGTACTAGTGCAGAAGTTATTGCTAACTACAGTTCTGTAGTTAAACTGGTTTATCATATCGCTGTATGGACGCTCCGTTGGTCCTGGTGTCTTTGTCGAACGGCGTTGAGATCGCTCGAAAATTTGAATAATATCGGGTGGTATGAAGTTGCTTAACTGTCCTTTGTGGTCGTTATACTCCGCACTATGTAGTTTTGTTATGTGAAGTGGTTCCTGTTCCACAACCGAGCGTTCCCTTCTAGCCATCAAGTTCTGTTTTATTGTGTCTGCCTCTGAAGTAGTTCATCTGTTTGTTATCATCTCCTGTTTGTGCTGTTATTCAATGTGACGATGTTACGCGAAAATGGTCGATTGCTGTGAATTTATGCTGTTTAATTTTGATGTTCTTCCTGTGCGTACCTTCTCGTGATCTTGCTGCTATTGAGTGTTGGGATGTAATTTGAATGCTGAACTTCTGTGGATTTTAATGCTGTTCAGTTTCTCTTCCGTTGTATATTCTCGCGTGGCGCTGTGATTTAGCGTGAGAAAGTAATGTGAATGTTGAAATTCTGTGGATTTTAATGCTGTTCAATTTTACTTCCGTTGAAGGTGTTTGTCTCTTTGTATTCCCTCGTGTCCTACTATTATTCAGCATGATGGAGTAGCTTGAATGGATATTAAGCTGTTGTATGTACACTGTCGTGATGTTCCTACTATTTATCCCTGCGCCACCCTGTATGAAACTCAACGTGCTGCACATGACATACAGCAGCTTCCCTGGCCAGCGCCATCAAAGGACTCGTCTCCAGACGAGCACGTGTGGGATGGCCGCTGACGACCACCGACACGTGCGTCTCGTAAACACACAACTCCTGCGGAACAGGTCGTGCAGGAGTGACGTGATGTCTCCAAAGACAGTGTTCAGGCATGTGTCACAGGGATCGACATCTGATACTTGAGTACCACTTGCTCTGTTGTTCTGTAAATGTGACCATTTCATGTAATCCATTGCACTGTTTCAACAAGAAATTTCAGCGAATTTGATAACTCTAACAGTGAGTGCTAAGTATTATTTCCGACGCTCTATACAGGGTGGTCGAAAATACCCATTACAGCCTTCTAGGACTTGTAGAGGGTAGTAAGTACATAACATTTTGTATAGGAACCCATGTCCGGAAACGAATCGTTTCCGTTCAACGACGGTTCCAATTCAGATCTCATCAACTCCTACTTGAGGAAAGTGTTTAGGCGTGACCCAGCAAAATTGTTGCATTCAGTTTGAAAAGAGTGCTAAATAGTTGCGTTATTACTTACGCAGGACACTGTCACAAAAACAACGAAAAAGGCATACAAAATTTAAACGAAGACAAAATCCCCATGATTGGCAATCCTACACAAAAAGCTCTAAATTTAGCGAGGACTTCAATGCGAGATGCTTACACTACTAGCTCTTTACTCATACGAAGTGATGGGTGCTATTGACAAGGCTTCGCAAATCGATTCCGTATTTCTTGGTTTCCAGAAGGCTTTTGACACCGTACTTCACAAACGGCTTTTAATCTAATTGCGTGGTTACGGAATATCGCCCGAGATTTGTGACTGGATAGGGAATTTCTTGTCAGAGAGGACACAGGTCGTAGTAATCGATGGTAAGGCATCGACTAAAACAGAGGTGATATCCGGCGTTCCACAGGGTAGTGTTATTGGGCCTCTGCCGTTCCTTATCTACATAAACGATTTAGGAGAAAATCTGAGCAGTTCTCTTTGGTTGTTTGCAGATGACGCCGTCATTTATCGTCTAGCAAAGTCATCTGAAGATCAAAACCAACTGCAGAACGATTTGAATAAGATATCAGTCTGGTGAAAAAATTGGCAGTTGACTCTAAATAATGGGAAATGTGAAGTGGTCCACATGAGTACCTCCGTGAAGCCCACTTGATAAGGATCCCACACTGGGCAGCAATACTCCAAAAAAGGACGGACAAGCGTTGTGTATGCAATTTCTTTAATAGTTCTGTTGCATCTTGTAAGGGTTCTGCCACTTAAACGCAGCCTCTGGTTCGCCTTTCCCACGACATTATCTACGTGTTCTTTCCAGTTTAAGTCTGAAGTAATAGTAGGTCCTAGGTATTTTGTGGAGTTTACAGCCTTCACAATTGACTGATTTATCTTGTAAACAAAGTTTAACGGATTTCTTTTCGTACTCATGTTGACGACTTCACACTTCACGTTATTTAGAGTCAATTGCCAATTTTTACACCATAGTGGTATCTTATTCAGATAGTTCTAAAGTTGTTTTTGATCTTCAGATTATTTTACTAGACGGTAAATGACGGCGTTATCTGCAAACAACCTAAGAGAGCTACATAGATTTTCCCCTAAATCTTCTATGTAAATAAGGACCAGCAGAGGACCAATAACACTACCCTGTGGAACACCCGATATCATATCTGTTTTATTCGATGCCTTACCATCGATTACTACGAACTGTGTCCTCTCTGACAGGAAATCCTCTAACCACTCACCAATTTAGGGTGATATACCATAACCACGCAATTTGATTCAAAGTCGTTTGTTAGGTACGGTGTCAAAAGCCTTCTCGAAATCAAGAAATACGGAATCGATTTTCGAGCCCTTGTCGATAGCACCCATCACTTTGTGTGAGTAAAGAGCTAGTTGTGTTTCGCATGAACGATATTTTCTAAATCCGTGTTGACCTTGGGTCAATAGATCATTCTGTTCGAGATAATTCATAATATTTGAATACAGTATATGTTCCAAACCCCTGCTGCAAATTGACGTCAATGAAATAGGCATTTAGTTTAGTGGGTTACTGCTTCTGCCTTTCTTGAATATAGGTTGACCTGTGCAACTTTCCAATCTTTTGATACATATCCTTCTTTGAGAGAACGGTTGTATATAGTTGTTAATTAAGGAGCTATCGCTTCAGCCTAATCATATAGAAAGCTAATGGATATACAGTCCGGCCCAGAAGACGTGTTCTCGTTAAGTGATTTAGTTGCTTCACTACTCCGATGATGTCTACTTCTACGTTACACATTACGGCCCCTTTTCGTAATTCGAAATTTGGAATATTGGCTTCGTCTTCTCTGGTGAATGAGTTTATAAAAGTTATGTTTAGTAAATCTGCTTTAGGAGCGCTGTCATCAGCAGGCTCGCCATTACTATCACGTAGTGAGGGTATTGTTTGCGTTTTGATCCTAGTATATTTATCATATGACCAAAATCTCTTTGGGGTTTCAGTGAAATTTCGAGAAAGTGTTTCGTTGTGATAAATATTGTAGTCATCTCTCATTTAAGCCCTCGCTAAATTTCGAGCTCCTGTGTAGGATCGCAAATCCTGGGGATTATGTGTTCGTTTAAATTTAGTCCGTTGCTATTAAAAATATTATGTACTCACTACCCCTACAAGTCCTAAAAATTTGTAACGGGAACTTTCGGCCACCCTGTATGTAGGCTATAAGTATAATAATGTTCTGTGTCTCAAGTACTTAATGAGGGGCTTCGTTTGGAAAGTCTTTTCGGCAGCTTGTAATTCCCTAACTTTATCCAAGTATCCGGCCAAGGAAAGGGAACCTGTATTGCCGCGAAGGAAGAAGCGCGCTGTCTGATGCGTCATCTCTCGAATTGCGTGGCTCTCCCGTTGGACGTTCGAATCCTCCGTCGAGCATGGATGTTTGTCTTGTCCTTAGCACAAGTCAATGCAGTTTGGAAGTCTATAGATCGATGATTTCAGCCGCTTGGTCCCTAAGGATTAAACACAGCTAAAGATTTTTTTTTTTTTTTTTTTTTTTTTTTTGCTGGGTTTAAACCAATATTATCGAAAAATTTTAACAGTCAACGGTAACCTCTGCGGTGTCATTCCTCAAAAGTTTATTTCACATCATTTTAACCTTCTGTGGGTTTCCTATTTTATATTTTGTTATTAACATATATTAACTATTGACGCTGTAGCATCGTCACTAGACGCATGCGCCTCGTGTCATGTTTACCTGGCGTCCACGACTCGCTCAGACGGTCAGTCGGCGGTTAGCACGCCGCGCAATCTGCCATGTTACACAGCACATGTTATTTTATATGTTTGACGTGCCTTT